>JANBXD010000007.1:0-2400000 GCA_024472245.1 Beauveria sp. NWAFU-1
TATCCTAAAGCTTCGCTTGGGATCCTTGGGAAGCCTTGTTGGCATTCTGCGATAGGATGACATCGTGTAGAGAAAGGTAGCAGTAGAAAGGGTGCGTTGAGATCAGTGGTCAGAAAAGAAGACGATAGAGAAAGACGCCGTCCGATGTTGAACGCGGGCATAGCGGACCCTTGAAGTTTTCAGAACAGCTGTACTGAGCAGGTGTACTCCGTTGACTTCTCTATTTTTATCAACATCCTGTGAAGAGCCCAGGGGCAGCTTTCTGATTTGAACACGCGCAAGATGAAGACCTGGGCGGCGGAGAGGGAGGTGGGGTAACGGTCGCCATCGGCTCACTGCCCAGATCAGATTTCGCAGCGGTTAGCCGGCTGCCTCAATTTCGCCGCGTTCCTGGCCTGGTACCTGCACTAGTGAAGACATTGCGTGGGGAAAAAAGGAGCATCTGGAGCATTGTTCATTATTGCACAGCGAGAAATTACTAAAAACTTCCAACAGTCGCATGGCTTGCAACACATCCGACGAAAACCCAGGACAACCCGTAAGCAATTCCTGCCAGCCTGCCAGGTGGTACAAACCGGGGGCAACCGTTGCTGCGAACTGGCTGACTATCTGGCGCAGCTCGAACCCGAGGCTGGCACCATACACGTAATATACAAGCTCCCTAAACTCGCGGAAAAAGGCCACAAGCAACATCTCGCCGATCGTCAACTTGTTTGTCAGCTGCGCCTGAACAGCACGCTTCAGCGGCTCGATCTGATACATCTGCGCGAAGACCCAGAGTTGCGCATGCTGGACCAGAATGTTGCATTGCGTACGCAAGTGGCCGGCAGCATCCTTAACGCCTTTGCCCACGCTCGTCTCTAGATCGTGATGGCCAGAGTACACGAACTGGGCGAAGCGTGAAAAGACAGCAGTACTTGTGTCCTGCATGTTTGCGATCAGCTGCCGGTGGACAAGTGCGTGGAGCCGGGCGGAAAGGCTGGCCACCAGCCCTCCGTGCAAGTGGAACTCTGCCCGTTCAGCAGCAACAATGAATCGAACCGGTTCTGTCGACAACAGCCTGCATGATTATTTAGAAAGAGAATGAGTCGGGATCCGAGATACTCACTCGCCAAGCCGTTGTAAATCGACCCCGATCGGAATTCTGATTGTCCTTTGGTGGTTGAAATGATCCATCGCTCGCCAAAACGTAGGTGCTAATCATGTCAGTTAGCTCGGTAACACGCAAGATAACGCTCGTGGTTCGCTTTGTTGGGCTTTTTACGGCGCCTGCCGCCACGTCAAAGTTCCCACCCTCCCATGAGAGTGTCATCGGTTCGGGTTTCGCCAGTACGAAAACCTGAAAGCAATCCACAGCATGGATTCCCTACCCGAACCATATATCGCACCGCAGTATTTTGCTCACCCGGGTGAGTGTTAGCAACGATGCAGACATTGCATTGGCGAGCCGATGAGGGCCGGCCGAAGAAGGCTGAACGTCGACTTGAATACCCTCGCACCTGCCACAGCTATCCCATCGCAGGAGCATTTTGTTTCTAAGCGTTTTCGGTGCCTCAAATTCGAGCAGGATAGCACGATGGCTCTCGACCTCGTTCGCATCTATCTCATTACTCTCTGTGGGGCGGTAGGCATACCGATCTTTCTCTTCGCCGCCCGTTCGTTTAGCGCGTATGCGGCACCGTACCTACGGCGCAAATGCGCCAGCATGGTTCATTCGACGCTGACTTTCTGGCCGAGAACATCATACCTGCAGACTGCGCTGATTGCTCTCTACATCGGAGTCAACGCCACCGTGCTTGGTCTGCAGACAAAGGGCGAAAGCACAAGGGATGGCACTCTGAGCAGGCGGGCGTCTCTGCTCGCATTATCCAACATGATGATTCTCTTTCTCGGAGGAAGAACGAATCCCTGGGCCGACTTCCTCCAGATACCGCTCTTCGTGTACCGCTTCGCTCACACATGGCTAGCTGTTGTCACGACAGGCGAAGCCCTACACACGCTTGCCTCGAGCTATCCCAGCGCCGGCACCTGCATCCCGTGGCATTGTCAGGATACGTTGTAGGCAGAATTTCCTTCTATTCATTGGAAAACAGCCAACTCGATCCTGAGGCCGCCGCCAGTCTTCTTCTCACATTCATCGTTGCGTTGTGGCCCGGGCAGAGATTGGGTAGGCTGTACAGCAGCGTTCATCTCCTTCTCTACCTGGTCGTACTTGCCGGGCTACTATGGCACGTGCTGCTTCAGGCTTCCAAGACTGCAAGGATATTGGCTTTTGTGTGCTGTGGTCTGTGGGCCGCGGCGCATGTTCTTCGTCTTGTCCGCATGTTTTTGCTTGGACGCACCTACGCCGAGGTCATTCGGCGGCAGGAGGACGGCTATGCCACGCGCGTGACGCTGAAAGCCGCCCGTCCCGTCAGGTTCTTCCCAGGCTGCTACTTCTATATCTTCTTCCATGGCCCGCTCCCTTTCTACGATCTGTTCCATGGCTATCCCATGATGCCGTTTTGGGTTGACGCGGACCACGTAACGTCCGGTGTCGCTATGGAGTTTAGTTTCCTGATATCGCACACGGGCAACCATGAACGGTCGCTGAAGTCTGTGCGCCAGGGCCAGTTCCTGAGACTCGACGGCCCCTACGGCACGGACCTGCACCTGCAATCCTACGAGACGGTGGTTCTAGCGGCGAAGGGAATGGGTATCGTCGGTGTTTTGCCCTTTGCCCGCCATCTTGCCGAGAGAAGAAAACATGACGACGGAGCTCGTGGTACAGCGGCACGCCTTCGTGACTCCAGGGAGCCTTTTATTTGGTGACCTCAGCCGCAACGTCGATCTAATTTGGTGGTTGGAAGATACCCAGCAAGAGGAATGGGTTGCAGAGCAGCTAAAGCAGCTGCAGAAAATGGACGCCAAGGTAAGTGCTGTATTGACCTCTGGTGACTTGATAGCTGAGATGGAGACGTAGAATCTGCTGGTGGTGTGGGTGTTTATCCTTCTCCACGAGGCAAGAAGCCGCCGTACCGAGTCAACGATTACTGGAAGGCCCGGCATGATTTTGACATGACTTCCTTCGCAAGAGAGTTGCGCCAGGAAGCTCGTCATCCCGGCGAAAGTGTGCTACTAGGTAAAGGACGTATAATGCCCTTGATTCCTCTCTACTGACAAAACTTCAGCATGTGGCGACGCGTTTTTCATGAGCGACATGCGAACTATGGCGCTGGAGAACACAACTCCCGAACGTTTTATTAGGTTCGCGGAGGTGGAGTTTCGGCCTCCGTCTACAGAATACATTTCAAATCACCGCCAGGACGCTTTTCATGCCTCATTGACCGAGGACTTAGAGCTGCAACGCGTACCGACGAGCTACAGCCGTGGATCATGGGATTCTCACGTCACATTGGTGAAGAAAGAGAAGACGCCAAGAACGAAGACAAAAAAGCGCAAGAGTTAGTGCTGCGTATCCGCCCGACAGTAATACTTCGATTCAATGTAGGTCGGAGAAATTTTATAGAGTTTAGGTCATTATTATAGTGTACTGTCTATGTTCTTAATTTGCTATACTATACTTTATTTCGTTCTTCTCCTGCTCGTGCGGATGTGGTCAAATCAGCTACGATATACCGGTCAACTACACACTATAAATAATAATAATAGACCAAAGACATTTCCTATTACCTACAAGGTTGGTAAGTGGCATAACGAGCTAGGCGTAGATAGCAGTAAACAGAACGCATTGGACCTGACAAGATTTTCGACTTGTTTTTAGGGAATTTACTTTACATGTTGGTGATTCTAGGGGGGTTGGTGGCTGGTGCTGGTAATGACTAGTGGGTGAGGTACGGGTGCTTTGACCAGTAAACAGAATGAGATCTTACTAGTAAAGACGCCGTGGAGAAGAGGATGGCAGTTCCCATGCGAGCGGGGTGGTGGTGGCCTGGCACGCTAGTAAACAGCATAGATAGCAGGGAAACCGTGGCCGCGCCCGTTGACCGGCACAGCTACTCCTCACTTTTCTAATGATCAGTAACGGATCGAAGTGCTGGTAAACCGGCCATACGCTGAGTCGCAGCCTGCCCCTACCGACCGCCCAGTAAGCGTATTCGTAGATCTATTTACTAGTTAAGAGCGTGCTAGAAAGAGACTGTCTTTTACCAGTACTCGCGCGGCGTCAAAAACATTGGCCGATGGTAATAGCAAAATCCGATAAACAGTCTTCTGCAGGCTCGTTTAGCTGCAGCGGGTCGTTGGACGAGCTATCTATCGTGGCGGAAGTTATTATAGTCATAATCCTACGTGACGCGACGCGTGTGCGTGGAGGTGTCTCGTGCGCGCAGGGGCCAAGCACCTATCAGAGAGGGTGTGCGGGCGTGGCACATATATCAGTGTTCCTGTCATATCATGCATAAGAATGAAAGCAGCTTGAGATGCGTCCAAGATACTCCGACTAAGTGCATGATATATCATCGGAAGCGGGTCTTATAGAGGTGGGCCATCACTAGATTTGTGGCTGCCTGAGCATTTCCCGTGTTAGTTCTAGGTGTCTTGGATAGCATAGGGTATACTGCCGGTAATTAGTCAATCATGATCTATAGTCTATGGATTTGAGTAATTTAGTAGTTAGGCTCGATCCAACGCATCACCGTCGATGACTAGTAGAGCAGCGTACCCTACGCATCCCACCTTTGTGCTACAATCGCCCCGACATGCAGTACAGCATCATCCCATCTATTTCCCGTTCAAGTCTGCCGTTCGATACGCAAGCTAAGCAATGAGGACGACACAAGCCGCGCAAGCCTGTTGAGTAATTCGATGTAGGTGATGCATCCGGGACACAAAAAGTTAGAGCGGCGGTAGTACGCTATGCATGATGCACCTCGTATCAAGAAACCATCGAGAGCAATGGTAGGAGGTCGTCCAAGTTCTGAAAGCATCAGTCTGTTGACGGATTAGCAGAGACGTGTATATATAGGCGCATCTCGCCGTACTGCGTCTTAAGATCTGCCACCTTCAGACACGACAGAGAGCTTCTCAATACGCCAACCTACTTTTGTGTTCAATTTATACATTTCCGAATCAACATGGCGGGCACCCTTTCTAAACATGTTTCCACCAGGGCGTCATACCACTACGACCTCATCTGGAATAACAAGGGCAGCAAGGCCAAAAGGCACGTCAGCTTCTGGCAGTCGCGGCCGGAGAGTACTTTCCGCCCGATGGGTAGCCTCTGCTGCGGCGACTACGACCCGGTCGACGACAGGTATACCGTGCTGATGCTTGGTTACACCGGCAATGCGCCGGAAAACAACGGAATCCTTGTCAGTCCGACGGGCTACACGCAAGTCTGGACCGACAAGGGCAGCAGCGCGATCCAGAAAGGGTCCCTCTGGCGGCCTGTGCCTCCAAGCGGCTATGTGGCGTTGGGCCACGTCGCTCAGGCCGGCTACGATCCGCCCAGTACCGACTTGATTTGGTGTCTGCGAGAGGATTTCGTGACGGGTGGCAGCTTCAAGTCACAGTCTACCTGGTCGGACCAAGGATCAGGGGCCACGAAAGACGTCTCTGTGTGGGAGCCCTTGTACACTTATAACTCTCCCGATCCCGACCTCGGCTACTTTCAAAGCATTCTGGGCTACTCTCCACCCAATTCAAGCCTCGCTGTCACCCCCAAATGGAATTAGTTTCAGCAGCACCTGCAGCGCCGAACACGAGCTGGCATGAGCTGGGCTACAGTATGATCGGTTCTGGGATTCTGGAAACAATGGAAATGCCAATTTTACTTTACTCCATAGTGTCAAGTGCACGATTCATGATTTAGTCAAGCTGCGAGTTTCTAGTCGTCGAAGCGACTTGAAGTTTATAGTCGTTATATAGAGTTCTCTAATGGAGTTCAAGCTCGGCCGACTACAAGGGGTTAATAGCTTTCGAATATATTTGCCCATGAAATGACAGTATTGATAATATTATATATATGGCCGCTTCAATAGGAATGATGTTGTATTGTCTCTTGATGTGATTCCTTCTGTTTACCGCCCGCCTAAAAGTGCGTAATAGCTGTTCGGGCGAGCTAAGCGACCTCCGTGGACGAATGGGCTTGATTTGGTAGCGGAGGCCGAAGCAATTATATACATTTCTTATACTAACTTTTTTTTAATAAGCCCTCTATTCAAGACTATATTAATAGTTAATAAGATTACTAGGCTATATATACTACTACTACTAAGGCTATAAATAGTAGTAACGTATTAATAAAATAATTCTCTTCCTATCTAGAACTATAGGCGACTTATATAGTCCTATATATAGTACGTGCACGTTGCCGTAAGTATAGGCGACGAAATCGATAATTCTATTAAAATTCTAGAAACTATTTTTTTCTAGTAATTACTACTTTAAGACCTAGTTATTTTTACTATGTATACCTTTTAGGATATAGTTAAAATTACTATATTCTATAAAGTAGATATATTATTATAGATAATATAAAATTAAGTAAAATTTACTTTTTATATTATCTTTAAAATCCTCATAATCTTTTAACATATAATTATAAGATTTTATTAAACTTATTAAAGTCCAGACAAGCGAGTCGCCCACGTTCCCTGACCCTTCACCCTTCAACCATTAATAACTCAACCACAACATAAAAAAACATCTAAAATCAATCAGAATCCTCTTCCTCACTAGTTTCCACATCTATAGTACAAGTGCGTGCATTATGGCCTATCTGGCCGCACACACCACATCGCCGACCGCGCGTTTCAACCCTTGCTTTGCGACGACCATGAGCCTGCGTTTCATCCTTCACTTGACCATCCACGTCCATCTGCTCTTTTAAATCTCTTGCATCTTGTACAGAAAGAGATCCTTCAGTTCTCAGCCTAGGTTTTTTAGCCCGCCGGCGCTTGCTAATTAGCTCATTTGTAGCTTCAAGGCCTCGCGCCCGAGCACGTAAAAACGCGACCTCATGTATAACAGCCATCGCACCTTTCTCAAAAACTGTCAAGCGCATCAAGACTTTTGGTTGGAGAGCTATCTGGGTGATCAGTAATTCGCTTTTTTAGAATTGAAGACTGCGAAACCACTTCGTTCGCTGTACTTGGCGTCTGAGAGACCCAAGATCCAGCCGATCCCGGACGTGAGTTTGGAGGACTTGGCGTCGTAAACTTGAGTTCCAAGGCAGAAATAACCTTTTCAGGATCATAGGGGTAATTCCAGCGCCTCGAAACCACCTTGGATATTTTCTTTTATGATAGACTCATTGAAAGCATTTAAAAAATGCGAGGAAGAAGTCTTCCTTAGTAATGTGCGTTATACTGGCCTTCATGAGATCCTCAATTTGTCGCCCATAAGCCTTTTAAAGTGGACTAAAACAGCCAACATCTAAAGGCTGGAGTATGTGGAAAGAATTCGCAGGCATGCAGAGGGTAGCAATATTCTTCTCTTGGCAGAAAAGCTCAAACGCAGTCGAGTGGTGACTTTCATGGCTATCCAGGATTAGGAGGCGATAACCACCCTCTTTTCGATCTTTTGTGCATTTATCAAAATGCTTAATCCAATCCACGCCAATTTCATTTGTTGTCCAGCCATTTGAGCTTGTGTTGACGCGCCAATCCGGGGGTAGTCGTTCATCTTCATACCAAGGCGCGAGGTGAATTTGGCCTTTTACCACGATATATGGCGGCACCGTTGAGCCTAGGGAATTTACCGCCTGGATCACAGTAACCCATTCCCTATTACTAGGCTGCACTGCTTTTGCTTTTTCAACCCGATTAGAGCTTGTAACAACCATGCCTGTTGTAATCAAGCCCATTAAAAACCCAGTCTCATTAAAGTTGTAGATGTCAGACTCCACGATACCGTATTTCGCGATTTTGTACTCTAGGAGTGTAAACCAGCCACGAATAATAGTGGGATCTTCGCATTTAGCTCTCTGATAGTCATATCTCCGTTGAAAACGCGTGGTGAGCTCTGGTTGTAGTTGCACGAGGTTTTTCGCCCAGCGCACTCCGACACGTCCGCCACCGCGCTCAGTAAGCAGTTGATTCGCCATATCTTCCACATTCGCGTACCGAGGGGGAAGTCCTTGTGAATCCAGCTGGAGAATATATTTCACTATAGCTCTCTCCTCTGAATTAGTGAGTTTCTTTGAATTGGGCGTAGAGTCGCGGACAGTCGTTCGAGGTACGTTGTAGATTGATGCAGCTTCTCTGCAACTTAGTTTTGGATCTTTTTCAAGAGCTTGAAGGGCAAGAATAATGCCTGCATCTTTTGAAGAGATTTCCATAAATCGTTGTTGAGTAATAGAAGTGCTAAGGCGAAAGGTGCCGAAAACTAGGTGGAGTGGGCGACTCGCTTGTCTGGGCGACTCGCTTATCAACCACGTTATATAATATAATATAAGAATTTATTAATAGTAATATAGATTTTAAAGTCTTAATACTTTGGTTTATTATATATATTACCGCCCAGTTGGGGGCCTTCGCTCGTGCTTGAGGGCACTCAATAGTGCATTTTTGGGGAGGCATCGCGATTAGTTGCACAGACCGCGAATCACAGCTCACCGGACACGACAGCTCTTGGCCATTCTTCTTTCTACTCTGTTTGTCTCCACTTTGTGCTGACCGCCTCTCACTCTTCTTGCGCCGATTGCAGCTCTCATCTCTCGTGATAATGTGGTCCTGCTTTGGCATATTCAGGAGCTTTCTCGTAGACGAGGAAAAGAGCCAAAACCGGCTCTATATGTTTTTGTAGGTATAATATACATAGTATAAGACTGCATCTACCTAACAAGATGACCTTTGCCAAGTCTCTGTGCTCTCATTCGACCAATCGTCAGGATGCGAGCTGATACTTTCTGCGTTGCTGTCGGCTTTTCCGCTTCAGTAGTAGCTTCCATGACGACTGACGTTTCTCTCATGACTACTAACTCTCCCACTGCTACCTCTCCTACGGCAACCGTTCTCGCGACACGGGGACTTTGGAACCCTTTGACAAAACAAAAGGTTCTGGACCTTGCCGTCGTCTATGGACCACAAGT
This sequence comes from Beauveria sp. NWAFU-1, assembly GCA_024472245.1. Lineage (NCBI taxonomy): Eukaryota > Fungi > Ascomycota > Sordariomycetes > Hypocreales > Cordycipitaceae > Beauveria > Beauveria sp. NWAFU-1. Next base: position 9,035 of record JANBXD010000007.1, read on the forward strand.
AGAAAGATCCTTCAGCTCATGGAATCCTTCGTCGAGCGGTTATGACAACATTTTCCCAGAGTCTACTTATACCGTATCATATACAACTCCGCTCCCCGCTGCCGCGCTTTCGTCTTCTATTTGGTGGTCGTCAAATTTCTCCTTCACAGGTGCAATGTTTCTCCGAGTTCCCAGGTCCCAAGAGTTGAGTCTAAATGTCGCCACATCTTCCGACACGACGCCGGCGACAACTGCAACTAGCTCACCGGCTACCTCGGCATCAAATTGGCCTACCTCACCGTCAAGCACAGTTTCGAGTACAGAATCGATTTCGAAGCCAGACTCAGAATCCAGTCTTGTATCTAGCTCGGCATCTGGATTTAGTTCTGTATCTACTTCGTAGACTACTACTCCGTCAAATTTAGTATCCGATTCGACGTCGATCTCCACATGTAGCTCAGCATCAGGCTCAACCTCCGACTCAGCATCCAGCTCAGCCTCCGACGCAGCATCCAGCTCAGCATCCAGCTCAGCATCCAGCTCAGCATCCAGCTCAGCATCCAGCTCAGCATCCGACTCAGCATCCAACCCAATGCCTAGCCAGTCATCAAGTCCACCGCCTACTTCGACGTCCGGGTCTACATCTGCAGCGCCCACGGGCTTTCTGGAGAAGGCCTGCAAGGTATGCGGGGTCACCTGGGAGAAAAGTTTCACATGCTGGTGCAGCGATAAGTGGATTGACGGAAATTTTGATCTACTGTTCACGTACCGGAATTATAATATTTTACCAGCTTCAGAGTTAGTGCTTTCTTCTATCAAACTGCTAACTATATTAACCATGGATAGTGGTCCTGGCATATCCTGTACAGATCCTGCTATTGGTGGCCCTCCTAACTTTATGTTCTACGCGGATTGCTCTAATTCTCGAGTTTCCATGCCATTGGGTAAGTCTGAAAAATGACAGTGTAGAAGTAACACGCTAAGTATGGCCAGGAACGCATATCCGTATCGTACATGGCGATGACGGATGGGACAGATATGTATATGAAAAATAGTCGTGATCTAGCAAAGAAAATCACCTCCGTCAAGCGTGAGCTTATAGCTACAAGAAGATTTCCCACGTCATCGAATAGCTATGTGCAGCGGACCTGAGAAGCGGCTGTGGAGATCGGTTTCCAAAAGTTCTGGGTGACGGACATTCACACAGCCAGCTGGGGCTGCTGGACTCTCTCCTTTTGCCCGCTCAGGCAATCCCATGAGCGAGTGGTGCATCGCAAGGTAATGACGAGAGAAATAGAAGTCATATCTTAAACACATCCAGCTTATAAAAACCGCAATCTTCTGGCATCCCTAATTTGTCTTTCCTCGTCCTTTACAGTTTCCTCCAAGCAGTTTCCCATTCTCGCAAAGACGGTCCATAGTATACGCAGTAGTAGTCCTTGCAAGGGTGTCACTCAAGCACAAATTCTCTGACATGTACGTGGCACCTTCGCATGTCGTTGCACCCTTCTTTTCTGCACGCATTCGCAACTTCGCTTGGAGCGCCGCCGACTCATAGTCTCGTGGGAGACCACAGTAAGAGAAGCCACTAGGGCTGTTTCGTTGATTCAAAGTGAGAGCCGTCTCGCGGTGACCGTTGTTCCAAGGCCTGGGATATGGCAAGCGACGTGTCTCGAAGTGTCGAGGCAGATGTGTGTTGGGCATGTTCACAGCAGGGATTGAAGCGGGGACAACTTGACCATAACGAGTTGCGGCGCGTTGAACCCATCTACTGCTACCGTCGGGCAGTGCGACGAGGTCATTTTTGCCGGCGCATTTTGCGATCGCGATCTTGGCATGGTTGGCCGGGGGGTGAGCCATCGCGCTTATCTTGGTGTCAGCAGCGGCGCCGACTTCGTTATGAGCATTGAGAGGCTGAGGCTTCGCGCCGAAACCCCGATTCTGCAGGGCCGTAGCTCTATTTCGCCTTCTGCAATAGCCAACTGGGACTCTTTGAGGGGAGAAACTTTTCTGCGGCTCGACTCTGGTGGTAGGTGTCGGTGTTTTCAGGTGATTTGGTGTGGAAGACGTGCTCTCTCTCGTCTGTGGCTCGCCGGCTTGCTTCTCGGTGTTGCGGCGTGTTCCGATGTCGGTGTTGGCTGTCTGCTCCTCCATGTTGCCTTCCCTTTGCGTCGCAGTTTCCGGGCAATCTCTTCTGGCAGCAGTCTCTTCAAACTGACTGCCGTCACAGCCAGGCTCCTTGGCCGGGACATCTTGTACGTTGCGGTGATAATGAGACCGAAGTTCTCTCTGGTTTGGCTTGTTGTTTCTGGCACCACCAGTTTTTGAGAAGGGCGCCAGTACGGCCTGGAAATTTGTGGGCAATCTTTCTCCACGACTGTCGATCCTTTCTCAGGCGTCGAATTCGATTCTCCTCTTGAGAAGTGATAGGGTTGAGCTTCAGCGCCAGCGAGCTGTTGCAATAGCGGTTGTAGCACTCTGTTGCATTACGTGAGCCCATCGCACGTGAAACCTTATGCCATTGGGAAGATCCATAGTTCTTCACAAGTTGTGTCAAAATGGCGTCTTCGGTTTTGGTCCAGCGCACACGTCGAGCCGACCCTTTGGCGTTGTCACCCATGGCAAGTGGTCATTCAGCGTTATGTGAACCGAACTTTTTTTCGAGGACCGGAGTGCTAGGATGTTATGATGTTTTTGTGTGGCTAACTAGCCGGAAAGTAGAGAAACTTATAGAATTTGATAACTATGAGGGTCCCTGGGGTGCCAGCATGGTACATTCGCTGCCTCAGGCCGTTCAGAGGCAAGATGGTGGTGCGGAGCCACGTCTACAAAATAAAACAAGTTACCATTTGATGTAACGAGCGTAGACGATAGCCAGCACTCCTGTAGTGTAGCCAGCCGATGTAGGTAGCGCCAATTTGCACACCAAAGAGCCTTATCACATTGTGCGCCAACTATCACACCTGAGCAAACCTGCCGGCGCCTGGGTATGCTGCTTGGTTCGGCGGCAATCACCTTCCGAGCAAGTCACTCGTCCGTTACAACCCGGCCCACTCCTAACAAAATCGAACCGTTTTGTACGCTGGGTTCCGGAGGGGCAACTTTGCATAGCTCCATGTTAGCCTCGCTTAAGCTTGTAAGGATGGTCAACGATGGAACTTACCGCGTGACAGCGGGCGCCCGCGGGTCCGCAGACCGATGGCGCCCTTAGCATCATAGGAGTTCGCCGCGGTGCCCACCGATCCTCTCCACGGCTTAAACTGACACCGTTTCGTCGATGTATACATAAACGAACGAACCATACCATGAGAACAAACGATACGGGTTTTGGCAGCGGATTTTGGACCTTCTGACAAGGCTTGCGGCCATCACGGATGCGAATTCCGCTCAGCCGTGCGGATCCTTGCCGAACGGTCCTGGGTCCCCCGACCAGAGTCCCGTCACTGCTAAAGGGTGTGTTTTTTAATCACCAGTAGGACAGCAGAACGAGTGGCCCTTCATTACCGCAGACACTACTTCGGGCTGTAATGAACTTGTCGTGCAACGTGCCCACTTCAATTTGCTAGTTGGCTGGTTGGCTGGTTGGCTGGTTGGCTGGTTGGCTGGTTGGCTGGTTGGCTGGTTGGCTGGTTGGCTGGTTGGCTGGTTGGCTGGTTGGCTGGTTGGCTGTCGACTGTTACCTATTCTAAGGCGCGCCTCCTCCTGCAGATACGAGCCCATAGTGGATCTGGTGTACTTTTGGCGGTGATTCGGAGACCCAGACGTGAATTTCCGGAGTCCACCCTCGTGCAGCGGCGCTTGACGACCGTTTTTCACTGGCTGTCATAGGGCTACTCTTAAAGCTGGCTTGTGATAAACGTACGAGGTGGAACTGCAGCCCCTGCCGTTCTGAATCATGCAGGTCGGGGAATGTTGAATGGTCGGCGGGCCGTTTCCGAGTTGGGCCGGACACTTCTGTCACTTGAGGGGAATCTCATGCGGCATGGGCCTAGTCAGCGGTCGATGGAACCTAATTAGGCAGGCGAACAAACCCCGCACGAATCCTCCTCCGACCCCCTGCAGCCTTATTGGTATCTGTCACTCTCGGGAATAAACCGGTAGCCTGTTAACCGTTGGATCTAGCAGCCTCCGGGCAAGCAACTCCGGTCGAGGATCATGCCCATGGTGGACAGACTAGCACCAGGGAGCCCAGCCGAGTGCGAGGAACCGCGCTACAGGTAGATCAATATGGGCATTAATTGCGGTACAGGGCTACAGTGCAAAGCAGGAATCCTTCTTCGACCATCAGCTAACGAGCCACGTAGGCGCATAGTAACCATGGGGTGCACAGTTGGCGTCTACGAAAGTCTCGGAGTTCGCTGGATCGCTCGGCAGACAAAGCGTGGAAAAGCTACAGTAGCTCAAGAAAAAGTTAATCAGACAAAATCAGAGAACAAGGCAGGACGGCATTACTTCCCACTTCTTCAAGGCGTAGGAGGGACAAAAAGTTTGACCGTCTGCCAGGTACAGACGTTAATTCAGCAATGTGGGAGCGCAAAGCAGCCGCACATAAAAAACGGGCGTTCAAGGAGGGGGGTTCAGATAGGAGGGTTCACATAAGGGGGTTCAGAGAGGGGGCGTTCAAGTTTAAGCACGAGAGCTTTGTAGAGGCGAGGCCATTTTAAGACGAGGCCGTTTAAAGAGGAGTGTACCGGTATTCAAAGAAGGGGGTTCGAAGAGGAAGGTGTGCGAAGAGGGGGGCGTTTGAAGAAGAGGGCGTTCGAAGAGGAGGGCGTACGTCCGGAGGCGCCGGCAATACGGCCCGAAAAGAAAATCAACCGCGCCAGAAAGTCCTTTTTTGCTTTGCATCGCTGGTAAAGATGCCAAGTACTGCACCCCCCTCCTTTCTCTCATTTCTTTTTTAAAACAACACATTTTTTAGAATATTCAAATTAAATGCAATCATATTGGTAAGCAATCCAGGCGCCTGAGGCCGCCTCGTCACCCCGGGGCGTGTTGTAGGCACACCAGGTTAGGTACAGTACTGCATGTTTTCAAGAAGTCAAAGAAACAGAAAAGCCCCTGGCAGCTTGTAGCATTGTGGAAGCTTGTAGGTTTTGTGGTGGCGTGGCACGGCCAATTTTTCTACCTTCGCTCATAGATAAGCCATAGAGAAAACAAACCGATTGAAGAGACTCTTTCACATGCTACAATGTACACGACCGGCCGAAAGCGTATGATGAGTTGGCCCTTCAATTTCGGGTTTGCTGGGTAAAAAAAATCTGAACCCATTTCGCCCGTATTAGGTATATATGTTGGACCTTTAAAAATTATGGCACCTTGTCAGGCCCGGCTGATGCTGCAAGCTATAGGCGCTTTGGCGGCGCGAGGCTTGGCGCGACGCAGAACCAGACTGCCTAAACTCCTCGCAGCACTAAAACCCGGCTTAGCCACTAACAGGCGACTGTATAGCGAGTCGACTCTGTGCTAAGCTTCGCGCCTACTATAAAAACTCGAGGCTCAGCACAAGAGTGTCCTAAATAATTCAACAACCAATTCACTCAACAAGGCGAGAAGCAGGACACTGATGAGAATCTGTGCCGGCGTCATTCTCTGACCTCAACATCACATACTTCCCAATCAATCACAAGTCAAGACAACCAGTGCCTCTAGCAATGGCCAATGAGAAGGAGCGTGCTAAGCAGATCGCTGCGAAATTTGGCGTGGAAATCACGTTGGTACATAAAGTACTCAACGGCGCGGCGGTTACCACATGGAACTTGTTGGTGAAAGCGAGTGATCCTTTGCCTCCTTGGGAAGCATTTGTAAAAGAGCTAAATGAAAACTTATCGGCAGGGCAACAGCAACCGCGCCGAGGTCCCATCAGAGAGAATGGTGCACCGTCGTCTCGTCAGGTCCGGTACGCGCTAAGCGCTGCTCGCCAACAGAGTTTCACACCTTCAGAAACACACTGGCCCGGGAGCGGTGGAAGACTCCTTTCGCGCAAGTATCACAGAACAGGAAAAAATTCCGGAAACCAGCGCAACGAAAATAGCTCCCCGACACCTCAGCATTTGCGAGCGAGGATGGAGATTGCTACCGCTACGGACTCAATAACCAAAGCCTCATTGCCGGCACGACAAGTGCTGAGGCAGGTGGAAGACCTGATTATTCATGCCTCCGCCATGATGAATGGTGTGCAACCTCCGGCAGCTGTCTTCGCAGAAAAGATGGAGAAGATTGTGACACACCTCGAAAATTCTTTCCAACGATATGGCAGTCCAGCACTAGCCGAAAGCAACAAGAAAGCCATCAGAGATGACATCATACGACATGCTGGCGAGAAGAGGATGCTCGAGGAGAACGGCCTGCAAGATGCCGAGAACGCACACGAGACACAGTTGGTGGCCGTTCTTACGACCTTTCTATCACAAGTCAACACAGTAGTTGGACCGGTCGTTAAGGACTGTACCCCAAGTGATCCCCCGCAGATAGCCAGCGCTCTACCCGAAAGTGTGCAATCTCCCACCCTTTGCTGTATGGATGGGCCTGAGCCAGCTCATAACGGTGCATGCCCTTCATCAGGTGACACGAGGCAGATTGCAAGCAGCGAACGGCGCCGGAGAGGCTCTAGCAAGGTCCGAGACCGACAGTATGAGGCCGAAAATGGTGAAAGCATCGTCGTTGCCTCCAATCATCGCGACGAGGGCGATCCTCCACCGCAAGTTCAAGCGGCAGATCAGGCCCCGCTTCTGGAGTATTCAGATGCCGAATCACAGAGTGGCGCCTCTATTGTGTGGGAAGACTGGCGAATAGGCCAAATCAAGACAGCGCAATTCACGAGCCCTATCCATCTCGACCAGTGTTGGAGCTGGGAAGAGGAAAATGGATGCTTGGTGTACCGAGTCAAACGCCAGGGTCCTTCAGAATGGGTAGCTCCCAGTCTCATTCGATTTAACGTCATGTGGAAAGACGTGAAAGAAGTCGAGGTGAGCAAGGAATCGTGGAGGGCGAAGGTTATTCTAAAGGAGAGCTTGTCCAGCGCTCCCGAAAACAGAGTGGTAATGGTGGTTTTTGACGGCAAGAAGACTATACAACGATTCACGGACTTCTGCCTCCACAAACGCCGCAAAGTCACTAGACTTGAACCGTAAGTAAATTTCCCACTGCCGCGCCCTATGTCACAGCTTTTGTTTATCCAGTGCTGACTTACTTGGACAGTCCAACCATGGTCAATTTGTGGCGAGCAATGGAATCGCAGACTGTTTTGCCGGACATCGTATAGATTGTGCTTTCGGCATTGCGACGTCAAAGAGGCAAAAAGTCGAGAGAAAGTTTACCCGAGCTATGAAGCCAGCTGGCCAGCTGGCAGGCGACCAGGCAGTCACTGCCGCAGCGTCCGTGGCAGCGAGCGAGACGGCGCGCGTCACAGATCGTTGACAAAACCACATTCAAGCGCAGAGCAGTTGACGGGCCTTGCGGGAGCCACAAGTCACTACCTAGCCTGAGGTTATCCTTCTACGGCAAGACTTCATAGTCCCAAAAGGCACCAACGTTGACAGCGCCCTGCAATTGGTTAGCTGCATGCCAGCAGTTATAAAGTGGCGAGAAACTGCAAGGATTCAGTCGATGCACTGGTATTTTTCTTTAGTTAATACAGTTGTAACATGATTCTCATTTAAAAGGTTAGTGACGTGCCTATAGGCCGTCGAATGCCCTGGGTATACGAGCTTCGCCGAAAGGTCTTTCCGAACGGTCAAACATGGAAGAAAAACAACTTTGAGCTGGGTCTTCGGGCGGTTCTAGTTGCAGGTCAAGATGACCCAAATATATAATAGTGATTGAATCGATCTGAAGCGGCCAGGATTGCGAATGCGCGATCATCGAGACCCAGTTGGCTGGAACGAAGAGAAGCCGTAGACTTTATGCGGCCTCATATGATAGTATAGAGCACAGAGCAGAATCATTACATGTCAGATGGCTCGTTAATTTGTTTCACTCTGCTAAACAATCACGTGTTCTTCTCCCGCCAATGCAGAGACGCCATTTGTTTCGATCCAGAGCTGATTGGTTTCCCGGCTGTGCTTTCAATTGCTTTATCCGGATATAAAGAATTCTTTGTTGCTCACGACATGTGACGACCTCGGAATCGAAGAACTCGGTTAGAGCAAGCGACGTTATGTCGGCGCGCAAATAAATACGCCCGTTCTGCGCCATCCAACAGTCAGACGGTTTATCTTCATGATCTCTCCACTCGTATACAGTCTCTCCCGCTATATCATGCGAATATGTGAGCACTACCGACGCCAGCGGCTGGAGCTGGCCGTGCCTTTCCAGGTCGTCGAGGAATAGCATCTCTGATAGCCTGGTCAGTTGCGGCGCAGCTGTATCACGCGCGGTCTTTCTCACCTTTGTAGCCTTAAGACTTGGTCAGAACCTGAAGCAGAGAATACGCGCACCGCAGGATTATAGCCGAATGTACTGTCCAGGTTGGTCCGTCTGCGAGGTCGAAAATCAGCTTTCGGTAACCCTACGTTGGCTGGTCTACTAGCTGTTACTCCGCTACCCTACAGGCTAGCGGAGCCTTGCGGGGGGCTATAAAATCACCCCGGAGACCCGATTCAGACTTCTTAGCTACTGGTCTCATATTTCTTAATTACAGTACATAGCTTGGACTTCTTTTCTATCCTTAAAAATTCGACGCATGCTGTAGCAGCAGAAAAAGGTCTGTCGGTGGGTGTTTCCAGGCCATCACGCTAGGCGTCGCGCGCTCCAGGCTGTTGGACCTTTCTTTTTTTCCGGTAGTGGTGACGGGATGCATCCGACTGAACTATTCTGTCGATTCAAAACCGTCCGGTTACAGTACCGGTACTTGTTTGATTCCCAAGCGATCCGTCAAGAAGTTTCAGCACAAGCAGCAACTTTTTGCTTCGCACCCCATGACTGGCACACCCCATGGCACACCCCATTACACACCCGTTACACACCCATTACACACCCGTTACACACCCATTACACACCCCATGGCGCACCCCATAGAGTGCTGCGAGTAAGAATTGGCTGCCAAGGAGCAGCTCGGACGAACAGCCCGTTGCTTTTCACAGTCTAGAAGGACAAGAACCGCCTTTTTTTGCTCCTCAAGCCAGGTTGCGGACGACGTGACGTTTCTACAGCTATAAGTATGTGTGTGGCATGTCCGAAAACCGCTTTTGAAAAATAATACTGAAAATTGAGACCAATTTTCTTTCCACAAATCTTTCTATTGAAGTCATGCGCCGCGAGGACACTGCTCTTTCCCTAGCATGCCGCGTAAAAACTCGGTAACAGCGGAAATGTGCCAGCACTTCTCGTGTACGAGCATCCCCGAGCGGTATGGCATGTCACTCAACACTGCCCCCCAGGCATGGCTTTCCCAGATCTAAACGCAATGGTAAGCCTATAGCGCTTTGTATACATACATCTATGATGAGCTCACTGCTAATTGTGTAGATTATTGAGGGTAGGACATCTAAACAAGAGATCAATCATGACGCTCTGCAGGGGACATCTAAACGAGAGATCGGTCATGACGCTCTGCAGAAGAATGACTTGCCAAAAGTTTTGGATACGCAATAGGTTCTACCGACGCTACAGCCTGGACCAGGCTGTCGCTACGCTCTATTCGCCCTTTTCTGTATCGACGGGATGAGTTACCTTTGCCCAACTCTGCGTGCAAACAGTTCCTCTGTGTTTCGCTCGATGAGGCTTTACAAGAGCGAGTCGTGCCCATCAATACAAAGAATTAAGGCCAATGACTCTTCATGACAGCCTCGGGTGGCAGAGTCATCATCAAACTTATTGTATACTTGTGAGCAAGATCGTCGACAATCTGCCGGACAAATGATGGGAGAACATTCAAGGGAAGAAGGATACAACGCGAGACCAAAGTCACAGAACTGGCGTGGATTCCCGTCGTTGATATCGGATAGATAGTAGAATAAGTTTGGCGTTTGCTGGGGCACGAAGGCGTATTCAAACTGCGTGATAGGACCTGTCATAGATAGCACTCTACTTCTTTTGATTGAGACCCCAGTACCATTATCCACAGGCTTGTAACTTTCGGAATATGCCTGTCCGGGATCGATTTGATAGACGGGAGACGGCTCAAGAATAAGTTGTTGAACAGATCGCAGGTAAATTGGGAAGGGGCAATGATTTTCAACGCGGGCCTGATGTCCTGCAGCGCAACCCGTCATCAAAGTCCATAAGGATACAAGATGTTTACTCTTTTCATAAGAGCCATAGGTGCCGGTGAGTCGGCAATAATAAAACAGTACTTGAGATCTTAGTTTAAATAGGTTGAGCTATTTTGTCCCATTCTGGATCGCGTTCATGGGCGCAAACATCCGCGGTCTTGCCGCAATCGCTCATCGTTATGGGAAATTTGTTGGATGGTCTCCTAGTCAGAAGCAGTTTGCTTCTTTCCAACATGGCTGGCACTTTTCGCTCAATTGTCCGAGCAAGACCAATGGCAGCATCTACCACCAGGCGGATTTTGGCGAAATAACTACTGTACAAAAAATCGTTCGTGGACAGCTTCGCCATATCTAGCCAAAACAGCGATTTTTGACTTAATACAGTCGCGCCGTCTTGACGATATTTGCTGTGCACGGCGCTCATATGCGGCCTCCGCACACAGATCTTTGTGGCAAGTCAGTAAGGCGTGTCGCTATCATGGTCGCCCCTGCCACAGCGTCCATTTCGGGCCCCACGCCCTTCTAGGCATGATCAGTCTTCTGCGCCACGCCACCGCGAGCGGCTGCCTTCACCACGTCAACTTCTATATTCCTGATCGCGCATACCTGGTCATTCTTGCTTGCGCCTTTTCCTGCCGGCAGAGCTGGCATAAGCTTTTAACACCCGCAGAGCCTGCGTTGATAAGATGCAACGCAGTCATTGCACAAAGTTTACTTTCCAAGGTCCCTACACTGAACGCAATGCCTGCTTCCTCCAGAGACTCCTTATGCTCCTTTTGTCAACCACAAACGCAATGCACCCACCAAGGACACGACAGTATCAGCTTTGGTCGGAGCCCGGCAAGCGACAGCGCCAGGCCGAAAGCTTTGGATTTGCCTCTCGATCCCTCACTGGAGTGCCCGACTGACCCCTTGCGAGACAATGACTGGGGGCGGTTTGTCAACGACGACACTACGACCGCGAAGCACACAGAGACCAACCAGGCTCGGGGCAGCCCCACAAGCCCGCTGTTTCACTATTATCGTCCGGACCTTAGTCCGCAAAACGTGACGGCAGCGCAACAAACAACGACCGAGGCAGACCTAGTTCGACACGACCTCAATGGCCATGTTGCACGTCCCAGCAAGCGAAAACGATACGACGATGCGGCGGATTGTGCTGGAACGGCCTGCTTGGAGGCTCTAGAAGAACAGCTTAGGCTGTGCGTGCAGCGCTTCACGCGTAGGGCCGTGTCTATAATGCTTAGCGGCACAGACGAAGCGGGTAATCGTTTTACTTTACATATTGGTGCTGAGACCAGCGAATAATATAAAAGATTCGCGATTTTTTCATGACGCTGTATAGTGCTACCTCTCCCGAGCTTTTCTGTGATTCAATTCTTTCCGCGTTTTATGGCAGTCTGCTACATAGTTGCACCTTCTATCATTGTGTGCCGAAGATCATCAAGCGCTGGCATCGCTTTATCTAGCTCACGGAACCAATTCGACAACGCCGTCTGATACCGTAGCACTTCGTCCGTGCGCTGAATAATAGTTTCTTTGGCGGATTGCAAATCCTGACGTAGTTCCTCGTTCTGACTTACGACAGTAAGCTTCTGCTCAGTTTCCTTCTCCAAAGCGTCTGACAGCTGTTGAACCTGTTGTGAGAGCGACAAGTTCTCTGTCCGGAGCTGCTCATTCTCGGCGTAGAGCTTGCTCGACGATGGCTCAAGATAGTTAGCGAGTCAACATATCTGATCTTCGAGTCTACTTACTGAAAGGATCAGGTTGGCGCTTTCCTCACTGGCTTCTGCCGACACTGCTTCAAATGTCTTCCCAACATGTCTGGCCAGCAGTCTATATGTGCTGATAGACTGATCACTCAAGTTCTTAGCGAAAACGAGATCGAAAAAGCTCTCATGTCCGGGACACGCTTTCCAGCTATAGCCATCCAGTGGCCGAGGGTTCAGGCGCACCTCGGAAGGAGTCACGGCGATGCCCAGTCGCTCATCCACTCGGCGTCAGTATCTTCCCACAAAAAGCAGTTCGCATAGTCTTACTTATATATCTGGATAGTGTCAGGCGACAATTGTCTCTCTCCCGCCGTCGCTCCACGTTGCTGTGCCGGGGTGAAGGCATCACGGCATCGTTGATTCACGACGAAAGCGTAGCACATAAACGGGATCAGAAGAAGCGACTTATCCTAGCTTATCATTTTCTTTCAAATACCTGGCAGACATTGGACTATTCACATTCGTGCTCCCGTTGCTGCATAGTTGCCGCACTAGCTCCAGGGCCAGAAGTAGCTCCTCGGCGTAAGCTTACACGACACGTTCTCCCTTTTTTGCTTGCAGCTCATACCATACAAAACGACAGAGAAGTGTCTCGAGCGCAGCAACAGAAATAAGAATTATGTGCCTGTTGTGTCCACTGTTAGCCCGTCACGTATAGCTCTGGCTAGAAGACTGCTTTGGTGACCCCTGCGACTATTCCGTCGGCGTTATGTATTCAGTCAATATGGGATCTGAAAGGCTCCCCCTGAAACGGAAATTCGCGATTCTGTTTTTGATCTTGTTATGCATCTCAGGAGAGTATCTTTTTCCTTGCAGCATTGCTAGCTGGAGAAACAATGTAGCCCCTACACTTGTCGGCACCGCACATGCATCGCTGCGCACACTTCCCAGGGAAAAGCTGGAAGTTGTAATTGAAAGTAAGTTTGCTCTGCGGCTCGATAGGCTCATACGCCGAAAAAAGTCCGAGACGTGGCCCACCCGAGCTGAATTGCACTTTCAAAATGCAATTTGGCTCGCAACTGTGATTGACCTGACGAATAAGACTATGAGCCTCGGTTGCATCGCACACGAGATCATACCCAACATCTACCATATAATGGTGCTGCGCGATACGAAGTCAGTGAGAGCAATAAGGAGGCGAACAGGGTTGATGTACCTTGTATTCAGCGTACCTCCTACATTGCCGCAAGGCTTGCTCTCGTGTGATATACTTGCCTTCGTATTCGCCGAGAAACGTGTTCGGCGGTATTAACAAAGTACTGCGTAGTCCTTGTCCTTTGTGCATGGTATAGTAGGTCTCGTAATAGCTTTGACCGTCATCGATGCATCTGTTGGTGCACGATGCACCGACGGAGCAGTTGTCATCATCGCACAGTAATCCATCCTTCGATTCTGACACAAGTCGTCGCATAGCATGTCGGGGCTGCCGCAAGGCGATGGCTCGGCTTGCACGAGCTTCTGTAGCTTCCTAATGATGCTGCGAGCACGCTGAGAACACACGGGTGGTGTTGATCGAGAACGCTTGGTGAACTTTTCGTTGTCGGTGGTTTGATTCTGCGAGTGTTGGCGCGGAGATGAGTTCCCGCCTAGAAGTTCGCAACGGCGACGACAAGCGGCTCGTCGCTGAGTCGATGCCTGTATCCGTGAAGTAAACCGGCCACTAGGAGATAGGGAGGCTCGAAGAGTGGCAAAGGCCTTCATCGACTCCACGGGGACTTGTGCTGTTTCTAGCAGGATTACAAACAGCGCAGCGAGATTTTGATAGATGTGAGAGTAAGGAATCAAGTTCTCCAGGCGAGGAGAGGCATGACCTTTATATATTGTTGAGATGGCTGTCTCACGTGCTCAGCCTGCTTGATTCTGCGGTCAAGTGTATGCCACAGTGATCTGACGCTTGCATGCCTTTAGGGTCATATTTGCTTCAGACCAAGGCGCTTCAGCATGGATGCGTCATCGATCTTTTCAAACTTGCCACGTCTCATTTTGCGTGTGGCAAGCGGAGTGCTGGTGATATCAGTTGTTGTTCGATCGGTCAGAGGCCATTGCAAAAATCGTACGGTAACCTGAATTGCCGTACTGCTTGGCTTGCACTTTGGCCAATCTGACGGAGACTTCTCGGCAACATAGAGCAGCTGCTTCTATGGCTTTCGACACGGCCTTTACGACTCCCACACATGGGAAAATTCGAGCAGCATTGGCAATGCCTCGGCCGGTGAACATACTGCGCCGTTGTAAGACGAATGACCACTGAAAACGGTGCTGACGCAATTTCAAACCTACGCGATCAGTTTAGATCGCGATATTTATCGGCTACAGTACAATTGGTGCCGTTAACTTGTTGTATGCGAAAGCAAATGTGAATTTGTTGAGCTGGGGAGCACTGTTGGGCTCTTCATCGATCGCGTGTTGTGAATGACCCTGAGCCAAACTGGAATGGGTGTCGCGAGTGAATTCATAAGACACCACAGCGTGAGTACCATAAAACGCTCGTTCCAGGGTCGATGCTAGAAGAGCTTTGTGACAGCTCATTGTAAAAGTACTGTATCAAGACCGTTCTTCATGAGGCATTTCTCTTGACGGCGGAGGTGCTTTCTTGAGGTACAGTGCAGCATACAGTGCAGCAGCCTTTTTGATGCTCAGATCAGCGCTCTTGAGCTTCGTTATTGGGCTGGTTTCTGCTGCTGGAAGCCCTTTCTGGTTACCCTTAACCCAGCGAACTATGGCCGAAACTGGCCCAACTCTACCCATTGCATAAAGTGCTCTAGGTATGTATTATCATATTGGCGGAGGTGAGCTGAACGGAAACTGACAACAATATTACATTTTGTCGGACAACGAAAGCGATATAGTACAGTATGAATACCACAATCGCCTGTTGGACATTGGCTGAATTCTTGGGCGCGCAGCGAATATCTAGAGAGCGAATACGAGTTCTAAGCTAGAATGGATCAAATTGTACGTAATCTATATGACTCACACGTCAAGACTGACAGGTGATAGGTAATTCCACGGGAATGCCGAGACCGAGAGGATCAAACCGAGGCTTACGAGACTACAATCCTTCTTTGCAATGAGAAATTGGTAGCAGAAAATACGCGACTCAAGAAACTTTTAAGATATCATGGAGTTCCGTGGTCCTGCGTCTCACGAGAACATCTGAATGAAGCGCGCAATGAAAGGCACATCCCTCGACCTGCCCGCTTACCAATGGAGCTTCTATTGCATGTCCTCAAGTTTGCCATGACAAGTCCTCACCCCATCATCGATCCTCTCTCACCACCTTCGTCTGAAAACTTGTCTACTCTCGAAAAATGCAGAGGCAACCAGATCGCCATCCATTTCCTATCTACGTGCCGAGCATTACACGACGAAGGAACAGCATACTTATGGGAGCGGAATCAATTCATATTTACCTCTCCACAAGCTCTTCGCCAACTCAAGAGGCTAGATTTACGCTTCCGCCGGACGATCAAGCATATCACATTGCGCGTCATTGCGCATTACTTTGATGATACAGACCGCCAACACATGCTTGAGGCTGACTATCATCCCGACCTGAAGACTAACAGGCCTCTCAAAGTACAAAGGCGTTTGCAACGGTTCCCTCTAGTCCCTGGTGGTTTTCGTTGCTATACTTGGCTGCAGATTGTGGATTTTCTGGCAGCCTTACGGTCGCCGTATGACCACTTAGACCAGCTGCCGCGGCTGTTTATGCTTCCGAATTTGACATCGTTGCGGTTGGACTTGGTCAACTTTTCAACGGAGCTTGTACCAATGCCCGGCCCTGAGTTTCATGATATGGCCACACATCAGCTTGGCTGTCAGCTGAATGAGCTGCATGTTACTGGTCTGCCATCAGATGAAACTGGAGAAAGGGCATATATCGATCTGAGCGGGCTTCTGAAAGATGAAGGTTTGTATCTCCGTGGAGGCGCATCGTTCTACGCCGACAAAAAACATCTTCAGGTGCTTTCAGGAGACAGATGGTCGGCCAGAGTCGTTCGAGCATGGAACGACAGAAAAGATTTACTGGAATCGGTTGAATTCGATGATGATGATCCGTTCAGTGGGCTTATCTATCCTACCAAAGGGGTTCTGCCTGCGGCTCCTGCGCAAAGAAATCCTCCAGCTTCCACTTGTACGGCACATACCACTATATGGAAACGAGTGCCGAAGTCCCGGGATGATGAAGAGAGACAGTGGATAGAGTTTCTCAGGGCAACTGGCTCTCCTCTTTCAACAAGGAGATCCCTTTATTAAGGGAAGTTTTTAAACTCTGCTTGTATTAGCGACACAGCTTGCGTCGAAGGCGAATGCTCTTTTTGAACGCGGCTAGCGGAGTAGATAGCTGGGATTGCGCGAATGAGATGGAATGCGACGCTATTCATAGTAGACGAGGGAGCCCTGCGACACTAAATGTTGGCGCATACGGAATCGACGAGCGGATGGAAAGTCAATGCGGTATCTTTGATCACTAGGCAAGATATTTACATACAAACCATAGAGCACAATATACTTCGCAGCAGAACGGGTTCGCTCACGTCCAATAGTTTGCAATCCGAGTGCTGACTTTTTTTGATGTGTGTATCGAGCTCTGAAGTGCTTTTCGTGGCCATGATACTGTAACGACATAGTATTAATAAGCCTTTTGTGAACAGCGCAAGTAAAAACACAATCACTGACCCTGTGTTCTCGTTGAAGTTGTTGAACGGCAACTCTGGCACTTCCTAATGCAGAGGAAGCAAGTTTCGGCGCTGATGAATATCAATGTTACCTGTGCACGCAAATGTTTAGTCATGGCGCGGAGAGATTTGAGCGAGCCGCAGAGCGGGGAGCAGTTTCTGTAGCCGACGCCAAGGTCTTGTTTTTCTTCAACCTAGATATTGTATGCCCCAAACATTTCCAACGACTGTTTGCAGGCGCGTATTTCATGACCGCATCGAGTTTTGCCCTCGTCTTTCTATACGTTAGTTACATTAGTGGTCGGCTGAAGAAAAAGCCCTCTTTTGCTACACGTTTGCCGTCCGAATGCAACCCCAGAAAATGGCCATTGTTGGTGCTGGCCCGGTTGGGTCATTGGCCGCGCTATATGCTGCTCAGCGAGGCTACAATGTGGAGGTTTATGAGCTTCGCCCAGGTATGCCTCTCACTGGAAACTCGTCTTGGTCCAACTTCTGACAATGCACATATCCACGTCGTCCCGGGTCTGGCTCTTTTGGCACCGCTAGGTCTATGAACCTGACAATCTCAGAGCGCGGCATGAAGGCCTTGCGTAAAGCGGAGCAACCAGATCTCCTCCAGCGCGTTATTGATGCCTCGATACCCATTCGAGGTAGGATGACTCACGGGAAAAAATCATTCGGAGACACGTTTGAACTGTCCGAAGGTTTTGATACTCTCGACAACGTATGTGATCGGCCGCGGCACTGTCATGTAACTATGGAGTATTAAATATGGCAGAACAACCTCGCTATTGATTGCAAGGATCTGACTTGTGCACTTCTCGATTCGCTTGATGCACTTCCTAATATCAAAATATTCTTCAATACAAGTTCGTTCGTGCCAATTTTCATGGCACGGCTTTGTTTGAAGACGAAGACTGGCTCTCCCATAGTGCCGAGGTCAAATTTGACATGATGCTCGGTGCTGACGGCGCGCACTCTACCGTCCGTTACAACATGATGAAAGTCTCTTGCATGGATTATCAACACGAGTACATTGACCTGTTGTGGTGTGAGTTCAACATCAAGCCCGGCAAAGCACACAACGACGGAGCACGCGGGTGGAAGATCATGCCGAACTACCTGCACATTTGGCCCGCGGGAGATTTCGCATTCATTGCCATTCCCAACAAAGTAAGATACTTCGGATTCAGCGCCCGTAAATTTCTCTGTTTGCCATCTCTGACCGAATTAGGACGGCTATTTGCCTGCACCGTCTTCATGCCAGCGGGTATCTTTGCCCCGCTGAAGGCTGATGAATCCCAAATTCCTTCAATTTTCGATGCAAACTTTCCAGGGGTGCGAAATCACATCTCGGACAAGTCCCTTATTCAATCACTCCACGAAAGTCCCCAGCAGCCTTTGATCAGCGTCAAGTGCAGACCGTACCAATTTGGATCGTCCGGCGTCATCCTTGGAGACAGCACATGCCATGCTTCCTTTCTATCAAGGAATGAACGTGGGTATGGAGGATGTGCGTGTTCTCTTTTCTATGTTGGACAAACACACACAAGTTATCAAGTTATCAAGGTACTCACTTGGGACGATAAAAGTAATCGCAAAGTTGACAGTGCGGCAGCGAAGATTCGCAGTGACGCACTGGCGGAGTACTCTGCCACTCGATGGCGAGATGCCCACGCGGTCACCAACCTCGCAATGCAGAACTCCTCAGAATTGCGCACATCTCAGTCTGCAATATACAGAGCTCAGAAGACTCTGGAGGGATTTATGCACGTTTGCCTTCCGTGTCTTGGTTGGCGTAGCACATATTCACGGGTAGTGTTGAGCAACGAGCCATACACTGAGTGCATGCGCAGAAACGATAGACATATTTGTCTGATGAGTGTGCTTACTGCAATCACTACCTACCTTTTTGTTGCTGCTGGGTTGTATTTTGCTTATACTTACCGCTATCTGGTGCTACAGCCACGGGCAAAATGGCCTTCCTCAAAATCTCCATACATTCGTCGCTAATGTAAGCCTCCAGACACCACTTGGCAGCTCCGCATCAATATGACGACTGAGAAAAAATGGTCGTGAAGCTTGAAAGCTTTTAAATAAGTTTTGCATTCCATTTAAAGTTGTTTTCGAGACATTTGACAAACTTTTGGCTCCATCAAAGTTGCTTGGAAAATTAAATACTTTACCGAAACGGGAAGCCCATTTTGCCCATGAGTGTATAGCCCTGCTGGGGCATCAAGTCTACGGTAAAGCAAATCAACATAGCCATAATCAGATAATTAGCCAGCCTGCCGGCATTCAATACACACTAAAGAAGAATGTCTGTATCTACCGGTACCGTAAAGACCGTTATGGGTGTCGCGGGTTTCTAACATAATAATCTTAGTGGGGTGTATTCTGGCTGCTGCCTAGAGAGCCAGAAATAGCAGTTCTGATTCACCCCGCCGGTAACTAACATTAACTAAAAGCACTAGCGACACCCATAACGGTTTTTACGGTATTACGGAGCACTACATTGCCGTAATATGTACAGTTATCATCGTACATGTTGTATGCAATTGAATACGGACAGCCAAATTCGGCTGGCCATAAGACAGCATAAAAAGGCGCATGCCTGCTACTTAGAACCGCCTATTGTGGGCACTGCCGCGCAAAAGTCTACTTTGTACAAATGCTTATAGGTAGGTCTTTCTATAGGACACGCCAATGTCGATAGGCCAGCGGCATGGGAAAGCGTGATGAAGCTTTTACTTTGGCTGACTACCGTGACGCCCTTGACGTCGGGCTCCTATCTCCGAGATGCAGCACCACGTAGTGCGCGCGGCCTGCAATTCTTTAACACTACCCGAGCGACAATATCGGTATATACGGAGTCTGCATCGTCGTCCGGTGCAGGCATAATAAGTCAATCTACAACTGATATGGTGACTTCTTCATTGAGACCTGGCTCGAGCGGAGCCACCACAATAGGATCGACAACTTCTCAGCATTCAATATACTCGAGCAGCATTGTCACAATAGAATCAACGAGTCACGGTGATAAGACCACGGCGCAAACAAGCTTCAGCAGCCATACAACATATCCAACGAACTTTGACCATCCGTCTGCGGAGCGGAGCACTTTAAATGCCATCTTTACAAATGAACCCACCAACCCTGTTACCACGGTGCAGCCAAGCTTCAGCTACGCAGAGGGATCAAAAAGCTCTAATGATTTCTCCTTAGAAGGAACCGATACGGCCCCGAGCCTGATCCGTACAACTGAACCAACAAATTCGGGTGATGTGTCAATGGTGCAGGGAAGTCATTCCGAGCGCCTGACTGGCGCGCCTGGCTCCGCGACAGTGTCGACAGCTGCCACGGATATTTCCACGGCGATGTTTACCCCAAGCATGACTCGTTCCAGGGGCGCAGATGAGACAAGATCAGCAACTACCACCACATCCGAATTTGAGCCAAGTCCGCCAGCCACGAGCACTCAGTTCTCGGGAGTACTGCCCAGTAAGAGTAATACTCTTACAGATATAGAACCTACAAACGAAACTTCGGTCTACTCTACTTCGTCTACAATGGTCGCTCAGTCTACATCGGATACCTCTACCAGAAGCCTGTCACTCACCAGTGTGCTCTCACCCACTACAGACACTACAGCTATTGAGAATATCGCCGCGCCGCAACAAGACCAGGCTGATTCTAGCAGGAATAAGTCAGCTCTCTCGTTGTCAACGACAATGGTAACCGATTTAGCGGCGGCGACGAGCCCGCGGACGGTCGAGCATGCCGTAGCTTTCGGTTCGACCCCAACCGTCCAGAGCAGTCTGTCAGCTACCACTTTAACCCCGTCAGCAGACGCAACTCGTGTGGGTGTAGTTGGATATTCGACCACTACTAGCAAGATTGTCATGGGCAGTGAGACCACCAGAAGTTGGAGTGGTCGCACCTCCGCAACGAGCGTAGCTACGCTGTCCATAGGAGGAGTCTTGCCAACAACCATCCTCACACAGGCCAGCCAAGCGCCGGCACAGCCGACCGGGCAGCTTCAGACGCCCCAGGGACTGCCACACATCATCCTGCCTAACAATTCGAGTGGTTTTCCGGCAAGTGGCGATAGTCTTATCCAGCTTGGCTTCCTCTTCCCATTGAATTACGTGTTTGTCTCACAAAATCTCCAGGCGGCAGCGCAGATATTCGAAGTGCTGCCGAGGGCTTTGGCACATGGCACCGTCCAGCCTAGCGCGATAGAGGTCGCTAGGCTGGTCCCCTACGACACGCAAGCCACAGCAGGATATATTACTACTATAGCAAAGCTCTACTTTCCGAAAGTTTCTGTTAATCAGCTTCAGAAAGATATTCTCGACTCGCACTCTGCTATTTACACCAAGGGAGGAGACCTGGAAAGAAATTTGACAGCACTTATCGACGTCACCATCAAGATTACAGACGACAATGGTAGTTCCGACTGTGCTCTGTCATGCGCTGCATCCTCAAGCACGGCCAACTCCTCAAAACAGAAGGGGGTGACTGCAGGGGCTGTAGTGGGAAGCGCTGCGTTTTGTGGCGTGTTAGGATTAGGCGTGTTTCAGATCTACAGGCGGCGGGGGTCAGCATTTGCAGCGGCTTGGCTATTCAAAAATCGAGGAAAGGGCCAGCTCAAAGGGAGTCGTATATCGCGGCCCGTCAATTCAGAAAACAGCCTCGGCTGGAATAGGCTATAGAATGGTGCACATCGCAACTCGCAGATACTGCAACATCACAAGCGAGAGGTGGGGCGCAGAGCAGCACAGGCCCTTGCAGAGGAGGTTTTTGTCAGCTTTATTAGAGGGGCCTGGAACCATCAAAACAAATTTCCTCTTGATATGAGGAGAAGAAACATGGGAAATGTAGTGCGAACATGGCTGAATTAGAATTAAAGATAGCTATTTTGTCTCGGACCGCTTTCTCGGGCCGGAGTTGAGCACGTCTGAGTAACCAGACCTTTTCATGCATCGGACAATACGTAGGGTCACGACGTCTATGCACCATTACAGTACTGTACCTTGACCGAGGTTTAATTGATACCAAACCAAACCATTACCGGTACCGTAAAAACCGTTATGGGGGTGTCGCTAGTGCTCTTAGTTAGTTTTAGTTACCTGGCGGGGTAAATCAGAATCGCTATTTCTGGCTCTCTAAGCAGCAGCCAAAATACACCCCACTAAGAATTATTATGTTAGAAACCCGCGACACCCATAGGTAACGGTTTGGTTTGGTAAAACACCCTTGGCAATCTACACATAGGTAGCTTCTCTGCCAGTTTCGGCTCTTATCAATACTCCTGCCTCGAGTGACTGCTGATGCGAGTACAGCCCCAACAACCAATCTGCGCCCGTCTCGCTCAGAGCGGAAGACGCCCCGCACAGGCACTGAATCGTCGCTTCTGGCCATCATAGACGATCAACATGCTCCTTGTGTCAAGCCAACTTAAAATGTAACGTTGGCATCATTTCTATAGCCGGTTTTAGTCACCTCTGCTGGCCGCGGAAACCTGTCAGGAGTAAAATCTCGGTGGTCAGAAATGGCTCTTACTTTTTGCAAAACCCACGAGCCGTCGGTTTCTTGCGACGGATCCAGCTTCCAATGTGCTGCCATGTTCGTGTCTATGCTTAAATTTGCTGTGATAGTGGGGGATTGTACCCCCAGTGCCGACGGGTGCATGCCGCTCTTTGTTAGCTGCGATAGGCAGTCAATTCCAGCCAGAAAGTGATCTTCTTCAACGGCACAAAACCTCTCATGTCTTTTATTGGTTGGATATGTAGACGAATCACATTTATCTCGTAGGACCATAACATCGGCCCGCGAGACCCTTTGAAGTGCAGAAGCAGTCGGTCACGCAGACATGTCTCAATCTGTATCTGCAACGAATCGTCGCATCGAAGAAGAACGACGAACTAAGTACTGTGGTACTGCAAGTCTACGCGTTGACTCTCTTAGCTTTAGTCATCAAAAAAATCTACGATTTGGAGACGAGGCGGCTAGAAATACTGCTGTACTTGCACGCATATTTCGCGAGGAAGATGGGCTGCGTCAGGAGGATGCTCAAAACCATATTACAGCAATCATCAACCCGCAAGTCTTGGAAACAGCCCTTGCGAGTTGCAATATAGATCGTTCAAGCCTAATGAGGAATATACTGCCATATCCGCAACTGGAGCTACCAGTCGGGGTTTCCATAGAGTGTCTCCAGGGCCACGATCGTTTAGCCGCGGCAAATGATGTCTTTCAAGGATCTGATCAACGATGGATAGTTGATCTTTACCTGGATGGTACGTTTGTACTCACTGAAACGCTTTTGCATACAGTCTGGTAACTGGATCGTAGATTTAAGCGACGACTTGAAACAAATGCTCACCGACGACTATAAACATCAGAGAAAGCCGTGCGATGGCGAAATTTACTACAAGATCCGAGAATACCAGGGTATATGCGGCACAGCGAACAGTTTCTTTGAAAAGTTATGGTATGGCCGTTTGACTGTGTCCAAGAGTCGCCGGGAGAAGTTTCAGCAGCTGCTAGGTCATGCAGAGTACCTTGCAGCGTTTGACAAATTCCTACAGATGCCTGCTCTCCTGACTGACCTGCGGATAACTGTTCTGCATGAGATAATGTCTATGCAATGCGATGAGGTATTTGACAGCATCTTCCTCGCATACACCGCTAACATTAGCAGCCAATCCTAAACTACCTGGCGCACACATGGATCTGGTGGTTTAAACTATGTGAAGGGAACTTCGATTCCATGCAACGCATAGACAGACATACCATCGAGATGTTGCAGGGCAAGGCTCCCGGTGCTTCTAAGCACGATCGTGATACCTTGTTGGTCTGCTTTCGCAACCGAGAGCTCTTCAGTAACATCCCCGAGCAGCATCGGGACGGCTTTTGGGACAGAACCCTAGAGAACTCGAGGGTCGGCCTGATACCGTCGCTCTTCACTTTTTTCGAAGACCGAAAATTTTTGCACAGAGTCTCCGAGAGTATGCGTTACATCTTGGATGTTAATGGGCGAATCGGTGTCGTGGGTGCGCTTTCTTCCGCATTTCAGAACTCCGCAAATGATTCCACAATGGAACCATGCACTATCCAGTGGTCAGACTACCATTTTACTACCATTTCAGGAAATGAAACCACTAGGAAAGCCCTAGGGGCCCGACAGTTATGGCTATATGCTTTCCGCGAATACGAGAATCTACCACCGATTTCGCGGAAAAAGAATCTTCTCGCCAAGTCTCGAACTAAGTTCGATGAACAAGTTTTATATGACTTCGCAGTTTTTGCTCTGCAGCTAGGCTTCCAAACGGTGAAAATTGACAAGATCTTGTCTCGGTCAATAGATTGTGACATTGCCGAGCGTGCGCTTGACGCTGCTCGGAAGCCGGAAGCTTACGAATACGACAATAAACCGCAACTGATCACACAGATGGTTAACATGTTTGCCGCCGCTCAACCAGTTTCTACCAAGCCGCTGCTAGAACAGCAGCACGCAGCAGAACCAAGGCTGCCACCGACAAGGTACGGCTTGCCTGAGGCGACTGATCATACGCGGGACAAGTCGCTGCTCTTCTTACCGCAGATGAAGGCTGCTTCCGCGGGTTCGGTAATGAACCACGTTTCGTCATTTTTTGTGAGGACGTCGGTATACTTAGCATTTTTTGGGGATTTCCCCGAACTTCCTGAGCTTCGAATGCCGGAAGAGCCAGTTCTAATTGCCGCGCACACGAAGAGGATAGATAACGACCACGACATGGACCTCTGTGACGAGTCTTTACCGACTTCTCCGATTCCTGTTCGGAAAGGTCAAGATTCCAGCCGACCCCAGAGCGCACGGATGCAGCCACACGAAGCTCAAAATTTTGAATTCGGTTCGGGGTTCGTCGGCGAGCACATTGAGCTCTCGCCACCGTCTGTTACGAGGGCAGACGAGAGTCAGCCAAGCATGAGCACCGAGTTGGCCAAAGCTCTAGGCGAGCTCAACGGTCTAAGAGATACTGTAGCTCGAGAGCAAGTAAAGTTGGACGTTATCAAGAATCAGGTTGAAGAGGAGCAAGCAGTGCTCGACGCGAAGAAGCAGGATATGCAAATACTTATTGAAAAGGAAGACACCTTATCCAGCCAAGTCCAGCAGCTTGGTTTGTACGAGCAGCGACAAATAGACGAAATGGAAAAACAGAGCAAGCAGTGCGAAGAAACTCGAGTGGTCCTAGAAAAGCTGCAACGTCAAATTGAAGATGGGCAAAATCGAAAGGCTGAGCTCAATAATCTTCATCAACAAATTGGCGATGCGCGTAAAACATTAGCTGCCACACAAGATGACCTGCAACGTCGATCTGAAGAGAAAGAAGATCGAGACAAGAAGCGCAGCGAGGCTGAAAATGAGCTTAATAATCTTCATCAACAAATTGGCGATGCGCGCAAAACATTAGCTGCCACGCAAGGTGACCTGCAACGCCAAATCGAAGATGGGCAAAATCGAAAGGCTGAGCTCAGTTATCTTCATCAACAAATTGACGATGCGCGCAAAACATTAGCTGCCACGCAAGATGGTCTACAACGTCGATCTGAAGAGGGAGAAAATCGAGACAAGAAGCGCAGTGAGGCTGAAAGTGAGCTCAATAATCTTCATCAACAAATTGGCGATGCGCGCAAAACATTAGCTGCCACGCAAGGTGACCTACAACGTCAAACTGAAGATGGGCAAAATCGAAAGGCTGAGCTCAGTTATCTTCATCAACAAATTGACGATGCGCGCAAAACATTAGCTGCCACGCAAGATGGTCTACAACGTCGATCTGAAGAGGGAGAAAATCGAGACAAGAAGCGCAGCGAGGCTAAAAGTGAGCTCAATAATCTTCATCAACAAATCGGCGATGCACGCAAAACATTAGCTGCCACGCAAGATGGTCTACAACGTCGATCTAAAGAGGAAGAAAATCGAGACAAGAAGCGCAGCGAGGCTAAAAGTGAGCTCAATAATCTTCATCAACAAATCGGCGATACACGCAAAACATTAGCTGCCACGCAAGATGGTCTACAACGTCGATCTAAAGAGGAAGAAAATCGAGACAAGAAGCACAGCGAGGCTGAAAGTGAGCTCAATAATCTTCATCAACAAATCGGCGATACACGCAAAACATTAGCTGCCACGCAAGATGGTCTACAACGTCGATCTAAAGAGGAAGAAAATCGAGACAAGAAGCGCAGCGAGGCTAAAAGTAAGCTCAATAATCTTCATCAACAAATCGGCGATACACGCAAAACATTAGCTGCCACGCAAGATGGCCTACAATGTCGATCTAAAGAGGAAGAAAATCGAGACAAGAAGCGCAGCGAGGCTAAAAGTAAGCTCAATAATCTTCATCAACAAATTGGCGATGCGCGCAAAACATTAGCTGCCACGCAAGATGGCCTACAACGTCGATCTAAAGAGGAAGAAAATCGAGACAAGAATCGCAGCGAGGCTGAAAGTGAGCTCAATAATTCTCAACAACAAATTGACGATGCGCGATTAGTTGCCACGCAAGAGGAGTTGCAACGCGCAGAGAGTGCGTCTTCCCGCGTAGGTGAGCAGAACGGGTCTAAGCAGCAAATCGACGATCAAAGTAAGAAGCTTCCAAGACTTCGCAATGAAAGAAATAATAAGATAAGATTGGCGTCGCAGCGAGAGCAGCCTTTGCAACCAGAAGAGAAAGCCAGCAGTCCTGAGGCGGAAGACTCTGGTGGTGGGCTTTCAGAGCGAGACCTAGCCTACTGGCGCAAACATCTTGACGAACAACATGCACAGATGGAGGATCCTCATATATTTTTCGCGTATGCTGATCATCCTAAGCAGTTTGACAAGTATCCTGTCAAAGATGGCAAAGAACGGCTCAAAACCAGAGCCAAAGGCTACGAGCGGAAGTCCTACCTGTTGTATGATCTAAACGGTAAAGTCTTACGCCCCGGCCAACTCTTTGAAGATAGCGAGGATAAGGCGTGTTCTGTGCTGCTCAAAAGAGCCCCCAAACATATTGGCAACCAGGAGTCGGATTTCAGCACCGAACGAGACAAACGAGAGATCAAGAAGCCTAGGACGAAGATAAACAGGAGCCGGCAAGATGACTAGGAAGGAAAGCAAGGAAAGCGTTTAGTTAGCATGAATTTATATGACTGTTTTGTTGGAACACGCGAATCTTACTTACTGGCCTTCTAGCCTAGGCCTTCTAGCCTAGGCCTTCTAGCCTAGGCCTTCTAGCCTGGGCCAATCTTACTTACTGGCCTTCTAGCCTAGGCCTTCTAGCCTAGGTCTTCTAGCCTGGGCTTTCCTGCCTGGGCCTTTTAGCCTGGGCTTTCCTGCCTGGGCTTTCCTGCCTGGGCCTTCTGGCCTGGGCCATCTGGCCTGGGCCTTTTGGCCTGGGCCTTCCTGCCTGGGCCAATCTTACTTACTGGCCTTCTAGCCTAGGCCTTCTAGCCTAGGCCTTCTAGCCTGGGCTTTCCTGCCTGGGCTTTCCTGCCTGGGCCATCTGGCCTGGGCCTTTTAGCCTAGGCCTTCTAGCCTGGGCCAATCTTACTTACTGGCCTTCTAGCCTAGGCCTTCTAGCCTAGGCCTTCTAGCCTGGGCTTTCCTGCCTGGGCCTTTTAGCCTGGGCCATCTGGCCTGGGCCTTTTGGCCTGGGCCTTCCTGCCTGGGCCTTTTAGCCTAGGCCTCCTAGCTAGGCCTTCTAGCCCTAGCCGGGGCTTTCCTGCCCGGGCCTTCTAGCCTGGGCCATCTGGCCTAGGCCTTCCAACTTAAGCCTTCTAGCCTGGCAGCCTGGGCCTTGCCCTGTTTATAATGGTCTGCTAGACTTCTACCACGATTTAAAATCCACGTGCTATATTCGAGCAAAGTTTCCCTATCTATCCTGTTGTAGAACAATTGTATAAGTCCGATCATCAACGACCTTGTCATAACAGTCCCTTGGATTCAAGCGTGCCCCGTTCCGATCAGCCAAACTATACCCAGCTTTCATATACAATATGGCCTGCTGCATTACCCCATGTCCTTTCTGCGATGGCTTCATAGTCATAGTCTTCTTCAGCTCCAAAAACTTTATTTGGAAAGGTTTGTCAGACTCTGTAGCATTTTGTGTTCTGCGATGCTCCGTAGGCGGATTATCGCTTTCGAGGTTCTGAAGTTCGAGATGTGTATTTCGATTCTGCGAAGCAGGCACTTCCGAGGACTGTCGTTTTGACGGACTGGGGCTTCTTGAGACAGGGTGATTCGGTATAAGATCCATGACGCTATCTCGAATGTCAGGCATACTATTATGACTCAAGTCGTCCGCTTCATGAAGACTATCTAATCTTGTCTGTGCTATCTTTGTCTGCTTTTGCAGCTCTGCAAGTTCCGCTTCCCGACGGCGAATTTCCAAGCCGAGTTCGTCTAGCTGTTCTCGACGGCTTTCTTCATCTCGTGCTAATTCTTTCAGTTTTGACTGATGCTCACCCTCAAAAGTCATTTTAGTTTGCGCCTTCTCGTTGGCTTGACTGGCGGGGGCTGACAAATTAGCACGAGTCTCGATGTCGACCGCACCCAGGGCTGGCGGTGTTCCAAAGTAAGCACAGTACATGGACCATCGAACAAAAGTTGAGCTCATCTCTCCCATGTTGCTGTTGAGACCTTCGTGAATCTGCGGCAAAAATAGACGCTCTCGATCGTACTCATGATCTGCTTGATTGGGTCTTCCAAAGCGCTTCAGTGACACAGTACGTTTTTTCACCTTGTGTACCATATTTTCCGCAGATTCCGCTGCAGCAACCGGCGTGGCAACCGCGAAAACATCCACGACTTGCTCTATGCAGCTTTCCAGATCATCAAAGATAAACGTTGCAGGTTTCCGAGCTTGAAGGAGCGCATTCCTAGCGATTGCTCTATCAGGTAGCACCTGCAAGACAGCCTTGATTTTATCGGATTTGAACCCAAGCCGTGAAGCAAGGGATGCCAGTTCATACAGTGTCGTGATGTTAGACTGACTTCGCGACAGCGCCATCGTGGAGCTCTTCTGTGGTTCGGCAGGTAGCTCTGTGTAATTGCGGATAGCAGCTAACCATATCTGCCGAATTGCAAGGTGCTTCCGTAGCTCGGCATCTCCTGCTACGCTGCCAAACGTTGTCTCCGAGAGTTGAATGATACACCGATCTTGTCTCTGGTCCGCATCTTTGAATGCTTCCTGGAGAGAACTGTTCAGAGTCGGCTTGTATCTAAAATCTAGAATCTTCCTAATGCTATCAATCGCATCGTGCAGAAGCTTGCGATCGTTGAAAAAATGTTGTCAAGGACGGTATGAGGCACCGCTGAGAAGAACTGCACACCAGAGACCAGATTTCCTCACGCCTCGACCGGGCAAAGTTCCCGAAGACTTCGCCTCCCATAACCTGCGAAAAGAGGCTGCGAGCGTCGGCTGCGCACGCGCCTGGGGCTTTACCCTCTAGCGCCTCGACATCTTCGCGCGTGATTAGCCGCATGGCGGCTTGCTCACCACCGCAAATATCGTGCCACCATTTGAATGTGTGGTTCAGGTAGGAACGATGTAGCTATCCAACTGTCAACGATTGTAAAGCGAATCCACTGCAAGCACAGTACCTCAGGGCATTTCATGCGTATCAAGTGATGTATAGAGCCCAGCCAAAACCCGCCAAACAGAGCGGGAATTTCGAGCAGCTCATCAAAACTGGAGCACAAGATCTTGTCGGTTGACAGTTGATCAAACAGATCCCGCTTGTTGGCATTTGTTGCGAGCCTTCCCAGCCACAGGTTCTCGAAGAATCGATTCTTCTCGCCGTGGTGGCCTTGAAACGATCTGATGGTGACGTAGTATGTCCCGTCATCTGGCGGCTTTTGGTAGTCGAAGCCATCGCTAAGTAGAAGGCGCAAATCGTCGCTAATATCTGCTTCAGTCAGCGGTACTCTCAGAAGCTAAACAAGGTAGCTTACCATTGAGGTATAAATCAACAATCCATCTCGTCTTCGAGCCATAGAGGACATTATCTGCGGCAGCTAGTCTATCGTGGCCCTCAATGCATTCAATCTGGATGCCAGGGTCAAACTCGAGCTCATAAAAGGGTAAAGCATCGGACATTAGCTTTTCGCCCGAAATTCCAGCAATTCGTAGCGCCGCTTCGAGCATCTGCGGACTGATCACGGCCTTGGCATGGTGGCGGCTGTCTTCTTTGCGACAGCCATTTTCTTGGCGAAACATCCGCTCTATGGCATCAATGTTGCGGGTACTGCCGCCAGCGCCATCGCGGCGCGGATTTCGGTATTCCAGAGCTGAGAGGCGTAAGCTTGCGGTCCCGCAGAATTTTGCACGCTTCTCCTCCTCGATTCGCTGGTTGACCGCCTCAAAACTTGGCGCCATCATGCTGGTTCAGGCTTTTGATCTTGCCTTGCATCAATCAGCGCCAGCAAGAATCGCTATTGGTATTTAGGAGAGACCGGTATGTAATATGATCTAGCAGGGCATGTAGGCTGTGGAAACTTTCGGTCACAATTTATTCGTTTCAACATCCAATTTCTGCCGCTCAATCGTAGCGCCGTTTCGGGCCAGTCCCGCTCTGCTTTCATCGGCTATAATTGACCGTACAACTCGCCGCCGCTCAGCATGTCAAGACTAGTCACAATGGCAAACAGGCTCCAGAAATACGCTAGCAGCGTTACACCCTTGAAAGCTTTGACTGCCTTGGAGCTCGGGGCCAAGGCAATAAACACCCTTCCAGTGAGAGATGGGTTGCCGTGGAATGACTTTGCAAGGATGTACACGTTGAGGTTAGGTATGAACGATCCGGTCATAGTCGCACAAAGAACAGGCGGCCCGTCGTATGACGTGGTTTTCATTCATCATTGTGACAAACTGAGTCGAACTCAGATTGAGCTTCTGCAACGATTGCAGCACGAAAACCTCACGACTGTTCACGAGATCTACCGCCAGCATGGCTCCTGGCATATAGTGACCGAACAAGCGGCACGTTCGCTTCAAGAGGCTGTCGGGAACCCATTTATGGATAGCTCTATGATCGCGGCCATTATAGGGCAGGTACGTGTGCTATTCGAGACCGATCCTACAAAACCTGATATCTGAAAGATCGTCACGGTTTTGGTATACTTGGAGAGCCAAGGACTACGGCATGAATCCCTCACCTGCTCTGACATATTGCTCCATCCCACTGGGCGAATCACGCTAGGTATGTTACGGCTAAAGATGGACGAACAGGATCTTACACGACGGGGCCAGACAGACAATGGAATTGCGTCTACTCCGATACGAAGGAAGACATTCGTCGTTTGGGCTGCGTCATGATGGAATTGATGGACGGCTATGTCAAGGATGGAGGTAGCGTTGGTCTCGACGACCCATCACGATGGAGTCCCGAGGCCGTACAGTTTCTCGGAGCGACGACGTCTGTTTCGTCAGCAAAAGAGCTTCTACTGGTACGTGTACTCGAGACCTGTAGTGATCGCGCCTAACAAGCTCAGCATCCTTTCCTGGCCTCGTGGCAGAGAGCAAAACTTCAAGGTGTCATATCTTTGACCATGGCATGGACAACGCAAAGCCATCAGTACATAGGATCGGAGACTGTCGCGGCGCCAAATCTGCTTTGAAGCAACGGAATTGGGCTAGACATACAAAGCAGATGATGAGATTTTGAGGCAGCGGACAAATCTTGAATTATAAATCTTGTGGATAGCTTGAAAGTGTATTTATTTAGAAATTGCAAGGCTGCACTTCAACGAGAACATATAGCTCTTCCCGTCGAATTGGCATCGTAAAAAGTTCAACCTCGCCAAAAGCTCATGAGCAACAAAGTTTGTCGTGCCGCGCTTATTTCTTCTATACATTTTGCTTCCGATGATGATTTGACTCTTCCACCAGTGTAGACCCAGGCAGTCGTCGCAAGCTACCTGATCTCTCGACAAGAGTCGATCCAGACAGCCTCCGCTCCTTGGAATGTCTTTGTGCCGCATCCTGATGACTTGCTGTGCCACGGATTGAGTCCTGCCGACCGGGCGGATCCGGCGGTTTGTACACATGTTCCCGGTCCAATTCAGATCGAGGGGGTTGATAATCTAATTCTATTAGGGTCACGTTCTCGTGAACGTAATTCCGCGCTATAGCCCTCAACTCCTGCCGCACGGCTGTGCAAGCAGAAACCGTCACGATCATGTTTCCTCTCGCTGACGATTCTTCCTGCACCCGCCTGATCAATTTTCCGTCAGCTTCAGCTTCGAATATGGAGAGCCAAGGCGGTAAGCCCTTGATGACCATAGCGCGTGGGCTCATCTTTTTCCCTTTTTTTACGTGATCCACGTAGATGGAAATTTGCAGAATCTATACTGGTTACATACAATCATCCAAAGCGAACGTTTACCTTTACTTACATAACCATTATCTAATGTGTCCTCGTCCAGCGCGTTGTCCAGCACCCATTCGGTTGCGGCAGCCAAGTCTTCTCAGGTCAGAACCACACGGAAAGATTGAAGGGCTTGTCATACCTAATGTCTTCAATTCCCAGACAAGGTGAACGCGACGAGAGCGTGCTTTGCGGCTATTGTAGCCGTGGATCA
This sequence comes from Beauveria sp. NWAFU-1, assembly GCA_024472245.1. NCBI lineage: Eukaryota > Fungi > Ascomycota > Sordariomycetes > Hypocreales > Cordycipitaceae > Beauveria > Beauveria sp. NWAFU-1. The sequence continues at coordinate 41,295 of JANBXD010000007.1, forward strand.
GCTGCTTGAGATAGGGTAGCTGTGCGGCGATGCCATAGCCACTCGCAATCATGAGAACAACTTCATAATTTCCGAGAGGAATACTGTTGCCATGTGGTCCACTGAAAAGGGCGCGATAGGGCTCCACTTTGGTCTTGCTGACCCGGAGCAGGTCTCTGGTGAATCCTGACCGGGGCTCGATCAACAGGTCCAGCTCGTAGACAGCGCGGTCTGACCAAGAAACTACTACAAACGGATGGCTCTCGAATAGAGAACGAAAACGCTGGGATGGCATGCATATCCACAGGTTGATATACTGCCCAGCTTTCACGTGAACCGGGCGAGAAAGGTTAACTCTGATGAAGACGGCTCCTCTGGAGCTCAGGATATCCGCTCGAGGATGGCTGTAGCCAAATGTGCCGTTGCGATACAGCACAAGTAGACCGAGTGCTATCATAGATAGCACGACGATGCCGGCCAGCATATACAGATGAATGAGGGGAAGAAGCCGCCGTGGAGGTACATGTACCCAAATGCCGTACACTGACAGTATCGCGAGGCTCTGGTGAAGACGAAGGAAAACTTCATACCACCTCAGCTTGATGGCAGGAGCGCAGATAAGGACGGAACCTCCCAGAGAAGCTGCCGCCTGCAGACATGTAAGCGTCTGCGCGGGCACAAAATGTCCATCTCGACTTACCACTACGGCCCATTTGTTCTCTGCGATTTTTACCGGGAAAGGGGCATGGAACGCGGCTGCTATGATATGAAATGTCAGTAGCAAAGCCGTGACGACCCCAACCGATCCGTGCAACCTGCAGATCGTTCTCCTTTGTAATCCCAGCACACTAGTCAAGGTATTCAAATGCGGTGTTAGGAAAAGAACAAGGAGGTTGCCGAGACACAGGTTTGCAGCTCGCCGCCCAGCAGTGTCTAGAGTTTCGCTCTTGAAATAGAGCCAGCCGATATTCACACCGAGGTAAGCAGCTTCTGCTACGATATCCGCTCTGCTCCATTGCGACACGAAGTGCTGGTTCTGTATAAGCGGCCGGTAAGAGAGATGCTTTAAATATGGTTGCTTTATAGATCTTCCGACGCGAAAAAGTACCGATCGAAACTGATAAAGTAGCAGTCCTGAGACGATACAGAGAAGAGCAGATGAATAGCCAATGACGCTGAGTTCCTCGAAGGATATCATGAGTGTAAAGTGCGAGAGCAAAAAAAAAAAAAGAAGACGGAAATGCTGAGGTACACTACCAAACCAAAAGTTTATTACGCCCGGTGACTTAAAAAGCCAATAGGGCTCACTAGCTAAGTTACTTTACATGTCCGAAAGTGGCGTCTCTGCCTCCTGCAAGCCCATAAGCGGTCATCCTCCTCCCATTTCTGCTCTTGACCTCGTCTTTTCCCTGGTAGCACGGGTCCTCGTGCGGGGTACACTACCAAACCAAACCGTTATGGGTGTCGCTAGTGCTTTTAGTTAATTTTAGTTACCTGGCGGGGTAAATCAGAACCGCTATTTCTGGCTCTCTCGGCAGCAGCAAAAATACACCCCACTAAAATTGTTATGTTAGAAACCCACGACACCCATAACGGTTTGGTTTGGTATGTATACTACGCTGGTATTTAGCTGAATTTAATTGATTGTACCTGGATTATAGAGCCTATAATGGCTGTTGAAGGCCATGTGGCAGCCCACGAGCAGCCCCAGACACGGAGTCAGTTGCGGCCCCCAAGCAGTGGAGGGTGGACACCGGTGCACGAACCAGCGACCACGATAGGCACGGCTTCATCGAAGCAATTTCTCAACATTAGGTCTCTCGTAAAAGTTGCGGATCCGCAGTTGTGACAGTAATGGCCGGAAGTGGCGTTTCAGCGTGTCCGCTCGCACGACAAGAAAAAGCTCCGCTAACGTGAAAAGAGGAGCACTGGATATAGTGACAGTGAGTTTATTACGCCCGGTGACTACTGTACATTCATTCATTCAATTTATTACGCCCGGTGGAGAATCCAATAGGGCAACTGTAAGCCTATGCTATGTATCCACTCTGAAGCTAAGCTGTTACTCAAAAAGCCCATGAGCCACTGACATCCAATTTCTGCTCCTCATAGCTATTTGTCTTTACGGTCGACTACTGTATCTGTAGCCCAGTTGCCAAAAGTCAGTTGCAAGACACACGGGGTTAGCCTTGATCCAGAGCAGTCGGCCGGATGCTAACGACTTGGTCATTCGTAACGTTCACCTCAAAACTTGAGCCTATACGTAACAACGAATTAACTCTTGTCGTAAAGCAAATGATGCCATGCGTAACTTACCAAAATCCAGTTGAGCAGGAAGCTCGCCCGCTGTCGTCAAACAAATCGCCTGGAGCATAAAACCGTCCCGAAAGTTGAAATCATGACAGCTGCTCGTTATGGATCTACAGATGTTAGTGCTCTAATCACGTGTATAAACAAGTCAAAATGAAAGGGAAAAGGTGCGCTTACTCATTGTTTGCCACTGTATGAAGAGTTCCATTGAGATTCGACACAGAATAGTTCAGGTCTATGCCTGGATACATACCACCGAGAAACGGCTTGTGTCCGCACCAGCAGTGGAAGCAATTCTCCTTGATGATACAGCCATCCGGGCAAGCATCTTGGAGCAAGCGCCATTTGGAGTCTGCACAGTTAGCAAAAAGAGCAGAAGAAAGCAGAAAAGGGATAAGGAAAGATCCTAGGATAGGCATGTGCATTCGGGTTCCCGCCAGAGGGCTGTGGGTGTGTTCAGATGGAAGACTGCATAGAGCCAGAGATCCTCCAGTCTATATATGTTTTTTTTCTTCGTGCGCTGGCGTCGGGAAAGTCGTGCATTTGCTGCCGTGCACATGTGTTAGAATAACGGCCAAGCTGCCGCTATTATTCTTGTTTAACCAAAATACATACCCGTAAAAACCGTTATGGGTGTCGCGGGTTTCTAACATAATTAATTTAGTGGGGTGTATTTTGGCTGCTACCTAGAGAGCTAGAAATAGCGGTTCTAATTTACCCCGCCAGGTAACTAAAATTAACTAAAAGCACTAGCGACACCCGTAACGGTTTTTACGGTATGTACCGGTCCTGTGCTAACTGGACATTTTGAGCAGACACAATGAACCGCCATTTCTGACCCGTTATTTTTTCACAGCTACAAAACACCTCTTTAAGGTGTTACGTACGCGTTAATGTTCGCAGCTCGCACGTCGCCTGTCACTCCCTTCATCATTTGCATGCCCCGAATGAAATCTCGGCCCAGATCCGCAGATCGGTGGGAATTAAGCTGCCCTGGAAGTAGATTTATATTGGTATACAGCCTTACGATCCGCCCCGTGAGGGCTGTCGTACTATCTCCAGCTAATTTTGATTCTATCGGAGACCTACATCATTTTTTCTATTGTGAATATTATACACGGCTATTATCTTTTCTCATAAAAGGATTGCCCATTTGCCACACTGTATTATGTTAATACTGTGTACGAAGAAAATGAGCACTATTTGAAGTCTACTACATAGAGTTTTCCGCAGCTTGTAGAGCCTGTTGATACTCTGACGCTGATTTACCTATACACAATCCCAAAATCGACCAAGATTGATAGTCGGGAGGATGGTGGTGACTGTGAATGAGAGGTTTGAGCGCCTTCCGATGTAGCCCTCCGAGGCATTCGTCGGCCACACTAAGCTTGGGCGAGCGCAGTAATTTCAGCACACACTGGCCGTTGTTCCTCAGCACTGGCCTAGCTAAAGCTTCTTCTGAAATGATACTGTTCAGCTGTATTTCATCTCGGTTCAAGAGCCACTCCACAAGATCCGCTCTTCCTCCTTCCGCAGCAACGACAAGAGCCCTCCGGCCACGGTGTGGCCATCGACAATCGTCATCATATGGTTCGCTCTCGTCCGTGCTAGCGGATTGTTCGCTCTCGTCCGTCTCACTAGCATATGCTATATCTTTAGTCGTCTAGCAAGGGTATGCTTCGTTTAGGTTCGCGCCGTTGTCGTATAAAAGTTCTGCAATTTCCACACTGCCACTCTCGGCTGCTATGGCAAGCACGCCTGGGGAATTTTCAATCTGCGCCTTGAATTGATAGAGAATTGCCACACATGATAGAGTTATCAGAACCGAAGATCACACTAATTTCTTACTAGAATGAAGCTTTGCTTTCGGGAGAGATGACAATTAAATTAATGAGTAGATAGGACGCTGTATAGCTACATCGACGGTGGATGGGATAGCCTATGAAAGAAGAAATGGCGATGACTGCGTACGAGAAATTACGTGCGAGCATTTCCGGATGGGACGCTGAAAGACGGGCACGTAGCTGCTGTGAGGATCTGCGCACGAGAAACTGCGTGCGAGACTTTAGCTAGGCGGCATGGATCTAGCGTGGGCACATGATTGCTGTGAACTGCGCACGAAAAAATGCGTACGAGAAATTACTGAACACGCCCACTTTGGACGGGCGCATTTCGTGCGAGACTTTTCGTACGCAGCACTCCGCAGATAGGACGCCCTTAGGGTGGGCACGTATCTGGGACTGCCGCACGAGGAACTGCGTACGAGAAACTACCGGGACGCGCCACTTCTGGACGGCGAACGCATTTGCGTGCGAGATTTTTCGTACGCAGCACTCCGCAGATAGGACGCCCTTAGGGTGGGCACGTATCTGAGACCCCCGCACGAGGAACTGCGTACGAGAAACTACCGGGACGCGCCACTTCTGGACGGCGAACGCATTTGCGTGCGAGATTTTTCGTACGCAGCACTCCGCAGATAGGACGCCCTTAGGGTGGGCACGTATCTGAGACCCCCGCACGAGGAACTGCGTACGAGAAACATGCGAGGCTTTTAAGTAGTTAGGGTTAGATTCGATTGGTATTTACTCATGCTTCGAGATGGTTGGTGCGGCACGAGTACTAGCTTTCATGTGTATTGCGAGTTTCTCAAGTAGGTCAGCACCAGGCTAATTCAATTCTCCCTTCTTTTTTTTTAAAGGATGCAGTACGCTAGTATGCTGTCCGTGGCCCTGCATGCTTACTGTGCCGATACATTCGAGCTAATATATTTTGCAGCAAGGGGTACCACAAAAACCCTTTCGAAGTGCGTCCTCTACAGAATTTTGCCAACGAATTGTACAAGATTATTCCGAAAAATCTCTTGCATACGTGCATTCATGTCTCGGGAATGGCAGAAATGGCAGTCAGGATCGGCAAAGGCTGGGGATATTCCACGCGTGAAAGAGTTCCGGTACCAAGTTTCAAAGCTCTTATAGTTTGCTGAATGATGCTAGACGTTCTTTTAATTGAAAGTTAAGTTTGTTATTCTAAAGAGTGTATGAAAGACCAAGCCTGTAATGTCGTGAGAGTGTACAACCTACAGCTGCATGGCAGCTTACAACCCGAAAAACTCCACCTGGCACAGAAAGAAGCCAAATACAAGCCAAAGAAACAAATCGATATGTATTAATATCCTCAACTCCTTTGTTTTTCCTACTTCAATAAGTCTATAATCATACAGTTGGCATATAAACCACTATACACCATGACCAGGTACAGGCTTTCTATCCATACTCCATACTCCAGACAGGTCCGTATGGAATATGGAATATGGAAAATACCTCGTATGGAATGAGGTTCCATACGTATGGAATACACGAGATGACATCATCAAAGTATGAAGTACTAAGAACAAGTTGTTGAGCATCCCCATGTTTCACTGCCACCAACTTCCTCGTTCTCCTCCTCTTCGGCCCAGTCAACCGGAATCCCCCGTGTGATGCCACTCTTGATCCAACTTTTCATGCACTCTCCCCTCTCCATTGTACGACTCCTGGCCGGCATCGGTCCCACGATATTGTACGCCGTGCACCAGAAAAGATGCGCTCTGGCTCAGCTGACATGGCCGGTATTGATAGAATGTCGACGGCCATTCTAGACAGGCGGGGGTATCGTTGCTGTTGCTATCAGAGGACTGGTATCTGGCAGGGGCGGGGTTCCATGGCCTTTTAATTCGCACATCATTGGCCGCGTGACTTGGGAATTGGGCCCCAGCTGACGCCTAACAAGATTGTCCGTCTATCAGCACCATCCCAGTAGTAGCTGAAATCGCATTTGACATGTCTTCAAACGCAGAATATAATGCGTCATGCTCCGACAGTGATGTGGCCGGCGAAGGCATTGAGGCTGTGAATTCGCACGTGTAGGATGGTCCATCACTGTCTCCGCTGTCTTGATCCGCCGGCGAGCAACGCAGGCGCTGTAGCTCAGACAACAAAGCCGTCAGCCGAGAAGCACTTGGTCCATCGCCATTGCGTCGTGACTCCGAAGTACCTTGTAACATTTAGCCAGATAGCTTTGATAAAATATTGAGGGCCTCATACCTCGTGGTGTTCCTGGAGAGATGCTGCCCTCCGGGGTAGCAGCAACTTTGGCGTTGTGCTCTTGCTCGCGATGAACCGCGCCTCTCTCAGTGTCTTTGTCCGTGGGTGGAGGGGAGAGCGAAGTAGCAAGTTTTACAGGTCTGGGCTCTTGTTCGCCTACGGCAGACCGCGCCGTACCATTCGCGCTACTTCCCATAATCAGCATGTAGTACTCGACCAGTCATTGGCTGATGAGACTTACATGGTCTTCCCATTAAGACAGTTTTCCGCTTGATGGGTTTGTGTAGCACTAGCGGTTATTTCCACTGCAGCATCAGAGCCAAAGACGTTTGACGACATGTTGGTCACTTGTAAGTGTGGCACGGAAGTAAAACAGTCGTGAAAATAGGCACGTATAAATCTCGTCAAGTAAGAGAATGATGAAAGTATAGGGAATTGTTTGATAGTCTACTTTCTCTGGAAGGCTGTGGGCTTTATATAGACAGCGAAAGGGAGGACTGCCTTACCCAATTGCAACGCAAGCTACACTTGACTGAGAAGCGATAATCATTTCTCACATTCGGTCCTGGCTGGCGGCCATGGATCAAGAGACCTACATACGAAAGCTGAAGCAATACAGTCTTGCAAGACGCTGCTGCAGAGCCGAACACATATCGTAGGAGGTAAGCGCATCGCAAAAGCGTCAATGATATTTCTCGGCGTCCAGCCATCGGCCAGAAGTGTGGATGGCTGCATCTCTCATCTGCAAGTTCATATACATGCATATAAGCTAGCGGGAATACGGCCGGGTGAGACAGTTATTCTGCAGACTCAACAGCTTATAAACGCAATAAAATCACCATAGCTATGCGGCGCAGTCTTATTCGCCCTAAGAAAATGGGTGAATAACAATATATGACCCACCTTCCATTACCTGGTTTGTCCGATGACAAACCCTTTACCCCGCACCTGACACAATGCGCCGCACTATTACTCAAGCTCATAAGTATGGATATTCCTCATCTGTGCTACTTCGTTTCTTTCTTCTTCCAACGGCCTATTAATATTTTCTAGTTCACCCACGCCATTATCAGCATTTCGCCATGTCGGAAACGATTGCGCAGCTAAGTGGCCTACTTCAGGAACTGGAGAGCTGCGTGATAATTTTGAATAACGTGCCATCCCTGACTGATCTGAGCGGATTAGACAGGCTGGCTGGCCGGCTGGCGGATGCAGCTGCAACTATCCAAAAGAAAACAGGATCGTTTCGGCCCACCCGTGAAGAACAAGCCTGGGAGGCAAGCGAGACTTTGAGGTCCCAAGCTACAACAATTACAGCATCATTGATTAGCGACGAGAAATTGAACCGCCCGAGAGTGTTTGGACGAAATATCGTTACGATATTTGCAGGCCCGAAAGATTCCGCACTCGACTCTGACGATATGAAGTGGAGGAAATCCGCCACTCGTGCGAGGTGCGACAGAATTCGGAAATTAAGTTCTGACGGCATCATCGCATGGGCAGTTTCTTATAAGCCTACAATGTGGGCTGCAGGATCTATGGCAAAGGACATGTTTGACTGCCTCATCGATGACATCGAGCCAGCCTCTGCTCGGAGTTGGCCGGCAGTGATTCTTGAGACACTGCAGAAGCTGCGAAATGACGATTCTCTCAAAAATTCACCAGAATACAGCAACTTTGTTGACTGTGAGTGCGTGGACCATGCCAGAAATTGGGTAAGCTGACTGTCGTAGCACTTGATGACCTTTCTCGCCCAGGTCCGACACATTATAGAAAACGCAGAAGTGCACTGGCAAATCCAACAAGCTCGAAAAACAGTAAGTGAAAATGAATAGCTAGAAATTCGCTGCTAAGTGAAAATGATAAGTCACATTGGACTCGCGCGTCGATATAGGTACTTGGGATTCAGGTTCCAGCGGCAGCTCAGGGAATCCCCAAGACGGCATGGTTGACGGCACATCACACCAGTTCCCCATTCCAATCTTATATCTGCCGCGTGGTAAGACGACATTAACGATACTTATTATTACCGTCTCTAACCAGGCCGGTAGGGTTTCATAAGTTTTCCGGGCTCTTCACAGGGCAAGTAGACATGGTGTGCGGCCCATATCTAGCCGGCGCCATGAAAACAAGCTGCCGGTGGGATGGTAGCATCGCGACGCACTGCTTCGGTGTGGCATTCCCTGGTAACCCGTATGATGTTGCTCTTGTGGTGATAACTATGAGCCAGTTGGCAGGGAGTCATCTGCTGAACTTTCTGACGACCACGCTACCCATGCCTTCACAACACGAACTGCATATCCAGCAGGGACAGTAATTGGGGCCTCCTTCTCGGGTCGATATTGCCGCTGCTCTTTTTTATTTTTAGGATGGAACACGAAAACTTCGCGACCTTTTGCGTAAAGGACTCTATCCGCATCCTTGGGCTCAAATACTGAGAGTTTATCTACATAAACTCCCGTCTCCGCTATTGATGCCGTCCCCTGCGAATGCATATTAGTACAGATCCTGTGGCTTGGAGAGCTTAATAAATCAGTACCTGTTCCGACATGATGAGATCAACTTGCAGTAAAATTTTGCGTAATCTCTAATCGAGTTGTGTCTTCTGCGAGAAAGTGCACTGCCAAGATAAAAGGAGTACGGCAATTGGGTACGTCGGGTCTATGTGTTCTTGATAAGAAAGGCCCGCATGTTCGCCTGGGGCTATATGTGCCGCTTGGAGTCGAGGGCAGCTAGTAGTGGCTCGACAGCTTTACACAGTCAAGGATTGATTATGTTTCTCGTCGTTAATCCGAGTGGCGGACCTTTGTAAAGAAATGATCGTAGAGGAGGAAGAGTAACTGCAGTCGAAGATCGTCAGTCTCTGAGCATATTCCAAAAAAAAAAAACCCTTCGGAATCGCCGCCTGCCCACTCCAACACCACAAAGAACTTACAGCGCAGCAACAGCTCCTCGGTGGGAATTAAAAAGAATGATAGAGGCAAGATCGTCCCCGGCTAAGTCCTTGATTATCATCGCTGTTCATGACGTAAAGCTGAAAAGGCGACGCCTCATGGTGCGCCGGTCGAAAATAAGAGGGGTTTGTCTTGGGTAATGGCGGGGCTTGCTCGTGAATCAAGTCACGTGGGTTGCCGCCCAAAAAAAGCGTCGTGACATTGGGCGCCAACGTAGCAACGCTTGCCACAGAGTTTAACGAAGAAGGCCTTAGTTTGGTACTGAGTACATGTATGTTTCTGATTCATACCAAGCAATATTATGATAACGGGGATATGTATGCAATAATCGGGGCTCCCGCCAAACTGATTATTTCGTCAACTAATCAGACGACATGACTAAGCGTTCATCGTTCATCACTACTAGGGCATCACCTTCCAACACATCTTCGTCACTGCGAAACGCCCGCGTCAGTTTAATTAGCGTTCTTGCCAATCTTGTTGCCAATCCATGAGGATTTGAAAAGCTACTGCGACAAGCCGAGCTACGTACCGAAGCTTATAAGCAGCAGGGTTGCAACAACGCTAAACGATTGCCTCCACGATGTCCGGGAAAGAAATTGAAGATCTTAAAAAGCAGCTCAAGGAAGCTAGGGCGCGCGAGGAAGAAGCAAAGGCGCGTGAGGAAGAAGCAAAGGCGCGTGAGGAAGTAGCAAAGGCGCGTGAGGAGAACGAGCGACGCGAAAAGGAAGAAGCAAAGGCGCGAGAGGACAACGAGCGACGCAAAAGCCAAAGGACAACGTTAGCGGAGTACTTGTACAACTGTCACTTCGACCTGTACCAAAAACTCAGGCTCGCTGGTCCATCGGAGAGCTCTACTGGCTTGGCGACATCGGTCGACGGTAAATACTATCCCAGGTGGCTTCGCCCTTGGCATGCCTTTACCGATAGCCAGCGACAAGAACACTTCGACGATATCATCCGCATCTGCGGCGAGAGGCGACTTTTTCAACAAGAGAGCACAACAAGAGATAACGGAATCAATTTCGAGCGGAAAAAAGCCGGTTATGAGAATGCTATCGACCATTTCGAAAAAATAGCAGTCGAAGACCCTACGTGGATGATTCTGGAGCCCGTTTGGGCTGACAGGGAGCTGCGTCAGAAGTACCAAATCACAGATCTCACGTTTATGAATGGCGTTCGCAACTTCAATGACCTCAACGAAGATATTGGAGCTGAAATAAAAACGGGGAGGGGAAAGCAGCAACCTGACGGTGGTGGCATCCGAACAGGTATAGACGAAAACGAGAGCCCAGCTTTCATGTATGATTACAAGGCTGCGCACAAGTTTGCCGTGGAGGATCTCGACGCCGCTCTTGAAAAGGAGACGCTGTTCATGGATGTCTACGAGTGGGCGCAGACCGACCAGTACAAAACAGACTCGACGCTTCGAACGAAAGAGCGAGAAGCAGCGCGGATTGCCATGGCACTGATACAAGTCTTCAATTATATGTTGTGGTATGGGGTCGGGTATGGCTATGTCGCCGCTGGAAAATCTTTAGTGCTTCTTTATTACGACCGAGCAGAGCCACTTGTTTTGCGCTGGCACCTCTGCGTGCCAGACACAATGGTGATTCGACCAACAGCTGAACTTCATGTCGAACAAGTGTCTCAGACTGCGGTTGCTCAGCTTGCCAGCTTTTGTCTGTTGAGCCTCCGCTCTCAGGCGCTTACGGGCCGTCCGCTCAAGGAGGCAATGAACCAGGCCGAGGGCATTCTGAAAAAATGGAAAAGGGAAGCTTACACGGACCCGGTTACTCCGCAGGAGTCAGATGACACAGATGCATCTTCATCTATGCCCTCGCGCGGCACAGATAAATCCTTTGCTTGTGATGCATCCCCGGTGGCTCGAAAATACCCTTTGCGGAAGTCATCGTGCAAGGATTCCACGGCGCCTCTCGAGTCGCGCGATGAGGACGAAGAAGGCGGAGCACAGGGCTATCAACGCCAGCGCGGAGCCGGACCCAGCGTCAACAAGGGAGAGAAGGACTCCAGTAGGAAGAGCAAAGACAAAGGCACCGAAGGCTCTGCTCCGGCGCCCACGAAACAGTACTGCACACAAGCCTGCCTTCTTGGCCTCAAGCTGGGTCGTGAACTAGACAGCAGGTGCCCTAATGTGCTCTATCACGGTGTTGGCGGCAACACACGCCACCCGATCGACGCTCAGGAGTTGACTAAACTCATGAGCGAGCAGCTGCGTCAGGACCCGTACGGGAGTTGCGATGCCCTCATCGGCCGGCGCAAATATGGTTCGAGTGGAGTGCTGTTCAAGTTAGAACTGGCACGCTTCGGCTACACTTTTGTCGGCAAGGGCACCGTGTCCGCGCGTCCGAGGCGCCTGGAGCACGAGTGCAGTATCTATCAGCGACTTGAAAAGCTTCAGGGCGACGTGGTGCCTGTGCACCTGGGCATGGTCTCGTTCCGTCCTGGCTACCTCTTGCCTGGCGGTGCGTACGTGATCCATATGATGTTGATGTCATGGGCTGGGGTGGCGATGGATACGACACTGTCAAATCTGGAATGGGAGGTGCAGCGATCCATACAAACGATCTATGAGAATGGTGTGAACCATCAAGACGAACGTGAGCCCAACCTGCTCTGGAACGCTGAGCGATGCTGCGTGATGGTGATCGATTTCGATCAGGCAACCGTCCTACCACCACCTAAACACAAGCGATTGTCTAAACTTTCTAAGGCGGGAAGGAAACGAAAGGGGGATGAGTTCAACTACAACAGCACGAAGCGGGGTGTGCCTGGTGTGCTGAGACGTTCTGTACAATCTGTACAATAGGCTTGGACACGTTCACGCCGGGGAAGGACCCCATGCGATAAAGATGTTATCGTGGCTAAGACGAATTTTCTGGAGCTGAATTGGTACAGCGCGAAATGGTAGAAGAGTCACTTGCCTTCTGCTTTCGCCATGCAGCCAGCATTACCCGCCATTTCAACACGGCACAACGATCTTGCCACTTTCCCGGGACTAGACGAACTTCTGGGACCGTTTTGAGAATGCAGGCCAGATCTTTGTCATGATCAAGCCGCTTTCTTTTGCGTACATACTGAACAAGCTCCTCGGGGTCTAAGACCAGAAGTTCGCCAGGGTCCACCGCCTTGCAATATAGCTGAGCAATATGGCTGAGATAAATATTAATAATGGCTTTTTCTATCCTTCTGATACTTGGGGGTTCTGCCGTAGATGAAAACTTTCGCTGGCGGCTCGGGCTAAACGGCTTCCATTCATAGCAGTCGTTGGAATTCTTTGCTAAAAGTGAACAAAGCTCCGGCATGGACTTGCGCTCTAACAATATCAGGAGCTGAGAACGCAGATCAGAGATCTCAGGCCAATCAAGAGAACGATTGACAAGATATGGGCAGCGATCAATGCATACTCGTCTGGTGAGCGCGAGAAGACCTGTGGGCATGGCTGAGCACCAGAACAGTATATGTCATATAAATGCGAAGGATGAGGATGCAGAAGAGAACAAACGCCCATATGCGCGCAACTATATTAATTTAAACCAGTGGATAGTCCTTGACTCATTATCTTGGGGGCAAAAAAAAGGCGTTTTACACTCCGCGCGTTACATATTAAAGGGCATGGCCTACCGGTATTAGCGGGAAGTGGCTGGCCACTTTAAAGACATAGAAAGCCAATTATGTACTCTCAATACGCTTCACTACCATTGCTGGGCTGCCTAGGACTAAGCTCTGAGCAACGTGCGACACCCGCACTGCAGCGCCAGCAATGTGCTTTCACTCGTACATACGTAGCGATCAGACATGTGAAGTCCTGTGAAATAGCCGAGTCCTATCGCCAAGATGACCTGAAGGGCGCAGGAAAAAGTTCCTTTGGCCAAAAGTCCTATGTCGTCATACTCTGAAGCTGCTGAATATTTGGGAATAGGGCAGTTGCAAAGCATGATGGAGGGTTATATACGAGAATAGCAAAAGGGTCAGGCCTCTAGTGACTGCAGTTCTGTACTTCACTAAACCGAGAATTTGATGGCGCGGTGACCACGAAAGTGAAGGAAAGTCGGCTACATAGTTTGGATATTCTGACTGATTCTATCACCTGCTGTCGCCGTCTACCGGCCACCACGAGTAACGGCTAAAACTAGTACTCGTTCTGCTCCCGGCCCACCAGTCCAACATCCTCTCAGAGAGCAAAAGCACAACCTCGGCCGCTTCGCAGGCGTCGTCTCTCGCGTCGCTCATCCTCCCCAAGATTAACCACACCAAGTCGGAAAGGCTCACGTACACGCACGGCAGCAACCAAATCCACTACATGGCCGAATCGGCCTCGGACCACCCGAATCACCCATCTGCAGGTGGCCTGACTTTTCTCGTCGTGGCCGACGCGGCGCTCGGGCGCCAGGTGCCCTTTGACACCTGCTTGAGGTGCGCCGACGCTTCTTTGCCGCCTTTCCCGCGACGGGCAACGACTTTGCCGACATGCCGAGCCACGGCGCCGGCTCGTTCAACGGGACGCTCAAGACTCTCATGGTCGAGTATAGCTCTACGAGTGGCAGCCAGACTCACGCGATTGTCAACGTGCGCCAGGGGCTTGACCACGTCAAAGCCATCGCAACCAAGAATATCAAGAGCTTAGGGATACGTGGCGATGAAATTCACGGCCTAATGGACAAGACAGCCGGGCTGAACAGCCGGGCTGAACAGCAGTGCCCAGGCTTTCCATATGTCAAGCAGGGGCATCAGGCGCAGGATGTGGTGGAAGAATACCAGAATCACCATTCTGATCGGTGTGGTGATTATTCTCATTATTATTCTGGCCGTGGGTCATTCCTCTCAAGGCATGAGTGTTGAATATGGTTTAACTATGTGTTATGACATGAGATACGAAGGAGAAGATCGTCAACAGGTCGTCTATAGTTTAGACATTGTCTCACACAACCGCCTCAATATCATGGCAGTAGCGTCTTTTGTAATTGGCGTTTGTTTTTCCCCAGCATTTTATTGCTGTAGAGTGCTGACTCACGCGTGAAGCTCATTGTTGTTCGGGCAGGCTTCGCACCCTTAACGTCAGTCGTTGCACTGTCCTGGCGGAGGCCGAACGGGCTCCTCTACTCACTATGGGCGTGACTCAGTCAAAGCTTCATCCACCAAATGGGAAAAATGGCCTTCCACAAACTACCCACACATTCGTCGCTACTCAGAATCTCTAGAAACCACCCTGGCAGCTGCAACATTATTGAGGCTTAAAAAAAGCCTTGATTGATCAGTACATACGTAAATTGAGATGTGTGTCACTTCGGTATCTGATTGTGGGTTTATGTGAACCATCTTGGCTTCCTGCTGCAGGTTGAGTCACTATGAAGGAACACTTGTCGTATTGAAAGCATAGTAACGGAATCTTGAACAGTTTGCCAGTCTATCTATGCGCCAGACTCATGGCCGGTCGGTCTCATACTATGTTTTGCCACGTCTTCCTTCATGTCGATTTTGTTAATAAAGTAATGGTTACATCTTTCGCGGTGAAAGAATAACCCCGCTCGTTGTGGATGACTCCAACGTTTTCAAGTAAATAAGTTTTGTCTTTGAAGTACAAAACCGGGATTGTGTATTCCTCATTCACTTTTTCTATATAATCATCGAGTTTATCGACAAGAATGCGTGTGCCCACTTCGTCACCCGGCGGGAGCGCATGCAGTCGACTGGAAGGGCGGAAGAGTGTGGCTACGCCGAACATGTCGAACTTTTTGGGGTTTAGGAACAGATCTTTATTTCCAGGCGTCCAAGATAAAATAACGTGATGTAACATATTGGACAATTTGTTAGTCGCATTGTACAGAGAACGGACTCCAAGTCCGGCAAGAAATGCGTCTCCCGCTGGCTCTATTTGCTGCATCAGCGCTCTGTAGCTGAAATCGTCTCGAATTACTGCCTTCCACGTGAACGCATATCTGGCAAAAGATTTGTAAAATATCCCCGAATGCGGTACACTTCCCGCAAGAGTCTCGTAAGTAAATTCGTCTAAATAGCCCAGAATTTGCATTTTCAGCTCTGGGGGAAGTGCCATGGCTTCTGGTATTATCTCCACCGTACCGCTGTGCGCATATCCTTGGCCAGATACGCTCGTCTGGAGGTCCTGCGTATCTTGAAATACAGCTTGAGAATAAGGTGACTCGATTTCATCGAATTTCTGTTTGGTGGTATCGTCAGATGGTTGAACGTCGCGAAGCTTGGCTTCTAGGCGGCATGTGCATTCCTTATCGAGCGGAAGGTTGAATGGGCGCATAAAATGTCGCTCGCCCTCTAAGCAGAAATACATCATTTGCTCATCGCTCACGAAGCAAAAAAAATCACGTGAATCGCCCTCGTAGCATACGGCACTCTCTGCCGGACCTGACCCGCGCTTTACGGCCAGCCGACGACTTCCGACTGCAAAACCCGGTGGGAATGCACCAATAGCATAAATACCAATATTGAGCTCGATATTGCAGTCTGGCATGTACAGAATATGCTTGCCTTCTGAAGACCATTTCCAAGGCTTTAAGCATCTTAAAAGTAGCGGAAGATACGGGTAGCCATGGGTATACCGCTGTGAATCAAGAAATGATGGCTTCGGACCTGGCTGTGCCAAATCCAGAGCAATGCACAACGCTCGGTCAAGGCCATCATCATTGAGGGAGTCTTCTGCACTATCGGCCAGCTTCTTCAAATCATCTCCGTAAAAAAGGAGTTCGAATCCTAGCGCATTCACTGCATCGATCCAGTCGTTACTAGAAAAAATTCGGGATGTTACAACGGCGATGTCGCCGATAAACGTACAATGGTCTGTCATATTGGGATGTTTCGAAGCCTTTCAGTCGATTCATAGCTGGATCCTATCTCTTTAATACTTCTCACGTCGTGTCAGACATCGAATTGAAGTAGCCCGTACTAAGCACGGAAGTCAAAAAGGGCTTTTCTGCTCTCTTAGAAACCGTAGTGGAGGTCGCGGGAACACCTGCAGATTTGAAGAGGACGGAGGAGTTGGGAGGGGGGGGCACAAAAATGACGAGTGGCCATCTGTCATTTATTGCTTGGTCTCTCCTTGCTGCAGCACCACGGGAAGCATTTTATTGCTGTAGAGTGCTGACTCACACCTATTATTTTTCGGGGCTAGATTCGCGCACCCTTGACGCCAGTGTTTGCACTGGTCTGGCGGAAGCCGAAAAGGGCTTCTCTGCTCACAGTAAGATCTCTTGGACTCCGTACATACAGTACAATACAGTATTAATACAAATCGCGCCATATTTGCCTACTCCGTATTATAAGCCGTTCATGTGTAGGTACTCGATTCAGATGGCGTTTCGTCCTAGAACGGTACACATCAACAAACTTGGAAAGCCTTCCTCATTACATGTAAAGGTTCAACCTTGCAGCAATGTCTGGGATTGATGAAGAGACATTTATCACAATTGCGGGAATCTCGGCTTCTTTGGACCTTCTAAGCCACCCGTGCGGGGGTTTTCCTTTTGGTCGCTGTTCAGCTCGTTCTTTCGGCTTGGAGTAAGATATAATGGTTTGACACGCTGCTGATAATGTTGAATAAACAAGTCTAATCAGAATCAGTCGCAGCTAGAAGACATGAGATAACGCAAGCTGACGATGATACATTTTCGTTCTCGGAGCTAGCGTTTGTGGTACTTACTCGTGGGCGCATACTATGTATCGGGAGGCTTCTGTCGAGTACCATACGAGTCATCGCTTCGTTTGCTTGCCATTGGAATCTCGGTCATCGCTTGGCTTGCAGCTTCCCTGATCATAGATTGGAGCCTTCCAACGGGATGTCCAGAATTATCACTCTGCCGAGCCATGTATGCCAGGAGCTAATAGGGCCACGGGTACCCGTGGCTGCAAAATTTCACGGGTACCCGTGGGGATTATGTCAGCGCATTCTTCTAGACGACGCGCTGCACCCAGTGCAATTAAACTAGTGATAAAAAAACCCCTACTTGACAGAATATAGTGCTTCTTGCGCCTCGCAATCTGCTGCAGCTGCTTCCCAGATCTCACGCATGCCTCTTCTCGTAGAAAACGGGTTACCTTCCATCTCAGTCGCTACCATTGCCTCGGCCCGATCATCTTCTGCCTTATCCCAATCCAGGTATGCCATGATTTCTTCTTTAGTCCAGTCTCTAAAACCTGTTTGTGTTCTACATTGCTTGCCCATCTGTTTCCAATCAAGGCACCATGCAAGATCTGCTTTATTATACCGTTGGGGCAAGCCTCTTGCCCTCCGATACTGTTGGTTAGTCTTGATACTGCCCCGTGGCTGTGCGCTATACCATGTCTCTCTTGCTTCAATGTATCTCTGGTAGATAGCCTGCGGAGCATCGTACTTGAGCTTGGGCGCTTCCAAAGTCTGGCCCACTGCTGCTACATTAACTAGGATGCAGTCTGCGACTTCCTCGGCTGCAGCTTCTTGACTTGCTGATGTAGACTCTACCGCTTCTCCGGTATCAATTCTTTGGCGAGTCTGTTCCGCCCCTACATGTTCTGACAGCGTTTGGGCCGCGGTGGATTCACACGCCACAACTATATGGCCCGACACTGGCGCAACTAATTCTGCCTCAGCAGTCACCGGCGCCGCAACTGCCGCTGGGGCCAAGCAGGTAGTCTGTGTCGAACAGTCCCCTGCGTATCGCATAGGGCATGCTTTCGAAGTCATCGTATGGCCCAGGCTGTGGCATCTGCTACATGTGGGTTGTGCCCTTGGCCTTTGTTGCACTTCAAGCATCTCGAATCCGCTGGGCTCCCGCCGAGTACTGGATTGTGGCTTACTCGACCGGACAGCCACTTCGTCAAATCGTCGGCGAGGCTCGCGTAAAACCTGAGGACTTCCACGGCGACAAAGATGCCACTGCGTGTGGAAATGCTGAAGCTTAAGAGGTTGATCATGATCCTGTAGTTCTTTGAGCCTGTGAGCGCAAGGCAGCCCATGAGTCCGCGAGAACACACCGGTACATTCAGGC
The DNA here is from genome assembly GCA_024472245.1 of Beauveria sp. NWAFU-1. NCBI lineage: Eukaryota > Fungi > Ascomycota > Sordariomycetes > Hypocreales > Cordycipitaceae > Beauveria > Beauveria sp. NWAFU-1. Next base: position 59,637 of record JANBXD010000007.1, read on the forward strand.
ATGTCGTGATGTGAAAGACGCTTTCGCTGTTCCTCGACCTTCCGCAACGCTTGATGAGATACCCAACCACGAACAATGCCATAAATTGAGCCAGAGAGTTCAATCGGCATCCGTAAATGTTGTTTAGCCTGGTTTGATCGAAGTTCGGCTAGTTGATTGAGGAGCGCTTGCTTGATGGCCCTCCAAGGTGGCTCTTGAGTAGCGCGTGAATTCCTTCCACCCGCGAAGTAACCACACTACCAAAGTGAGGATGTCGATCAACCCTTGACTTGACAAGCTTCTCTTTATAAAGGTCAAGCCACGTTTGCTTCACATAGCTAACCTCACGAACATGATTGGGCGCATATCGTTGCTCGAGGCTTTTTAAACGCGAATGGAAGGTATTCTCGTCAATGGATCTCACAAGTGAATGCCAGCAGCCGTAAAACTCGTCCCAGTCTCAATCTCCACAGGTGAGGTAGCGGGCCCAGAAGGCCGGGTCCAGGTGGAAGCGGGGGATCGGCTTCAGGAACATCCTGCCGGTCGTCCAGACTAGATGCATGTCCAGTCGCTCTGTGATGAATATCTCCCGCCCTAGCAAGAGCTGGTGGTGCAGCGCACGCGGCGGAAAGGGCAGACCTGCGATCCAGAGCCAGCCATGGATGCTGGCGAGCCGCTCCAGGTTAAGCCCCTCCTCCACGCAGGCCGTGACATGCTGGCCGACAGCAGCCATGTCACCGGACTCTTTGCGGTACAGTGCGGGCAATAGCGCTAGGAGCTGATCGCGTTCGCCTTGGCCCGCGACCGCGTTTTGCTCGAGGAGTCGGACGGAGAAAGGGGGTTTCTGTTCACGGACGCATCAGCTCAGACGCGTCGCGACGGAGTGTTTGATGCAACATACCGAGCACTTATGCTCGCCATCCTGTTTGTAGGTGTGGTCGAGCATTGTTGTCCAGGCAAGAGTTCCCCACGGTCGTGTCGCCATGATCACGCAGTACCGAGTGTCACCGACTGCCTTGTCGCTGTGCAAGACAAAAGGCATGCAAGTAATGATTGGACGGTGTGCGCGCAACTAAACACAGTAATGATTGGCGTGGCATCGCGGCGCTTTGTGGCGTGTTTTCATTGGATGGCCGAACTGCATGTTGCTGCATGCACCGCCGAATTAGCCACCTCATCCTCGCGTCCTTGTTCCGGTGGGTGAGGGCAGGGCTTTGCTGCCTTCCTATTTTGCGTCTGCTTGACATCCACAGGAGGAGAAGGCTATTGAGCAGGGTATTGGGAAAGCGACCAGACGCTGCCATGCTGGAGGTAATTCATTCGCTCGTAGGATCCAGGAGTGCTGCCGACGCGCCGTGGCGCACAGGAGATGTTCACTGGGCGCGTAAGCTTCATGCAGCCTGCTTATGACAAGCATCGATTCCGCCCCTGCCTGCCTGCACTCGAGCAAGGTAGCCGTCCACCATGCATTTTTGGGCGATGTATTTCTTCTGCACAATTTTCGCCTGCCGACCTTGTCCAAGCAGTTCACGATTGAGGTTTTCTCGTACTTTTTTTGTTCTTTTTGTAGTTGGACCTTTTCATGCTTAGGTCTCCTAATGGGCATAGAGTGGAGCTGGATGACTGGCTGGTGGGCTGGCTTGGTTATAGTGACAACATTCCTTGCCAGGTCGCTCCATCGCGTCATCAGCAAGATTTGTCGACCCCGCGATGAACAACGCTCTGGAATACTGCAAGATCTTATTTCCGCACGGAAGGATGCTAAATTCGAGTCCGTCGAAAGCGATCGCTCGAGATAACGCGTTACTAACTTGATGCAGGATCATCGCCGTCCCTGGCCTCGGCGCCCATCCGTATCACACATGGGAGGCGCGGAAACCCCAAGGACCTAGTGCCGCCGACTATCAAGCTGCACAGCCGGCAAGGGTACATCTGCTGAAAGATCTCCTGGCGCGCGACTTCCCTGAGGCCAGGGTCTGGAATTTTGCCCATGACTCCAACTGGCTGATTGATGCCCCTGTCAAGACCACCGCAGAGATTGGCAAGTGCCTGCTCGCGGAGATCAGAGCCAAACGATCAGTAAGGATTCCGGCACCCATGATCGCTCACAGCTAAAACGTCTAGCAACACCTCCCTATCATTTTCATTGGCCACAGCCTAGGTGGCATCATCATCAAGCAGGTATGGCGCTGTGCCCAGATGGTGGACGTCGTATTTTCTAATTTGTGTAAGGCTCTGTGCAGCAGTGGCTCCCAAGACATCGTCGATGCTACATCGGGTATACTGTTTCTCGGAACCCCTCATCAGGGCTCGTCGGTCTCCATTGCCGGCGCTGTGCTGGCTTGGATGACCGGACTCCTTGGATCGAACACGACACTACTTTTGTCTCTGAAAAGCAACGACCAACAGCTCAGCACTCTTGCGGCAAACTTTAAGCAGTGCATAGCCTCCTCAAACAAACGGCGGCAGGAGAATATTCGGATCTCATCATTCTACGAGACGAAGAAAACGTATCTGCTCGGGCTGTCACTAGGCGTCGTAAGTAAAGGCACTTCTTTGCCAGCACCCGGACACTTCCTTACCAGCAGCCGTCTAACCTTTTGCAGATAGTTTCACAAAATTCTGCCGTAGTCCACGACGATGCCGACGGAAGCCACAGCATCGACACGGATCATTCCGGGCTTAACAAATGCGGCGGGCCGGCTGATACGCTCTACTTGAAGCTGACAGATACGATACGACACTTGAAAGCCCCGTCGCTGCTCGAGCAGGCCGACACGTGGATACACGACAAACACTACACAGCAGACAGACTCAAGATTGAACGACTCTCGGGTGAGCCGCTGGCGATGGACCAGTGCTACATCAACCTAGCCATAGTGGAACAACGTGGACAAGATGCAGACCGGTACAAAAACAGAGGAGATGCAATACCATCTCCATTTTCCATTCTCGCTCGACAGAAGATTGAGGCAATTGACAAGACGATGCAGGTCGAATTGGCGGCAATTTTCAACGAACGCCTGGGGAGCGACGGCCGACCGCTGCATCCTCGAAGAATCTTGATACGAGGGCGAGCGGGAGTTGGCAAGACTAGCTTGTGCAAAAAGATTGTCTATGAGTTCACCAATGGCACGTGGAATAAATGGAACGAATTATTTGACCGCGTGCTCTGGATACCTCTGCGAAACCTGAAGCTTCCAGAAAGACGCAAGAAAGCCAAGTACACCTTTGAGCATCTGCTGAGTCATGAGTTCTTGCTGCCAACTCATGGACGGAGCCTCGCTGGAGCGTTGTCTCGTACCTTGGATACCAAGAACAGCAAGACTCTGTTTCTCCTCGATGGCCTAGATGAGGTATCCCAGGACCTGACGGGCAATAACAGCATGGCCCGCTTTCTCGCCGAGCTTTTACAACAGCCCAATGTCATCATTACGTCCCGACCGTCCGCGAGGCCTCCGCTGAACCTGCATCTCGAATTAGAAACAGTCGGATTCGGCACAGATCAAATGAACGAGTACATCGAAAGATCCTTTTCTGATCAAAAGACAGGCAAAACTGATCACAACAAAGTTAGCAAAGTCAATTCGTTTCTGGAAGAGCATTGGCTCATTCAAGGCCTTGTGCGTATTCCAATTCAATTGGACGCCTTTTGTTATACCTGGGATGACCTGAAACCCGACACTATACTGAACACCATGACTGGCATATACAAAGAAATCGACTTGAAATTGTGGAAGAAGGATATCCTGCGATTAGAGAAGAAACATGAGGACAAATACTTAACAGAAGTTCACCTAGAAAGAGCTGGCAGGCGGAAGATCGAGAGATTTGTCAAGAATGAGATGGCGTTCGTCGAGAGCCTTGCCTTCACTGGGCTGCACTGCGATATCATTGATTTCACATCGGAGCAGTTAGAGAGCATATCGGACCACTTCACGCCAAGCGTCTTACCGGACAAAACCTTACCATTACTCTCTTTCCTGCGAACCTCAAACCGCTCATCAGAATACCGGTACCAAAATTATCACTTTATGCACTTGACATTTCAAGAGTACTTCGCGGCACGGTACTTTACGCGGCAGTGGACTGACTCACAGGCACAGCTTCAACTTCTTGCCTTCACCAGTACAGGTACGGAGTCAATAGTCAGTTCTCCTGCTGAATTTCTTCGGCAACATAAATATACAGCACGCTACGACATCTTTTGGCGGTTTGTGGCCGGCTTGCTTGACGACGATGGCCTGGCACCGGATTTTATCAATACAATCGAGGAAGAGCCGCTTGATCTCCTGGGTCCTACGCATCAGCGACTGGTCATGCACTGCTTAAGCGAGATATCGACAGACTTGCCAATGCGGGAGGCTCTGGAACAACGACTGGCCCGGTGGTTGCTGTTTGAATGCACAATCAAGCGGAGTGCGAGCCTAGCAAGTGAGGTGGAGTTTCCCGAGGCAGCGCTGAGGACTGCTCTACTCAACGAGCCTGGTAACGTTCGGAAGCAAATTCTGAGTTCGCTGGCCTCTCGAGCCACAATTCCGCCTAGTATTGTTGAGGCGGTCGCGGCACAGCTCAAAGATGAGGACTCGGACGTGCGAAGCGCCGCTGTGAACGCTCTAAGCGAGCGGTCGGCGTTGCCGGACGAGGTGCTCATGGCGGTGGCGGCACGGCTCGACGACGAGGACCCGACCGTGCGAGGGGTCACCGTGCAGATTCTAAGCGAGCGGTCGACGCTGCCGGACGCGGTGCTCATGGCGGTGGCGGCACGGCTCGACGATGAAGAATCGGACGTGCGAAGGGCCGCCGTGGGGGCGCTATGCGAGCGGTCAACGCTGCCGGACGAGGTGCTCAGGGCGGTGGCGGCACGGCTTGACGATGAGGATTCGGAAGTGCGAAGCGCCGCTGTAAAGGCTCTAGGCGAGCGGTCGACGATGCCGGACGCGGTGCTCATGGCGGTGGCGGCACGGCTCGACGATGAAGAATCGAACGTGCGAAGGGCCGCCGTGGGGGCGCTATGCGAGCGGTCAACGCTGCCGGACGAGGTGCTCATGGCGGTGGCGGCGCGGCTTGACGATGAGGATTCGGGAGTGCGAAGCGCCGCTGTAAAGGCCCTAGGTAAGCGGTTGACGCTGCCGGACGAGGTGCTCATGGCGGTGGCAGCACGGCTCGACGATGACGACTGGGACGTGCAAAGGGCCGCCGTGAAGCTCCTAGGCGAGCGGTCAACGCTGCCGGACGAGGTGCTCAGGGCGGTCGCGGCACGGCTTGACGCTGAGGACTCAGACGTGCGAAGCGCCGCTGTAAACGCCCTAGGCGAGCGGTTGACGCTGCCGGACGAGGTGCTCATGGCGGTGGCGGCGCGGCTTGACGCTGAGGACTCGGACGTGCGAAGGGCCGCCGTGGGGGCGCTATGCGAGCGGTCAACGCTGCCGGACGAGGTGCTCATGGCGGTGGCAGCACGGCTCGACGATGACGACTGGGACGTGCAAAGGGCCGCCGTGAAGCTCCTAGGCGAGCGGTCAACGCTGCCGGACGAGGTGCTCAGGGCGGTCGCGGCACGGCTTGACGCTGAGGACTCAGACGTGCGAAGCGCCGCTGTGAACGCCCTAGGCGAGCGGTTGACGCTGCCGGATCAGGTGCTCATGGCGGTGGCAGCACGGCTCGACGACGACGACTGGGGCGTGCGACTGAGCGCTGTGGCTGTCCTAAGCAGGCGGTCGGCGTTGCCGGACGAGGTGCTCATGGCGGTGGCGGCACGGCTTGGCGATGAGGACTCAGCCGTGGGAAGGGCCGCCCTCGATGTCTTCATGCGCAATGACGAAAATTGCTCTCGTTCCCTCCTCAAGGGTTCTTCGAATGCAAATCTCTATAACATATTGCTCAAACGAAGTTTCGAGCAACAGTTAAGTTGGTATATTGCAGAAGACAGTTCCTGTGTTAACAATGCCGATGGCATTACGAAAGTCTCTATCGGTATTCCACGGGAAGAAATTAAGGCACTGATAGACAGAGTGCTGCCAGCAGACCATCCATCAACCTGTGGCGGGGAGAGCTTGTCCCACGATAAGCCCTACTTGAGGATGAGGGTGATTCGCAAGACGAAGCTGCGGGAGGATGCTCATGCCCACTCGCGCAGGAGACTCTCCACATTCAAGGGAGCGGATTATGACCACGGTTCTACGGACGACGAAGATGACAGTTCTCAGTCACTGGACGACCTCGAGGCCGTTGTAGCCCCTGCGCGCCGTAGCATCGCCCTGGTCGACGAAAGACACGCAAAAGACTCAAGGCATGAGGCGGACCAGAACCTTGGAGGTGATGCCGCAGCCGTCGACACACACTTAACTGCAGATCGAGCAAATCTACAGTCCTCCACTTACGCGAAGGGTAAAGTTTTCGCTACTAGAGGTGTCCACCAGCAAACTGACAGTATTGCTTAGGTTATCCGTATTGCCTCTCGACCCTACTTGAGCTTGTCTTTCCCGTTCCCACCATTTTTCGTACAGAGCCAGCAGTCTTACCAGGGAAGACGAGAGTGCGATGGACTTGTGTACGAGCTCTTCAATTAACTACATTGCCTTCTTCTTGTTAACGTTTTTTAGACCTGTGGCGAAGACCTCTACGACGACTTTACCGAAGCCATAGCTGGCTCCCTGGCTGGCTTACAGGAACGTTTACTCAACCAAGGAAGGACGAAATCGTTTGCTCATGCGCCCAACATTGCCACAAAGATTGGTCAAAGCTCGCGAGGCTACGTGAACGCCGCTGGCCCATTCCTCGAGCGGATAGTCGAACAAATAAGATCCTTCAGAAGAGGGCCGAACAGACTGCCTCTCCATGGCGAATCTGGACAAACGGCACAACTCCAGCAGCGGCCGGAGCCATCATCAACCCAAGCTTCTCCGATTCTTCTCCTTTGCATTGATAGGGGAGTAAACGGTACTTGGCTCCGTCAGGATCCTCTTCAAAACGTCCATGATGATTCTACTCTCTTCCAGTTCCTTCGAAAGCAGTCTTCCAAGCATCGCAGTCGCCTGTCCTGGTTGTCCTTGAGAGGGGTCAGTAAGATCTCTTTGACTCAGGTAATTTTCCCTTCCCCCGGCTATAAACGCGAGTCATCTCATTGAAGTGCTTGCAGTTTCATGTCGACGCGAACCAGTTTGCAGAAGTCCATCACCACGATGTTATTTGCTACAACAAATGCTCCTGTCTTCCCCCATTAGAAAGGGTGCAGGCCAATGAATATCGCTGCAATCCGGCGCCTGAGATTGACCCTGGCTACTTTCCGCCAATTGGTACAGGGATGCTAACGCATTACTTTACAAGGCCACATGCTTTCGAAACGATGCAAAGAACAATATTTAACCAGGTCCCCAAGCGACCACAGGGCCCTTTGGGCATAGCACCGAATGAATGCCAACTGGGGTGGGGTATATATATTGCCGAGGGCTGGCATTTGCGATCGATATACTTTATTATTTTAGTCCCGCTCCTTATTGGAGGTTTTATTTTCGGCATTGCTTGGTCTGTTACAAAGGGCGACATTCAATCGGCCTTTGCCATTGCTGGTTCATGGATGGCTCTGGCGCCCGTATTGCTCGGCTACGTCGCTGTCCGTGACTCAAGGTAATACAAAGTAAGAACTGTGAGAACTAAAATTATCAGTTTGCCGCTCCAAAAATGAAGTTTGAGATATTCATTTATACACTGCGTCGTTGCGTTCGAATTTTTGTTAATCTAGTATCTTGTAAACAATTTCCAACTCGACAATGGATGTGCTGGGACGACCCGCGTTCTGCATCCGTCCGACTATGAGAGCAGCACCCTCACAGAGATTGGTATCGAACAACCGCATCATGAAAATGATTAATGCTAGCTGTTACTCTCTTCATCGTCAGATGACTCTATACTGCTCTGGCAAGTTCACCCATTATGCCCAGGCCGGCCGCACGTACGACACTGCCGACCTGCCGACCCTGTGTCTCATCCCTTCGCACTCTATAGCTTCTTTTGTTGCTTTCGACGATGGGTTTCTCGTGTTACCGACAGCCGCTGCCTTGTCGCTGTGCAAGACAAAAAGCATGCAAGGACGGTGTACGCGCAACTGTACAGAGTAATGATTGGCATGGCACCAGGGAATGGCTGCGCTCTGTGGCGTGATTTTATTGGATGGCCGAACTGCATCTTGCTGCATGCACCGCCGAATTAGCCACCTCATCCTCGCGGCGGTGGGTGAGGGTCGGGCTGGGCTTTGCTGCCTTCCTATTTTGCGTCCGCTCGGAGATTGCTTTGCTGTCCACAGGGTGACAAAGCTACGAGAACAAAATTTCTGGGAAGCAAGCAGACGTTGCCATGCTGGAGGTAATTCATTCGCTCGAGATTCCTGAAGTGCTGCCGACGCGCCGTGGCGCACAGGAAATGTTCACTGGGCGCGTAAGCTTCATGCAGCCTGCTTATGACAAGCATCAATTTCGCCCCTGCCTGCCTGCACTCGAGCAAGGTAGCCGTCCACTATGCATTTTGGCGATGTATTTCTTCTGCACAATTTTCGCCTGCCGATCTTGTCCAAGCGGTTCCCGATTGAGACATTTTTTCGTACTTCTCGTACTTTTTTTTTTCCGGTTTGTAGTTGGACCTTTTCATGCTTAGCTCTCCTAATGGCCATAGAGTGGAGCTGTTGGGCTGGCTTGGTCATAGTGACACTCCTCCTTGCCAGGTCGCTCCATCGCGTCATCAGCAATATTTGTCGACCGCGCGATGAACAACGCTCTGGAATACTGCAAGAGCTTACCCCCGCATGTAAGGATGCTAAATACGAGTCCGTCGAAAGCGATCACTCGAAATAACGCGTTACTAACTTGATGCAGGATCATCGCCGTCCCTGGCCTCGGCGCTCATCCGTATCACACGTGGGAGGCTCGGAAAACACGAAGACCGAGTGCCGCCGAATACCAAAATGCCCAGTCGACAAAGGCTCACCTGCTCAAAGATCTCGTCGCGCACGATTCTCCTGAGGCCAGGATCTGGAATTTTGCCCATGACTCCAACTGGCTGATTGATGCCCCTGTCAAGACCACCGCAGAGTTTGGCAAATGCCTGCTTGCGGAGATCAAGGACAAGCGATCATCCCCCCCATGTTAGGCGTGACCAGCACCTTCCCATTATTTTCATTGGCCACAGCCTTGGTGGCATGCAGCCTGGTCAGGTGACAGCTCAAGGAGTTCGGCGGATAGACCCGTGTTCCACCCGTCAAATCAAGAGCGAATACAGCTCGCCGCAAATTTATTCATTTCTGAGTACTACTAATCACGACCATCTCATGGGGTGCTTCGGCCTCGTCGCTACTGATGACGATGACCTCACTAGCACGGAAGACACATTTCTGACGGCGGCTCGGCAGTGCAACTGGTAGGCTTATGACGTTTGCAGCTGAGGGATGGATAGTCAAAGGTCATGCTGAAGTCGGAATGAAGGCCGAGAAGAATGAGAAATGAAAGAGGACAATGGCCAGAGTGTGAAGTCTGGAGGGGATGGCCGATCTTGATAGACGGGCCTCGTGGCAGACGCGCCCCCACCCTTGCGCTTCATGGCCGGAAGTAAAAAGCTTCCTCCATCAACACTCGGGCTAGATGTCCGGCATTCGCAGGGAAACCCAAGCCGGGATTCTTTCGGGATCTCGTGATTTTTCTCTTGTGCTTGCACCCGCAGCAAAAAACCGCCCATTTTATACGGCAAATCTCAAGGTCGAGCAAGAGAATGGAAGTACAAAACTGCTTTTCAGCTCAGTTCATACGCGGCGTACGTTGATTAGCAGCAGAAAGCTACTGCTCAAGGTGTGGAACCTAGCAGCTTCTTGCTCCCCGAACGCCCCTGGGGGTAAGCGCTAGTAAACAGCTGGCCTAGGAAGCAGTAAAACCGCTGCTCATTCCTGCAGTAGCATGAAAGCAACAATTGGATGGATGGCTAGAAGCTGCTCCTCAAGTCATTTGACAGCGGGCGCTGCTGCTGTAGGATGGTGTGCAGCGGAAAATCGCTGCTCATGGCATGAGTGGAACCAACCAGTGACAGTTTACGCCAGCGGATGTGCGGCACTGTAAGAAGCCAGCAGAGGCTTGGCAATGCGGCGTTCAGGGCCTAGCTGCGAGCACACCGATCTCTCGCCACCCGCGGACTGTTCAGGCGCTACAAGAGCCTGAGGTCCCGTTCTGGCTCCAGACGCGCGACTTGATGCACCGCTTCCAAACTGCCATTCCACGTAGACGCCGAAAATCGGCTCCCATGCTTGCAATTTCGCTCATATGCCTCGCGAGGATTTGCAATCTTCTCTGCTGGCACTGTGATGGATTCTGAACTTGGACACCAGAAAGTGCTTTTCCGCTCATTATGGACGTGGTTCCATTAATAAAGATACAATTTTGCGTCATTGTTGGTTGTTAAAGCTCAGCATTTGACACTGTGTCTCTTTTTGAACAATGAATAGCCAGCTAAATATAATACAGAATGTACTAACTGCACAAGACCAGAAAAGCGGGAAGCTTCAATACCATCAGATCTTGCTGGCAAGCACAGCAGCAGTCGATATTGTAGAATTGCATCATCATCAAATACAGTTGCCACTCAAAAAGCTAATTATGACGGTTTTCATCATGGCGAACATGGACGAGGCGCCTTCACCCTCAGTCCCAAAAAGAGATAGAAGGAGAGACAACTTTGTCAGAGCAATGTCGCGATTGATGAAACGATCCAATAAAGTAAGCCAGCTTCATGGAGCAGACATGTACGTCCTCGTACGCTGGAAGAACAGACATTGGGTGTATTGCTCCACGGAAGACCAGGAGTTTCCACCATCTCCTAAAGCCTTCGTGAGTTGAGGCAGCTCTTTATTCACTTGTGAATGCGAGGCTAATTAAACTAAAGGACAGAATATACCCACCAGTAGTGATACACAGACCAGCAGATTTTGCAGACACAAGATAGCATGTGATTAGTGATTGATTTCAGGAATAAATGAATTATGCAGACAACAACCTGTCACCATTTGCCTTACGTGATAGTCCCGACAAGCTGGATAACTAAGCGCGTCGCGACAGATCTGCGCATGCTAAACACACGTCCAAGCAGAGACGGTCATTATTTATAGATAAAAGAAAGAAATGAAAGACTTTTATTCTTATTTGCAAAACCGGCTTCAGGTCTCACTCTATGTCATTGATAATTAACAAGCGCTGTAACAGTTAAGAATGGGCGGTATTAGTGGACGTTTCCAGGTTGTTGCGCTAATTTACAGGCCCATGGGCCTGTAAATTAGCGCGACTGCCGCCCATTTTTAGCCGTTACGCGCACGCTGACATTGAAAGATAGGGAGTGTGACCTGAAGGTGGTTTTGCACATAACAATAAAACTCAAAAGAAAATCTCAATTAAAACAATAGATATTGTGTTATTCTTTGTTTTCCAGAGGATATCCGTCTGGCTACGATGAACTGCACTGGACGGAGATGACAAAACGGAGCTGACTAAACGGACCAGGAAAGACAGTGTCGAACGGAGCTGGAGCTCGATTGATCTGGACTGATCTGGACTGAGATAGACTGGGCTAGACTGGGCTGGGTGAGCTGGACTGAGCTGGACTGAGCTGAGTTGAGCTGGGCTGAGCCGGACTGAGCCGGACTGAGCCGGACTGAGCTGGGCTGAGCTGAGCTGAGCTGAGCTGAGCTGGCCTGGGATGAACTCTGACAATTGGGACACTGACACCCCTTTCGAGCTCGCGGAGCTACTTTTGGCTTCATAGAAAAAAGATGGGTTATCCTGCGTGAAACACCTGTATCAAATGTCCTTCGGCGACTGCTTTGACTGGTCCATCGATGTGCTAAGCTCTTAACAGCCTGATTTGGATGACATAAATGCCGAGAAAGCTTTTGACTCTGTGAAGAGGGTAGCCGTTTTTGCGGCCAAACTTTAGATTTGAAGTTCCACGAGACTAGTCACGGAAGTATGCAAACAGTATGAGGTCAGTGAAGAGTGGTTTATCACGCCTAAATGCTTAAAAATACAATAAATGAGGACGGAGAAGTTTTACGGAGAATTTTTACAGTAGCTACGAAATGTAGATAAGAAAGCTTGTACATAGTGAGACGAAATTATATTATTAGCGCAGAACTAAGCGAAAATGATGCTTTATTCTTTGATATCCATGGCCTTACTCACGAAGCTTCACACCATGCACGGTTCGAACATGGTTCTTGAAGCTATCCAAAGTTGGTAAGAAGTCACCTAGGTGCCGGCACTTGGGATGGCGGCAGACAAAGGTTGTGTTTTTTTCTTCATGACGCAAGTGAACGCTTTCCACATGATCCATCATGTGTTGAGTTCGCTTGAACTTTCTCAAGCGCGTTTTGCGTGCTAGTCGCTCATCGCCCACGCAGTAGATACATTGCGTCTTGCCCAAAAGAAGCGGGATGCCTTCAAATGGTTCGGGCTCGATGACAAACTTGGACTCAGCCATCTCAGAAGACGATTCTCTGCTTGCATCATAAGGAGAGACCGACTGTGGTCGACGCACCTCGCGGCAGCTGGCGAGGCGAACCATCCCATCTATGGCACGGATTTTACGGCCTGTGATCTCCTCAAGTCCCATGTCCGTGCTGAAGTCACAAAGAATGGGCTGCAGGTAGGTTCTCTCGGAGAGTTGGTGCTCAACAGAGGGCTCAGCCTTTTCTTCAACGGCCACTCCATTCAATTGCCTCTCTAGCTCTTCGTTATGCATGCGTCGACGGTAGGCCTCCTGGTACTCTTTCGTCATATCTTCTTTGAAAGCCTTTTCCGCATTTCGTAGATCGCAGCGGCGCCTCTTGTACTCGTCCTGCACATCTGCTGGTGCCGATTTGATGAGTCCATATTGCTGCCGAAGCTTGATCGCTGTTTCCTTCACCTCTCTAGTCATCTGCACTACCTCTGGGTCAGGCGGAAGCCCGGCCAACTCTGCTTTGGGGATTGTGCGGGGAACTTCAGGATTGCATCGAATGCTCATATGCGAAAATGCCTTCGTTAGCCCATCCGCGGATGGGTCTCTTTCAAGATACGCGTCTTGCGTGTTGAAGCCGACTCGCCGGTTGAGGTACGCGTTGGCCAAGCACCCAGTCATCGGGTCGTGCCGCATGACCTGGTCCACGACAGGATTCGGGGCGACTTTGAGAAGGGCATTCGCGTTGCCGCGGCGCATGCAATACGACGTCCATTTATCCTCAGAGCCCAAATCCGATCCGATTCTGTCGAGGTAGAACGCGTAGGCGGAGTATTTCATGGGATCTGTGCTGGACTTCTCCCAGCCTCCCGCCGCGCTTCGCACTGATCTTCGAAAAACAGGAGTTTTGAGCATCGACGTCTTCCAGTTCACCTTGGTGGCCGCCCTTCCGATCTCGGTAGAAAAGAATGGCGTCGCGTGGGTGAAGCCGTCGACATCCACTGCGTTGTCGCGGATCGCCCGCGCCAAGATATGGCTGATGGGACAGAGAATGGGAAGAGGGTTCTCGCGAAATAAAAAAATAGTCCTGCCCAGTCGGTTAGCAGACCCGATTAGTGACGAAGAATGCACTGCAGTACATACGGTTTCGGCTTCTTGTCTACGCCTTTATGGTGACGAAAAAGCACCTCCATAGCTAGCACGTCTCGTCCTCCACTATTTGGGTCCCTGACAATCCAGAGGACGATGTCCTCATAACAAAGTGCTTTATGCAGCCGCATGATCTCCTTGTCGTCGTCCTGTTCGTCAGTAGTAGTCGGCTGACCGACTTTCGATTCGGGTGGAAGCATGTCGACATCTTCATTCTCATCGCACTCAATGTCGCTCGTATCGTCTCCATCGCCGCCGTCGTCGCTTTCTCCGTCGTCGCTTTCTTTATTACTATCAAACACAGAATCGTGGAGATTGACGTCGAGACTATCGTCGAGACTAGAGCCAGCATTGGGTCCGGACTCGGGTTCGGGCTCGTAGCGGGGCGTGGTGGTCGGCTTCCACTTCTGGTTCATTTTGCGGTTCGAGATGCCCGAGTTGCCGGGTAGCGACTCGCCACCTCCCGCCACCACGACATCATCCGCCGCCCGATCGCTAGCATCCTCTACATCAGAATCATCCAGCATGGGGTCGTCAGCCCCTCTGCATTTTGTCCCGTCAACAAGTTCCGCCGGCCGGCATGCCGTGTATGCCTGGAAAAGCATGATCGTCGGAAGATCAAGGCGGTCGTCCTCTGTAGGGAACACGCTCCGGTCGCGCGACCAATGATGCGTGAGACCCAGAAGAAGGTCGTCTACGCTCAAGACGGGTTTGGATCCAGGTTGATCGTCCAGATTGAACTTGTCCTTGAGTTCGGTACCGACATACTGGGCAACGTTAGTCTAGAGCGGAGCAGACAGCTTGGTTCCGGGTCAGGTACCTTTCTGATTTCCTCGCAATGGTTTGGGTTGACGGCCTCGCCTTTGTTGCAGCGGCGGTAGAGCATTTTGAAGTCACGCCAATACTGGTTCACGGTCTTCTTCTTTGACCTCTTGCGTCTTTTTTGGAGATATGTTTCGCAGATCCAGTGGAGGAACGTCATGATGAATCCCTTGTCACAGTAGCGTGGCTGCAGCGCCGTCCGCCAGTCGCCGTGATTGTTTACATGGCAAAATCTGGAGTCATCAGTACTGGCGCATTTGTGGGAGAGAAGTTTTCACTAAGCGACGCACCTCATAAACCTCTTTCTGATATAGTAGATAGTTGACTTGGTCGTTGCTGCATCAAGCGGCTGGATGAACTGGGTGCTGTTCAACTGCTGCTGCAGGGTATGGTAGTCTTCGGCCACGAGCGCATTCTTCTGTGCTTCCTTGCGCAGCGCAGTGTCTCGATGACGCCGCTTCGCGGCCCTCTGAAGAGCATCCGCAATGTCTTTATGAACTGCCATGGCTGAAGAGGAAAACAAAGGAGAGAGGAAGATGGTTTAATGGGCGAGAAGTAAAGGCCGAACGTGCTCTTTTACGTCGAGAGAGCAAGCAGGACCAAGTAGGCGGGGGTGTGGACGCAATGATAGCGGAGGGGTGTGAACATTCCCACCAAAAAAGGAGCCGCCCCGCCGGTTTTTCCCACTAAAGGCGGCGACGTTTACCATCCGATTTAGTGGTAAAAACCGGCGTACTTTGCCTTTTCTTATTATACCTTGTATAGTATTATATATAACTTATAAGTAGTTAATTACTCTATAAGCCTTCTATATTTACTTATTAATATAGTAGCTAAAGGTAACTTTCTTATTAAGGTAGATACTAAGTTATTATATAGCTACTATAGCTTATATTTCTTTATTACTATAGTAGATAATAGGTAATTAGCTATAGTCTACTTTATATTAAGAGAAGTATATAATTTCTATCTTCTTTAGGTTAAAGTAGATTACCTTACCTCTTCCTTAAGATTCTATAGCTATAATTACCTTATTTACCTACCTTATTATATCTTCTAGCGAGTCTCCTATAAAGAGTATTACTATATCATCTATATATCTATATCTCTAGGCTACGCCTAGGAGGAAGTAGATTATAGCTATAATTAAGATATAGAGAATTAGGGAGATTAGAGAGCCTTAGGGTAGGCTATATCTTAATTTAGTACTTAGTGTAGTTATATATTAGAAGTATATACTAGCTTATCTATCTAGTAGAAAGCTAGCTATCTAATAGATTAGGAAGTCTAGCTAGCCCTACTACTATAGATAGAGAACTATGTAGTTATAGAGGATTATATTAAAAGCGCCTATAACATCTTCTATTACTAGGGTTATAACCTTACTAACTATAAGTATGTTTTCTATATCGTAAATCAGGGAAGCTACTCTATCTATAGTAGACCTTTTTAGAAGTACTCCTACTTAGCTAGGATAGAGGATTCTATTTCTAAGGGTAGTATATACTATTCTTCTTATAATTACTTATTCTAGCCCCTTACTAAGGCAAGATAAGAGTAATATTAGGCGCTATAACCTAATATTACTAAGGTCTTATCTATTTAGTTTTAGGATTATAACTACCTCCGTAGCTTTAAAGACGCTTAGGTAGTAACCTAGCCGTAGATAGGCATTATATAGCGTCGTGAGTAGCCTAGCGATATACGACTAGGCTACTTATAGGCTCTCCTTATATAGTGCTATAGCCTTCTCTATTTTAGTAGAGTAGGTTATATCGCCTACTTAGATTAGTAGAGGTTAAAGTTATTATCTTAGTTTTTTCTATCTAGTAGGTTTATATACGTCTCTAGCTATAGTAACTTTATTAATAGTATTATACTAGAAACTCTATCTTATATATCTTAGTATATAGTAGAACCTTACCTTAGTATACTATACTTCCTCTCTTCTTTAGTTCTTATAGATATAATATATAATCTAGAGGTTATTATAAGTATCCTTATATTCTTAGTTCTACTATAAGTAGCTTTAAGTATAGTAGCTACTACTTACTTATAATAATAGCTTAATCCTAATCTATAGTTAGTCTATTTCTTAGGTAGTAAGTTAGGTTAAATACTATAGAGTAGTAATAAGTAGTATCTTAGTATAAGGTCTTATTAAGAGTAGAACTCTTAATAGTAAAACTATTACTTAGATTAATTAGTAGAGATCTAGACTACCTAGCTATAGGAATACCCCTTCCTTAAGTACTTATCTATCTCTTTACTATAGGCCTAGTATAACGATAGCTTAATCCTAATCTATAGTTATCTGTTTCTTAGGTAGTAAGTCGGGTTAAATACTATAGAGTAGTAATGAGTAGTATCTTTAGCATAAGGTCTTATTAAGAGTAAAACTCTTAATAGTAAAACTATTACTTAGATTAATTAGTAGAGATCTAGACTACCTAACTATAGGAATACCTTCCCCTTAAGTACCCGTCTATCTCTCTACTATATAGACTAATTACCCTAATTATCTAATTATCTATTAATCCTTAATTATAGTAATTAATAGGTAATCTATTAATTACTCCTAATATAGTTATATAACTACGTATTTCTTTTCTTCTATACCCTATCTATAGCTAACCCCGCTATAGTATATATTTACGCCTTAAGTAGGAGTATTTATAATATAATACCCCTCCTCTATTAGTCTTATCCTTAAGGCTATAAAATAGGCTACCTAAGTAATCTAGTATTTTCTCCTCTTATATCCTTATAATCTAATATATCTACTAACTATATTACTAAATAAAAGTTAAAAGCCTCTTAGGCGTTATCCTTTTATTATAATAATCTTCTTATAGCTATTCTTATAAACCCCTTCCTCCTAATAATACCTTCCTATATAGCCTATAAAGGTTATAGTATCACCTAATACTAGGTTTTTCCCTTAGACTCCTCTTAGTATATAAAGTATATTTATCTAAACTTATCCTAATATAATATCTAAGGCGTTATACCTACTTAACTATAGAATATTACTTCTTAGTATATTAAGCTTAAGTATAAGTTAAAAGAGGCGGAAGAGAAAGTTCTTTACCTTTAAAAATAAAAGAAATTATAGTTTAAGAAAATAATATATATAGTTATATATAGTATTAATAATATTAAAGAATTAGAGTATATAGAATAGGAGGAAGTAGAATAGCTTTAGAAGACTATAGGGGTCCTTCTTACTCCTTCTAAGGATCTAGATCCTACTTTTATTTATTCTTTAGATACTAAGTTTAGTATTAAGTTATTAGATAGTACTTATATAATTAATTAGGATATATTCCTTAGGAATAGAACTATTTAAGTAAAGTTAAATAACTTATAAGGTTCTTAATTAGTTCTTAGGTGTTTTTAGAGTTTAGGTATCTTTTCTATTTAATAAGATAATAATAATTTTTAATATTTCCCTATACTTTAAGTATCCTTTTAACTTTATATTTATTAGTATTATTAACTATAATTCTTATAGTAAGTATAGAATTATCTAGTGCCCTTTTAAGTAGTAATATATAAAATATTAGGTAAATCTTTATTCTATCTAGTAATAATAGCTTATAGTTAATATTTAATATTTTTTATTTAATAAGGAATAGTCTAATTTTCTTCTAGTTAAGTTTATTACTAGGTTACTTTATTTTAATATTTTTATAGATAAGGTAAACTTTATATCCCTCCTCTAGGATTAGCACTAGTAATCTCTTTTTATCTATATAATATTTTATTTAGTTTTATAGAAATATCTATTCTTACTATAAATATTTTATATACCTATAATAGTATCTATATATATAGTTACTACTAGTATATTAAATATATATACTAGGTATATATTAATAGTAGGGTTAAACCTATAGTTTACCTTTATTAGTAATATCTTTATACTATTAATCTTAGAGCTATTATAAGCCTATTATATAAGTAATAACTATCTTAGCTAGTTATCTTATTAGTAGTTAATAAAGCTTTATAGATATTATTTAAGTATTTAATTTAGAATTTCTATCTAACTATCTAATTATAGATAAAATGCTATAGATAAGCTTTACTTAATTTATATAGTCTCTATAAGGTATTTTTAGAAGTTAGATATAAATAATTTATTATAATCTAATATAAGCTTTATTAATAATATATATTATATAATAATAGTTTTAAAGAATATATATACTAGATCTATAGTATTACTTAATTCTATATAGGGAATATAGTAGGCATATTTTATAAGTTTATCTATAATAACTAAGATACTATTATAAATTACTCCTATTATAGGTTCCTTAGACTTTAGTAGTTTAATAATAAAGTCTATTATAATTATCTACTATACTCTTTTAGGTAATAATATTAGTTATAGTTTACTATATAGTATATATTATAGTACTTTTACTTTCTAATAGATATTATATTTATTAATAACTTCTTATACTCTTTTTCTACTTTTTAGGAAATTATATAATCTTCTTAATCTATTAATCATTTTCCCTATATCCTAATATCTATATAGTAGGTATTTATATATTTCCTTAATAAGCTACTCTTAAAGTATATAAGGAATATACTACTATTTATTATATAAGTAGCTTTTACCCCTTTTTATTATATATAGTTTTATATCCTTATTATTTAGATAGCTATCTTTCTTAATATATAATTCAATTTACTATATCTAAGTATTATCTAGTTCTACTTTCTAAGTTATACTAAGTTCCTAAGTACCTAGTATAAGGTTTTTATTCTTATTATACTTAAGTATTAGATATTTAATTAGTATTCCTTCTAATTTTAAGTCTTCTTATTAGCTAAGAGTATCTACTCTACTATTAAGTATTCCCTTTTTTTATAGAATTTTAAAGTTATAATCTATAAGAGTCTTATATTATTATATTTATTATTTATTAAGTTCTTTTATAGTAGTAAATAATATAAGGTTCTTATAGTCTAAATAGACCTTAACTTTATAGTTTATACCTACTAAGTAGTATTACTATTCTTTAAATACTTAAATAATAGCTATAAGTTCTTTATTATATATACTATAATTTAACTTAAGTCTATAGAGTTTCTTAGAAAAGAAGGCGACTAGGTAAAGTTACTTTTCTTTATCTCTTTATCTAAGCTATCCTCCTACTATAAAGTCTAAAGTATTAGTCTTAACTTTAAATAGTTTACTTAGATTAGCTATAATTAGAACTAGCTTATCTAATATTCTATCTTTTAATATTTAGAAGGCTTTAGCTTCTTTATTAGTCTACTAGAAGGTATAATCCTTCTTTATAAGGTTAGTTAGAGGAATTATAATCTCTTTAAATTTATATATAAAATATTAATAGAAATTTATAAATCTAAGAAATCCTCTAACTTCTCTAACGTTAGTTAGTACTAGCTAATTCTATATATCTTTAATTTTTAATAAACTTATCCTAATATATCCTAAGGTAATTTTATATCTTAAGAATTTAACTTTCTACTAGTAGAACTTACTCTTTATTAGTTTAACTAGTAAATTATTATCTTAAAGTACTTAAAGTACTTTATATATATATTTCTTATACTCCTTAAGTATATTAAAATAAATAAAGATATTATTAAGATAAATAATAATAAAGTTATTAAGTTATTTTTTATAAGATATTATTAATTATTATCTAAAAAATAGCTAATATAATTATAAAACTAAAGGGTATTACTAGATACTTAAAGTATCTTCTTAAGGTTTAAAAGGTAGTTTTTTACTTATAACTATCTTTTATATAGATAAGGTTATAAGCCCCTTTAAGGTTAAGGGTAATAAACTATCTAGCTTATCTAACTTTATCTTATATTTCTAATATAAGTAGTAATAAATATTAATTTTTAATTATAATATTATTTAGCTATTAGTAGTTAATATATAGTCTTAGCTTTTTACTTTATTTTAGTACCTATAGGATTAGATATCCTACTAGTAACTCTAAAGGTTATATATAACCTTTTTATAGTATTTCCTCTAAATACTCCTTAAGTACTTTATCCTACTTAGAGTTTTAAGGATAAATCTTTTAGAACCTAGGTTCCTTACTAGGCTAGAGTTTAATCTTATAGTCCTAGTATAAATATTCTAGTAGTCCTATCTCTAGTTCTCTACTAAATAGCTTATTATACTTTAAGTATTCCTTAGGAATCTCTAATATATTAGCTTTTAATTTTTAAGTAATTAAGTATATTCCTTAAGATTAGTCTTAATTTAATTAGGGTACCCTTTTTTATTTTTAGCTACTCCTACTATTATAATTATATCTTAGTATATCCTACTAAAGTTAGCCTATTCTCTAGTTAACTCTAGGATTACTTACCTATAACTAAGGTAACCTTAATATAATATTATATTTTAAGATTACTATAATATCTAAAGATAATATATAGTTTATACTAAAAATAAAGATAGGAAGTTATATAGTTTCCTAGTCTACTATACCTTAACTATACTAAATGTTATTTCCTTTTATATTTATAAGTTAGTAGGGCTTATCTTTCTTATTCTAAGGTAATTATAATCTATTAATAAGATTTAGTAAGATATAATTTCCTAATATTTTACTATTAAGTATTACCCTAACTTTTATTCCTTTAATAAAGATATTAAAGGTAAGGTATTTATTACTATTAATATTTATAATATATAAAGACCTATTAGATCTCTATTAAAGAGTTAGTCTTACTAGTAATAATAGTTATTATTTCCTAGTTTCTTTTCTTTAGCTTTATCTAGGATCTAGTCTATTCTTTTAAATACCCTAAAGAAGATTAACTCTTATTCTTTCTTTTCCTTTTATTCTTTTCTTTTTTATTATTATTAGCTTTATATAACTATAATAGAGCTTTCTTAGTAATTATCTAATCTACTAACTATATTAATTATATTTAGACTAAGTAAATTACTTATAGATATACTATTTTTAGCCTCCTCTACCTAGGTAGCTTAGATTATATCTATATTTTCCTTAATATAGGATATTTTATTATTTCTTCTTAAGTCTAAATAGGTTAAGAATCTTCTCTAGATTTTCTAGTCTTATAGGTCTATTTCTAGAAATAGACTATATCCTATATTAGGGTTAAATCTAGGAAAAAATTAGTATTTAAGTTTCTTCTAGAGGTATATTTTATAGTTATTAAATAAATAAGATACCTATAAAATCTTCTTATAATCTAGGTATCTTATTATAAGTACTAGATATTTAGCTACTAAGGCATATACCTTAAGGCTTACTCTTATTATTATTTTTCTAATTTTCTATTTAAAGACATCTAGATAGGAGATATCTCTTCTATAAATTTATACTCCTACTAATTCTAGATCGCCTAGTCCTACTAATAAGGCGCTTACTAGTCTTAGATTATAATTTATATAGTTCTCTTCTAATAGGGTTTTAGGAACTATAATAAAGGTTTCTTATACCTCTAGCTTTATTATTTTAAGGTCTTCTTCCTTATCTAGGATAAGCTAAGTTCTAAAATCCTAGTCTTTATTAGATATAAGTTTATTATAGTTTATAAACTAGTTAATATCTAAGAAGTATTCTTTACTATTTACTATACTAATATTTCTAATAGGTAGGTCCTTATAATAGGCTATATTTATTCCTCGTCCTTTAGTAACTAGCTTCTACTATTTCTTAGGTACCTTATACTTATTTATAAAGTATCTAGTCTTCCTATAGTTATAGTATTTCTTTCCTTTTTCTTTTCTAGTAGTATTAAGTTCTATTAGGCCTAGATAGGTTCTATAGGCTATAGATCTATTTTAATATTTTCCTATATTTACCTAATTATACTATAGTAGGTTTTTATAGTTTCTTATATACCTTCTACTACGTTTAAGTTATCTAATATAAAAATAATTATTAACCTTAATAATTTTCTTAATAAACTTATTAAAGTTATTAGGTTAATCTTCTTTAGTAATTTTATCTTTTACTTCTTCTCTAAGTCTATTATAAAAAAGTTCTATCTAGCTTTTATTATCTTAATTAATATAAATAGTAATATATCTAAACTTATATATATAATACTAAGTAGATCTAGTCTACTTTAAGGACTTAAGTTTATATATAGTAGTTTAAACTTTATCTAGGTTATTAAATATAGTCTATAGAACTTCTTTAAAGTTTTTATACTTCTTAAAGATTTAAGTAAT
Source organism: Beauveria sp. NWAFU-1 (assembly GCA_024472245.1). NCBI lineage: Eukaryota > Fungi > Ascomycota > Sordariomycetes > Hypocreales > Cordycipitaceae > Beauveria > Beauveria sp. NWAFU-1. The sequence continues at coordinate 82,270 of JANBXD010000007.1, forward strand.
CTTATCTTTAGGTTCCTTATTATTAAGGTAGTCCCTAAGAGTTAGCTCCTACTATTCTATTACCTTACCTATAAGAAGGTTTCTAATATAGAGAATCTTATAAGATTTTTTATTAAGGACGTTATTAACCTTTAGGTAGGCTTTAGCCTAAGTAAGGAAGGTATAAATATCTCCCTTTACTTTATTAAATATATTAGGTTTAGGAAACTTAGGTATTATACTCTTCTTCTCTTTCTTAAGTATTATATTCTTAAGTTTTAACTCTTCTATCTAGATATAGAGATACTTAAGTTTAGTATTAAGGTCTATAATTATAACTATAAGGTTAGTAATAATTTCTCTAGTAGTAGATATTATAAAAGGTTAACTAATTAAGGTTTTAATAGTAACTTACTAAATAGGACTAATTAAAATATAATAATAGCTTAATCTTAATCTATAGTTATCTATTTCTTAGGTAGTAAGTTAGGTTAAATACTATAGAGTAGTAATAAGTAGTATCTTTAGTATAAGGTCTTATTAAGAATAAAACTCTTAATAGTAAAACTATTACTTAGATTAATTAGTAGAGATCTAGACTACCTAGCTATAAGAATACCTTCCCCTTAAGTACCTATCTATCTCTCTACTATATAGACTAATTACCCTAATTATCTAATTATCTATTAATCCTTAATTATAGTAATTAATAGGTGATCTATTGATTACTCCTAACGTAGTCACGTGACTACGTATTCCTTTTCTTCTACACCCTATCTATAGCTGACCCCGCTACGGTATATATCCGCGCCTTAAGTAGGAGCATTCGTAACACCTAGCTTATAAGGCTTATCTAATTATCTTAATAATCTAATAAGCTATTATATAACCTTATATCCTAACTAGGCTATAGGTATACCTTCCTTAGTAGTCTAGCCTTAGCCCTATATCTATATAGTTATATTTATAATAAATAGCTCTAAGATTAATAATATAAAAATATTACCTATAAAGGTAAACTATAGGTTTAACCCTACTATTAATATATACCTAGTATATATTATATATATACTAATAATAACTATATATATAGATATTATTATAGTAATAGTAGCTCGTTAAGTAGTATAGGCTATAGCTATACTAATCCTATTCTATAGGTTAGATGCCTAGCTACCTAGTCTAGACTTAGGTAACTCCTATCTTAAAAGAAACTATATCTTAAAGATAAACCTAGGCAAGATATAATATATCCTAAATCTTATATATAGAATAATTATACCTATATATGAGATAATACTACTAGAGTTTCTATAGAAAGAAATAGGCATCTTACTAGTAAATATACTACTTTAATATATCTAGGAATATATAATAGTCTACTATACTACTTTAGATAAAGTATACCTAATTAGTAAATAACTCGAATAGTTATAAAGAGAAATTATATTAAATAAGAAATTACTTATTATAAAATAAATAGCCCTTAGAAACTTAAGGCTCCTTTAGACTATATATTATATAGATAAGATTAAATAACTAAGGCTCCTCCTATAGAGGTTTTCTAGTAATATAGAGGTAGAAGGGCCTATAGAGAGGTAGACTAAAGAAAATACTATAGTAAAGTTTATAAGTAGCTTACTAGTTAACCTATAAGCTATATAGTCTTTAGTAATAGCTCTAAGATAAATACTAATATAGTAAAATATAGCTTTACTATCTTCTACTAAAGATAGCTTCTAGACTAGGGTTCTAGCTAACTAGTGTGTCGGTCGCTTTGACCCTTACTAGATGCCGAGGATTAGTAAGATAGATAAAAGGATAGTCCTCCTCCTTAGCTTTATATAAAATAACTTTTTTCGCCTTTTTTATCTTAATTTCTATTATTTACCTTATAACTAGGAGCCCTTAAGTAGCTACTCTTAATTTCTAATAATATCTTCTTCTATATTAACTCTTTAAATTCTACTATAATACTTTAATTACCCCTTTTTTAATAAGTTATAATTTTATATATATAATAGTCCTAATTAAGAAATAATAATCCTATTAAATATATATATTAACCCTTAGAGGGATAATAATATTAAGTATTATAAATAACCTAATAACCTTATATATAATATCTTATATTATATACTTTTTATAATTCTCTTTAAATATTATAATAAAGGTTATAATAAGGAGATACCTTAATTAAAAGTTAAGAGACTCCTAATTATTAATTAAAAGTACTAGTAAGCTATTATAATAAAAACCTAAAAAATTATTAAGGAAGCTAAAAAGCTTAATAAGAAAAGAGAGTTTATAAGATAGTTTATAAGATAGTTTTACCTAAGATAAATAGACTATCTAGTCTAATAATCTTAAAAAAGTTTTACTACTAAACTAGGATATAGATAAAAAAATAGTAGGCTAATAACCTATAGAAGTACCTTAGTTAGAAGAAAAGAATATAGCCTAAGAATATAAAGATAGATAAGGATTAAAGTAATAGCTTATAAGGAAAGTAGTAAGAATCTTTTAATTATAAGACTAGTAATTATAAAGAGTCTTATTCTTTATAGTAAAATATAAAGTAATTAGAAAAATACTATATTACCTAGAAAGATACTATTTTTACTCTAATCTAGATAAACTCTATTATATTAAGTACTATAATATAATATATATCTAAATTATTTTATAATATAAGAGTACTAGGTTAATAACCTATAAATATATCTTAATCTAGGGAATAAGATATAGGTTAAGAAGTAAGAGATTAGAATAAGGATTAAGGCTTTTTAGCTAAATAAGTATTAAGAGACTAGTAATTATAAAACTAGTAAGTTATAAAGAGCCTAGTTCTTATAATAGAATATAAAATAAACTAGAACTATTATATAGTTTTATATAAAACTACCCTTACTTTAATCTTCTAAAAACCTCTTCTAGAATATTTATATACCTATAATCTTAGTAAGGTCTATATTATTTTATAATATTAAGATATTAGATAGATAGCCTATAAGGATATATTTAATTAAAAAAGGAAATTATATTAAGAAGGATTAGATAAAGATTAAGGTAGTAATTAATAAGAGTATATCTAGGTACTAAAGATTATAAGCTTAATAGCTAGGTAAAGGGGAATAAGGGACTTTATTATAATAGATAACTTACTTACTTATTATAAACTAAGAGTAAACTACTAAAGCTACTTAAACTTTTTAAGAGATATTACCCCTAGTCTATCTTATTATAACTTTTCTAAAGTTTTTAGCTATTAATTATAATATCTTTTATATTATCTAGTAATATAAAAGTACTAAAGCCTTATAAAGAAAAATGTTTTATTATAATAAGGGATCTAGCTACCTTTATTAATAAATTAACTAATAGAACTAAAGACTATAGTTTAAAGGATAGGCTAAGTAATAGTCTAGATAAAGGTAGAAAAAGGAGGCCTCTAATAAAAAAAAAGAAAAAAAGACTTAGAGTTAAAAGAGGCTAGTAAGGTAAAAGTATTAATAAAGACTTTATTAGCCTTAATTCTAATTTCCTTAATTTAACTAATAATAAAGATCTTCTTATAACCCTAATTTATATTAATCTTTAACTAAAAATAGCTTTTAAAGATAAATTTAATAGGAATAACTCTATAGATTTCTTAAAGAAGCTTAATAGATAGCTAGATATTAAAAGTATCTTAAGTACCTATAGAATTAAAGAGCTACTAAAGGTAACTATATCCTATATAATAGAAGAGGTTAGGTACCTTATATATAGTTATAAGTAAAAGGAAGTAAAGAAGTAATTAGTTAAGTATTACTTTAAGTATAATATAAAAGAAAGATATAGTCCTTAGATCTAGTTAGTAAGGTATAATAAAACCCTTCTAATAGATAATTATTATATAACTAGTAAATAGCTTATTAAGTATAAGTATTTTTATAAAGTAATTAATAAGGGCTTCTTCTTATTAATTAAATAATCTAAATACTTATAGTTAATAATACTATTAAGGATTTATCTAAGAATAAGTAAAAGGTATAATATTAGAGTAACCTAGTTTAATAATATATTATATAAGGATATATATTAAAGAATCTTTTAGTTTATTAAGGACTATATCTAATTTTAGTAAGATAAAAGATATAAAAGGGCTACTAATTAGAAGGTTTAGGTAATAATAAAAGGAGAAGTAATAGAGAAGGTAGAAAATATAAGACTAGTATCTAGGTAAGATATTTAAGCTTCTAATACTATAGCTAACCTTATAAATATAATAAAAAGGGTTAAAAGGATAAGTATCTATAACTTAAGTATCTTAAAAGAGGGGTTTAAAGGACCTAGATAATAAAATAATATAATCTTCTAAGGAATAGATAAGCCGCCTATTAAGATTAATAGCCTTAAGTTAAAGTTAGACTAGAGTAAAGCTAATTAGGACTTTTATATTAATATTATAAGACCTAATAAGGAGAGATATTACTAGTACTATTTTAGGCTAAATTACTATCTTAATAACTATAAATTAATAAATATAAATATTATAATATACTTTTATACTTATAATTTAAATACTTATATATTTTTACTTAGAAGGCTAGATAAATATCTAGTTCTACCTTATATATTAGTTTACTTTTAACGAAGGTAGGTAATTAAGAAGCTTATAGTTCTCTAGGCCTTAAAAGTCCTAATATTAAAGTTTATAAAATAAGTCTTAACTTTATAAGGTATATTAAAATAAAAGCTAATCCCTAGTAAGGAAGAATAAGAGAAGGTAGATTATATATAAAGTTAATTATTATTAAGCTAGAGGATATTACTTATAAAAGATAATAAAGGTAGACCTAATATAAATATAATTCTTCTTAATTATAATAAAAATCCTTTAATTACTAATATAGTTAATATAAGAATATATTTAAGAAAGAGGTCTTATAGTTTTAATAACCTATTAGAAACTAAGGATTTCCTTAATAAGCCTTAAAAAGTATCTACTAAAAGCCTATAAAAAGAGGAGATTCTAGTAAAGATATATAAGTTAGCTACTAGAAATCTAAAGTACTAACTAGTTAAAGAGATTCTAGTAAAGAAGATAAGTATAATAACTATAGAAGTTATATAATATAATCCTTTAATTAGCTACCTACTTATATAAAAAGTCCTTAATATAGTAAAAAGGATCTAAAAGATAGAAATACTCCCTACTATACTAGCTAATATAAAAAACGCCTAGGCGCTAATAGTTATTATTTACTTTATTAAAGAATAAGAAGTTATAAAATAAGCCTTTAAGAATATTTTAGTAATAATAAATATTAGTATAGTCTAGATTAAAAAGAGTAATATTTATATAAAGATAAAAGAAACCCTTATATTAATATAAAAAAGAGATTATTTAGTAATTACTAATAGAGAAGATAGGCTTATAATAATAAAGATAATTTCTATATAACTAGTACTATTAATTACTAGAGTAGAAGATAAAGGAGTTAGGGATTAAGAGCCTAGACCTAACTATTTATATATAAACTATATTTTTAATATAAGGTATATTATAGTAGTTAGATAGTCCTTAGCCTTTATTTATATTAAAGTAAATACTCTTAACTAGTTACTAATAAAAGCCTTTATAGATTCTAGAGCTAAAGGTAATATTATAAGTTAAGAATTAGTTAACTAGTATAATATTATAGTAGAACCTTATTAAGTTATTTTAATATCTTACTTAAATAAGAGGGTTATTATAATTAGATTTACTCTTTTATAAGTCTACTTAGGAAATACCTTTATTTAGTAAAAAATCTATATTATAAATAGACTAGTTTTTATAGACTTTATCCTAAGAATGCCTTTTATTAGGTTAGCTTAAGTTATATTTAAGTATTCTATAGATTAAGAAGGTATAGAGCTATAGGTATAGTTTAGTAATACTAAGGTAATAATACTAGTAGTAAGACCTATTACTTAGGAAGTTATAAGTAAATTACTTAAGTAAGGAGAAAAAAATCTATAAATATAAGTTTTAGTTATTAATTAAAAGCTTATAAGATAAGAAGATATATTAAAAGGAGAGTTTAAGGAAAAAGAAATAATTTTTAAGTTAAGAGAAGATAATAAGGTAGAGGTTAAGAAGACCCTTTATCTAATTATAATAAGGGAGGAAGTTAAAATAACTAATAATAAATTAGCTAGTAATCTTTAAGAGTAACTAGAGGAAGAGATAAAAGTCTTTATTCTTTATAAGAAGAAAGGGATAAAGGTAGAACCTTTAGATTTATCTAATAATTTTATACCTAAAGGTAATCTATATTAGTAAGAGAAGAAGTAGAAAGAGGTAAAAAAGGATATTAAATAGGTTTATAATTATACTAACTTCTTAATAGGAAAATTCTTAAAGATTAAGAAAGGTACCTATATTTATAATAAAAGGCTATATAGTATTAAAAAATAAATTATTAATTTAATTAAGTAAGAAAAAGAAATATTTCTTATAATATTATATAATTAAGAAGCTATATTAGCCTAGACTTTTAAAGAGAGTAGCTAACTTAACCTAAGTATTATACTACCCTAGGAATTAAAGGTTATTAACTATAAGCCTTAGTATACTAAATTAATCCTAGTTCTAAAGGAAATCCTACTAAAGTTTATCTAGCTACTAAAGATAAGGCTTAAAGTAAGAGTCCTAGAAGAAAGCTATAGTCCCTATAGAAATCTAATATTCCTAGTTATAAAGCTAAATAGAGGGCTAAGACTAATTAATTCTATAATATATATTAATATAATATTACTTTAAGATACTAATATTCCCTCTATCTATAAGGAAATTACTAAAGACTTTATAATATATAAGATCTTATTATTACTAGACTTTTTTTCTAGTTATAATTAGGTACCCCTAGTACTTAGAAGTTAAGATTTAATAACCTTTCTTAGCCTAATTAGCCTACTAAGGATATATATACTCCTATAAGGTATTATAAATTTAATTATATAGTTTATATATATTATAATAAGAATACTAATAAAGCTTATATTAGAAATTTATTATCTTTACCTAGATAATATTATTATATAAGGGTCTAATAGTATATATAATAATAAAAAAGTCCTACTAGGGATTAGGTATTATATAGCTAAATATATTTATAACCTTAATAGAGTACTTATTAATATTTAATTAGCTAATTATATAATTTTAAGAAAGAGAAGCTACTAGTACTAGAAGAAAGTAATAATTATAGAGTTCCTTTATAATATCTTTAGCTATAGCCTTACTAAATATAAGGTATTAAAGATCTTTAAGTAAAAGAAGTATTATAATCTTAAGGATATATATAGCTTTTTAGGTATAATAGCTAGTTATAAACCTATAATTAAAGGTTATTTAGATATTATAGAACCTTTAATAAGGCTCTTAAGGAAAGAAGTAGTTTTTAAATAAAGATAAGAATAAGAAGAGGTAATAGAAGTACTAAAGAAGTAACTTATAATAGCCCTAATCCTAATTACCTTAAGCTATAAAGAAGGAGTAAAACTAATTATCCTCTAGGTAGATTCTTTACTAACTAGATAAGAGGCTATTTTAATATAATTAATAAAAAGGAGGAGATTACTAATATAATTTAAAAGTAGTATCTAGACTATAGTAAAAGTAAGATATAATTAGATAAAGTAAGAATATTATAGACTATTATATATAATATAATAGTTATATAAGTATATTTATAGTACTTATTTCCTCTTAAAAACTAATACCTTAGTCTTAAAATAATAGATTAATAGTAAAGTAAATAATATTATTAAAGTACTAATTATAAAATAGCTAAGTTATATTAGGTTATTTAACTTTATTATATTATATATATTAGGTAATAAGAATTTATTTATAGATATATTATTATAAAAACTACCTAGTCCTTTAAATACCCTAGAAGCTAAGTATAAAGAAGATCTAGAAGAGTTTATTAACCTAGTACTAAACCTAGTATAAAATAATATTTTACTCCTTAAGAAAGAATATAATAATAAGAGCTATATAATAGTAAGGTTCCTAATAAAAGCTTAGTATCTAAAAGAGCTAATTACTAATTAAAGGTACTAGTTTAGAAATAATATAAATTAATATATCCTCTATAATAAATATCTATATTAAATAATTAATAAGTAACTAGAACTAGTCTTATTAATTAATAATATTAATACTAAAAAGATACTTATTAGAGAAGCCTATAGTTTATTTAGATATTATAAATTTAAGATCTCTAGTAAGTAGCTAAAAGCTTACTATTTCTAGCTAGGTATAGATAAAGATATATAAAAAGTAGTCTACTCCTATAAGCTATACTAGAAATAGGCTACTACCTATAAGAAGGAGAATATAAAGTTTATAGAACCTATATAATTAATAAAAAAGATATACTTTAATTTATAATATATACCTAATAATTAGGGGTATAAGTTCCTTATAGAAGCTAGGTATAATCTTACTAGCTAGATTAAGGTAATATTTATTAGAAACTATAATTTAGTTATAATATCTAAGTTTATTAGAAAATTACTAGGTAGGTATAAAGTCTTTATAAAAGTAGTTATTAATAGTAGATCTAAATTTAAAGGAGAATTCCTAACTATTCTAAATAATAGAGGCTATAAGTATATAGTAATTTTAAAATATAATCTAAAAATAAATAAGGTTATAAAGGTAGGTTATTATAGTATTATCTTTACTATAATAAAGATAATTAGGCCTAGAATAATAGCCTAGTAGTACTATATCGGTCGCTTTGACCCTTGCTAGATGCTGAGGATTAGTAAGATAGATAAAAGGATAGTCCTCCTCCTTAGCTTTATATAAAATAACTTTTTTCGCCTTTTTTATCTTAATTTCTATTATTTACCTTATAATTAGGAGCCCTTAAGTAGCTACTCTTAATTTCTAATAATATCTTCTTCTATATTAACTCTTTAAATTCTACTATAATACTTTAATTACCCCCTTTTTAATAAGTTATAATTCTATATATATAATAGTCCTAATTAGGAAATAATAATCCTATTAAATATATATATTAACCCTTAGAGGGATAATATTATTAAAGTATTATAAACGACCTAATAACCTTATATATAGTATCTTATATTATATACTTTTAGTAGTTCTCCCTAAATATTATAGTACTTACTTAATACTATTTTACTTATAGATTAGATATCCCTAAGGGCTTCTTATAAGAGATTACTATACTAGCTACCTTTTAGTTACTACCTAATATTACTAATAGAATCTACTATCTTAACCTAGAGGCTAGTAAACTAAGATAATATCTATAATAAATCCTTATTACTTAAGGTAAGAGTTTAGGTTCTTTTAAAGTATAAGGATAATATTAAGTCTATATAACTTAGTATTCTAAAGTTTTAAAAAAGGTTAGTAGAATAAATAGACTAATAAAATAGGTTCTAACTATAAAGAAATCTAATACTACCTAGTATACTTATCCTAATATATAATTATATAAGGAATAATAATCTATCTAAGGATATAAAGATTAAATTATATTAGTAAGGCCTTTATAAGATAATAAGGTAAGATAGTAAGATAAAAGCCTATAGCCTTATTATCCTAGATAAAATTAACTTACCTAAGATATATATTACTAATTAGTTAAAAGTCTTCTAAAAAGATAATAATAGATAGTAGTTTTATAAAAAAGATAAGGTAATAGACACTTTAGAATATAATTCTAGTAGTAATAAAAAAGAAAGTATTTATAACCTTAATAATAATATTAATATTAATAATTATAATAAATTATAATATTAGAAACTAAGGAGAGGGCCCTAGGGACCTAGTTTTAAGTAGGAAGGATTAGTTATAAACGCCCTAATAATAAGAAAAGATAATATAGATTACTATAAAACTATAATCTAATCTATAAGTTTCTAGTAGTTATAAAGAAACTTATAAGGAGGATTTAGTAGAATAAGTAAAAATAAACTAAAGTATCTAAATTACTATTTAAAAGAAAATATATAATAAGAAACCCTAGTTTAAAAGTAAGAAAAAGATTATTATTTAATATTTTTACTTAGTTATATTTAGACTATTAAGAGGAAGAGCTTTCTAATAAGTAATAAGTATAAAAGAAGAGGAGGTAGAGTCCTCTAGGAAAAGCTAATAATAAAGATAAGATATAGATTATTAAGTAAGTTAGGCTAGTTAAAGAGGAAGGATTAGAGATTTATTACTATTAATATTATAGAGAAAATACTCTCTATTAAGTATATTTAATAGAAGAGCCTAGTATTTAAAAAACTATTACTATTTATAGCTAGATCTAATAACCTACTAAATATAGTTATTATAAGCCCTATTAAGAGTACTAGGGATATAGATATAGTCCTAAAATAGATATATAATATATAAGAAAGATAAAGAGGTATTTAATATAAAGCTAAATAAGTAATAAGAATAAAATTAAGGATTTTAATAACTATATATCTAGATTAGTAGTACTTTTTATTTATTAACCTAATTACCTATTATCCTAAGAATAAGCTCTATAAGAATACTAGCCTCTATAGGAATATAAATACTCTACGCCCTACTAATAAGAATATACTTATTAATTATAATATTAAAAACCTAATTAGAAGAGTTAAAGTTAAGTTAGAAGGTTATTATATATTCTTAATTACTAAGGATAACTAGACTAAAAGTAAGCTTAAAGTAAAGTAGATATCTAAAGACATTAAGACCTTTACTATTAATAATAAAAAGAATAAGGTTACTTATTACCTAAAGATTATTAGTCTAAAAAAGAAAAAAATAAAGAAAAGGAGTACTTATATAATTAATCTAGGAAGTATTAATAATAAATATACTATTATAAGTCTAGAATAAGGGATAATATCTTATAAAAGATAAAATATCTAGTTCTTTAATAAAGAACTTAAGAATATTAGGGAGTTACTACCTAGGTATACTAAAAGAGAGAAGTAAGATAAAGCTATAGAGAATTAGTAGGATATAAGAAGAAAGAAGAAGGAGGTAGTAAAGAGGAGGTTTAAAAAGGAGGGAAATTACTAACTAAATAAAAAATAAGAAGTATATTATTAATTATATATATATTTATTATAATAAGCTACTAGCTAGTATAGACTAGTAACTCTATATAAGGTAAATTATTATAGATTTACTAATTATAATACTTATATAAAGCCTATATTTTCTACCTTTAAGCCTTTAATCCCTTTTTTTCTTTTTACATCTCTTCTAAATTATCTAGTACCTAAATTTATAAGCTAAGTCTCCTAATCCTAACCCTCTAAACTACTACTTATACTCCCTTTTTCCCTTATTTTATTAACTATTATACTAATTAATTCTATAAGAGCTACTTTATTTTCTTCTACTTTATATACCTCTATAGATTCTCTTACTATTTTTCTTATATATTTTCTTTTCTCTTTACTATTTTTTAAGGTCTTAATCTATACTTTATAAAGGTTTTTCTTTATATTTTCTTTATATTTTCTATTTTTTATTTATTAAATATTACTATATTATTCTTTCTTTTATAATATCTATAAAGATTTATATTATTATAATAAAAGGTAGAGGAGGTAATTAGAAATATTACTTCCTATAGGAAGTATTAAGAATTAAATATATAATCCTAGAGCTTTATATATAACTCCTACTAGTATTTTACCTATAAAGAAAATAGTTAAGTAAAGACCTAAAGCTATTTATAGATTAAAAAGAACCTCTTTATTATAAGATTATATAATTATTTAAAGATATTTTAAACTTTTTTAATATTCCTAATAATAAGTTACTATAATACCTTATAAGGTACTATAGACTTTATAAGATATTTATAAATAGTAAATAGGCTAAAGGATATATCCTAATTAGTATATTATAAGTTATAACCTAAGGTCTTAATAATACTATATATATAGTTAATATTAAATTCTTAATTAAAAGATACCTATATCCTAAGATAATAAAGGTAATAAAGCCTTATAGTAGCCTTAGTATTAATTAGGAGTTTATAGAAGAAATAGTAATATTTAATTATATTATTTATAGCTAAAGATTAAAATAGTCTAGACTACTAGGGTACTACTTCTAGGTTTACCTAGTTAATTTTATAAACTAAGCTAATATCTATAAAAGATATTATTAGGCCTTTATAGTATTTAATAGAAGATCTAGAACTCTCTAGTTCTTAGACTTTATTAAGTTAGGTTAAGATAATAAGATAAATATAGTTACTTTAATATTTAGATAATAACTTAACTATACCTATTTTCCTTACTTATTACTTATAATTAGCCTTCCTATTACTAATTAAAGGGATAAATAGTCCTATAGTTACTTAGTTATCTTTAACGTCTTACTACTACTAAGAAGATATTCTAGTAATACCTTAAGTAAAGTACTCTAAGGATAGAAAGGTAAGAAGAAGCTAGTAGATATAATATAAATAATAATAACTAATCTAGACCTTATCTTTAAGGGGAAGTTTAAGAATAACTTATATAACCTATACTAGTATAATATTTAGGGAGAACTATAAAAAGTATATAGTATAAGATACTATATATAAGGTTATTAGGTTATTTATAATACTTTAATAATATTATCCCTCTAAGGGTTAGTATATATATTTAATAGGATTATTATTTCCTAATTAGGACTATTATATATATAGAATTATAACTTATTTAAAAAGGGGGTAATTAAGGCGTTATAGTAGAATTTAAAGAGTTAATATAGAAGAAGATATTATTAGAAATTAAGAGTAGCTACTTAAGGGCTCCTAATTATAAGGTAAATAATAGAAATTAAGATAAAAAAGGTAAAAAAAGTTATTTTTTTTATAAAGCTAAGGAGGAGGACTATCCTTTTATCTATCTAGCTAATCCTTAGTATCTAGTAAGGGTTAAAGTAACTAATATAATCCTCCTTATATAGTAATAAAAAGAAAAATATTATAGAATAAATAATAGGTAAATAAGTAAAGCTATTAATTATAACTTAAGCTATTCTTAAGACTATTAAACTCTTATATCTTATTATAATAGATAGACCTAAAGAAAAGAAATATAAACCTAATATTAAAATATAAAAGATATAATAAAGAAAGCTAAGTTAAGTAAAGAAAGTATTCTAAACTCTAGATTATCTTATTCTTTATATCTAACTAGAAGTATATATTTTACCTTATATAATAAAGTCCTTACTAGGCGTACTTTTATCCTTTTACTTAGTAGCTCTTTTTATATTCTTAGCTCTCTTTATAGCCTACTCTCTTATAATCTCCTATATATACCTTTTATTATTAGGTTTAGCCTTAGCTTAGTACTCTAAGTAAGATATATATAAACCTATAGGTAAAGTAGGTAGATAGTAATATAGACTAATAGCTTTCTAAATATTAGATTATATACTAGTAGTAGTTAATCTATTTAAGATAAAGGGGATTAGGGTCTATAAGTAAGTAATATAATATAACTCCTTAGGGGAGACTTTAGGTATTAGTCCTATCTTTAGAAGCTATAAGACTCTAATAGTTCTAATTTTTAACTTCTTAAGTATTATTAAGGCTTTTTATAGTCTTTCTTTAAATATAGCCTTTTAGACTATATTTATATTAGTACCCTTAATAGTATATATATATTACTTATAAGGAAGAGAGCTTTATATAGCCTATACTTTAATATTTACTATAGTTATATTATTAGATAGGTTATTATTAGTATTTTTCCTAAGCTAATCTTAGATATTCTCCTACTAGATAGCTAGGTCTATCTCCTAATTAGGGTTATTAAGATCTAACTAAGTTAAAGCTTTTACCTTAGCTACTTACTAGGTAAGTATAACTAGTATCTTAACTTTCTAGCTTTTAAGGTACTTTTATAATATAGCTATTACTATATCCTTCTAATTATAATTCTACTAAGAATATACTAAGATTTAAGAGGTCCTAGTTACTATAGATCTTATATAGAAAGAAAAGGCTTTTTAAGGTAAAGGTTATTCTTAAGCTAATAACTTATTACTTAATACTCTTTTAGGCCTCTAACCTAGAGGTCTTATTATCTTATATTAGCTAAAAATAGGTAGATATAGAGATATATTTAATTAGTTAATTAACTAAAAACCTAATATAGTTTAGGTAACTTTTAGAGATATTTTTATTAAACTTAAAGAGGTAGTATCCTCTCTTACTAATCGCCTAGATCCTAGTATACCTATTAAGCTTTTATAAGTTTATTATTAAGATCCCTTTAATATTATCTTAGGACTTTTTCTATTACCTATACTTAAGAGGTTATTAAGTAATATAGCCTCTATAAGAAGGAGGTAGGTAAGTATAAAGTCTTAAAGGTTTATAGATATAATTAGAGTTATTAGTATCTTATATTACTTACTTATATTAGTATTAAGGAAGATACTAATCTAGTCCTTAGAGAGCTTAGCTTTTAATTTAAAAAGGGTAAGACTACTAAGTACTAAATAGCTAGGTATCTTTATATTTTAAATATCTACTAGGGTATAGCTAAGAAACCTAAGGTTAGTTATATTTAAGATAGTAGTCTTAATCCTTAGTTTATTAATAAGTAGGTAGTTTAAGATACTTTAAAAAGGTTCTTATTTATATTATAACTCTAATATAGCCTATTCTAGTTAGTCTAATATAGGTTATATAAATTATTCTTAAACTTCCTTTTAAAGATAAGGTCTAGATTAGTTATTATTATTTATATTATATCTACTAGCTTTTTCTTACCTCTTTCTCCTTAGAGTACTTTACTTAAGGTATTATTAGAATATCTTCTTAGTAGTAGTAGGATATTAAAGATAACTAAGTAGTTATAGAACTATTTATCCCCCTAATTAGTAATAAGAAGGCTAATTATAAAGAATAAGTAAGGAAAATAGGTATAACTAAGCTATTATTTAAATATTAGAGTAACTACTTTTATCTTAGTATCTTAACCTAACTTAATAAAATCTAAGAACTAGAGAGTTCTAAATCTTCTATTAAATACTATAGAGGCCTAGTAGTATCTTTTATAGATATTAGCTTAGTCTATAAAATTAACTAGGTAAACCTAAAAGTAGTACCCTAGTAGTCTAGACTATTCTAATCTTTAGTTATAAATAATATAATTAAATATTACTATTCCTTTTATAAACTCCTAATTAGTATTAAGGCTATTATAAGGCTTTATTACCTTTATTATCTTAGGATATAGGTATCCTTTAATTAAGAATTTAGTATTAACTATATATATAGTATTACTAAGACCTTAGGTTATAACTTATAGTATACTAATTAAGGTATACCTTTTAGCCTATTTACTATTTATAAATATCTTATAAAGTCTATAGTATCTTATAAGGTACTATAGTAGTTTATTATTAAGAATATTAAAAAAGTTTAGGATATCTTTAAATAATTATATAATCTTATAGTAAAGAGGTTCTTCTTAATCTATAGGTAGCTTTAGGTCTTTACTTAGCTATTCTCCTTATAGGTAGAATACTAGTAGGAGTTATATATAAAGCTTTATAATTATATATTTAATTCTTAATACTTCTTATAAGAAGTAATACTTTTAATTACCTCCTTTACCTTTTATTATAATAATATAAATCTTTATAGGTATTATAAAAGAAAGAATAATATAATAATATTTAGTAAATAAAAATAGAAAATATAAAGAAAAATATAAAGAAAAACCTCTATAGAGTATAAATTAGGACCTTAAAAAATAGTAAAGAGAAAAGAAAATATATAAGAAAAATAGTAAGAGAATCTATAAAGGTATATAAAGTAAAGGAGAATAAAGTAACTCTTATAGAATTAATTAATATAATAGTTAATAGAATAAGGGAAAAAGAAATATAAGTAGTAGTTTAGAGGGTTAGGATTAGGAGACTTAGCTTATAAATTTAGGTATAAGATAATTTAAAAGAGATATAAGAGGGAAAAAAAAGAGATTAAAGGCTTAAGGGTAGAAAATATAGGCTTTATATAGGTACTATAATTAGTAAATTTATAATAATTCTCCTTATATAGAGTTACTAGTCTATACTAGTTAGTAACTTATTATAGTAAATATATATATAATTAGTAATATACTTATATTTCTTTACTTAGTTAGTAATTTCCCTCCCTTTATAACCTTCTCTTTACTACCTTTTTCTTCTTTCCTCTTATATCTTCTTAATCCTCTATAGCTTTATCTTACTTCTCTCTTTTAGTATATCTAGATAATAACTCCCTAATATTCTTAAGCTCTTTACTAAAGAGCTAGATACTTTATCTTTTATAAGATATTATCCCTTATTCTAGACTTATAATAGTATATTTACTATTAGTACTTCCTAGATTAATTATATAAGTACTCTTCTCCTTTATTTTTCTTCTTTTTAGACTAATAATCTTTAAGTAATAAGTAACCTTATTCTTTTTATTCTTAATAGTAGAAGTCTTAATATCTTTAGATATCTACTCTACTTTAAGCTTACTTTTAGTCTAGCTATCCTTAATAATTAGGAATTTATAATAACCTTCTAGCTTAACTTTAACTCTTCTAATTAGGTTTTTAATATTATAATTAATAAGTATACTTTTATTAATAAGGCGTAGAATATCTATATTCCTATAGAGGCTAGTATTCTTATAAGGCCTATCCTTAGGATAATAGGTAATTAGGTTAATAAATAAAAAGTACTATTAATCTAGATATATAGCTATTAAAATACTTAATTCTATTCTTATTACTTATCTAGCTTTATATTAAATACTTCTTTATCTTTCTTATATATTATATATCTATTTTAAGACTATATCTTAATCCCTAGTACTCTTAATAGGGCTTATAGTAACTATATCTAGTAGGTTATTAGATCTAGCTTTAAATAGTAATAGTTTCTTAAATACTAGGTTCTTCTATTAAGTATACCTAATAAAGAATATTCTCTTTATAGTATTAATAGTAATAAATTACTAATCCTTCTTCTTTAACTAGCCTAACTTACTTAGTAATCTATACCTTATTTTTATTATTAGCTTTTCCTAGAGGACTCTACCTCCTCTTCTTCTATACTTATAGCTTATTAGAAAGCTCTTCTTCTTAATAGTCTAAATATAACTAAGTAAAAATATTAAAAAAAATAATCCTCTTCTTACTTTTAAACTAGGGTTTCTTACTATATATTTCCTTTTAGATAGTAATTTAGATATTTTAGTTTATCTTTACTTATTTTAACTACTATCTTTCTTATAAGTTTCTTTATAATAGCTAGAAACTTATAGATTAGATTATAGTTTTATAGTAATCTATATTATCCTTTCTTATTATTAAGGCGTCTATAACTAATCCTCCCTACTTAAAACTAGGTCCCTAGGGCCCTCTCCTTAGTCTCTAATATTATAATTTATTATAATTATTAATATTATTATTATTATTAGGGTTATAGATACTTCCTTCTTTATTACTACTAGAATTATATTCTAAGGCGTCTATTACCTTATCTTCTTTATAAAACTATTATCTATTATTATCTTTTTAGAAGACTTTTAGTTAATTAGTAATATATATCCTAAGTAGGTTAATTTTATCTAGGGTAATAAGGCTATAGGCTTTTATCTTACTATCTTACTTTACTACCTTATAAAGACCTTACTAATATAATTTAACCTTTATATCCCTAGATAGATTATTATTCTTTATATAATTATATATTAGGATAAATATACTAGGTAATATTAGATTCTTTTATAATTAGAACCTATTTTATTAGTCTATTTATTCTATTAACTATTTTTAAAACTTTAGAATATTAAGTTATATAGACTTAATATTATCCTTATACTTTAAAAGAACCTAAACTCTTACCTTAAGTAATAAGGATTTATTATAGATATTATCCTAGTTTACTAGTCTTTAGGTTAAGATAGTAGATTTTATTAGTAATATTAGGTAATAACTAAAAAGTAGCTAATATAGTAATCTCCTATAAGAAGCCCTTAGGGATATCTAATCTATAAGTAAAATAATATTAAGTAAGTACTACTAGGCTATTATTCTAGGCCTAATTATCTTTACTATAGTAGAGATAATACTATAGTAGCCTACCTTTATAACCTTATTTACTTTTAGATTATATTTTTTTATTACTATATACTTATAGTCTTTATTACTTAGAATAGTTAGGAATTCTCTTTTAAATTTAGATCTACTATTAATAATTACTTTTATAAAGACTTTATACCTACCTAGTAATTTTCTAATAAACTTAGATATAATAGCTAAATTATAGTTTCTAATAGGTATTACCTTAACCTAGTTAGTAAGATTATACCTAGCCTTTATAAAGAACTTATACCCCTAATTATTAAGTATATACTATAAATTAAAGTATATCTTTTCTATTAGTTATATAGGTTCTATAAACTATATATTCTCCTTCTTATAGGTAGTAGCCTATTTCTAGTATAGCTTATAGTAGTAGACTACTTTCTATATATCCTTATCTATATCTAGCTAGAAATAGTAAGCTTTTAGCTACTTACTAGAGATCTTAAACCTATAATATCTAAATAAACTATAGGCTTCCCTAATAAGTATCTTTTTAATATTAATATTATTAACTAATAAGACTAGTTCTAGTTACTTATTAATTATTTAATATAAATACTTATTATAGAAGATATATTAATTTATATTATTTTTAAACTAGTACCTCTAATTAGTAGTTAGTCTTTCTAGATACTAAGCTTTTATTAAGAACCTTACTATTATATAGCTCTTATTATTATATCCTTTCTTAAGGAGTAGAATATTATATTATACTAGGTTTAGTACTAGGTTAATAAACTCTTCTAGATCTCTTTTATACTTAGCTTCTAAGGTATCTAAAGGACTAAGTAGTTTTTATAATAATATATCTATAACTAAATTCTTATTACCTAGTATATATAATATAGTAAAGTTAAATAACCTAATATAACTTAGCTACCTTATAATTAGTACTCTAGTAATATTATTTACTCTACTATTAATCTATTATTTTAAGACTAAGGTATTAGTTTCTAAGAGGAAATAAGTACTATAAATATACCTATATAATTATTATATTATATATAATAGTCTATAATATTCTTACTTTATCTAATTATATCTTACTTTTACTATAGTCTAGATACTACTCTTAAACTATACTAGTAATCTCCTCCCTTCTATTAACTATATTAAGATAGCCCCCTATTTAGTTAATAAATAATCTACCTAGAGGATAATTAGTCTTACTCTTTCTTTATAGCTTAAGGTAATTAAGATTAAGGCTATTATAAGTTACTTCTTTAGTACTTCTATTACCTCTTCTTATTCTCTTCCTTACTTAAAAACTATGTCTTTCCTTAAGAGCCTTATTAAAAGTTCTATAATATCTAAATAGCCCCTAATTATAGGTTTATAACTAGTTATTATACCTAAAAAGCTATATATATCCTTAAGATTATAATACTTCTTTTACTTAAAGATCTTTAATACCTTATATTTAATAAGGCTATAGCTAAAGGTACTATAAAGGAACCCTATAATTACTACTCTCTTCTAATACTAATAGCTTTTTTTTCTTAAAATTATATAATTAGCTAATTTAATATTAATAAGTACTCTATTAAGGTTATAAATATATTTAGCTATATAGTACCTAATCCCTAGTAGGACTTCTTTATTATTAAATATACTATTAGACCCTTATATAATAATATTATCTAGGTAAAGATAATAAATTTCTAGTATAAGCTCTATTAGTATTCTTATTATAATATATATAAACTATATAACTAAATTTATAATACCTTATAAGAGTATATATATCCTTAGTAGACTAATTAGGCTAAGAAAGGTTATTAAATCTTAACTTATAAGTACTAGGGGTATCTAATTATAACTAGAAAAGAAGTCTAGTAATAATAAGATCTTATATATTATAAAGTCTTTAGTAATTTCTTTATAGATAGGGGGAATATTAGTATCTTAAACTAATATTATATTAATATATATTATAGAATTAATTAGTCTTAGCCTTCTATCTAGCTTTATAACTAGGAATATTAGATTTCTATAGAGACTATAGCTTTCTTTTAGGACTCTTACTTTAAGCTTTATCTTTAGTAGCTAGATAAACTTTAGTAGGATTCCTTTTAGAATTAAGATTAATTTAGTATATTAAGGCTTATAATTAATAACCTTTAATTCCTAAGGTAGTATAATACTTAGGTTAAGTTAGCTACTCTCTTTAAAAGTCTAGGCTAATATAGCTTCTTTATTATATAATATTATAAGGAATATTTCTCTTTCTTACTTAGTTAAATTACTAATCTATTCTTTAATACTATATAGCCTTTTATTATAAATATAGGTACTATTCTTAATCTTTAAGAATTTTCCTATTAAGAAGTTAATATAATTATAAACCTACTTAATATCTTTTTCTACCTTTTTCTACTTTTTCTCTTACTAATATAGATTACCTTTACGTATAGAACTATTAGATAAGTCTAAAGGTTCTATCTTTACCCCTTTCTTCTTATAAAAAGTAAAGACTTTTATCTTTTCTTTTAGTTACTCTTAAAGATTATTAGCTAATCTATCTTTAGTTATTATAACTTCCTCCCCTATTATAATTTAATAAAAGGTCTTCTTAACCTTTACCTTATTATCTTCTCCTAACTTAAAAATTATATCTCCTTTTTTAAACTCTCCCTTTAATATATCTTCTCTTCTTATAAGCTCTTAATTAATAGCTAAAGTCTATATTTATAGAGGCTTTTCTCCTTACTTAAGTAATTTACTTATAGCTTTTTAAATAATAGGTCCTACTACTAATATTATTACCTTAGTATTACTAAACTACGCTTATAGCTTTATACCTTCTTAATCTATAAAATACTTAAATATAACTTAAGTTAACCTAATAAAAGGTATTCTTAGGATAAAGTCTATAGAAACTAGTCTATCTATAATATAGATTTTTTACTAAATAAAGGTATTTCCTAAGTAGACTTATAAAAGAGTAAATCTAATTATAATAACCCTCTTATTTAAGTAAAATATTAAAATAACTTAATAGGGTTTTATTATAATATTATATTAATTAACTAATTCTTAACTTATAATATTACTTTTAGCTCTAAAGTTTATAAAGACTTTTATTAGTAACTAGTTAAAAGTATTTATTTTAATATAAATAAAAGGTAAAGACTATCTAGCTACTATAATATACCTTATATTAAAGATATAGTTTATATATAAATAATTAGCTCTAGGCTCTTAATCCCTAACTCCTTTATCCTTTACTCTAGTAATTAATAATACTAGCTATATAGAAATTATCTTTATTATTATAGGCCTATCTTCTCTATTAGTAATTACTAAATATTCTCCTTTTTATATTAATATAAGGGTTTCCTTTATCTTTATATAAATATTACTCCTTTTAATCTAGACTATACTAATATTTATTATTACTAAAATATTCTTAAAGGCTTATTTTATAACTTCTTATTCTTTAATAAAGTAAGTAGTAGCTATTAGCGTCTAGGCGTTTTTTATACTAGCTAATATAGTAAGAACTACTTTTATCTTTTAGATCCTTTTTATTATATTAAGGACTTTTTATATAAGTAGGTAGCTAATTAAAGGATTATATTATATAACTTCTATAGCTATTATACTTATCTTCTTTACTAGAATCTTTTTAACTAGTTAGTACTTTAGATCTCTAGTAGCTAATTTATATATCTCTACTAAAATCTCTTCTTTTTATAGGCCGTTAGTAGATACTTTTTATAGCTTATTAAAGAGATCTTTATTTTCTAATAGGTTATTAGAAGTATAAGACCTCTTTCTTAAGTATATTTTTATATTAACTATATTAGTAATTAAGGGATTTTTATTATAATTAAAGAAAATTATATTTATATTAGGTCTACTTTTATTATCTTTTATAGATAATATCCTCTAGCTTAGTAATAGTTAACTCTATATATAATTTACCTCCTCCTATTCTTCTTTACTAGGGATTAGTTCTTATTTTAATATACCTTATAAAGTTAAGACTTATTTTATAAACTTTAATATTAGGACTTTTAAGGCCTAGAGAACTATAAGCTTCCTAATAGCCTACCTTCTTTAAAAGTAAACTAATATATAAGATAGAACTAGATATTTATCTAGCCCTCTAAGTAATAATATATAAGTATTTAAATTATAAGTATAAAAGTATATTATAATATCTATATTTACTAATTTATAGTTACTAGGATAGTAATTTAGCTTAAAATAGTACTAGTAATATCTTTTCTTATTAGGTTTTATAATATTAATATAAAAGTCCTAATTAGCTTTACTTTAGTCTAACTCTAACTTAAGGCTATTAATCTTAATAGGCTATTCCTTAGAGGATTATATTATTTTATTATCTAAGTCCTTTAAACCCCTCCTTTAAGATATTTAAGTTATAGATACTTATCTTTTTAACCCTCTATATTATATCTATAAGGTTAGCTATAGTATTAGAAGCTTAAATATCTTACCTAGATACTAGTCTTATATCTTCTACCTTCTTTATTACTTCTCCCTTTATTACTATCTAAACCTTCTAATTAGTAGCCCTTTTATATCTTTTATCCTACTAGAATTAGATATAGTCCCTAATAAACTAAAAAATCCTTTAATATATATCTTTATATAATATATTATTAAACTAGGTTACTCTAATATTATACCTTTTACTTATTTTTAGATAAATCCTTAATAATATTACTAACTATAAGTATCTAGACTATTTAATTAATAAAAGGAGGCCCTTATTAACTATTCTATAGAAATACTTATACTTAATAAGCTATTTACTAATTATATAGTAATTATCTATTAGAGGGGTTTTATTATACCTTATTAACTAGATCTAAAGACTATATCTTTCTTCTATATTATACTTAAAGTAGTACTTAACTAATTACTTCTTTACTTCCTTCTACTTATAACTATATATAAGACACCTAACCTCTTCTATTATATAAGGTATAATTACCTTTAATAGCTCTTTAATTCTATAGGTACTTAAGATACCTCTAATATCTAGCTATCTATTAAGCTTCCTTAAGAAATCTATAAAGTTATTCTTATTAAATTTATCCTTAAAAGCTATTTTTAGCTTAAGATTAGTATAGATTAGGGTTATAAGAAGATCTTTACTATTAGTTAAATTAAGGAAATTAGAATTAAGGCTAGTAAAGTCCTTATTAGTACTCTTACTTTTATAGCCTCCTTTAACTCTAAGTCCTTCTTTCTTTCCTTTTATTAGAAGCCTTCTCTTTCTACCTATATCTAGACTATTACTTAGCCTATCTTTTAAACTATAGTCTTTAGTTCTATTAGTTAATTTATTAATAAAGGTAGCTAGGTCCCTTATTATAGTAAAAGATTCTCCTTTATAAGGTTTTAGTACTCTTATATTACTAGATAGTATAAAAGATATTATAATTAATAGTTAAAAACTTTAGAAAAGTTATAGTAAGATAGATTAAGGGTAATATCTCTTTAAAAGTTTAAGTAGCTTTAGTAGTTTACTCTTAGCTTATAGTAAGTAGGTAGGTTATTTATTATAATAAAGTCCCTTATTCCCTTTTATCTAGCTACTAAGCTTATAATCCTTAGTACCTAGATATAATCTTATTAATTACTACTTTAATCTTTATCTAATTTTTCTTTATATAATTTCCTTTCTTAATTAGGTATATCCTTATAGGCTATCTACCTAGTATCCTAATATTATAAAATAATATAGACCTTACTAGGATTATAGGTATATAAATATTCTAGAAGAGGTTTTTAGAAGATTAAGGTAAAGATAGTTCTATATTAAACTATATAGTAGTTCTAGTTTATTTTATATTCTATTATAGGAGCTAGGCTCTTTATAACTTACTAGTCTTATAATTACTAGTCTCTTAATACTTATTTAACTAAAAAGCCTTAATCCTTATTCTAATTCCTTACTTCTTAATTTATATCTTATTCCTTAAATTAAAATATATTTATAGGTTATTAACCTAGTATTCTTATATTATAAGATAATTTAAATATATATTATATTATAGTATTTAATATAGTAGAGTTTATTTAGATTAGAGTAAGAATAGTATCTTTTTAGGTAGTATAGTATTTTCCTAATTACTTTATATTTTACTATAAAGAGTAAGACTCTTTATAATTACTAGTCTTATAATTAGAAGATTCCTACTACTTTCCTTATAAGTTATTACTTTAATCCTTATCTATTATTATATTCTTAAGCTATATTCTTTTCTCCTAACTAGGGTACCTCTATAAGTTATTAGCCTACTATTTCTTTATCTATATCCTAGTTTAGTAGTAAAACTTTCTTAAGATTATTAGACTAGATAGTCTATTTATCTTAGGTTAAACTATTTTATAAACTCTCTTTTCTTATTAACCTTTTTAGCTTCCCTAATAATTTTCTAGGTTCTTATTATAGTAGCTTACTAGTACTTTTAATTAATAATTAAGAGTCTCCTAACTTTTTATTAAGGTATTTCCTTATTATAACCTTTATTATAATATTTAAGGAGAACTATAAAAAGTATATAATATAAGATATTATATATAAGGTTATTAGGTTATTTATAATACTTTAATAATATTATCTTTTTAAGGGTTAGTATATATATTTAATAAGATTATTATTTCCTAATTAGGACTATTATATATATAGAATTATAACTTATTAAAAAGGGGGTAATTAAGGCGTTATAGTAGAATTTAAAGAGTTAATATAGAAGAAGATATTATTAGAAATTAAGAGTAGCTACTTAAGGGCTCCTAGTTATAAGGTAAATAATAAAAATTAAGATAAAAAAGGTAAAAAATGTTTTTTTTTTATAAAGCTAAGGAGGAGACTATCCTTTTATCTATCTAGCTAATCCTCGGCATCTAGCAAGGGTTAAAGCGACTAACACACTAGACTAACTAAAATAGGCTATACTAGAGTTATAATATAAATAAGAACCTTTTTAAAGATATCTTAAACTACCTACTTACTAATAAACTAGGAATTAAGACTACTATCCTAGATATAACTAACCTTAGGTTTCTTAACTATACCCTAGTAAATATTTAAAATATAAAGATACCTAGCTATTTAGTACTTAATAGCTTTACCCCTTTTAAATTAAGAGCTAAGCTCCCTAAGGACTAGATTAGTATCTTCCCTAATATTAATATAAGTAAATAATATAAGATACTAATAAATCTAATTATATTTATAAACCTTTAAGACTTTATACTTACCTACCTCCCTTTTATAAAGGCTATATTACTTAATAACCTCTTAAGTATAGGTAATAGAAAAAGTCCTAAGATAATATTAGAGAGATCTTAATAATAAACTTATAAAAGCTTAATAAGTATACTAAGATCTAGGTAATTAGTAAGAGAAGATACTACCTCTTTAAGCTTAATAAAAGTATCCTTAAAAGTTACCTAGACTATATTAGGTTTCTAGCTAATTAATTAACTAAATATATCTTTACCTTTACCTATTTTTAGCCTATATAAGATAATAAGACCTCTAGATTAGAGGCCTAAAAGAGTACTAAGTAATTAGTTATTAGCTTAAGAATAACCTTTACCTTAAAAAGCCTTTTCTTTTTATATAAGATCTATAATAACTAGGACCTCTTAAATCTTTATATATTCTTAGTAGATCTATAATTAGAAGGATATAATAATAGCTATATTATAGATATACCTTAAAAGCTAGAAAGTTAAGATACTAGTTATACTTACCTAGTAAGTAGCTAAAGTAAAAGCTTTAACTTAGTTAAATCCTAATAACCCTAATTAGGAGATTAACCTAGTTACCTAGTAGGAGAATATCTAGGATTAGCTTAAGAAAAATACTAATAATAACTTATCTAATAATATAACTATAATAAATATTAAAGTATAAGCTATATAAAGCTCTCTTCCTTATAAGTAATATATATATATTATTAAGGAAACTAATATAAGTATAGTCCTAAGGGCTATACTTAAAGAAGGACTATAAAAGGCCTTAATAATACTTAAGAAGTTAAAAATTAGAACTATTAAAGTCTTATAGCCTCTAAAGATAGGACTAGTACTTAAAGTTTCCCCTAAGGAGTTATATTATATTACTTACTTATAGACCTTAATCCCCTTTATCTTAAATAAATTAACTATTACTAGTATATAGTCTAATATCTAAAAAGCTATTAGTCTATATTATTATCTACCTATTATTCTTATAAGTTCTTATATATCTTATCTAGAGTACTAAGCTAAGGCTAAACCTAATAATAAAAGGTATATATAGGAGATTATAAAGAAGTAGGCTATAAGAAGAACTAAGAATATAAAAAAGGCTACTAAATAAAAAGATAAGAGTATACCTAGTAAAGATTCTACTATATAAGGTAAAATATATACTTCTAGTTAGATATAGAAAATAAGATAATCTAGAGTTTAAAATACTTTCTTTACTTAACTTAGCTTTTTTTATTATATCTTTTATATTTTAATATTAAGTTTATATTTTTTTTCTTTAAGTCTATCTATTATAATAAGATATAAGAGTTTAATAGTCTTAAGAATAGCTTAAGTAATAATTAGTAGCTTTACTTATTTACTTATTATTTATTTTATAGTATCTTTCTTTTTATTACTATATAAGGAGGATTATATTAGTTACTTTAACCCTTACTAGATACTAAGGATTAGTAAGATAGATAAAAGAATAATCCTCTTCCTTAGCTTTATAAAAAATAACTTTTTTTACCTTTTTTATCTTAATTTTTATTATTTACCTTATAATTAGGAGCCCTTAAGTAGCTACTCTTAATTTCTAATAATATCTTCTTCTATATTAACTCTTTAAATTCTACTATAATACTTTAATTACCCCCTTTTTAATAAGTTATAATTCTATATATATAATAGTCCTAATTAGGAAAGAATAATCTTATTAAATATATATACTAACCCTTAAAGGGATAATATTATTAAAGTATTATAAACGACCTAATAACCTTATATATAGTATCTTATACTATATACTTTTTATAGTTCTCCCCGAATATTATAATAAGCTAGCTAACTAACTTATAAAGTATAATATAATACTACTTATAGTTAATTATCTACTATTTATCTTATATAAAAAAAATAGAAAAAATAATAATTAACTACTAAGCCTAATAAGTATTAATTAAGAAGATAAAATATTAGAGGTTTAGACTTAATACTAAGCTAAAAAAACTCCTAAAACTTAGCCTCCTTTATTATATACTTAGTTATCTCCTAATAATATAATTATAATATAATAACTTTATAAAATACTATAAGAGATTTTACCCTAGATAGGTAATACTAGAATACCCTTATAGGCACTAGAAGTTACCTACCTATATTTTATATTATAGGAAAATCCCTAGCTATCTCTAGGTTTAGCTAGGACTTAACCTAGAGATAGTAATATAAAAGTTCTTTAGTAGATCTTATAAGTTATTTATAAGTATTACTAACTTCTACTTTTTAAAGATTAATAAGTATATATAATACTAAGTAAGATATATAAGCCTAGTATACTTTATATAATATCTAGCCTAAGTAGTTAATACTACTTATATTAAATACCTCTTATATTTCTTTATTTTCGGCGATATATGCTACTAATAGTAGGGCTCCCGCTGGTCCCCGTATAAAGACCAGGAGATAATAGTTGTTGGCGCGACCGCGGACGCAATACGCCAGCATCATCGTGATCCCGCTGATGGGTAGCGATTTAGACACACATATGCCATTAGGCGCGAAACTGCTACAGTTGGAGGATGATGACAGGAAAAGTATTCCAGGAGCAACTAGTGAGAACTTGGGCGCGACGCGCCTAGTTGGGGCCCACTTTGCGGTTACGACTGTATATTTATCCGTAGAAGGCTCGATAGCACGTCCTAAAGCCTACCCTAGGGCGCAAACGGACGTAATAATCAAATCAAATCAAATCAAATCAAATCAAAGGAGGAGTTGGAATTATTTAAGCGTTTACAATAAAGTCCTGAGAAAGAGGATCTAAACTGAGGCGGCCGTGAAGTCGACGATGATATGTTGGCGAGAGGAGACGTAGTTGTGGCAACGAGCAGCTCCGCGCGCAACGGTGTAGTTGGCAAGGACGGACTCATTATTGGTGCAGTCACAACACAGCAGGGTGTGAGACGGGATACATTCTCGTTTACTCCTTGGCCAGGAGCAGAGCAGAACTCATATTCGGGAGCGTTGGCGGCCATGGCATATCTGCTACGGCACGTACGAAGTGGTTACATGCGCGTATCGATTCTAACAAAAATGTTGAGTGATCGGCCGCTTCAGCACGACATCGGTATTCTTTGGGGCTAACGGCGTTCGTGGGCCAGATTTTTAGAAGAGATCGGTGCCTTGTTTTTCGGGTTTCCTTTAGGCACCTGACTGTAGTCTTGCTTCAACTGCTGGTAGCCAAATGCTGTACAAAGTCTGGAAAAAAAGTACAGCATCATTTGCACACATTCTCACCATTTCCCCGCCGCTTGCTATGTCCATTGTGCGAGCAGCATCTTGGCAGCATTCGATGGCGCACGTGCCATCCATTGCCAGTCTCAACCGTTCAGTAAGGCTGTGTAGGCAAGGCCCTAACCTTTTCGGCCGCTCGACAGCTGCTCGTTGTATGTACGTATCGGTCCGTGTAGCTACATGATCATCGAAGCACAGCAGGCCAACTCCGGCTACTACGAACTAGACCGACATACTATGCAGACCACCTAGACACTGCATCGAGCGCCTACCTCGGCGGTTCGAGTGGTCGACCAGCTTCATGTGCACCAGCTCCAGCGTCTCGCGCGTCCAGTCCGCAACTTCGCATGTATACACTTCCCAAGGAGCACGTGGTCTTGGGCTGAGTATTTTTTGGGGGTCAAACCCACAACACTCTCAATAAACGACTTACTACACTAGATAGCTAACGCAACTATTTTGCCTCCCTCAGATAAGGTGCCATTAACTGATCGTGTGCCTGTTACAACATAGAGAATATGCTCATCTTTCCTGGTTCGGCCAAAAACAGCCGCTCTAGTCCCAGCGAGATTTCGAGCTATAACCGTACTCTCGCCGTTTAGTTTGACCTTAGTGACATGATTGACTCTGCCTCCTGTGATATACGCCGTCTTATATTCATCAAGAGCGAAGTCGTCAGCGGAGACGCCTGTACTTATACGCTCGTATGGCCCAGTAGCTTCTCCAGTAATAACACTGATAGGCACACGGCCATAGAGCGGATTCACAGTATTGACGTAGTAGAGGTAGTTCTCTGAGATCCGTATCCCGTTAAGGCCAATCGGAGCAGGAGCATCTGGAGGAGGGACAAACGATTCGTCTCTCTGTACTAGGTTATACTCTCCAGTATGCGTGTCCACACGGAAAATAACACCCCTTGTAGCGTCGCCGACAAGTATTGTACCAACTTTAGGATCTAAAGTTGTCATGCCGTCGAGGAAGACCGCTTCAGGAATATCTGTAATCTTTGAAATCTCCGCTTTATGGCCATAGTTAAACTCCGCCTTCCAAACTGCCCACGTCTTCGGCACTCCGCCTGTTTGCACAGAATAGTTACCAGCGATAATTGTGAAAACATCTGGCCTAGCTTCTGAAATACCAAGTAGGGATATATATTCTGAGAAACTGTAGATAAGTTTCGCAGAAGATGGGTCGAATGGGTTGATTTCGTATAGTTCTGGCCTATCGAGTAGGGTGATAAGTAGGTTTCCGTTTGCCCGAACAGCAATATTCTCGAGCCAAGTGCCATTGCTGAACTGATACACTGTTCGACTTCGTAGCTCCGGCTGTGGCGGGCGACAGGACTGGTCGTCAACGGCCCTAGAACCAGAGGAGGCTCTGACGAAGGCCAGCAAGGTTAAAAATAAGAAGATTGCGGGCGGCAAGATCATCGTCGCGTAAGAAAAGATAGTTAACTGTGTCTTAAGCTAGCGATAACGTTTGTATATTTATAGAGTATTTATAGGAGTATAAGGGACTAATTATAACGGTCAGCTTTGCTAGAATTAGCTTTTAATAAATGCATGGATCTAGTTTAACAGTGCTTAAGCTGTGGCCCGAGCGCAGCGGACTTAAGAGATACAGGTCGCAGTACATCCGATGCACTATGTGTACCAACAGAGGCATAGTGATTAAACTTACCCCACTAACTTTTACGCTCTGATGATGTGACACAGAGCAGTTATTCGCCATAGATAAGAGAGTTAATTAAGGAAGAAGCTAAGCTGTGGGCTAGGCACAAGGACACCCTACTGCACTATGTTGGATACGCGGGAGTGTATTTAAATTTAGACAGGGTCTGTGTAGCAAATGATTAAGCCAGAACTGATGATCGGGAGCTAATAGGGCCACGGGTAACTACCCGTGGCTTCAATATTTCACGGGTACCCGGCGACCCCTACATTCGCGCCCGGCGCGGATTTAGAATGCCGCGCCTTGCTGACTAACTTTCCTGCGCCCCCCTTTCCACACACAATAGCACTAACATTTACCACTACGGACTTCCGCCATAGCCTAAGCAGTATTCCCAGAGGTTATGCTCCGGTTAGAGGTAATATATAATTCACGCGAATCTCTTCTAAGCGCCATTAACTTATAGGTAAAGCTAAGAGCCTATATATTCACTACGGGAAAGTCGACGAAGACACCTAATAGCTAGGTGTAACGATGGCTTAATCCTAATCTATAGTTGTCTGTTTCTTAGGTAGTGAGTTAAGTTGGAATGCTATAAGGTAGCAGTGAGTAGTATCTTCGTAAGGTCTCGTTAAGAGTAGAACTCTTAATAGTGAAACTATTACTTAGATTAATTAGTAGAGATCTAGACTACCTAGCTATAGGAATACCTCCTCCTTAAGTACTTATCTATCTCTCTACTATAGACTTAGCTTATAAGGCTTATCTAACTATCCTAATAATCTTATATAGCTAGATTATCTTAATAATCTAATAAGCTATCACGTAACCTTATGTTCTAACTAGGCTATAGGTGTGCCTTCCCCGTTAGTCTAGCCTTAGCCCTATATCTATATAGCTATGTTTATAATATAATACCCCTCCTCCTTTAGTCTTATCCTTAAGGCTATTAAATAGGCCGGCTAAGTAATAGGTGGCTTTTCCTTCTTATATTACTATATGCTATTATGTCTAATTATATCTTAAGACCTCCTATATAATCCTAAAAACCTTCCTATAAGATAGATAAATAAAATACCCTCCTTAAGTTAATAATTAGAAATCTAGTTAATATGCCTATATGCTTATTCTATAAAGAATAAGGCCTCTAGAACTATAAGGCGTCTAACGTAGACTCCTCCTAATGCTTTAAGTATATTTATCTTAACTAGTCTTATTATAATATAAATCCTCTTACTCCTTAGTAACTCCGTCACATTAGCACCTAGTATTAAAAGGCTAAATCTAAATTAGAGGCTATTAAAGAGGAGCTTAAAAAAGTAAGTACTAAAGTGCGTTACTTACGAAAATAAAAGAAATTATAGTTTAAAAAAATAATATATGTAATTACGTATAGTATTAATAATGTTAAAGAACTAGAGCGTGTGGAATAGGAGGAAGTAGAATAGCTCTAGAAGGCTATAGGGGTCCTTCTTACTCCTTCTAAGGATCTAGATCCTACTCTAGTTTATTCTTTAGATGCTAAGTTTAGTATTAAGTCGTTAGATAGTACTTATGCGATTAACTAAGATGTATTCCTTAGGAATAGAATTATTTAAGTAGAGCTAAATAATTTATAAGGTTCTTAATTAGTTCTTAGGTATTCTTAGAGTTTAGGTATCCTTTCTATTTAATAAGATAATAACGATTTTTAATATTTCCTTATACTTTAAGTATCCTTTTAACCTTATATTTATTAGTGTCTTTAACCGTAATTCTTATAGCGAGTATAGAATTATTTAGTACTTTCTTAAGTAGTAATATATAAAATATTAGATAGATCTTTATTCTGTCTAGTAATAATAGTTTATAGTTAATATTTAATATTTTTCGTTTAATAAGGAATAGTCTAATTTTCTTCTAGTTAAGTTTATTACTAGGTTACTTTATTTTAATGTTTTTATAGATAAGGTAAACTTTATATCCCTCCTCTAGGATTAGCGCTAGTAATCTCTTTTTATCTATATAATATTTTATTTAGTTTTATAGAAATATCTATTCTTACTATAAATATTTCTATATACCTATAATAGTGTCTACGTATATAGTTACTACTAGCGCATTTATAATGCGTGCTATATATATATTAATAGTAGGGTTAAACCCGTAGTTTGCTTTTATTAGTAATATCTTTATACTATTAATCTTAGAGCTATTATAAGCCTATTATGTAAGTGGTAGCTATACTACCTAATCGTCTTATCGGTAGTTGACGAAGCTTTGTAGATATTATTTAAGTATTTAGTTTAGAATCTCTATCTAACTATCTAACTATAGGTAGAATACTATAGATAAGCCTTACTTAATTTATATAGTTTCTATAAGGCATTTCTAGAAGTTAGACGTAAATAATTTATTATAATCTAATATAAGCTTTATTAGTAATCCATATTACGTAATAATAGTTTTAAAGAATATATATACTAAGTCCTTAGCATCACTTAATTCTATATAAGGAATATAGTAGGTATATTTCGTAAGTTTATCTATAATAACTAGGATACTATTATAAACCACTCCTATTATAGGTTCTTTAGACTTTAGTAGTTTAATAATAAAGTCTATTATAATTATTTACTATACTCTTTTAGGTAGTAATATTAGTTATAATTCGCTATATAGTGTGTGTTGTGCTGCCTTCGCTTTCTAGTAGACATCACATTTATCTATAACTTATTATACTATCTTTCTACTTTCTAGGAAGTCATATAATCTTCTTAACCTACTAATTATCTTCCCTATACCCTAATATCTATATAAGGGGTATTTATATATTTCCTTAATAAGCTATTCTTAGAGTATACTAGGCACATATTATCGCTTATTATATAAGAAGGTCTTGCCTTCCTTAGATAGGTATGTCTTTATTTCCTAATTATCTAGATAGCTATCCTTCTTTATATATGATATAATTCTACGCATCTACGTATTATCTAGCTTAGCTTACTAGGTCACGTTAACTTCTTAGGTGCCTAATATAAGGTTCCTATCCTTAGTCGTGTGTAATAAGGGTATATTATCTACTTATTCTTCTAATTTTAAATCCTCTCTTTAGCTAAGCGCATCTACTCTTCCGTTTTTAGATCCTTTATAGTATATAATCTTAAAATTATAATCTATAAGGGTTTTATACTATCTAATCTATTATTTATTTAGATCCTTTATAGTTATAAAGGAGGTTAAGTTCTTATAGTCTATATAGACCTTAACTTTATAATTTACTTCTTTTAAATAGTATTTCTATTCCTTAAAGGCTTTAATAATAGCTATAAGTTCTTTATTATATATACTATAGTTTAATTCTAGTCTATAAAGTTTCTTTAAGAAGAAGGCTACTAGATATAGTCGTCCTTTGTCGTCTCGTTATCTAAGTTACCCTCTAAGCGTATAGTCTAAGGCATTAGTTTTAACTTTAAATAGTTTATTAGAATTAGCTATAAGTAAAACTAGTTTATCTAGGATTCTTTCTTTTAGGGTTTTAAAAGTATTAGCTTCTTTTTCTATCTATTAGAATTTATTATCCTTTTTAGTAAGGTTAGTAAGAGGAATCGTGATTTTACTAAATCTATAGATAAAGCGTTAATAGAAATTTGCGAATCTAAGAAATCCTCTAACCTCTCTAATATTAGTTAGCGTAGGCTAATTCTAAATATCTTTAATCTTAGATAGACTTATCCTAATTTATCCTAGTGTAATCTTATATCCTAGGAATTTAACTTTATACTAGTAAAACTAGCTCTTAGTTCCTTTAACTAGGAGATTATCATTCTATAGTATCTATAGTACCTTATATATATGTTTTTTATATTCCTTAAGTATATCTAAATAGATAAGGATATTATTAAGGTAAATAATAATAAACTTATTAAGTTATTTCTATAAAATACTATTAATTATAGTTTAGAATATTACTAGTGTGTTAGTAAGGCTAAATAGCATTATAAGATACTTAAAATATCCTCTTATAGTTTAAAAGGCGGTTTTCTACTTATGACCTTTAGCTATATAAATTAGATTATAAGCTCCTTTTAGGTTAAGGGTAGTAAACTATTAGGCTTTACTAAGTTTATCTTATATCTCCGTAATAAGTAGTAACGGGTATTAATTTTTAACTATAATCTTATTTAATTATTAGTAATTGATATATAGTCGTAGTTTCCCGTTTTTCTTTAGTACCCACAGGATTAGGTATCCTACTAGGGACTCTAATAGTTATATATATCCCTTTAATAGCATTTCCTCTAGATACTCCTTAAGTGCTTTATCTTACTTAGGGTTCTAGGGATAAATCTTATTAAACATTAGTTTAATACCAGGCTAGAGTTTAATCTTATAGTCCTAGTGTAAATACTCTAGTAGTCCTATTTCTAGCTCTCTACTAAATAGCTTACTATACTTTAAGTATTCCTTAGGAATCTCTATTATACTAGCTTTTAGTTCTCTAGCGATTATATATATTCCTAGAGACCTATCGTAGTTCGATCAAGGTGCCTTCGGTAGGCCGCTCTTATTATTATAACCACATCCTAGTAGATCCTATTAAAGTTAGCTAGTTCTCTAATTAACTTAGGGATTACTCGCTCGTAACTAAGGTATCCCTAATATAACATTATATTTTAAGATCTCTATAACGTCTAGGTTAACTTAGTAATTTATTCCTTATATATTAAACGGAAGTTATACTACTTCTATATTAACTACTCCTTAGTTATACTTTACTACGTCGCCTTCTATAGTTATAAGTTAGTAGGGCTTATCTTTTTCTATCTAAGGTAATTATAATTTATTAATAAGATTTAGTAAGATAAAGTTTCCTTATACTCTACTATTAATTATTACCTAGATTATTTTTCCTTTTATAGTTAGGTTAACTATAAGGTGTATTTAGCTATTAATATTTATAGTATATAAAGACCTATTAGATCCCTGTCGAAGAGCTAGTCTTACTAGTAATGACGGCTATTATTTCCTAACCTTTTCTTATATTCCTCTACTTCTTAACTTACTTTCCTAAGCGTCTTAAAGAGGGTTAGCTTTTACTCTTTCCTTTCTTTTTATTCCTCTTATCTTCATTATTATTGACTTTATATTAACATATTAGAGCTTTCTTAGTAATCTCTTAATCTACTAGCTATATTAATTAAGTTTAGACTAGACGAACTACTTATAGGTATACTATTTCCTCTATTTACGTATCTTAATAATATAGCGTAGATAGTATAGGCGTTTTTATCCTTAATATAGTAATCCCTTTTAGGGTTTTTAATAAGAGAGATAAAATCCTCTCTTCGTTTACTGATTTTCTAGTGTCGGAGTTCGTACTCCTTAAAGATTTCGTTTTCTAGATCCTAGCTTAGAAACATTTAGTACTCTAGTTTCTTCTAGAGGTAGCGTCTATAGCTATTATATAGGTAAGAAACCTATAATAACGTTATATAGTCTCTATATATAAGTCTAAGTTCTAAAATCTTTAGGTTTTCGTAGATCTATTTTTCCTCATTAGTTAGTATTACTATTAGTATAGTAGGGTCTAAGACATCTATTCCGTATACGACCACTATATTAAGTTCTCTATTTATAAAACGGGATTATCCCTTAATCACGTAATTACTAGTTAGTCCTAGTAGTATTATAGGTATATAGATAAATGTGTCTCTTATATCTAACTTAGTAATCTTAAGATCCTTCCTTTTATTCGGAGGTGTCTCTAAGACTACGTTAGCATTTACTTTAATTTACGATTAGGTTATTTCTAATCTTATTATTTTAAGGTCTTCTTCCTCGTCTAGGATAGGTTATATCCTAAAATCCTAGTCTTTATTTAAACTAGTATCATCTAGCGAGTAGTAGTTTTACTCTAGTTTAGAGAAGTATTTTTCGCTATTTACTATACTAATGTTTTAAGTAGGTAATTCGTCTTAGTTTACTATATTTAGCTTTTATAACTTAGTTATAGGTTTCTAAGCTTTCTTAGGGGCGTAACACTTATTTATAAAGTGTCCTACCTTACTATAATTATAATAAGTTTTACCCTTTTCCTTACTTATAACGTTAAGTTCTATTAGGCCTAGGTAAGTCCTATAGGCTATAGATCTATTTTAGCGTCTTCTAGTATTTAGCTAATAGTGTTATAGAGGGTTGCCTTAGTAGCTTATTCCCCTTCTACTACGTTTAAGTTTTTTTATATAGAGATAATTATTAATCTTAATAGCTTACTTAATAAACCTATTAAAGTTATTAGGTTAATCCTTTTTAGCGATTTTATCTTTTATATCTTCTCTAAGTCTATTATAGAAAAGTTCTATCTAGCTATTATCATCCTAATTAATAATAGTAGTAATACGCCTAAACTCTTATACGTAGTACTATATAGATCCTATCTACTTAAGCACTTTAAGCTTACGCGTAGTAGTTTAAATCTTATTAAGGTCTCTAAAGGTAGTTTTAAGTAGCTCCTTGAAATTATCATAGTCGTTAAAGACTTAAGTAGTCTCTACCTTAGGTTATTTATTATTAAGATAGTCCCTAAGAGTTGGCTCCTACTATTCTATTGCCTTTCCTATAAGAAGATTTCTAATATAGAGAATCTTTAAGGACTCCCTATTAATAGTAGTATTAACCTTTAAATAGGCCTTAGCCTAGGTAAGGAAGGTATAGACGTTTCCCCTAATTCCGTTAAAAGCTTCTAGCTTTAGGAACTTAGGTATAGCGTATATAGCTCCTCCTCCTAGGTTCGTTTAGAGTGCTTAGACTTATATAGTTAAGTTTATAATTTGCTAATATATCTACTATATCACTTATATAGGGTTAGTAGTATTTCCGCTTATAGTAGACATCATAAAAGGTTAACTACTTAGGTTTTAAAGGTAACTTACTAAATAGGACTAATTAAAATATAATAATAGCTTAATCCTAATCTATAGTTATCTATTTCTTAGGTAGTAAGTTAAGTTAGAATACTATAAGGTAGTAGTAAGTAGTATCTTCGTAAGGTCTTATTAAGAGTAGAACTCTTAATAGTAAAACTATTACTTAGATTAATTAGTAGAGATCTAGACTACCTAGCTATAGGAATACCTCCTCCTTAAGTACTTATCTATCTCTCTACTATAGACTTAGCTTATAAGGCTTATCTAACTATCCTAATAATCTCGTGTAGCTAGATCATCTTAATGATCTAATGAGCCATCACGTGACCTTATGTCCTAACTAGGCTGCGGGTGTGCCTTCCCCGTCGGTCCGGCCTCAGCCCCACATCTATGTAGCTGCGTTCGTAATACTGGGTTAAAGTTGTGTTTACCTACGATCACAACGGGCAACCACTAAATGTCGCTATAGAACGAAAACGGCATACCTATAGCTGAGGATTAGGCTATAAGTTCTCTATACTTACGAAAGAGTCTCTAGCTAGAAACTCCTAGGTTCTTAGTGACCGACCTAGACTAGATTTCTCTCTCTATAATTACCCGCTAAGTGAAGACCTATCTACACACCCGGCACATCGCCACCTCGCCGGGGGCGACGCTAGTATTATCTCTGGTCTTGCGGCCGCTGGAGCTGCCCCTCGTGAATTCAGGACATATCTTCATAACAAGTCCACGACAATTCTTCAAGCCTACAACACAACAGGCCTATTGACCGCAAAACTTCGTAAAGGGCGTCCAAAGAAGCTCTCGCCTCGGGAGATTCGTACAGCAAAAATAAATTGTTCGGGACAATCCAAGAATATCGAAAAACCAGCTCGTTAAGTTACTACCTTCCCCGGTAGACCCTCGCACAATCACAAAGGCTTTAAACGAGGAGGGCTTAAAGCTGGCTAAAGCAGACATCCCAACAATCAGTCAGTTATCAGTAACAGTAAGGACCTAATCAATCAATCAGTAATCAGTAAAGAAGTGGGGCTACTGAACTGCTAGGAAGTACTTATCTAATCATACTAAATGTGATGCAAGAAGTATTTCTTATCTTCCGTCTAGGGTAGTAGCTGCACTATAGTCTTAATTACGAGCGCCGGTCCCTACTTAGCTATGAACGCCTAAATATCTTTATATGCGGGACTTTTTATTAATAGTCTAGTTACTGCTATTTTGCGTTTTTCTTACGTCTATAAGATAGGCCATTATATTTCTACGAGCCGTCGATGCTGTAATTATCGACGATGCGGAAACGTCCTAGTTAAAAGTAGATACTTTGCTTGGTACTGAGTTCGTGGCTAAAGCATCTAATTACTAACCTCGGAATGCTACTACCCTGGCCTGCTAGCATCATTAGCTTCATTACGGCCTAATGGCGCGAGAAATACACGAACCTAACGCGCTGTTCGCGTTGAGTTAATATGGCTGACCTCCTAACTTAATATAATGCTCGCCACCTAGAGTAAACATCTATGCAGGACAACATGAGCTACCCATCGTCTACTGAGCACCTTAAATGCCAGGCACTAAGCTCACTATCGCCAGAATCAAGCATATTTGCAGTCGGGCAGCCGTACACGCAGACTTCCGTTGTGACGTCCTCCGTATCGTCGCCGTCTACGTACGAGTCGCAGCCGAAGACGCCGAAGAAGCGTAAGCTACGCACACCAGAGACCTAGAAGCACTTCCGTCTTCCCCAGATAGACGAGGAGACACGCTAGAGTAGCTAGAGACTCTAGTATTATTAGAAATACTATAACCTATTATAGCGAACGGTCTTAACCACGAGCGTAAAACAATATATACGGAATATATATAGTATTACTATTAAAGAGGAAGAATAGCTAGTTAAGAAGGCGCTATAGTAGTCCCTAGAAGTAGCATTTATATATATAGAGTAGAAGAGCTAGGAGATTATAACTTATAGTAAAAAATCTATACTAAGGAATATAATCTAACTAAATATATTTTATAAGGTATAGATCTAACTAATAATATAGTATTACCTCCTACTAAACTATATCTTATAGCTAGAGTACTAGGTACTACTCTACGCTATAAATCTAAGGGTAGAGGAAGTCTTAATTTAATTAGGTACTACTATATTTACTTATATTAAGAGATTATATCTACTTTACTAAGAGGCTATTAAGTCCTAATTATAGGTAGCTAAGTCTAAAGTATACTTTAGTATTAATCTATAGTTATTATTATATTATAAAGCCTTTCTTAGAATCTATAGCTAATAGGTAGATAATAACTATAAGCTATATAAAGTACTTTTAGGCCTACTAAATATAAGGTATAACTACTAAAGTAAGATAATATCTAGATATCTACTAGATATAATATAATACTTTAGTATTATAAATAATATTAGCTACTTTATAGTAGATAATACTACCTCTAATAATACTTATATAAGTGCTTTATTAATATTACTAGTAAGTAAGTTTAGTATTAAATTCTACCTAACTAAGTATTATATCTAATATAGAGGGTATATTATTAACCTATATCTTTAGGTATTTCTCTTTACTTCTAGTAAAAAGGCTCTCTATATAGTAATTAAAGAGGTAAATAGAAGTATAGATATAATAGTAGTTAAGTACCTATAAGAGTAGTTATAGTAAAAGGCTAGTAAGGGTAGGCGCTAGAAGATAATAGAAGACTAAGCTAGGTAGTAATCTATAGGACCTCTTAGTAAGCTATATAATATTACTATATTTATCTAAAGCTCTATAGTATATAGCGATAATTAGTACTACCTAGTAGGCTATATACTTAGTATTAATAATATAATAAGATAGAACTTATAGTATATATTCCTTTAGAATATACTAGATAAGAGCGATAAGCTAATAATATTCTAGTAAGAATATTATAAGGCTCTTAGTAATAATTATCTTATATAAGAAGATTAGGATATCTTATAATTAATAGTAGACTTTCTATAGCTATTTTAGTAAGCTACTCTAGTATAGTAAATAATATAGTTATCCTTAGACTAACTTCTCTACTATATAAATATCTTACTTAAGTATTTTAAGGATACTAAGGTAATATATTTTATTAGTATATCCCTATATTAATTTAGAAGTACTAATAGGTAATATAAGTAGAAGAAGTATAATGACTACCTATAACTTATCTACTCTATCTATATAGGCTAGTTTATACTTAATAAGTACTATTTTAAGACTAATAAAATACCTATATATTCTATAGTATTACTTCTACACCTATCTAAGCAATCAAAATACCTCTATTAGAACTAGTACGTAGATTAGCTTATAGGAGTAATTAGTAATACCTAGTAGATCTAGAGCTAGTATAAGGACTATACTATAGAGAGTACTATAAAGGATATTCTAGAAATAGAAGTAATAGTATATAATAAGCTAGTATAGTTACTTAATATAATAATAATAGATAATAATAATATAGATAAGCTAGAGAAATTTATAAATAGGACTTTATATAAGATTATATTAAGTCTACTTATATAGTAGAGTAGGGAGGAGTAGTAGACTAAATACCTATAGTTATATATAATAGCTCTTAATATACTCTTAATTATATATATATTAGATAAAGTAGAATATATCTTCTTAAGCACTTAGCGTACTATTTCGTTTAACCGTGCACGTCTAGGGGCGGAGAAGATTAAGATAATAGAGTGCCTTAGAAGTTAGAAGAAGAATAAGCTAATTTTTAATATATATATTTAGTAGCTTTATTATACCTATATCTTATATATAGAGGTTTATAGATCAACATCTGGTAGCTACTTAATTACTATATTGGGCTTTTTCTAGGGATACTAGCGGAGTATATGATGTGGCGTGTGCGAGGGTGTGATGGATTCATATGTTCGTGAGGGAAACACCTAGCACATAGTGTTCCCACACCTACTGATAAGCTAATCAATTAGTATCAGTAACGCCACGAGTAATCAATCAGTTTTCAGTAAGGGTCTTATCAATCAGTACTGATTGTTGGGATGTCTGGGCTAAAGCAAAACGAAAAATTCCTTTTGATGAACATCATGTCAGAGATAGGCTTTCTTTTGTAAGTCTTTGGCTGCGAAAACCTGAAGAATACCAGCAGGTATACTAGTTACAAGATCGTGTGTTTTGCGACCGCCTCTAAAACGAAGTAGATCATCTTCTCTGACGAGTGTACAGCCCAAAACTATGCCTCAAATCCTCGCGCCTGGGTATGGCGATATTCTTGGGAGGCGTATCTTCCAGAATTTATTAATCCTCGAGTCCACGTTAAAGCAGACATTTCTATAATGGTCTGGGGTGTGATATTTTACGGCGGTAAGAGCGAGTTGATTGTAATAACTCCTGAAGATCGCGAAAAGCGTGGTATAAATTCCGAAATTTATTTACAGACTCTTCAAAAGGGCCCTCTTCCGATACATAACGATTGGCATCATTTCCAGCAAGACAACGCTCGTATACACACCTCGAATGCGAGCATGACTTCGATCAGAAATAACGCCATTTCTCTACTTGACTGGCCCGCGAAACGCCCAGATCTCAGCCCCATCGAGCATGTCTGGCCAATTAAAAAAGAATTCTATATACACTATATCCAGACGTTCATGAATTTAAAAACAATATCGAAAATGTTCCAAAGCTCAAGGTGTGCTTGCAAGAGGCGTGGGCAATGAATGATACCGACGTGGTGGATCACTTGTTGAACTCTTCGCCACGTCGGCTGCAGGCGGTGAAAGATGCGAATGATGGGCATACTAAGTATTGAAATATAGCTTCTTGTCAATCGTTTAATATATATACATCTGTTTTGCCTACGAAATTGCGTGTGTGGCAGGTACCTTAATTCCATGCATAACGAGCCGGAATTCGCTGGGTGGGCCACTGATCATAGAGTTTTTTTACCCAGTTGTAGCTGTGTCCTGGGCCAGTGGGTGTCCCGGATAGCTGCTTGGTCTGGTGCCCTGGCCGGGCCTATTCTTACATATTCATTGACCTCTATTTCGACTGGGCTTAACAGGAGAGAGGGCATGATTGGCACAGCACCTCGCTAAAGTTCTCCCTCCGGCTGTGCATATTCAGAAGCTACAGCACATGACAGTTTCTTGCCATTAGGTGCAAATTGTACGTAGATGTAGCTGGGCCTGTAGTTACAGCCCACATCACCATAGTTTTGGCACATCATCCTTAGATTGCGTACGAGACGTTATTGCTCTCACGAAGTGATACTTAAGAAGATCTCTGAGCAGATGAACACGGTATGCATTTTTGAAGCCAGTCGGTCCCACGGACGCTGACTAGTCCCAAGTATTCCAGATGAGCGCCACAGCCGTGGACGGCAACACTCACTCGAAAGTGGCAGCCTCGCTATTCTTAGGCTCGGACATAATGCAAAAGGCCATCGAGGCGGTTCGCTCTGCTACCTCCGTGAATCTTGATCATGACTAAAGCTGATCAGGGTGCCCCCACAAGGCTAGGGCGTCCATAATGTACACCCACTCGACTTGGTCTAAATGTGGACGGATATAGTGATTCCGAGCGCTGAATTTATAGTATAATTGTAAAAGTATTTAGTGTTTAACCTTCTAAGCAGTAGAGCTAGCCCAAAGTTCCTAATAAGATATTAGTTGCCATACTAGTATAGTTTCCATATGAAGTACACCAACTCCATCTTATAATGTGATACTAGTACCCAGCGATAGCAATAACAGGGTCGTAAAGGAAGCAATCCTGATCTACTTTGAGCGACGCAGTGAGAGCCTTGCCGGTCGGCTTTTGCTTGCCACCTAGTTCGGCAATAGTCTGACTTGTCATGGAGCCAACTTGTGGCCAGCCAGGGCCTGCGGTTGGATTCTTTGCAAAGTTCGCCCATGTCGTCTGCATGAAATTGCTCAAAGCTGTTTCCGTTTGAGTAGGTGTAATAATATCCCCGTAGCCGGGAAATGAGCCCCAAGTAAAGGGTATTTCAGCGGAATGGAACGCGCCAGCGTTAGGAAACAGGGCTAGGGAAGGGGATGCGAAGCTGAAGTAGTACCGCCAGACATCGTATCCGTGGCTCTTAGCATAAAAGGCTAGAGATGAAGAAGTGCAGGTGAAGATGAGGTTGGTTATAATGGTTGAGATAGCGAGGTAAGTATCTTTGATAAGGGGGGTATAAAAGGCAGATATGGCCTTGCCGAGAATGGGACTATTGGGGATGAGATATGAAATGACATCGTCAATAGTGGTGCTGGCATTGGCCAAGCCGACTGCGGCCGCGAACACGCGTCCCTCGTCAGAATTGGATCCAAGGAGAATGGGTACATCTGCGAACTGTTTCTTCTTGATGTTGGGTCGGACATCGTTGGTCCATGTGATCTTGTCATCGTCTGGTGGGAAAAAGACGTCATTTTTGTTGATGAAATCCTCCAGCTTTGCAGCGGGTACATCGCGAAGACAGTCGATTGGCGATGCCTCGTGAGTACAACCGAATTTTGCCAGGGTTAGCTTATAGCTCGCGGCCGAAGCTCCAGGAAGAACAGCAGCTTGGGACTCCATGATTGCCGCACGAAATGGTAATGGAGATGGGGGCTGTGCGAGTAGCTGCTTTACAGACTGGCCACCAGCAGATTGCCCAAAAATGGTCACCTGTTCTGGGTTACCGCCAAAATTTGCAATGTTATCGTGTGCCCACTGCAGGGCCAGTCGCTGATCGAGCAGGCCAACATTCCGTTTCCCAGCTGGGAGCTCCGGCGCGCCGGGGAAGCCGAAGATATTGGTTCTGCACGGCACTGTCAGCCTCTGATTTGCAGGAGATAGACCGTCGTCATGCCTTACCTGTAGTTAAAGGTAACAACAACAACGTCCTGGAGGCCAGCGTAGAACGAGCCGTCATATATGAGCAGAGAAGAACCGCCG
The DNA here is from genome assembly GCA_024472245.1 of Beauveria sp. NWAFU-1. Lineage (NCBI taxonomy): Eukaryota > Fungi > Ascomycota > Sordariomycetes > Hypocreales > Cordycipitaceae > Beauveria > Beauveria sp. NWAFU-1. The sequence goes on from JANBXD010000007.1 coordinate 126,461, forward strand.
AATTGTAGGTTACCCTGAGGAGTGTCAGTATTCAACGGCATAATAGGAGGCAGGCAGGTGAGCTTGGTTAGATGACATACACCGAAGATCCAAAATAGTACAGGCTTCGTGTTTGAGGCAGACGCGTCAGCCGGCGCGAACACATTTAGGTACAGGCAGTCTTCACTCTCCGCAGGAGGCGGGGCGAGAGGGTTGTTGAAGATGGACTTCATGAAGTCCGCCACCGGCTTAGGGGCTCTCATGAAGGCTCTGTTAGCAGTGAGCCTTTTAAGCTTTGGCGGCAGGGAGGATGCTCACTTAAAAACTGCTGCAGGCATACGGGTGGCAGTTCCTTTGCTGCTAAAGGCTCGGCCCAGGCAGTAGGCTCTGGAGGAGCAAAGCGCCGGGCACCTGTAGGCGGCGCGGCGAACGGGATGCCCAAGTACTTGTTTACCGGGACAGCGGATTTCGACGAGCCCGAGACGGACGTGGCAACTCCCACAACAACACCTGGGGAAATCGTCACTGTCGGGTTCGCAGCGTCGGTGACTGGAGCAGCTCCACTGCCAGCGAACAGTGTGGCAGCAGCCACCTGTAGGTAAATGGCCTTCATGTTGTCGAAGATATACTGAGGGTGGTAGAGGCGTTAGAAACGATAGTACAGCAAGAGAGCTAGGCAGGGGAGATCGTGAGCCGTGGATACAGGGGAATCACTCCGCTATTTATGTCATTGAGACTGCCATAACTTGATGAAACTCGACGGAACCCACCAAATGTAGTAGCTTTGACCACAGGTATACCTCGCGGAACGGTGAGCACTTCCTGCCGTATGGAAGTGGACGGCATTGGTAGTAGAATTTTTGGCCTCGGTGGCATGTGACGTAAGCTCGCTTGTCGACTCTACCCCGGATTTCTGCTATACACCCACACCAACCTGCCAGGCGCATCGTATGGCTGACCATGGTTACTTTACAGGTAGCTGGAGGCCTGAAGAGCAGATAGACGCTAAAGGCGTTGTGCAGGGGATCATCATTATGCGCTTCCTTACCCCGCATAAAGTCAAATGCATTGACTTTATCGGAGTCTTGCGACTGCACGTTTAGCGAGAGCCCCCACTAAACCCCGGGTAAATAGCTTTAGTGCGAACTTACCTTATAACGTCGGCCACCCACTTGGGAGCCAACCCACTTGGGAGCCGCCTCTTTACACCAAAACACTACTTTTTTAATAGCTAATAAAATTATAGTACTTTACTTTAAAATTATATATAAAATATATATATTAAGATAATTACTATATTAACTTATGTCTTCTCAAATTACTCTTATTACTAATTTTATACTAATTCTAAAAATTCTTAAAGATAAGGTATAAAGGATTACTAGTAATCTCTTAACATTAGTTTTTCTTTAATAATTAAATAAATAAAATACTTATTAAAGTTTTTAAAATAGTTTTAAGTTATTATAAGTTATAAATTTCTTATTTATTATTTCTTACTTTATTTATTTCTTATATATTATATTAGTCGCTTTTAACCTTTACTAAATACTAAGGATTAGTAGGATAAATAAAAGGATAGTTCCCCTCTATAGCTTTTAAAAAATAACTTTTTTTACCTTTCTTTATTTTAATTTCTATTATTTACCTTATAATTAGGAGCCCTTAAGTAACTACTCTTAATTTCTAATAATATCTTTATCTATATTAACTCTTTAAATTCTACTATAATACTTTAAATACCCTTTTTTTAATAAATTACTTTCTTATATATATAATAGTCTTAATTAGGAAATAATAATCTTATTAAATATATATATTAACTTTTAGAGGGATAATATTATTAAAGTATTATAAATAACCTAATAACCTTATATATAGTATCTTATACTATATACTTTTTATAGTTCTCCCTAAATATTATAATATAAGGTTTTTTAAAGACTAGCTTCTTTTTAAGAGGTAGTCTCTAAAAATAGCTATTATAAAGGATACTAAATATAATATTAAGATATATTAAAATAACTATTTTATTTTAAAATTAATATATACTTTATTTTTATAATAACTATTTTCTAGATTTAATTATAAATTATTTTAATTTACTAGTATAATATTTAAAAAGAACTACTAAAAGTATATAATATAAGATACTATATATAAGGTTATTAGGTTATTTATAATACTTTAATAATATTATCCCTCTAAGGGTTAGTATATATATTTAATAGGATTATTATTTCCTAATTAAGACTATTATATATATAGAATTATAACTTATTAAAAAGGGGGTAATTAAAGTGTTATAGTAGTATTTAAAGAGTTAATATAGAAGAAGATATTATTAGAAATTAAGAGTAGCTACTTAAGGCCTCCTAATTATAAAGTAAATAATAGAAATTAAGATAAAAAAGGCGAAAAAAGTTATTTTATATAAAGCTAAGGAGGAGGACTATCCTTTTATCTATCTTACTAATCCTCGGCATCTAGTAAGGGTCAAAGCGACCGATATACTAGTAATTACTAGTATCTATTTTTTCTTAATTATAACTAATTATTATAATGTCTATAAATTTTATATAAGTATAAGATTTATATAGCTAGCTAAATAGATATAAGAAATTTTAATTATAATTTTAATATTATATCATGTATTTAGTCTATAGAGATATAATCCCTGTAAAAAGCGCCTTTTTGGTGTAAAAAGGCGGCTCCCAAGTGGGTTGGCTCCCAAGTGGGTGGCCGACGTTATTTGTCTCTTCTTTCGTTCGTAACTGGTCGTGCCGGTTCGCTTTAGTAAGTCGCAACCCCCCGGCTTAAACCCTAATTGATCAGTCATCCCTTTATGTGCCCATCGCCTACCACTAGATCTTTCGTAAGGATGTTAACGAATCAGTAAACGCAGAGCATGCGTCCCAGCCCTCACTGTATGCTGGACTACAAACACCAGTGCACAAGATATACTAGCTCACGAATACCAGGCCAGGTTCAATCCTAGAATCCATTGTGTTCTAGTGTGCTAGTCATAGCTCCGCTGCCGTTTTCGGGGCGCGCTCAGGCCAAAATGCACTGGGGCCAAGTGGCCAGTGTCGCAAGCTGGCGTTGCCATCGCTGCTGGTGGATGTCCGCACCAGTGGCCAACGAAATTCAACCAGTCAGACCGCTTTTGAGCCGGTATGGAGTTTCTTCCGTCAGGCCAGCGGCGACGCTAAGCGCACTGGCGGCGCCGGTTAGGACTTCGCGGCCGTCTCGAAGACTCCTGTGAGCCGGCTCTGTCTAAACTCTTTTATTTTAGCATTCCCCTCTCTATAGCACTGAGTCAGCCACCATGGGACGTTAAACTCCGCACGGATGATTAGCTCGTGATGAGCCCTTTCGCTGCCGTTCCCCTGATTTCGGACATGCAACCAGCGGGTAGAGGAGCCTGGCCAGGCCAAGCGCCTCTGCGAAACGGCCCAAGCCCTCCTTCCCCACGCCACATGGCTCCGTCGACGCCGTTTGTGTGTGTGTCTAGACTCTAGCCCACCAGCGAAAGCCTGTCTTTTGCGGGAATGCGGGGAAACAACAGCAGAAGCTGGGATGGGTAAGGGCACTGAAGCCTCGGCACCATGAACAAAACGTTGGCGCCGGGCGCCGCCCATATCGACAATAGTAAAGCCACCGTCCATGTGAACGACGATTGGCTCCATGGAGACATGGTGGACAGCAGGGTTCGACGTCGATTGGATATCGGTGCTCGGCAGTTGACTCTGAGGCCCAGATCATGAGATGGAGTCTGTGAGAGTAGGTGGGTTTTTTGCACAAAAATATGTCGAAGAGGCTAGGGCACCTAGGGCACCCCTGCAGCACAGGTACCACGCTAAAAAGTAGGGTCCCTAGTCACAGTTTGTACCTAAAATAGCGAACACTTCTCGCTTTTTTGGTGTGATTAAGTCCCGGCTAAACTGCGGGAGTGATAACCACTGTACAATACCATCTTGTACCGAAGTCACTGTCCCGGGGACTTGGTCTCATTAGTCTCATGATCAGGGCCTGAGACGTCGAAAACTATCAGCAGAAAAAAAGAGGATGAAACGCCAAACAGGTTCGGTATACTTGTGATTGTATAGGGCTTGATCCGTACGCTTTTGGGTTGCAGTAAAACTGTTCTGCTTGGCCGAGGTGTTAACCGGCAGCCACCGCCAGGTTGTCTGTCATGCATCTACCGGGTATAATCCGTCTGGTTATTAGCGCCACCGACCCTGGTGGGTTGATCATCTGGGGTAGTTAATGATGTGTCGTACTTTTTGACATAATCTGGGGTTTCCGTCGGGGAGTTCTTTGCACCGACTTCTCCGTTGCACCAGTTTACCTCCTTGCATTCGCCCCGTGTCTTGCTTATATCGTTACCAACATAGCAAAGACGAAAAAAAGATAAATTTCTAGCCTTTACCATGAGGCACTGAGATGTGCTGTGGCTGGATCCATGTCAACCTCGTCCAAAACTCTGTTAAATGTTGTCTCCCCCAGTCAGGGGGAGGCGGGCACGTACTACTTGCGGCTGAAAATAATGTGCTGCTTCGCAAAAGTCTCACAGCCCAAGCACAATGTCGCGAAGCTAGTGGCACATCATCACATGTGGCAGGCATAATAAATTTTGGCTCCTATTTAGTGACCACTCACACCAGACCACGACTCGCGATACATTCCTCCCAACGGGCCGCCGTCGCTCGTTAGGGCATCAGGAAAACTCGGGCTCACGACCGTGCAGCACCCCGTGGTCCGCGAGAACGGGCCAGTGCTGTCCGCATCTCGCGGGGGGATGTCACCCCGTGTCTACCTATCGTAGGGTGGTGATCACCGTGTAGGCTTTGAGACCTACATGTCCTCCAATTTCGGGGCCAAGGTTACCGACCAGACCTTGGCCGACCGTTTTGTACATGTAGCATTAGATTACAAAGTTGGCCGCTTCATCTTATCTGAAAACATTGCATGCTTTCGCAGGATTCGCCATCGACGCTACGCAATTGTCCATGGCACAACCGAGGACAGCTCCTGAACATCCAGCAGCAACAATGCTCACGCATGTGCTGCGCGCGTCAATCACTGTCGAGTATCTGTAAAGCTAATTTTCGGAGTATCTGTAAAGCTAATTTCAGCTGGTAGTTCTTGTTCATTTTCCAATCACTTCTGTCTTGCTCCGGCGTGGGGCGTTGGTCGACGCCGCTATTATGGGGTACGCCGACTGCAGCAGGCTCGATGTCGAGAGAGTAACACGCTGAGCAGCGGGCCCGGTACGGTGAACAGAACGGCGTGAGATTTCGGAGTCCGCTCCCGATTAACTAGTGACTAACTTTTAGTCATTCTAGATCTTGACCACGAGCGGTTACAGTGCGGTGACTCTCCTTGGGCAGCAAGTGGACTGTCAGCCCGCGGTTGCCCAACAGTGAAGCCTCGGAACATGATTCTCGAGATTCCCATGTGAATTTTCTGAGATTAGGATTTGTTGGATTCATGGACAGTTTTTCTCTTCGGGGAAATACCAGGGATTCTAGGTCACCTTGGGCGATTTTTGGGTTAAACTTAGCGCCGCCCTACACTAGCGCAGAGAGGACATCAGCAACTAGTGTCAGGGGCGGTCGGCTGCAGGTAGGATGGGGAGCACACAGGCGGGTTGGATTGGGTCTATTGCTACGGATAGGCACTCCTCAGGTAGGGCAGGCTCTACGTACAAGACGTAGGTCGAAGAGCTACAAACAGGATGTCACGGGGTTCTGGCTAAATACAGGAGCGTGCGCGCTTGAATTGAATTGCATTATTTACGTCTGTCGGCGCCCTAGCGTAGGCTTTTAGACGTGCTATCGATCTACGGATAAATGTGCAGTCGTACCCGCTCAGTGGGCCTCCTACAGAGTGCCTGGGATACTCTCCATGCCGTCATCCTCCAACTGTAGCAGTGTCGCGCCAAATGGCCTTTGTCTGTCACAATCGATACCCGTCAGCGGGATCACGATGATGCTGGTGTGATGCGACCGCGGCAGCCACCGCGGTCGCGTTGCGCTAACAACTTCTGTCACCTGGTCCTTCTACGGGGACCAGCGGGAGCCCTGCTGTTAGTAGCGTATATCGCCTAAAATAAAGAAAAAGGATTATATTTAACAAGTAGCGTAAACTATTTAGGCTAAATACTATATATAGTATACTAAGCTTATATACCTATATATTATATATATACTTATTAATCTTAGAATAGTAGAAGTTAGTAATATATATATAGACCTTATAAGATCTACTAAAGAACTTCTATATTATTATCTCTAAGTCTAGTACTAGCTAGACCTAGAGATAGCTAGGGATCTCCTTATATTAGAAAAGATAAGTAGGTAACTTCTAGTACCTATAAGGGCACTCTATGAAGGATTCAGGCTAAAAGCCCGTATCCGCTATTATACAGCTAGAGGCTTGTAGGGGCTAGGCCTCTATACGGCTAAACATTATTCCTATACTATAGTTATAGGGGGGGGAGAAATCTCTCCCCCTTTTTCCTTCTTACCTCTCCCTAAGAGATTTAATAACTATTATAATACTTATCCGTAGATACCCTAAGGCTAGTCTATAATAATTAGATCTCTTTAATAGAATATCCTTAAGATAGATCCCCTAGTATAATATTTAGGGAGAACTATAAAAAGTATATAGTATAAGATACTATATATAAGGTTATTAGGTTATTTATAATACTTTAATAATATTATCCCTCTAAGGGTTAGTATATATATTTAATAGGATTATTATTTCCTAATTAAGACTATTATATATATAAAATAGTAACTTATTAAAATAAGGGTATTTAAAGTATTATAATAAAATTTAAAAGAGTTAATATAAATAAAGATATTATTAGAAATTAAGAGTAGCTACTTAAGGGCTCCTAATTATAAGGTAAATAATAGAAATTAAAATAAAAAAAGGTAAAAAAGTTATTTTATAAAAGCTATAGAAGGAACTATCCTTTAATCTATCTTACTAATCCTCGGCATCTAGCAAGGGTTAAAGCGACTAATATACTATTTAGTCTAAATAACTATATTATTAAATTCTTTACTATTAGTTAAATCTAAGTTAACCTTATTTAGATTATATTACTTTTATTTTACTATAATTAAAGTAATTAGTTCTTTTATTTTTAGTAATATTATTATTTTTTAATATATTTAATTTAATAAGGTATTAGGGAATTCCCTTAGTATAAATATTAAAGTTATATTATAAAAAACTTAAATGTAAAAAACTCTATATTTATTAATATAAGAATAAGAAGGAAATAGGCTCTTTTCTTTCTTAGTTCTTTAACTTAATACTAAAGATATTTTTTAAAGAAAGTATTTAGTTTCTTATTTCTAAATAAAAAGGGTTTTCTTATAATAAATAATATAAAGAAAAACTCTAATAAGGTAGTTTAAATACTAAAATATAATTAGTATAATAGCTTAGGGAATTACTCTTAGTTAGTATAGATTATTATAGTGAATTTATCTAATTAAGTTATTACCTAACTATTTATAGTTTTCTAATTACTAATTAGTATTAGTTATACTTTATAATAATTATTATAAGGTTATTAGTCTTAATTCTTATTATAAATTAGTTATATCTTATAAGTAAGTATGTGGCTACTCTATAACACTAAGGCTATCATATAATAAAAGTGGGCCCTTCCTGGGTCCTAGCTAATGAGAGGGCTGCACTCGAACGCGTGCCTTGGTAGGCGCAACAGATAATGATGCTATAACAAATCTTAATTCACACCAGTAGCGGAACTACCGCGTGGACAGTTCCGCAAACAACTGTCACCAGTCCACCGTGTCTCTTCTCCACCAGTGCCCTCGCTCAGCCCCAGCAACTGCGACTGCCACAAAACAGCATCAGCTGATTCCAGCTTAATCATTTCACCAGGAGGTCTCACCAGCGCTGTTTGAATTGCTAGACCAAGAGAGACAGACAGTAATACAGACACACTCGACCCGTCGACAGACATTTGAACCTTTCATTCATTTAGCATGTGCTATGCTCGAATAAAGATTGAATCTCCAACTGATATCGTTGTTCATCGGCAACTTTCGTTTTGATGTAATCACTGGCATCTTCCTGCCAAAAGAAGGACATCTGTTTGAGGTCCTTGACCAATCGACTGACGGATGAAAGTCTGGGCAGGATATGATCTTCAATGATGAATAACCAACCATTCAGGGACCTTATACAGGCCCAATACCAAACTCCCTTTGAATATCATGTTCCACTTGCACATGTGGCAATTCCTTGTCCATAATTGCCAGAAATTCTTTTCGCGCATTGTCAAAAGGCTCATACTGATCATCGATAATTGTATCGATGCTGCAATTCGTAAGCCAATAGGGAACAGCCATCATCTCTACTGGTAGCGCGCAAACCCATTCAAGATCGATCAAGCATGTAACATTCCACTCCTCGTCCACAAGAATATTGCTTTGATGAAAGTCAGTTGGTTGTAAAAAATAAGGGCCACTCCGTCGCTCAGGCAAGATGAAGAAATGCGTGACTGCACGAAGTAATGTACGAAGGGTCATCCGCTCTTGAGCATCATCCTCGTCTCGCACAACATGCGGATCGTGTAAAAACTGATTGTCATGCAGTGTCAGCTTATCAGCTATGAAACTATCTGTGCTCTGGTAGAGTCTATCTTGTGGGATCGTTCGAGGTGTGCCTCGTTGCACGAATATGGCCATGGTACAAGTGAGTGGCCGATTTGAGAGCGTGACTGTGCAGTCTCGTGTGTTAAACCTGAAAGATCCGATATACGGCTGTGGAAGCCGTGCAAGCGAAAGCATAATTCGAGCCATGCTCGCGAACAAATTCTTCCGTCGTGCTGTATCTGGTAAGTGATCAGGCCAGGTGAGCGACAGCATTTTCCCCGTCTCAGGACCTATATATTCCAAAAGCATATATGCGGATTTGACGGCTGGAGCACCCGAGTCCTGAATGCAGTCTGAGAGAATCGGATAGCGAAGACACCGATATGCCCACTGCCTGGCCTTGCGCCACAGGCTGGTGTAGACTGATGTCTGCTGATCGCGTATAAACTGGTGTAAGTGTCAGTGTGAACTTCATGCATATTGGCAAGTCAAAAACCTTACATAGTTACCATCTGTGAAGCCAAATGCAAAAAGATCCGGAATGCGAATATCGGGGCAATGCTCCTGCATCCAGATGTATGTTGCCACTTCACAGCTGACCTTCTCGTCGACCGTGCCAGGATATTGCCTTTCGGCGAAAGGGATTGGGCAACGGAATATAAGCTTCTTAGTCGAGTCACCCGCCTTCACAAGGACCAAAATGCAAATGTTGAAGTTGCCCTGTATCCATGTCTCGGCTGGCAGGACTGTGCAGGTATCATCTGGACGTAAGCGAAGATGATATCTAATCAAGCCTGCGATTGATTGCCTTTGATGCCATAGCTCAAACTTGGATCGCTCCGCTTCATCTTGATGCTTGGATACAAGAACGAGATTGTCTTCCGACTCGGCGGCTGTTTCCAATGTGTGCAGTTTGTTGTCTAGTAGGATTTGTTGCGCCATGACACGTGGATTAGGGAGCAAAGGGCAAAGTTTTACAGCTTTCAATGTCAAGAGAAAAAAAGGGGTGTGCTTATCACGTGGTATAAAAATTGTCATTTCTACAAGCAGCGTAGAACCCGCCAGCAGAAAAGCGTGTTTAGGAGTAATTCAGTAAAGCAGAAGAAATCTACCCTACGTTAAGTACTACGCCTATTCTATCTTGCCTATTGCCACAATTAATCAGCTATTAGTTATTTTTATCTATAAAGATATTGGAACTAAATAATTAAAAAGTCTAATACTAATATCTTTTTTTAAAGTTAATTATATATAGTTATATCTTTTTATATATATTTATATACTTATATAGACTATAATTTAGAAAATATATATTATAAAACGATTTAAAATTATAAGTAGAATTCCTTATAATCTACTATATTCTACTATTAGACTTTTTAGTTTATATATATTAATCGAATTCGTGATTTATCGGTTCAGCTGGAGCGTACATCCTCAAAGTGGGGTGAGAGTGGGGCGGGCACGGGTAGCCGCCCGCCTTATGTGGTGGGACTCCGGCGACGGCTGCCTGCGACGGTTAACGACTCCGCCAGCAGGGCCTCATTAAAATCAAACAGCCCAGAAGTGTGACAAAAAAGTTCTGCCCGTCATCAGGCCAGAGCCCGAATCTAAATCCCGTCCGCTCTGACAACGTGTAAATGACGCCCGCTGACCCACCCTCGCTCCGCCTCGCAGGCTCTGTTCAAAACCCAGTGTTGTCACCACCAACTTTTTCACGCTTGGCCATTCCTCGAGCTCGACTTTATACCCGGAATTTCCCGGAACCAGCTTTTCGGACCTTTTTGCCTACTTAATTAGAATGCAATGATTTTAGAACCCCGTCGTCCTCTCAGCCCCAATCGTAAATCTGTGTTCAGTCGCCCCAGACCGATCAAGCTCCAATATACGTGAAGCCATAGAGAATGGCAATCTACGCGCCTGGGAGAAACGCAATGGGCTTCTACACTACACAAACTGTGTGCAACTGTCGTATTGAATCAAGATCAACGTTGGGGTGCTTCATAATATCCATAACATACTACATCTAGTCCCCGATATATCTCTTTCCCATGAATATGTCCGCTGGAGACACCTGGTGGAAGTTCTATGCGGCCTTTTCCTTTATCGCACCATACTTCCTTCTTATCTAGGACGAATATAATCTCCACGCAATTATACCAAAGTGTTCTTGGGTTGCTGCTAGCATCGATTCTATCGTATACGTTTACCGCCGCGTCACGTAGCTGCTCGACTTGAAGGGTTAGTCGAACTCAACCTTGTTGCTTCGTCGGTCCGCGGATATCGCGGTATCTGAACTACATCACTTACCAGACTTTCTTTTGTTATTTCCATGATTTAGTACCTTCGTGCGATGTATGTATGCCTGTAGTAGTGACGTGGCCGCGCCAGCCACAGGCTACTTGTTGGAAGGGTTGAAGTAAACGTAAAGTTCAAGGGGTCAGAGGTCAGGTCAGAGCCAAGAGCGGCAGAAAAATGCAGCTTGGTTGCGGTCCTTCTCCAAAAGACTTACACGTGCCACACACAGGTGGGTGCGTGGCGCGTGTAGGTACATACTTACAGCGTATTGGCAGGCACGATGCCCCCTGACTCAGCCAGCGATGCCATTCATTGTCAGCCACCCCGCCTCTCTTTCTCTCTCCTTCATGTCACACTTCATTCTAGGTTTTGCTTCGGCTCGTGCCCGGATGTGATACCTCACCTCTCCTTACTCTCGCTTGATACGACACACAGCGCATCTACAACGCATCCTCACCCGTACCTTCGTCAAAAAAGCTCCACTCGGGCTTGGCCTCTGACCATGCCCATCCCTTCCGTTGGTTGCGACCGCATTTCTGCCTCGTCACACAATGGCCTGGCTTTTGGATGGCCGGGTTTTGACAAACCTCGACTTTTCTTCAAGCTGATATTGTACGCTAGGTGTTAGAAAATCGCCGATGCTTTCGAGTCGCACTGTTTTAGGCAGCAAATTTCAATGACGATGAACGCGACTTCCTCCAAACTGGGTGTCTCAGGCATTCTTTAGAATGCGCCGTGTAAAGGTATATAACTATGAGGTTACGCCTCTGAGCTGCCTCCGGTCTCGACATTATTGTGTTTCGCTATTGTCTAAATAGTGATCATGGCATCCTCAGGTAGCCGACCTTTCGCCCGTCTCTGGCCCTTCATGCTGAGCTGGATGACAAAACAAGCCCGACCAACCAATCTCGCCCACCGCCGTATTGAGGAATACCTGGCTGGCATCGGGATGATGCAAGCTAACGAAGAACGACGCAAGCAAGGACACCCGGTATTCAATCATGCGATGATCTTGTGAGTGAACTAGAAGGTCACTTTTCTGACATCAGTCTGGATGACTCACCTTACGTTTGTAGAACAGGTCTGCATGAAAGCTTTTCTGATGACATCCCTCATATTACAATTGCCGCGGCAACAGACAGAATGATGGAAGAGAACCAGCACCTCGCCATACACTGTCAAGCCACCAGTGTCGATTGGGAAGTTGCACAATACCTTGGTATCAAGACGTACGAAGAGAACGTCCGCGGAGATGACGAGCAGATCAGGAGCTCTTTCGCCAAACCCTTACGTACAGGGACTTCTCTGATGTCTGACGATGATACATCAGCCCGCGTCGGCTGCACCGTTGATAGTGGTCCCCCACGCTGGTACATTTTGAACGACCAACAGGATATTCAATATATAGAGCCACAGACGTCTTATACGGTCGGGGAGGGGTCTACCAGCTACTTAGCATTTCTGCACCCGATCTTACAACAGCCATGTCGAGCTATTTTTCTAGGAAATGAGCGACCAGTGCCTCATTCACCTGACCCTGAACCCACGAATCTCGAGGCGAATATGACCCTTCTGTCCCTCGAGTCTTCGCATCGACAATCTGTCGTGCCATATTTGAAGTTCGGCAAGGACATGCAGCGACCCGTACGGTTCCAGACGAGCCTAGATGATAAGGTGTTCAAGACCCGGTGGGAAAGCTGGGAGTTCCAATCGGCGGTCTTCAGGCTCCAACCCAAAGACGGCAAATACACAGGCCACGAATTTTGGGCTACTGATATGCCTGCTGAGCGCGTTGCGCCATGGTTTCAGGCGTCAAGCAGGAGCCCGATTCATTTCAAAAGTGCTGACTTGACGGTTTTTAAGACCAAGCGAAAGCAGTGGAGAAATGGACTCAATGACACTTTTTTCGTCTTCCTGCATCAAGCCAAATTTTACATGGCCTTCAACCTACTAGACGAGAGCGGGGGCGGGGTGGATAATGTACCAGATGATGAGGGCAATAGCGATGGCCATCGTGACAACTAGGGAGAGGAAAGAAATCGTCCTGCTGTTCCTGCTGTTTCTCTGATAGCCTCACGTTTTGACCTTTGCTGCTGTGATGTCATTGGAAACGAGTACCTACGCGGGAGGGAGGCGTAGATTGAGGCTTATCAGATAGGATATCAGAAATATTTTTCTTAAATTTTTAAAATTGTGAATTCCTTATAATACGCCTTGAAAATATACCAGACCGCAAAATATGTGAGAGGGCATGTTAGAAAACACCCCCCTCCCGCGTAGGTAGTCGAAGACAACAGGCACATGAGTTTTCTCACTCCGGCACTAATAACACGAATGTACTATAATTGTTCATGATGCGTTATTTTATTATTTCTTTTGCCCTTAATATATGTTTCTAATTCCCTCTCTTTTTTATTATGTCTTTCTAACTTTTCTCTCAGCTGTGTCAAAGTAGGCGCCTCGTTCGTCCTGAGGCAATGGGATCGGACCCACCTTTCTGGCGACAATGAGGTTGGAACCTCAAACCTGTATCACTTCCACCATCCCTTGCCCTTCTACCAACCCCCGTTCGCGTATTCATTTTCCTCACAGCGCGAAACCATGACTACCTTTCGGCGACATGTATACAGACCCCGGGAGTTAATGAATTCTTATAAGGTATTCACTCACGGTGGCGCCCACTGGCGAGATCTATACCTTCTGCATTACTGGGATCGACAACTCCAGCCCGTCGTATATCGGAACGAGGTATATCATGGCTACAAGCTCTTACGGCGAGTAGGAAGCTGGTGCTGGTTGACCAAAGATCATAAAACCGAGTATGTTCGCGACTGCATCATCGCCACATTCTCGACTACCCTCAGAGTTGAACGCTAATGAAGACTTTAGTGACTTCTTGACGATTAAATTTCTTTCTCGCAACAACAGCACCGAGTTGAGAATGTTCGAGTATATCCAGAAACATTGCCAAAGCTCTTTCGTGTCCACGCTCCGGGATCAATTCTCCATTGCTCACCACCTGAGCCAGACTTCGCCGTCCAAGTTTGGCAATATAAGTTTTCAGGCCATCGTATACCCTTTGACGGGGATTTGTATGGAGCGTATACACGATCCGGGTGAATATCATGGCCATAATCCAGATATTCCATTGACCTTGAAGCGCCGACTAAGGTATATCAGCCAAATTATCAGGGGTGTGTCCGATCTACACAGCATTGGCGTAGTGCATGCTGGTAAGTAGCGCGATATCCGAAGCTAGTATGCGCTTGTTAACTGTCTCAAGATCTTCACCCTGGAAATATTACCCTTTCTCCGCCTAGCAACGATCATTTGGCGAAAGTGTTTGCCAAGCCTCCGCTGGAACATGACGTGCGTCTAAAGGATGGAAGCCTCCCACCTCCATGGATGCCACGACGAGTCTCCGAACCCGAAGATATAGGTTTCAGCCCGAGTGGTATCAAGATAATTGACTTTGGCTACTCTTTTATACCTGAGAAAGGTTGTGTATATTTCTCGTGGCATTTTCCAAAGGGGGGGATGCCTGCACCCGAGCTTCTTACGGGCCAGGGACAAACAGCTCTACCATTCAAGGCGGATAGCTGGAGCCTCGGTCATTTGGTATGCTACTTATAGTCATCAACTCACTTAATCTATACTGTACGTCTAACTTCTCTAGATCTACTTTGTCTTGACTGGATCACGCTGCTTCTGCCACCGAGATCTTAATGAGTATCGTCTAGGCCTAGATGAGCTACGAGCGGGGCAGAACAACTTGATCAACAAGCTTCCAGAAGATGTGAAGAGTCAATACGTGCCTTTGATCCTCGGACTGCTCGAAATGGATCCTAAAAAAAGGCTTGCGGTTGAAGAGCTCAGCCAGGAGCCCTATTCAGAGGTCATGAACGTTGATTAAGACCAACACAAGCTTCATGCTCTGGAATACTGTATTTTTATTGGTGGGCTTGGAACCTTGTCACAATCGTAGGAACTGAAGTACGCTCTACTCTATAAAACCTTCAATGAAAATTTTCAAATTCTAGTGTCTGATCATGTCTTATATCATTGTTCACGTAAATGATGGGTCATCAGTACCTCTTTTAATTCAGGTCTATCTTATAACGCGCGACTCCTGTTTTATAATACTCTTCTTTGTCGGCTGCCAGCAGAAGAGCAACGAACCCCCCTTCACATATTTCGACGCTGCCTGCAATGCCGGCAGTGATGACTGCCAGCATATGTGCTTACAAAGTATTTTTAAACTCTTGGTAGAGCGCAGGTAAAAAGCTGCCAAGATCTGTAGCAAGGGCGATGTCAGTCATCATAGAGTCCATAGCTATAGCCAATATTGGGAAGCTTACGGGTCATCTCGATTTGGCAGTGCACAGCAAGATCATGGCCGAGCTGCTGAGTTCCATGATTATCCTTTGCGATCCAGAAGCGAGATCGGAGCTCTCGCTTGCCGTCAGGTCTGCGGCGGATTTGGTGCATCAAGTATGAGACGTTATCAAAGTCGGTGGTGGTGAAGCCTACAGGTGTGAAAGTCCATGTTAGGTCTGGCCGACAAGTAATAATGCTGATAAGCAGATTACCTCCAATTTTTACCCTGCCAGCGACAATAGTCTCGATACCCTGACTATGCCATGCGGTGACATTGAATCCGAGCGATTCTGGGTTGAGAAACTGAACACTGAGCTGCGCCGCATCGTTTCCCACGTACTCATCGATGAACGAGGTCATGCCAATATAGCGCTCCTTGAGAGTAGCATTGACCCAGTCCTCTGTGACTGGTACTCGATAGGCATACTGATGAGCCACAGGGTTCCAAAGCTTGTAGCGTGCAGTCTGGACTGAGTGCCAGCCGAACCACCAGTCATACGCGTCCCCAGTAACTATATTAGCGGGTAATAAGCATTTGCGTAAGTTTGCAGGTGAATTCTTGGTTACTAACCCTCGGGTACCTCGGAAAGTGCAGCGATCATTACTGTTCCGTTCTTGTCAATTGTGTAGCCATTTTCCAGGCTCAAGTATCCGGGGCGAGTAAGATAGTCGGAGGCTTGGTGCGCAGAAAAGGCTACTTTTGGTATAAGCATACAGCGTATGGGATAGGAGAGAGAGTTTTCCAGACGAATGACGTACCGAGTGCCTCTGCCATAGGACTACTAGTCAGGCCACTAACCAGCTCTTCTGTGAGAGGAGCAACCACAGGGTTCCAGTATCTGGTCGGTCATCAGCATAGGAATCTAGTTGCAAATGATCAAGCACTCACTTAGCGTAAGGCTGAGCGAAATCCTCCTCGCGGTAGCCTAGATAATAAGAAGATGTATCGTTGTTGAGCGCTTCGAAATTTTTGGAAACTGTACTCCCGTTTTGAAGTGTTGGTGTAGGAGTACCGCCGGTTGTTGTGGCAGCTGGGGATAGCTGACGAGGGTTAAACGCCATGACACGAGCCACACTGGCAGCGGTCATGATCCAGGTGATTGTAGAGAGGAGCATCTTGGCGAGGTGAGCAGAAGGTAATTTCAGTGAATATAAGAACTTGAATGATATGCAAAGCCAGATGGCTTTTGAGATGAATATATAGTCTACAAGATGTTCTCAACTCCGTTCTACCCGCGATGGCCGAGAAAACCGCCGTCGGAACGGGCCAGAACGATTTTTGAGTTTGGCCAGCCGGACGGCATCGTCGGCATCATGACGCCTGCCCTGGAGAAGAGGTTTGTCGACATGCAAGATCTACCGCTGACTCAGCGGGTACTACGTACTGGCTTCCACTGGAACGGCGGCTAGGCGACTTTAACGCCCGGGAGCCCACAATAGTTTAATTCGAGTAGCTCTCTACGTGATTATTGTGAGTGATAGCTCAGCTCGAGCCATGGCGCCAAACAATGGAAGATTGATGGAAACTCTCAAAATCTACGTACGCTTTGTTCCGGATTATATCTCCGTGTTTCTTTGGCGAAATAAATAATAATTACAATGTAGCTGCATCCCCGCCCAATTACCAGGCTCTTGAAGCTAAAGAGTGATGACGACTTGTGGCGGGCCGCCCCGCACTACGGCCGCACGGTCAAATACCAGATTTCAATCGTCCCCGCGATTATGAGGAGAGCCAGCATGCACACGAAGTAGATCAAGCCACATTTTTACTGGCAGGTGGTGGCCTGAGTCAAGTACTATCCTGCCTGCCTGCTAGGCGGGGCAGAAGTTGGTCGGCAATAACTGTTGGATTGGCCCGAAACAACTGTCCCCATCTCAATAATAGCCGTACTGGTATATCGTGGCGTGGGTACCTAGTAGCTCTCTCTCTAACAACTCGGCACGCAACCCACCAAACTCGGTTAAAAAGAAGGCCCGAGGCCCCTATGGGTTGGTTACTGTCAATACAGGCTTTGACAGGGCAAAAATAACCCACAATTTGTGTCGTCGAGGCATTCAAAGATCGACATGATATTCACCACGTATCATGTTCTGAATACATTTTCCTATCATGGTGCCACCTTTGAGAGCATTCAGAAGCCTCACCGCTACGCTATACAAAAGAGTAAGTCTAGTATCTACCGATGAGACCGCGAGGTCTTAGCGAGGAGCAGACCAGGCCAGGTGAGGTCTCAGGCTGTGACACATCCTACACCGCCGTACGGGTACATGTTCGCCTGTCTTGATTGACGGTCGGCCAGAGATAGGATGGAGAGTACACAGGTCAATTTGACAGGGTCTTTTGCTACTTGTAGGCACTTCTCAAGCAGGGCAGACTCTATATACAATACGTCGCACGGAGAGCGACAATGGAGATCTCGCAGGATTTCAGCTAACTACAGGGTCCGGCGCGTGGGCAGGAGATGGCAGGTAAAGGGTAGTAACTTCTAAACCACCAGCTGTGACACATGTATAACTGGTAGTGCGAGTATTACTCAGACTTGATCTAAACACGGCCTGTGTTCTATGATATGGATGTCTGAGCTTGATAAGAATCCTGCGGAAGTGAGTAATGATAGACTTTGGCAGAAGCAATTGACTAAGCTGACTTAGACACCTCTAGCCATTCAATTGACTTCTATTCGTTGATTAATTACTATGTCCCGAAAAAAATCATCCTTATGCGACGTTGCCGATCCGCGTAGGGTCTTTTGTTTTCTAAGTCACCTAAGTGTATGTATGTCGTCGTCACCCCACACCGCATGTCAATTAATTCGCTAAGACAATGTTCTTATGGGCTGTAAGACTGTCTTGGAACCTGAAAGATAGATCTGGAGGAATGTCTCGGAAACAGAAATGATGAACCTTGGAAAAGTGTCTCGGAAACTCGGGATAAAAAAATCACCTGAAAGGTTAGCATACATA
Source organism: Beauveria sp. NWAFU-1 (assembly GCA_024472245.1). Lineage (NCBI taxonomy): Eukaryota > Fungi > Ascomycota > Sordariomycetes > Hypocreales > Cordycipitaceae > Beauveria > Beauveria sp. NWAFU-1. The sequence continues at coordinate 144,730 of JANBXD010000007.1, forward strand.
CTAAATATATAAGAAGCCCACATCCGCCTGAGATTTCGTTTAACGTCGACCACCAACTTGTGGGCTACACCCACATTTAGGCCACCTAACCTTACCCCTTAATACTAATAAACCTTTATTACTAGAAGTATATTTTCTTATATAAAATAAATCCTATTATTATTTATTTTTAACTACTATATTATTATAAGTTAATATATAGAATAAGACCTTTAAAATACTATATAAGATATTATTAGTAATATAAGTATATAAAAGGAAATAGTTTATTAGTCTATTTTATAAATAACTATTTAATATTAAATAAATAATAATATATTATAAAAGAAGATATTTAAGTTAATATAATAACTTCTAATAATATAAAAAATTATATTTAGTCTCTTAAATCTTAATTTAAGATTATCTTAATAACCCCCTTTATTTATAAGTAGATTTAGAAGATTATATTAAGTTCTTATTATTATAATAATAATAATTATAATATTAAAAAGAACTAATTATAAGGCTTTTTTAAAGTATAACTTAGAGATTAAAACCCTTAAAAGTAAATACTTTAATTTTAAATATCTAAATAAAATTTTAATTTATATTATTTAAAGTTTCTTTAAGCTTTTTATTATTAGATAAATTAATAATATCCCTTCTTATAACTAATATAATATAAATAAAATAAGACTTATAATAAGGCTCTAAGAAAATAGCCTAGTACTAGGATTATTATAGAAGAAAATTATCTTAGAAAGATAATCTAATTAGTATTATTAGAATATAATTTTTAAGTATATCTTAGTTATAAAAAAGAAGCTAAATTTATTAGTACTTTTTAATAAAAAGAATATTTAATAATAGTAGTTTCTTAATAAATTAAAACTCTTTAAAACTAGTATTTTTAGGCTACTTTAAGAAGCTAAATAAATAATATTATTATTATTTACTAGCTTAAGATAATTTTTATTCTTAAAATAAAGCTAATAAGACCCTTTAAGTAAAGACTTCTTATTATTAATAGCTATAAAAGCTATTATATTAATAAATTCTTATATAAATATTATTATAATAATATATACCTTCTTTTCTTATTAACTTATAGCTCTTATATTTTTTTAACCTCTTAATATAGTTATTTTTAGTATTATTATAAGAAGCTAAAAAAAATAAGCTTAGAAAATACCCTCTTAAGACTATATCTTTACTTATTAAAAAAAAGAATTTTTCTTTAGTATTACTTTATTATTAGAGAAACTATAATAATAAAAAAAATAATATTTATATAAGTTAATAAATATTAGGATTATAGCTAGTCTATATAATATATCTAATAATAAGTAAATTTCTACTTTAATTAGTTTTAATAATATTAAAAAATAATATCTTTATAACTAAAAAGAGTACTTAAAAAAGGCCTTCTTTAGTATAATATACTTATTAAAAAAAAGATATTTATTACCTACTTTCTAAAAAATATAAAACTATTAATTAGTAAATATTTAATCTAGTTAATATAATAAAAAATTAAAAAGTAATTTAATATCTAATAAGCCTAAATATCTCTTATAAAAGGCTAAATTTAATAACTTAAAAATAATATTATTATTTTAAAGCTAAAAAAATATTAAATAGTTATTATAGACCTAAATAAATTATTTATTTAAATTATTAAAGTTTAAAATATATACTAATAACTTAATAAATAATTAACTAGAATTTCTATATAACTAATTATTAATTTATTAATAGATTAATTATCTAGCTTTTAGGCTATTTAATAATATATATTTTTTTAATCTTAATCTTATTTATATTTATTATAAAGCTTTTCCGCGATACGTTATTTTAGTGGTTAGGTAACCCAAATGTGGGTGTGGCCCATAAGTGGGTGGTCGACGTTAGTATTCTTACCAAAATCAAGTCAGATATCCAACACCAAAAAAGTTACCAGCAATAATGAAGTCCGCCTTTGCCTACATGATGCTAGGGCAAGTATCTATCGCCACGTTACATATAAGCGAAATACTAATAGTTTAGTCTACCAACCTTTGGGCTATGCCAACACCGCCCAAAGACTCCCTGTGAGGCGGTCGGTGCGAGTTGTGACCCTGTTGTCCCTGGATTTTGTCATGGTCGATTTAATGTTACGATTAACCTTCCATGCGGCCCAAGAGAATTTGCTGGCGTAGGCTGCTGCTGGCATGTGCCTCAAAACTAGAGGAGCAATGACGCCAGGCAGGCACGAACTGAACGCTATCCAAAAGGGCTGCTAGCTAGCTAGGCTTCAATACTTTTCTAGTCCTGATTGAGATAGAAATACCGTTGAATATGAAAGTGTATCGGAGCATAATGCGTACTTGTATAAGACGCCTCATGCATAACTTGCTATGATACCTGTTAAAAAGAAAGCGCTGATATGTCTACGTGCCAACATCGCTAAACATCTTGTCACACATCGGCACCCGGTATTCCTTCGGCTTCGACATACTCCCAATACGCACATTCCGCCAGAGCACGGCCTTCTCCCCCTCCATGGCTGTAGTGACGAGAAACCTGTCGTCGTGACCCTTCACGATAATGCCCGGCAGAGAATCTAGAAGCTTTTATTACTATAAATCATTAGCATCTGCGTTCGTCATGCCTGTCGCTTCTATCGCGCTCGACCATAGCTCTAACAGCCGCCGCAGAAAGGCCCATCATGCCATATCCCAGACGCCTAGCTATAGTTATGCCGTCTCAAAGTCATCGCTCGGCGATTGAGTTTGAATGCTTAACGCGATAAAGCGGTCATATAGGGGGAGAAAGTCAGTGAAGTTAAGAACTTCTTCCGTCAAGGCAGCTCGTCCGTAGGAGGCTCCGGCTTAGAAGGCGGGGGATATCGAAGGGTCAATTTCCGGTTCGATGTATACGCAAAAGTCGACCTTTTTCAGTAGCGACGGAATGCCGTACTCGGATATGATTGAAAGCGGTCATGCTGCGTATATGTCAGTTAACCAAGTCGAAGATAGAGCAGCGACCGAATAAATATACTGTCACTAGAATCGCTTTCCTACCCGAACAGAACCCAGCCCACGCCTTATCAGGCCCCGGGTAATCTGAAGTACCTAGTGCGTAGGAACTAGAGAGTTTACCTTTCCACGAAGTCAATGAGGTTCTCAAAGTCTGAATCCTCTGTCGGCCGAAAAGCCATATCTAGTGTCCGCTGATGAACCTCAATGTTCCAATTTGCCACTGAGGGCCACTTCGCCCTGCACTCAAACGCCGCTTTGATGACCTTGCGAACTGCGCCAGGCGGCGAGTTCCTGCCAACCAGGTCGTTATCGTCCGATACATGAGTAGCGTCGGGTCGCAAGGCCCATGCGAACCGAGAATCCGACCCTGCTACCTTTATAAGCTCATCCTGTGCATCCTTCGTCATGATCGGATCCAGTTGCAGCCAGCCAGCGCTGAACTTGATCGGGCTGCATGTTCCGGTGCCGGTGCCGGCGGCGCGGCGTCAGATATGCTAATTCTGCTGTGCTGATCGGTTAATACGCCCTTCCCTCCACGCCCTTTCCATCGTTTCAATAACCGGGGTTCGCGAGATTCGCCTACACAGTTACAGGTTAAAGTTATGCCTACTGGCTGGGCACCCACATCTTGCAGAATTCAATATCATCCACTCTCCATCGCAGGCAGCGTCTCACAAACCTCGTATACTATTCTGCGGGTAGCATTCAAAGTGACAGATACTCAGGCATGGCCATTCAGCGCTGTTTCGGTTGTGATGGCTCTAGCTCGAATCCTAGTTGAGAGTCGAAGGGTATTGAGGACTGGGATATCATGAAGGCCTGATTGGGCGAAGATCATATCAAATATGGCAAGGAAGACAGGGAAACTTGAAGCGCTTTTTTGTTACTCGGGTTCGTTGGGCACCTAGTAAACGTCAAGTCCGAGAGGGTCAGAGGTCAGGGCGTTGTTTACGACGGCGGTGAGGATGCGTTGAAGATGCGCTACAGACTTCAGTAGCCAGTCAATTAACAGTCAGTTAACTAACAGTCGGTCAATCAACAGCTAGTTAATTAACAGCCAGTCACTCAACAGCAGTTAATCATCAGCCGCCAGTCAACCAGCAGCCAGTTAATCAGCAGCCAGTTAATCAGCAGCCAGTTAATCAGCAATCAAGAAATATATAGTAATTAAGTGGCTACTAATAACCGGCTTCTGATTGACCGGCTGCTGATTGACCGGCTACTGATTAACTGCAAAGGACCTGCAATTGAGCTGCAATTTTCTGCCGCCTTCTGCCACCTTCTGGCTTGACCTCTGACCTGACTTCTAACCCCCTGGGACTTGACGTTTACTATGTGCCGGCAAATGGGCAGATAATATTACAAAGCCCCAACTACATACTTCAAGTTTCTTGGTCAAGCTCCGGAAAGCTTTTCCCTGCTTCCACTACCGTCGACAGCAGCCACAAGAGGTCCAATCAACCCCGCGATCAACCACCGTCACGGCGCTCGGCCTCACGAGATGCAACTGGACACGACTGAATCTTCGAAGGATGCTTGCGCGCGCTGCAGCTACGGCGCCGCCGCCGCGGTGTGAGGTTCTCGTCAAGACCTTCTCTTCCCCCCCTTCCCTCCGTGGTGTCGGCGAGCTCTCACCCTGAAGAGTGAGTCATGCCCTTTGAACGGGGCGTTCAAATCTTTGTCATTCGAAAAGTTGTTGCAAGAGCCGGCTTGCACAAAGTTTAAATGTTTAAACCTTAAGCTTCATTTCTTTTTTCTTTTTTTGTTTTGCAAAAGCTTAAATTCAGTGATTTCTACATATACCCGCCACAAAGGCCGACTTCATAAGAATGGAAGTTTGAGAGGGGCGTTTGCAAGCGAGCCGCGTTTGCAAGCGAATGTCAGCGAAATATTGTGTCACGAGCCGGCTTGCATAAAGTTTGAATGCATAAATCTCAAGCCTTATTTCTCTTTCTTTACAAAACCTTAATTTCAGTGGTTCTATTTATTAGAATGGCCTTCCCACGCAAACCAGTGGCAGCGCTTTTTGGCATCGACATCGATTCCGACAAACTGCCAAACATCGAAAGCGGAACACCTCCTAGCCCTGTCAAGAGAGCAAAGATGTTTGCTCAGTTTCGAAACTCCGTCAAGTCAAAGTGGCATACCATGGATAATGTTTCCATGACTGTTCGTGCCGACGACATTTACAGAACATACGCGACCGGCCAAGACCCTGCGACACTGTTCAAAAAGGCAATTTCCTACATGGACAGCGCGAGAGCAATCTCGCGAGAGCAAGAAGCCTTGCTTGACCAAGAGGTTGAGAACATGATGATGCACGCCATTTTTGGAAGCAACAGAATCGAACATGCCGGCCTCAATCTCGACATCACCATACACCTCTGCCGCAAGATCTTGCGCGGCGAGGACGTGGGAGAAATCACCGAGCGAACGCCAGAACATCTCGACAAGCTGGCGGAACTTTATCGCATGGATCCACCCCTGAAGGAGCAATCTCTGCAGCATGTGCTCAGAGGTCGTCAGGAGATTGTTCAACACGTCAAGGCCTTTCAACACCTAATTCAACACTTCGCCGTCGACAAAGAGGACATGACCGAAGAGCTCATCAAAGAAACGCACGCGATCCTTTGCAAAGGTGTCCCGGTCATCCACAGACAAGGCCCAGAGACACCTTCTCAAGACTACGCCGGCAAGTATCGCAAAGTGGTTGTCGGCGCTGGCAACTCAAACTTTGTCGTTCCCCAGCACGTTCCGTTCCAAATGGCTAAACTTTGCGCCAACTTGAAGCAAGAAATTGTTAAATCCGAGGCGGACAAGTCCATCGACCCATTTTCTCTTGCGTCCAAATACTCGCTGGAGTTTGTGCAGATCCATCCGTTCCTCGATGGTAACGGTCGCATGTGCAGAATGATTCTCAACGTCATTCTTTTCCGGTTCACGGGTATCTTTGTCGCCATTGGAGAGCGCGAGACCGACAGGGAGGAGTACATGAGCATTAAGAGGAGATCGTCGGAAACAATGGAAGGGCATGGGGAGTACGCTACTTTTGTGCTGGACAAGGGGATGAAGAGCTTCAGGAAGATTAAGCAAAAGCTGCATGGAAAACGCGGTCAACACTGCTGACAGGCACGACGCCCGCTAACTCAGCCAGTGATGCCCCTCTACGTCAGCCACCTCCTCCAGATAGTTTCCTCTCTTTCTCTCGCTCTCTGATTCGCCACATGGACAGTGGATGAGAGCGGAAATAATCTGAATTTCCCTTTTCTGGTTAGAGGCGGTCTACATATGCTTGTACATCTGCGATAATCACTCTGGCACTGCGAGGCGTAGAATCATGTATTGACTGGGAAGACCAGCATTAGGTGCAATGAGAGATCATTTGATTGTACTAATCTTTCGCCGTTGTACCACAGAAAGGTCATGCGCATCTTCTCCATCATCTTCCAAGGCACGCTTCCTCGCAGGCTTTGTCAACTGATTTCCCCCATTATGTGACCCCTCTTCGGTTGCTGCCGTTATTGCTATTGTTGCCTTTGTTGCACTTGATGCCCGCGGCAACGTGATATCCACAACCCAGGGCAGCTGTAGATCTGCATCCAAATCACCACCTTTGATGGCTGCATTGACAAACAAGGTCTTGCCGACATCGCTCTCGGTAAACTCTGCGCTGCAGTGCTTCTGCAATATATAACTTTCGTATTTTTGTTTCTTTTGAAGCACTTCTTCAGGTCCGTCGAATTTGCTCTCGTGAAGTGTGCTCAACTGTTCGATAAGATGCGAGGCTGAGTTATCAATGTCTGTGAGGAAAGACGGCCTTTCACTCATTTGACTTCTCCAAGCAACCATCTTAGCACCCCAGCCTTCGTGAATATGACCGAAGCAATGTATTTGTGGTTTCGCTTTTGCGACTGCTGCAAAAAGGTCCGGGCATCCGGCCCGTTGTTGAGAGTTGGTGCGGTCCAAGATGCCTCGTGGAGGCCCGTGAGTAATAACAATATTCGTTTCATCTTGGATGGCGAAGTCATGGCCGTGATCCGGGTGATATTGAAATCCCCAATCGCCCAGAGATGGGGTGTATGGGCTAGCGTAAACTCGTAGTTTAGCGCCATTTTGTAATTCGAAGTCATGCGTTCCCTCGTTCAATAGGTGGATTCCATGTTCTTTGGCGTTGACGAGGAGCTGTTTGGCTTCCTCATATTGTCCGTAAAACTCGTTGACCAACTCCGGCTCGAGCGGTGGCTGGATCTCTTCAATCTTCTTCCGGAACAGAGGTGTATCGAGTGTAAAGTCATGGTTTCCAGCAATAACAAGCTTCAACGGCGCCTTTATTGCACGAAGCAGCGTTATCGCGGAATAAAATTCTTCCAATCTTGACTCTTCGGTCATATCCCCCGCATGAATGCATACGTCTGCAGCCAGCTCGGGAACTCGTCCCTCGAGTGTCATGCCGTGGGTATCGGATAACATGATGATGGATGTTTTGACGAATTTACTTTGGGTAGCCATTTTGCTCGCCTAATGGATCCTGGCTTTTTGCTTCGTCGGTCGTGAAAGAGTACTGTTTGAGCAAGAAAGTCTTGCAGTATGCTGAGAAGATCACACTGTGCGTTTCTTCTGTGGGCTTGTAAGTCGTTGGGAAGATGGGAGAAGGCATGTATTAATAGCTAAGCGCAAGAACTGATATTTAAGATCGATACATTGAGTTTGACGCCACGAAACTATAGTTTGCGGTGGCTTGCATCACGAAAGATAAGTCAGCCTTGTTGTATCGCCAGCCGCCGCACTTCTTTTGCCAGCCACATGGTCTAAAAATCCCACGTTTGGGCACTGTGCACACTTGATCAGCGAATAGAAGGAGCAGCGCATCGAGACTAGGCAGGGGTGGCGAAGGCGGATGTGACAATTGTTGATGTGATAACCCGTGAGCATACCTTGCTTGTCTTTTTATGAAAGCTTTAGGATTAGATGGCACCTCTTTTCTTTCCCTCTTTCCAGGTTGCTTTGCCTGAAGCTTCGGTGAGGGGCAGTCGCGACACCACCTCCACACAAGCTCGGTTGTCATCCACCTGGTTCCACGGCCCTCCACCTCTGGCTCCAGGCATTTGTCAACGTCACTGTGTCAACGTCACTGTGTCACCTCCGTCACTTCCTCTAATTGCGCAGCTGTTGCGGCTTGCAATCTCTCTTCATTCCGAAACTTTTCGAGCACAGCCAAAATGGTCGATTTTAGACTTTCTGCGCAGCTCGTAGGCCACGAAGCCGACGTACGATGCCCCTCCATCGTCATCTCCGCATCCGCTAATAGTTTTCATAGGTACGCGCCGCGGCGTTCGCCTCCCCCAACACTATCATCACCGCCTCGCGAGACTGCAGCGTTCGGCTCTGGCGTCGTTCTCAGGGCGCAAAAGCCTCGTTCGACGGCTCCCTACTGAGTCGCGGCTCCGAATACGTAAACACTGTTGCTTTCTATCCGCCAAACGCCGAGCACCCCGATGGCCTGGTCATCTCGGGCGGCAAAGACACCATCATCGAAGTCAAGAACCCCCGGCAGCAGCCGACCGACCACGCAGAGCGTCTGCTAATCGGTCACGCCCACAATGTCTGCGCGCTTGACGTTGCCCCCAACGGCAAGTTTCTAGTGTCAGGCGGCTGGGACGGCCAGGCGCGCGTTTGGAACCTGAGCAATTGGGATACCGAGCTGACGCTGAGCGGGCACGACGGCATGGCAGTCTGGGCAGTGCTTGCGCTGGACGAGAAAACTGTGGTGACGGGCTGCGCCGACAAGAACATTCGCGTGTTTGACCTGACCAAGGGCAAGGGTGGCGAGGTGGACGCTTCAACAACGATATACACACCCGATGTGGTGCGCGCATTGTGCCGCCTGTCGCCGACACACCCGAGCGGCGCCGATATTGCGAGCGCGAGCAACGATGGTACAATCAGATTGTGGAAGCTTGATGGCCAGCAGATTAGCGAGCTCCACGGCCACGAGAGCTTTGTCTATTCGCTGGCCAGCCTGCCCACGGGCGAGCTCGTCAGCTCAGGAGAGGACCGCACAGTACGCGTATGGAATGGCCTTGAGTGCATACAAACAATTACGCATCCTGCCATTTCAGTCTGGACTGTGGCCGCTCACCCGGAGACTGGCGACATTGTGTCTGGTGCCAGTGACGGTGTTGCCCGCGTCTTTACACGCACTCCCGACCGGGTTGCCGACAAGGAAACGCTGAAAGAATTCGAAGATTCTGTCAAATCGTCCTCAATTCCCCAGCAGCAGGTAGGCGGCATCAACAAGGAAAAGCTACCCGGGCCCGAATTCTTGCAGACCAAATCGGGTACCAAAGAGGGCCAAGTACAGATGATCAAGGAAGACAATGGCAACGTAACAGCGCACACCTGGTCGATGAGCCAGCAGCAATGGATTAATGTCGGCACAGTGGTGGATGCGGTTGGCAGCACAGGCAAGAAGGTGGAATATCAAGGCAAGTCGTATGACTTTGTGTTTGACGTGGACATTGAGGATGGCAAGCCACCGCTGAAGCTGCCTTACAGCCTCTCGGAAAACCCTTACGAACGAGCTACGAAATTCTTGAATGATAATGAGCTGCCCTTAACTTATCTCGACAATGTGGCAAAATTCATTACGGAAAACACAAAGGGTGCCACGCTGGGCCAGACGGCGCAGAGTGGTGGCCCTGACCCACACGGAACAGAGTCGAGATACCGTCCAGGCGACGATGCGCAACAACCCGCTCTATTGCCGCAAAAGGAGTATCTCAACATTTCTGCCGCCAAATATGAGGGTCAGTGAGATTCTATCCGTTTCGCACGATTTTACTAACAATTACAGTCATTTTTAACAAAATCTCGAGCGTCAACAAGACGATGATTTCTAGCGGCCGAAAAGACGCTGCTCTCAACCCTGGGGAGGAATCGTCACTGCATGCAATTCGTACGGCTCTTGAATCTTCCAGCTCCATCCCTGCAGACGCTCTGCCGTCTCTTGTCAAGATCATCACGCAGTGGCCATATGGCGATCGTCTCGCTGGTCTGGACCTGCTTCGATGCGTGGCTCGCTTCCACACGGTCGCCAAGTACAAGGACGATGCATACGGCAGTATAGTGGACCTGGCTATTGCCGCGTCGCTTCCCAATGCCGAGACTCCCAATGAAAACGCAACGATGATGGGCGCCCGTACGCTTGCCAATCTTTTCAGCACTGCCGACGGGCGCAGTCTAGCCAACACGCGCGTGGACACGCTGCTGTCGTTCTTGGAGCGCGTGGCGGGTATCCAGGGCGGTGCCGCCATTGGGCCGCACAACCGCAATCTCCTGATTGCCGCGACGACGGTGGCTATAAACCTGGCCGTCTTGGTCAACAAGGAGAAGCTGCTGTCGCCCAAGGAGAAAAGGCGCCTGCTGCAGGTGATTGGAGTGTTGCTCAAGGGACAGAGTGACTCGGAGGTGCTGTACCGTGGACTGGTGGCGTTGGGCACCGTGGCGGCTACGTCCAGGCAGGATGCGACGGCCGTACCTGGCATTAGCGGATGGGTCAACGAGGCAGCGGGCAAGGCGTCTGAGGATCGGGTCAAGTCGCTGGCGGCCGAGTGCAAGAAACTGGTTGCTTGAGCCCTGTGCTCGAGCGATGCGCTGTATTGTTAAACGTAGCATAGGGTCAAGGAGGCACAATAGAAGACATGATTTATGCATGAAATGATTGGTATATTGAAAAGATGCAAGCTATTAAGGAAGCTGTCATGTCGTGTCGTGAAGCAGCCGAAAGACCCATGAAAAATTTTGCCCAGACGCCCAAAACACCATGAAAGGAGGACAAGCGGGGATGCGTTTACAGCGTCAGCAGGGCGGCAGCGGCAAGGAGGAGCGGCGTCCAGCCAGCCCAGCCGACGGAGTGGAGGGTGCGCTCGGCGGCGGAAGTGTTGGTGTAGTTGTCGGAGCCCGACTCTTTCCTGGTGATAGAGTAGATGTCGGCGAAGCCAATGTCGGTGGAGTTGTAGCAGTTGGACTCGTTGACGGGAGCGATGCGGTGGTCGCCGGGTTCAACAAAGATGATGTCGACGCACTGCTTCGGTCAGTCTTTTTGCCAATTCTGTGTTGTTTCCCACGATCGTCGCTTGTATGGGGAACACGCAGGATGCTTTGTGTGTGTGGAAGGCGACTTACCGAGTAGAGGGCGGCGCCGTGCTGGGCGGTCTCGACGATCTGGATGGTGGCCTCGTCGCCGGGCTTGACGCTTGCGCCGACAGGCAGCGGGACCTGAGTGAGGCAAACGGTGCCGGGATAGGGGTTGTTGGTCGGGCCGAGGATCTGAAAGGGATGGACCATGGGGTTGCTCATGTTGGGGGGGCCGCCGGCAATGTTGACGCTGGGGTCGGAGCCGAAGCCAAGATTGACCTGGAGGAATGCGGTGAGGTGGCCGCGGAACCAGCCGGGCTGGAAGGCGATGGTACCGCCGCCAATGGGCCAGTAGGTGCGGTTCTTGGTGACGCCGGTGCCGCCGCCTGTGGTAATGAAGCAAAATGGTTAGCGATGGATGAGGACGAAGTGATGGAGTGGTTCAGGCCCGGCGTCGAGCGAAGCGAGGAAAAAAAAAGAGGGAAAAAGAGGCTTACATGGATACATCCATTGCATTCCGTAGGGATATGTCTCGTTGGTAATGAGGTTATTACCGCGCCAGCCGGGATATGTGATGACGGTGTGCGCGGTGGTGAGGCCTGCGAGGGCGAGGCTGATGAGAAGATTGAGCTTCATGATGGGAAGCGGTATTGTCGTGAGGTTTATTATGAGGTGGCGCAAAGAAAAAGCTCAAGAGCTGCTGCAGCAACCTGGGCCGGCCAGATTGAAACGAAGTCTTTTCGAAGCTTGCGGTGAAGAAGGCTTGTCGCTAACTAATTAGCTGCAACAAGGACGAGCGAGGCTGAGAGATGAAAAAGCAGGTCGGGGCCAAGGCGTTTCACGCATGAATGATGGCTGGACGAGACACGAGCAAACAAAAATCACAGACCCCAAAATTTCGGAGGAGGAGGAGGAGGAGAAGCAGGCCGGGCGGCCCTTTTTCTTATGAGGAGCCCGCGTTCACTGCGGCATTGAATTACTAGTTTTACTGACTGCGTGCTACACATGGCAGGGGATTGGGGGGGGGGTGGGTGCGGGCCGAAGGAGGGGGAGATGGATTCGGACCAGTAGAGGAGGGGGACTAGCCGCCGGGGATTTGGGAGGCAAGCCACAGGATCGGCTGGGCGGGGGGGAAACGGGCGACGAGCTGAGAGAGAGAGTGATGTGAGGTGAGGTGATGAAGGATGCAGAATGCAGCTCAACTATTCGGCCTTATTAGTGGCTGGATTCACAATGGATACTTGATCATGGTTGGACGGGAGCCAGGCTTCCTAGTGGGCGAGGTCGGTAGCCACAGTGGATCGGGTCTGATGCATCTCAGTCGAGATGTGCATGATGATTGGCTGCCAACGTTGATTTTAAGCGCCCACGACCCTGCGCAGACTTTTTGATGCCAGGGGGGGGGGGACCACTCTGACGATTTCGTTTCTCTTGCTAGGGGTCTGAAGTGATTACTTGAGTGGTTGGTTGGTGGGGTGGCTGGGTGCTCTGTGATATGACCTGCATGGGCAACCGAATGCAACACGCACGTAGAGTACATAATAACGGATGATTTGTGCGGAAAATGCAAAGGAACAAGTAGGAAAAATCGGCATCGACGCTATATAGGTGGCGACCGAACCGACCGGCAGTAACGGGCGCGAAATGGGATGATGTGATTCGCCCACGCGCATGTTGATGCAGTGATGGAGTAGACAATATGGATTCATATTAAAAGAAAGGTTGGTTCTGCTGAGGCCAACGAAACAAGGTCGTTTTAAAAGCAATACAAAAATCACGCTGTAAAAAAAACAAGTAAATTTGGTCATTGCGGGGAATGCAAGGCCACAGAATCACGGTTATATCTCTCGAGTCATTGGTGAGATGTAATACATGGGTCAAAATAATAACTTGACCCCCCTCACGTCTTTTGCCGCTTGCAGTCCCTCAAATTATCGTTTATTCCCGTCCGGAACGTTGCTCCTTGCAGAGCTTGCGTCCTCATCGCCGTCTCCCCGCCGTCCGTCATCGGTTCGGAACCCGGCAAGTCGCCCAGGCCAGACCGCGGTGCATGCGTTTGCTTAATTAGTGTTTGACGATGCACCATCGTCTTGGCAATCGCAGCACGGGAGCGAGGTGCAAGTCCCAGGTTGAGCCTCGTGCGCTCAACGAGCGGTGTCGCTCGCAGAAAAAAAAAAAGCACATCTCCCTGTCGTGGTCGTTGGTCGTAGCTTGATTTACCGTCTTCGATTGAAACCCTCCTACGTGAATAGTCACCATCAACATCTGAAAATTCCAAATATTGTCATTTTTTCTAAAGGCTTTTCCCATACACTTTTATCAAAATTGCATCTCGCCCCCCACGTCGAGCGAAGCGAGCAAAAAAAAATCACTTCTCGCCATGCTTGTACAGCCCAGCCTCGATGCCCTTAATCTGCAGCGCCAACAACCTCGAAAAATACCGACACAACGCCATATTGCCCCCATGGAACCAAAATCCCGGATGGCCGCTATTCTGCCACATTGTCCGCCACTCGCCCTCCTCATTCAGCCCCCACACATCCCTGACTCTCTCGTCAAGCTCCTCCCCGTACATGTCTCTCGCCTGCGACCGCATATTCTGATAGCCCGTCGCAAACACAATTTCATCCGCCTCCAGCTCCGACCCGTCCGCGAATCGCAGCCCGTGCGGTAGCACCTCGGCAACCTCGTGCCCTTGCTTGATGCGAATCTTGCCGTCCGCAATGAGCTGCGACGCGCCCACGTCAATGTAATACCCGCCGCCGCGCTGGAAGTACTTGAAGAACAGACCGGACCCGTCGGGCCCGTCATCGAGCTTGAAGCCCGCCGAGGTCAGGCCCTCGAGGATAGGCTTGTCGTGGGCCCGTTGGAGAGCGCTGACTTGCACCTGCACGGCTTTGAGAACGGCGTTGGGCATCCCGTGCAGAATCAGGTCCGCATCGTCGACGGGTGGCGACGTTTCGGAAAAGAGGCCCTTCAACGCAATGTCGGTGATTGCCTTCGACGAGACTACGTGTGTGCTAGACCTCTGCACCATGGTAACGTCGTAGCCGCTCTCGTAATAGTCGTGTGAGATGTCGTGTCCGGAATTACAGCAGCCTACCACAATCGCCTTCTTCCCCTTGCCCGTGCCGTCTTTCCTCGCACCCGGAAACTCCGTCGAGTGGCAGAGCAAATGGCCCTGAAAGCTCTCCATACCTTTGATCTCCGGTAGGTACTTCTTCCCCGAGTGGCCCGTCGCCTGAATGATGTGCTTCGGTCGAAAGGTCCGCGTCTCGCTGCTCCCATCTGGTTTCTTGCGCTGCAGCTCCACAGTCCACGTCTTCGTCGCCTCATCCCATGTCGTGCGCGAGAGCTCCGTTGCCATCCACACATTGAGCTCCATGGTCTGCGCATACGACTCAAACCAACCAGCCAGCTTGTCCTTCGGTGTAAAGACGGGCCAGTTGGGCGGAAACGGCATGTACGGCATGTGGTCGTACCAGACAGGGTCATGCAGAACGAGCTGATCGTACCGGCTGCGCCAGTTGTCGCCGATACGCTGGTTGCGGTCGACGATGAGGGCGTTGATGCCAAGCATCTTGAGACGGACGGCAGCCGTGAGACCAGCTTGACCGGCACCTATGTAAACTCGTTAGCCTTTTTTTCTTCTTTTTTTCCTCGCTTCGCTCGACGTTGGGCATTCACATCAATCTCGTTTCTTCGCTCCAAGAAAGCTCTCCCTCGTTCACGAATACGTACCGACAATCACCACCAGTGGCTCACTCCCATCCGTGTAATTCTCCTCGGCCTCTCTTCTCTCCTTCCAATTCTTCCTCCCCAGCTGCTGCCCATGCATCACCCCCGCCGGCCTCCTCCCATACGCCGGCTCCTCGAACCCCTTGAGCCCCTGCAAGACGGTACTGAGCGTGTACACCTTCCACCCCTGCCCATCGGCCGCCAGCCTCACCGTGCCCGCGCCAAATCCCACCTTTGTGTCAAACTTGATGAAAAACTGCACCACGTCCGACGCACCCTCCGCGTCCACTTTTACCACCGCCGGCTTGCGCGCTGCTGTCGTCGCATCCAGCGTCACAGACTCCAGTCGCATGCCGTCCCGTGAGGAGGCCGCGTCCGCCAGGAACCCCGCAATTTTGCCCGGCGACTGCACCGTGCGAAACTCCCACGTTAGTGCGAGATGGTCTCGCCAGTAGCCATTCTCGAGAAACAGCCCGGCCAGCGACCCCGTGTCGCCCGAGGCGAGGTGCGCGTTGAATGCGGAGCAAAAAGCTGTAGCCGTCTTCAAAGGGTCGAGGCGCGCGGTGGCGGCGTCCGAGGGAAAGCTGGCCAGCGGCAGGTTCGTCGTGCCGGGCATAGTATGGACCGTGGGGGCGGCTGTGGCCATGACTGCGGTGTTGTGTGTGGACAATTGAGTACCTGCGTGTGTGGTGACCAAGATGAAAATTATTAGGGAGAAGAAACAGCAGTTGAGGAGAGAAAAGAGGAAATTTTGAGGGGAAAAGCGGCTGAGGAAGACGTGGGCAGCTGGTGAGCCTTCCTATGCATGCAAAGAGGGGCTCCGAGACTGCAAGATGCATGCGCGCAACCCCCCGCGTATGCATTGCGAGTCCAGTCGAAAGCTTCAGCAGCTACCTATGCTTTGAGCTAGGAGTCCGGGGAAACACTGCTGTACACTGTGCAGCACCTATCTGCTAGAAGTTGGTGACAAGAGATCGGGTTAGGCCGACACAGGACCCGCCCCCGCAATCGGAGGGCAGCTTAGAGATGCCCTCTCAAACTGTGATGCCGTGGTCGTCCAGGGCCCGACCGTCTTTGTTCTGATGTGCTGGAAGGTACTTTTACATTGGGAGCCTTCAAAGTAAGCATCCTTGAAATTTAATACCTATTATAGTCTTGTTACGGTAGCGGCCATATCTAGTTGAAGTCAATCAAATCTTCAACAATCTCCACCGCCTTTCTCCGTTCTCCGTGAGCCTCTTTACTTGATGTTTCTGCTCGAGCCTGGACCGCCAACTCTTCAAACTCTTCAATAAACGCCTCATAGCCCACTTCAATCATGTAGTCGCTACTATAGACAGTGCTATCTTGGCTTCGGCCCCCGGAAGAGGTATTGTCGGCGAACTTCGAAGATGGGAGCCCGTGCGACAGCGACGCGCTGTGAACCCGGTCTAGCGCTGTCTTTTGAAGCTTCGTAAATGAGCCTGTTTTTGCCACAACGAATGAAGCCTGAGTAGGCTTATTCCGTGTGGAGACCCGTGCCTTCTTGTTGCCTCGCTTCCTGCCCCTTTGTCTTTTGCCCGACTTTTTGTCGCTGACTGTCTTCCTCTCCGCGTTCTCGCCTGGCGCTGTCTTTTGGCTTGTGGTTTCGTCTGGTGTCTTGACTATGCAGTCCGGTATCATGCTCATTTGACTTTCTTGTCTTCCGTGATTATCGTATGGACAGCAAGCTTCTCCCAAGCCTGCCCAGTCTTCTAGACTTCGGACAGAAAATGTCCTCTGGTGGATCGGGCACACTAGGGGCAGGTAACAGCCTCTTCGAGAAGCCATTGTGTCAAGAATAGGGCCCCACGTCGCGCTGCCTTGGAGGTTGGTCGCATTGCCAAAGATGTAGAAGGCATTTCGAGCTCGGCTAAGTGCCACCGTAGCTCTGTGGATGTTTTCAACGAATCCAACTGTAGGTCTTTGCCCCGGCCGCGGGCTGCGAACCATCGAAAGAATTATTACATCGTTTTCGCAGCCTTGAAAACTATCAACAGTTTTGCAAATGCCTAGCCCTATATTGTGGGCTCCTAGCTTTACGTTGATGAGCTCCTGCTGTGCAGTATAAAAGGATAAAATGGTGACCTTCTCCGCCGGCGTGCCACAGCAGATTAGATGTTTTGTGAGCCCGATAATCATATCAGCTTCGTTGTTGTTGGCTATGCTGTGACCAGAGGCACCAGAGCCAGTTTGCTCAGACCACGCATGATCGAACCACCAGAGAGGCGGCCCAATGCCGTTAACTGCTTCACGTTTTAGAACGCTACTATGGTCGTTAAGCCCTGGATAGAAGAGATTGACGAGCTGTCGAATCTCAGGGATCATTCGCCGTTGTATCTTAAGGACTTGGCATGGCATGGCATATTTGGTGACAAGTCGCTCAAACAAAGATACCTGCAGGGCAAAGACGGGTTCTGTAAGGATACGGGTGATAGGGCGCGGTGTCAGTTGTTGGTGATCACCGACCAAGGCAAGATGCTTAAGTGACGGTAGCAGAGCAGCGCTAATGCTTCCTTCAGTAGCTTCCGATGCTTCGTCAATTATCAAAATGTCGGGGTTTATAGTTTGAAGAAGTTTGCGGTATTTAGATAAGCCGGTAATTGTGCAACCGATAATCTGTATGTGAGTCTTTGTAATGACACGATAATCACGGTCCATTTTGTTTCTCTGAAGGCGATGGCAGGCGTCTTGGAACTTCAAAAGTGATTCATGAAGTTTCGCGCGGTTTTTCTGAGCCAGTGCAAGGCACATGTAATTGAACACATCCTCACGATGTTGCGCCTTTACTTTGTATAAGTCTTTATTGCGGAGTAAGCTTCTGCAACGGGCAGCTGGAGGCTCAGGGCCTTTGCTCGCAAATGAGATATATGGACCGATTGGCTTATCTGGGTCTGGCAACCGACGCTTGCAAGGGTCTTCTTCGCTCTCGACTCTGGCCTTGGTCTTCCATTTCTGTGCAGAGTGAGGCGCTTTGGCAGGAAAGGTCATAAATGATTCCCAGCCTAACCATGCTAGAAGGGGATCGGTTTCCTCCGATGTTACCCATTCATCGTTTTCTAAAGAGTCAAACTGCTCTGAGGTGATGATCTTCGCATCCCTAAACGACTTCATATCGTAATTTTGCTGACCCTGGAAGGCTCCTTTCAGTTGGAGCTCGAGCACTTGACGTGCGGTTTCGAAATCTTGATAGGCGGCTGGCGATAATCTAATACCGATAACGGTGCCTCTACTTCTTTCTCGAATGTTGAACAGGGAATACTCTTCGATGGTTTCTGAGACTGTGCGGCCGCCCAACCGACCGACAGCCAAACCCCTTTTGAGGCAACGCTCGAGTAGCTGATCTACCGCGTGGTTGCTTTGAGCCGCGACGATGACTGGCTTTTGTGGCTTGTGGGGATATCGACTTAATATCTCTTCAATTGTTACCACAGTCGTATGTGTCTTGCCTGTGCCGGGAGGGCCTTGCACAACTGACAACTGTTGGCCTATGATCGCCTCGCAGGCGGCGACCTGTGACTTATCAAGCGCATTGCGGATCTGAACCCGTGCTTTGACTGGATTATTCTCCAAGCTTTCACTTGGGTCGTTTGACAAAATGTATTTGTCCATCAGGGATCTGGTGTCGTTAGATGAAGGTCTCGTGGAGCTGGAGCACAATACAGATAGGTAACTTACATCTCAGATGCGGCCGCTTGTAGGGCCGTCATAGTGTGACGGAAGGACTGAAAATATCCGTCTTTGGCTTCAAGTAAGTAGTACTTGATATTTGGGTCAATCTCAGACCAATCCGAAATAAACAAGTCAACTCGTGGAGGCGTTTCTTCCGGCTCCGGAGGATCTGCCTCGAGATCCGGCCAAAGGCCACCAAAAAGGAATCGATATGCGACTGTGGCAACCAGACACTTCGATCGAAAACCGTCTTCTGTAGGTGACAAAACGACAAGAGAGCCTTGACGAAGCCTTCCAGAATTTGCCCAATCCACTGGTGCGTCTAGAGCTCTTTCCGTAGAAAACGAGACTCGGGTGGCAGCACCATGGGCGGTCAAGACGACGCCTAGGATTTGAACCTAAAAAGTCAGTACGCTGTACCTTTGAATACATGTTTACTCACATTTGTGTAAATGTACACGGAATCCCCTTCTTGCATCGACGGAGTCCGTCGAAACTCGGCGACCGCGAGCCGAGTTGGCTCGACGGCCTCGAACCGTTGCATGCGATAATGTTTTTCGAGATAGACTTCTTTCGATTCGATTTCGTCATTCTCGATGGCAAGAAGAGGCGGCGGAGAGTCCCGTAAGATCTCATCGGGAGAAGGGAACTCGGGCTCTTCAAGCCACTTTGTTGATGGGCTCGTGGATAAGTTTGTTGATGACCTCATTTGGCCAGTACTCGTGCCCCTGGTGGGCAGAATAAACGACTGTAATTGCTGCCATAAGTGTTAGTTCGGATTTTCTGACCCAGGATATCATGTACATACCAATGCTCCATCACCAGTTTGTGCGGCCATTCTGGACACACAGAAGTGAGAACGTCTTCACGATGGCAAGTGTTTCGAGAAAGTTTGAACGAAGAGAAGGATTCTGGGGAACACTCGACGGCCTCGTTACAAAGAAGGTACTCGGAGCAGCGCTGACGGGACGGATGTTGTTGAGACGTTGAAACGAGCAGCGCAGGCGTTGTGAAAGGGAAGAAAATAGATTGTGAAGGCTGAGGCCTGACGTGCCCTTCCTCTTGTGACGACATTCAACTGGCAGCTGGCATCCCCGTTTGCAATAGGAAACACAACAAGTGCGAACTCACGCGTTCGTTCGACGGTCTATCCTAGGTTGAGTATCAGTGGTTTGAAACTCGATATTTTATTACGTAGGTAGATTCCACATGATGTCGGTTGATGCACTTTTTCACAGCTTGTCATTTTTTGGAAAGTTGACTTACATCAGCCAGCCATTCTCTTCGGCGTCTGTACAGCGGACCTTGCAAACGACTTCTTCCCTGCTACTAGTTCAAGTTTAGTGGCATTGCGTGCTGCGTCTGTGGACGTCTTGCTTTCTTACTTGGCAAGAAGTAGAATGAAATGCTCAAACGATTCAGACAACGACTAAATCAGACAGGCGCATCATTTGGTTGCCGGGGTACCGTGTTGCCAGGCTAGTCAGTGGCCGTCACCAAGTTCATCCACGCCAGAACCGTCAGGGCGATCCCGGCTAAGAGGCGTTTGTCCGGCCTGCTCTCCGACTTTGGGCTGCTTGTGAACATTGTGATCGTAGGCGCGGCGAAATCCCCCGCATCGCGACTACCGAACAAATATCCAAGCTAGGTCACGACACTGCCTCCATCACGGCTTTCGTCCATAGCCCAGAGACCGGGCGAAGAGCAACGACTGAGCCTCGGACGCTATCTGGATCCGTGGCCAAGGATGTTGTCTGGCAACTTGCCGTCCCCTACCAAAGACCCCATCAAATGCCTAAATGCAAGATTTCGCTACTGTAGAAGAATCTGCCAACTCGAGTTAACCCGGGCTCGATACTGCTTTCTGGTCCAGCTGATAGTGTTGGCCTGGCACTAGTCCCGACGGACTAGGAGCTTGATGTGCCAACGGTCGCTCGCGGTGTCAGAAGCGACATTGCGCATTTCTCGCCAGCACGGCCCCGTCCTGCATATTGCTGCTGGTGTACGTAACGAGCTTTTGTGAGGCCCGCCAAGACTGTGCCAGGCTCCAGGTCAGAAATAACCCCCAAGACAGCAATTTGCAACTCGGCGCTCTGCATTACCTCGAGAATATCAGTCTGGCTCATAGGTTACCGAGACAGCTTTCGATCCAAGGACACGCTCGGCCAGGGCGTATGGTGCCTCGCGAGAGCTGGCGACAACGCAGATCACTTCAGGCAGACCCCAACTAAAAAGAATTCACAAACGAAGAACATGGCTTATTCCAATTGTTGCATCTTCAATAAGAAATTCTGCACACGCTCAGGCCTGCCTCCAAGCGTCCCTCCCAACGCCTTCTCCCATCATAGTCCGCGTAGACCTAGACACAAGACGCGAGGTGCCCGCGACAGCAAAAAAGGATTACGACAGTGACTGGCCAGAAGATCAAAAGAGCAAAAGGATAAGCGATGCGTGATCTGGGAATCGAACCCAGGGCTCCCCGACGTTGCTGATGGCAACGGAGAATTTTACCACTAAACCAATCACGCTTCGATGAAGAGGTTGGCGTTATTGACTTACATACGCGCTACACGAGGGCTTTTTCAACTAGGGCAAAAAAGCATCCACCGTCCCACCAAGGCCCCCCGCCGCTATCAAAGTCAACCGGTAGCACAATCGCACAACGCAGCAAAAAGTAATTCGTGAAAATTGGCAAAAGAATAATCAATGCGTGATCTGGGAATCGAACCCAGGGCTCCCCGACGTTGCTGATGGCAACGGAGAATTTTACCACTAAACCAATCACGCTTCGATGTTTGGAAGTGCGCTATGTGATTTCATGAACTCGAGCTCGGACAATGCGGTGTGGAGGACTGCTTTTTGCTCTTCTCCTTAAAGAGTAAAGGTTCTCTGCAAAGGGAGAGCCTCTCTTGAAAGTATGTGACTTGCAATCTGTGTGATATGACGCCTCTGAAGCGCGCGATATGGCCGATGTGAACCGCGTGCCCATCCACGACGAACGCAAGGCTGCGGATGGCTCAGCGCTCCAAGAGAGTCGACAACAGGCTCGATTTGAGAAACGACAGCATGTCATGCAGTTGCTTTCGCGTGATTATGCAGTTAGAGAAGCTCAGGCGACAAAGCCAGAGCATATCCTTCAGCTCGATCGTGATCTCGGTGAGAAGAGTGAAGAGTTACAAGCATACAGACGTTCGAGACAGCCTACGAGATTAAGAAATCTATATAATCTAAACCAGATGTTGTACATGACTTTGACTTGCTTTGTAGAGTCACCATCATCAGCAGGGCGTTGGTCTGGTCACATCTTCTTATAGATTCTAGTCAGAAGCGCAAGGCTGTACAAAATACCACGATTTGACGATCTAGTCTTCAATCCAAATGCTCGTTAACAATGTTCCTGCTTTGAAAAGCAAGGTCCTTTATATGTACAGTTCCCATAATTGTCTATACCATGCTGTTATGTACAAAGTCTTCATCGTCATCATCGTCATCATCATCATACCCTCCTCGCGCTCCATATCCAATGCCGCAAAATTAGCAAACGCCACCCAGTATCGACGTCGCGTCCGAGATTGGCTGCCTCCGCCAGTTCAAATGCCCATCGGGCCTGACGTGAAAGTCAGCAATCTCCTCGACCGGCTCCCAGACGCCCGTCTGCGGATCCTTTTGCACCGAGCGCAGCACAACGCTCGCGCCAAAATCCTCAAACAGGACCTCGCGCCGCCGCAGCCGCACCCACTGCTTATTCTCATCGCCCTCGCGCGCCACCGCGCGCTCAATCTGCTCGTTGCGCAGCGCAATGGCCCGATACACGCGGCTGTCGCGGAGCGCGTTGCGGATCGGGTACGCGCCGAGGATGCGCACGGCGTCGGCACGCACGCCCGCGTCGCGGCAGCCAAATGCGGCCACGAACAGCGGCCACGTCCACCCAGAGTCCATGGCGAAGCCGCAATTGGGACGCGCCCGCAGCAACGTCTCGGCGAGGACCGTGATCTCGCGGTACTGCGGCGTCAGCCCGCGCGCGGTAATGAGCCCCGAGTACCGCGGCACGGTCGTGTACACGTAGAGGATGAGGTACTCGATGCGCAGGTTGATGGCGTGCAGGTACGGCGCGGGGTCGGTGTGCGCGTTGCGCAGAAAACCCTGGTACAGCGGCTCGTACGCTTCGGTCCACCGCTGGATCCAGTACCGGCAGTCGGCGATGAATTTGGAGATGCTGGGGTTCTGGCGGACCGCCGTCAGCTTAGCCTCGACTTCGGCCTCGGAGCTAGCCTTGGCGAGGGCGAGCTGTGCAGTCGTGGCCGTCAGCAGCGGCATGTATTGCACCATGTTCTTCTGCACCAGCGCCCAGTATCCTTGCGTTTCCTCCATGTCTTTGAACTCTCGTGGCATTTCTTGTAGTGTCGTGATAGAGTTTCTCTTTGGTCGAAAGTATGGCGAGTGTTTTGTAAACGGCGCAATGCCGGGCGGTCGCTGCGGAGGCCCTCCAACCGGTGCCCCTGGACCCGGCGTACCGGGAGACTGGCCAGGTATTTGCTGCCCAAGCCCGGGAGGGGTCGGTGCCGAGGATGGTGATGATGTGTAGGATCCCGGCGCACCGGGTGATGTGTTCTGAGTCAAGGGGCTGTCTAGACTCTGCGGACTCAGCATGCCCATTGGCTGGCCCTGCGAGGTCTGCCAGCTCTGAGGCGTGCCAGGATCACTCGGTGGGGATTGCATATCAGCCAGGCGTTGCGGGCTCGATGTCGGTGACATGGTGCGTGGCTGTTGCTGCGGCAGCAGGCCTGGCCTGCTGTCGCCCTTGAAGAAGAATGACTTATACGAGCCCATAAACGACCGCGACTGCAGCTCGAGCGGCTTGTAGCAGTCGAGAATCTCCTGCACCATGGCTGGCGGCGCGGGCGCGATGCGGACCAGGTCCGGGGCCCTGGGCGTGCACCCGGCCAGCTCGTTGAGCATGCTGAAGCCGTGGGTGATGTGCTTGAGCGCCGCGGGCATGTTGCCGCGCTGCGACTCGAAGCAGATGAAGAGCAGCGACGACAGCAGCGCCGTGCGCAGGCCCTCCTGTGTCGGCGACGCCCCGGCCTGTAGCCGCAGCGCCTCGCAGTACAGCGCCACGGCGTTGAGGTAGTGCCGGTTGTCCTCGGTCAGGGCCGCCAGCGAGTTGTCGGGTCCGCACGCGCGGCGCAGCGCGCCGACCGCCATGGCGCCGTATCGCAAGGTCGGCTCCTCGAGCGTCAGCTGAGGCATCGTGGCCGTCCATAACCGGGTGTGGCTGAGACCGCCGCTGAGAAATGTCACCGAAAGGCCCGCCCACTCGTCGAAATATAGTCGCTGATCTTCGCTCTTGAATCGCAGGGTGTTGACGAGGGGTTCCGTCAATATCAAGGGCGCCTTTTTCGTATGTATAAGCTTTGCGTTGTCGCTCGTGCCCTTGCCATCCGCCGCGTCGGCGTACGAGTCGCAGTAGCCTCGCCATTTGATGCAATTCAGGCACGCCGGCCGCGTCTCGTCGCATTTTACATGTCGTTTTCTACCGTCGGTCAGAGTTTTGTTCAAGCAATTCGAATTCCGTCGTCTCGCGTCGCTCCGCTTGCACTAGACAACTTACTTGCCTGGTGCAGGCAACGTTAGCTTCCCAAATTTCAGTACCCAAAACATGCATTCGACGGCTTACATGTCGCGCAGCCGGTGCGCGCACGAGTTGAGCTTCGGCGAGTGTGTCTGGTGCGAGATTCGAGAGCGAAGCGAGATGTACCGGCGCGCGCCGAGGCGGCCGCTGCGCTGCTCGAAGACTCCGCCACAACCGTTGACCTAAATGTCGCGCAACGAACAAAATGTCAGTCGACCAAACTTCCATCGCTTGTGCTACGCCTCAGCGCAATGTCTCCATCGCAGGCGAGTGTGCGCGCCAATTGGCCTCACGCAGAATAACGGCCGGGCGGCTGTCGGGAGGGTGGTGGACTTACCGTCCCGGTGTCGCCTTCTTGGGCCGGGCGAGCGGAATCGAAAACTGAATCTCCATGGCCGGCGTGCGACGTCTCGGGCCGGGGAACGCACTCTGCTCAATACGCCAAAGAGATGTAGCAACCAACTACATGGAGAGGGGACTCGACACAATTTACTTTGTGCAAAACATACGAATATGCGGAGAGTCTAGTTTAGCGTCGTTCGGCCGAAGATGCCCGGCGGGCGGTGTTTAGAAGAACGACTGATCGCCACGTTTATTTATTTTTTCCACATCGCCGTCTACTTGGTACAAATAAAAACAAGAATCGAGTCCCTCTCGTTCAAATAACCCACACAATAAATATCCGGCTCACAGCCGAATCATCTTGGGCTTCTCGTCCTCAGCCTTGCCAGCATCCCCCGATTGCTTGGCGGTCGCGTGCACGTCCAGCTTCAGCAGGGAGAGGATCATATCCGCCTTCTGCACCAGGTCCCCGAACCCGAAATCCTTCACTCCGCGCGGCGTGTTCCGGACAATCTCCTCGCTCAGCCCGAGAATGACGCCCAGATACGAGAGCTTTTCATTCTCCGCATTGGGGTTCTTGATGGGCGGGATGTTCGGGTGGCTGGCCCAGTGAATCTCGCCGGGGTCGTTGGCGCCCGCAAAAAGACCCAAGACGCCTTTTCTTTCCTTCTTGATCCACGTCATCTTGGTCTCCTCAAAGACGCGCCCGTATCGCATGGCGATGAGCAGCTGCAGCGGCCGCGCCGGCGCCGTGTCGGCCGTCGGCCACAGCGTGTCCAGCTTCGCCTCGTCGCCGCCGAGCTCGCCCCGGAGCAGCTTCGCCACCTGCAGCGTGTGGTGCAGCGCGTAGTAGTTGACACGCTCCTCCGTGAGGTCCTTGGTGTTGTCCATGATAAACTCGCGCGCAGACAGGGCGTTCGGGTCAATGTCCTCCAGCGCCTTGGACTGGCCGACAATGTACGCGACGTCGAAGCGCGTCGGCAGCGCGACGGCCTTGGGCTGAATGTACGCGACGGCCTTTTTGAGCTTCTCCTCCACCTCGGCCGCGTTGATCTTCAAAACGTCCGTGTACTTCTTCTTGAACTCGGCCGATTGGAGATTGGCAATGTACTCGTCCTGGAAGGTCTTGGCCAGCGGCTTGAGGGAGACGCCGGAGCTGGTGGTGAGCTTGTCCGGCAGCTCCAGCACAGCCTTGCGCTGCCGGCGCCTGATCTCGGTGTCGGTAGCGGCGCGCAGCTGCGCGATCGCGACCTCGGTACCGTTGAGGATCTCGGCCTTCTTGCCGGCGTCCTTCTCGGCCTCCATGGCAATCTGTCCGGTGGTGTTGGTCACCGCGATGCTGTCCGACATGTCGGAGATGACGAGCGCGGCCTCGGCCACAAAGGTGCCGTTCATCTTCTCGCGAAACGTCTTCTCAGGGGACGCGTACTCGTCCGAGTAGATGTACGTGTAGATGGTGTTGTCGAGGAACTTGGTCCACTCCTTGTCGCGCTTCTCGTGCAGCTTGGCGGGCTCGGGCACGTCCGGGGGGATGAAGGCGTTGATAATGGCCCGGACCGCCTGGATGACGAGGGCGGCCGGCCACAGCGGGGTGAACATCAGACCGTCCGCGAGAACGCACAGGGTCGTGTCAAGGGGGCTGATCTTGCCCTTGGACCCCTTGTTAGCCGCGTCGACCGTGCAGCCGACAAAGGGGATGAGGGCAGTTATGGCAGCAGCTTTTTCCAAGGCGGACGCATCGCGAGCAAAGGCGTCGATGACTCCAAAAACCCAGAGGGGTGTGCCAATCTTCTCGAGAGGCTTCGCCAGCTTTCCTGCGATGCCGTAAACAGTCTTGAATTTGGGAGAGGTTTTCGTGAGTGCCTTGTAGCCCAACCACTTGCCGCGCAACTCGGTCAACGTTTGAGAGAACTTCTCCTTGGCCACCTTTGCCAGGCCACGGGAGGTGGCGAGATCAGTGAACTCGCGCTTGGAGATCTCTTCAGCCGTGGTTGCCCACTTCTCGGTGATCTCGGGGAGTTCTCCTGGTTTGGAACCGGAACCGGAGTCGGGCTTTTCTCCTCCGAGGCCTAATTCATCGTCCTCGGCATTGCCTGGCTTTGCAGTCTCCTCGTCCTCGGCATTGCCTGGCTTCGCAATCTCCTCGCCCTCAGCGGCCTGGTTTTTGACACGATCGCATCCCGCGGGGGCGCCAGCTCTCTTACGCTTGAGGCTGCTGCAGGGCAAGTTTGCCCATTCCGCCGTCTTGCGCGCCTCCGTGAACTTGGCCTTGTCCTTGTTGAAGTTTCTGTCCAGCATGTACTCGTTCAGCCACTCCTCGACCGGCACGTCGTTGAATTCCTTCCACGGCAGCTCCGTTCTTCCGAGATGGCCCTCGGGGAAGCCGGCGAGCTCAGAGCGAATCTCAAACTCCCCGGACAGGGGAACTTCTTCGGGGAGGGGGTCGTCGGGGTACACGTCCCCCTTGTTGATGAATTCGCTAAAGATGATTTCGCTGCCTCCCCCTTCAGCCTTGGTCGGCGTGCCTTCGTGCCAACCGATGACCTGCTTCCACGGCACCTCGTAGACACCGGCAATCTCCTTTTCTTTGGTCCACGTGAGGTGTCTGTCGCCGCCAAGAGAGCCCGCGACATCGACGACCTTGCTGGTCTCTGGTCGGATCTTGTAGACGTACGTTCTCTCCGCGGTCTGCTTGCTCGCAAAGTTGATTGCCTCATCCTTGCTGGCGCTCATGGAAACGTAGGAAGAGCAGGAGCACGTCTTCTTGGAGTGGTGGTACACGCTGCTTCCGAGCTTGAACGCCTCTTGCGTCATCCCGTTCTTGTAGTCCGGGTGAGTTCCCTCAAAGATTCGCTTGGCGTGGGACTCGAAACCGCCCGCTTTCCGAACGTCTTCGGGTTTCCGGAAGGTCTCGCCGCGCCAGAGCTCGCCCACCTTGATCTTGACCTGGCTCGGTGCTTTCGGCTTGTCTTTCCAGGAGCCACCAGGAGCCTGACCAGGCCCCGGCGGAGGCGGCGGCCCCGGAGCCGGAGGAGGTGGTGGCGGCGGTTGACGGGCGTGAAGCTTTGCGTGCGTTCTGCGGCTGATGCGCTTACCATCAGCGATGATGAAGCCGTCCCGGCGTTGATGATGGGCGGCGGCGTGCGGTGCCTCCCACTGTGCCTGGACCACCCCGTTGTCCTGCTCGCCATGTCTGAGTGCAGTTGCACCAGAACTCAGGAGCAGGAGGCATGCGGTCAAAGATGGCAAGAGCATCTTTGATAGGGTTTGTGGCTAAAAAGAATGACAGCTGATAAAGTGCTCAATAATGATATAGAATGATGGCAAATGATTGTATGTCAGCCGGTTGAAGCTGATGCTAGCCACTTGAACGGGCATTTTATCAACGTCCGGCCAGTTCTTATATATAACTAATGTACAGTGCCCCGGCATCTTTAACATGAGGAAGGCTTTCCGAGCCTAGGAGTAATAGTTACATCACGCCGACGTGCATCTCTTCGCCAACTGAGAACACAATGCTGCGGAGCTGGAATTGGGTATACATTGGCAGCACGATTGCAACGCTCCATAGCGTGGAAATAGTCTGCATGATTGTCGCTTACTCGCTTGGCTCTCTCGCTTGGCTCTCTCGCTTGGCTCTCTCGCCCAGCTGCGCTTTGAGCCCCAATTCTTCTTGCTAACACGCATGATTGTCGCTTACTCGCTTACTCGCTTGGCTCTCTTGCTCGACATACTATGGACCAACAACGGGCAAGTGGGTAGTTAGTGATGATGCATGAAGTAGTCTCTGCATATTCAGTAGGGCTTATAACTTTAAATGGATTTTTTGATCTATTGATAAGATCGATAAGACGATCAAGCATATAAATAGAGTATTGCTACCGGCTATATTAAAGATCTTTTCTGTGCCCTATTCCCGGCTGACGGGAAAAAAGAATACCATGCTGGTGCTCTGTCGTTATGAATAATGCTGACAGGGCATCCCATCCCATCCCATCCCATGTCTTCAGTCGCCTCCGGCCATGATTGGCGAAGCATGGGATAGGATGAAACACAAATGCCATGGTCAGCCAATGCCCTAAACACGGCCCGGCATGAGTCAAAAATGGTTACCATGATTTTGAAACCTCTAGTTATAGCACTCATGGACCGAACCTTCCGAGAGCCGTCTTCGCCCTATTGGAGGGTCCTCCCACTTGATCGCCACGCGCCCGACTCAAGCCTCCAGGGCTATGCCTATTTGTTTATTCAGGCATCCACCTTGATTTCCAGGCCTTTCCTCTTGAAACTTTCTAGATTCAATGCGGCCATCAATGTTTACTGCACATGCGTCAACTGCGCACATCGCCACGTGGGCTCTGGATGTAACGTTGCCATTCATAGTCACCCCAATGCAACTTGCACCTGTATGCTATGTACATCCCCTGCGCCGTGCGTCTCCGAGAAAACCGCCGCGCTCGCGTGTGCGCGTGCATTATTCCGCATAATACTTGAGTGCGCGTTCCTGAATCGAGGTTGTTCCTGCGCATACAGACTTGCAGGCGACATGTCAGTTGATGAAGACGCCCTCCAGGTACCCAACTGAGGCTCATGATTAAGGCAAGACGTTTATCATCAATGCTAAGAGGCTTATGGTAAATGGCGCGATGGTCAGAGCCAAGCGGTACGAAAATTCATATTTAGGCGTTTTTTTTGCAAGTCGTATTTTACTGTCATGACCGTTGAGAGGCGGGGAGGCCTATTCACGACATATCCTTCTCAGGCGTGCCATTTTACCTGGTGATGACTCGGTCAAGATATAAACCTGTGTACATCTCCCTTACACTTCGTATCCCAAGATCAAGTTCACTACACTTCTTATTCCATTGCCACTATCAGGTCTTTGTCTTTCTTTAGCCACCGAACACATCATCCTATCCTGTCATCAATCAAGATGGTCCGTATTACTGCTGCTGCTTTCTTAGCGTGTAAGTTCACCATTTCCAACGTCCCTTAAGAAGAAAGATGAATGTCAAGGACACTAATAAGCGCGCCTTTAGTTGTTGCCATTGCTTCTGCCTCGTCCCCTGTTTTCTCTGATGGTGTGAGCGTTTCTGCTCGAGCCGATGCAGCAGCCGGTGAAGCAGCGCCGGCCCCAGAGGATCTGAAGCAGTTGGATACGCTGATTGATTCTGTACAAACGTTGCAAGAAATGTTGAAGAACCTGAAGCAGGATGCTGGTGGTGCGGCTCAGTAAGGTGCTGGTGATGGGAATCGGGAAGATGCTGGTGGTGGGCGGATGGAAGATTCTATGGTGCTTTTAGGTCGCGTTAGACAGTCAATTGGCAAATACAAAAATGCCCTGCAAAGAAAGGCGAATTTACCATGTAACCATCGCACGGCATATCCATCAAATTGCAGTTTAATAAGCCCCAGTTTAGAGTCGCAAAACTGTTACGTGTTGTGAACTTGTGAATGACCCTAACCGGATGACAGATTATGGCAACAGATCCAACAAGGGCACTTTTTCGAATCATGATGAGCATTTTCTTTATGCGCAGCTTCTCATACAAGTAAATTGGCCAAGCTTTGTACTGAAGAGCGACCGCAAACCATTTCACTCAACCTGTGTTCAGTCAATGCGTCAGGTATGCATCACAGGTCAGTCCGAAGCAGACACATTGGAACTACGTGATAAACTCTTTCTCGACGAATGTTTGCAAGCAAAGAATACTACTACCTCAATGGCACAATTAGAAAAAGCCGAATTGTCGACACAGAAGAAAAACGAAAGACTGAAGGGGAAAAGAAAGAAAGAAACATGGCATTGAAGAATTCGACGTAATTGTGACTCGCTACCCTGTACGCGCACCGTTCAAAATGCGTCGCTTCACGCAATGAGTAATACGCGGTAATATCCAACACTCGCTAATTATCTTGTGTTTACATCTTTGCCAAATCGATTTGTCCTGTATCTCCATGGGCTTGGGGTATGGGTTTGCTGGTGAACCTCCCGAAAAGCAAATTTTCCTCAATACCTGTCAACACGTCATGCCCTCGGCGCAAATGGATCTCACACTCGTACGTGCGTGATTGGAATGCGTACGTCACGGCATCGGCGCCCTAGTGCCTGAAGCTCACCCGATCTTTGATGACGGCCTATAATCAATCTTATCTGGGTCAGAGTCCGACTCTCGAGATTGATCCTGAGGGACGTCTTCCGGCAGATCAAGGCTGACTTGGAGAACAGATTAGAGTGCTTTATTATGTGTCAGAGACCCTGGATCTCCGGCGGCACCGACCTGCTCAAGCAGTGTCGCATGCGCGAGGTTCAGATCTGGCAATAAGATTGTCTCAGCCACGGACGCGGGCTCCTCAGTGGCAGATCCTCTCCGAACGTCGTGTTCCCGACGTGGAGGAACCGAGTAGCCCTCACAGAGATCGACATTAGAGAAACCCAGCCCTCTCACGTTGGAAAGCCGTCGCTGTTGAGGAGGAATCTGCGCACGCTGCAGTTGTTCAAGGGCCGAGTCGAAGAGGCTCTGCCAGCCATCCTGCTTGGACTCGAAAGTGACGGTCATTCTCAAACATGACGTTTCCTCGCCTAGAGCCCACTCGAACGGTACAGCATATTGGCCATGTCGAGGAACGTGAGGCCCAGTCGAGGAAGGGTCGAATGCAACGTATGTATTTCTACACTAAATCGTTACTACGTAAAGTAGTCATACCAGGTAAATCTACGGCGTAAATCAGCAACGTGCATGAGCTGTCGTTGCGCCATCAAGCTTTCAGCACTGAACTAGTCATTGATGGGGTAAACTGGTGAATAGCTCGAAGCTGTGTTGCATGCTTCTTCCTTTGTCTGTAGTCTTTCTTAATTGAGTTTGCCTTGGCCACTTCTTCACTCTTGTTTGTTTTTGTCTCTGATTTCCAATTACCTTTCTTAGTTTCTCGTGTTCAAGATTGGCGTCTCGCTTGATCGCCTGCTTGCCTGGTTACCGAGGCATAATCTCTCTTCTGGCTGGGGAAGCAAAAAAAAAAAGAGCGAAAGAAACAAGCCAACAAGTGTCTGAGAAGGGAATCGAGGTGACGTGATGATCGAACTGGTAGCAATTACGTGAAGAACAAGCGTATTAATATTAGCTTCGCCTGCTGTTGGAAAGGTTGAAAGGGTCTTTTTGAGTGCGTGGGGATGGCGGGGCCTGGATACTGAGATCTATCACTTAACGTTATAATAAGCGGCGAGCAGGAAAGAAGCCGCGTAAGCATGAGGGGGGATACGGGCGAGCGCGTGGTGCACATGTACTGATGAAAGAAGGGCACAGATGGCGAGGCATGGATCGGCAGAATACACTCAGTACGAAACAGTCGAGGGTGGAGCGACTGGGCTCGTCCTTTTGTGCGGCATCTTTCAAAACGAGGAGTGGGCTGTCGCAGGATTGGGACGAGGAAGCGGCCGCGTGTCATTTTGCATTGGATATCCTGGCGCGAGTCGTATTTTAAGATGAGGGGATTGAATTGGGTGCGTGATGCGGCGGACGGAGGTTGTGAGTGGGATCTGAAGTCTGGCTGGGGCCATCGGCTTGTTCCGGGCGTGGAGAAGGGAGGAATGGCCGGACAAGTAAAGAAGACGAAAATGATGCTCTTTTTATTCTTTGAAATTTTCTTTCCGAGGGAAAATTACCTCAAAGACAAGGGGAGACGTAAGAGGTGAAGAGTTGGTAGGACGGGAGCGGAGGATGTAATGAGGAGCGCCCGATTGTGATGTCAGGGCATTCCAGGCGGGGAGGTCGGACAGGGAGTATACTGCATTATTACCGAGTAATGATGGAGCGAGCAGAAGCGAGAGGTGCCATGTGCGTGAGTCGTGAGTCGTGGTGGATGTGAGACTGCGACGAGGGTTGTGGTGGGTGGGCTCTCGGAAGATATTCATTGGCCAACTACATGTTGGACCAGAGGGCATAATACTGGTATTAAGGCGAGCTTGCGTGGCAGAAAAAGGGCAGGCAGGCTGTGGGCTAAAAAAAGACACGGGCGGCAAGTGGTACTCGGTAGGCAGACTTTGTTATTTTACTATTTGTTGATTGTTACTGGTAATTACCAGTACGGATTAGTGCATCGAGACGAGGCTGTCACCGTTGGGATAAGCAACCAGATTGCCAGATAAGCAGCCGGCCATCCATCATTCAATGGTGGTTGCCCCGAGCGACGAGCAAGGGATGGAGTTGGGGTTGGTCGCGAGAACGTGCGTCATGGTCGCTGGAATTGAAAAAATCCGCGTGAGGCATGGACAATGGGGATATTGATTTTTTTCACGTTTGAACCAGTGGGCTAATTTCTTCGTTCTCGGCGGATTGGCTTGGATGAGGGAATCTCGTAAAAGCTGGCGTGGCCTGGCCGAGGCCAAGGCGACTGATGCTGGCGGACGAGCAGGATTCGCTTGTAAAAAAAAGAAAAAGAAGAAAGAAAGTGATGGATAACTAGTTAGAATAAAGAACTAGGTTTTGCTCGAGGCTTGATGAAGCAGCCAGACCTGTAACTTTCTCGTGTTTGTGGGACTCGTATATTGGTGGCGCTATTGAGAACAATGAGGCCAATGTTTTAGCGATGATGCCAGAACGGTGCTAAAGGGGACTAGTAGAATGGCTGAAGAGACTAGCAAAGGTACAAGATGATGTACAGGGGCAAATCCTATCAAATCCTACCAACTCCAGTTAATTGAATATTTAGCATTACCGCTGCTTGGATCTACAAGACACTACTGTACAGGGAGGTCGGCCAGGGAATCATGGTGGAGTAATGTCGCTGTATTCGACCATTAATGCGCTACAAGTGTAACAAGTGCCGCTGTAAATAAGGATCAAGGCCTAAGGTACGTAATGTTGGCTGTAGCTAGGTAAGGTACCAGTGCACTCCTCCCACTTTACACCCAAACTATCTCGATGAATTACCGCATTTTCTCGACTGGTATTATCGAGTCGCCAATATCTATTCGAAGCACCAGTATTAGCAAATCAGCACACCAGCAAACCAGTACACCAGTACACCAGTACACCTACACCACTTTTAGGCATGTTGGCACCTGGTACTCTGGCTTCATCCAAAACCCACCTTGTCATCCACTCCTCCATCCACTTCGTCAACCATTCTGCAACCACTCCCGCTTCCCGCTTCCAGCTTAAGCTGCGCCTCTTCCCATTTCATCCATACCTCCATACCTCCATACTTCCAGACCTGGCCTGGTCAACTCGCCTAGTTACAGGCTACCGCAGCCTTCTTTACTCCCATTGCTTGCCTCGACCATTTCCATTTCCCCCTCTGCCCTTGCCGTTTCACCCGTCCTGCGCTTCCCGCGACTACTGTAAGCTACCGTCGCCCCAGCCCTCTTTTTACTCTTTCCTCCCTCCATCACTCCCTCCATCCTTCTACATCTTCTCTCCTACCGAATAATAATACACTCAACGGGCTCGTCGTCAGCAGCCTCGTCGTCAGAAGCATCGTCGCTTCTGCGCCCTTTTTGCTCTCGGCTGTTTGCGGCGCTGCCCACCGACCAACCTGTCGCAAACACCGGCCCCGACCGCGCTGCCTCTGGTCGCCAACACCAAGTCGACCAATTCCCTGACGCCATCGCCCTCGATCCCAACACATCTGCGCATGCACCAATTTTCGACAAGAGCAGCACACCATTGAGCGGCCCGCTGTCGTCCAATCCCCCCGGACACGGGCTTTCTTGAAATCTCGCCCTCGTTTGCTTCCCCACCCTCGCCATGCAGCACTACTCCAACGACCAACACTACGAGAGGGAGCCTCTTGATCCCGCCTACGACAATCGCTACAACACTCCCACTCAACGACCCCAATACGACGAATACGCTCAGCAGTCGCCATATCATGACGACTTGCCTCATCATACAGCAGACCCCAACAGCTCTCATTACGAGCCCGCTCACTTCGACGATATGTCCGCCCACGGTCCCCCACCGCCTCCTCCGCACATGAATCTTCACCCTTCCAACAGCTCTGCATCTCGTCAACCCCCCGACGACTACCGAGGCACCCCTCACAATATCCCACCTGCTCACGATAACTATGGTTCCGCCGCCGTGCCCGCCGCCGCCATGGCTGCCTCCCCTCCCAACTTTGCCGACCGCAACCCTGCAGACATCGGCATGGACTCTCTTCGCACTACCGGCCAGGTATTGCCTCCGCCTTCACGCGCACAATACCAGAACAACGCCTGGAGTAACTCGTCACCCCGACAAAGCGTACACAGCGGTCCCTACGCCGCCGGATATGCCACTGACGCTGATTCCCGCTCTACCGTCAACCCATTCGGCACCGTTGCCTCTTCCTCCGTCGGCTCGAGATCGCCCTCTAGGAGCCCCAACGCCTCGGGACATGGCTCCAACCAAGAAGCCTACTACAACTACTCGACCACCCCCCGTCGAGACGTTCCTCCCCTTGGCATGGTCGATCCAATGTCCATTGCCGATGATGGCGACGATGGCCTCGAATATGGCCCTCGCAGTCACAGAAATTCTGGTAACAGCGCCAATAAACGAGGTGCACCCGTCGTCGGTGCCGCCGCCATCGGTGCCGCTGCCGGCGGCGCCACAGCCGTAGCTGCCGAACACGGTATGTTTTCTCTTGCTTTGCTCCAATGCCCTCAGTCGCCGCCTTTCAGACCCCACACACGCTGGACAATGTAAGCTGACTCGCTTTTCCTCAGACACTCGTGGCTATTATGAACCTCCAAAGCGCGAACGATCCTCAGATTGGCTAGAGAAGAAGCAGGGCCGCTCCAAGAAATGGAAGTGGGCCATCATTGCCCTCATCTTCCTCGTTATTGCCGGAGCCATTGTCGGTGGTGTCGTTGGAACCCTTGTCACCGGGAGAAAGGATGACAACAAAAAGACGACCAGCCCCAGCGACGACGCCAGCGGCGACCTTGGCCTCAACAGTGACGAAATTAAGAAGCTGCTCAACAACCAGAACCTGCACAAGGTCTTTCCCGGCATGGACTATACCCCGATCAATGTCCAATATCCCGACTGCATTCACAACCCGCCCTCTCAAAATAATGTTACCCGCGACGTTGCCGTACTCAGTCAGCTCACCAACAAAATTCGCCTCTACGGAACCGACTGCAACCAGACCCAAATGGTGTTGCACGCCATTGACAGACTAGAAATGAAGAAAGATCTCAAGGTTTGGCTCGGCGTCTGGCAAGATGGAAATAGCACCACCAACAAGCGCCAGCTCTCCCAAATGTGGGATATTCTCGACCAGTACGGCGGCGATCAGTTTGAAGGCGTTATTGTCGCCAACGAAATCCTCTTCCGCAAAGAAATGAGTATCAACACGCTCTCCACGCTTCTGTCCGACGTTCGCACCAACCTGACCAAGCGAAGCATCAGCATGCCCGTTGCCACGTCGGATCTTGGCGACGACTGGACCGCCGAGCTCGGCAAGGACTCTGATTTGATCATGGCCAACATTCATCCTTTTTTTAGCGGAACCCCAGCCAATCTGGCCGCCCAATGGACCTATAGCTTCTGGGAAAACAAGAATGGCCCTATGTGGAAGACTGACAAGAAGATGAATGTCATCTCTGAAACTGGCTGGCCCTCTGGGGGCGGTTCCAGGTGCCCTACTAGTGCTCCTCAATGCACTGACCCCGCCAAGGCTGGTATCGACGAGATGAACCGCTTCATGAGCGACTGGGTCTGCGATGCCCTCACCAATGGCACCAACTACTTTTGGTTCGAGGCCTTTGACGAGCCTTGGAAGTCACGCTTCAATTCGGGCAAGGAGAATTGGGAGGACAAGTGGGGTCTGCTTGACGTAAATCGAAATTTGAAAAAGGGCGTCAAGATTCCCGACTGCGGAGGCAAAACAGTATCCTAGCGGGCAAATATGGGCATGAGTTTACTGGAAATGGCGATGAGGAGACGAGAGATGGGAAGATGATAAACTCGATCAAGGTGATTTGAGCAATCCATGAGTCACGTTGCGTGACTTGGCATGACTATACATTGAACTGCTGCTCCTAACCTGCTAGCATGGCTCACTGTTCTTGGCCATGGCCGTCCTGCATGTAGGTGTTTGTTCTTGCGACACTTTTTTATTTTATTTGGTGGACCTTGTCTGTTTATATATGGAGTATCTGGGGGGTTTTCTTTTTGACAAGTGCGAGTGCTGGGCATGAATTAGAATAGTATCTAGTACACGAGAAATGTATTTATACATGATTAATTGACCTTGGCGACCTTTCATTTGTGTCATCTGTTGCGATTCTGAGCGTCGTTGGTCTGTCGACTCATTGCTCACGTCTGTATCTGTCGTCCTCTTCCGTAGTGCTCTCCTGTGACGTATGCTGTATAGCCACTGATATGTCTTGCCGCGGCAAAAAGTATATACTGGTGCTGGAAAAGGCCGTGCTCGTGGTGTCCTGCGGAAACGCATGCCGTGAATACATGTTGTGCATTTTCTTCATATTGTCCAGATCACTCGATTGCTTCATTGCTACTCTACTCATGATATTAGCATGTCTCCTGAAATGCAGTTACGCGCCTCTGAGCGAAGCGAGGAGGCTTGAAGCCACGGCCCACGTCGAGCGAGGCGAGAAAAAAATAAAAATAAAAATAAAAGACGAACAAGAGAGATTGAGCAGATTGAGCAGACAATAATCCAGCGAAGCAAGTCAAAAGGAAAGAACATACGTGTCCCAGACATCCCAGCCTGTACCGATGAAGATGGCGGGCAAGTTGAGTTTAAGAGCGGCCGCGTAGATGGGGCGGTAAAGGTGCACGGCCAAGAGAAGAGTGGTATTATCGATGAGTGAGTATGCCGCGGGGGAAGAGACAACACGATGACCTAGAGAGGTGAGAAATGATTTGTCCGAGTCTGTGAAGATGGGCTCTTGGAAGATGCACTCGATGGAGCGCTTGCTATATTTCTCTGTCCCAATGTTAGTAGGTCTAGATGGCGATGCAAAAAAGCCAAAGAGGGAAAAAAAACCAAGACAGAGTAGCAACTATCGGAGAGAAACAGGCACCAACAATAAGTAAACCAAACTCACCTAATTGTGATGTAAGCGTCGACAGCGCACAAAGCTGCACATACGCCGCCCTCTTGGCCTCCCACCCGCCATCTTCCGGATCAAAAGTGCCGATGCCGAGACACACAGCCTTGTCGATTTGCAGATTCTGGGCATGTGAGTCGACCAGGCGAATCAGGGCTTCATGGGCGGGCGAGTCGAGCCACTGCGCGCGAATCTTGTCGTGGTCAGCGCGCAAGGACTCTGGGGGTCGGAGCAGACCGTGTGTGCGCGGCGTAAAGTTCTCTGGGAGGTGATGGGCCTCGGCGGTGTGTGTCTTTTTAGAAGGATTTTGGCGGGATTTACGCTTCACGCGGGTCCAGCCCTCATCAGCGGACATGATTTGTATTGCTTTGGATGTATATATGAGATTGGTCGTGTTATCGCCATGTCTCGTTTTGCTTCAAAGAGCTTGACCCGCTTTTTGAGCGATGTGACTTACAACGAAGTCTTGCTAGAAGACATTCAAAAAGGGAAGAGTGGTGGCACACTGAAACGTAAATTGTTTGCATTTTAATTTTATATCAATCTTTTTTCCCTTCATGACGTTGTACAAGGATGGGGCGTAAGTCAGCCACCTAAAGTCTATAGTCGCCTGCTGATTTGATAAGCGGCTTGTAATAAATGGCCGCCCGCCACTATTTGGTGCGAGCGCAACCACTCCGCAACTAAACCTCAGCTAACAACTACCACTTCTATATCAATCAACGCGCAACGCTGCTAAGTGGGCTGACAGCACCGAAAAAGGGTACACTACACAGGAGCGAAATCAATCACGGGGGAGAGAGGAGTGCGACTCGCGTGGACGCGCTTAGCGACTGCTTTCAAGGTGATGCCGTGATCCCTGATCGCGAGGGCAACGCATCACCTACTGCGACGAATTCCGCGAATACCACACCTATAATCACACACAATGGACGAGGAGGAGCGCTTCTCTGCGAGCTCGCCCGAGTCGGAGCGAGAAAACGAGCACGACGAGGTGATGGAGGACGAACCTGCGGAGCCCGACCACGACGACAACAACGACGACAACAATGACGAAGACGACGACGACGGCGACCAAGACGACACCCACAACGCCTCGGCACAAAACAATGGCAGCCAAGAGCCGCTACCCAAGAAATCCAGCAGCCCGCGTCCGCAGTTTCCAGCCTACCTGCGGCCGACGGTGCGCCCCGAGTACGTCACCGCGCGCCTCTATGACATTGTCCCTACCATGGCCGCGCCGCAGTCGACGAGCGTCAATGCCATGGCCATTACGCCGGACCTGCGCTACTGGTTCACGGGCGGCTCCGACGGCTACATTCGAAAGTACGACGGCCCCGGCACCATCAACGGCAAGCTCGCGCTGACGGTCGCGCAGAGGCACCCCTTTGTGGACAGCGTGACCAAGGCGGCCATCTTGATGTCGTACTGGGAGAATGAGGAACCGCCGCCGCCGGGGGGCATGACGAGCCACCACGAGCAGATACTGTCGCCCGTGTACTCGCTCGCGGTCGAGTCGACGGCGCTGTGGCTGCTGTCGGGGCTGGAGTCGGGCGCGATTAACCTGCAGAGCGTGCGGCACGACGAGGGGAAAAAGATTTGCAGCCTGCAGCGGCACACGAATGCGGTTAGTGTGCTGACGATGGCGCCCGACGAGACGACGGTCCTGAGCGGCAGCTGGGACAAGACCATTCTCGACTGGGATCTGAACACGGGCCAGGTGATTCGCGGCTTCACCGGCACGGCGGGTCAGATCTCGGCCGTCGAGCTGCGGCCCGAGCGCGGTGATCCAGTACCTGCAGACGCGGACGAGCCCCCGCCGCACACGACCATGACGACCAACAGCGGCGCGCCGTTTACGAATGGCTTCGCGAGCACCACCACCAACGGGGTGCGCACACACCAAGAGGACACGCACGGCAACGGCAACGGCGTGGCGGGCGAGGCGCAGGAGGAGGCAGGAGGAGCGTCGCCGGCGCATGAGAGCCTGTTTGGCGGCAGTGATGCGGGAAGCTTGTTTGGCGAGACGGCGGGCGACGACGAGCAGCCGTTTGGAAAGGACGACGACGAGGAGTATGCCGGCGGCATGGGCATGATGACGGAGCAGGAGGGCGGCATGGATCACTCGGCCGACATGGCCATGGCCGGCCTAGACGTGGACAAGGACAAGCCGGCGGACGATGCGGCTGCTGCTGCAAAGGAAGAAGCCGCGCCGGAGAGCGATGCGATGGATGTCGATCCACAGCCCGTCAAGCACGAAGCGCCGCTCTCCCAAGACAGCTCGGCCCCGCAGCCAACCGACGTCAGCGCCACGCAGTCCACGCAGACCATGCAAACCAACAGCAGCCAGTCCGGCACCGAGCCGTTTCCGCCAGCACCCCCTCCTCCTCCTGCTGCTCCACGCTCGCCGACGCTCGTTACCGACACCGCGGCCGGCAAGCAACTCGACTCCTCGCAAACCTCGGCGACGACGTTTCTCGCGTCCGCCATGGACGGCACTATCCGGATCTGGGACCGACGCATGCCCAACCCAGCAGCACGCATCGTGCCCCGCGCAGGCGTGCCTCCCTGGTGCATGAGCGCGTGCTGGAGCCCCGACGGCAACAAGATTTACGCGGGCCGGCGCAACGGCACCGTCGAAGAGTACGACGTGCGCGCGGCGCGCAGCGGCTGGTCGCCGGAGCGCGTGCTCAAGTTTCCGGCGGACAGCGGCGCCGTGAGCGCGGTGAAGCCCATGGCCAATGGGCGGCATCTCGTGTGGTAAGTATCTCTCTCTCTTTCTGAATTCCCTGCAATGATGTGAATGCTAATGAGGAGGTGGAAACCGCGGGGGAAAAACAGTGCGTCGTTTGACATTATGCGATTATATGACTTGCATGAGCAGAGAGCGCAGAAGCACTCGACGGTGCCATTTCTAATCATCCCGGGGCCGCCGCGCGCGGGCGTCATTTCGAGCCTGTACATTGATCCTACGAGCCGGTTCATGCTGAGCGCGGCGGGCACAAGGGGGTGGAACGGCACGAGCACAGAGGTGCTGGTGGGTTACGAGATTAGTGTGACGAATGGCTAAAACAATGAGCAGGCTTTTCTGGGGGCGAGTGGTTTAGGTTGGTTCTTTTGGGGGTTATGGTGTTGAGGAGTACAGGTTGGTTTCACTGTAGGATTTGAAGTTGGTGATTCTTTTCTCTTATTTTGGATTTATTTCTTGGATAGGTGGCAGGGTTAATGACTGACAATAGAAGTATTTGATCAATGCACCGTGAGTCGGTCACTGTGAAAGGCTTGGCTATGCTTTTTTTTTTTTTTTTTGGAAATGTCGTTGTCTGTGAAGCGCATTGGTTCACATGATCTTGGCAAGGTCACACATAATGTAGGAGAGTGAAACTGGTGTTTGCTTTTAGATAGAAACTACCGTACCTCAATGACGGCTCAATCTGATTATAGTCGCGGTCCAATCTGAATCAGGAGTACATATGAAAGCTCGACATAACGGATGAGCCAAATGCCCTCCAACAGTCCTTCTGCTATCCAACAGTCCTTCTGCCCTCCAACAGTCCTTCATCGACATTGACTGCTGCTGCGTCTCGACGCCCTTCCCCTCGCCTCCAGTTCCCTCCGCGCCGCCCTCTCCGCAAGATACGTCTGGTTGCTCACCGAGCTCTCCGGCGCCACCGTCGATTCGCCCTGCACGCCCGAATACCTCGAGCGCCTCTGCGAAGACACACTACTCGGCGGCGCGTCGCACAGCAGGAGCACCTGCTGTGGCAGATGAGACCGGCCCCGAGAAGACACCGGCGGGCAGCGGCGGCTCGACCCCGTGGCCGTCGTCAGCGACGGCGTGAAGGCGCTGTCTGGACGCGCCGTTCGCGACGACGACGAAGCATACGAGGGCGCAGCACTGTGTGAGCGAGCGTATATGTAAGAAGATGAGACGTAGGATGGGGGAGGAGGATGAGGTCCGATGCTTGGCGGTGGCGGCAAGGCTAGTCGGGGCCCGCGCGACGATACGGTGCTCATATGTCGCGAGGGCGGCAGGTGGTGGCCGTACATTGGCGGGGGAGGAAGATACGGCTGCGGCGGCGGCGTGGACTCGCTGGTGATTGTGGTGTGCGAGCTGTAGACGAAGCCGCCGTCATGGGTCGAGTGAGATTCAGCGTTGCTGTGAATGTTGATCTCGTGGCTGGAGGAGCCGGGGCGGGGAGGGCCGGAGTCGGCGATGAAGATGAGAGGGAGGGGAGCCAAGGAGCACGGATGGTGGGAAGGCATGACGGCGGTACAGTTGTTGTGATCTCGTAACTTTCGAGATACCACAAGACTTGACAGTAAGCAACAAGTAGAGAAAAGGGTGTAGGCCGTGACTCTGACTGAAGCTATCCGAGCTAGAAGTGATCTTTTTATAGGTGTATTTATACAAACAACTCAGTCGGGACTTTCACTCGCAGCCGCCCGATGCAACTCTTCAACAGCCTCATAGTTTTGCCACGATATTCGCCGTCCAAAGTATTATATTGTCTCGTCACCGTCCCACGACAGATACACCAGAATTCTCTCCTCCGTCATGAATGGCCGTGTGCAAAAAGGTAAAACACAAATGTCAGTGGATGTTACTGTGCAAAAAAGCAAATGTTGCAAACGTCCATCTCTTGCCAAGCATAATTCATAGGCATTCGTTACTTGTCACGGTCCGTTATGCAACAGGTTCAGGAACTTGCACTACCGTTACAGTCGTACATGGGGTTCCGATCGGACCAAAGGTGTGACTTTTACTTTCTGGTTGGCTCGGACAGCTACGATGGGCTGTGATACACTTGGTCATACAGCGATTCAACTTTTCTCCAATCTATGGAATATACCGTATTGTTGTAGCTGGGAGATGTTGCCTAGGGCGGCCAAAGCCAGTAGAGCAAAGTGGCCGTGTGTGCATGGCCGCACAGACGTGTTGCGAGGTGCCTGGATAGTTTAGGAATCACATCAACGACAGAAAAAACGCAAGAAATAGCAGAACTGTTCTGTTGTCTATCTATGCCAAACCCTTCTATATGCTTGGCGCGAATAGAGCAGCATGGCCACAGTCGTAGGCCAACCAGCACGACTTACACGATATAA
Source organism: Beauveria sp. NWAFU-1 (assembly GCA_024472245.1). Lineage (NCBI taxonomy): Eukaryota > Fungi > Ascomycota > Sordariomycetes > Hypocreales > Cordycipitaceae > Beauveria > Beauveria sp. NWAFU-1. The sequence goes on from JANBXD010000007.1 coordinate 187,439, forward strand.
TGTGGCACGCCTCCTGCAAAGGGGTGAGACAAGCACGTCATAGCACTTTGCTTATATAAATCTCTATACCGTGACTTGATTCTTACTGGTTCCTTCGACGCTGCCTGCCGGCTTGGAGCCGCTCGGCAATAAGCCACGGCAAGCAGCTGCCCAACTCTGGCCAAGCGTCCGCCGACAGCCACCTTGACAAGCATTGCCTCCGTTTTCGGCCATGATAGTTATTGTCTGTATTTCGAGATAACCCGCATTTCTGGCGGGTCAGCTGCCGCTGTCCGACCTGCGTTCAATCTCCCACATTTCGCGGGGTACCGCAGACCGGCTACATACACGCCGCTATCGCCATCTCACCCACCGTGGCCTAAGCTGAGCATCCTCACCTTCTCCCTCCGTCCCCATCTCTAACTACACACCCAATTGCCCATAAGTGCCAGCCTCTTGGCTCAAGTCGCAGGCTGGCTAACGTCTTGCCGCCGCACGATAAGCTCCCCTGGCCCTCGTCGGCCCCGCGGTGGTCGAAGCGCTGGCGTCCGTCAACGCCGGGCCATCGCTGGATACGATCTGTTCATGGCAATGACGGTAGCCCAAGCCCTCGTCGCGCCCGCGTAAAGACAGCGAATGCAGAATGGAACAGTAAAATCTAGTTGGAAATAGGGATGAGGCTTGGAAAATTACCATTGCTGATGAATGAACATTTACGCTCATGATGACACTTTAAACCTCATTATTGGGTGTAATTTCGCTTTTTGCATGTTCAGTGTGATCAGACCTTGCGATTTAAGAGCACGAATCTATTCCACTTGGCAGTTAAATGTCTGCCACACATGCTCTTTGCCTCGACAGCCAGCTCCCATGTCTCGACAGTAGGCGCAGATCAAGAATTCGCCCTCATCACAGACCATGCAAGCTTTGGTGTCGCGCTTGTGGATGCTACATTGCCCGCAAATATCGCACCAGCAGGTATTTTCGCCAAAAGACGCCGCATCAACGTCGACAGAGGACAGGTCTGTAGTCGGCACCAGGCCGTGTGTTTTGCAGTAATCCTGCAGGATTCCTAGCATTTCTGTGTCTCCGCTGCGTGTAGCCCATAGGTAGATAGAGCGGCCGAGGTTATCCACGTCCTTGTGAACCTCCTCTGGCTCAAGACGCGTCAGAAGCCCACGCGCTATTTCCGTTCGGCCATTGCGTACAGCCATCGACAAAGCAGTCGAGCCCCAGATATCGCGGCAGGCCAAGTTGACGGGATAATTTTGGATCAGCGTATCGACGACATCGCGGTTGCCACGCATACAGGCGTGAATAAGGGCAGTGCGGTCGTCTGTATCGGAATAGTTGAGGTTGTCACTTGAAGCCTCGAGCAGTGGCTCAATGGCGTTATGGTGGCCTTCGTGCGCGGCGGTGATGAGCGGTGTCCATCCGGCAACGTTTTGAGTATTGGCATTGGCGCCATGCTCCAGAAGCAGGTGCACAAAATTCGTCTTGTGTATTCGAACGGCTCTCATGAGCGGCGTCTCTCCCCGTTCAGTTCTGACATCGACACGAGCACCATGACGCAACAGTTTCTTGGCGACATCCAGGTGACCTTTATCAATGGCGTTAACAATCGTGTTTCTGCCCACATCTCGGCAACCATCGGGCAGCGCACCGTGTGCCAGAAGCACATCAATAATGCTTATTTTCCCGTTGTAGGTTGCAAGGTTGAGGGCTGACCACTCGTTCGATATAGCAAATCTGTGGTCTGCTCCGTATTCCAAAAGAGTTGTTACAACTTCTTCGTTGCCAATATCGGCGGCAAGACATAGTGGTGACCAGCCAGCGCTAGTGATGGCGTTCACGTCAGCACCATGCGCAAGGAGGCATCGAATCACTGGCATCGACTCGGCCTCGATCGCAAGAGCAAGAGCGGTGTAGCCGCGCTCTTGTCGAGTTTCAATGTTTGCACCATATTTGATGAGCAGCTTGGTAAGTGAAAGGTTGCCGTATTTGGCAGCCGAGTGCAGAGGCACCCAGCCGCCAAAAGCAGGGATATCAGGATCCGCACCAGCCTCCAGCAAAACTTGAGCGACGGCCGTGTAGCATCCCCTCGACGCTGCCTTGAGCGCAGTCGACCCGTTTTGACTCTGTGTGTTCAGTGGCATACCATGTGAAATCAGAGCCCGGGCGACCTCGCAGGAATCGAAGCTCGCCGCAATGCTGAGGGGGGACCAGCCCTCGAGACCAGGAGAGGCACCATCGACACCGTGCTGTAAAAGAACCTCAACAACGCCTACCGCATTGCTTCGACAGGCATATAACATGGGTGTCCAGTCAGAATCGTCTTTGTAGGCAGCATCGATGCCATCCAACGTCAACAAGTATTGGACCATCTCTGTCCGCTTATTCATTGCCGCGTAGTGAAGTAGTTCCAACGACGAGTCAGCGATATTGACACCAGCAGACGCGCAATGCTTCAGAGTGCCTATTGGACCGTTCCCAGCAGCCCATCTCGCTGCTGAGCTTCTCCTCTCCGTCTTGTTGAATTGGTATAGGCCGCCATTAGCATTGTTGTACATGGAGCGGCATGTCTGGGCAAGAGCGTTGATTTCTGGCTGACCGAGACAGCTTACAATGCTGAAAACGAGCTCAGTTGGTAAATCTCCAAGTTTTACCATGTTGGTAGGCGCGGAAGGTGGTTGTTTGAATCTGATGGATAGCCAGCGGAAAGGCGGGGAGAAGGCGGCTGGAGCCTAACAGGGCACGTGTACGAGTGTTTGTTTATTCCAAATGGCGACTTGTGCAACACAGGCTTCTTGGAGCCAATGGCGACTACCAGTGTATTGCTGCACCTCGCAGCTAAATCCAGGCGCCGTGGTTCGACGGCTAGGAGACACCGGGTATGTAGTGTAGCCTGCGGGAGTGACAAAAACCGAGGCGATACGCGGAGCTGCGAGAGCCAGTCTAGTGGGTGCGTGCGTGTGTGCAGAGAAATATAGAAACAGGCATTGCAATCAACAATATACAGAGAAAATAAGTGGCCGAGGCACGACATGCGGGCAGAGCGGCGCAATTAACAGAGTCGGTACAAGATGCGTTGAGTCGGCGTTTGCAAGCGTCAACTGAATCAGGGAAGCCAAGAACGCCACAGTGCGTACACAGTGTTCTTGGAACCAGGCTACTGTCAGGGGCGCAACCTATTCCATCACACACATCATGGCGAAGTCACTCCGCGACCGTCAAATTCAGGCATGTTCATGATATAAATCTCATGGGAGCGCTTTTGCCGACTAGATCTTCGTCTAGTTTCGCTTCGAGGGGGCCTTGGTACCAGCGTGGGGCCGTAACTTTGACCACATCCACCACAATGTACTAGGCCTTCGAATTACTCGCACTGCTTTCCAAGAGTATATTTGTAACACTCTCAATCGGCTGCCGCAGTTTCTTGAGAGAATCGCCAAGTTCCTCATGCCAGCGTATTTTCTTACCAGCTCGTGTCGTAATGAAGACGCTTAAATCCGGCTGGCAGGAGGAATTTGATAATGAAAAGGCCATGTACGAGAGGCTCAGGCCGCTTCAGGGCCAGAGAATACCGAGGTTTCTGGGCCATGCCACGCATGAAGGCTCGCCGGCCATTTTATTGTCTCATATAGAAGGGGTACTGTCGCACAGGCAGGATCCAAGTTGCCCGATGGCCGCAGAGCAATTCGAGAAGCTGGTCGAAGAGGCACTATGGGAGTTGACAAAGTATGGGGTTGCATATGACGATTCCAAGTTGGATAATTTCCTCATATCAGATGGCGAGGTAAGAATCGTCGACTTGGAGTTTGTGTTTGAGGTCGAGCCGCCGGATCATGAGCTCGCAGTTGCATCTCACCTCGACCATCTACTGTTGCGATATCGATCGTATCTAAATGGTCGCTTTGCGGACTTCGGTCCGTCGTGATACCTGCAAGCAGAAAATTATTTGTCTCAGTTTATATGCCCTCTTTTCCACCCTCGGTTGACTGACAAGAGGCTGCAGTTAATGCTTTCTGTCTGAAGAGATTCTGGTTGGCCTATGAAATACCCGTCATTTTCTACTTCATCTGTCCACCTTGTGTAGTTGGCGTGCTGACCTTGTCTTTGCCAGAATCACAGCCCAGGGCTGAAGGTTTAATGCCACACTAAGATTCTGGCCACCCCGAAGCGCATAAGAGGATAAAAGAAGCAGATTCTCTCTATGAATTCTCACTTACATGCTCTCTTTTCAATATCACCAAAACATCAATTCCTTGTCTGAGCTGTTCCATTCTCACTGCTACCCGGTACAAGATGCACCGCCACTCCCACCAGCCACACATGGCCGCTAGTGAGTGACGACAGGCTGGCATACTTCTCGGCCATCCACAGCATTACAATCCTGGCTTCTGAATCCCACCACGGCCACGCATCTGCCTGCGAAGCGGACGAATTGCTGGAAGCATAGAGCAAGTCGCATCTGCTAAACAACAGACGGTCATGCGAAGCGCTGCATCATCGTAGTTGGAGCCAAGGTGACAGACACCATGTTCCAGGTAGGCAACCTGCCCATGCGATTGCGCATAAACCGGCCGAGGCTAACAATACCAGAGAATACGAGGCGCCATCGACCGCACTATTGCGGAAGAGCAGGCGCGGCAAAGAGGCGACGACGCGCCTATGTCCAGATCTGCCTCCGACTCGTCTAGGCAAGGAGCCAATGCTGGGCGAAGACCTCGACCAAATAACGGTAGCACCGATGCAGTAGAGCCGCCTCTGAACCCTGATCCAGCCGTCTTCGAGGCCGCATTTGTCATTGACGATAGCGACGAGCCGAGTCGCGCTGGCACCCCGAAACCCCCGGTCCCCGAAAAAGATGTCACTGCCTCTGAGGGCGCTGCCGCCGACGAAGGCAACAAGGCCGCCGATCAAAACAATGGCAAGCGCACGAGCACAGAGAAGCCGAAAAAGAGCGCTAGCTCGGTCACAAGCTCAAATACAATGATTGCGTCGCAGTCAGGCTCAAGCGACCTGTCGCCAGAGATCAAGCAACGTCTACGGAAGCTGGAAAAGCTCGAGGCCACGTATCCAGGTAGGTGCCGATGCAACGGCGGCATATTCTACTTGCTAAGCTAGGACAGAACTGCTGCGATCATATCGAGTAGCGCATAAGCGAGCTACATCTATCGAGCCCTTCGAGAAGGCACTGCGCGAGAATACTCCATTGACCTCTATTTCTGACCCAGATGCATTAATCGAATACCTCAATCAGTTAAACCTTCGCGGCGACATGGTAATGGATGAGCTGAAACGAGTCTCTGCCGAGAAGGATGAGATCAAAAAGAAGCAAACCGAGGCGGAGGAGTCGTTGACCAAGGTCAAGAATCAACTCGAAGAAATGAAAGCCGATGGAAAAAAGCACACCGAGCAGGGTGCTGACTCTCCCAAGATTACGAAGAAGGAGGCTGGTGACGACTTTTTTTCCTACGAAGACGAGATTCCTCAGCTTCAAGCCGACGTGGCAGCCAAGGCGGACGAGATTGAAAAGCTCAAGTCGGAAGTGGCCAAGCTCCAGAGTGATTTGTCTGCTGCGAAAGAGAGTAGCGTTGGCCTCGCTACCAATCTAGAAAAGGCTACCAAGGAGCTGGGGCAAACGCGCGGCGGGTCTGACGATCAGGAGAAGCTGCAAAAAACTCTCGATTCTCGAACGAATGAAGTCAATGAGCTCACTGAGAAGTTGAAAACGGCCGAGTTGGAATTGAAGAAGCTGCAGGACAGTTCGAGCAAAGACGCCCAAGTCAGCGCTAGTAAAGTCAAGGACACTGAGGCTTCGCAGGTTGCGGCTGAAAAGCGCGCCCAGGATCTCGATGCGGAGCTCGCCAAGGCCAGAACTGCCACGACTGTCTCAAAGAACTTGATAGATGACTTGAGATCGCAAGTTCGGAAACTGGATGCTGAGAAATCAGAAAAGCAGACCAAGATTGACAGACTCACAAAGCTGGCCGACAACAAGCTTTCTCCAACAGCAGCGGCTGTCATTCCGGAAACGACGGTCAAACCTGCTACAACTGGCGGTGCCTCGGGCGGCTCCAAGAAGAAGAACAAGAAAAAGAAGGGCAAGGGCAATGCCGCAGTTCAAAGCGCTGTCGAGGACGATAACGAGAGCAAAACGAGCGAGCCTGTCAAGCAAGATTCCGGAGCTGACGCCAGTGTCCTGCAAGCTGAAATCGATCATCTCAAGGAGGAAATCAAGCAGAAAGACATTGAGATTGAGCGTTTGACAAAGAAGCGAAAATGTGAAGAAGGCTTGCAAGAAGAGATTGAAACACTCCGTGATAACCTGGTCAATATCGGGCAGGATCACGTCGAAGACAAGGAGAAGTTGAAGTCGCTCGAGCAAGAAAAGAAGGAGCTCAAGGCAGAAATTGAAGAAGCCCGAGCCAAACTTGACTCGTCGACCTCTGACTCAAACAAGGCCGACAAGGTTCGAGGTGAGATGGATGCTTTACAAAAGGATCATAACGGCCTCAAGGAAAAGATTAGTACTCTGCAGTCAGATTTGGGCGCTGCTCAGCAACTAGCACAAAACAGATTCAAGGATCTTAGCGAACTGAAGGAAGTCTTGCAAAAGGCACAGCCGGAGCTTAAAAATCTACGACAAGAAAATGCTTCGCTCAAGACCACCAAGGAAGAACTGGCTAGCAAGGTCAAAGAGTTGACAGAGATGGAGAACAAGGAGAAAGAGCTAAAGAAGGAGATCGCATCGGCACAAAAACTTGCTGCGGACCGCGCCACTGAGATTAAAAGTCTCAAAGAAAGGCTCAGTCAGGAAGCTAGTGCGAAGCAGAAGCTCGAGGAGGCCCAGAATGTATCCGGCCGTGAACTGCGTCGCGCCGAGGCTAGTAAGGTCGAACTGAGCGCCAAGGCCGAAAAGGCAGAGGCTGAGCTTAAGAGGCTTCAGGAAGAAGCGAAAAAGCTTCGACCTCGGGTCAAGGAGCTGGAAGAGCAGATGCACAAGCTGAAGCGCGAGAAGTCGGCCGCGCAGGAAGAAGGCGAGTTCAAGTCGCAACAGTACATCAACGCGCAGGCTCTACTCAGCAGCATGCGCGACCAGACATCCGAAATGTCTGTGCAGCTCAAAGAATCCAAGTCGCAGGCCGAGGCCGTAGAAGAAGAGCTCGCCGAGGTGCAAAAGCTCCTACAGGAGAGAACACGCGAAGCCGAGACAATGCGTAGACTACTATCCGACGTTGACGAGCGGGCGGATGGCAAAGTCCGCGAAATGCGCACCCGCATGGAGGCGGCCATTGAAGAGCGCGAGCGCATCGAGGACGAATCCAGCACCCTCGCACGCAAGCGATCACGCGAGGTGGAAGAGTTGAAGCAAAAGCTGCGTGAGCTCGAGCGCGAGATGAAGAACGTGACGCAAGAACGCGACGACCTGGATGAAAAGTCTAGGGAATGGCGCCGCCGCCGCGACGAGCTCGAGGCCATTGAGGAGCGAGCGTCGGCCGAGGCCGAGGAGATGCGCACGACGGCGTCGCAGCTGCGCAGCGCGCTGGATGCTTCAGAGAGCCAGGTCCGCGACGGCGAGAAGCAGCGCGCTGATCTGCGCAAGATGCTCGACGACTCGCGGCAGCGCTACGAAAAGATTGCCAAGGACCTCAAAGCCGCGCAGTCGAAGCTGCTGTCGAGCCCGAGCAGGACGTCGGTCGACTCGAACCGAAGCGGCTCGATGAATGGCTCTGGTGGCGGTGCGGACACGGTATACCTCAAGACGATTCTACTGCAGTTCCTAGAGCAAAAGGATGCGCGTCTGCGTGCGCAACTCGTCCCAGTCCTGGGCAAGCTGCTCAAGTTTGACAAGTAAGTTTGTCCAACTCACTCATTCACATGGACCATCTGCTGACAACCTTTCCAGGTCTGAAGAGGAGAAGTGGAGCAAAGCTGTCCAACATCTAGAAGTGCGATGATTATCAGCGAGAACTCTCGTGGACACGTGCTAATCTATGAATGCGCAACCTGTGATTCAAACCGTCGAATATGACCTCTCCATAGAAAGAGGGATTGGGAAATTCACTGGCCAGAATTTATGGGGGGGGGAACGTTGTATAACGCTGATAACTGTTCTGTACAAAGTGTATTTATACTAGACAACTATACCGCAACACCACATTTTACCAGCTCTTTTGAGTAGTGCTACGTGGACGAGCCGTTTTGCTATACTGGGAACACTGCCATCGCATCATTCTTATGCCTGACTCCGTCCTCTGAGCTCCACCAGCCCATTTCGATCCGTCTTGGAAGAACTGCACTGGAGAGGATTTTTTCAATGACAGTTTGAAGTGAAGATTTTTCATAAGCTTCTTGTGGCAGAAGTAGGTAGGCGCAAGCCATGCGCCACGTTGGTCATGCTCATCCGAAGATGGCGGCGCCTTCCATCCACATAATCATCATTGCAGAGAAAATCTGAATCGAAATTTTCATGCTTTCGCCACATGGCTGGCAAATACAAATTTCGGCTGGCTCTGGGCGTATTCTTACCCAGCCACCAACTTTCTAATCGTTGCCTACTGAGCTAGCATGTGAAAATGTGCAGGGCTAACTGCGTTGACGCCCCTCTCATCTTCATATTCATACTTCTTTGCAGCGGTGTGCTAAAACATTGACTCTCGAATTGGCTGCACCACCAGGTCGAGCACCATTGATGTTGCGTTGTGGCAGCACAATGACTCTCGAGTTGACTGCACCACTAGGTCGAACACCATTGTCTTCACTCGCACTTCTCTTCAGTCGCTTGACGCTCATCTCGTCATCATCCTTCATTTCGCGTTTACGTTTTGTGACCCGTTCATACTGCCCGTCAAGCTGTTCCTTCTTCTTGTGAATGAGCTTCCAGGCCCGGTAAACTCGATCATGGGTCACAGCCGGCTTGCATTCTCTTGTTATTATATGACCTTTTTTGTTGTTGTCCCAGTGCATCACTTTGCGCGTCAAATATACCCCGCCAAAAAAAAAGTCCTCAAATTGTATGCATGAATGTATTTGAATCCGTAGTGGTGCAACTCCATATCCCTGAAAACATTTTCGAGTTTTCCCGCGAGTTGATCGCTTGACGACTGACAGAAGGCAGCAAACAGGCTCGGCTTCTGCTCTCCGCCGGAGGGACTGCCGGAGGAACTGCCGGAGTGTGTATACATTCCTCCAATCTTGGAGGCTTTCTCCATACTTTTGCGATAATTTGTCCCTACTATTTTGCCTGTGATATCGACAATCAATTCATCAACGTCGATCATCAGGGCACTGACGAAATGCCGGCCAGTTCGCCTCCGAGCATCGAAGAAGTTGATCTTCAGATCCTGAAGGCCACTATTCACCTTTCGAGGGGTAAGCTCCAGAGCATCTCGTGCAAATAGATTGAGTGCCCAGATAGGAGGCGCCCTGAATCATGTTGCACATATTATCGCGCGACTATGTGATGTCCATTCTGGTGTAACACCGGACGCTACTGCACAACTTATCATACTTGTGTGTGTTGGAACAACCACCGGCGCTCTCTACGGGACAAGAGAAGATGGAAGAAAGAATATAAGAGGTCGCCATGGCCTGAAAGATCTCTTGATAGTAAGCTATATATAACTCACAAAAGTTTGCCACTGTGATCCAAATTTCTTGCTCTCAATAGGTAGCACACGGCAGATAGCAACTAACAGAGAGAACATCTTTCGTCATCCATGCAAAGAACAGTGGTGGGGTACCAAGTGTGGTCATGAAACTACAAAGACTGGCGGTTCTCATAGTCATCCAAAAAGAGTCCCAAGGCTTCAAAAACTACGCGAAAGCGGCGGTCGAACCCTACAGACCCAGCCGTCCACATCCCTCCAGCGTCATCGGCGCCGCTCTTCTCCGCGCGCAGCAGAATCCCGAGCCGCGCCTCTCGCCGTGGCCGGCTACCAGCTGCTCGCCCTCGACGTCGAAAAGGTCTGGCAGAGCGTGGTGACTCAAGATATGGTGTATTGAGGTGATGCGGCTACTGACGACGTCTCATGCAGAACGAGAAGGGAGATAACTCATGCTGATTGAAGTTCGGAGCAGTGGATGGGCGCACCAGCAATGTCGGTGCCTTTGGATCAAGGCATCAACATGCCGTGGAGGAAAGCCAAGTGAGTATCCGTTTACCTTTTTATTCATGAGGCCATTCATGGCAATAATCCATCTCGTCACAGCAAAAAAGGCACGCATTTCATCAAAAATAATCCATCTCACGATCCACCGATGCAAATCTCAACACGATCCAAGGCCAAATTTAGTGACGCGGGTTGATCTAGCTTATCGCTATCGATATCGATCAGAAAATCAGCAAGATCAGATCGGATTGCACACACCCCCTCCACACGCGATAAAATTGATAACGCCCCCCTTGCTAAAAAAATTTACCAGACCAGGGACCCTACAGATTGCAATGGTTAAAAAAAGACTAATTTACCAGACCGGCAAGGCCAAATTAGTTAGATTGACTGATGCTGGTTTCACCCCATTCGTAGGGCTGACCACTAGTACAGACTATCACGAGTGCCATGTCAAGTGCATATGCAATGCAAGTACGGGTTCAAGTGTGAAGCGCGGTGTCAAATGTATAAATTCAAATAGAAATTCAAAGGGTGCCAGGTGGGTTGTGCCCCTGGCTGGCCAACTCCAGATTGGAGCTGCCATTTGCGCCAAAGCCGTTTCTCTGATCCAATGCAAAACCCTGACAAACAAAAAACAAGAATAAGCAGGCATCGTGTGCCACAATCTTAAACCTCCAACCGAGTGCCGTCTGCCAATCCAAGATCCAGCGACAATACAGCAAACGCCCAACATGCAAGTTACCCAGAAAGTCAAAACAAAAATCCAAACAAGTTGCCCAAATAGACTCTGGTCAGTCGCTGCAGACGTCAACAAAAGAAAAGAAAAGAAAACCTAGGGTGGAGTGACGAGTGGTGTGGCAGGCGTCCTCCGGGTATCGTGTGTATCCATAATGCCATCTGATGTATCATGTTGTAATAAAATAGTCGTCAAGTGTATGTGAAGGGGGTTGCGAGATGATTCTGTGGCGTGGTGGCTGGCGTCATCGCAATAAGAATGATAGTCGTGAGGCCTAGAATTCCAGATTCAGGGCGTGATGCGTTTAGATGTAGCGGCGCACCCAGTGGGCATCGAGCCAGCCCACTTTTTCGAAAGCGGACCAAAGCTTCGACGCCTTGTTGACATCAATCTTGCAGGCCTGCTGGGCATCCGTCTTGCGGAACTCCTTGCCGGTGCGGAGGCACTGGAGACGGCGGTCAAAGATGCGACGTTTGCTGGTGAGGTAAGTGGCACAGTCGAGTCGTAGGTTACCGGCGAGAAGCACCTCATCGGGGTGCAAAAGACGGGCGTGAGGATCGTTGCTCAGGTCAATGGGCTGGCCCTTCCAGTCGACCTTGAGAGAGTTGGGACGATTTGGGAGAGAGTCGGCGGGAGGGCAGTAGTCGGGAAGCGATTGAAAGTCCTTGTCCTCGCGGTTAGGGGCGACGATGCGACGAGAGGGCTCCGGGGTGGCACTAGTGCGCTTGGCGGGTCTGGTAACGGCGCCACCCGACACTCCAGAGCTAGGAGAGCTGAGACTATTGCGAGGAGGACGGGGTGCAGGTTGGGGTTTAGTGACACGATCAGTTCGCATCCTGGCGGGCTTGGGCGCAGAGACAGTCTTGGTGGCGGGAAGAATGGGGTGGTATCGCTGAAGGGAGGCCTTATTGTCGGCCACGAGTTGTTCACGTTGTCTGCGTAGCCATTCTCGAGGGTCCTTTTTGTAATTCTTCATGACTTGCGTTCTGAATTGGAGGGTAAAATCGAGGGCAAGCTCGTAGTCTTCGCGTTCGGGAGGCAAGACCTCGTTGAAGACGCTCGCAGACCGGGCGCGGACGTGGCTGTCAATGTTGTGCTGAGGCTCAATCTCGACAGGAGCAAAAAGAGGTTGCTGAGGAGGACTGGCAGGTGAAGACTCGTCAACAGGGTAGAGAACGGGGTCCTGGACAATCTGATTGTGAGGTGTCGTGGGGGCGTTTGCAGTAGGCTGAAGTGGCTTGCTGTAAGGCGAGATGGGAGGAGACATTGGCAATGCGTTTGTGTCGGAGGATGGCCTGGCATTGGTACCGTTCGCCTTGGATTCATGGCTGCTTTGGCTGAAGCTGTCAAGAGTTGGGTCCGGAGGGGACATGAGGGTGTTGCCATTGACCTTGGAGAGGTCCTTGGGAGGTGGGGGAGCCATTGGAGCGATGGGACGCTCACGCTGCATCGAGGTGGCCATTGGAACGGCGTAACCGGTCCAGGAAATTGGAGAATTGGAAGAGAAAGAGGGAGAAATGGGAGGAAAAGGTATCCTCTGATTCAAAGAGGTAGAATTGGAGTTTGACGAGAAAGCAGGCAAGTGCTGGCGATGAGTCTTGTCGAAAGTGGTGGAAGACGGACAGTGGACAGGCGTAGGTTTGTCAGCCATGGAAGCCCAGATATGAATCTACCTAGTGTAGGCAGGTAGGCAGTAGGAAGTAGGTAGGAAAGAAGTGTGTAGGAAGTAGGTAGTTTATTCGAGTGTCTGACGTGGGCGGGTGGCGAAGTGCAGTCGTGGCCAGGCAAGCAAAGGTCGGAATTGTAAGGTGAAAGCCGAAACAAGAATGGAGAAGATTTGTCCGTCGAAATTGGTAGGTAATTGTCAAAGGATGGACAAAAAGAGAAAAGGGAGAAGAATAGTGAGCAAACGCCTCGAATTTATTCGGTCGGTGATGTATTATCGGAATAAATAAGCCCTGCGCTGGCTGTGGCGCTTGTGGGCGGGGCGTAGAGGCGTGAGGCACTCGAGCTTGTAGTTGATGGGCGTCGATAGCACGAAAAGTAAACAGGCAGTCGGTTAGACTGGGGCAGTGTCGTGGATTGTAAAGGCGACGGAGAAAGGAGACGAAAAATCGAGCATTGGGGGATTGTGAATCTGGCGATTGGGCGATTGGAGGCGAGAGTTTTGTGGCGGGAAGAAGACTGTCGAGTCGGCGTTGGGCGGCGGCGGTGATGGGCTGTTTGATGATGATGAGCAGAGAACGAGATGGAGAGAAGCGTAGACTGGGTGGTACCCAAGTTATAGGGCGGCGGGCACTATTGAAAGCTTGAGAGGGGGGTGTGTGGTTTGGGAATTTGAAGAAGTGGTTGGGTGTACTTGGAAAGTAAAGAGGGCAAGAGACAGGAGGACAAGAAGCAAGGGGACAAGAGGTCAAGAGATCAAGGCGAGTTGAGATGTTGCGTGAGGGTGTTTGGGGGGGGGGGGGGTGCATGTACCTTTCGTGGCCTTTGGCGGCCTTTTGGCGGGAGTCTTGGCTGGCTCAGCACCCTTCAATAAAAGTTAGGCGGCAGCCGTAGCCTAACCTGGCGGAGAAATACGCTGAGTCGCTGACAGACAGAGGGCTGAAAAGGCTGCCTGTGGCGTGGCTGCACTGTGGAAGACACTGTGAAGACCAGATTGCCCGCTTGTGGCAAGAGGGGTGGCGGAGTCGTTGAATATCTTGAATATCTAGAATTTTTTGAAGAAATTTTCACATGCGATGACTGTTTTACTCGGGTGGCGATAATGCCAGGTTAAGCTATTGAATCGGCTTGGCAATCAAGTCTTCGCAAAGCCTATGCGGAAGCGGCAAGAGACAAGATGGGTAGGTAGATACCAGGTAGGAAGAGAAAGGTAAAGTCCCAGGCAGCAGGATAGAAGCACTGTGCCTAGGGGTCTGCCTAGGCGTGTGCGGAGAAAGACAAAGAGGCACGTCAGGTAGCACTGCGCGGGCTGATATGATATCAATACTGGGCGGCTGTACTGAGCGGCTGCAATGCGTGGCAGCGAGTCAGACTGAAGCAGGCAATATTGGGAGAAATAGGAGAGAAAGAAGGAAAAGACTCTTGTAGTTACGAAAAAAAAAAGGGCACAATCGCAGTAGTCATGGAATTCTTGCTTGTAATAGTTCAGGCTGTGCGATTGCGTACGCGCTGGGAGCACAAAGAGAGGGCGAGACGCTTGTGACAGATTTTGGAAGGCTAGGGTGCACCGTAGAAAGCAACGGTATATTTCAGCGCAGTACCTATAGCTACATGGCACAAGCACAAAGGGAGGGGGGCAATGGCGCAGGAGAAAAGGAAAAGCATCAGTAACGAAAAGACGGAGAGCAATGAGTGACGGCCAACGAGAGAGTACTTTGTCTACGGATACTGAGGGGGGGTGTGGCTATGCACTACTTTGTGGGGCAAGATGTGGTGGGTCAAGAGGGGTGCACCGACAGCAGATGACTCAATCGATAAGGCGCGTCTTGTCTTTTGTCAGGCAACCCAAAACTTGCGACCAGATAGACGTGCGCGAGCCTGCCGCAGTATCACGGCAATTGCGGCGGCCTTTAATCGAGTAGCAGAGTGAGAACAATGGCAAGCAGTCTTGACACTGTACATGTACGTGATTGAAGAGCTTACGAACGCACACCACCCCCCTCAACCACCCAATCGTCTTTTTGCGTGTTTGGCAGCTGGCAGCTGGCGGAGCGGCAGCCCTCGCAGGAAGTCAGCATGTGCGATTGAGATACGGAGACAATGGGCTGCAGTGCTGCGTTTTGCTGCGCACACGCCCCTCTTTCTAGCACGGAGGGCCCACCCTCCAACAACGACCAGTCAGGTGCCGTCGCGTCGCAGAGGTCATCAGGCACCCTCTGTATTCTGCGCCAGCCTGATTCGCTACGACGGTGGTCTATCAACGCTCGAGGTATCATCAGTGTACACGAATTACAAGCAGCAGGCAGAATCAAAATAGAATAGGTGTATTCAACAAACCAAAAAGATGGATAGGTAGAATGCCAGAAAAAAAAATATAGCCAGGAGAGACGCCGAGAAAAAGTACCGAAATAAAGGACATCCAGCTGCTGCAACCGCTGTGGCAGATAAATGCCCGCTGCCCGCCCTGTATTACACCATTACCGCTCCCTCCAGGCAGGAAGTACACCTTTTTTAGTAGTACCTACGCTACCTACCCACTTGGTAGCTACGTTAAACTAGAACTTGTTGAGCGTCCGCAATGCATAGCTAATCTGCATCAAACACCGTTTCCCATGCTCGCTCTCACACGCGGCATATCTCTGCATTGATTCCACGTGCGCAAATAATCAAATTGTCGCTCAGACGCCTACCTAGGTATCAGGCAAGGTAGATACAGTCCGTGTTGTGCGACAGCCTTTTGTAGTATTCTACAGTGCCTAAATGTACACTGAACACCGCACTGCACCTACACTGTAGGTAGATCTGCATACCGAGGTAGGTACCTAGGTAGGTAGGTTCTAGGCAAGTAGGTAGGCATTCAGCCCCATCCCATCAACTAACCCACTGCCTCTACGCCTACCGAGCTGGGCTGAGCTTACTTGCTTGCTGCAAATCATTGCCTCCTCCATGTTCAACACACTGCGCCGCCGCCATCAACACTGCGACGCCTCTTCGTTGTGCGCCCATTTGTCTTTTATTATTCTACTCGCAAAATCCGGCCACCTATATGACCACATTATCTTGCAACAAATCACACAACACGCACCATCTGGACCCTTGCTCTGATTACCCGTACCCGAGCTGCCTGGTCTCTTCTTCGTATCCATATTCCACGCCATCCACGCCATCACAGCCCTTCCGTACTGTATCAGATGCCTCCATTTCAACACTGTGTCAATCACTCTCTAAGTTCAGATTTCCAGACCGCCATGGACCAAATCTACGCTAGCCGTCGCCAACGGCGGAGAATGGGTTTGGCCAGTCTCCAGTCAAGCATGAGCATGAGCAAAACACTAATTAAACGAAGAAATGGCCACAGAATCCGCCAATGGAACCATCATCTGTCGTCATTACACGCGAGAATAGGCAACACCCAGCATCGATTCAGAGGCCTCCTCGCTTCGCCAGCATCTCGCTAATCAATTGGCGCTGGGGATCAATTGCAAGTCGCCAACAAACAGACACGCCACAATCGCCAGCCAAGCAAGCTTCAAACAACCCACCCACCGTGATAATAATGGCCTTTTCTATTTCCAATTCTATTTCCAGATGCACTCACAACGGCACGGAGAGACAGTATTCCGCACCACGCCGCCTACCCACCCCCACGTCGCTGCCCAACGGCCCTAGATGGGCTCCGGTCAAGCCCAATCTACCAGTCACCACTACACAAGACATCAATCACCAGCAATCAGCACCAATCACACATGACCGCCCTCCCAACAAGCCCATCAACGTTTCAAAAATCACACCCCCTCCAGGCTCTCTTTGATTCAATTCTTCAAGAGCTGCCAGCCTGCCACTCACCACCTCTGGCCGGCCACGCGCCCGACGGACACGCTTACCCCCAAACGCTCATTCACAGTAGTTATCACCACCTGCGGCATCCACCTCACACGGTGCTGCTCATTTCACATCCACACAAGACCGATACGGTAGCCCGTAGCGACCATAGCGACCACTGCGACCGGCCAGTCTGCCTCGGTCTACACATATACCAATTATTCTGCTTCGTAGAGGCTCTTCCCAGCGTTGCACCACCGTCGACATACTTTTACAAGCCAATGCCTCTGCACAAACGCATCTCAGGCCATACGTCGCATTCGTTCGGTCACGTCTAACTCGTCCCAGACACAATCGCTTCCTATCGGTTTACTGGGCAGAGTAAACACGACCCCAGATGAATGCCGAATACCAGTGACCACCACCGACTGTGTACAGCAGCAACAACCATTGGTCAATGACACCCCATACCTTATCCAGCCGACCCAGCCCCTCCTCTAGGGCCTTCAAGGCGTCCTCGTGACTACGTCATCTCCTCTGCCTCGCTCGCCACCGCTGGCTCGTCGAGATTCGTTAGACCTGCTAGTCTGCGCTACATCACAAGCCCAACGCCCTGTCCTTTTCTCAAAGTCAATTGCATTAACACTGGCCGTCAATTCTTTGGCCTATTTCTTCGCTTCCTACCCAACAGGCAACAATGAAGTGTGAGTCACAGGCATGCTACCCAGGTTGCCAGGGTCCGCCACCCACCCTAAAACAGGCACCACTTGAGCATCAACCTACCATGCCTACCTACCCACCGTCAATCGACCACACAGGCTGCAACTCGCACAGTAGAGCGGCAATGCGGGAACTAAAAAAAATGAGAGGTGCGGCCTTGGGTCTACGCCAGTCCTGTTTACAGCCTAGCCGCCGGTTGGATGGCTGCGCGCCGCTGCCAAGACGAGGGAAAGACACCGACACTCATATCCCTCCCCTCACATCAGTCCCATCAGTCCCATCAGGGTCCCGTTCTGCAACTTGGAACCCATGCGCCATGCTCAGGCTACTGCACGTCTTTGGACTATCCATCTCCCTGCAGCAAAGTGGGTGTGTTGCGCCGACGACCAGAGCCATCTGGGATATCAATAGAGGGGTAATTGCTCCGAGTCACTACGTAATTGCTTTCTGATGGAGGGGCATATCGATAACGCTTCCTGGCCCAAGGTCGCGTACAGCTGCGATATTCGCACTGTCGTGGCTGCTGCCAGCGACAAGGTCAATATTTCGCTCATACAATGTCTGCTGCTGGATGGGCGAATCGTGCCTGGACCTGTTGGATAGGACCATACGGATACTGGTACCAGGAAGGCCTTGCCAGTCACCTCAGCCCGATGGCGTTCGGAGCTAGCTGAACTGCGACTGCTCGTGCGACGCTGTCTACGCGCCTGCCCTCTGGCCGGCATCGCACAGGCGCAATTTAACTTGAGTCGCACCAATTCAGCCCAGTCTCTCTGTCCCGTCTCTTAGTTCAACCTCTCAACTTACTTCCCTCCGTCACCGGCGACATTGACCAGCAGACCGACTGGCTTCAATTTCTTGCACAACCACCCCTAGACAACCGTGCATGCGGCGCCGGGAGAGCCCATATGCAGACCGACACCTGCATATGGCCATCGTCTGATCTGTACATCTCAGAGCCCCAGAGAGCCGCAATGGCTCTCTAGAGGACCAATTGTATCGCTCACGAATTCGCCAAAAGTAGTCGTGTAACTTTTCTACCCGCTGCGTATTGTAGCGACCCGCTGCATTAGCATTATACCGTGCCGTTCCGTGAGGCGACCTTATAGCTTTTACACGATAGCCTAATGGCTCTCTGTTACACGACAAAGCAGCTTGCTACCGCAAGTGTCAATTGAAGCGGTGAACAGTGCTTTTTTCTGGTTCAATTGGACCTAAACACGGCCACGTCGATGAGGCGGCTGCTCTTGTACATGTCGCACTATGATTCGGCACGTACAAAGACCTTGCGCGCGTTTGACAATCAAAGCCCCGGGTCAATAACAATCAGGTCGCGATGGAAGCTCCCAATCTTTTCCGAATTGTCAATAAAGACGTTCTGCCCGCAAGATGAAACCTTCAAGTCAAGCAGCACCTCCACACAGCAAGTCAGGCCAAGACAGACGCAACCGATTAAACTAATACACCCGAGACTCTACACGACCACCATGGGTGAAACCCCGATGGACCTCGCTAGCATGGATAAGCACTGGAACTTTAGCTACTTTGAAGAAACAGACATTACCGCGCACGTTGTCGCCGTGCACATCTGCGGCTACAGCGACATGGCCGATATGGCACCCCCGAGACTGCGTCGCAACTCGGACCACGACCCTGTGTTCGACTCGGACGGCGAGGACTCTGCGATGCGCGACACCTCCCGCGGCCCCGAGTCCATTAAACAGATCCCTCCCGGAACGCCCAACCACTGGGCGCTGCTGCTGGAGCTCCAGGGTGGGCAGGGCCGAGCCGTCAAGCTTGAAGCCTCCCCGGCGTGGCAGCCGGAGCGACCGGCGCGCGAGGGTACGATACTTGTGACGTCGCTAGCGGCCGGCTGGCACCGTGGCGACGCCATCGTCAAGCGGATGCGCTTCACCGTCGTCACGCCCGAGATGACGGTGCAGGCCGTCATAGAGAACATTTGTCACAACGCGCGCCACCGCTACCTGTTTACGGATGCGGGCGAAGGGTCCCGGTACTGGGTACGCACGGTGATGACGGACCTGGAGGAGGCGGAGATGCTGCGCGAGGGCGACGCCGACGACGCCGAGGAGGTGCTGAGCGTGGTGTGGCGGGGCGGCGGCGACGATGCAGCCTACGCGCCGGAGCCGGAGAGGAGCAGCATCCGGCGGGGCATGTTTACGGAGTGGACGATACGCGGGCCGATGAACAAGGGCTTGTTTAGATCGTTGGGGTGAGTCTTGCTACGTCTTTCTGGGTATAGACATGCTTGAATGAGGACTTTATTGGACTGACATCTTTGCTTTTAGTCATAATTGAATGGAAGAATGAAAGACTTGACGCTTTCTGCAGGTATAGGCATAGTTTAATGAGAAGCGAGCATTTGGGCTTGTAATGAAATGGACTTGTCGTGGCGGTGATAAGGCGACATTGCGTGTAAGTGACGTATCGTGCATTTTCACCGCGACCCCATGTGGTGTTATTCTTACAGGTCCGGTAAATGCTTAATTGTTTCACGGCAGCCCAGCTCACTAACCGTTGACAGCGCTAGTCTGTGGCCATCGAACCCATGTCAAAAGGCTTACGCATGTCATTTGCTTCGTCTACTCGAGCCTGTCACCGCAAATTGAAATGTCATGCAGCGGGACGGACTTAACGGACGTGGATGACGGGCAGAGGAATTTCTGCCATGCAAAAGTCAAGGCTCGGGACTTTTGCTACGGTCCTCAATCGGACTCCTGACACTTATTTCCGCTCGCTCATTAGTTTGAGAATTTTATCCGTTGGTACATCTCCGACGGTGCCGTGATTACGAAGCAGATAACGCGACTCTCTCCGCCAGAAACCGCACGGCGTTAACAACAGCAGCAATTATTATTATCCGTGAATTTTTAGTTACTTGATGATGGGGTACCTTGCCTGCCTACCTACCGGTGGTCTGCAAGACATGCGCGTCAAACCCGCACAGTGCAGCAGTTCATCGGACAAACGGGCAATTTACAATCTGCGCTTTTTAACCCCTCTGCTTCATTGTGAAGAAGGCGGGGGAAAAAGGAAGTTGATGCCGAGAAGCACATAATGAGGAATCAATTTAGGCAATCCCGAGCTACTTGCGGGCTAATAACGACACGCCCCCTCCCCCTCCCCTCCCGCCCCCGGTCAAGTTGCGGTGAATGCGACGTCGTGACAGCGACAGATGATGTCCCGCGCCCCGCGCGCTTTTCTTGTCCATCTGCCACCCGGGGCACCCCACGTTCTTTTTTTCCTTGGTGCGGCGGCTCAAATCTAATCGACACCAGGGAAGTAGGGGTGGTGATGGTGGTTGGTGGTGGTGTGGGAGGGGGAAGGGGGGGGAGGGTCATCTGACCAAGAGTTGGCGAGATATCTGAGACGGGTAGAGGCAGCTGGACACGGGCTTTTTTGGTCTTTTGAGATGGAAAGTTGCTGCAGAATGATGGTTCTTCTGGCGGGTTCTGTATGTGAAAACATGTGCGTGGCGGAGACGGACACAAGCCTTTTTCTTGTAGATGCCGGCGAGAACCGAGGTGTTCAAGAAAAGTGCTGAAAGGTTTTTTGTACACTGCGCTACTTGTTGGTAAAGAGGCATGCAGTCGGGATGCTGATATGGGGAGCTGATTTACCTGGTGCAGAGGTGTCCGGCTGGGAACGGCTATGAAGTAGGAAAAGGCACGGGCTCGGGGCTATCATGAGAGGAGGTGCTGGGCAGGCTGACCACGTTCTCTGGTTCTTGGTCTATCTGGATTCCTATAGATGCCAGAACATTGTGAATTGGATGAACGTAGACTTGGCAGCTGAATCTTTGTCGCTACAATTAATTTTAGTTACCAGAGACATGTTCATGGGCGCTTCCGCCTGGTTAGAGGTGAATCGCTGTTGTGACGCGAAGCGGACTACTGCTCTGCTGCTTTCAAAGACCAGTCCTCTTTTACAAGAGCAAAAGAAGAAAGAAGAAAATCTTTTTTTAACCAATATAAAAGACTTCGGTCGAGTACAAATTCCATTTCTTCGACCATAATGGACCGCACAACACACAGCGCGGCTGTGTCCCCCGCTGACAGGGCCACTCATGGTAGTCGCCTCGCAGTCCAAGCAGCCGGAACAAGCCTTCGCAGACTGTGAGGAGTTTTTGCTCTAGACAACGTATTCGACATGTTTTGACTTGCTAAAAAGCCGCTTTTACGGCACGGGGCGCAGTGGCCCATGTCAACGGCTCATGGTCATTGTTCATTCCCATATATTGGATTGCTGAAACTTGCATGATAGTCATCTCGTTGTCTATTCCATATATTAAAATGCTTAGAATTGCATGATTGTGTCTAGATCATGCGGGTATCCAGGAAATGAGGCCCAAGAGCCATCTCGTTACGTAAAATCGTAGAGTACAAGACTATCGCGTCCGTTACTCGCCTCCTTCAAGACCAACACCACTTCGTCGTCAAAACCCACCCAGTTGCGGCGTCCCTCGTCCAAGCCTACATGGGTCGGCGTGCGCGGCGCGGCTGAATCAGCGCCATCATCAGTCGACGAGCCGTCGTCGGCTTCCTGCCGTCGCGGTCTGACGGCAACGCTGCGGGGGCTGAGTCGGCCTTCCACATCCCACAGGCGAATCTCGTCGCCACGCGTGCTGACGCTGACTGCTTTCCCGCGGGGTGTAATCTCCGCGTCGGATATGCCCGACGTGTGCCCCCAGAGCCGCATTCCCGAGGATATCAGGAGTGATGTGGCTGTTGCCGTGCATAGGTGAAGAACGAGAGTGTTGTCCGGAAGCGTGGCGAGGAGGTATGGGTGGCTGTAGCGAAGCTTGACGGGTCCAGTGTCGTCATAAGGGCCGAAGCGATAGCTGCTTGCTTGGAGGGGAGAAGCAGATGGCGACGGGTGGGTGGATCCAAGTTGTGTAGGCAAAGAGGTCGCCACACGCGAAGTGACTGCGCCTGATGAGCGTATATCGAGATCTTGAATGCCAATGGACCAGCCGCCAACAGTGTTGAATGTATATGCTATGGATGCGACGACGGACGACGAGCTTTTTCGTAGAGAAAGAGCTAGTGGACCTTGGGTGCTATGTGACTTGAGGGATGTGAGGAGATAGGGAGATGGCAGTATAGTCTTTTCATCATCTGTATTCTCTGCTGATTGCGCAGGCATTTCCCGCGCAGCTTCAGTGTCGGTATCTTCACCAGCGTCGGAGGTGTTGTCCGTGGACGGGTTATTGAAAGTATAAAGGGCAATGAAGCCAAGTTGTGTGGCTGTTAGTAGATACGGATACCCGTAAGCGATTGAGAGCAGGCTGCCGAGGAAGCTCTTTTCTTGACGAAAAAGTATCCGCATGGTGTTTCGATGGGCATCTAGACGCCAGACGGCCGAGGTGCCGTCTTCGAAGCCCACGGCAACATCGACCTGACCCCGATTGAGGCGTGCATCATCCAAGTCCAAGCAAGTAGGTCGCAGCCGCGTGGCGTGGTCTGGTCCCACCGATGTTTGTGCAATTGTCTGTCTCGTTCGGAGGTCCCAGGCGCGCAGGCCAGATACCGAGTCGGCGGTGACGGCGATTCCCTCAACGACCTTGATGAGGGTCTGCCAATTCGGTGGCGCCACAGCAACTGCCTTTTCACTTGCGTCGCGCACCTCGACCTGCTCGACGGCACAGCGGCCTCCAGCCCAGTTATGGCGCAGACGGTACTGCTTCTTCCAGTCGACCGAGTCGACGACCTGCTCGCGGATGGCGTTCCAGCGCTTGGTCGAGGCGGGCTTGCGCCATGCCGAGGCGCCGTTTCTAGCAGCAGCGGAAGCGGCACTACCCGATGCACTTCCCGCGGTGAAGTGCTCTGCGGCGGAGGGGCCGCGTGTTGTCTTGAAACCGGGTATGCGGTGCACGCGCGGCAGGATGAAGCGACGGTAGTAGTGCGGACGCCAAAGCTGGGAGTCGGAGGCAATGGCGCGGAAGCGTCTAGAGACGAGGCCAATGTCGAGGAGGGTGCGTTCGCCCAGAAACGAGAGGATTCGGACGAGAATCTCATCAGAGATGGGCGAAATAAAGTCCTTGTGAGGGCACGTGGGCGTCGATGTGGGAGAGGTGCGCTGCCGCTTGGGTGCATGGACGTGATTGCTCGTGTCGGGCGCCAGACAGCGTTTCGTAGAGGGCATAGCGAGAATGTATGCACAGCCAGCCTGCGAATGCAGACGTGTATGTGTGGTTGTCGCAATGGCGATGAAGACGGGGAGATGGTCGACGAGTGAGTACGGTGAAGGATGGATTGCACGAGACGGCGGGTCGTCTTTGGTTCCCCGCGTAGGACTGCCAAGCTGTGGCAAGCGAGGCATCCCCAGCAGAATCAGTGGGCAGAATCAGTGGGCAGAATCAGTGGTTCCAGCGAGTCAAGGGCCCAAGAGGGTAGCGAAACAGACCCTACTTATCTAGGTGGATAAAGTAAGTACTTGTATAAAATAATAAAGGGCATGCATCAAATAAGAAATGGAGCAATAGAAGAAATGTAAGAGATAAAGTACTACTAAATTACGTAGATTGCCGAGAATTGCACCGGCATCTTCATCTGCCCCCTTTGCTAGGGCGGAGCCCAGTTCTCTGTAACGTTAGAAGATTGGCGCCCCTGTCGAAATGATAGGTTGTCACAGGTATCATGCAATCCATCACCTCATTCCTCATCTCATCACAGTACCATCGGCTGTCTTCTCGTCATGGCCGCCGTTTCATCCATCTCAGCGTCACCGGCATATTTGGCTTCTGATATCGTTTGACTCTGCATGTCACCTTGGCACACTCGGCACCTAGCATTGATCTCGGCTCCCGTCCGAGTCTTTTCTGCATCCATCAATATTAACATCATTTGCGTCCGCGACTTTGTGAAACCAAACGATTACATCTTTCGCCAACGGGCCACGTGAACGCGACTCCGGCTCTACATCACATCTAATTTCGACCATGACGGCATACGAAGCACGCGAGACATTCCACTAGAAGCCGATTCAGAGAGATTTCTCGGCCACGATGGAATCGCCGATGGCCGCATAATTTTAGCTGTGCCATGGAAAATTACTCGATGTCACCTAACAAAGTCAGGGCCTTTTACTGTTTCAACTCGACAATACGAACTCACTTCCCAGCCCACCCAAGTCCAAGTGCCAATACTTGGGGTTGGAGTGTACAAACATACAACCAGAGGCGAATGCTTCTCTCTTTCGGGTCTGAGGTATCTCCCACCACCGTAAATCGGTGTAATCAAGGCGCTACAAGACTCTGAAAAAGCGCTGTAAGGTGAAAGATGTCGTCGATCCTCTCGCCTCGCCCCCACCATCACGTCAAATCCTCCCTGCATACAACTTGCACCTCGACGACACACAGACACCTTCTCCTGGCTTTCCAGAATCAATCTACTCGGGCGTGCCAGGCAGCTTAGACACCCAGCCTCACTGCGCGGCGACAGACTCATATTCGCCATGTCTCGTCGCCACTGTTTAACACTGCGACATCAGGCATGTTAGACAACCAACCCCAGAGACACGTAGAGTTGTACCATCACACGCCCTCAGCCACGGCCCTTGCCACCATCAGCCGTAGTCTAGCCTCCACGAGAAAACGAGAAAAGAAAATACGACGCCACAGCCTCTTGGCCCCCCCCATTAGCTTACCCAGTACAGAAACTCCGTACCGACTCGGCAGTTGGCCGGAGTCAGCGCCGGCCGTCGGCGGGTGCTCACTTTGCTTTTCCTAGCCCACTCGAGACTGCAAATCATTGAACAACTCGGCCATGACGCCGTATCGTTGCCTCCAAGCTGACTCGGCGTGTTCGGCGTGTTGTATTGGTTTGCCAAGCCCTCAAGGATGCGCTGTTCTGCCCAAAATGGCAAAGCCTTCCGACTTTAATCTCTGGTCGGTGCTGCAACACGTCAGGGGTACAGGAGCATATCACGGAGAATAGATGCCAAGTTTCTTACTTGCTTCTGGGAGTGTGGGATGACTTCAGCTAGGCATTCACCAAGTCGGCCAGCATATCGGCAAATGATCCGGCTCAGAGATCAGCGACTAGCGCCTAGACACGTATGCATGGGCATGTTTCTTGCGTCGTTGTGTTCTTCCGGGTGTAACGTTCGAAAATTTGCAGACCAATACTATCTGAGTTGGAGTTGCTCGTCTGACCGCTTTCGCAGATCTCTCGCCATGTGTTAGCTCTACAGGCGGGTGCAACTCTAAACGAAGAGATGAACAATCATTGATCTAGTATGCGAAACCTGCTTGAGCACGTCTCATGACCTAGAATCTCTTCATTTACACAATTTCCATCTTGACTCTGGCTCGAGTAAGATCTCGGGTCGCTTCAATCCGCTTGACTGCCGACATGGTCGGATCGATTATGTCGACTTCAAGGTCATTGGGCCTTGTCGGCTAGCCGCCATATAAGTCAGGGAGGTTGCCCGTGGATCAGTCGTACCTATAAACGATCCTAGATTCTCTTCTCGGTCAAGACCATTTCTTGCATCATTCGACTATAGCATTCCAGATCCCTCGTTCAAGATGACGGTGAAGAAAGCCATAGCAGTGGCCCGCGTCTCAACACCAATAGTCGTGCCACTTCCGGTGACTGACGACTCTCAATCAGTGATTTTGGAGCCATACCATGTTGACTTGCTCCCAGAATATGGTTATGCCAGTAGGGAGTATTTGGTAAGTGGTAAGGCGTACGGGGAGCCGTATTGTACCCGGTTGCTGCTGCGATGTCCCGGCGATACTTCCCGCTTCACTGGATTCGTTGTTATGGAGCCGTCTCATCTCTGGGGTGGAACGAGCATCTGGCGACATACAAGTCGCTGGTTAATGCGCAATGGTATGGCCAATTGTTTCGGTTCGTGCTAGTTTTAAGCCCAGCTAACGAAGGCCGATCAAGGGCATGCATGGCTGGAGGTGGACTCGCAGGCCACCTCGGCTGTTGGAAAGATCAAGAATGTCGATCCCGAGAGGTACAACGACATTCGTTTTATACCGGGTCCGACGTCTGACGAGTTCGCTGACAACATCCCTTTCATCACGGATGCGACAAAGGAAGCCCTCTCAGAAGCTTACCTGGACTTCAAGGCCAAGTGGTGGCCAGCAACTTTACAATCTCCTGAAATTCTCACTGCCGCATCACATGCACTCCGTTCGGGAGCCATGGGTCTGGTCGCTCAACGAGTCGTCCTCAGTGGCCTGTCACAAACGGGCGGCGTAACCCGGCGTTTCATTACGCATTCGTCCCATTTGCGACTTCCAAACGGCTCGCCGCCTTTCGAGGGCTTCCTCCCCTGTCAATCCGGCGGCGAAGCGCTGCCCGACGTCCCTGATGCCAAAATCATCGAGCTTTTGGGAGAGGCCGAGTTTCAATCTGTCAGGTTTCCCTGCGGCATTGGCGGCCAGATGCTCGGCACCGCCCACCGACGGCCTGACAGCGATGCCTTTCGTCTCTACGAGGTGGCGTGCATGGCGCACCGAGAGTCGCGATGGGCCTCGCCGGCCGAGCTAAAAAAGTGGTCCGTCGCGGACCTTCGTGGTGCTAAATGGAGCACATTTGCGAATTCGTTCATCTACCATGCCGTTTTTGAGGCAATGGAGAAGTGGACGCGAGATGCAGGCGTCTGTCCGTCTCCAGGCGCCACCATTGACACAATTGGCGAAAGTGACGATATACTGCGGGATGAATATGGCAATGCAGTAGGTGGGGTGAGAACCGTTCACAGTGATGCGCCCTTGGCTACCTTTGTGGCTGCGACGCCAAAGGGAAGGTCAAACTGGTACTGGGGTAAGTGCCTTGCAACATGAGAGCAACTTGGTGTGTTTTAACTTATTGTAGGCTCTCAATGGGCGTTTGCGCCTGAAAAGATGAGGATGATCTACGGAAATGTGGAGAACTACAGGCTCATTGCAGGCCGGGCTATACAGAAACAGATTCAGCAAGGTTTCTTGCTTACTGTAGATGCTGAAGTCTTGCGAAGAGAAACTATTGAGACGTTGGATTTCTAGGTGCGCTTCGGTTTCTGGCAGAGCGCTAGAGTTTCTATAGCGACGTCCCCTTCTTTGACCGTATGGTGAACAGATCTAAATACCTCGATATATGCAGTATTATGCTCGCATAATTAGCAGGTTTATCATCTAGGGCGACGGCGTGGCGGCGGGAGTGGGCATATGGCAGGGTCCCGAAGTGCCACAGCGTATCCGGCCCGTCAAGAATGAGCACCAGGAAACCACGCTTTACCGGTAAGCGTCTGAACCAGCCGTGAACGATAGACGGGGTTAAGACGGGTCTCCAGTGGATACGGAAACGGGTAGGCAAGCCAGCCGGGACGAAATCGGCATCAAATACTCGGTACCTACTCCGTAGAGTCGATTTGGTTGAATAGGCTTGCAGATATTCATTACCCCACCGGGCTAATGAAGATGCCGTCCCCAGATATCACGGTCAAAAGCAAGACGAGGGTCAAGCCGCAATCTACCACAGAATCAGGCCGCAGCCGCGCTATACCGCTGTCTCTGCTGGACGCGACAACATCATCGTTTGCTTTGACCAGCGTCATCTGGGTCTTTGATCGCCCAGCATATGCTCACGCGCATGCATCCGGCTACGATGCATTCGACTTGGCAGACCACCTCTGCCGCAGCCTCGCCACCGCTCTCGACGCCTTCCCGCACTGGGCCGGGCAGATCAAAGCCATCCAGACAACCGATGGCCGGAGCCCGCCTGAAGCGGCAGACTTTCCTGCCCATTCCCGTCGGTTCGGTCGTCTATATGCCAAGTTTGGAGATGGCGACAGCCCTGGAGTGCATGTAACCGTTGCCACCAGCTCCGCCACAGCAGAAGACCTCCATCCGTCGACACGGATAACAAGCCAGACATTGTGGCAGGGCCAAAACACGGGACTATACCATTTCACTTCACCTGCCAAGATTGCGGATCCGTTTCAGCCCGATGAAAAAGACGATCAAGGCATGCGAAAGCCCGTGATGGCTATTCAAATCACGGAGCTCGCCTGCGGTGGCTTCGTATTGGCCATCAAGATTGCACACCCCTTGGCTGATATCATCGCTCTCGTAAACTTTGTGAAGCATTGGGCCAAAGTCAGCTATGCCATTCTTGGCAATGGGCAGCAACATGTCTCGGCAGAATCCTCACCTCCAGTCTTCGACCCGGCCAAGCTGGACGCGTTTGCAGCAGGCAACATCAACTCTCCGAGCCCAGACGCCGCCATATTTGCAGATATAACGAAACTGCCCCTGCATCGATATGATTGGTGGCAATCTGCGCCGGATTGTCCTTGGCCGGTAGCCGTACCGGAGCCGTTCAAAGGCAACGAGCCAATGGTCGCCGGCGAGCGTATGCCGTTCTCCGACTGGGATGCTGGCGCGCCCGTGTCTCATTATATCATTCACTATACCAAAGCTCAGGTGGCACTGCTCAGTAATGCCGCCAACAGCAACAACAGCGTCAACACCAAGGACGCAACGCAGCGACTGAGTCAGCACGACGCGCTCCTGGGACACGTTTGGTCATGCATTGCAAGAGCTCGCAACCTGGGCCGAGACACCGGGCCGATCCACTGCGACCTGGTCTACGGAGTTCGGCCTGCTCTGCAGCTGGGTGCCGACTTTGTAGGATCTCCTACCCTGATGATCAACATCGAGCTACCTGGTGCCGACGTCGCCGGCAATAGAAACGCAGACGCAGATGCAAATGGCAACAGCATGTCCCACCTCGGACGTGTCGCCGGCCGCGTGCGCGAGACCATCAACCAGATAGCCCAGCCTGCCAACATCGCCAAGCACCTCCACAGCGTCGCGTACGAGTCGACGCCGCAGCGCATCTGGCAGGCCTTCCTTGGTTGTAAGCATATTCTCGTCACAACGTGGGCGCGATCCGGCATCTACGATGTCGACTTTGGCCTGGGAAGCGCCATCCGGTACGTGGACGGCGTTGTGCCAGACATGGACGGCATCGTGGTGATGAAAGAGGCGCCGCCTTCGCTTGCATCTGCGAGTGTTGTAGCATCTGTAAGTACTGCGAGATCTTTGTCCTGGACCGAGAATGGTGTCGATGTTTCTGTTCGTCTGCGTACCGAGGACATGCAGCGATTGCTGGCGGATGCGCAGCTATTCCCGAGCTCTGATAACTGAAGATAATGAGGTCTGGGCCTTTGATTCAATCGAGCATTATAGATCTTTTGAATTGAAAGAGTTGTAGTGCGTCGGAATATATAGATTATTTATCTTGGTAACTCGATGTAGTGATTTCCTGTAATTGTAACTTTTTGTTGGCTTGGCAGAGTCTTGGACGCTGTCAAGGGTTAGCCGCTTGCGCAACGGCTGTACCGCCGAGCTTCTACAATCTTCCGTAGGCTGCGAGCAGCGTCTCCAATCTTGCTATGGGGATTCTCGTCGCGAGAAATACCATTTCCATGCTCAAATACAAAATTCTCACTATCCATATCTTAGACGAATGCTGCTCCGTTGGTGCCCTCCAACTCCCAGCGCCATGGTCCTCGTTGAATATCTGGCTGCGCACCGAGCACGACAAAGACGACGCCAAAATTCATCCATACCCTCGTCACACGGGGCAGCCAATTGATATTTTCGCCCTGGATGAAAAGTGTCTCGGAAACAGCAATATTGACAACGTCTGCATTAACATCGACCTCTTGACCCTGAAGATCAGGCTCACCCATTCGGTCGGAAGGCTCGTCACAGAAATCTTCCCATTTGTCGTCCGCCATGTATAATGCATCAGTCGCGCAGTCAAACGGGCGCGTCATTGATCATTGCTCATACAGCGTCTTCCATTTTTTTACGCCCTGTTATTGTGAACTTGGTGATATAGAAGGTCTGTGGTTGAGTCGCCTACCTGCTGATCGAGCCAAGACAAAGCAGCAGTACGTGCCTCGCGATTCAAGAGAATATGTGGCAGTTGGAATTGATTGTTACCACCTAACAAGTCTGTTCGGAGATCCATGGCGACTTTGCCAATGCCCTCGAGATACGCAGGGTCGGACTCTTATAATCTGCGCGCACACCAATAGCCTTTGTTTTCATAGAAGTAGAGGGACGGCCCAACGTCGTCGGGCAGCGCGTCCCGCCAAACCTGGATGCGTAATTCGGCCGGAAGGGCTGAGAAGCAGGCAAAATCGGTCGTCATTGTGTAGCGTACACGGAAGACTCTGTCAAGCGTAGATGAAAATTTGGCAGTAGTTATAGAGTCACGTAATAGGCAAATGTGGTGGTTACATCGACCTTGGCGTCGTGGAATGCTCCAGAGATGTGAGATTGACTGGGGCGCAGGATTCAGGGATCAGGACACGGCGAGCGACTCATGCAAGAGTAAGCCGCATGGCTGCTCAAGTGTTTGTGAAGTTGCCGAGTTGAATGTTGAATGCAGATGCAGGAATTCAGCCGCGTTGGTGGGATTGGTTGACGCGTAGAGGCCCACTCGCATATGATGTACTTCCCAATACCACGTATTCTACACGAGATGGAATTGTTTCATTGTTTAAGCGGAGGTAGTCCTCTAGATACAAACATGGCTATTCATCGTTTGAAAAGCTTCATTTTGTCGGCTAAGGCTGAGCAGAGACGAAAGTGTCCACTGGGCGAAGGGCCAACAGTTGTCATGAGGGACCAAAGAAGTCGATGTGTGGCTTCTGCCTAAAGATTAGATACCGCGACTCGATAATCAAGCTCATGCAGTCTTTTAGACCTATTTTCACGTAAGCAAGCCGAAACAGGTTCTCTCCAGGAGCCTGCATCCCAGAACACCAGGGTCGATGAGGACCATCAGCCAGGCCAGGCCTCAGTTGAGTCAGCAATTGGCAAACTCACAATTCATTTGTGTCGGCCAGCTTCAATATTTATGAGTATATGACCGCGCATTCTAAAGCTTGTCGCCTCAATCAAGCGCGTGTGGCTGATGGATGTGGCAGTTGGTACCATTACACGATGCGATGCAGATAGCGAAACATGTACGAGACGAAACCCACCGCGAGCAACACAAGTTCATTAGTATCAAACGTACGTTGCCAGGCGCTACATGCTTTTTGGTGTAAATTCTTTAGTACTTTGTTAGATTTACAGCCTGCTTAACGCCGGGAGGTGGTCAGGCTGATTAGCGCTAACATTAATTTAACTAATAAGTAATAGGAGGCAAGTTAAAATCTACATAAATTTGTAGAAACGGAAAAGAAATATATAGCACCTGGTGTTCGCTAGTCGTCACTGACCTAACTACTAATCTGGCGCTTAAGCGGTTATCTATCGGGACGCGGTGTATTCTACTGGCTGTGGTCGTATGTACTGGATTCGGACGAAGTGTACGGAATGCTGTAACTAAATGTAGTAGGGTTGGTGGCTGAAACGCTGCCAGCGAATATGATTAGCTGAAATCTTCAGGTGGAGCAGCAGCAGCTGCCGAAGATTCTTATTGGTCATGCCGGCATGTGGATAAGCAGCGTTTGCCGACGGCGGTGATTGGCTGACGTCTAGACACACGGCGCCAAGCACCATTGTATCCTTGCTTACAGTGCTCACTCTATAAGCGTCGGGCAGATATAAAAGCCCAGCGATTTGCCCTCTCTAGACCAATTCAGTAACTTTTTTGCCAAAGCTTAAGAGAAAAGAGTTCTTGAGACATTGTATTATTCCACTTGTTTTTTTTTGGCTTCAACAAAAAACCAAAACTCAATATCCTCTCCCTCCTCTTCACTCCATCTCGCCATGTCTGCATGCAATGACGATATTTTCGATATCTTTGACTGTTATGGCGATGAATCGACTTTCGACTTTGAGAAACTTTTCACGGAATACCCGACTGATGGGAATGGAGACTATGACCATGCGTCCTTTTGCTCGCCGGCACTGTGCGCCCATAACATCACGCTGGGGTTTCCAAGCGCATCTGGCTGTCAAGTCCCGTCCCTTTGCCCAGGTATATGAAATTATCCATACAGCATACCGTCGACTTGACTAATAGTGTTTCTTGCTCAAGATGTTGCAAGCACGTTTCCGATTGACGGGCCTGACCCTTTCGCTCTCGCTTCAATGGCGACGCTTGAACACGACTCTGGGTACAAAACTTCGGACCTTCAGTGTTATACAGGACAACCGCCAAAACAGTCTTCATCGCAGCTGTCATTCTCAGCGGGTGCACAACCCGAGGCCACAACACCGTCCCAGAATAACCCAGCGGCACAAGTAGAGTGCCTGCAGCTTTCGCAATATAGAGCACCTCCAATTCCGCCTATTATAAAGGCCAGACCCGGGGAACCATGCGTTCATTGCTCTGTTAACCACATTTCGGTAAGATAGCACATGCTAACAACACCGAGATTTAACATATCGTACTTATAATATTCTCTAGTGTGTTGGCGGCGTGCCATGTTCTGCATGTAAAATCTCCTATCCTGGCCATTTACTGCTGATGCAGCCTTGTTTAAAAGCCAGTTTCGTGGATCAAGTCGAATCAGCTTCTTACTTTAATTGTGAGTTGTATAAGGTCGCAGTTCATGTTTTCGATATTAATATGCTTTATTAGCTGTGGACATCATCTTAAACGAGCAAATTATCTCCGCGAAGCCCGTCTGGGAATTTTTGCGTTCCAAGATAAATTCACAAGCCAACGTTTTAAATTCAAGAGGTTACTGGCTCACTGTCTCTTCTGAGACTGGTCTGGAATCGGAATTTACCTGCAGCATTCGTGCCGATATCATCAAAAAAATCGTTGAATCAGTGACCAAACAATTCAGTGGTTCAAAAACCATCATCACGGCCGCCAGAGTTGGGTCCTTGATTTCGCGAAAAGTGGCGACACATACTAAGAGGAGGCCAATCACCGAGATGATTGAATTTACTCGCTGTCGTCACGGACTGCAAAATTCCACTTTAAAGGTATGAATTGGGTTATTCTGTTCAACAACAATTAGACTGATTTCCGACAGAACATCTTTGGCTTCTGCACTGGCAAATTTGCTGGACTCGAAGTTATACTCGCAAGAGATCAATTTGAAGGCGAAACAACCTCGTCTCTCTCCGAGGAGACATATGGGGAGTTCCTTACAACAATAGGATGGATTGTGTCGCGGTACTTGGAGATTGCGCTATTCAAGTATCTGCAGCATTCAGTCAACGGACGAGACGGGAGAAAGGCTGAGAAAATAAAAGCGGACACAGAGCTCATGTTCGACATTCTATTGAATTATGATGATGCAGCATCCATGGTATGTAAAACTTTATTACACAGATATAAGTTGCGTATAGCCGACCAGTGTCAGAGTCACTGATACACGAATCTATAAGCAGAATCTCTTTGGCTGGGACGAGCAATTCAAAGCTGAGCATCAAGCCCGCCAATCATACATTCGAAACATTCTAAGGCGGTATTGTTGCATCTTTGTCAGCAAATTACCCTCTTGGACGAGCTTCTGGGACGAAATCTCGAAAAAGTATTCGGCTTTGAGCAGACCACATTTCTTGGAGAGCTTTCAAGAGAGCCTAGCCAGCTTCGACAATGTTCAAAACAGACTTTGCAACGAGCTCGACTTCATATTAAGCTCGTATCAGTCCACCAAAGAAGCTGCCGACACAGAAATTACAAAGCTTTATGAAGCAATAGTGAGCGGGAAAAACAAGTGTCCAGACACAGTTTTCGCTCACTACTTTCCGATCATGGCATATTCTCAAATTGAAGACCTCCTCTGTCGTGTACCGAAACGCTACTGTCAAGACTCAGGGATTTCAACAGGGCCTAAAAACTACCCGGCACGCACCTTTCTGGCCTTATCATCCTTGGGCTGGTCGTTCGCAAAGCTCAATAGCCCGATTTATTCGACAGACTCGGCAAACGCTGATACTTCCTCGTGGCTCTTTCCCAACATGAGCGCTGCTTCTTCCTTCGACTATCTTCGCTTCGAGGTTGTCCGGCGAAGCAGCTTGATAAAGTATTATGAGGCGGCGCTGAAATTGTCGGCAAAGTGCGAGTACGATACTCAAGTTCTATTCACACAGATGTTGAGATACTGTCACGAGGGAGGCAGCCGTTGGTACAGCGAGGAGAGCTTTGCGCAGAGCTTTTGCATAGCCCAACGTTGGAAAGAGCTCAAAACAATTGCAGGAGGTGCAATTATCTTTTGCGGAAGCTCAATTCTCGACGAGAGTATCCCCTACAATATTCCCATGATAATCGAAACTGGGAGCGATGAAGATTATGACTTATTGAGGAGCGGTATATTGGAAGATTGTCATTGGATCAAGAGCACTTGTGCTCAGCTTGAAGGCATTCAAGAAGCCTTTCTATCTGTTTTGACGGAGAGGAAACTACCCGCTGATATCCTTGATTGGATGAAAGAGACTATACGTCATGCTCTGGGTGAATATGATCCAGGCGACGTTGTCGCGTCAAGATTACGCCAGATGGGCCTCGGATCGACTGCTGAACAAGTTTTTGATCAGATGAGCAATTATGGGTCGACCGAGATTGATTATAAAGATCTCGTGGATTGTTTAATCGCTATCTGCTCACTGTTATTGCGCAACACGCCACGGTCGGAAGCCGAGTTTATCTCAACCTCTCAAACTCTTATGCTAGTTCTGCAGAATTCGCGAACAACTGCTGGGGCTCGAACAGCATTTTACTGTCGTCACATTTTGCAGTCAATTTGGACCTCATCAAGGCCATGGTAACCTGATAGCTGCCAGGCCTTATTGCCGTCTTCTGCATTTTTAGGGCTATTTAGATGTCATCTTATCCATTCCCCTCACATAACCATAAAATAGCTGTTTTATTAGCAGCAAAAAAAAAGGTGTCGTAATTGGCCTATATCGGTGCATGGTACAGATCACTTGTAAGCAATTGTGGCTGAGGGGTTTTGCGCCTGTGCTGAAAATGACCTGCAGGGGCTGTATGATCTCAAGAGCGGGAAGCTAGGACGGCAAGGACGGGAACTAACTAACGTTACTCTACGTGTGCGCCCGCGCTATTAGACATACGGTACCGTCTGATATACGGGTACCGTCTGAAATGGGCTAGCTGACTGAAATTATCCGTGGGGTAAACCTTTGTATGCGGCCAAACACAAATGACGGCCAAGAATAAATACCGTGAAGAAATGCTAGTTTTACATTGAATCCCATGTCCAGATAGGGTTTCTTGGAAATGAAAACAAGAGAAGGTTGTTTTTTCTTTCTTTTTTGAAAACAGAAATGGGAAGCCAGACGTGACAGTTGCTGCAAGCAGCAGTTCGTCTCGGCTACTTTACCCCTGCCCGAGCACCTTTCAGCAGTACATCCTTGGCCCGACACGCTAGTTACGCCACGCTACGTGGACTACCCCGATTTATATCGTAATTATAGCTGTTTATTCTAGCCTTGTCCCGGCTGGCGGGCTACTCACCCAAGCGCCACGTTTCAACTAAACTATTCATAATTCATTCCGTATTCAGTATCAGTATTAGATCTCATCAACTGTCAATTATTCCGATAGCCTCCGCCATAGCACTCAGATTCCCTTGGCTGTGCAAGTGGCGTTGTTCTTCGCGAGCCTCGTTTTAAAATAAATACTTGCTGAAACAGCCCCCTGCCCTGTACTTGCAGATGGCGCCACCACGGCTTCGTCGACGAAATTACTTGCATGCAGCCGTAAGCCGCCAACTATGGCCTCTTGTCCCCAGAATTAGCAACTCGCCAATTGCGGAAACAATCTCAAGCCGGAATTCCGACGGCTGCAGTGTATACCCTGTACGCGACGGGGGGCATTCTACCCAGCTCGGTGAAGCCTTGCCACCTTTTGCGTCGTGGAGGGTTGCCGTGGCGCTTGTCTGCAGAAACGACAAGGCTGTGAACTACTAGGTAACTAACTCGCTATTGTTCGTCAAAATCGGGCCCGCGAGGCAGCATAGCAGAGGTAAATAACTAGCTATCTGTCTGTGGGGGAAGCTCGGCGGTTCCGATGACCCTCGCGCCCCGATGTAGCCCCTCGCCCCTGCATGCGCGGTGGCGGCTAGGTAGCCTCGTCCCTCAAGTTCAGTGGACGCAAGAGCAAGTACAAAATGGCAACTCTGCCGCTGGCAATCCTTCTTCTTCGCCTCAGCAGTAGCTTCGCCGCGCAATTCACTTGCATCTCTTCCTCCTCTCCACGCCAAGATTCCCAAGCTAGGTACTAGATATGGCCGGCCTGTATAGCGCCGCTGCTCTGCATGAGCTCAACAGCCCTGAGGCTGAGGCTCTGCACAATTTGATGGCCAAACTAAGCTCCTGCGGTGTGGGCGACATTGTCGACATACCACAGATGATTGTTGTTGGCCAACAAGCCGTAGGAAAGTCGTCTGTTCTTGAAGCCATCTCCCGCGTCAAGTTTCCGACAGCAGCAGGGCTCTGCACTCGATTCGCAACGGAAATTATTCTCGGCCGAGCGCAGGAAGAAAGCGTCAATGTCACCATTCGATTTCACAAAAGCGAGCCGCAGCCAGCAGGGGCATTTGACGAATCAGGTCTTTCAAAGGATGACCTGCCCGCACTTGTCGAACAAGCTAAAAAGTACATGGGAATTACCGAAAATTCGACCGGTTTTTCGCGCCATGTATTGTGCGTGCAGATAAGAGGCCCCGATATCCTTCCTCTCAGACTCGTCGACTTGCCTGGAATCTTCAACAATGAAATCGCGACTCAATCAGAAAAGGGAATTGAAATCGTCAATCAGCTCGTGGAAAGCTACATGGAGCACAAGAACAGTATTATCCTCGTCGTTGTCGAGGCCAAAACAGCTGTTGTCAACCACTACGCTCTCGCCAAGGTCAAAGAGTTTGACCCCAAACGAGAGCGAACATTGGGTATCATCACTAAACCGGACCTCAAGCTAGGCGAGCACCTACAGAGGGAGCATATCCAGCTGGCCAAGAATAGGGAGCCGAAACATACCTTGAAGCTCGGCTGGCATGTTCTGCGCAACAGAGCCGAGGACGAGGACGAGGACGGCACGGAAACTCGAGACGAGATTGAAGACGCCTTTTTCAAGACATCTCCCTGGAACAGTATCGTGGAAGAAGATCGAGGCATTCACAGTCTTCGACAGAAGTTAAGCACGGTTCTCTATAATCACATCCGCCGCGGCCTACCCAAAGTCATTCTAGACATTGAGACCAACCTAGCCAAGCGGCAGGCGGAGAGAGGCCAGCTTGGGGTAGAAAGACCCAAACTAGAGGACAAGCGTGTGTTCCTGGCTGACATTGCCGAGCAATTTCAACGACTTGTCAGAGATGCGATGAAGGGCAACTACGCCGATCAGTTTTTCGGCCAGTTGACCGAACCGCTTCACCGTCTACGTGCGGACTTGAAGTGCTTCCATCGTGCCTTTGATTACACCATGACTACTAGAGGTCACAAGTTCGAAATAGCGCCGTTTGGGGACGGGGATGAAGACGAGTACCAGCTTGACTCGGTACCAGAAGCCCTTGTCGATTTCCTTGCAAGAAATCCCTACGACTTTGCACTCCCGACCAAAACGTCTCGCAAATACATCAACGACTTGTTGGTCAAGCCTGTTGTGGCAAGTGAGGGTAGTGAACTGCCTGGTACTTGCAATAGCGAAGTGGCTGTTCACCTTTTTCAGCTGCAGTCTGCTCGTTGGGACAAGATTGCGCGATTTCATGTCGAACGTGTCATCCAGTACGCAAAATTCTTCATCGAACAATTGTTCGTCCACATTATCGGCCAGGATAGCGAGCATCGGGATGTCATCCTAAGCGAATATGTTGACCCATTTTTCGAGAAGCATGAAACAATGTTGGAGGTGAAGTTGGACGAATTAGTCGCGCCTTATGCCAATGGATATGCGGCACCAGTAGAAGCGGAATTCCGTCAGATGGTGTCGGGCTGGACAGTCGATCGCGTTGTTCAGCGTTTGAGAAACATTCAGCACAGTGTAGAGGACACAGATCGTGACGGTTCAAGGAGAGTTCAGCACGATTTTGTTTCCGCTGCTGGAGAACTGGCCCAGATTGTTGACGGAGGGTCCCTCGGCACGGAAAGGATTGTCAACATGATGCAGGCATACTATGAGGTTAGTATGGTGTGTATACCGGCTGAAGACAGTACGCTAACATGGCACAGATATCTCGTCGCACCTTCTTAGATAACGTAACAAACCTGGCTGTTGAAGGCTGTCTGATCCAGCAGTTGCCCAGCATATTCACCTCCAAGCAAGTCGCGGCGATGGATGAGTCTACAATAAACAAACTAGCTTCAGAGTCAGGCAATATGCAGTCCCGCAGAGAACAACTTTCGCAAGAAATTGAATCTCTAAAAACGGGCTTGGAACAGTGTCGGCGATGGCGACCGCGCACAGAACTTGAAAATCCCACACGGCCAAACGACACCAGTGGTAAGTCATACTTGCCACTTGAATATAGGCAACTGAAGAGAAATGCCACTAAAAATGACACTTTATTTACTCCGAATGCTATAGGTGCCGATCCGCTTGAGAAGAACGGCCACGAAAGTCGCCCTGCCCAAAAGAAGGATGCACTCTCGAGCAGTGCAACACCGGCAGCAAACAACTTTGGCACAATGCTCAGAGATCAGTCCGCCAAGGTTGCAAGCACCTTTTCTTGGGGTTCTACTACGGAATCAAATGCCACGACGCATTCCAACTTGCCTGGGCGCAAGCCAGCGACTGTCAATAAGGATCCCAGCTTGCAAAAGCCCGGCTCCCCAAGATTTAATTTTGCTTCGACGCCGCAGACGTCCTCCGGGAGTCTTTTTGGGTCTAAGCCAACCGCGCTCAACTCCAATTCTTCGTCGTCATCGTTCTTTGGCAACACGCCCACGCAAACGTCTCCCTTTGGCGGCGTTGGTTCAAGCTCTTTCGGCAAAAAGTCCCAGGCAAATAACAGCACAGCTCCATCTTTTCCACTCTTTGGAGGCGGAAACAGGGCATCTGGGCTTTTTAGTGGCTCTGCTACTAAGCCTGGGGCTGGTGGCCCTGACGCGCAGGTGTAAGGAGCCCTCCACGTAGGGATTGGCCACAGTAACTATTAGTCAACAAAGCTGATAGTTGGTATCAGACACAACGCACCATACTTTTGCGAAAAGGAAGGGACTAGAACGAATCAGTGCCAGCATATTTGTACATCCAAGAAGTTCGACGGTCAGTCACCAGAAGAGATGAGATTGCAACACTATCTAGAGATGGAAGTTGGGCGCTTGGAAACCCCGGTTTAGTATCTTGTCCAGATTGAGACTTGTTGAAACAACTCTTTATCGAATAGAATTGCTTCACGGCCAAGGCCGCAACTTTACGGAACGATTTCGTACTTTAAAAAATCCGTCACGCCGCGAGCAACCGGCTGAACAAGCTTTCGCCTCGTGATATATGTCGCCTCGTAATATATGCAGTAAAAGGAAACGAGAAAGACAAAAGAAAGCTGCGACACGAGGAGCTGTGGGCGAGTGAGTCTAAAAGTCAAGGTTCCAGAGGGAATCGTACCCTCGCTGGCGGAATCAGAATCCGCAGTCATGACCGGTGTACCATGGAACCAGTGAAGCGGTGGGCCACTTCTCATGGGGCGGACGGTTGATTGCCGAATGACAACCGGTTCGCAGCGAGACAACAATAGCATTAGACGACGTCAGGAGAGCTGTAGTGGAACACTTGGAATGATGGAGAGCTTGCTGCGAAGATATTGGCAGCATAATGCGTTTTGTGGGCATCCAAGTAACAAAGTTGACCGGTTGCTGAGAAAGTCCCCAGCTGTCAAAACGCAGGAGCCTTACATACGGCCGTTTCAGCCGCTGTAGATGGGACGCTGAACACTTGGGGAGACGCATCCAAGCCAGCCACTCAATACAAGCACGGATGGAAACAAAACATGAGAGGAAGTTTGCCTATTGGCTTGCAGGAGGCAAAGACTAATTTCGGACGTGTACAAGTAACCTAGTTAATAAGCCCTAGTGGCTGCAGAGTCACCGGGCGTAATTAACCAAAGTGAAGTACGTACGGCCGTATATGGTAAAGAGTAGTGTTGAAGGAAGTAGTTGGGGACCAGAGCGATTAAATATTAATGCAAATAGCGGAACATGCCTGAGACGAAACCTACCGCGAGCAATACAAGTTTATAAAAACATCAAAACATA
This sequence comes from Beauveria sp. NWAFU-1, assembly GCA_024472245.1. Classification (NCBI taxonomy): domain Eukaryota; kingdom Fungi; phylum Ascomycota; class Sordariomycetes; order Hypocreales; family Cordycipitaceae; genus Beauveria; species Beauveria sp. NWAFU-1. The sequence goes on from JANBXD010000007.1 coordinate 227,649, forward strand.
CGTTTCTAGGCGTCATATACTCTTTTATCCTAATCCTTTATCAGTTTTAACTGCCCGCTCAGCGCCAGGAGGTGGTCAGGCTGATCAGCGCCGACGTCAACTTAACTAATAAGCAATAGGAGCCAAGTAAAAATACACACAAAAATATAGAAACGCAAAAAAAGAAAATGTACAGCACCCGGTGTTCGCTGGTCGTCACCGACCCAACTACTAATCTGGCGCTCAAGCGGTTATCTATCGGAGATCAGACGGGATCCAGATCTTTCACTCGGCTATGGCCGTACATGTCAGTTGTTGGTCCTCTTTTGCTTATGTACCTTTGCGAGAACATGTCATCTTCCTACGCCACATTTAGCGGCATTCATCAACGGTCACCGCTGTGATACGTCTCACCAGTCAGTCATTGTCACTTGACATCCATCAGAAACGTAATCGCCAAGTAAAAGTACAATTCAAAGAGAGGCTATATAAACATCATGTCCCCATGCTTTAGTTATGTCATACCAGCAATGCTTACACCACTCTTTCGTCTTTTGTCCTCTTTCAATCCACATGTACATGATAGAAGAACAGAAAGCAAGAAAAGAAAAGGGCAATTTGTAGTTTGGCTCATTATTCATAGAGAGCTTCCATCGCTAAGTTCATGTATAGTAACGCCGTGGTCGCCAGTGAATGCTTGGTTCGTCATTCCTCCTTATACCTCTGGTGCTAGTGAGGTAGCGTCAGCGTCAAACTGCCGCTGCGCTTGCGTCCGGCCACGGTGCTGGCCGTTCTGTCCTGCATGCAGTGCATCCACTCCAGAACCGTCTCATAGCATAGCACGTATTGCCGCAGGCTTTGCACAGTGCTGAGACGTTGCTGTCGAAAATCTTGGACAGTTTTCTGGATCAAATCGACAGAGTCATCCCGCAGCCACGTGGTGTCGAGCCCCGCGGACTTGGGCTGCTGATGAGGTAAGTTGGCAACTTGAATACCCGAGGAACCTAGGTCCATCTGAAAGTAAGAGTCTGATGCCGTCATGGGCACGACGCCATCGGCAGGGCGGAGCATGTCCACGTCGCCCTCTCTGTCCTTGACAGTGATACCGGTGAGATCCGCCTGACGCTTCCGCTTCATCATATCAACAACACTGTCGACAGTACAGAAAGCGCCAGTGCGACCGCAGCCCGCTGAGCAGTGAACCAGCATGGGACGGCTATTCTCATCAGCCTCTGGCCCATCGTTCCACGTAACGGGCAGTGCGCCTCCTGGTGCTTTGCGCGACTCAACGATGGTGCTAGTCTCGACGGGTAGAGAAGCACGTTGCATCACGTTGGCCAATTCCACGAGCGCAAGCAAGTGCGATGGCTTGGCAGGAGTTCCAAAGTCAGGCCAGCCAGGGAAATGCAGGTGTGTGATCTCACGAATCGGGGCGAAAGGGTGAGAAGAATGCGATAGCGCAAACTTGCGAATGATGACGTACGGCGCCTCTTCGTTGGGCGAGAAACTAGGTACTGCCTCAAACGCTGTTGTGGTGTTTGCTCGGCGCCGGCCACGCTCCGAGGCGCTCTGAGCCGCCGTGCTGTTGGAGTCAGGTCTATACTTGTCCATGTCGAGCGAAGCCTTCTTCTCGGATAAAGACCGTAACCGAATGGGGCCATACTCGCGATTCTCCCAGTACGGGTGGCATTTCAGTTGCCCGCCCTCCGTCGTTGCCGTCAGCATGACGATGACACGAACATCCTGGTCCCAAACAACAGACCAAAAATCTTCAAAAGTGGCCGGCAGCGGACCCTGCGTAGCAATGTATTTCTTGTTGCTACGCGAAGCAGAGAGCTTGCTGGCATTGATATAATCACAGGAGCCAGACGCCTTGTTTTTCAAGCGGACTCTGCTGTGCTCAAAGGGAAGAATGTCCTTGTACCTGTTTTTACCTCCCTTTTCCACACCACATAGCTGGACGTTGTTTGCCGACTTTGTGTTGTTGGGATTGAATGCGGCATAGGCACCTCTCATACGAGATTGTTCCTCCTGTTCAATGTGAAGAAATTTGTCGGATACCTTTTTGCCGTGATCCCCAGGCGCAGCGGCCTCACACAGCCATGTGGGAAGCCATGAGGTTTCGAGGCCATCGGGCAAGTGAACATCAAACTGGCCGACACCGTCTGCTAGATCCATGTTCTGGCGAATATTGGAGAAGAATGGGTTGGGCTCCTGCATGCTGGTCGGCAGCATGACACCTCCGATGACGGGCGCAAGGGCGTTGCTATCGGCAGTCGCATTCTGGGATCTCGTGGCTGGTGGCTGTGCAGGCTCGTTGTCGACATGACTGGGAAATGACTGACGGAAAAGACTAAAGCCTCCACGTAGAATGGCAGTTTTGCCAGAGTAATTCGCTGCGGTGAATTTTTTGATCATGCTCTGGGCTGTGAAAGCATCACGGTTGTCGGAAGCGTTGGTGTCGTAGACAATGATCCATTGCATATCCCTCCACCGGTTGAATTTTGTCGAGTTGATGCTATCCTGGAAAGTCTGCTGGAGCTTCTCGATGCCAAACGTGGCACGTTTCAATAATGTTGTGGGGATACAGAGGTTGAGAGCATGTCTGATGCGGCTCTGAGAGAAATTCTGGACTGAACGAACATCAATGAGCAGGATACCGTCCATATCGCCCGTGTCCATAATGTTGACAAGCTGATCGCCAGGGATAAAGGGGCTTTGAACAATGTCAAGCTTCATTGGCAGCGTGGAAGCACGTGCTAAATTGCCAATGGTTGGTGATGACCTGCGTGGCCTAGGCTCATTCAGCGTGAATCGCTCTTGAAGATAATGATCAGCGGATAATGTCGGATGAGATGGGTGCTGAGGTTGCTGTCGGGTGTCCTCGATAGGAAGCGGAGATGCAACACGCGGAAGGTCTGCAAGCTGAGGTGGTTTCAACGACACATCGGAATTGCGATTCGAGTCCATCGATACGTAGGCAGAATCACGAAGGCTGTTCTGATCAGCGTCGGACTTTTTACTCGCTCCCGAGCCCATGTCGGCGCGAATCCTATTCAAGGCCAGTCGAAATGACGACGGCTCGCTGGCAGGTTCATTACTATGAGAATGCCAGCGAGCCGGTCGAGGACGAGCCATGTGTGCTGAGGCTGACGGCACATGGCTGGTTGTGGGAAGGGCAAAGGATGGACCGCGATTGCGATCCGCCTGCCTCCTAAATGCTTCAAACTCCGAGTTGGGTTCGAGCGGCACGGTCTTGGGCAAGGCGGCGGCGAAGGACTTTATCGAGGAACCAGGACTCCAATTATCCTTTCCCGGGGCTGAGCAGTCGGCTACTTCAACATTCGAGTCGATGACCAAGCCAAAGTAGTTGGGGCTTGGGGCGCGTGCCTGCGTTCTGCGGCTGGGAGAGCTCTTAGGCGGGTGGTTTTGGCCGACAGAAAAGGCGGCGCGAGGCGAGGTGATGGGTGTCGTTGATTTCGTTACGGTTCGTGAGGGCCGTCTCGACATATTATGAGGACTGGATACCCCAGGAGTTCGTGTAGTGTGAGCCGTCATGGCGTATTGTACAGACATTAGTTAGAATAGTGATGGGGCGGATGAGGTGAATATTAGGTGCATGCGAAGCCAATCAGCTTCGAAATCGGCCGAAAGAGTGATTTTAAAGATCCATGGCTCAAATTGATAGACGTCGATTGGATGATGAAGAGAAGGTGATTGTCGCGTGCGTCGCCGCAGAGTCGTATGTAGGTTGTCGGTTTGCAGGGTTCAGCCTGTGACGTAACTGCGGGAGGGAGGCGGTGGCGAGAATTGAAAGCAACTAGGGCGGAGCCGCAGAGGCGAGAATTCGGGTGCAACGGGCAATGAGCGACCAACCACAGAAAGCTTCCTCAATTATAAATGGAAGCAAACCAAAGATGACAAAGATGACAAAGTTGACTTCTTTTTCATATCAAGCTCGGGACGAAAAGAGGGCGAAAGGGGTGGGAAAAGAAGTTGGTTATAAGGCCCTGTCGAGTGGCTTTTTCTTCCTCCACGTCCAACGCACGGCTGGGAGTGTCTCGGTCAATATTTGTTGGAATAGAACAGCGATGGATTTCACGACAGATTCGAAAAAGCAAAGTGTCGAGAAGCACGAGACGTAATACAACGAGGAAGCGAGCGGTTGGCCGGAAGTTGCAGATGCGCGTTGCAGGACACGGCAGCGAGGCACAAGGGGGGGCGTGGGCTAATGATGGTTTGGCGAATGGCGCGTCAAGAGAGAAAGCAGACAGTGAAAGATGGCGATGAAGAGAAAAAGTACAATCGACAAGTGTTTTGTCGAAGCAAGAAGAGAAGAGGAACAAGGATCAAGAGACGTAGCCGCCAAGAGGAAGAGCAGGCCGGCTAGTAGTTTGGCAAGTGTACGTTTGTGACGAGGACAAATATCCGTGTGTGCTCTGTGTGTGCGTCCGTGTCCGTGTGTGTGGGCATACCGACTGTAAGTAGTAGGCCGCCTGCAACAGTCTGCTTGGAAATAGAATGGGGATGTGCGTGTATTATTATTAGGCAGGTGTGGGAACGCAACTGACCACCACCCCATGCCACTAGCTATTACTTCATGGGAGTCTTATCTGGCATTCGGTTCATGGTGGATGATGGCGGACGCCAGATGACGATGCTCTGGAGACACAAAGGGCCTGGACTGCGACGATGCAGGGTCCTAGAGTCACTCCACTTGTGTTTTTTTCTCTTATGTTCATTCTTCCACACTTGACACCTTATACGAGGGCGAAGAAGACGAATGTTAAATCAAATAGGGCTTGCCTTGGATCCCAAACAGAACAGCGTCACCATGGGGTCAATGAGACAAAAGACGTTTTGAGGGGGGGAACGTCGGCGGCGGATGAAGGATCCCAGCCAGCCTAGTTATCCGTACGGAGTACCGTATTTAGCATCACCCGGCCGTCGCCAAAGTAGCGGCCAGGTATCCAGTAACAAGGGCGTGAGAGACAAAGGGCGTGGGATACAAGGGTAGGGGGGACAAATTAAAACAGGGCAGTAAACCCGATCTGGTGCAGGCCTGGTCAAGTTTCTAGAGCCAACGAAGAACAAGACAAAACTCTTGGCTTCCCGGTGCACGGATTGACGGAGATGCCATGTTGGCAAAATTCTGGCACGAGAGAATAACTAGTTAACTGGGCCGTCGACCGAGCGGGAACCGGCCGCGGCACGCAGAAACTGTGTATAATGGAGTCTTGGAATTCTGCAAGGGAGTGTGAATCTGAATTGCTTTATCCAGCAAAATGCGATTAGACATTGTCAACACGATTTGCGTTGGGGTATGACCATGACCGCTCAGAGCATTGACAACCCTCTTTGCAGCCATCGCAACACGTCTGCAAACTTGCAGCGAACCGGCAGCAAAGCAAAAGCACCACCAGAGCTAAAGGGGTACTCGCGCAGTACCTACCTGCAGCAGTCGCGGGCGCCCATTATTAGGTCATTGTAGCGGTGGAGGGCGCTGAATGGGGAAACTGATTGGCACGGCGCAGAGCAGATCGAAGCCCGGCCAAGGGAGACGGGCTGGAATTAGAAGGGCCCAGAACGGCCGTCGACATGCATCCAACTTGACCGGTCCAGAGACGACATTTTGATTCTGATTTTCCTGTAAAGTTGTTTGCCTCGTTTCTATCTTTTCAATCTCATTCGCACCGTCAGTGTTGCACTCGGTGCTGCAACCGTTGACACCCATTCGTGACACAACTGACCAACCTCCTGAGCTTGTATTGATAACTTGTACTCCGTAGGCTGCTGTCGTTTTATTTTTTATTTTTTTGCTCTGCTCCTCCTGTGACGTAGCTTCGACGGCTCACGTACCACGCTTGTACCTCCCCCATGCTTGGGCCACCCGCCCATCACGTCATAGTGTCCCAGCCAGCCAGGTCCAGAACGTCTAGAACCTGACTCGGCGTGATGGTTCTTTTTCAACACGAAATTCCCCTTTATAATTAACTCCGACACTTTGGCCTGAGTGCCTGGGTACGATTATATAAAAACCAAGGGTGGCAACCGCCCATCGCGATAGCATTTCTTCCACCAAATGGGAATTAGTGATTAGTTACCTTGTCTTGGCGGGCCTGAATGAATCTTGCTTTTGAGCCTCGCCTTGCCTTGCCTTGCCTTGCTTCAAGGCGGCCCCTGTCCTTTTTTGTTCCGTGTAAGAGCCCTTGCCTGCCAATGAATCCAATGAATAGCCGCCAAGCCAGCAATCCTCAGCCGAACCTGGCCATGCATCGCACAAGAACCACTGTTTCTCCATGCAGTCTCATAATGTGACCACAAACCCGAAAATCCTGGCAGACGAGCCTTACACACACATAAAATCTCCTGTAACAAAACTCGGCGTTCGCAAATCTACCCCCCAACCCAACACATATGTACCCTACCAAGCCGCGGGAGGGTCTAGACCCTTTCTTTGCCAATGGCATGCGATAACCTGCTTTTCTCTCCCGCCCGATTAACGGAAAAGACTCTCCCCGTGGCACACCCATCACTCGATTCTTGGGCCCTTTGCTGTCATTCGTGTCCCTCGTCCCATCAGACGAAAAAATCAAGGTATCGATGCCTGATACACGCAGCCTGGGTCATGCATGGGAAGCTCGCGTGTGACACGTTCCCCCACCATCAATATCGGCGGGACATGCAAAAAATGGCAGCCGCAACTGCCATGCAAAGCACCGCCGGCCAGCCAGCCACGAGTTGGGCCTGAAAGGCTGAGAACAAGGGATCGTAGGGCCTGATCGCTCCGTGTGCCGCTCTCGAAAGCGGAGCGCGGCTTCTGCCAAACGGCTTGATTCTCGCGTGGCTCTTGCATCCTGCAGGAGAACAGCTGCCGTCGCCCATGTCACCAGCTGGAGTGGAACAATGAATAGTGCGAAGCTCTGGCTCTCTACGGTTCCATTCGAACAACGCAGCACGGCGAGATACCGGGGCCTACATAGAGTAGCTGTTAAATATGAGATGGTGTAGTCTTGACACCCACCTGCAACCTTCTTTCACTTTGGCAGAGCGTAATGAGGCTGACAAGACGACGTCACTGTTGCACCCACCGTCAGTCCGGCAGCAAGGTCCAGACTCTTCCATTTTAGAGAGCCGCAGATGTACGAATAGAATCACAATATTCAATAAATATGCAATGGCAGTCAGGTGTTACATTGGCTGTTTCTTATGCCACCAAGATGTGGCAATACCGTATTGGTTGTGTGGGGAGGACTTTCAAAGACAAAGGTCGTGGTTTTAACAGGACCCTTGATCGTCGCAGTATCCGTACGGGCCTTGCTCTGCACCTCGTCCATCTTGGGAAGTTTGATCTGCTCTCTGGCCTCTGAGAACAGTTGAATACATGTTCCCTGCTTTTCCCCCTTATTTATTAACCTTGCCATCGGCTATCCCATCCCATCTGCACTCACGCCCCGCCCTGCCCGCGACAAAGTAACACTCACACACTGCAAGCTCGCACCTCGGCGTGCTCGGCGACTATAAATCAAAATAATAAAAGACACACCTGCATGTACTTGCCAGTCACTGATTGTCGATCAAAGGCTCTAGAATCTAGTTCGAAAGATGGCCTCATTCGCTCAAACCACATGGTCCTCCTTTGCCCCCCTTCCAAGTCTTGATTCCTTGTTTTGACCCTGCATCTTTCGGCTGGCTGCACCCAGCCAACCACGCGACCGGATGTCTCCCGGCCCAATCCATCATCTCTCAGTTTTTTGAGTTTTAGTCTTCCGGCCACATCGAATTCTCAAATGATTGACAGGGACTATCAAGGAGATTTTCTAAAGGGCCGAGACAAGATGGGTGGCAGGTGTAAACCTTATCGTGAACAAGTGGTTGGATGAGGGGCATAGGAAAGAGCAGACAGACATCCAAGAAGCGCTTAGGTGAGTCCATGGTACTTTTGCATTTCAAAATCCCGAGCTAATCTGATCAAACTTGACTCCTTCTGTCGGCTTGAGCTTGTCAAGCCATAACTACTGATTAGTATTAGGCACACGCAGCATACACTCATCTCTCGCTTCACTTGAACCAGCAACACAAATATTACTCGCATTATTATTGAATCTCGTAAGCACTCTGAGGAAGGTTCAACTCAGCACGTGCAGCTATCATCCGAGCAGCGAGCGACGACACCCCTTCAGTGAGCTTCAACTCAATCTCCGCAGGTTAGGTGTGCTTGTCCATGGACAAATCTTTCTACTTGCAGGTCTGGTGGGTGGCCGTTTTTCTTTCCGTGTGGTCTCACAAACCGTCATCCCATGACCCAAATGCCAACCCTTTTGCCTAGACACTACCCACCACCATCATTATCAGCCCACAGGTGCGGCGGAGTGCGCGTCCCGCTGTCCGGAGCCTGAGGCGCATCACTCGTCATATCTGCCAAGCAAGTACTTTAAATTCTCATGATCCAAATTCCGCAGAGTAGCTCATACATGATGCCTCTTTGAAGAAGAAAACTTCATATTTGTAGAGATTGCACCTTTGCACGTCGTCGTCGTCGTCGTCGTCGTCGGTAAAATGATTGAACCCCCGCAAAGCCGTTGGGTGGAACCGATCCCCGACCTCGGTGGTGCAACGCCGCGCTCTGGCCCGCCAGACGACGAGAAGACTTTGCAAAAGGCGCGGACATCAGTCTCTCGATGAAATTCTTATCCTTACTACAGTCTCAAGCATTCAAAACTAGCCAAATTTTAGTCCAGTCCGGTTCGTAAAGAAAGACGCAAGCAGCATGTCTCAACCCGGCCCCGAAGCATCGGCCGAAGAGCGCCGACAGGCCCGGAAGCCTATCCCCAAGCCCGTTCCGGCCTACCTGCCCACCGCCGGATCGCCGCTGACGGTCGACAAGACGGCCTACGAAACTATTCAGGTCGCCGGCCGTGTCCTCCTTGAAGAGTTTACCATTCCCATCCGCTCCGGCAGAGCCTGGGAAGTGCCCCAAGGCTGCGTCGTGCGCATCACCACGCCCGAAGGGCCCCAAGTCGGTACGTCCGTCCCTCTTTCCCCTCATTTTCTGCCTTTCAAACAAAAAGGGTTCATCATTCTCATCCTTTTTCCCTCCCCCTTTCTTCCAGGCGACCTCAACATCTGGAACCGGCACAACCCGCGTGAGCGCTTCTGGGCCTCCCGCACGCGACAGCTGCACGCCTCGCACGTCTCGACTTACGACCGCCTGTGGTCTTGCCTGCCATACATGCGGCCCCTCGCCACCATCATTCACGACACTCTGTCGTGGTACGGCGCCGACGAGCACGGCGGGCGCGCGCACGACCTGCTGGGCACGCGCTGCGACCCCTACGTCAACGCGGTGCTGTCGGGCGCGCAGTACGACTTTCACTGCCACTCCAACCTCACGCGCGCCGTCGCCCCGTTTGGCTTCGCCGAGACGGATGTCCACGACGTGCTCAACATCTTTCAGGTCACGGGGCTGGATGCTCAGGGGCGGTACTTTATGAGCCCATCGCCCGCGCAAAAGGGGGATGCGCTCGAGTTTCTGGCCGAGCAGGACCTGCTCATGGCTCTGAGTAAGTTGGGCCCGTTTTCTGGATTCCTCAGAAGCTACTGTAGCCTCTCCGGAGCCGTGAGCTGTTCGACGAGCTAACTTTGTATAGGTACTTGCCCTGGAGGTGACTTGTCGGCTTGGGGTTTTGGCAGTGATAGTGAACAGGAAATGATCAAGTGCTGTCGTCCACTCCATGTACAGGTTTACAGACTCGAGGACGAGGCGCTCCTTCAAAGAGTTGGCTGGAAGCCTGCTACAGTATCTCCATACAAAGGAATGCACGGCGTCTTTTCGCCCATGGGAGAACCCAGTCAACGCAAGTAGATAGGTATGCAGTTATGTATCAGATTAGTCACAGAAGACCATGTACAGCTTCCAATGGATCGCCATGTTGAGTATTGGTACAATAAGCTATCCTCGCATCATCAAAGCTTCTACAATCGTGGCTTCCATGGCCACGTCTTGCTTGCCAAGCACACCGACGAGACCACAGCCCAAACACATCCATTTATTTCCAGAGCTTGCCGAGCGACACCTCCTTGTCATCGTGCTTGTTGAGAATCTTGGCCGTGGCTAGCTCAAAGTCCTCTTGCGTAACATGCACCCTGCGCTCGCGAAGAGCGTACATGCCGGCCTCAGTACACACACCTTTGAGCTCGGCACCGGAGCAGCCATTCATCTTCTCGGCAATCTTGTTTAGGTTGATGCCACGCGTCAGGTTCATCTTGCGGCTGTGGATGCGCAGAATATCGGCTCGGGCCTCCACACTAGGGGGCGGGAATTCGATTTTGCGGTCGATACGGCCGGGTCTTAGCAGCGCGGGGTCGAGAATGTCGAGACGATTGGTGGCCATGATGATTTTGATGTTCTTTGTAGGCTCGAAACCGTCGAGCTGGTTGAGAAGCTCCAGCATTGTTCTTTGGACTTCAGAGTCACCACCCGAGGAGCCCTCGACACGCGAGGAACCGATGGAGTCGATTTCGTCCATGAAAATGATGGAAGGCGCGTGCTCACGCGCCATGATGAAGAGCTCGCGAACCATGCGACTACCTTCACCAATGTATTTTTGCACGAGCTCGGAACCAGAGACACGAATAAACTTGCACGCCGTGTGGTGTGCGACGGCACGCGCCAGCAAGGTCTTACCGGTACCTGGGGGGCCATAGAGCAGGACGCCCTTGGGCTGTGCGATACCGAGCGACTCGAAGAGCTCGGGGTGCTTGAGGCCGAGCTCGATGACTTCCTTGATTTCCTTGATTTGTTGGTCAAGACCACCAATCATGTCGTATGTGCTATCGGGGACCTTCTCGACCATCATGAGGGAAACGAGGGGGTCGACTGAGGATGGCAGCATCTTTTCAAGCTTGTAGCTGTCCGAAAGTAGTGTGACACGCTTGCCAGCTGTGAGCTTGGTCACGTCGACATTGTCGGAGATGTCAACAACTTGGGGGTTGAGTTAGTATGTTTGAACTTGCGCGCGCACGCAAAGAAGGGTGTAATGTATGCCGTACCATATTTGCCTTCAGGGTGAACCTTGACGAGGACCTTCTTCGTGCCCATAACCTTGACGACCTCGCCCACATAGGAACCCGGTTGTTGCAGCAGGCCGAGCTCTTCTCTGAGTAAGCGCACGCGCGAGTTGTAGTCATTGCGCTGAGCTTCGAGACGGCGAAGGGCGGCCTGACCCTTGAGGATCTCGAGCTTCATCGCCTCAATCTTGTTGTGGTAGTATTCGTCGAGCGCCATGGTGACGGGGGGCCGCTAGGCAGTGTGATGACGCGCGGGAAGCAGGATGCGGTGGACTGGTACCAAGACCAATTCGCGTGACAGATTGTCGCTGTGGTTTGGGGAAACCGTCAGAATGGAGGCGATTGCAAACGGCGGTGGCTGGATATCGAGATGATGGATGGGTGGTTGATGGCTAGCGAAGCTTGGTGGCAAGGCTGCAGCTCTCTCGTAAGCGGCACCCAAGCGTTGGCGCAGTGCGTGGCAGCGAGTTGCCTGCGAGAGCGTGAGCGCAGAAGGGAGCGGCACGGAACATTAGTTTTACCGGAGTTCGGTGGAAAGCTGGCAATTCGTAATGAAGCGCCTGTTGTTTGGCGGGTAGCGGGAGTTTTAGTGGCCTCCCTAGCGGGTGGAGGCGCTGAAAGGCGCTATTACGGGGAGCTTCGGAAGCAACACGGTGTTGCATGCTGATCATCAATGCTGTATTGCAAAGTAACTATTAGAGATGCATTATAATGTGCACATTGTAGTAGAAACTAATTCGATACGTTACCTAGGTCAAACAAAACCTATCAGTAATAAAGGAGCCCAGACTCGGCCCGACTATCATCAGTGTAGTGCTATTGTGCACTACTCCTTTTGAGCAAACACCTCGTACAAAGAGCATCAACCAGTTATAAAGGAGTGTTTCTCAAAAGATAACTAACAGTTGCATCCCTATCGAATCCTACATGCAGCGTTGTCATTTCTTGCGCCGCATGATGCCCCATACAGGTTGTATTGCGTCTGCGCCAAGCGGCACGAGGCCATGGCCGACATCACAAGCACTCACAAGCACTCATATATACTCTTGGCCGCGGCAAAGCTGAAAAATAAATACAACAAGCAGAGCCTTGGGCACTCTTAACTTCTCCTTTTTCTATCCTCCCTTCTTTTGCTGTCCCCGTTACCCCCATCTTCAACCGCTCGCGGAGAGGCAAGTGCCGCCCTGTGTATTAGCTTCACCCGCCGCAGCCGAAGCTCTCTGCCTGCAACTTGATCACAAACACTCCCCACTGCCGTATACGCAGGCGAAAAGCTTATCCTTCCCTGCTGCTCCCCCATTGCTCCCAGAGCTTCGTTTTCTCTTTCTACGTCGTCCATTCTTACATCCGGTCGCACTCAATTTTTTGCCTCACACAACTCCTAACTACCTGTTACATGTCAACATTCAACCCGGTCATCAACAGGCCTCCCCGGTCAAACATCACTCCACCTCAGCAACTAGCTAGCTTCGTTTGGTGCGCCCAGCTCCCGAACGCTTACTTCTCTTCTTTAGTCTCTTGATCATTTGGATCCGTCATCTCATCAGCTTCCGGCCCTCTTCTCGAGTACTGTGCTACCTTTCGCCGCGACCTGTTGCCGTTACAAGGCTCTACAGTGTCTGCCGTCATGGACGAAGACCACGACGATCGCGATCGACGCAGGTCCAGCGCGACCTCGCCAATGAGCCGTCGTGCCACTTCAGCGGCCGAGTCCTCGACTGCCCGCGACGGCGACGGTCTTTCCGAGAGTTTCCAGTCCACCGATACCGTCAGAAGGCGACCTGAGGGCTCATACGGTCAGTCTACTGTCATTCATTAACTTGCTACTGTTGCCTTCTAATACCTCCCAGGCACAATCACCAACACTCCGGAATCGCGACCTTCTAATCAAGATTCGCCACAGACTCCTCGTCAGTCGCAGCCCAGTCGACCGGCTACTATCGACCGTACCAAGTCGTTTCCACGTCCGCGAAAGCCGCCCCTGTCTAGACGCCCATCATCCACCACTCCCCATCGCGGTGGGGTCTTCTCGGCCCATGACGACACTCACGAGGTGGAAGCAGACGCTGTTGGTCGCGGATACACTGCCAGACGGCGCCAGCCACCTCCGACAACTCTCTCTCGTGTGCAGTCTCACCGCGACGAGTCTGACGCAGAGCCACGAGCTTCGGGTACCCGCCCAAGCTCCGTAAAGGACGAGGATGAAGACGACGTTGACGAAACCGACGAGCATGAGCACGAAGACCTTGGACTCGAGGAACATGTCGACTGTGACTCTGAAGGCGAACTCAGCGAAGCTGAGAGCTTCACGCTCAAAGACCGACAGCAGGCCATCAACCAGACACACCCCTTTGGTATTAGGGTCTGGAAGCCTGCTCTATATAAAAAGGATCGTTCTATCCAAAAATCTGCAGAGGGTGACATTCATTCCTCCCCAGGAGGCAACGTCAATAAATGGCTCGTCTTGTTCAACCTGGTCTGGACACTCTGCTTTGGTTGGTGGATGGCCATGTTTGCTGCATTCGGCGCCATCATGTGCCTGCTCTTTGCTGCGGCTTCCAGCGGTAGAGAATACGGCCGTGTACTTTGGGGCCTTGCAGGTTACCTTTTTTATCCTTTTGGCAAGTATGTTCGTCTTGAGAAAGATGAGCAGTACATGCTCGAAGACGCAGATGAGGGACGGAGCATCTCCGAGTACGAGCAGTGGCAAAGCGGCGACTTGGAGTACGGCAGACTCTTTTTTGGTCCCGACCGCACTCGATCGATTATTGGACGCTCGCGAAGTAGCGTTGAATCGGTACGTGACGAAACCGACAGCCTGCTCGGCCGTGGAAGACGCTCCGATAACCCAAATCATCCACCGATGAAGCGAAGATTATTTGGCCGAGGCGAATGGAACATCGGCCGTGTAATCTTCTTCCTCTTCTTCTACTGTCTCATTTCGCCATCCCTCATCATTGTGTCTCTGATTTGCTGGTTTCTCGTCTTTTGGATCCCCATGGGCAAGGTCACCATGCTACTCTTTGATCACTTGCGCCGTCATCCACTTGCTCTTTCGTTTGAGTCTCATCTGGATTATTCCAGGTCTACCGATAGCTCTGATTCGTCTATTCTCCTCTGCACCTACCGTGCAGTGGGCATCAAATATTGGAAGTACACCATCGACGGAACCAACATCTTCCTCATCAATCTCGTGGCTGTTGTTTTCTTCGTCATTTTTGATTGGGCTGTGCTTGATCGAATGTTGCATTTGAACATTTTCGTCACCGAGCCAGCCTTTCTTTTCATTGCGGGCTTGCTTTCCATTATTCCGCTCGCATACTTCATCGGCCAGGCTGTCGCGTCCATTTCCGCGCAATCTTCCATGGGCCTTGGCGCTGCCATCAATGCTCTCTTCTCGACGGTTGTAGAAGTATTTCTGTACTGCGTCGCCCTGGGTCAAGGCAAGGCTCAGCTTGTAGAGGGAAGTATCGTGGGTAGCATTTTCGCTGGTATCCTGTTCCTGCCTGGACTTTCAATGTGCTTTGGTGCTTTGAAGCGCAAAACGCAACGATTCAACGCCAAATCGGCAGGTGTTACCTCGACCATGCTGCTCTTTGCATCCGTTGGCGCTTTCGGTCCAACTCTCTTTTATCAGATTTATGGCACACACGAACTGCAGTGCCTCGGCTGTGAGGACTTTGGCGAAATCGGTGGTCGTCCTGAAGGTCGTGACTGTCGACGTTGCTACTTTTCGCAGGCGCCAGCTCTTGACGACCGATTTTACCTTGAGGCTGTTCGGCCATATTGCTACATGGCCGCCTTCATGCTCTTCTTCTCATATCTCATCGGTCTTTGGTTCACCCTCCGCACGCACGCCGCCGTCATCTGGAATTACGAAGTCGAGGAGAAGCGTCAGGAGGAACACATGCATGCATCATCGGTTTTGAGACACTCCCACCCCTCTGCGGCTGCTGAAACAAGCGGTGCAGATATCCGAGACACGAACCTGTACAAGCGAATCCTAGGCCAGTCCTTGAAGCAAGTAGGTCTATCTACGCAAGACTCTGCCCGCCAGCCCTCGTTGAGCAGCGCAGAAGCAAACGGGGCACCCAGCACTCTGCACTTTGTCCCGCCCAAGAGCGCTGGCAGCGACGGTCGGTCTTTGGGCAAGGCGGCCGCTAGCCTCGGTCAAGGAGACAACTCTGCCCTAGTTCGCGAAGTTGCGGAAATTGCCGCGACTGCTGCTACGATCGCGTCGCGGGATCGCCATCACAGCCGAAAGCCATCTTTTGTGCCTCAGTCGACAAAGCACACGGCATCCCGTGCGGGTGTTTTTGACGAGGAAGGTGCCGGACACAGTACCGCCGGGCACGGCGGCCATGACGCGCCAAATTGGGGCCGTGGAAAAAGTTCGTTTATTCTTCTGTCCGCTACCATACTCTATGCCGTCATTGCCGAGATTCTCGTCGACACTGTCGACGTTGTCTTGGAAAACTTTGCGATTGATCAAAAGTTTTTGGGCATCACGCTCTTTGCGCTTGTGCCAAACACGACTGAATTTCTGGTACGTTTAGGACTCTACTAATGTGTCTGCGTTGAATGCTAACATGTGTACAGAATGCCATTTCATTTGCCATGAATGGCAACATTGCGCTGTCCATGGAGATTGGTTCTGCGTATGCTCTACAAGTTTGCCTGCTTCAGATTCCTGCGCTTGTGCTGTACTCTGCACTCTATCCCTACAGCGGTCCGGCCGACGACAGCAGCGACGCAGCCATGCACACTTTCTCACTGTTGTTCCCGCAGTGGGATATGGTAACTGTGATTCTCTGTGTATTCCTGCTCAGCTACGTCTACGGCGAAGGAAAGAGCAATTACTTCAAGGGCAGTATCCTGATCCTCACGTACTTGGTTGTGGTGATTGGATACTACTTCAGCGGATATACATCAGATGCTATGGGTACAGAACGTTTCGATGTCATGGGTGCCGACGGAAAGTATTCGTCTTTTAAAACGATTGGTCGCACGACCAAGGGACGAGCATACTAAGAGAAAAGGGGACTTTGTTTCGCAGCAGTGTATTTTTCCTATTTCCTAGCGCGAAGCGCACCGTCTAGCATTTTTAGGTCATCACAGATATTGGACGTAATCGATGTTAATATTGGCAAATGGATTGATACTTATGGCGTATGAGTTTTTGTTTGAAAGAAGCTATATTGGTGCGTGTAGCTTAGCGATTGCTTGTCGTCATAGAGCGCACAACGCACAACACAGAACACCTGCGTTGGTGGCCATCCGCTGCTCTATTATGCTGCTGTATTATGCTGCTGTATTATGCTGCTCTACTTGGCAAAAAAAAAGAAAGAAAAGGTACAAAGAAGTGTACAGGTAAGACATTTGTACCCATAAAAGATGCCAATTCGCGCCCAAGTATCTCCAATGCCGCCGAGGACTCTTGGGTCGACCTGGCAGTGCTGGCCACCGAGGCTAATAAGGTGGAAGATGCCGACCAAAGGGCGCAGAATGGGCTCAGCATTGACATGTTTTTGGTCTGCTCCACATCTTGCGCAATTCAGAACGTGTGTACGTGGGGGTCAAGAGAGGATCCTCAACTTTAGTTATCTCCGAAAAGAATCTCTACAGTTGTGTTGTTTCTCTAACTCCGGCCTGTTCCCCGAATAATTACATGGGTAAAAAAGGGAGAGAACTTGCAGCAGCTAATCACAGCGTGCAGGATACACAAGACTTGCTATTACCAAAGACAAAAAAAAAACCAGCAAGCTACTTGGTATATTAGCAACACAATGTCGATTGAGTTACGGTCCACAACGCCGTCGAGCGTTGAGACGGCGCTTGCGCGCGGGGGCAAGCTGCCTGGGCAGGGTCAGCAGCAGCAGACGGACGACAGCCGCACGACGACGCGGCCGCCGTCTCCAGTGGAAGAAGAGAGCGGCCCAGACGGCAGCGTAGGCGACGGCAGCCACGGCCGGCACGAGTTTTCGCTGCCGCCGACCGACACGGGCAAGGATGCGTGGCTGTTTCTGCTGGCGAGCTTCATGATGGAGGCGTTTGTCTGGGGTAAGTCTACAACATGTCTCTCTTTCGCACTTGGCCAATGGGTTCACGGTTTGCTGATTGCAATGACTGCATTAGGATTCCCGTTTTCGTTTGGTGTTTTCCAGAGCTACTATTCTACGCATGAGCCCTTTGCGGGCTCATCCCAGATTGCCGTCATTGGCACCTGCGCCCTGGTAATAACACAATTACTCACTCCCCCCGACCATTCGTCCATCCTCTCAAGCTAACCTCGCGTAGGGCATCATGTACTTGGACATCCCGCTCGTGATGGCGCTGCTCCGGCTGTACCCCAAGCAGGCGCGGTACGCGCCCGCGGGCGGCATCGTGGTCATGTGCGCGGCGCTGGGCCTCAGCTCGCTCTCGCAGACGACGACGCAGCTGATGGCGACGCAGGGCGTGCTGTACGCGCTCGGCGGGTCCGTCACCTACTGCCCATGCATCCTTTACATGGACGAGTGGTTCGTGCGGCGCAAGGGCCTCGCCTACGGCATCATGTGGTCCGGGACGGGCCTCGGCGGCATCGCCACGCCGCTGCTGCTCGAGTTTCTGCTCGGCCGCTACGGGTTCCGCGTCGCGCTGCGCGTCTGGTCAGCCGCGCTGTTAGCCGGCACCCTCCCGCTCGTGTACTTTATGAAGCCGCGGCTGCCGGCGCCCGCCGCGGGGCGCCGCAGCATCAATCTCGGCTTCGTCTTTCAGCGCACGTTTCTGCTGCACCAGGCGGCCAACGTCGTCGAGGCGCTGGGGTACTTTGTGCCGGGCATCTACCTGCCGTCGTACGCGCGGACGGTGCTCGGCGCGGGCGCGCTGCAGGCCGCCCTGACGCTGTTGGTGATCAATGGCGCGGCCGTGGTTGGCTGCGTGGCCATGGGCTGGCTGACGGACCGGCGGCCGGTGACGACGTGCATCCTCGTGTCGACGGGGGGCACGGCGGCGGCCGTCTTCTTGCTCTGGGGGCTGGGACGCGGGCTGGCAGCGCTGTACGCGTTTTGCGTGCTGTATGGGATGTTTGCGGGCGCGTACACGTCAACCTGGCCGGGCATCATGCGGCAGGTGACGGCGGCGAGCGGCGAGGACGGTCGAGGGGGAAGAGCGTTTGATCCCATCATGGTGTGTGGGTTTCTGGCAATGGGGAGGGGCATCGGAAACGTGGTGTCGGGGCCGCTGAGCGAGGCGCTAATGACGAATATGCCGTGGAAAGGCGAGGCCGTGGCTGGGTTTGGGAGCGGTTACGGGACATTGATTGCGTTTACAGGGACGACGGCGGTGATGGGCGGAGGGAGCTATTTGTTTAGAAGAGTAGGTTGGATCCCAGCGTAGATGCGGTTTATCAAGAGGCAAATTCAATACTAGTACGTCCAATGGCGCGCAATGCTCCAAAATCAACCTGGCAGCACAAAGACAATAGCGGTGGGTATGTGTAAAAGCAAAGTCGATCTTCTTCACGTCCGAGGCAAGCCTTGGACCGCAATGAAAAAATAAATGAAAAAAGCCTGTCAGACGTCCATCAACACCCACCCCGCCAGCGCGCCCGAAGGCAGACCGCCGACAGGGTCGAGATCATCAAAAAAAAAAAAAAAAAGGCAAGTCGACATGAACCAGCCGAAGCTGGCCAATCACTAACTCGCGCATCTCTCTATACAGCATTGACCCGAAAGCCAAGCCGCCATCCTTTCGGACAGTTCGAGAGGACCAGAAGAAAAGTATTCACTCTAGGGTGTCGAGGATATGCACTCATCAACCAGGGTGGATTCTGTGGCTCTTTTGGGGAACCAAGAGATGGGTCGATTACTATAGAAATGATTCTCCTTGGGGGAGGTTAGCAAGTGTTTCCGACATGGCTTGCGAAAGACAGCCAGAAGAGGAGGGGGGAGGCTGTTGCCAGAGAAGGTAGGGGGAGACATACTGAAGTATTGTCGACGTGAAGAAGAAAAGAAGAAAAGACCAAAGTGAAGGCGAGACGGCGCGGCTTTATACTGAGAAATCGGTGGGGCGGCGATGTGCTGCCCACCGCCTAAAAGTTTTTGAAAGCCGGCAGAATAAATTTTTTTGGCGGAGCCTTGCAGGTGGCAGACAGCCGTTTGCGCTTTTGGCAGGGGACCTGAGGCTCGAGCGCCGGTGATTTTCTCTCATTTTTGCTGGCAAACTGGGTCCATGACACGGTGGAGTGAGAAATTTTCAACATTACGGTATTTGAATGCCAATTTTTACATGGATGAGGCTTGGAAATTCAAGAGGCTGGTTGGATGGCTGAACACCGCTCTGTTCTAGATTGCGGTTGCTGGGTGAGAGGTGGATTGGCCGACTGCAAAATGCAGGGTCTGGAGATTGAAGGCGGCGTTTGAATCTGGCGGTCAGAAAGAGAAACTGATTCACTGGATTGAAAAATTTGATAAAAATGGAGAAGAAGAAAGTAATGATGAGATTACGCCGAGAGAAAAACGCGTCTGATCTCGCCAGTCACTGATCCGGTAAATCTCGAACTGTGCGCCAGACTGTGCTGCAACATCACTGTGCAAGACTGTCCTGCTATGCAAAATACATAATTGCTTTACAAAGCCAAACTTATGAAATCGCGGTATTCGTCACAATGTAAGACACACAAGATACATGCCCTCAGTCGCAGAAATCCTCTTTCCGCCAGGCCCCAAATGCCGTAATCTCGACCAACCCGCCGTCGTCAGCAAACGTGCCCTTAGGCGGTCGCGGCCGCCTGTACAGCTCCCGCCGCTTCAACCAATCCAGCACCAGCGGGTAGACGAGGCCCTGCGCCGCCAGCGGCCCCTGGTCATGCACGAGCCGCCGCACCTGGGAGCTGCTCACGCCCGCCGCCGCGCCGCCGGCGACCTCGTCTGGGAGCACGCGCACTTTCTGCATCCACGCCGCGTCGCCGCCGACCTCGTCCAGGCTGCGCACGCCCATTACCGACGCCCGCGTCTCCTCGTCGCGAGCTGCCAGCGCGGCAATGTGCGCTCGCTGCTCCTCGAGCGTCCCGTGGCCGTCATCGGGTCGCAGCATCACCCGCAGCGACGCGTGCGCGAAGAAGGGATCCAACGCCTTCATCATCGGCGTGTTGCGCGGCCTCTTGGCCGCCAGCATCGTGGTGAGGTCGTCTGGCTGTGATTGTTGTTGCGCAGATGGCTCTTCCGCCACCATCTTTTCCTTGCCCTTGCCCTCACAACTTGCACCCTGTGCCAGCTCATTCGAGTCTGCATCGTTTTGACTGACCTCTGCTGCCGCAGCAATACCATCATCAAGATCCTTGCCCCTTTGGTCCTCCCCTGTCACCGCATCCTCCGGGTCGTCTTTGTAATACTTGGGGTCCAGGATCCGCACCAGCGTGTCAAAGCCCGTGATAAACTCCATTGGGGGCACTGTAGCCTTGCCGGGCAGCTTTCGCCCGCGCTCGTCGCACTTTTTAAACGTCATAAAGGGCCGCATGTGCGGGTACCAGCTGGCCGTGCGCAGCGCGTGCGCCTTGCCGCTGAAGAAGGCCTCGGACGTGAGCGCCATCTCGATTGGCACGCTGTCGCCCTGCCGCCGCAGGTCGTCGTGGAGATGCCGCGCAAACGCGTAGATCATGGCGAGACGGTGCTCGAGGGGCGCCGGCGCCGCCGGCTTGTCGGCGTTGGCGACGGCGAGCAGCAGCACCAGGCGCGTCTCGGGTCGCACGACCGCCGCCACTCCGCCGCCGCCACTGGCCACCGACCCGACAAGGGTCGCGCGCCGCTCCGCTTCGGCCACGGCCGCCCGCTGCTCCTCGAGAACCGCGTGCACCGCCGCCTTGGCCATGTGCGCGTGCGCCCGCGTCGGCGGGTTGAAGCTTGCGTCCAACACCAGCAGCCGCGATTGCAGATCCGCCGGTCGCGCCCCCGCAAACGTGCCTTCGGGCGGCGCCGTGCCCTCCTCGACCTCAGTCTCCGCTGTCGGCTTAGGCGCCGGCTCGCCCGCTGCCGCCGCCCGCGCCGCCGCCGCAGAAGCCTGCTGCCGCTCCTGCACAGCCCGCATGTGCTCTGCTTCCCGCTGCCGCGCCCAATGGGTCGGCATCGGCGTGCTGGAGTGGAC
Organism: Beauveria sp. NWAFU-1; assembly: GCA_024472245.1. Taxonomy (NCBI): domain Eukaryota; kingdom Fungi; phylum Ascomycota; class Sordariomycetes; order Hypocreales; family Cordycipitaceae; genus Beauveria; species Beauveria sp. NWAFU-1. Next base: position 248,820 of record JANBXD010000007.1, read on the forward strand.
TAGCCGCAGCTTATCCGTCGACGCCCGAAACTCCTTGAGCTTCGACGCCAGCCGGTCAAACGTGTAGTCGGTCGGCACCGTGTCCGACAGAAAATTCTGCCCGTCACGCAACCGGTGACGTCTTCTGATGAATCTTGGCATGGTGCACGCATAGAATGAGGATCGGTTGGATGGTGTAAAGTCCAAAGTGTAGCGGCGACCCCTCACCGGAAGCGCCCGCGGCTCTTTGTCCGCGGCAAATGCGCGCCGTGAGCCACAGCATAGTATATGCACCCAGCCAAAGCTTCGCACTGCCCACCAGCTTTATTCTGAGTGGTGTGACAAAGGTGGCGTTTAGTATCAGCCTTGAAATAGTTATGGAAAATCTACCTGGATCGTCTGCTGTAGGCTACATCAGTCTGGTCAATGATACCCCGTGGAGCCATGTAGGGTACTAGGGCGGCTTCAGCGACTACCTACCATGTGCTGTTGAGAAGTTGCTGGTTTGGCGGTTTTTTTTTTCTGGAGCGCGCTGTGCTACTCTATTATTACAAGCAAGCGAGAAAAAGGCATTGCTATGACTTTTTTATAATCACCCCAAAAGTCAACGTTGTGAGCCTGACTCCGGATTAATGATGGGCTTTGAGATCGTGTGTAGCGTGTGCTGGAGGATTGGACTCTACCAGTACACAATATTCAAGGATCCACACTTGCGAATGATTTTATGTTTTTTTTTTCTTCTCGTAGAAGCGTCCAATCACCTTTGACTAGCTTCTTTGTTTTTTACATTCGTCAAAAGTCTCATCTTGCACGAGACGTGAGCGACAGCGCTAGAAGCGGCCAGCACCATTCTTCGACCAAGGCATCGTAGGATTAATTCTAAGCTGCGCGCTAACAAGACACAAATTGTTTCTGCTCTATTTTTCTGTCGGTCCAACAGCCTTGTTAAGGGCTATGCTCGGCGTTTTGAGACGCATCCATTACTCCATGTGAGAACCACTCCGCAATGGTACCAAACTTGTCATCGCTTCTCTCTAGAGCAGATTTAAACAGCTCATGCTTATCCACTTCTTCCTGTTGGCCTCTTCGAATCTTGCGGATCATGTCATTCCCAGTCGCACACTTTGGACATTCAGCATCTTCCTCCGTGCCACTCCGCAAGCATCTTTCATGGAAACTGTGTTTGCACAGGAAGTGCACGGTCGGCAGGTCCAGTCCCTGTCCGCATTCAGCACAACGAGTGGCCTGGAAGATGGCAGGCTTCGAATTGAGCTCTTCAATCTCCACTCGTCGCTTTTCCGTATCTGTGCGCAGCGTCCTGATTCTGTGACGATTACTCGAAATCTGCTTGCGCTCGCGACTGATTGTCTCCTGCAGATAGGGTTTAATCATGCCCATTGTCGCAAATCCGCCACCAGCAGACTGGCCAACTAATGTTTGAATGACTTGCAAGGGTGCCATCAGACCATCCTTGTCAATCTTGGCCAAAATGCCTGCAAGTTCGTCTTGCCCCGCTTCTTCCAGAATTTTGGGATCCGAGGTCAGGTATGCCAGAGCGGCAGGATATAGCTGAGGCTCGTCCGGCCCATACTTTCGCAGTGCTTTCATTGCTCCTTGAGTGTCGCGCGCCGAGGTATAAGACCGGAATATGTCAGACAAGAGACCAGCTTGCTCTTTCACGAGCACGGTGCCATCCTTGAAACTAGACAGATGCGACAATAGGAGAACATTGGAGCTTTCCATGGGCACATGCTCACCCTCAATCAGCTTTTTTGCCTTTGCCTCCCACTCTTCCCTGTGCAGACCCTTCTTCTCACCCGCCTTGAACAGATACATCTCGAACAAGGTTGTGTACAAGTCTGTTTGATCCGACGTTCGAAGATTGCTTTCTTCTAAGCAAGCTTCCAAGAATACAATGAACTCATCTGGGTGATCGATAAATGACGAGAAAGCCGTCCTCGGCTCGGGTGGTGTGTATTTGGGAGGCGGATAGTCATCTTCATTAGGTGGAGGACCCTCCACTGCCGGTTTGTTGCTGCCAGGTGTGCCTGCCGCTGAGGCGGGACTGATGTACGGCAAAGTGAATAGGCTTGAGAGATTTTGGACGGCACTAGCAGCGCCGGAAGTAAACGCGTTCGACGGGTGGCCAGCACTTTCGATTACTGCGATGGGTGTTCGCTTCGGTCTGTATCGACCGGTATAATAATCGCTGAATAGTTTCGTCGCTTGTCCTGGGCAGTGTTCAATAAGAACTCTAGCATACTTCCGCAAACAAGGATACGCCTTTGGCGGAGTGATTAGTATACCGTGCGAGAAACATCGAAGCTGAGCTTACAATTGTTGGATCCTGATGCCAAATGTACTCGAGCGCAGCGGCATAGTTTCTGGAATCCTCGATCAGAATATCGACCACCAGCTCCGTTTCGCCATGCTTCTTTGCCAAATAAGCGGCCTGTTCGTAGTATCCGCCCTGTCTGCACATTGAAATTGCCGTGTCAAGGTCGAATTTAAGGTCGCCAGGTGATTCTATAAACTTCTCGAGCTTCTCTTTGTCTTTGAGCTTGGCGTAGCAATTCAGTAGTAGCGTTGTGTGGTCTGATGTTGCCTTTCTATGTTCATGCAACTCTTCCAGGTACCTGATCAGGTTATGTATTCGTTGTGTATCGAGAAACTGTTGTGATTAGTCTGGTACTCGTACAGTGCAGTGCGCAAATACCAACCTTCCTAATAACTTGCGAGGGTTCGGTAGAGTCAATTGCTCGAATGTACTGTACCATTGACCCGTCGTAGTCGGCCTTTTGATATAGATGATCACCAAATTTGCGATATATGACACTCTGCTCTTTGCTGTTCATGCCGGAGTTTCGTGCAAGCTCCAACGCGAGTGGGAACATGTTCCGCTGGTATATCATATCCAATCGTTGCTGCAGTGGTTTCTCATGGTAGCGGTTCACCTGGGCGAAGGTCTCAGTGATTAGTTGTCATCAAGCCATCGAAACGGAGTTCTTACCTTGCCCTGCTCTGTGACTGTGAAAATATCACCCCAAACTTCGAAGATAAACTTGACTGGCGAAATGAGCGTCTCTGTGTGTGCAATGATGCGCAAATCAGGCTCGAGTAGCACAAATGTAGACGAATCAAACAATCCATCGGCTCCATTTGTGAAGCGGCGACGTAGAGAATTTGGCTCATTGCTCGAGGCCGGCGGGCAAGCCAGCGCCATGTAGTCCTGATGTACAGCAATCATCTTTTTTGGCGATTCATACGCTTTCGGAGGGCCACGTCCGTCGGCCTTGTAAGTATAGATCGCGTCTTCTCTTGCCACGACAATGTCACCTGTGACAGGGTCTAAAGTCATGCAGCCGACCGCGCAGCCATTATCTTCGACGGTTTTCGGCGGAAGTCCCTGGCCTCTCTTTGACAAGCCAAGCTTGAGTATCCTAGACGTAGTTGACACAAAGAGAGTTGTGATTTTCTCATCTTCCATAAGCTGCACCCCAGTAACTGGCTCTTCGGATTCATATACTATTCGCTGTTTGGTTCCGAGGTCGTGGATCAAATCGCCGCGGATGACCGTGACGGCCCCATTGGCAAAGCCGACCGCAATTTGTGAGAGATCGTCCAGCGCAGCAAAAGCTGAGATCTGTATCAAAATCTGAGTAACAAGACGTCAATGCAGAAAGTAGGACGAACCGGAAATTGTCGCCTTCCATTATTAATGGTAATGGTACTCAGGCACGTGGGCATATTTGTCTTCTTGACGAGCTTGTCGAGAGCCCAGGCCTTGAGAACCGGTTCGCCGCTCAAGTCTTCCTGGAGAACTGTATTAGAGCCACACATTCGCGCGGCTTCCACAGCGCTCGACTTACTGCGACCGTGACGAGTACGCTGGTGCCTTCAACTTGGCGCATATGCGTAACTTGTCCTGCATCATGCGCCTGGAACTTGTTCACCACTTTCCAGTTTTTGCCAAGAATACTAACGGAGCCGTCCGCGGATCCTAAGAACAGACTGTCGGAGCCAGCGCATACGCTCGAAACATCGTTGCTTTCGAATAGCTGGGCGGCCTCGGCCTCGGGAGGTGACACCTGAGAGACGTCAAAGAAGTCGAACGACTTCCACTGCATAGGTTTAGCATGCATACAATAGCCACAGGGAGTGAGTTGCGTTTTGCTTTAAAGTGCGACATGTTCGTCAGGAAAGCTTACCGAGATGGCCATTTTGCCGCATGAATGGAATTTGGTTGTTCAAGATTGGGAGAATGCTCGGAAACGCGCAGCAATGACGATGGTGGGACACTGACAGCAGGGGTAGCTCCAGCTGTGGCGCTAGTGGCTGGTCCGCGAGACTCCGTGGGCAAAGGTGATAATTTGTTGCCATCAGACTCATTATTTATGTTCTTGCACTCCGCCGATTTAAATGACATCTGGGAAGCAGTAAGAGGGGCCTTTTCTCGTTGAGAAGAATATATGTATTCATGCTTTCATAGGGCAACTTATTCAATCGTGCACTAAGTAGCGGGTATCTTGCCAAAGTTCCTCCGTCATCTTTCTCATCTTGGCCTTCTTTCTAGTGGCTCCCTGCATTAATTCATGTCTCGGCCATCGTCTTGTTGCATCAAAATCATCAAAGGATCCGACCAGGCTGTGCCACCTGCGTAACTTTACCACTCGGCCTTTGAATTGGCAAGCCCGTCATTTGGCACCTCCATCGGACTTGCCAAAGGAGTGCCTGGAATACCCAGCCCTCCTCCAATGCTGTCTGGTCGACCGTGGCCAACACGTCCGCTTCTAACACTAGCACCATCGCCTTGCTTTGTATAAATGCTATTTCGGTCGTTCGGCATAGCAGTAGCGGTCCCTGTAGTCGAGTACATACTAGTTCGCTCCGCTCCAAGTCTAGGGCCGCTAGAGTGCACTCCTTGAATCCCACCTTCCACATTTGAACTGAGTACACTGAGTGGGAGACTCTCACGACTGCCCCCCCATAGGGACGAAGGAGCTAACGCTCTCACTGAAGCGTCTGTATCCATCGATCGACGCCTGCGCCGCTTGCTGGATGAAGCGAGGGTCAGAATAGAAGCGTTATCAGTCAGCAAGTTATTTGCAGTCGCTGTCGTATATGTGGTCGGGTTACTTGGTGGCGCCAAGTGCGCGGGTATCGCGGATGCTGGAGATTGCGTGGCGAATGGTTGACTGAACTGTATTGACTGGCCGTTTGAGCCACTAGGGTTGTTCTGGGGTGCTTGCGCGTTATTATTGGGTCCGATGGATTGTATTGTTGTCAAAGTCGTGGTCAAGGAGCGGACCGAAGGAGCCGGGCTCGAGAAAGTGCTGTCACCACCTCGTCTTGATTCGACACCTCCCCCCACGGTCCGACTAGTGCCTGCAAGAGAGCTGGCGCCATGGCTAGGGGCATTGAGTGACCGTGCAGTATCATTTTCTGTTGAGACGGTCCCAGCCATGCTCCTTCCGCCGGCTGTTGGTGGTGCGAGGTCATCTACCGAGTATCGACCTGAGTGGCCGCCGATCGAGGTATCGTTGGTTTGATGGGTTGCAAACGAATGCTCGCTGTGTCGATGTCTGTTTCCATGATCTTTACTGATAGTTCCGGATTCAGGATACGGATTGTTCAATTTGCCGCCTCGGCGGGGTTTCGGATGTCGCTTGTTTCTTTCAGAGTCTGACGAGTTCTTGAAGTTGGTGAGCTTCTTGACCCAGGTTGCAAATGGACGCCTTCGCTGCGCTTGACGATCTGCCAGGCGTTAGCAAGATGATAACCGTTGTGACGAAGATTGGTAAATGACGTACCCTGATTGCCCTGAATCATGTCCTCGGTGGTCATGGCTAGCTCTGGTCGCTACGTTGAACCAGTCACAAGATGCTGTTGGTAAAATGGGGCGTTCGCCTTGCGATGTAGCTTGTCTTTTTTCGATGGCAACGCGATGCCTTTTCGCCTCTTCGGTTTGCAGATAGTATGTAGTTAGGCCGTCATGGGGCACGGCGCACGTTGATGCTGTCGAAAAGAAGGCGAGGGAACGATTCCATCACGTGACTGCGTTGCAAGTCGACCGTCACCACAAGGTTTCTGACAGGTTCTCGAAGCGATAGTCAGACCTCTGGAAGAATTAATCGAGGCTCCAAGATTGATATGGCTCAGATGTGTATTGCGAACCCCGCCGAAGCAATGCGTGGTGGCAGGATCCTGCCATGCCTCAAGCTACCCCGGTAGAAAGTGGTGCCAGATTGATTTAGTGGAGCTCCAACCATGGGAAGTCGCCGAGACTCTCCTTGTCTCCGTAAATGCTCTTTACCAATACCTACAAGATGGCACCGTCATGTTGCTTCTCATGCCATGTCTATCCGACCGCTGCCTAAAGATGTAATTGAGAAAATTACATCATCATCATCCATCGTTTCGCTAAACGGGGCCATCTGCGGCCTCGTGAGGAATTCTTTGGATGCTGGCGCTCGCAAAGTCAATATCGTCCTCGACTATGTCCGCGGAAACTGCACGGTGGAGGATGATGGGGAGGGCATCTCAGCCGAAGAATTCAGCGTCAATGGAGGTCTAGCGAAACCGAACAGTACGTCTTGAGAGCGAATGACCCTTTCACGATGCTCATTTATGTGAATACAGACACGTCACGGTTTCCTCATTTGCCGAGCTATCACGGCCGCCATGGAAACTTCCTCGCTTCGCTTGCAGCGCTATCGCTCGTCTTCATCACGTCAAACCGTGGAAATGAAAACAAGCCTAGCTCTGTAGCCATTCATCACGGGGTCGGGATATCAACAGATGCAACCGATCCCGCTGCTCAGCGCTGTGCTTCGTTTAGCCGTGGTACGAGGGTTGCTGTTTTCGACCTGTTTGGTTCAATGCCTGTACGGGTAAAGCATCGCGCTTCCGTCTTCTCTGCACCGTCATATCTTGAAAAGGAATTCAAGGCACTCACACACGAGCTGACTGCTTTACTGCTAGCTTGGCCCGTGGATGTTTCTGTACTTTTGCGCGAAGCACGGCGGGACTGTCAGCTACGAATGAAAAGTGGTGATGGTTTGACCTTGGATCAGCGGGCCTCTCGTCTTTTAATGCAAGCAGGACTATCGGATTTTACTGAAGCCACTTCATGGATACCTGTAGCCGCATCTAACGGCAGCCTTTCTGTTGATGGATGCATCAGCACGATTCCTGTCGCAACTCGGACTTCGCAATTCATCAGTCTTGGAATTCATCCTATGGAGCGCTCTATGGGCGGAAACGTCCTCTTTGAAGAGGTCAACGAGATATTCACAACTTCAAGTTTCGGCATTTTTGAGGATCATGGTGCAAGTGAAACTTTGGCGGATGATCCCTCCGCTGCACAGTGCAGGCCTAGAAAAGGCCTAGAGAGGTGGCCCATGTTTTACCTGCGGATCAAGAGCAATGCTGCGGACGCCGAAGATCTCCTCAGACCGCGTAGTCCAACCTTGGCGGCCATCATTAGCCTGCTGCGCGCTGTCTGCTACGCCTTCCTAAGGAAGCACAAGATGCGCCCCCGAAAACCAGTGCACAATCGACGAAAATCGTCTCCAGCAGAGGGAGATGGACGATTATTGCAAGGCGCCCGATCCGTCGCTTCCGCGCTGAGACCCTCAGAGGAATTTCTGTGTACATTCGATAATTGGCGTCGAATTAAGGTCGGACCTCGTGCGGGTGTTACCTGTCCACAATCCACCAATAGCTTGAAACATCTGATTGGCTCCGGGGGACAGCTTTTACGCTTACCCTTTGTTGAGGAGAGCCACGATGAAACTTTTGCTCACAGTCTGTGCAGCGACGCCGACGATCAATCAATACAGAACTTTTCAACGAGAAACTTGGAAACATTGGAGACGCATTGCCGAGAAGGCAACGATAACTGGCTCGCTAAGCTCGATCAATCTTGGAAGAACCCCGTGTTTGAGACGGTCGAATCTGCAGTGCATCGACTGCCAAATGAGCTGTGCTTTGAGCTTTGCGATGACAGCAAACGTACCTCTGTCTCGACGACCAACATCAGCGGTCGAATTGCGAAGAGCTCGTTGGCAAACGCAGACATCATTGCCCAGGTGGACCGCAAATTCATATTGATCAAACTGCCTCTTGTGTCCCCTGTTGACGGCGGCATATTGTGCACGAATTCCGCTCAACATGCACTATTTGCAGTCGATCAACACGCAGCGGATGAGCGTTGCCGGCTGGAGGACCTTATGTCACACTATTTCGAGCCGGAAGAGCATGAGATAACCCCGGCTATCGAAACCCTGGAGAAGCCCTTATATTTTGACGTTGCTGCAAATGAAGTCACGTTGTTCACCAAGCGGAAGGCGTTCTGGGAGGGATGGGGTATCAGGTATCAGCTGTTGGGAGCTGGGATCGATAGCCATGATAAAGAGGAGCCCCTGGCAAGAATCATGGTGACAGGCTTACCGCCAAGCATTCTTGAGCGGTGTCGCGGAGAACCGCGGCTGTTACTTGACCTTTTGCGCAAAGAGATGTGGGATGGGGAAGACCAGCCGCGCTTAGCATCTACAAGAGCGCCGTCAACCCCAAACTTTCAAGGATGCCCGCGTGGTATATTGGAGCTACTTCATTCCAGAGCTTGTCGAGGTAAAGCGGCTTCTTCAAGAGTATTCTGAGAAACCTGCTGACTAGTGGTACGCAGGTGCAATCATGTTCAACGATGAGCTGACATTGGCGGAGTGTACTTCGCTCATTCAACGACTTGCCAAGTGCTCACTACCTTTTCAGTGCGCGCACGGCCGACCAAGCATGGCGCCTCTCGTGGAGCTGGGCAATAAAACGTCCAGTGTACTTCGCACGCTACCAGGCGTCGCCTTCCAAGATGGCTCTCAAGCACCTGTGATGCCCAGTACAGGCGCGTGGGCAGAATGGATGAGCTGACGCGGATGACACTCTACAGCTCCTGGGCACATATAGAGACCGTGGCAACAGCCGCTGTTTGTGGCCATTGGTGCCGTCCGTCGATGATGACACAGTACTCGATATCGGCGCACAGGTTGTAGTTATTGTTTTCCCAATGTTTCTCATGTATCCTCATAAATGCTAGAGTACTGCTCAATATATGCTAGACGATGCCCTCAGCCTCGGAACTCTACAGCCATCCTGACTCCGTTACTCCAAACGCAAATGCTTCCGTGATGTCCCAATTCGTAAAAGTCTGCTTACAATGCATGACGGCATCGTTGTCGACAATGTCGAGTGGCCAATTAGAGACGCCCTTGACGCTCAAGCTGTTGCTTCTTGTGCAATGCCGCGGCATCCTTTAAACGGCCACGCTGCTCAGGGTCGTCCATGACCCATTGCTTCAAATCGTGATCCCACTGGTGGCTTTGGCGTCTGTCAGTAGCTATCCGATGTGCGCCAGCATGTTGATACGATGTGTACTCACTACTGATGTGTTTCTTTGCTCAATGACTTTTGCGAGTATTCTTGCTTGAGAATGTCCTCGACATTATAGGGGATTCGGGCAGGTACTCCTTCGAATGCAGTCATCCGCAGGGGCCAGATATCCTGCGCCGCGTAGCGGTGGCTATTCTTACAGGACCATTCGCCGGGTCGCCGCCGCGGATCGCGCTCGCCGAGGACAGTAATATCAACAAACATGCCGTTTTCCGTGTCGATCCACCGTCCGTCAATGACGTTGTTGCCGCCGCCCTGAGAGCCGCCATCTACGTAATGCGGGTTAATGTCGAGAAGATATGTGCGCTTCGTGCGCGCGCCGTTGGTGGCACCAGCAGCCGCCTCCTCGTCAAGACGCTCCTCTCCGGATGCGTATTCGTGCGAGGTGCCGTTCAAGTTGCTCGCGAGCCACTCCATCGTCCCGTTGGAGACTTGCACGTCGAGGTCGTAGTCCCACGGCATGATGCGCGCGTTCCACCACCAGCCGAGCAAGGTACCGTGCGCAAGCCACGTCTCGACGCCCTTGGCGTGCATGACCTCGAGGTAGCTGCGGACAAGGTCGCGCAGGATCGACTGGCGGTCGTCGTAGGCGGCCTCCCCTTTGAAATACCGGAGGTCGTAGTGCATCCGCGCCAGGGATCCCCCGGGCTCTCGAAAGTACTTGGGAGATGCTGCGCGCGGTTCGGGGTGGGAGGGGACGGAAGCGGCGCATGTCGCAAGTAAGAGTATTGCGGCAAGAATTGATTGAATGCCACGCGCCATGGTGTAAAAGGGCGAGCCCCCTCGGCGGCTGGGATTAAACGTGGCAGATGTGTTGGGTAAGCGAGTTCCTGTTGGCTCTGGCTCGGGTCTAGTTTGCGACACTGGCTAGAGTACCAGTTGTCGATCAAGCGCAAACGTGGTTGAAAAGCAATGGGAATGTGAATGCCAGCTCGAGCGTTTTGAATTGGCAGGGCCCTCAACTATCCCCTCAAGGGGCCAAGTCGATATTTAAATATAGTTCTAATAAAACCAAGAAATGGCCGCGTGTCGCAAGTCCCGTTTTAGCCTTCATCGCTCGCTGGCTTGGCCGGGGTGTCGCGTGGGTGGCTCCACTGGGCGTCGTCATCACGGCGAGGGCCATGGCCAAGAAAAGTTGCCTTGAACAATAGTCTCGATGCAAAATCGGCAGCGTTGGTTGGCGTTTTGATGACATTGCCAGAACATTCAAATGCACAGTTCTGACAAGATATCTGCAAGTATGAGTTGACAGTAAAAGAGCCAACACTCCCCCCCCCGAGACTTGACCTCTTCCATTTCTTTCCGCCTGTTCGATATGGTAAGGATATTTACATAGATATATATACATACGTCAAATGTGCTGAAGATGTAGCAGAAAGCAAAGCAGAGAATAAAGCAACTCTACTTATGCAACCTCTCCGCAATACATGAGACAAGTCAATCAAGACATCCGCGTCCTCAATGGATTCGAGCCGATGCGTAATCATAATAGATGTGCATCATGCGAATGCCTCTTTCACAAATATCTGTGCGTTGGCGTCTGACTTTACATCAACGTGGCTCGTCGCCTCATCCATGAGCACCAGCTTTCCTTTCAGCCTTCTCTGCCGCAGTATTGCTCGTGCAATGGAAAACAGCTGCAATTGACTATGCGACAATCCGACTGCATCCATCTTCGCCTCTAGCCCTCCCTGTTTCAGTATTGCTTCCCAGGCGTTGAGGCGCTCAAGCACTGTCTGGACTTCAAAGACCTGACTGATGAGATTCATGTCCTGATTGAATCTGTTGCCGGGATTAGCGGACCTGTTTACGAACAAGTCTGGATCATCAGTGAATTACCGATTCATAATGAAGCCGGATTCGACCGAGGCCAAGTCCTGCACAGGAGGTTCGGTTTTCCATTCATCTAAGCTCTCTTGGTCCGGGGTTCGGACTAGACTAAAAATGTTATCCGCATCTTCGGGAATCGCGCATTCCTCCATCAATCGATTTATGACCTTGACTGTCCAGAGGAAGTTAATGGTTTATTCTCAGCGTCCATGCTTATTTTAGTGGCTCCCATACCTGCGCGGGCACATTTGCGGTGCACAAGAGAAGAATGGCGGACATGTTGAACGGCAAGGGTAGTCAAACGCGGAATGCTGAAACCACATATTGTAGCTATAGAAGTAGCAAAGTAGCGAAACCCAAGGCTTACGAGAAGAAAATAAAGACAAACAAGCGCGACGGGCCGCAACTAGAGGTAAATCCATTTAAACACGGCCGCCCCGTCGCCAAGAGGAGAAGGCTCTACGGAACGCATATTAGTAAACGTCAAAGTCCAAGGGTCCAAGAGCGTACTGGTAATTGACTGTTAATTAAGACTAGGTATTAATCAAGGCCGGCTTGTGTCCGTAATTGAGCTGCACTTGTCTACCGTTCTCGGCCCCGCTCGGACTTGACCCGGCTCTACGCCCCATCGGCCACACACGAAGGCATCCTTGCATGCTTTCTTTTTCTGCACCTTTCGGGTTCTGATAGCCTGGGTATCACGATCAACGGGATGAACGCGCGGAAACATGATGGAAAAGATGAAACTCATTGCTCCCGATATTTGGAAAAGATATGGAAATAAAAAATTAAAAAGGCCGTGTGTCCTTTGAATGTACCCAAAATTTTGTAAAACATGTGCAACAGAAATGAAGCGTTATAATAGACCCATATGTGATGATGCACTCGTAATACTGCCACCCGATAATGATGAGCCGAGGAGAGTAGAGATGCCTTTCTGTGACATCTTCTTCATTTGATATCCAACAACAACATGGTAGTCAACAAACTCGTCCACAAACGCAGATATTATATATACAGATGAGTATATATTCTTCGACATGGAGAGAGAAAGAGCAGCGGTGGGTATCATCATCCGTAAGTATGCATGTCGAGCTCCTTCGGTTTCGGCTCCTTCAGATACCAATCGCACCAGCCACGCCGTTTCTCCTAGGTGGCAGCTGAATTTCCTCATCATCCGAGCTGTCGTCGGCAGCACGGTCCAGTATGAGGTCAATGTCCTCATCCCGCAGCCTTTGTCTCGCGCGGCCGTTGCCCAAGCCGAGGCCTGTGGGCAGGGACAGCGCGCCACGTAAATGGCCGCTCGCCCCGTTCGCCCGTCTTTTCGGCGTCCAGGTGTTTGGCGAGCGGTACGGCTGGTGCTGCTGCTGGTGCTGGCGTTGTTGCGGTGAGTCCAGCTCCATCGGAGAGCCGGGCGGGCCCATGACGGGTGACCTGTCAAGGCCCGCGCCGCGCCGCTGCGGCACGGCTGGGCGCTGGACAGGCAGGCCCTTTCGGAAGCCAGCGGAAGGCGGGGTGCTGCGGTGTGTGGTCTCGTGCAGAAGCCCTTGCTGCGGCGCGGGCGAGACAGAGGGGGAAAAGGCGTGTCGAAGATTGGAAGAGTTGTTGGGGCTGCTCATAAAGAGCAACGTCTCGATGGCGTCTTGTTCTCTCACGTTTTGATGCGGAGAGTAGATCATGCCTTCCGGTGGCCGCGACGGTTGCGACGATGGCATGGCGCCTACGTCCAAGTGTTTTCGCGGTGAGTAACTGCCGGTGGCCGATGCGGAGTGTGAGTGTGTAAGAAGCGCGGGCGGGTGCCTTGAGACGGTATTTCGACGGCTATTGCCGGATCTACTGGATAGAGAGGGTTGGATAGGCGCTGGAGGAGCCAGAGACGGCTTGCCGGGCCGTATGGGCGGCGAGTGAGACTTGCGGCGAGTCTCTACGGGATTTGGCGCAAAGTGTACCTGTGCTGCTGACGTTGGTGGTGGTCGGGGGCTGGTGGAAGAGGATTGGCGACGAGGGAGGGTGGAGTTGCTCGAGGCTGGCGATGCAGCTTGTGAAGCGAGTGATTCGACTTCCTCTAAAGACCGCGATTGCCAGCCGTTGTGCACCTTCATCATGGCATATGCCAACCGTGTTTTGAGATCCGCCGACATCTATTCAACGTGTTAGAGAGAAATAGCGAAGGGTTGATGTGTAGACGGCGAGCATGCGTACGTCACTGATGTGGCTTCCCATAGAACCCATGCTAATAGCGCTGATGCTTCTCGCATGCGTCTTGATTGGGCTATTGCTCCTGCTTCGCGCCTTGACCTCGCCGTTGGCCATGCGCTTCCGTGAGCCAGCCGCAGCATCATCGTGGTCAACACGCTCCTGCGCGGCGGCCACGGCCGACAGCTGCCACAGCGGTCGTCCGGCCTCACCATTGGCGTCACCAGGACTTGTCGCGCCATTGCTCCGCATCTCCGCGTCTGGTCTTGTGTCACCTCCGGCGAAAATGGCGGATTCTTGCGAGTCGGGTATGGTCTGGGACGAGAAGTGCGGCACGGACGAGGTCGGTGCCTGGGCGTGCTCGGTCATGGACGACGAGGGCCAGGGAGCGGCGGACTTTTGCAAGGCGCCGGGAGGACCGTCCATGACGCTGGCGGAGTGTGGTGTCGACGACGCGGTACTGTCATCGGCACGTGGGTGGGCGATGGGCGGCGTGGCCGGCACGGTCATGTCGCTCCCGTCGCGTCTCGACGACGCAGAGGACGACGGCACCGCCTCGCCGCTGCTGGTATCCGAGCCCATTTGCGACATGCGGAGCGGTCGAGGGCTTCTCAAATAAAATTAGATATGTCGCTCGAGGGTTTGTCGTGCCCTCCAGCGGACGGAGACGTGCCGAAAGCCTGACAATCAGTGGTAGTGACGAAAGAGGGCCGTCCCGGACAAGACCGAGAGTGAGCGTGGTGGGAACACACGGAACAGAGGAGCGATGCGCGGGGAGGTTATGCAGTGGCTGGGAGTGAGAAGCAACGCAACTGGAGAAAATGAATCAGAGAGAATAGTTTGCTTTGAAGCGAGAAGCGAAGCGTCGTCCAGATAATGGAAAAGTATACGAAGGGAAAAAAAAAGGGAAAGAGGTTGGCTGTGATCGGCTTTCTTGAACTCACAAATGGTTACGCGGTCTGGTTCTGGCGTTCTGGGCGCGACGCATGTGGGCAAGGGTCTGAGTGGGAGTGACTCGTGTTTTGGTGTGGCGCTCAAGGAAAATAAAGTCGTCCGGACAGCGCGATCTGTCGTGGGACCATCCAAAAGAACGTTTTTTTACTCTAGCAGGGGCTTTACAGGCTTTGCAAGGGCTCTACAGGGCCTTGAACTAATTCTTGTAGCGAACTCTGGGAGTTTTTAGTGCAGCCGGCGGTGGCGCGAACTGTTCCGCCACAGCGCGTGACAGCGGGGCTACTTGGGTCTACTTGGGTCTCAGCCGCACTCACGTTCATCACAAAGTACTCCTCTGTATTGTGCGTCAAGGATGCTTTGGCAAAGAGTAAAATAAAAGAAGAAAGCCAATTTTACAAAGGTAAAGGCGGAACACCCACATTGCCCATTAAAAAAGCTTTAAGACTGCAAAAGAATTTGATTGCGCTTTGTTCCGTCTCTGCATGCACGTTGTGCTGGTGTTCCATCATCTCCTCAATCACAGGCCGCAGGTACGCGACCGACCCCGGCTCCTGCTGCAGCTATCTCCGGGCTTCATGTCGGTCGCCGTAACCCCGGCTTGTCGAGTACTGGCAGAACCGGCATCTGTTACCATGTTGAATACATCAAAACAACCTCGTCACAAAACAGTGAAAAAGAGCAAAGAGCAATATGCAGTTTGTCAGCTACTGACGCTGCGCTGTTCGAGGTGGGCCATCCGCACTTGAACAGTTCAGTGCGAGTAATGACCTGCATGCAGCTGCATGCCTCTATTTTGATATTCGCTGATCTACAGATGCGCGGTTTTCTACAGTCAAGCACACATTCAACCGTCTTATATAAAATTAAATGGCCGTATCCACCCCTTCCCCCTACATCTCCGGGGTCCAGTTCCACGTCTCAGATGTAAATAGCCGCTTGGCCATCTTATCAACATACAGCGCGCCTTCGTACCGCAGACGTTGGTCATTAGCCACGGATCGCGTAAACAGGAATGTTTTGTCCTGCTCGCCCCCGCCTGCCGTGTCTGAGCCGTCCCCTGTCGCCCAGGACGCCGTCTCTCGCCGATTCGTCCAGTCGGCATGCGACAAGGACACGACACTCGCCGAGAGCATCGACTGCATGTAGTCTAAGATTGGACCTAAGCGCACCCGCGGACCGCAGTTTGTGTGGTTCTTATCAATCTGGTAGTTGGGGCACTGCCGCAGCGTGACGAGGAGCCCCTCAATGTTGACGGACGAGGCATCGGGCACTGCATTGATGGAGGACGCGCTGTAGTCGACCAGAAATAGCAGACTCTTTGAGACGAGAAACTTGATCATTTGTCCGAGTTGAAACGAGTCGCACGCTGCGCTAGAGTCATAACCCATCTTGCACTGCCTTTCGCGGGACGAATACAAATCGACAAAATGCTTTTGCACAGAAGCGATAGTGTTGAGTATGCACTCTCTACGGTATTGGAGTTCATCTGCGAAGCGTCAGTACGTAGCGAAGGAAATCGGCTTCAAGGATGCTCTTCCTACCTTCGATGCCATCGGGGAGATTCCACCACGCAGCTGTCGAGGCCGTCTCTGTTTCATGGTATACACTCCAGTGGCTAGATCCGCGTATGATGAGCTCACGCGAAGCCTGCTGCAGCCTCAGCGGCTGTCCTAGCAACCACGAAACCAAGATTTTCTGACGCAAGACTTGCTCGACATCCGTTGGCCGGCCTGCGTCATCCACGAGCGGCTTTGTACTGGTCAAGGGCCACTTAAACTTGAGATCAGTGTTGAGAGCCCGCGCCACTATCGCCACGCAGTCGAATCGGTCTGCAATGATGGCCATGGTGGTGGCATACGATATGGTTACTCGAGTCTCCTTGGCCGGCTTCCCGTGCAGTATGCGCATCATGTCCTCAAACGCGGCCTCGCGGCCAGCAGCCTTGGTGGCGTCGTCATCGTCAGCGACAGCCACCCAGGGCAGATCATCCACGGCCGCCTCTTTGAGGGGAATCCTCATCGAGCGCAGCGTGGCGTGGGCGCTGGAAATAGCCTCGGCCTCGCGAAACTTGGGGTTCGAGAGCAGGTTGGCAAAGTACTTTGAGCTGCGTTTCAGCACCTCAAGACTCAGCCGGTACGCAACGCGAACGCGCGTGCCGCTGCTGGCGGGGGGCGGCTGGTGGCTGGGCGGCCGCATTTTGCGCAGGGCCGCCGCTTCGGCCTTTCGATGCTTCCTGAGGGTCTCAAGCGACGTTTCAAAAGTCACGTCCAGCACAATGTCACCATCCACGGCCACATTGACGACCCTTCGGCCATCCGCCGTTGTGCTGTCAGAGCCTTCGCCATCTGCAGAGGCAGTGGCGGCAGACTCTCCCATCGCGTGATCTAGGGCATTCAGACATGAACCTGCCCTTGGGGGTACCTGTGGCTTGGGTTCGTGTCGATTGTGGTCCAAAAAGCTGGACCTCGAGTTGGTAGACAAGCGAATAGCGATGGCAGAGGCTGTCAAGTTTAGTAGAGGGTAGCGTTGTGCTGGGTGCGGTAAGGTGTGTTGGGCTGGCTGGCTTATGGGGACAGTAGGTAGCAGGCATTTGGGCGCTCACAGCGGCTAACCAGCCGCTGGCAGGCTGTAGCGTACAGTGGGGTTTTAAAGCGTCTGTCGTTGGATCCTCTATGATGTGCCTCAAACGCTGGATATTATTTTAGCTAAAAAGCGATGGAAATAAATTGACATTGGAGAAATCAAAGAAAGAAAAGGCGAGTAGACCTCAGGGGCGGGACATCAAACCATGGGAATGGTCAGGTTGCATAATTCGTTTTACTCTTACGCGAACATGGACTAACAAGACATTCGAGGTACATGCTCTCTATGCTTATAGTTGGCAATGTTTCGGTTAATAAGTCACTAATATTTGTCATTTCCTCCAAGTACCTATCAGTAGTCTACCATCTCGCCATTCTGCGTTTAATATCCCCTGCCTTTACTCCGTAAATCGTACGGAGTATATCTGATCTTTTTGAATCGTGGCGTCAACTGTGGCTGCTTTGGCTGCTTTATCTATTCACAGCCCATTTTCTTGATGAAACAGTCAGCCTCAGGCAAGCAGGCGTGGCAGGCAAAGAAGTGCCTACGAATGTTGGAATCGTCTTCTTCAGGCACGTCTCACATAGGTAGGCTGCGGCTTACTATTGCTAGTGGAGCCATGATTCGCCCCCCCACGGGCCCACGCTCTTTTGCCCGGCCGGCCACTAACTCAACAGATCTAATCTTCGTTTCCAGTTCAGACTCGGTCAACATTCCCACTTGGCTTCTCTCCTAAAGCTCCACCTCCCCCCCTCACGCTTCTTGGCCTTTGAGGGCCGTTGTTTCGAGTTTTTCTCTTCTCGTAAGAGAACATCACTCTGGGGAGCCGTACATTTTCACATACGCAGCGCTGTCGTTGAGCTGTGAGCTGCCAACGATTGAGGCTGTCCCGCTGCGCTAGCCCCCCGACCCCAACAACTAAAACTTTGTGAGACAAGAATTGTTGCGACGCCCAATCCGACTCGACGACATGCTGGCTGGCACCCGAAAATCATAGCACGCAAAAATCGGATTCGGCAACAGAAATGGCCTCAGTGGCGCACGGCGCACGCCGCTTTCCAAGCAAGGCCGCCTATCTCTGCGCAGAGTGCGCCAGACTGCTGCCCGCCCTCGCGGCTGGCCCGCGGGCTGTGCGAGCCTTTTCTGAGCTGCGTGCCGCATCCTCCAGCCTCAGGAAAGATGCTGCGGAAACAGTCGAAGGCTCGCACCGCACAGCGCCTCATACCTCACTGCAGCAGTCATGCCGCCCCTCCCGCCGAACGTCCATTGCCGCCCCCGCGCCGCACGAGCCCGCTGCCCACCACCCCGAATCGAAGCGACGCGGCTTTCACACCTACTTTGTCACCCACCTTCCCTCGTCGTCGATGCACCCGGACGCGCGACGCATCGCCGGCGGTCACAAGCTGCCCCGCGACGCCTCCACGCCTCACACGCCCAGCCCGGGCGCCGGCCCCGCCGTCGCCATCCCCAACCTGCCGGCCCGCGACCTGACCGTGGTGCGGATCCCGCTCCGCCGCGCCAAGCACCACTTTGGCTCTGCGAGCTCACGCGGCAGCCGTCCCTACAACGAGGATACGGACCAGGCGGGCATCGTCGACATCCCCGCCTTTGCGAAGCGCGGGCCCATGAGCATCAAGCAGAAGCCGGGGGAGCCCACGCCCGCCGAGAGCCAGTCGGGCGACCCGCAGATCTTCTACTTTGGCGTGTTTGACGGCCACGGCGGCACGCAGTGCTCGACGTTCCTGCGCGACGAGCTCCACGGGTACATTGAAGAGGTGTCGAGCACGTTTGGCCTCGAGAGCAGCCTGCGCAAGCAAAAGCCCGGTCGCGAGGCGGCCGCCGATCACCGCGGCGTGCTCACCAAAGAAAAGGCGCTGCAATCTGTGCCCCTCAAGTCGCCTGACGAGGTCAAGGACAAGGTTGAGGAGGACAAGCCAGACACGGCGTCGATGCGGCAGGCGCCGAAACACGGGGAGCCGCTGCGCAGCGAGGACGCGGTGCCGGCCAAGCTGCACGACTACCTCAAGGCCGTGCAGCTCGAGCGCGACCTCGTCGCCGAGTACGCCGGCACCATCGGCGGCTACTTTCGGCGATTCAACCCGGAGCACTTTGACCTGTCCGACGATGCGTCGCACAACTCCGTCGTCTCGTTCGAGTCGGCCCTCACCTACGCCTTCCTGCGCGCCGACCTCGACTTCGTGTCGGCACAGGCACGCAAGGCCGACCCCGACGACCCGTGCGTGTCCGACGCGCCCGTCAACAGCGACGAGATCCTCGGCGCGCCGCATGCCACGCCGTCGGGCCACGGCATCGGCGGCGCCACGCGCTTCAAGGGCGGCTCGACCGCCTCCGTCGCCCTCATCTCCACGCCCACGCCCGCCCCCTTTTGGCACCCCGCCGCCCAGTCGACGCTCCTCGTCGCGCACGTCGGCGACAGCCGCGTCCTGCTCTGCGACACCGCCACCGGTCTGCCCCGCGCCCTCACCTCGGACCACCACCCCAGCACGCCCACCGAGAGCCGCCGCCTGCGCCGCTACGCGCCCGCCGGCTCCATGGTCTCGGGCGACAGCTTCGGCGAGGAGCGCATCGCCGGCCTCGCCAACAGCCGCGCATTTGGCGACATTCGCTCCAAGCGCATCGGCGTCTCCGCCGAGCCCGAAATCACCCGCGTCGACCTCGGACCCGCCCAGTACGCCTTTCTCGTGCTCATGTCTGACGGCGTCTGCGGCACCCTCTCGGACCAGGAGATTGTCGACATTGTCAAGGAGGCAAAGACTCCCGAGCAGGGCGCCCGCGCCGTCGTCGACTACGCCACCGAAGTGTCCGACGACGGCGACAATGCAACCTGCCAGGTCGTCCGCCTCGGCGGCTGGGAGCGTCGCTCCGAGGGCGGTCTCGGGCCCATTGGCACAAAAGAGATGCGTGAGATTCGACGGACAGAAGCGTTGGATCCCCGACGCGGCAAGCGATGAGCAGACAAAACACGAGATATAGCGAGCGATGCAGAGAGAGTTAATAGAAAGGCGTTGTGGGCGGTACTTTCATGTTGCTGCGATTTCAAAAGCAACGCGCATCATTACTTCATGCTGGACGATGCATTTGCTTATTATTGCTACTGTTACCACATGGGCCACCTTTTGCATCAACACCAATGTCACAAACTTGGTATTTCATATAGAATTTGCGTCTTATAAACATAAGCTTTACAGTGATCTAATGCACAGTGAACATCCCCTAGAAAGGATCGCCTGTGTTTACACGTCATCTCCTCTCCAAACTCCGTTCCATCACTTAAAGGCCGATGTCTTTCTTTTTTTTTTTGGCAAGACCCTATAGACACCCCATCATATAAATCATTGGTCCATTTCAAACAAATGAAATAGCGGCATCTCGTCTAGTAACGAGGCCCTTGGCCAGGGTACTGGTTCCATGAACCAGGTCGACCTTGGCCGGGAGGAGGCTGCTGCCCATATGGCGGGTATTGTTGCTGTGGAGGACCACCATATCCGGGACCAGGAGGACCGCCGGGACCAGGGCCGTAACTGCCTCCACCGTAACCGGGGCCACCGTAGCCTTGGGGAGCAGGCGGTGCTGGACCACCCCATTGGCCTTGAGGAGGGCCCTGAGGAGAGCCACCATATCCGGACCCTCCACCATAGCCGCCTTGCTGAGGAGCGGGGGGACCCTGGCTATAACCGGAGTAGTACTGGCCTGAGTTGGGGGCCGGCTGGTCGTATCTTCCAGAAGGTCCGGATGTGGACTGGCTGTAGTTGTATCCGTCTGATGGAGGGGGTTGACTCGTCGGGGGTGCAGGCGAGTGTGACATGTAGTTTTCGCTGGGATTTCCATCGCTGCCTTGAATCGACGCCAAGTCTCGCGTCTGGATCTGGGACCAGAGCGAGCCGGCAACCTTTCCGTGGCCTGCGTGCGCAGAATCTAAGCCACCTCCACAGGAGTGGATATCGCGCTTTCCACTGCCGCCTTGTTGGTTCAGGATGTGATTCTTTCCATTTCTGACGGAGTCGGAAGACAAGAGACGCTCGAGGTCATGGCGACGAGGGTGTTCGTCGGCCCACTTTCGAACCGTCTTGAACATGTCCCGTTGGATTTCGATATTTTCGTCGCGAAGGGAAGGGTGGTGCAGGGCCTGAAGAATATCATTCATAACCTCGTCAGTGGGTACGCCAATATTGTCCCACGCGAAAAGGATGCGACTGAGGTTGTCAGTACGTTGAAAAATGGCAGAGCAGGCGAAAAACTTACGGAACAGCATACTGCAGGCAGGTTGCAGCAACACGACCGGCGCAAGAATTGAGTATGTTGGTGAAATGATCCTTGGACAACATGGAGTGAGTAGGATCCGAGCAACGAGGATTGTCCCAAGGCTCCAGCTGAGACTTGGAGCTGGCCGAAATGATGCCCGAGGAACCGTCTTTGAGGACCTTGGACACTTGAGTGATGATGGGACGGATGAAGGGGGCCAAAAGTCCGAGAACAAAAGCGGTCAGAGTTTCACTGATGTGTTCGAGCAGCTTCTCGAGGCCAGGAATCTTGGCGATTCCTCGGCTGATTGTCTTTACAATTCTGTCTCTGAACTGAAGAATTGGGTAGATTTGTCCGGCGGTCTTGACGGGGTCAAAGTCGGGGCTCATGCCTGGAACAATGTTGGTATTCCCTTCCGCTCTGGCTCGATCCATACCCCGGTCTACGGATCGATTCTGTTGCTCCTGCGCATCAGACATGGCCTGGAGCTCTCTGGCTTGGGCAGCAAACCCGTCACCTTCACCAGGAAGCTTCGAGACCAAAGAGATAAAGTCAGTTGGCGCAGAAACGCCGAGGAAACCACGATCACTTGAGCCTCCACCGCCGTTTCTGCTAGCTTCGGCGTTCTTCAAAGCAATGTCGACCTCGTCGACCTCGGATTGAGTGAAGTGATCGTTTGCCTCTCCAATGACGGAGTGAAGGAAATCGACACCACCAAATGTACCAGTGACAATGGGATATATTCTTTTGCCGCGAACGTTGATCTCGGATTGATTGCCGCAATGAGGGAAGACATTGTGATAGCCTAATTCCCGAAGAGAAAGCTCGCAATAGTTGCTATGAGCACTGTAGTCTTCTAGACAGTGCAAAGCCTGACCCAAGCATCGGAGAGCTTCGCAGAGATTCTCTTCCTTTCCTTTGCCCTTGTCGCCATTGGTGTAGATGCGGCCGAAGTGAATACAGCGTGCGATGCTGAAGCGCAAATAGCCAGCGCTGGTCGCCCAGTCGCCTTTCTCGTTCTTGATGTAGTTTTTCATGCCAGTTTCCATATCGATTTCGGTCTCGACGGGTCGAACAGGTCCTCTCAGGCGCGAGTCCAGCGTGCGAGCGTCAACGCCTTCAGCATAGCCGAGAGGGTTGTCAATGTGCTCTTCGGGTCGGTAGCAGCCGAGGCGCTCCTCGGTAACTTCAAACTCGTCGGTGGCATATCCGTGGGCCATGAAGGAAAGAACCCAGACCTGAGAAGTCATGTTAGATCTGTATTGGGCGAACAGGTGGGTGAAGTAGAATTACAAGAATGCGAATGGTGGCGCCGTTGACGCCCTTCAGACTGCCGACGTCGACAGCCTGGGAATAATCGCGCAGCCAGTTGCCAAAGTAGACACGCTTGACGTTCATGGAGCTCCATTTCTTGCCGTGCAAAAACGCAAGACCCGTGAGCATGTCCTCGATGTCTGGCCTCAATTAGCTTGTCGTCTTGTCGCGACGTGTGAGTGCGGGGCTCGACAAACCTCCATGTCGCCAGTTGAAGCCTTCTACCTGCGCTGGATTAGGTATATTGCAATTCAGTGGTTGTAAAGTGGCGGCGTACCTGCGCAATAGAGGGGATATTGCCTGCACCAAAAGCGGCGACCTTGCCAGGCAGGTACGCCAAACAGATGACGGCCACCAGCAGGATGAAGGTACCCCGCGAAATCATGAGTGACGGCATGGCGGGGTTTGTTGGTCAAGCCGAGTTGTTGTCGGTCAAGCAAGAGGCTGTTGAAGTGGCAATATCGAAGATAGGATGCGATTCAATAACGTCTGTTGCGGGATGACTTCGATGAGTATTGTATCGACCAAGCCGCGCGGTAAAAGGCTGGCAGGGATGCGTGGTGCGTGGGAGGTGGGGTTGAAAGAAGCTCGTCTGAAGAGGCAAAAGATGTGAGGCTTGTGAGGGAGCCCATCCAGTGCTCCAGCCCCAGCTTGCGCCACTGCCTGCCAACCTGCGCAAGTACACCCACTGTAGCGATGGCGCAGCATTGGTTTGCAGGTGGCAAGACGGCAGATGTATTAGTTATTCTGCAATTTGTATTCTATCAAGACGGAAATGACGATGTTTGGAAGTGGCAGTTTGGTGGGCGGATTCCCTACAGCCTTACGCAACTTTAAGTATTGACTTGCTCTTGTTGCAATAACCCCTATCCCGACTTGCAAGTCGGGTGTTGCACCGTCCTTTGCTCAACATGGTGAGTTACATGAGAAGATTGAGCTGCGCTTCATACAGATTGCCAGAGTTCTCATGCTTATTTTCCATCTTCTTAAAACCCGAGCCGTGTATCGAATTTTCCTGCTGCAACGCCTCCCGGAAGCTCGGGGCGATTTGGACCACAAACACCCGACCGGAGTGGCTGAAATGGTGAGGTTGCAGGTGCAAATGCGCCGAGGAAAACTCCTACAGCGCCCCTTTAGAGGAAGCAGTCCAATGAGAAATGCGCTGTAGCGTCCACCCTGCCTCTGAAATAACAATGGCGGTGGGTCGGTCGCAACTGGCATGACTCTGGCAGGCGGAAAATAAAAAGTAACGCCATCAAACACTCTTCGGCATCCGCAAGCACCGGCGATTAGCTAAGGGGCCCCGGCCACTATTCGCATCTTAATTTTAGCAACTACCACTCCCAATCCTAAAACCCTCCTCCTCTCGATACATATTTTCTCAGCGCGCATAAGTTCTCCCTGACATTTGGTCCCGAGTTCTCGATTTACACCATTCCGCGCTGTTTGATTGCCTCGTTGGCCAACAGCGACAGCTGAGCGCATCGCTGTCACTGTCGCGACTCCTTCGCAGGTACCCGACCTGCCCGATAGCATTCCCGAATACCCGATCTCCAAGATGCCAGCCAGAACTCTTCCTACCTTTTCGCGAGCCGAAGTTGAATCGCATAGCTCCGTCAAGTCCTGCTATGTTACAATCGGCAACAATGTCTACGATGTGACCGACTTCATCGACGATCACCCCGGTGGCGGCAGCCTTGTGCTTGAATACGCGGGCAAGGACATTGGCGACATCCTAAAGGACTCAGCCTCCCATCCACACTCCGAAGCTGCCTACGAAGTCTTGGACGACTCACTTGTCGGCTTCGTAACCGAAAAGGGCACCCCCAACGGCCATGTTAACGGATCCGCCACTGCCGAAAAGGACGGTCCATACGTCCATCCTCGTACCGGCATGTCTTGCGCCGAAGATCTCAGCAGAGATACCGATGTCAACCTTGATTATAAAAAGCACAAGTTCTTGGATCTCGGCAAGCCCCTCTTTCCCCAAATTTGGTATGGCGGCTTCAGTAAGGACTTCTATCTCGATCAGGTTCATCGGCCGCGTCATTACAAGGGTGGCGACTCAGCTCCCTTGTTTGGAAACTTCCTAGAACCTCTCACCAAGACCGCGTGGTGGGTTATTCCGTCGCTTTGGCTGCCTTTTGTTGCCTACGGACTTCACAAGGCAGCCGAGGGCCTACCGGTCCTGCATGTTGCTGGACATTGGATATTTGGCGTCTTCTTCTGGACATTCATCGAATACTTCCTGCACCGCTTCCTCTTCCATCTTGATGGGTATGTACCATAACAACATTCTTTTTGTAAATACCTTACTAATGTCTTGCAGCTATCTCCCTGACAATCGCGTCTTCATCACCTTGCACTTTCTGCTCCACGGCATCCACCACTACCTACCCATGGACAAGTACCGTCTCGTCATGCCGCCGACTCTCCTCGTCGTCCTTGCAACCCCCTTCTGGAAATTGTCACATGTCGTGTTCTCGCATAGCTGGTATGCTGCTACTGCTGTCTTCTGTGGCGGCATCTTCGGCTACATCTGCTACGATCTTACTCACTACTTCCTTCACCATGAGGATCTCCCTCTGTGGTACAAGCAGCTCAAGAAGTATCACCTTCAACATCACTTTCTTGACTACGAGCTTGGATTCGGTGTCACCAGCAAGTTTTGGGACAAAATCTTCGGGACTGAACTCACTACTTCCATACAGACAAAGTGAACGGAAATGGAATCGACGGGTACGAGGCATAGAAGCAAGCGGACGGACAGGTGTGGCTGCTGGGCAGGATTGAAAACCTACGAAATGATTAACAGCGCTCAGAGATGCGAATGAATGACTTTTCTTCGAATAATAATGTAACTTTAATATAACTTAATTTGATCTATTTCTTCGTGGGTAGTATTTGTCTGAGATATCTTGTCTTGCTAATTGTCCCTCGGTCGCATCACTCCATCTGTTGGTAGTATTACCTGTTTCATCATTCTTCCAAATACTAGTAGTACTGTTTGATTATTGTACCCGTTATTGGTAGTACTGTTTGTTAAGTCTTCATAATATTGGTAGTACTGTCTGATGATTCTTCGTATTATTGGTAGTACTGTTTGATAATTCTTCGTATTATTGGCACTGGCTACACCTCTCCAGCCGCATCATCCTATTTACTGGTCGTACTTGCTCCTCCTGTTCGCAGCACCTGCATCTCGTCCCATTGATAATTACTGGTAGTACAGTTTACCTGCACCTCCTAGCCCCGCCTCTTTTTCTGTGGCTGCTTGCCTTTCCAGGCGCTCGACAGCGAAAAATGAGACACTGGCGCGTGTTCACGTGACTTCACCCGACCCAAATTTCGCTGCCTGTGTCGCCCGACCACCTATTTAATCACCATCTTGATCGCATCGATATCATCATTGGATCGTGGCCCTGTATGCTTGTGTCGGACTCTTTCTAGCCGATTAGCGACAATAAAAAATGGCCAGCCTAGACGTGGAAGCCTTACTCGACGCCACTGCGAAGAGCGCAGAAGAGACACAGGCCAAGCCATCCGCTGAAGATGCTACCAGAAATGACCGGTCCGGCCGCAGAGATTCTGGCCGCGATCGAGATCGTGATCGTGACCGGCATCGTGACCGGGACTACGACCGCCGACGCGGAGATCGCCGCGATGCCAGCCCGCTGAACAAAAGCCGACGAGACACTCCGGATGATGGTACGCCCCGCAGTGACTCGGGGAGTCACCGGAGCCGCCGCCGTAGCCGAAGTCGTGATGATGATCGCCGTTCACGACGCACTCGAGACGGCGACTACTACCGCAGTGGTCGGGCCCGCTCGCGTTCACGTTCACCGCGCCGTCACCGCCGGGATGATCGCGACAGAGATCGCCGCGATCGCCCTCACGGCCGAAGCCGGGATGACGATCCACGCGATAGACGGGACGCTACGCCTCAATTAACTGAGGATGAAAGGGACAGAAGGACGGTATTCGTACAGCAACTTGCCGCCCGGCTGCGAACTCGTGAGTTGAAAGAGTTCTTTGAGAAAGTTGGTCCTGTCACGGAAGCACAGATCGTCAAAGATCGCATTAGTGGGCGATCAAAGGGGTAAGTTGTCAATTTCAACAACGCAGTCGGTCAATATACTAACGGGTTACAGAGTTGGCTATGTCGAGTTCAAAGACGAAGACTCGGTCGCCACCGCCCTCCAACTCACCGGACAAAAACTGTTAGGTATTCCTGTCATCGTTCAGGTAACGGAAGCAGAGAAGAATCGTCAAGCCCGCAATACGGAAGCCGGCGGCCCCCACCCAAACCACGTTCCCTTCCATCGCTTGTATGTCGGTAACATACACTTCAATGTGACCGAGGAAGACTTACGGGCCGTTTTCGAGCCTTTTGGAGAGCTTGAATTCGTTCAACTTCAAAAGGATGAGAGCGATCGCAGCCGTGGCTATGGCTTTGTACAGTACGTTCGCATACCCCCATGATAGGAAACATACAGTCGCTAACCGCCATGCAGGTTCCGTGATGCAACCCAGGCTCGTGAGGCCTTGGAGAAGATGAATGGCTTTGATTTGGCCGGTCGTCCTATCCGAGTTGGCCTCGGCAACGATAAGTTTACCCCTGAGAGCACTGCCAATATGTTACAGAGATTTTCGGGTCAGAACTCGTCGAATCAGCAGGGTTCCTCCTTTTCCGGATCCGGTGGTCGCGGAGGACAAAACTCCAACTTTGACCGAGCCGGCGCCCGAGATAGCGAAAAGACGGGCGGTGCCAGCGCCCTGGACGACACGGATGTCGGCGGGGTAAACTTTAATAATTATAGTCGTGATGCCCTGATGCGCAAGCTTGCCAGAACCGACGAATCGAACAAGGGCTCTGAAGAGAGGCCGGTGCTGAAACCCAGAACCGAGAAGAAGCCTCTGCCCGTGAACGTCAACACAGCCAGCCGATGTGTTGTCCTTCACAACATGTTCAACCCCGATGAGTACGCTTTCCAATATACGTGGAAACTGTACATGACTAACAGACGAAATAGGGAGGAAGGCGACGACTGGGTCAAAGAACTCGAGGACGATGTGCGCCAGGAGGCCGAAGAAAAATACGGTCGCGTTGTGCACATTTCCGTGGACCCAAACTCCAAGGGTGACATCTACTTAAAGTTTGAAAAGGTTCAGGGGGGTGAGAACGCGATCCGCGGCCTCAACGGCCGATACTTTGGCGGGCGCATGATTGACGCGTCTCCTGTTGTAGACGCAGTCTACAGCAGTTTGTTCTCTCGCACCAGAGCTTTTTAGATGCTAATTGCGCGCTCATCGACATTCTCATCTTGCTATAGGACCCGGCAAAAGGTGGCCCGCGACGGCATGCCCTCCTCGTTCCCGACTTCTGGATTCGCTCCCACAGCAGCTCGAGCACACAGGTTTTGCATTTGCCTCGTCCTTGTCTCCCATACTGATCTATGTGCCTAGGATGGTAAAAAGTTTTCTCGATTGGATGCGTCTGCCCTGCCTACCCTGCCATGTCCTGCCTACCCGGTATTTAGAAGATAATTGATTGTTGTTAGCATATACATATGGTCCAGTCTCGCGTGCTATCTTTATTTGCGTTGCTCTTGATATCAGTAAGTGGTTAGAGACGATCTCGTGCACGTCGGCCATCCTTTCTTCCGCGCAACGGTTGTAAGCTCAGTCATATGGCAGCTGGCTAGTCTGAAAGTGACAGTGACGGAAGTAAGTGCTAGCCCCGTTTGCCCTCGCGCGGCTTTGACGATTTTGATGTTCACATTCTCCTGCGTTTCCCTCTCACTTGGTACAGGCCACATTCACTCAGCCTCGCAGTATTCTTTTCTATTGGAGGATGACTCGCTTCGCCCCCTTTCACCTAAGGATGTTTATGCTCCCTTTTCACGCCTTTTCTCGTCACCCAGCTTCCACCCTCTCATCAAGCGGGGCATGTGCAGAGTCAATGCAATCACATAACCATTCCAATATAACCAGCTCCTTTATTCACACATTCTTTCGACACTTTTCTACAATTATTGGATCTTGAAACATTTCAACATACGAATATTTGTCCGCGCTTAAGATGAAAGCAGATTTTTGCTGTCCCTTGCCCGTTTAAAGAAGACACACTTCAGCTCCAGCCCCGTCTGTGCATCATCTGGCGATCAATAGCAGTGACACTATGAGCGTGGCCGAGTCAACGACCACCGGCTCAGAATACGAACCGCGAGTCGACGGGGGCATGGTGAAGCCGGTCTCACAAGTTGGTGCTGACATTGAGGAGCGAGACTCTGTTAACAGTATGCTCTCGATGAACTTTTCCACGCCGCTTGCCGGTCCGGCGCGCGCTGAGAAGATAAAACAAATGTCCAAAAATCATGTGAGTTGATTTACGAGCATCTTTGTCAAGACGACTGGTTATTGACTCTTGTTGCAGGCTGCGTTTGAAAAGTCGCGCACGATGCAGCAGGTTCTAGTCAAAATTCAGCAGTCATTACGCCGCATGCCGGGCGTGTCATCGGCCGAGTCGTCGGAGATTGTCCTGCAGCTGCAGGAGGTTGGGCAAATCGTGAGCCGCGAGACAAGCGACCTCGTCAACGCCGTGATGAACCTGACGCTGGACCAAGAGGACACAGACAAGGCGGTTGCGCGCATGGGCATCGAGGCCAACATTGCAAAGGCCAAGATTGACGATCAAAACAGCACGATTCAGCAGCTGGAGGCGCAGCTGAGGGAGGAGATGGAGCGAAGGGCTCCGACTGGCCAAGGTGACGAGCAGATTTCGGACAGCAGCAGGAATCGTCAAGGCAACGGAGACGTGGATGAGCTGATAAAGGTCGGACTGCACACCTCACTACGATGCTGGTATGCTAATAGGTCAACAGGTTCTCAAAGAGACGAATAAACATCTAGAAGAGCAAGTGAATGGACGACGCTCCCTCTGGGTTATGAAGCACCCGGACGAGCAGTCCCTGGCTCGCGCCATCGAGACGCTTCGTGACTCTGCGGACGGCTTTCCTGTCGCCCACAGCGCGCTCATCTCACTTCGGCAGGCCATCGGCCGCGCCAAGAATAGCAATCATGGTGCCGCTGGAGATACGCTCCAGAACTACAATCGACCCGGCGATATGGATCATGGCATGACCTCGCCCGACTTCTATTCGAGGCCACCTCCGCAGCCGCCCATTGGCAGTCTGCGCAGTGCGAGTGGTCCACCTCGTCCGCCTTCTACCGCGCCGTATGCTGCTCGTCGAGGCAACAACAACCCAGCCTCGGCCTCGGCCGCATGGGATCAGCCACCGCCAATGACTGCGGCCACATCCCGTGGCGCGTCCGCCTCCATGGGCAGCGGAGCGAGCAGCTTTGCGCTATCATCGTTCAGCCGTGGCGGCTCTGTCGTTGGCAAGACGGCGCAGGGCCAGAATAGCTCCCACTTCAGTCCCAGTGCCGCCGAGTTTTACCCCTGGAATCCTTCGTCTGGCGAACGTGGGAACAACGGCGCCGGCAGCCGTCATGCGTCCACGTCCTATGGCAATGGTGCTGCTGCCAGTTCTGCTGCCCCCGTCAACAGCAATAATAACTTCTCGCGCGACTACTACCCTCGCACCCCGACCGCGGCCTCGCGCGGCCGCTACGGCCGCCTCCAGGAAGCTCCTCCGTCTGCCGGCTCGGATACACCCGGCGGCGGCGTGAGCCTAGTCGGAAACGGCAGCAATCCCATCAGTAACAACCATAACGCCGCCATGATGAACCGCAGTAGCAGTAGCAGCCTGATCCCTGCGCCGGCGCCGTCGTCGTTTATCGCGCCGCTGGTGCACATGAATGAGCGGTCGGTGGCGGCGTGGCATGAGGGTATCATGGACTTTTACGCCGTGATTCGGGCGTTTGTCGAGCGCCACGCGAGCCAGCCCGACCACGCGTCGTCGATGAAGATGAGCTCGACGGGGCTCTGGCCCATCCTGCTGGCGACGTACCACCCGCTGTCGAGCGCCGAGGCGGCGTCGTATCTCGAGTACCACTTGCGCAACGAAAACTCGAAAGCGTGCCTCGTCACGCGCGTCATGATTGATTACATTGTGAATCGTGTTTGGACGCCAGCGGCGTGGAGCGGCGCGGATGACGAGTCGACGTATGCGCTCATGGAGCTGGAACGGGACATGGAGAGAATGCTGGGTGAGTTTTATCTGCGTCTTTTTCTTTCTTCTTTTTTTTTCTTTTTTGCTTCAACCTTGGCTCCTGTTCACCTCTTTCCTCACTCGCTGACATATTTGCCCGCGTGATAGGCCAACCGTCCGCTTTCCGTCAGCCGCTCCTCGACAGGCAGGCGGCCATTATCGACGCCATCCTGGCGCGGGAGCACGACTCGTCGTTCCACAAGGCAAAGGTGGACGAGATGGCGACCACACTTCTCGCCAACCTGCAACCGCTACTCAACCGGCTGGCCAACCCGGCCGACGCCTACCGCGACATGGCGCAGGTCGCTGAGCACGCGTGGGCGCTGTCGTCGCGCATCCTCACGTCTCGGCTCACGTTTGACTTTCGGTTCCCCGAGATTGGCAGCCGCTTCTCAAGCCAGTCCATGCTGCCCATCTGGCCGCACATGGACCCTTTTGAGCTGCAGGCCAAACACTGGCGGGTCGCGCTCGTCACGACGCCGGTGATTACCTGCCGCAACGACACGGGCACCAACATTTCGGCGCACTCGGTGTCTTTGGCTGATGTGTTTTGCATGCACTAGGCGGTCGTATGCAGGCGCACTGGTCACCTTGATTAGAAAGAAGAGTTTTGCTTTCTTCTACAGGTGTTTTCTTTTTCCTCTTTTCCTATTGGTCTCTTTATTGGTTTACAAACAAAACGGCTTTCGGTTATTCACACAAGTTTGCAAAAATGGACACATTTATGCAACTATTCTTATGGAAAAGAGTAACTGTCTTTGGAGTTGATTGGGAAGAGAGCAGGGCTTTGCTGCCAAGAGACTTATTCCCGGGTATAAAAAGAGCCAAGATTTGCCAAAATAGGCCGGATGAATGATGAGACAGAATTCTATGGAGTACAAAAACGGACGAGAACGAATTCGCATCCCACAAGAGACAAAAGGGCAAAGTTAGATATTAGCTACGATACTTATTCAGCGAACAAAAGAGGTTTCATGTATTAGGGCCATTCTATCAAGTATTAAAGAGAAGCGAGAACTAAACGCCAGCCCAAGTGACCGAAATCAACGGCAAAGATGAAAGTAGAGCCATTAAAAAGTTAGTGTTCCTAATTCGCCTTCGTCACCGTTGGCCTGCCTCAACCCAAGGTCTTCCAGTCGAGCCTCCTCGACACCGCCCCTAGCACCACCTTGAGGATGCCCTCGGCCGTCAGCACGCCTTTGCCGGCGCGCTCATCGTCCCACGTCACGCAGTCCACAATGTCCCTTCCCGAGTACTTCATCAGCCCATCATCAAGCTCCTGCAGCGCGGCTCGCGCGCCCGCGTCCCTACCGACCTGGAAAAACTGCACGCCGAGCTGCGCCGCCGGCGCGCGCGCCGCGACCAGCCTCGATGCAGCCTCGACCAGCACGCCCGCAGGGTCATCAGTCGGCCTACCATCCGTAATCACAATCACATTCATGGGCTTCTTCTCCTTCTTCTTCTCCTTCTTCTTCTCCTTCTTCACACCTTGTCCTTGTCCTCCGGCGGCGGCGGCGGCGGCGGTGGGAGTTCTCGACTGCCGCCTCGCCGCCGATTCCAGGCCCTTGAGGTACGGCGCGAGAATTTGCTCAAGGCGCCCGCCGGTGGGCGTGATGCCGCATGGGGCCACGCCCTGAAAGATGGAGGAGACGTCGTCGGCGGAGCGAATGTTGTAGTAGCCGCCGGGGGCTTTGCCGGATGGTGGTGAGTAAAAGGCGGAGGGGGAGGAGGAGGAGCGGTGGTTGAGAAAGTAGAGGTCGATGCCGTCGGCGTCGCGCGTGGTGCAGATGGGCACGACGGCGCGGAGCACGTCGGCGACTTCGTCCCAGCACGAGGAGTAAAAGGGCGAGGACGGGGAGTAGGAGCCGGCGCGGCCGGTCATGGAAGAGGAGTCGTCGATGAGGAAGACGGTGTCAAAGGCGCAGAGGAAGCCAAAGGGGTCGTCGTCGTCGGCTGGAGCGGCGACAGCGCTGGAGGAAGAAGAAGAAGAAGTGGCAGCGGCGGCCGTGAACTCGGGAGAGGGAGCGACGGCGGGCGTGTAAGCCGGAGGAGGATCGTTGGTCTCGTGAGAAGCTGTGACGAGGTTGGCATTATTCTTTTTAAAAAAGAGTAAAAAGGGTATAGTAAAGCAGGCGGATTCACTTACCACGGTTCCGTGCGGAAGTGTAGAGGGACTTGAGCTTGGAGGCCATACTGATGAGTTTCTGAACGAGGGATCTTGGATGCTGAGAAGTATTATGTCGAAACGGCCTAAGCTGGTTTTCTTTGAATCTTTTTTTGGTCCTTTTTTGGTTTATAAAAGGTTTTTGCTTTGTACAGACGAAGGAGTTCTTCTTTATATACCACAGACTAGGCATTCACAGAGCCGGCAAGCAGCATGCCAGCCTTGGGGCCCTCATCCGTGTGTAACTTTACACGACACATGTCATAGCCTCTCTGCCTACGCGCCCGACGCACGCACGCCGTGCGGGAAGGAAGAGAAAAAAAGTTAATACAGTCACACGGATAATGAGACATGTCCATTTAGGCGGCGAAAGCACGTTGATGGTCCATTTTCATGGCTGGTCGCCCAAGGCGACCCCCCAAATACGCCGTAACGGAACGCCCATGACTTGACTACTTGCACAGCCCACCTAGGCTTTTGCATAGCCCATCTAGATCATGATGCATCCGATTTCACGATTAGTGTGCCTTGCGCGCTCAAGTGGAGAATACAAACCTTTGCCCCTTTGTTCTAGAACAACTTTTAGTGTTTCTTTGGATTCCTACAGTCTGCCGCTATTTCCGCCTCGTTTGAAGCCGGCTTGCGCAGCAGAGACAGTCTCTCCAGGGCCGGGCGATATTTTTAACACTTCCGGCAGGCGCCAAGGCTCACATTTTAACAGCATTTGATTCCATTTTCATTTGTTGGCATACGCTAGGGTAAATAAGAGTCGTTTTACTCAAAACATGTGCTCATTTGTCCATGATTTCATGGTGGGCTGTGCATTTCAACACCATCTACGCCGTCATCTCGTCTAAGACGAAGCC
This sequence comes from Beauveria sp. NWAFU-1, assembly GCA_024472245.1. Lineage (NCBI taxonomy): Eukaryota > Fungi > Ascomycota > Sordariomycetes > Hypocreales > Cordycipitaceae > Beauveria > Beauveria sp. NWAFU-1. The sequence continues at coordinate 282,587 of JANBXD010000007.1, forward strand.
TGCTTCTTGAACCTGCACGCTACTTGTTAGCAGACACAAAGACAAATACACTTTTCATGTACACTTTTCAATGATGCTTTTCAAAGGCTCTTTCAAGGATGCAAAACGTACTTGTTGACCACTTTTTCGATGCGGTCGAGACCCTTGGTGAGGACGTCCATCCTAGGACCATACGAAAACCGCACAAAGTGGTGGCAGGGCGAGTCAAACAGGTCGCGGCGACGCGACGGGTTCAGATCGAAAAAGATGCCGGGCACCACAATGACCTTTTCCTCCAAACAGGCCTGGAAAAAGTTAAGGCCGTCAGAGATGGCCTCGGGCAACCCCTCCAGGTTCAGCCAGCTGCGCCCGTTAACATACACTCTTGGTTCTAAAGGTGTGCAAGGCACATACAGGTAAAAGGTAGAGTCGGGGACGTATTTGATGACGAAGCCCATTTCGCGGAGGCGCTTGACGACAAAGTCGCGCTTGTCACGGAAGTGACGCTGCAGGTGGATCATTTCCTCCTGGACAAGCTTGGGCTCGAGGAACTGCACAGCCGCCTCCTGGAAGGCGTGGTTGGCACCACCGTCAAGGTAGCTACCGCAGGAACCAATCCTAGAAAGAGTTAGTGCCAGACAAGCAGTATAGATGCTCAAGTCACCAACGCGCTGATGTATTCTGTCATCTGTTAGCGGATGTTCTGTCTAGACATTACGCTATGCATACCCTTGGGGCCAAGGATCCAAGCGATTCTCCAACCAGGAAGTCGGAATCGCTTGGTCAGGCCATCGATGATCAAGACATCGTCTTCGTCGACGTCTTCGACATTCTCGGCGGCAGAGATGGTGGTTCCGTCGCAGTTGCTGGTGTAGTTGTAGCCAGAGTAAAACTCGTCGCTGATAAAGGTGGCGCGGCCACGGCAGATATCCTGAATCTCGGCCAGCTCGGGGTTGGCAACGACGCGGCCGGTCGGGTTTCGGGGGTTAGAGGTGAGAATGACAGAGGTACCGCGGGAGATTTCTTCGGCAATCTTGTCGGGGTGGATGTGGTAGCCATCCTCTTCGGAGAGGGGTACGGGAATGGCAGCAAACTATGAATGTAAGCTTTTTATCCTAAGAAAAGGGCAAGTGTAGATCGACGCCTGGCCTACATTTTTGAACAGGCTCAGCATTTCATTGTAAGCCGTGTAGTCGGGCAAGAAGAAGGACAGATAAGAAGTGCCGAGGACGGCGGCTATGCGAATCAGACCGGCGCGGCCACCAGGGACAATGGCAACATTCTCCCAGGTGTACTGGCTCTCCTTGCCCTTGCGATGCGCCTCGTTGTAGAGGTTGGCGACGGCCTCGCGGAGGGGCTTGATGCCGGCGGTGGGGCCGTACTCGCGGGCGGCCATGGAAATGTCAATGGTGTTGGGACGGGGGAAACAGCCGGCAATGTCGTCTTCGACCTCGGGGGCACCCTGGCCTAGATTGGCCCATTCCTCGGGGTTTTCCATGAAGCCGTACTCGCAGGCGCGCTCGGTGCACCAGACGACGCCGGTGGAGGCGCGGCTGGCGTCGAGGCCGGCATGGGGCATGTGGCCTTCGTGGGCATTGCGGAACTGGCGGTGGACTTTGGACTGGACCTCTGTCGGAGAGGGAGATTAGCATACATTGGAGGTGTGGTATTACATATCAACTGAATCATCGAGAGATTGTCGGTGGCTGCCTCGTATCGAATCTCATCGGTGGCGTTGGCAGTCGGCGTTGGCGTTGGCTGCGAAAGCTGTGTAAGAGTTTGGCGGGGTAACTAGCTCGTCGGCGCAGGTGAGGCAAGGGACCTTTTGGGCTGGGCAGCGGCAGGGACGAGCGATTTTTCGGTTTTTGAGAAAGACGTACCGTTGGAACTGGGCTCAGCGTTGGAAAAGCGTCTGGCCATGGGCTTGGGAGCGCCGGTGTGGCGGTTAAAAGAAAACTTGCGGCCGCTAAACATGGTGACGGTGGTGTGGGTGTCTGAAGCTGTTTGGCGATGCGATATGAGTGTTGAGACGCGACAGTTCGGCTATTTGCAGAGATGAGGAAAACAGAAGATATGATGCTGCAAGATGGGCTCGCGATGCAACGATGAAAAAAAGCAGAGAATTATTGGAGGGAGGAGAAGAGGAGTCGAGTCAGGGAAAAACGAAGCGCTGATGAGGGTCGAACGTCTACTTTGAGAGGGCGGTCGGTCTTTTTTTATTTTATTGGGGCTGCCAGCTGCGAGGTCCATTTCACCTTGGACCCCTCCAAAAAAAAAAAAAAAAAAAAGAGAGAATACTCCAAACGTAAGCTGTTGCCAGCTGCCAACGACCAACCAGTGATGCCCCTCGTCAGCTCTCCCATGCATTGCCAGCCGCAGCACTCCGCCCTCCCTCTTACACACACATGTGCGCCTGCAAACCAACCAGTCATCCATCATGCCACCCTCTCCAATAACCAAGGAGCTTCGGAAATGCGGCACACGCCAATGCTGGGGTCGTGTTGGACAGCCGGGATCCATCAAAGACGAGAGAGAGGGGCGGGCCAAGAGGATGAAATGGGGGTGAGCGAATACCACAGAGTACGCCGCCTACCAAGTCACCAACCAAAACTCGCAATACACTCCCATCACGCACTAGAACAACAAGGCAATGACTCGGCGAGAAATACGAATATTGTCTCCCCAAATAACCTAGCAGCCTAGCTGCATGACAATGGCGATCGCCAATCCGCGGGCCGGTCCCTTGAGCTTGGGGTTGCATCCACGGCGACTCCGGAAGGGTATTATTTCCTTCTAACGCTTCTTCAACAAGGGGCCAACTACATAACATGCTCTCGATGCCCGTGCCGGGCCAATCCGGAAATTGGTCACGCTGGTGATTGCTTGAGGCATTAACCTACAATACGGTCTCGCAAACAAGACAGTACACAAAAGAGCTCCAGACGCAGACGTTTTGTTTGTTGTCCCTTGCGCTCTTTTATGACGCAAATGGCTTGACGCAGCTTCTCCGTACAAACAAACAACGCATACCTCTCATGGCTTTCCCGCCTCGGAAAAACAAGCAACCACAACGTTGCACAGTACTGGTTGCAATTTTGGTGGTTTCTTTTGCAGAAATTCTGCAGCCGCCTGCAGGGCCCTCCATCCCCATGGGCTTTTGCTCCACAGAAGCCCATCATGCAAGTCTCACCGAAGCCATCGGATGAATGACGGCGCAGCGAGGCGGGCAGGGCAGTATAGTCGCCTTGTACATTCGCATCAAGAGAGCAACATATTCTGCAACACGACACTGTAATACAAATTTTACAGCCCGTTGTAGACTTGCAAATACTCATACCTCGTCATTTAACTACACACCATGTGGTCGCACCGCCACCTGTCTCGGACCCTGGCTGCCGAGGGCGCATCGAGACACCTAACCCACGCTGGAGCCAAAATCGCCAAGCCCTGTCAGGAAAAGTGACTTGCTCCATCAAAGCAGCCTCAGCCGTCGACACTCTTGAAGCACAACAGCCCCGAGCAGCAACCCACACACCGCGCCATCATCAACCCATTCTCCGATTCCCCCGTGCAAGACCAGAAGCATCCCTCCAATGCCCCGCACCGCCTTGGTAGCGCTCACACGGCACTCCCTGCGTCATCACCGCCTCCTGCGCCATCCCGCGTCCGCCATCTCCCGCCACCACGTCTTCGCCACGCCTCCTCGCCTCGTTTCCATGTCGTCCAACCGCGCCGCGTCTTCTTCTTCGTCGTCATCCAAAGACGGCGCTGCCGACCACCCGCAACACCCGCAAGGCCTGCCCGCGCCCGGCGACGCCGCCGGCTCCGACCCCATCACGCTCGACGTTAGCGGCGAGGGGTCAACGGTCAAGCTCGCCGCCCTGGGTCCGCTCGTCGTCAACGTCGACGGCACCGTGGCGCGCATCGCCAACTGGAAGGAGATGACGGCCGTGGAGCGCGAGACGACGGTCCGCATGGTGGGCAGGCGCAACGAGAAGCGCCTGGACGCGCTCAGAAAGCAAAAAGAGGAGGAGCAGGGAGGAGGCGGCGGCGGCGGCGGCGAGCAGTAAACTGCATACGCACCGGATGTGAGGAAGGAATAGTCATATTGGCACGCGAAGAGCATATGGAAGCGAACGTGCATGCATAGATTGAAGAGTCCAATTGCAGGATAGATGTCGGGGCAGGACGGACATCAGGGCAGGACGTATATCAGGTCAGGACAGACACAGGGCAGTACGGACAAAAAGAGATCCCCATTTATACTAGCATAGCGCTTTGCTTTACATTTTTTCTCGTTCCTACTTTCATTGCCTCTTCAAAAGTACTCCAATCACAGTATAGTTGCATCGCATATTAATCGTGTGTATACATTGCATGTATACATCAAATGTATAAAGATTAGATCAACTTGAAAGTCATCAACACGTAGTCATCTAGACATGTTCATCAACTGCCAACCAGAGTCCATCGCCGTAGTTGTCCCACAGTTCATACAGCCCGGACCGCCCGCTGCTCAGTCCTCATGCTGCCTGCCAATTGCCGCCTGGCCCATCTTATGCGCCGACGAGATCTAAGCCTCGTCGATAAACGTAAAACCACCAAGCATTCCCATATGTAATCGAAACAATTTCAAAAGAAGAAACAAGACAAAGTAAAGAGACGAAAGATGTAACATGTCCCTCCCCCGAGAAAAAAAACGCCAGCTTTCATCCTTGTAGCAAAGGTTCAAAGCATTCCAACTTTTGTAGCAGTGTCTCTTGTGTAGAGGCAAGCAAGTCGCTGCACACCACACAAAAGGCCATAAACTACCGTTCCTCCTTGGCGGCGACGGCGCTACTCGACTGGGCGGCTTTGTTGAGCTTGCTGCCGGCTTGCTTGGTAAACTCTTTCCACAGAGTCGAGATATCCTCGTTGCCCTCGTTCTTTTCGACGAGCAGGTTCTTCAGCCACTTATTCTCCGTCTCAAGTTGCGAGACCTTGTTCTCGAGGTCCGACATCTTGGTCTGCATTTCCTTGGCTGACTTCTCGAGGGCCTGCTCGCGCTGCTTCTTCTTGATGCGGAAGCGGGCACTGGCGGCCGTGTTGCGACGGCGCTTGTCCTCCTCGGCAGCGACGCGCGAGGCCTCCTCAAAGTGCAGGGCCTGTGTCTGGGGGGCAATGGGCTCGCCCTTGTGCTTGACCTCGGCAGCGCGGGAAGCGGCAGCGTGGTACTGGGCGTTCGGGTGAGACATCTGGGTGCCATGGTTGGGCTGCAGAGGCTGGAAGTTGTGGTTGGCTTCGGCAAAGGTGTTCATCTGGGGCGCATATGTGTTGTTGAACTCGTTAAAGGCAAAGTCATCTATATTTGGCGGCGGCCGTGTTAGTCAACCGCGATACAGGGTGCTCAACATTGTGTGGTGCCGCAGAGCAAGCACCGCAGTTGCGAGGATAGAAAAAAGCAAAGAAGAGTGAAAGAGGAATGTGCAGTGGAAAGCAGGCCGAGAGACAAGAAGACAAGCCTGTAGCAACTTGACAACCTTATCAACAACCACTCGATCTGCGTTAGATGCACCGAGGCCGTGCAACCAGTCCCGATAGGGTAGGTTGACTGAGGGGCCCCGGCATCACGAGGTATTGCACCATCGGTCCCGCCATTTGTAAGCCCCAGGCTCCCTGGATCTTGCCCCACTTTGACCAGAAGCGAGAGTCCTGACAGGCTAGTAAGGACAGCTGGCTGTTGCAACTGCAGCGCGCCAAACTGCCATGTCGCAATTTGCAAAGAGGCGGGGGTATTGTGCCAGAGGCACAGCTGCAGGTGTGGGAGATGCTGATGCGAGGGAGGGGTCAAGCTGAACTGGTCTGCGAATCGCAATGGTCTCTCCCGCGCTAGCCTTGGTTGGGAGACAGCCCAGGTAGGCCAGTAAATGCGTGGGAAACGAGGCTGATGGGATCATGGACGGGATTGAATGATAAAGGAAGATAGCACAAGACGTAGAAAGAGATGTACATACTGGAGATGAAATCCAAGTTGGGCATGTCGCCCATGACAGAGGGAGCAGCGCTCACATCGTCAGACGAGGGTGTCGAATGGGTGGCCTCTTTGACAGGCTGGGCCTGGAAGTCGGTGTTTTGACCCGTCTCAAAATCGAAAAACTCGGTGTTTGTGAAAAGAGCAAGGTCGCCCTCAATATTGAAGTTTTCGTCGACGGAGCCCTCCTGAGGAGAAATGGTGTTGAGGTCGCGGAGGTAATTTGCCACATTGGGGCCGTGTCGGCCATTATAGTTGGACATTTTCGTCTTGATTTCGTTTACCGAGTCCGTCAATAGGCTCGTATTTTTTTCGAAAGACTTTCTAATGATGGACGATGGGTTCTAGGTGATGAAGGTGTCTATCACGCTGTCGGTCGCCGGTTCGAAAAGGCCGTGGGAGTGTGATTGTGCGCTAGGCCTGGCAGTGGGATGTCGATCGCAGTGTCGTTTGCGTAGAAATAAATAAAAACGGCAATATGAGTTTCCGTCGCAGCAACGTCGTCGAAGATCCAAAGTCGTTTGTCGCCTGTGATGATGAAGAAAAAGCGTTCGTGGTTGTTTGCGGAGAGATAACGCGGGGCGTCGTGGTGGATATTGCGTGAGTCTTGCGGATTTTTTTCGCTCGCCGAGGGGCTCCGATAACGTTCGAGTTGCCTGCGGGCGCCGTGGCTGCAGCAGGTCGCGAGACTTGCCAGTGGACATAGCCGAGGGCTTTTTTTGGGGGGCAATGGGGCGCTTTCGGTGGCCACAAAGGAGTCTTCAGCCCGCAAACAGGTGCCACAGTGGGAGTCCGCCGCCTTGGTTTAGTTGCTCCTCGGTGGGTCTTTCAGCGTGAATCATGCTGTAACGTACCGAGCACGCTCGAAGACTTGTACACCTATTCTCTGACCGAGACACTCTAGCCTGACGCAGGCAAGGATATTCATCAGACTCGCCCGCAAAACCAAAACAGTTCTGTTGAACCTGCAACGCTACCAGCTACTAACCGCTGGCGCCCTACCATTCTGGCCTTGGGCCCTGCCAGTTCCGCTGAGAGGCGGTGCTTAGAAATCAGTGATCTCCAGCTGTTTCGGAAACTACTGAATGTGCGGGGCAGAGCTTAAATTATACCAATAGCAGCATGCATGAGCGCATCTGAGCCAATCACATATCCCAACCGGCATTCCATGGCCTTATCTTTGGCCCCCACTGCGCTGGATCCTTGCTCGCACCCTGGCACCTTCCCTGCCATCCCACATGCTTTCCATTGTGTGTGCCTGCCACCTGCTTGCCTGCCACTTCAGCTGCAGGGTCCGGCAATCCAATGCCCGCTTGTGTAATCAATCCAATCACCTTGGCGGCGCTGCGACTCCGCGCACGTGCTGCTACCAAAAGTTGGCTGCGGTTTTCATTCCTCTTCTTTCCGTTCTTCCAAAAGCTCCCGCCAATCATTAGGCATAAGCAAGCAGGGCCACATGAGACGATCTTGACCTCCTCCTCGAGTACTCCTGCTCCGTAGACCTGCGTCTGATATCATCATTGGCATCTCCCCCAAAAGCCGATGGCTGCCGTCCAGTCACAACGCCATCATGACGTGATTCATCGGCACTACCACTTACAGCTATCCGGCGCAGCTTCTTGCAGCACACTACGGCCGTGATGCAGCCAACTATTGATGAATATCTGGAACTTGGGCCTAAACTTCCGACCAGCGGCTCCGTTGTCTCGAACCTAATATTAGCAAAGCAGCCACATGTCCGAGGAGCCAGTAGAAACAAAGGGCCAGTTGACCAGTCACTCGGTCTTGCAGAACAATTACGCAAATCTGATACAGTTTAAAATGTCTCGGTAATTTCGCTTACTGGCTTAAATCGATTCGAGTTCTAAAATATGTAGATCAATGGCTTGCGCAGGGAATGGTGTTACAGGCAGTCAGTGTAAGTCGTACTATCATTGAATCTACCAAGCCAGCTTCGTCTTATCCTCGTCAATGTGAATCCCAAACTGTCTGCTGGCCAAGCCGTAACTTTGGGCCACTGCCTCGCTCCCATACACCCGCATCTCCTTTTCATACGCCGCCGTGAGTCCCTCCCTGAAGCCCCCGGCCTCGCCAATCAGGCGGCCCAATAACGCCGAGTCTCGCAATGCTGTGTTGGCACCCAGCCCACCCGCCGGCGTCATGCTGTGCGCGGCGTCGCCAATGACCGTCACCCTCGCCACGTTGGGCCACTCAGGGACGCCAGAGGGCGTGGAGCAGGTAATCTTCCAAAACGCGGCCTCTTCTTCGCGCATCTGCTCCACCAGCGCCCTAAACCGCGGGTGCCAGTCCTTGGTGAGGTCCTTGGCGATGGAGGCGGCCACGGAGCCGATGATGCTGTAGTCGTCGTTGGGGGGGCTGATAGTACCCGGCCGCCCCGTCATGGTCCAGCCAAACTCGACGCCGGCGTCGTCCATCTCGCCGGGCCGGACGTTGGTGATGATGCCGACGCCGTCGGGCCCGCGCAGCGCAAAGACGCCCTCGCCGAGGCCCTTGAACGCCGTCGTCGGCGCCTGCCCGTGAATGCCGCGCGCGCCCGTGTCGTACGTCTTGAGGCGGCCGCCCGATACCTGCTGCGCAATCTTGGAGTAGATGCCGTCACCGCCAATGAGCATGGCACCCTCGTCCGACTTGCTCCCGTCATGGAAGACGGCGCGGACGCCGTTCGCAGTCAGCTCGTAGCCAGCCACCTTTTTGTTCCACTGGATGTGGTCTTCGAGACCCCTGGCAAAGATTTGGCGCATGTCGCCGCGCGCCATGCCAACCACCTTGCCGCCGCGCGACGACAGGCCACTGCCGACGGTCAGCGTCTCCTCAATAGTCGCGCCAGTAACGGCGTCGAGCACGGAGAAGCCGGAGCCGCCCGTCTTGCCGCTCTTGCTCCAGAAGTGCTCCCACAGCTCGGGGCTGAGCACCGACTCCACGGCATCGAGGCCTTCGGCGGAAAGTCGTAGTCTGTACCCTTGAGCGCGGAAAACAAAGGAAGAGTCGCGCTCAAGAATTTGAAAAGGAATCTTGGAGCGTAGCAGGGACTGGCCGAGGAGCAGGGAGGAGAGGCCACCGCCCGAGATGAGAATCGGCTTTGGGTTTGGCATGGTGGATTTCTGTGTTGGTAAAATAGATACTTCACTGTACTTCAGGCTTGTTGATGAGAAAAAAAAAGTTGTCCAACTTGTGTATTTATATTGGGCCCCCATTGACGGATTGAGAATAGATTTGGTCCTTTGGAGTAGGGGACGGATCTACCAAGAAGAGCGAGCACCGATGGTTGAAGCTTATATTGTAAGCAGCCGCGCGGTAGCGGAAACGTAATTGTCAGCCAGCGCACACATACGTCCAGTGCCTTAAAACAGCCATGTTGGTCGGCGCCGACGTTTCTATGGATTACAAACTTAATGCAGAGGCAAAGAGACCACATGTAAGCCGCTTTGGCGCGCATGACGCCAATTTAACAATCAAATCACAGTCTATCATCTCGAATCTCATCGATCATGAAGATGGCTATTTTTCCTGCACAACCACCGTAGACAGAACCACGCGATGATGTAACCACTCGCAGCTCGCCCTGTGAGCAGTTCCGGCATCCGATCCCCACACCAAACAGTCCAAAGTCACTGTATCATCATTCCAGGGCCTTCATTCATGTACACCAACAACTACGTCTTTAAACAAACTGTTTTGGCAATCAACTTGCTCTGAAATGCTGGGGTCAAAGTCGGTGCATTTTTTGACAACTGCAGGCCGCACTGCAGGTCGATCTGCGCTGCATGGCGATCTGCTGTGTGGCTCGCAGAAACCCGAAGCACCAGCCTCAATATGCAAATTCCTCCAGTCCACCACTTCTTATGGCATGTCCTGTGTCTGATATATTGTCTGGTCCGAGTCCGAGGGATCTAAAAGACAAGCTCTGTCTCAAGTCAATCTCCAGGCTATTGTTGATGGAAGAGAACATGGGAGTTGAAGTTCCCATTGTTGAATAATGTGTGGAGAGAAACTTGGCATGTACAGCCAACGATATGTATATCTGGTCACTCGGCTAGTGAGACCAGAATGACGACTAACATTCAGCAGTACTGTCGCCCCGGAGCCATGGACCAGCAAGCGCCTCCCAGACCCTCCGAGAGACCTCACCTACTGCTAGTTCAAGTGAAGAGCGAGAACTTGAGACAAAGATCCCAGGTGAGATACATGGATGATACGCGGTGTTACATTATCGCATCTGTGTCTCGTATTATTAGCAGTATTCCACATGGCTCGGAAGGCCTCCGACGCCTTTGAGTCGCCTTACCACCAGGCCGCGAGATACTGCATCGCTCCTCGCCCGTAACGGCTACGACGCAGTTGAAAGACCAGAACACCAAGTTCCATCATTCGGCTTAACATTTCAGCCGTACAGCGACATATCACACGTGCTTGTATAAGCCGTCTGTTCCCGTGTGTTTCCTGTACCGCCATGCGCAGAAGCCAACTCAAAGACCCCCCCACAAGTTAGGACCAGGCCTAGATCAACCAGACCGAAGCAATTCGGTTAAAATTTCTGCATGGGCTCAAAATGCAGGCCTTTGTGGAGCGAGCTGAGACGGGATGGCACGGGGTCCCTGTCCTCCAGCCCTCATGTTGCGATAGCGCCATCACGCCATCGGTGCCTCCGTATAAGACCTTTTGCCTGCCCCTGAGGGCTTCTTGAGAGAATGCTGCTAGTTTTTTTATGATTTGATAGTTCTTATGAATTTATATTACCAAAAGCGGGGGCTCGAGCTCTTGATCAATGTGGGATTTACACGTCCTATCGTTGTGGTGACGTCTGACCTATGAGGCCGCGCCGCGCACCCATAAAGAGTAACAACGTGAATTAGAAAAAGGCAGTCTCACTCTCGAGTTAGCTTCTGAATCACGGCAGAGCTCCAGTTCGTGTACTTTGATGTCACATATCATTTATAAAAAATGTACTGCATGTACAGGACCCTCAGTCACAGCACTCAATTTCGGTTCTTTTTACACTCGCTTCCTCGGGTGTATACTGTCCCGCACACCATGTCTCATACAGAACAAATCCCAAAAATTACTCCATTTAGCAGTCAGCGTAAATGGCGTTGGCAAACATAGCGTAGCTGTCAGCGTTGTTCAGGCTCTGCGCCGTGGTCAGCTTGCGAATGTTGTCGTAGCCGTAGCCATTGTCCGCGGTGCCGGCGACCTCGCGCAGGTGGGTGGTTTCGTGGAGGGTGGTAGTGGCCTGATCCTGACGGTGGCAGCCGCTGGTAATGGCGGGGAGGTCGTCCCAGTAGAGGTCGCAGTAGACCTGGAGGCTGCGTGAGGGCTGGGTGTAGGCGAGGACGCGGCTGCCGCAGCCGTCGAACTGGTCCGTGCAGTAGTAACGCGAGGCGCCGCCGCTGGTCGAGCCGCACTCCTGCGCGACCTTGTTGAAGACGTTGTCAATGGTGCTGCGGGTGCTAGCAGACGACGACTTGAAGTACTCCTCGACCTTGGCGGCGGAGCCCGACTTGGCGGCCTGGGCGGCCTTGTTGGAGAGGGACGCGCAATTGCGGAGGGCGTTAATGGTGCCCGTCTGGCGGCTGCCGGTGCAGTCGCTCTGTACGTGCGTGCGCTTCTCGTAGCGCGCCTGGATGGCGCCGTGGATAGCCTGCGCGACGGCACCGTCGACCTCGGCCTCGATGGCATTGGAGGCGTACGACACAGAGCCGATGAGCTTGTCGCCAGCCTCGTTGGCGTAGGACATCACACCGGTGGAGGAGACGCTGTACTGGCCGCCGGCCGAGAGGTCATGTGTCTCGGCGAGGTGGAAGGTGACCTCAACGGACTGACCAGCATCAATCTTCTGGAAGTCGGCGTCGGTCAGATTCTCGATGCTGAGGCGAAGACGAAGACCCTGGAACTCAACGTTGCTTCCTTCAAAGCCCATGTTAGCAGACTTTTGCGTCGTTCATATGCATCGCGGGGCTTGGTCTTACCGTTGGCCTCAATGGCAGCCTTTTCGGTGTGGGCGTTATCGAAGATGGTGCCATGCCAAAAATCTTGAGGTTGTCCTTGCCAGTGTTGGTAATGATGGCCTTGACCTGACCAGAGTTACCAGCCGATTCAATTTTGACGTCAAGGGCAGAGGTAGCAGCAGAAGGAGCAGCAGTAGCCACAGAGGCAAGAGCGGCGGCGAGGAGGAAGAACCTCATTGTGACGAAAAGGGCTTGACTTTGTAGAGGCCTTGGTAAGAGTAATGAGAAGCTATTGAGGCGGTAGACCTTGATGAATGAGTTCTTGTTTGAGAAATGGCACAACTGAAGCTTTTTATACTTGAGGATGCGACTAGACAATATATCAAACGACGGAAAGCTCGGGGTAGCTGCAACACTATTCACAGCTTTGCTCCGAGGAGCTTCCATAGTTGGCAATGGCGTTTTTGCCGTATTGGATACAAACTGGTTGATCGCTGCCAAGAGACTGGAGAAAGATAATATCAGTCGTCCAAGAGATGTTATATTCGATAGGGCTTGCCTGAAATCGCCAAGGCCGTCTTGGCAGAGGTGTCCAATCCCATATCAGTACTACTTGATCCGGGATGCCTGAGTGCGCTCCATGGCAACTGCTTTCAAGTGCTGATCTACCGTATGTCAATTATTCTGGACCTTGGTAGACCGTAATTTGGTGCACAATCGCAACATGTGCATGTTGACGTTGGGGGTCGAGTTGGTGATGATCGTGGCTGCCGATGCCAAAATGGGCAGGTCGAGGATCCGCCGGGCCCAAACGGACACCCGAAGCCGTTCCGCTTGCATTGCAACTCTCGGGGCTTAAGATGTGCTTTTATATATCCTATCGTATACAGCAAAGAGTCTCAAGCATATTGAAAGTTGTGATAGAGTTGTGCTTATGCTCAAATGCTGCTGTAATACCTGCCTAATGGGGCTACGGCCGGTGTGGACGCTATGAGGTCGAGCAGATCCATGTGAGGCCGCGGGATGGCGGCTTTTTTCTCCGTATGGGAAAGGAATATTCAATCTCACTGTAACGGATAGGTGCCGTGACTGACGGTGTTAGACTTTCGCCGTTGCTCGTTTCGCTACGTGTTGGGCCAGCCAACATGGCAAAGCTTGAGACGCAGTCTTGCAAGGCGAGCATTCTTGAAGTTCTCACAACGTACTGCGATGAATAGGTGAAGAATCTCATCCAAGTTTCTCGTCTGTGAACCCTATGTCCGTAGCCAAGGGGGCGATTGCATAGTAGCGTCGGACTGTACCGTTCCCTTCACGCGTGCGGGAAAGACTAAGTGGCTTGGCCGAGATAAAGGCTGTTCAACTCAGGTCCATCAGAATAGAGTTATCGGGATACTGCCTTGTCGATCAAGGCACGAGCTGTGAAGATGGTGGCCAGCAGCTAGCAATTTGCGCACATGACAACCTGCCCATGCCGGAGCGCGACCCTGTTTAAAGAAATGAACGCAGCTTGACACTACGGAGAGCCGACTATGCTTAGCATCGGATCATATCCAGTAAAAGATGTACTCTGAGGCATTACTGAGAAAAGCTCTTGTGCTGACCACATTTCGAAGAAAGTTACAGAGACGGGTAGTGTCATCGGCAAATGTTGTTGGCCTGTGTCGCTGTCCACTTCATCGCCAAGCGGGAACTGTAGCCGGCTTTATCACAAAGATATCATGTACCCCGTTATCATGGCTGGCCGGCAAGAAAAGTAATGGAAATCTGCCGGCTTCTACTTTTGCGAGACGACGGAGCGTCGTCCAGAGAAGGTAGGTCGCAGCTGATGCGGAGAAGACTAGAGAGCTTGGCAGGGCTAGCGCACCGACTCGAAGAGATCGAAATGCCCGAAACTTGGGGCTGTTTTTGGTTACCGGAGACGGTTTGAGGTGGCTCGCGGGGGCGGTCATGACAATGGGAAAAGGCATGACGATGATGTGATGTGGAAAGGGTTGCCTTTGGCGTGGGGTTGAATACAACTCCAATGGTGGTGGGTGGCTGTGAAATCCCCCGACCCATCGACGCCAGAAAACGACAATTCAGCCAGGATTTTACCGTGATCTCTTCAACTTATTGCAGGCAATTTGAGTCTACTCAGATCGAATCAACGGCAGTCAAACTTGTTTGTAGAGGTAAATCGTTAGAGTGGCAGGTGGACAAAGTTAAGTTACAGCGGGTTACAGCGGTTGCCGGCTTAATTCCAGGGGGGGCTTTGTGTCGATTTACAGCGCCTCGTGTCAGCCTTGCAGCGCCAATATCCACTAAAATTGCCCCAAAAGGCCGATCTGGTGGCGTCGCGCGACGCGTCTTCCACCCACGAGCTCACAACCGCTTATCGAGACATTTAACACCAACACCACCCAATCAACGCTTATTGATTTTGATTTTTTAGCCGCGCTATCCTCTGCATCTGAAATCTGCATCCGTCATTATATCCCAGCTCCGGCTATGGGAGGCTCCCACCTGTGGCCATGTCTCGACTCTCCATTCCCACGACGGCCCGGCTGCCCTCGTCGCTACGCGTTGACCCCTCCAACCTCGTCGTCATCAAGAGCCTGAACCGGCTGTCCCGCGAGTCGCTCATCGCGCTAGCCCTCGACTGGCTCGACGAGGGCACCGTCGCCAATGCCGTTCCCTACCTCGACCGCCGTGGGCCCGATCAAGAGCCCGACAGCGACGACCTCTACCCGCCCTGCCGCGCCGTCGCTGAGCTGCAGCAGCTCTACGTCGACATGCAGGAGCAGAGGGGCTCCAAGCGCGACGTCGTCAGCCGTATCCTCGAGGGCGACTGGCGCCACGGCCTCACCCTCTATCAGCTCGCCATGGTCGACTTTGCCTACCTCGACGAGCACCCGGCCTCTCAGAAGTGGACTGCCTACAAGATCCTGCCCCTCGCCCACCCGACGCACGACGCCGACGAGGAGACGCTCACCGTCGACGAGGCCAGCCTGCAGATCCCCCGCTTCCACCCCTCGACCTTTCTCCAGAACCTGCAGGACCAGGTTCTCCCGGACGTAAAGGCCCACTACCATTTTTATAGGCCCAGCGACTATCCTGTCCTCTTGCTGCGCATCTTCGCCATCGACTCGCCCTACAACAGCCAGCTCGCCCTCTCCGCCGGCAGCGGCAACGGCGCCGCCACAAACTATACCTCCTCTCGAACCGTCTATCTCGCCTTCCCCGATGGCTCACCGAACCTCTACATCTCCAAGTCGCAGTCGGCGGGTGCGTCTGCCCACGGTGAGTCGCGCAGCCTGCAGAGTTTAATCGTCAAGGGCGTGCCGAAAGCCCTATCCAGACCGCGGCAACGCTTCACTCTTAAAAATTCGGGCCTCACCAGCAGAAACCTGGATGCGCTGCTCGATCGCAAAGGTCCGGGCCGCGGCAACGCCGCCAACGGAGGCTGGAGCATCTACGCCAACGAAAAGAGCAAGAAGTCTCCTCTGGACTCGGTGCTGCCGCCTCACCCGCTGTCAGCGTCGGAGCACAGCCGGAAACGAGCCTCACCGCTGACGCAGCAGCGTCGCGAGGCCAAACGCGCCAAGCTCGTGGCCAAGGGACGCTTTGGCGACTCAGGCGTCATGACGGACGGCAAGGGCGTTGAGCGCCTTGACGTCGTCGTCCAGGACTCGTACCCGTCTGTCAATGGCGTCGACGTGCAGGGCTCGGACAATGACGACGGGGCGCCGGCTCCTAGCAGGAGAGGGCCGCGAGGGAGCTTAGACGCCATGCTGGACGACGACGGCGACAACTCTGCGTCTGCTCCTGCCCGTCGGGGCGCCGATTCACGCTGGACTCCCAATGTGCGCATCACCTTTCAGGGTGCTCATGTATTTGCCGGCATTCGACAGCTAGTAGAGGCCGGCATCGTCGACGGCGAGCGCATGCCTGGCTGGATGACTGGCGAAGATGGCGTCACCGTAGGCGTGGTGCGCCATGGTCGTATAAAAGGAAATAAAGGCTCAGGAGTATGACGAGTTTTATGACCTGTTTTTTGTTTACTTGTCTTTTTATCATGTATTTATGATCTAGCGTTGATTAGAAGTCATCTTTGGAAAAATGATACCCCAGGATAGGACAGTACTGTACTGTCCAACTCTATTTCTATTCTTAACCAAAATACGCTTTCTGTTGTTCTTCTAAAGTCGCAACGCTATGCGCTCGCGCCGAGCTCAAAGACCTTGTTCGTGTTTCTCCACGCCGCCTCGCAGACCTCCTCCACGGAAACGCCCTGGATGCCCGCTACAATCTTGGCGATGCGCTCTATGGTACAGGGCTCATTGCGACCCTTGACCATGCACCCCTCCTGCCAGGTCTTGGTTGCTCTGAAGCGCGATGGCACTTCCGGCTCCGTCTTTTGGTTCTTTTTCTTGCCGTGATTTGGCTGCTTCTGGGGCTTGTGCTTCTTGTCGAAGCCATTCGGCGCCCCAGCGGCACCATTCAACTCAGGCGTCGTCGTCTCGGCCGCAGCATTCCCAGGCTCTGCGGGCTTTTCGATGAGGTACTTCCAACCGGCGTGGCTCGGACGCACCTCGCACCAGGGCCCGTCCGTCTCGAGCATGATGCGGTCCAGCGGCAGCTCCTTGATGACGGCGCAGTTGTCCTCGGTCTTGAAGCTGCACCCGTTGACGCCAACGTAGAGGCCAAGGTCGAGCAGCTCGCGCATCTCCTCCAGGGAGCCGGTGAAGCTGTGCACGACGCCGCCGCGCTGCAGCCTCTCCAGCCGCGGCCCAAAAGCGTCCTTCATCAGCCGCGCAAAGTCGGCGGCGGCCGCGCGCGAGTGCAGAAAGAGCGGCAGCTGGGGCTGCATGGACGCGGCGAGTTTGAGCTGCTCGGCGAAGCTGTGCAGCTGCACCGTCTTGTTGCAAAAGTGAAGCCGGTCGTAGTCGAGACCAAACTCGCCAAAGGCAATCAGGTGGCCGGCGCCCGACGCCTGGGCATCCGTCAATATCTTTTTCAGTTGTGAAATATTGTCGGTGGACTTTTGGGGGTCAACTGCGCATTCAGGGATGCGCGCTGACGGGTCTGGATCACAGGGGGGCGTGTGCTCTTCGTCTTGGGCAGTTGAGTCGCCGACGCCGAATATGCTACTGCTGCAAGGATGAATACCGGCGGTGTAGTAGACGATTCCAGCTGTTTGGATAAAAATACGTGTGAGCAGGAAAGCACAGCGTCGACTGCATACGGGTCCGACTTACGATACTCCTGTGCGAGGTTGGCTGCGTCTTTAATGCTGTGCCAGTCCGAGCCAGTCACCAGTAGTTTCGTGCATCCTACTTGCTTTGCTCTGTCTATCACGGCTTGCAAATCGTCGGGGTGCTTCTGGTTGCCACGATAGCTGCCACGATACACACGATCTGCGAGATTGATGCCAATCTGGCCCAGTGAGTCAGCCGTCATCCCCAAGTTGCGCAAGGGCTCCTTACATCGACATATCTGGGGTTATATGCTGGAGCCAAAGGCTCTGCCGAGGGTCCTTGAGTTGCCATGCTGTAAAACGCCAGCTTTCCGAAACAATGTGATGAGAAAGAACGCAATAGTGAGTGTTGGGTAAATCGAGGTCTAGGGTGGGTGATGTCAGTTTTCTGACAATTTTGTTAATTCTCAATGTTGGATTTCTTCCGACTGACCTTGGCCGACAGAGCATTGAACAGATATGTCTATATCTTCTTGTAGATTCGTAGAGTCATACGGTGACTCTGAGTCACCACTTCATGGTTATGTTAGATGTTTGCATTATCGTGGTGGCTTTAGTTTCGCGGACTGAGGCTGGCTTGGGCGATGCTAGTGCGCCTCGACCAGTGGGTCGGGCGTTCCGCTCTACGTCTGCGCCCTGAGTAAGCTAGGCATCTAGAACATCATCATACTGCAACTCTCATCACAGCACTGAAATAGCAAAATCGGTTGCAAAGCAAAGGCTATGTCGATTAAACACACCCAAGCCATGCATCGAAAACAAAGAAAAACACTACAGTTACATATGCACCACTCAGTCGCCCTTGTAGCTGATCGACTGAGGATAGCGGCGGCACCAACACCTAGCAACGCTCAGGCGAGACTCCTGGCCAATCTCGAGAGTGTTATAATGTCAATGCCACGCAGCATATCCATAATAGTCCCTCGTCATTCACGTGCGAAACGGCACATCTGGCACGAGAACATCACAACACTCGCACAACCGCTCCCATCCGCCACTCAAGTCAAATTCAACCCGTTGCTCAAAGTACGAGCCTGAGCAATTTGTAGTGCTCACGATAGCAGCCAGGCAACCTTGCATGAGCTTCGCGCCTCGAAACGACTCGCGTCTAACCTACAGATACGTCGTAATACGCTGCCGTCGTCGTCATGTCTATTCATGGCCCCAGCGTGCGCTTAACGAAGCCGCCAACGCCGCAGCACATCCGGTCCACAAGGACGCGGCCGTAGCTGCGCGCCGACTCGTTCGAGGGTCGCTCGACGAGGCTGACCTTGACGTTTGGGTAGTCGTGGATGAGCGGCTTGCTAAACAGGCTCGCCATGTCGGTGTTCCCAGTCGGCGGGCGTGGGCAGCATATTGTATGCAGGCAGGTAAAAGGGGAGCTTCTTGCCGCGCGAGGTCAGCCGGGCGGTGCGCAGGTAGGGAAATGGCACGGCGCAGATGGTGTGGCCTATGGCGAAGATAGGATTGATGCTTGTTTGCCGTCTCCCGTTGTTATGCCGTGATTGCGAATATATGAACCGACATATCCAGCGTCGCGCGAGCCAGGTTGTTCTACTATGACTGCTGTTGCAGGAAAATCTTCGAGAGCTAGCCCAACTCGTCTTAAGATTGCAACAGTCTAATCTCGAGGCTACAGATTACGCCTCGTGAAATTACGGTATGAAGCTGTGCATACATTGTACGTTATCATAGCCTTTTGCCTTTTGTTGTGAAGACTGAAGTTGATCGCTGTAGATACCGGTGATTGTTAGCCTCACAGTTCAGATTGGCTCCTGCCATGCCTGTGAGAGCTGGGCACACATGTTATGATCTGATAAGATCGGAGTCCGACCGTGACCGAGCTCGGAAATCACACAAAGTTGCACATCAGCCAGATCCCTTCCATAACATGACACCGCTGCGTTTGATTGGAGGAGCACGGATCCTTGGCGAGCCGTTACGAGACGAACACATTCCTCGCCGGGTTCGTGAAGCGAGTACGCTGCAATAGAGCCGAAAATCACGGCCGACCCGCGTGAAGTGGCGGGACGCCAAGAGGCAAGTAATTACCAGCCCTCTTTGTTCACCGCAGGCTGCACGTGATTGCGCGTCACAGTGCGAAACGCGGTCGCGGTCACGGCCACAGCCACAGCCGCGGTTGTCAACGGTTGAAACGTCGAGACGAAACGGTGGAAAAGCTGCGAAGAAAGACGAACGCCTAACGTCTCGGGGACTTGAGGAGCCGATTGAATTTGCGATGCTTATCAATGGCGATTTATGAGCACCGCAATTCGCATTACGGACCCGCGTCACAAGGGACAATATTGAAATGAAAATTGACAGGAATAGTCGTTGGCTCAGATTCGGCGGAAGTAAACACTTGCATTCACGTTTCCGTTAGCCAGGTACAAGGAGCCTAATCAAATGTCGCATTCCCTTCGATTCCCTTCGGTCGCCGTCGCCTTTAAGTGCATCGACCAGTCCACGTGACTGCGCGCCACAGTGCAAAACGCGCCTGACCTGCCACTTTAAGTGGTTGCGTCGAGACGTGGGTTGCGTTTCTAAGTCGCTAGAATTGCATCAACATGGCGAAAGTACATTCCTTGAGAAGCCGGAGTAGATTTAACATGACCAGGAGAATAAAGAGACATTTCTTTGCATCGTAGTTCTGCCTCAGCAGCGATCTGGTCGCCGTGGGCAACGTTGACAACCCTGGTCCAAACCCCACTAGCTCAGCCAGTTTAATGGATTTCTAGGCTTTGTCATTGTTGTCGCGCTACTTTTTGGCGTCGCGTAGCAAAAACACGCGCCCAGACATAAGAAGCCCGTTCCACCGTTTCTTTCTACGCGTCTTCTTCACTCTTTTCATCTTCAGCATCTGCTTCTGCATTACACAAAGGTCTCAACTTGCAACGGCCTTTCACCCCGCAACAGCTGTGTATGTATCCTGGTTGATACCTGCAGCCTTCAGAGTGAACCTGCTCTCCCTTCGCCTCATCTTTTCAGCCCATCGTCGTCGCTTCGCCGACACCATCACGTCGACGCCATGTACGTGAAGAAGAGAGGTACGTCGAGATACATCCATCCAATCCCGAGTTGCGGTCCTGATGTCTACTGCAGATGGACGCCAAGAGCGTGTCCAGTTCGACAAGATTACTGCTCGTGTCTCAAGACTGTGTTACGGTCTCGATACTGATCATGTCGACCCCGTCGCCATCACCCAAAAAGTCATCTCTGGTGTCTATGGTGGTGTGACCACTATTCAGCTCGATGATCTTGTAAGTGCTCTTGTGCTTCGCAATGGAATCACCCATCGCCATGGCTAATCGCACCCCTCGATAGGCTGCCGAGACAGCCGCATACATGACCGTCACCCACCCTGACTACGCTATCCTCGCGGCCCGCATCGCCGTCTCCAACCTCCACAAGCAAACCAAGAAGCAATGGTCGTCCGTCATCAGCGATCTGTATCACTACGTCAACCCCAGAAATGACCGTGCGTCCCCCATGATTGCCAAGTCAACATACGAGTGCGTAATGAGACACAAGGAGGAGCTCGATTCTGCCATCGTCTACGACCGCGATTTCAACTACCAATACTTTGGCTTCAAGACCCTGGAGCGTTCCTACCTCCTCAAGCTCAACGGTAAGATTGTTGAGCGTCCCCAACACATGATTATGCGTGTCGCTGTCGGCATCTGGGGAGACAACATTGAGCGTGTTGTTCAGACCTACAACCTCATGTCCAGCAAGTTCTTCACCCACGCCTCGCCCACTCTCTTCAACGCCGGTACTCCCCAGGCCCAACTGTCTTCATGCTTCCTGGTTGACATGAAGGACGACTCTATTGAGGGTATTTATGACACTCTCAAGTCTTGCGCTATGATCTCCAAGATGGCGGGTGGCATTGGCCTCAACGTCCACCGCATCCGTGCCACTGGCTCCTATATCGCCGGTACCAACGGTACTTCCAACGGTATCATTCCCATGCTCCGTGTCTTCAATAACACTGCCAGATACGTTGACCAGGGTGGCAACAAGCGCCCTGGTGCCTTTGCCATCTACCTCGAGCCTTGGCACGCCGATGTCTTTGAGTTCCTTGATCTCCGTAAGAACCACGGCAAGGAGGAGGTTCGCGCCCGTGATCTTTTCCTTGCTCTCTGGATCCCTGATCTGTTCATGAAGCGCGTCGAGAAGAACGGTGAATGGACCCTTATGTGCCCCAACGAGTGCGCCGGCCTTGCCGACTGCTACGGCGACGAGTTTGAGGCTCTCTACGAAAAGTATGAGCGCGAGGGCAAGGGACGCAAGACTATCAAGGCTCAGAAGCTCTGGTACTCTATACTAGAGGCACAGACTGAGACGGGTAACCCTTTCATGCTCTACAAGGACCACTGCAACCGCAAGAGCAATCAGAAGAACCTCGGTACTATCCGTAGCTCCAATCTCTGCACCGAGATCATCGAGTACTGTGCTCCCGACGAGACTGCTGTCTGCAATCTTGCTTCCTTGGCCCTTCCCGCCTACGTTGACTACAACCAAGGCGTCTATGACTTCAAGAAGCTGCACGAGGTTACCATGGTTGTTGTGCGTAACCTGAACCGCATCATTGATGTCAACCACTACCCCATCCCCGAGGCTCGCAACAGCAACATGCGCCATCGTCCCATTGGCGTCGGTGTCCAGGGTCTTGCTGATGCCTTCCTTGCCCTACGCATGCCCTTTGAGTCTCCCGAAGCTCGTGAGCTCAACAAGCAGATCTTTGAGACCATCTACCACGCTGCCCTCACTGCCTCCGTGGAGCTTGCCAAGGAGGAGGGTCCCTATGAGTCGTTCAAGGGTTCCCCCGCCTCTGAGGGTATTCTGCAACACGACATGTGGAATGTCAAGCCCTCCGACCTCTGGGAGTGGGATGAGCTCCGCGAGCAGATTAAGCAGCACGGTGTTCGCAACTCTCTCCTGGTTGCCCCCATGCCTACTGCCAGTACCTCGCAGATTCTTGGCAACAACGAGTGCTTTGAGCCCTACACTTCGAACATTTATCAGCGCCGTGTTCTGGCCGGTGAGTTCCAGGTTGTCAATCCTTGGCTGCTCAAGGATCTCGTCGACATGGGCCTCTGGTCTGACGCCATGAAGAACCGCATCATTTCTGAGAATGGTTCCATCCAGAATATTCCCAATATTCCTGCCGATATCAAGGCTCTGTACAAGACTGTCTGGGAGATTTCCCAGCGCCAGGTTATCCAAATGGCTGCTGACCGTGGCGCTTTCATTGATCAATCGCAGTCCCTCAACATTCACATGCGCGATCCCACAATGGGCAAGATCACCAGCATGCACTTCGCCGGCTGGAAGCTCGGTCTCAAGACTGGCATGTACTACCTGCGTACACAGGCTGCTGCCGCTCCTATTCAGTTCACTGTCGATCAGGAAGCCTTGAAGGTGGTTGACGCCGCTACTGCCCGCGAGCGTCTCCCGAGGAAACGCGCCCCTCCTGCCGGCACCAGCTACATGTCCTCTGCCTCTTCCATGACCAAAGTATCTGCTACCCCCAAGGACGCCGGCAACACTGTCAGCTCTGTTAGCTCCAACGGCATCCCTACCCCCACCACCACTCCGCCTCCCCTGGTCGCCACCAGAGGGCCCCTATCCTCGCCTCAGAAGCCCAACACCATGAAGGCTGATGTTGATGATGGTGATAGCCCCAAGGTTCTTGCCACTGAGCCCTCGGAGCAAGTTGACGACGAGCTTGCTGAGGGCAAGCGCACTAGCAACCAGGACGAGGATGGCGAGGGCAACGAGGGCCGCGAGCGTGACATTTACTCCGAGGCCGTCGTTGCTTGCAGCATCGAGAACCCCGAGTCCTGTCTCATGTGCAGCGGTTAGAGCATCACCTACAATCATTTTAGACACGAATGTATGACTGCAAATCCAATCGCCCTGGAAGCAGACGAATAGGCATGTGGGAAGGTTCTTTTTTTTTTGGTTTATTTTTCGCAAAGCATGATGAGAAAAGTGAAAATAGGCTTTCATGGTTGATAATAGCAGCTTTGGTCATGGGATTTTATCGTTTGGATTGTTGTTTTGTTGTTTCGTCTTCAAGGCTTGTTACGATATCTTGGGTGTTATTTTCTTCTTCTACCTCGCTCTCGCAAGATGAGATGTTGACAATCTTGCTGTGGTGAGCGCTTCCGTGTACTCATCCTTTACTTAGTTAATGTCAACTACAAAATGTATCATTGAGTGCACAGCCCTAAGCCGTGTGCTGTGGCCTGTTCAACCTGGCGGAGGCTGCCCAAGCACCGCTCGCCCATGTTTACGCTGCTACAGGACCCTGGCAAATGCACAAGAACAAATCAGGCTACGAACAGCTTTATTCATCAGTCCATCATTGCCAGCTGAAAGGAGATTGGTGACGAAGAAGCCACGACCGAAGAGAACAACGACAGAGGTCGAGGAAGCACCGTAACCTAGTCACGCCAACTCTGAGACGTGCCGCTTTCGTCAAACATGTAAACGGAGAGAAGCCAACGAAACTCGATGGATTGGCAGAGACGACGATTTGGCCGGTTGTGTGAGCCAGGCATCCGCTGCTTCGTTCCTCCTCTCGTTCAGCCCTTTGACCGAATCGTGACATCTTCTCGTCAATGAGGCACCGGCAGTCCTTGTACAAAGGTGGACGTTCTCGTTCAATCGGCCGGGTACTTGTCTTTGTTAATGCGTCGGATCGCTTTGGCTTTCCTGTGTTCGTATCATCGACGCAGAGGTACCAGTCGCTTCATTTTCCGCGGTGCCGAGCTCCGCCGTCGCAGATGGAAGCGTAGCTGCTCTGTGAGCTAGGCCAACGGTCGTCGGAGCGAGATAGCTTGCCGAGAACCAAGGCGGGAACAAGAGAATATCTCAACCATCCCACCACGTATCCTGGTTCTTTTGCCGATTGCCTTCTTTGCCCGTGGCTTTGCGCGGTAGCATTGCTTGCTTGCTTGCGCTTGGCAAGCGTCTCCGCTGGTGACGAGAAGGATACAAGCGGCTTTGTGCAAGATTTGTGGTCAAGCGTTGATTGGATGAATCAACACCAGCTTTCTTGCTGCCGCCGACAGACCCAAGCGACAAGAAAGAGCTGCACGGCGAGGTCTCAATGTGGCGTCACCAGAAGAGGCTCATGTTGCAGCTCTGTGTGTCCATTCTCTTGTCGTGACAATTACGTCAAAAAAAAAGAGAGATAAGCCACCCAATGTGAGACTATTAGTGAACGCAGGCTGTGGCCTGCATGCACCAGCGTCAGCCAAGTGTTGATGGTTGTCTGCATGCATGATACGGATATGCGGTGTGATGTTGTCAATACAAGGGTGAACAACGATATCCACCACAATAAACAGCTTGGAAATTTTACGCAGATCTGTTGCGTCACTGTCGATTGACTTTTCTTTTCTGTCCTTGGCCCGTCGGTCCTTTTTTTTTTTTTTTTTTCACCCTCGGGGGTTCCCTTCTGCGCGCCTTCCGAGCGGCGCAGCGTAAAGTTTTCTTGGGCTGCGCAACGGCGGAAGCCGAGGTACCCAGTGCATTAGTACAGAACTGTTGCTCAATGCACGATGCGTTCTTTCTTTGGCACGATTTGCAAGTCTAAGCCGAATAGAGAGGCAATGACGGTCATCTTCGTCTGGAAATGGCCGCGAACGAATACAGGGAAGCTTCAGTGTGGTTTCGCGGCCAATCAAGGTGCTGTACAGAGGCGCGCCTGCTGACAGCGGTAAAGCATAAAATTTGGGGCTCTCTGCCTGACTTGGGTATCTCGGAATTGATAATGAGATCATTCAGAAAAGAAAGAGCCGAGTACTAATATGGCAGTCGGCTTAGCAAACGGAAGAGGCGCGGAAGAACACGAGATCGATTCTTGTTCTGTCCTTTATCATTTGTATATCGTT
The DNA here is from genome assembly GCA_024472245.1 of Beauveria sp. NWAFU-1. Classification (NCBI taxonomy): domain Eukaryota; kingdom Fungi; phylum Ascomycota; class Sordariomycetes; order Hypocreales; family Cordycipitaceae; genus Beauveria; species Beauveria sp. NWAFU-1. The sequence continues at coordinate 307,685 of JANBXD010000007.1, forward strand.
CCTGTGGCCGCCACATTGGAGATGTATGCAATACTGTAAAGCGTAAATAAGCGCCTATCGGGCAATGCCGAGTCGTAAGGTACTTGTGATATTTCGTTATTTGGTCGAGCCGTCGAGTAATCAGGACACTGATTACGGCAATAGATAAGTTGCATGGCTCACGGGGCTCACGAGGCCTTCCTTGGCCTCTCTGAATCTACATTGCCAGGCAGCTAATCCGCCACTGCATGAATTGTCAAGGTATTTGCTCGGCGATGGATAGCGATGGCGGTTGGCCGCTGTCGCAAAGAGTTTTAGCCAACAGACATTTGAAGTAAGCATGGATGGTTATGCTGATAAGTGGCGAGGGCATCGAGTACACAGCTGTATCGGTCTTGTACCTCTACGTACTGGAACATTGGCAGTCTCACAAACGGAGTCCGACACTGGTAGCAATCGCCCTCCACATCTGGACCCGCTCTTGGGCTTGAAGAAGAAGGCACTTGCAAAAGGCTAGAAATTTTTTGTTAGTCAATTTATGACATGAAACCTGCAGCAGAAGAGCTGAAGAGCTTTCAGGAAAGGCTCAAATACAAAGTTAACAGGTCCCTGTTGGCCAGAATTGGTCGAAAGCCGCGATGGGTTCCAAAAGTGGCTGCTGGCAGCTGCCGGCCAACTGATCACACCCGCTGTAGAGTGTGGCTTGGAGCACCATGAGCATGGGTGCAGCATGGTTGGAGATCGGACGGCGTCAGTGATTACCAGATGTGAGGTATTGTGGCTTTCAGTTCAAAGACTGCAAAGATATTGATAATTGTCCAGCTCTAGACCCCTAGCATTGAGCATGACTGTCTGGTTCAAGCCAGTCGAGCAGATAAGGGGGCATTGAGCGGTCGTCGATTGATACAAACTGCGAGGCCTTGCCAATCGAACAAATCGATGACTCTGTTGTGTTATCCGTCCATAATAAGCTGTCCATGCACCACCAGTGGATCGTCGCTGTGGATTAGTCGAGCTGGAGGAGGTTTTGTGGCGCTGGGGCCTCGCCGAGATTTAGTGAGAGACAGAGACGACAACCCCAGTGCTGGGCCTTGGCTGGCTGGGTGACGGTGTGCCATGACAGGGGTGCCAGCGGTCAGGCAAAGGCAGATGAATGCTTATACCGAGCGACCGATTGCTTAAGCCCCAAGCACCAAGCCCCAGGCGGGACAGTGCAATGATCATGGTTCGGATCTCGTTGTTCGGAGTCTCTCAACGGCAACGTCGCATTCCGCCGACTAGTCGTAGAGCTATTACCGGGTGGCCTGGCGCACATTTGGCGGCTTCAAGCATAGAGTGACGTCGAAGATTCATGTGGCGCAAGCTGTGGCCAAGGGTGGGTGGGAATCAGTGGGATGTGGGTGAACCAGGGCAGAAAGGCCTTGGCCGGCCAGCCGGCTCAACCTGCCTGCTTCTGTTTGCTTGCCTGCGTGCCACTACGGACATCAGTCGCCAAATCGTGACGGATGATGTAGTTGTGGATCGGGCAATTGAGAGCCCAGCTGAGCAGGGGAGCGAAGCGGGAGGGGCAGGGAGCAATTCCGACGCCGAACCAATGCAGGCCCTCTGGCGCGCCACGCCGTGGAGGTGTATCCGCTGATTCTGAGATGGCGTTGTCTCCGAAGCCGCTCGCCAAGCAGCTACCAATCAACCTGGAACCAACCCACGAGTACTGAGCCTGTGAAATTAATCGGCTGGTTTGATATGAGCCGCTGGAGAACGTCGGCGTTTGCAATTGGACTTCTGGAAAGGTCAAGATGCTATAAGCGAAATTTGGGCGATGCAAACGGCGATTGTTGTAGTGCTCAGGACGGAGTAATGGGGCCTCGGTAGGCTGGGAGTTCTCGAGTTGGCAGCTAAGGATCGTCAAATTGAAGTCGAGTATTGAAGATAAAAACTTGATGGATACTTGATGGAGACAGCGATGGAAGCCTGGTGCTGGCTATGCTCGGAATACTGGTAGATGCCTTGCTGATGGTCAGTGGTGGGGGGTGTGAGGCTGTCACGAACCACGAAGCTTTCCGTGTGCCAGCTTGTCCAGCTTGCTCGCTGTGGCGCAGGCTTGTTGTTGTAGCAGGACGTGGCTAGTGACGGCGTGCCCGCGTCGGGGACAGCGAGCTGCTGAAAAGTTACGGCGCTTGAGCGCCTGGAGGCCACTGAATGGGTGCAGCGCTTACGCCACACGCACCTAAAAACGTTCTGTTCAAGTTCGGGGCGGGCGTGCCAACGAAGCTCGAGTCTTCCCGCTATGTCTGCATCATCTGTGATCTGGAGCATGTGAACTTTTACATCTGACGGCGCAGAAATGGTACCCAACTAAGTATTTGTCAAGCCAAGAACAGCGCTCTTTAATGAAAAAAATTAGACTTTGAGCCGGGCCCCTCTGCGCGGCGGCCCAAGCTGTCGCCCTGCCTGTTTCAAGGGAGCCAGGCAAATTAGTTCTCTGCGATCTACTCTTTACTCTTTCGTTGAGCTGGTTGCTTCTTTTTGCTTTGCTGTAAGATACACGATGGCAACATTCTAATACAGATACGGAGTACTGTGCAGCAGGAAACGTACTGTACGAACAAAAACAGCGGGTGAATCAGAGTCTCGGTCGAGGCGTGAGAGTCCCCGCCGACGATGGCGATCGTTATAAAAACCATCGGATAAATCATCAGCGCATCGCTGTGTTTTGATCCAATTTCCATCGAAAGCTCGTCTGTGGGCGGTTTGCTAGTGCAGTATTTGAGTGTGCTACGAAAAGATGATTCACCAAAAAACTCTGGAATGAGATGGTGCGCCCGCGCGAGCTTGGCGTCGCATGGGTTTGAGAGCGTTTGCTATTGAGTGTGTAAGTGACAGGACGCGAAGATTGAGTAACAGGTTGGCACGGCCAGTTCTCTTCTGCTTGACAGCCCTACAAGTTACAATACGTAGTATCCGTAATCTGCCGTGTTACTCGTGGATAGACAGGCAAACAGGTTCCGGCAGGAGCAGGGGCAATACACGGCCCTGCAATCTGCCCATGTAAGCACAGGCTAGCTGAAGCGGGAGTCTCCCCGAATATAGCAAATATTCATGACCGTCGGTTATGACTTAAAAGAGAAGGCTTGAATCTGGATAGCTTCTGGTATCAGGTTGCTGGCATAGCGACTGGTTGTTTGACAGTGTAGCTCTACTTGTGACGACCAGCCGATGTGGAATTGTGGCAACTGGCTTTGTCGAGACATAAGTCTCTTCAACAGTGCGGCGTGACGAGGCAAACCAGCAAGTATGCAGGACAGACCAGATGTATGAGCAGCATTTCTAGCTTCGCTACAGGCCTTTGTGTTCCAAGACATGATGTCTAGAAACGAGGCAGCCGTAGGCACTCCCTGATAGCATACCATTGAAGCCGACGCGATAAAAATGTCGGTGCAACCCGAATCACGCCCTTGCCCGAAAGGATGCAATATTTATTCAGGGCTTTACTGGTAACTATTAGGGAGCACTGGAAAGCAAGGGATCTCGAAGGGAGGGGATCCCGCGGTCGGTATTTACCAGTAGGCTACGCGGGGTCCGAGACTAGGTGTACTGGAGGGAGATGTGGCTTGCAGGGGAGGGATGCTCAAGCTCGCGAGAATTGACTTGAAATCCCATGCATGCCTGGTAGTTATTGCGGGAGACTCCTTTTCCTTTGGGTTTGTCCTTTGATTGGGAAAGCGCTAATTAACAAGCTTCGGAGTTGGTCTTCTATAGGCTACTACTGGTCGATGGTGAAGGGATGCATGACAGAGGCGGCCCAAAAAATCGGACAATGCAATTTAGAAACGAAATCTATCGTCAATCAAAATAACCTCTGCGCGGGCTCTTTGGTGGTGCCATAGCAAGTTCCTCTTCATTTCGCTTTAGATGCTCGACCCCACTGGCCGACTTTCATCTGAGCGCCCAATCGCAGAGTTGGTGGGCAGTTTACAATGGAAGAGGCCGCTAAAGCCCACCAAGACCGAGCTAGATAGGAGCATGCCCAACCAAACAGAGGCTGCGAGGGGCTTTGGCGCATGTTTAGTGCGCGGGCTGAATCAGAATTGTTATTACACAGGACTGGTGCCAGAGACAAAAAAGTAAATAAATAAAGCCAAAAATATGAAATTGCCATGATGGTGCTGAAGTAGCTGCCGCTGTACCTGATCAAGGGCTGGCACGGGCTGACTGTGTGGCTTGGAAGCTCGCCTCTGGCCAAATGGTAATTGCTACATCATCAACGCAGTCACACATGCACCATTTCTGCCGATGTACGGATACAGATTCAGTATCCGTACCTAGGTAGGTAGTTCTTTGTAGCCCGCGCCTCATCAGTTGAGCTGCGATGGGAATATCAGCGGACAAGGCCTTGCTGGGCTGAACTGACCCTGTTGAACTGTCCATTTACAGTGGCAATCCCTGCTGTTATTTGACAAGATTCAAGAGGGAGAGGAAAAGATTGAGAGAGCTATGACGAGCATTTCTCCACCCTTCCCTTTTTCCTGAGCCACCCCTGCACCTCTGCACCCCTGTCCGCCTGTGTGGCTAGTGCCGAATCGATTTTTTAGCGCGTCTGGTTTGTTCCCCCAAGGCCGACCCAGCGCGGTGATTTGTACCTTGCTAGTGCTACCCCAGCCTAGCGCATTGAATCCAGCCCCCAGACCCAGAGGAAGTTGATGAGGAGGAGCAAGGAAATTTACCAGTATTAAGTTAGAGTACGGATACTGGCCCCAAGGTTTGGCTGCACGTACCCGCTTGTAACGGAAGGTACCTGCACACACCATGGCACACGGTACATCCATACCTTGCAGGCCCATCGCGTGCAGCCGTCTTGCGCTAGTCCGCTAGTCCACCTCTGGAGCTTGGAAGGAGGCAGCTTGCAAGACAAGCAACAGGAAAATGGCAATTCCAGGCCATCATGCCCTCCGTTTGCTCTTCAACGCTCTGCCAGTTGCCAGCTGCCACCCTCCCACAGCTGCCAGCTGGCAGACGCCCATCGCTATCCACATTTAGAGTTCATCTTCTGGGTCAATTGGTCACACCCGCTTGCCGTTTGCCGTTTCCCAGACACGCTCCCGCTGCACTACTAATAATTGACTTCCTCCCCCATCCTCGATATCCCTTTTCTCTCTTCCTTCTCCTCACGCCTCAACTGCCACCGGTTTTCTCACTCAAGTGTTCCTCTCAACGATTCCTTGCAACACCTCAGCCCTGTGCTTTGTCTCGTCGACTTCACTTCTTCTAAACAGTAGGTCTTGCACCCACCCTCTCGTCTTACACTGCACGCCTCTTTCGCCGATGCACCAAGCGAATGGCCACAGTCCAGGCACAGGCTTTTATGCCCGTCACATCTCAGACGACATGCGCCTTGAATCTTAAACAACTTCCAATTGCAATTGGCTACAATTACGTCGCTCAACACACTGTGCCTTGCTTCGATGCTCGTCTCGGCGCCTCTTTCCAATCTAGACCTCCGGTCATCCTTCATGGACACGCACAACAGACAACAGAGCCTTCGCTGACATTCGCCGACATAGATTTCGTGTTCCAATCCACATCCCATCACAATGAAGACATTTATTGCTCTCAGCGCTCTGGCCGCCATTGCCACCGCCCAGGATGTCTCCAGCCTGGCTCAGTGCGGTGTAAGTAAATATCAACACTAACCCACATAGGCTCCACGACTAACATGCCGTCGCAGCAAACTTGCGCCAACAACATGATGGCCGCCTCCAAGGCCCAGGAGCTCGGCTGCAGCGCCAACGACCTTAAGTGCCTCTGCGACAACATCAACTTCGGCTACGGTCTCCGTGACTGCTCTGGCGCCATCTGCCCCAGCGAGGACGCCGCCAAGGTTGTCGCCTACGGTGTCGCCGCCTGCAAGTCTGCTGGTGTCAGCATCAACCCTGGTGCTGGCGGTGCTGGTGGCTCTGGTTCTGCTTCTGGCTCTGCTACCGCCACTGGCGGCGATGGCGGCAACGGTGGCAACGGTGCCTCTTCCACTGGTGGCGACGGCGGCAACGGTGGCAACGGTGCTTCTTCCACCGGTGGCGACGGCGGCAACGGTGCCTCTTCCACTGACTCCGGTTCCGGCTCTGAGGCCACTAGCACCTCTGGCTCCGGCAACGGTGTCGGCGGCGTTGGCGGTGCTGGCGGCTCTGGCTCTTCCACTGACTCCGGTTCCGGCTCCGAGTCTACTGGTTCTGAGTCTGGCGGTGATGGTGCCACCTCTACTGGCTCTGGCGAGGCCACCTCTACCGGTACTGGCACCGGCTCCGAGTCCACCTCCGGCTCCGAAACCACTGGCTCCGAGTCTGGCAACGGCGCTGGTGCCTCCTCGACCGAGGGTAGCAACGGCTCCGAGACGACTCAGGCTCCTACTTCCTCTGAGGGCTCTGGTGGCAACGGCGAGTCTTCTTCCACCGAGGGTAGCGGCTCTGGTGCCAGCTCCACCACCGGCTCCCAGAACTACGCTCCCCAGGCCACCGCCCAGGTCGGCCTCGTTGCCGCTGCCGCCGGTATCGCCGCTCTCATGCTGTAAAGCACCTGAGCCGTTATCTGCAATCTCTTCTTCTTCATGATGCACATGTTTGTCACATAATACCCCGCCTGATGCACCTCGATACAAACGGTCACCTGGGTGTCGCATTTGAGCTGGAAGAACCTACCCGGGCAAATCTAGACAGAACGTGGTACTCAGCTCTCGACCTTTGGGGACGAGGTGCTAGGCAGGCTCCACGAGGGTCGATATGATTTACTGATCTTGTTCTTGTTCTAATGGTAACGACGGGAGTGGACAAAGGGTTTCTTAATGTATGGTTCTCACGCCACAAGTGTTTAAAAGAATATAAACCTGATCGTTGCCCGTCTCGGTCGTTGATCTGTCTAGCGTCACGGGCATTAATACATAATAATTAGTCTGCCCATTCTATTTTGCCAGAGAATGACTGCTCATGAGTGAATGTTGTCTATTCGCCATGTCTACCGCGACCGCATTCTAAGCTCTCGCCAATGTGACACGAGGATGTGGTGTAAGCGCGCAAATTGGACTAAACATCGTGCGTAACGTTCTAAAAGTGGGACATGTTGATTAATGAGCAGTTCGAAACCTTTCGTCTTCGGCACAGTGAGCGACATTTCTCGACCTCTTAGAATAGAGCGCAACTTCGACATTGAGACCCAATGGATAGAAGCGATGGAACAGAGTCTACGACAAGAATAGCGATAGCTGGGCGCACTCTAGATACAAGGTCTGACAGTTGATTGTGGAATGGAAAGATGAATAGACGCGTGCTTTGTCAGAATTTGACGACTTGGCAGACGTTGAGGGTAGAGACACCGATTGGGATAGTCATCAGGCAGGTCTGGTCAGAGGTGCAGCATGACATCATCTAAAAACAACCCGAGAACATTCGTGTGACGCCTACCCTGCAAACAACGGCGGATGCCACCAAATGGGATGGCCATCATGACGGATATCCTCCTCGACGACCTGGAACGAAGCCGGAACAAGATACAGGCGGAGACTGAAGAGCAGCGCCAGTGGAAACAGGCGTTATCCTGCGTGGACGATGATACAATACTGCGACACGGGCAACAAGCAAGCGCTCGCGGAACTTTTGAGAAGAGTGATTGATATTGACGCTGGAGCTAATGCGCAAACGAAGGACAAGGTACGGAATTGGGCCACTTCCAATTGTTTGTGGTAGCTCAGAGCAACACCAACACTTTAATCATAAACATGAATATAGCACTCCTAATATGGAAAGAGAATTTTCTTCTCGAAACCTTGAGCCAAGAAAAAAAAAAAAGGTTCCGCTCTACCGGTCGATGCCGGGCGGCTATGTTCCGGTGTCGACCCCGCAACCGCCGTGTGCAGCAGCCGCTCTGCCTTTTAACTTGCACGGACCAAGCACCAGACACGACCAAACCCATTCATTGCCACCATGCTTGAAAAAATTACAAAAGTGTATGCCAACCATGGCATGCCCATCGAGTGCGACATTTACACCCCCTCGGAGCCCGTGCCAGACGCGCCCGTCGCTCTCTTCTTCCACGCCGGCGCGCTGAGCGGATGGGGCCGGGATTGCGTCCCGCCATGGCTGGCACAGGTACGTTGGAAGGGAAGGGCTGGGGGGCGACCCCGAATTCAAGGGCTAATTTCGCTGCGGATGGATTGGATCCTTTTGACTGATGAGTGAAATGTTGAATAGACTTGTTATAGGCAAAAGTGGCCGCTCATCAGTGCGAGCTACCGCCTCATGCCGCAGACGGGCACCGACGGCCTGGCGGAAGACGTCACGGCCGCGTACGACTTTGCGCAGGACTGGGACTGCAGCGGTGGGAAAAAGCGACGAGTCATTGTCGTAGGAGCCAGTGCAGGTGCGCACCCCCCCTCCCGCATCAATGACAGCAATGACCAACATGGTACGCCGTTCTAACTCGTCTTTGCCGCAGGCTTCTTCCTCGCCTCCTACCTCGGCCGCACCGCCAACCCGCCACCCCTGGCCCTCTTTTCCATTGCCGGCATCAACTCCTTTACGGACCCCTTTTACAGCTCCTCGGTGCTTGTAACACCCGAGCCAACGCCGTACTCAGCCGTCGCGCCTGCCCTCGACGCCGACTCGCCCCTCGTCGTCGGCCGGTCCATCCCCAACGGCCATGAAAACGCGAGCATCTTTCGTCCCGAGGCGCTGCTGGAAGACGGGACACGTGACCCGGGTTTCCAGCTTCCCGTTGTCGAAGAGGACACGCGCACGGTGGAGGAGAAGCGGCTGTGGGACGCGCGCGCGCTGCTGTACCGGTACTTGATCCACGAGAACCGGTGGCCGGCGCTGACGGCGGCGCTGGACGGCGGGAGGGAGTGGCACGGGTGGGAGCGGGAGCGCAGGGCAACGTGGCCGCGAACGGTGGTGGTGCACGGGAGCGGGGATACGGCGGTGCCGCTGCGGGTGAGCGAGGAGCTGCGCGAGGTGATGGGAGGGCAGAGGGTGGAGGTGGTGGTGGCGGAGGGCCAGGATCACTTGTTTGAGAGGGCCATGTTCTTGGAGGAGCAGCGGCCGGGGATGGATGCGGTGCGCGAGGCGGTGGCGAAGCTGGTCGAGGTTGTCAATAAGGCGTGACGTGATGGGGATGAAGTGTTGATGCTCTGTTGTTTAGAGAGTGGACATTTGCTACATTTTTAGCCTGGATTCCCAAGTAGAACTGCGCAAAGTACTTGGACAGTTGCCGGAACTAAATCTACAAGTTGCATGGTTGAGAGAATAAGCTACAAAGGCCCTCGGCAAATTTCAACACTTTCCTGCAATTCATCGACTCGATTCAGCTGCACGTATTCTTTGCAAGTTGCAACCATCTTGGCCCGAACCAAAATCAAATTCAAAAAAGTGATGTGATTGAGAAAGTAAGCCATGCCCTTGACAATCCCAACAACTTGCAGCAATTGATAAACAATTGTCCAACTGCACGTAATCTTTGCAAGTTGCAACCCCTCTTGTAACCCCCAGGTCCGGATGACATTTCCGCCCTATTTCCAGGACCGCATTTTCGCGGAACTAACAACTCAGCTCAGCCAATCAGTCATCGCAAATTACTCTCTTCAGTTGTCCCACATAGATCATTCTGGCCCAATGGGCAATTACAGAGCGCTGATGTAAGGAATTTCTAATCAAGACAGCGAGGGCTGTGTATTTTTAAGTGGATAGGGACAGCGGGAAACGCCCCCCCGCTGTCTTTGATGGTCACTAATTATTATGAAAGCACCGCGAAACCTATTAACAAGCTCTCCTTGTAGATTGGTAGTTCGCTCTTGGTTAGCCTAGATTTAGATGGATTGTAGCAAGGCAACTCATAAGCACCAGACTCCTCCAAAGTATTCGCAACTTTTCCACCACTCGTCGCTCTCGTCTATATAACAACCGCCTTCATTCCCAAGTCCCAGAAATCTTAATGTTTCGAATTACACTCTACAACATCATCACAGCAACCGTCTTTGCTCTCCTCTCCACCCTCGTCTACATTTACACAGCCGAATCGGCCACTGCAACCATTGCGTCCGCTCCGCTCGTCGCAGCCAAGCAGCGCCTAACGACCTCTCTGTCTTTCAACCTTGCAAACAAGAGAATAATTCACACATCTGCCGTCGCAATGACTGACAACGCATCTGCTATTCCCCGCACCGTCCGAAAGGCCTTTTTGGCCAGAGAGCAGTCCGAGGGCCAGGGCGCCCGGGTGCGCCGCTCGATTGGCACGCCGGCCCTGCGCAACTTTACGCCCTTTTTGATGCTCGATCACTTTTCCATCAAACCCGGCGCTGGATTTCCTGACCAGTACGTTTTTCTTCTTCTTCTTCTTTTGCTCCATTCACGGTCCTCCTCTTTTCCCCCCTCAGCTTTGAAATACAAAGATGGCTAACATGACCAACCCAGCCCCCACCGCGGCCAAGAGACCATTACATATCTCCTCGAAGGCGCCGTCGATCATGAAGACTTTACAGGTGCCAGCGGCACAATCAACGCCGGCGATCTTCAATTCATGACTGCCGGCAAAGGCGTGCAGCACAGCGAGATGCCGCGCCAAAACACCGACGGAAGCGCCAACATTGGCCTGCAGCTCTGGGTCGACCTGCCCAAGGAGCTCAAGTACTGCGAGCCGCGCTACCGCGACCTCCGCGCCGCCGAGATTCCGCAGGTCGACGTTGACGGCGGCAAAGCCACCATCAAGGTCATCTCGGGCCAGAGCCACGGCGTCGACTCGGTCAAGGACCTCGCCTACACGCCCGTCTGGCTGCTCGACGTGACGCTGCGGCCCGGCGCCAAGGTTGTGCAGCCGCTGCCGCAGGGCTGGAACGCCTTTTCGTACGTCCTCGAGGGCGACGTCGTCTTTGGCAAAGAGGGCGACGACGCGAATCGTCTGCCCGTCGCGCAGTACCACAATGCCGTCTTCAACCAAGAGGGCGACGCCGTCTACGTGGAAAATGACAAGGATGCCGCCAAGGATGCGCGTCTCGTGATTGTAGCGGGCACGCCGCTCGACCAGGAAATCGTCCAGTATGGGCCGTTTGTGCTAAACTCGAGGGAAGAGGTTGTGCAGGCCCTTACAGACTTTCAGACGCACTCGAATGGCTTTGAGCGCTCCAAGGGCTGGCAGTCCGAGATTGGCAAGAGCATGAGGCACTAAAAAAGGGCTGGCGCTCTGTCACATGGAGATTCAAAAGGGAAAATTTGCGATTGGTTGAAATCGTTTGAATGAGGCGTTTTTTTGTAATATAGCATGGGCATCACGCGTCCACAGCCAAGAAAGAAACTGGCGTCTGGCAGTAAGAATTGCTTGCGGCATTTTGAAACAGCTTGAAATAGATATATTTTGCAAAATTTGGCTTCCCACTCCCGTCTACCGGGCGTTGACCTGTAAAGATGCATAGAACATACTTGCAAGTTGCCGCCTGGTGTCAGCTGCCTCAAGGCAGGCCTTGTACTTTTATCCTTTGCCGGAGAGTGCACTGCCGGCTGAGCTGTTACAGGGAGACCACGTGGAATCTACCGGCACATTTCTCGGAAGAAAGCTTGTCACAAATGACACGATAATCTGGTTATACCTGCAACGTGGCTATAGCTGGCTGCCACGACGCCTCTCCACGTCGGGCTTGCGGCCGTTGGGTTGGTCAGGTTGCACAGCATGACGAGCTTATTGTATATACACGCCTTTTTGTGGCGGAGTGGTATTATTATTGCATATATCAGTACTGTACTCCGTACACACGCTGAGGGCGCGCCCCCGCCATGTTTCACTATGCCGGTAGGAGCGATGCCTTGAGAATTCGCAAAGCCCGTCGGGATAAGCCGATTTGAAAAAAAGATTCGAGACCGCCGGAGACGATCATCCGGACCTTGTTGCTGTCATGGCCATGCACTACACGCCCTGATGGGAAAGACTTTGGGAGATGAAGGAATCCGAATGAGGCGACGCGCACGCAGACCGAAACTTTGACAATGACTGCATGCATAATCGTGGCGGCGCACCTCCAATTTCCTCGGAGCCAGCCAGCCAGCCTTTTGCCCAAGCAACTGCACCGGCCAGGCTCAATGCTTGCCTGCTCCGTGTGCGGTGTGTATTATTAGCCGGTATATATCGGGCCAACTAGATATAATCTGTGGAGAGCACAAGTGGCACATATTCTGCATCACCCCCCCGGGGGGGGGGGTCAATATTGATCGATACATGTCCCCCGTTCTCGGAGCCGGAACGTTTCCCGTCAGCGGCCGGCGGTCAAGTTGTGGTGCTTTGGTGCAGGACTGCAGGTCCGGGTAAACGTATTTCTTGCGTCTTCCTACAGAAATAAGCTGCAGCAACACACCTATTCATCAGTGGCAAATGCCTCGCGCTGTACAGCGTCAAGGGCCGGGGGGCCAATCTGCATGATTAGCGAACCGTGACGCCCGAAATCGTCCAACAAGGCAGCGACAAAAAAATGCAATGCACTGTTCCAGCGCCACTTGATCATCGTCAGGGGTCCTGGAATGAGTGTGCTCACTCGTACGAGGATCCCACCCTCTTTTTTTATTTTTTTACTTCTTCGTGGAAAAAAAAAAGAAATACATACAGTCTTCCCACTGTACAATGTGAATGTTCACACGACCCGATGTAATTCGGGCCGCTTTACCCCGGAGGAAGGGCGGGTGCCTCGCAAAAGACCCTGCAAAGTCTTTTGATGGCCTCATGTGGACCATTTCGCCATCTCGAGCATCCCGACCAGCTCATTGGTCTCTTTGACGGCAAGGCTGGCTGGTCTTGATCTAAGGCTCTCGCGGTCCAACCGGATTCCCGGGAGGGCTGGCCTGAGCAACGCTGCAAATGCGCTGATGCATACACCGCTTTTGCGCGCTTTTCCGTTTATAATATAGTGTAATATAAGAAAAGGATCATGAGCACCTACAACGACCAGTAGCAGTAGAATGAATAACCCCTGCCCACTGGCTGACCACGGCACTTGACATGCATGGTTGCTTCTGTCAGTCGACACATTGTCCCTTGTTCTCTTGGACAAGTTATACCAGTATGCCTTTTCGGTCATTTTTTTTTTTTGAATCAGAATGCTACCTTGTTTTCAAGAGGACGCAGTGGAGGTCCAAATCGTGTCTGAAACCAATCTTTGCTCTGTTTCCGATTTCCTGGGTCTGAGTCGCTGGTCTGCATGTTTTGCGTTTGGCGCAGCTCATGTGCGTCAGGGCCTTCAGCATTGTCATTAACAACTTCACTTGACGATTTCATTTGTAATGCGAATGGCTGGGTGGAATGAGATTCATGTCTCGGGCCTTTTGCAGCCGGTAAAGGTACAAATTTGCAAGTGTGCGTGCCTTTTTTTCCCGCCTTCCTTCTCTCCGCCATCAGAGTAAATTTGGCTCAAGGCCTATCCACGTGTCCATGCATCCGCATTCCAGAGTATTCTGGTGTCGTGACGCACGACTCGGCTAGCCTTTTGACCGTTTTGAAATTCTGCATCACTGGCAGCTAATGATACATGCAGTCATGGCAGGACATAAATTCTGGAGCGTCTACAACATGCGCCGCCGTCCATGCAAGCCACATCCTCGCTCACGCAGCCCTGGCTAGGGTGGTCACGACCTTGGAGCCTTTTTCACACATCATAACCAATGTCCAGCATACAAGTGCCCAACCGACCACACCCCCAGGCTTTGGGGGACCCGGCGGCGTGGACAGTACTCCATACTTACTGCTGGTTGGCCAGTTTTAGCTCGCCTAGCCACAGCTGATTGGACGATGCCGTCCATTCATCCATGACCCCTTGCTGGGATGTGCAGAAACCTGGGTCCGTCGGCTGGTGCAAGCGAGTTGAGAAGGGGGAGAGCTGCAGGCTGCGTGTTGTGGGCAGCAAATGAGAGACGGCAAAGAAAAAAAGAAGCTACAATACCACACACCCAGGCCGAGTTTGCGCAAACTTACATTACACCAACCAAGTGAAGAAGAGAGACACGACGGGGGCCCCGTATCTGAGACAACTTGTCAGAAAGCACCGAGGCAGCAAGGCGTTGAAATTTATACCTTGCTTCTGCATAAAGGTCCGGCCCGGTCAGACGGTAGAAGTTGGTCGCAGGTTTTTCTTCTGCCTGTCTGCCTGTCTGCCTATCTGCCTGCCCTCTCCCCCCCCCCCTGGGTCCCAAATTTTTTTTCCCTCGGCGCTGCGCCTCATAACCATCTGTCATTCGTTTCTGACGTCGCCTTGCAACGCTGTTCTTGATCTGCCGGGTTCCCCCAGTGCGACGACAACGACGACCCTTGCAACCTTGTGAAGCGCCAATCCCCGCGTGTTGTCGGGAACCGTATACATTATTGCGTATATACAACGCTGGGGGGGTCCCCGGTTCCCAGTCCGCAGAACCCCCAAATACTTTGGTTATTTTTTGCGGAAACTGATGGGACCGAACTGGACAAGGGGCCCAGAGACGGACAAGAAACACGAGCGATTGACTGACGGGCGTTTGCTGGTACATCAAGGACGAATTCAAGACATTCGGCAGAAAGGTACGCAGCACGTCTCTTCATCAATGAAGACGGGAAAGCTTTTTTTTTTTACCCACTTCAACATCAAGGGAACTCAATCGGCCGTTCCCGCGAGGGTCTACCCGCTATTAGCCCATCCACTTTGACCAACACAATCTCGGAGGCCTGGACGGGCTCTAATACTTTGTACACGACGCCGTGTTGCCACTAATATTTCCGACGTTAGACAATCTGTCTATGAGTATTTTCATTCTGATAGGACACACGACACCTTTCCCGCTCCCCCGGGTCTATCCAACGAGCTAGCGGCGGCCGTGTGACACCACCGAACCCCCCCCCCCCTCACTTTCTTCGTCTACACCCTTCTCTCCTCTGCACTTCTTTCTACGTCGCTCTTTTAGGAGGTCAAGGTCGTACGAACCAAAATAACAGGTCATACATTCAGCTCGTCACCCTCCTTGGGAATTACATCAACCCCGAGAGTGTGGTAACTCTAGCGCACGCGCAGTGGAGAAAAGTTCGTTGTTGGGAACATAAAAGCTAACAACACGGTCTTTATCTGAGCACCGTTTTTTTTTTTTAGTTCATGCCTTGGCAACACACTTGCGCCCTTGCTCCTCTCTCTCTCTCTCTTCTCTTTTTCCTCATATCAAAGTATATTACTTGTCTATACACAAGCTGCGTCCGAGAACGGAGCCGCTATAGCAGGGGCCTGTTCTATATCATCGTTTCTATTGCCGGGACCTGATTTCACTTGCATATCGAGGGTCATTGCCGTTGCGCTTCACATATCCCCACTCACATCACGCGGTTATATCGCATCTTGCCATTTACAAGACTTGGCCTTTTCTTCTCAACTCAGTGTTGGAGCTTTCAATCTACCACCATGGGCGCCGCACAGACACCGTCCATTGTCGAGCATGCGTATCTGCTGACGGCAGCCGAAGTCTTGGGCTACATTCGCGCCGGCGACCTCACCGTCGAGCAGTATGCGCAGGCGCTGCTGGACCGCATCGCCGAGCGCGACTCGCAGGTCCAGGCGTGGGCCTATCTCGATCCCAATCGTGTCCTGGAGCAGGCGCGTGCCCTCGACGCTGTGCCTCGCGAGCAGCGCGGTCCGCTCCACGGCATGCCCATTGGCGTCAAGGATGTCATCTATACACAAGGTAGGTGGGCCGGTGTTATTCCCGGGGGTTTTGCCATCTCGGCGGTGCAGTGATGCGCTACGGAAGAGAAGGAGAGATAATTTGATTCTTTGGGCTGACCGCGCAAAAAAAAAAAACTTGCCCCCCTCCCCACAGATATGCCGACACAATTCAACTCGAAGGCGTACCGAGGCGATTTCCCCAAAGTAGACGCCGCGCCGATCAAGGTGCTGCGCGCGGCTGGCGCGCTGCTGCTCGGTAAGACGACGACGACCGAGTTCGCCGCGACCGGGGAGGGCCCGGCGACGCGCAACCCGCACGACCCGTCGCGGACGCCCGGCGGCTCGTCGTCGGGCTCAGGCGCCTCGGTGGGCGATTTTCAAGTGCCGGTGGCGCTAGGCACGCAAACGGGCGGCTCCGTGATCCGGCCGGCGTGCTTTAACGGCATCTACGGTTTCAAGCCGACCTGGGGCCGCGTCTCGCGCGAGGGCCTCAAGTTCTTCTCCGTCACCTACGACACGCTAGGCTTCTTTGCGCGCGGCGTCGACGACCTCGTGCTGCTGGCCGACGCCTTTGGCCTCGACGACGACTCGTCCCTGCCAGCGCCGCCGCCGCACCTCTCCCCGTCCGGCTCGGTCGGCGGCCTGCGACTAGGTCTGATGCGCACGACAATGTGGCCGCACGCCGGGCCCGGCACGCGCGCGGCCGTGGACCGCGCCGCGGCGCTGCTGCGCGAGCGCGGCGCCGTCGTCGACGATGTTGAGCTGCCTGCCGAGTTTGACCGCCTGCCGGCGTGGTATGACGTGGTGCTGGCGTGCGAGGGCGGCGCCGCCTTCCTACCCGAGTATCGCGCGCACCGCGCGCACCTCAGCGCGCTGCTGGCCGGCTTTGCCGAGACGAGCGGCGGCTACTCGCACCGCGAGTACCTCGAGGCGCTCGACAGCATTGCGGCGCTGCGGCCGCGCGTCGACGCACTGCTCGCGGGCTACGACGCCGTGCTGACGCCCAGCGCGCCCGACGAGGCGCCGCTCGGCGCCACGACCGGCAGCTACCTCTTCTGCAAGATGTGGTCGGCGCTGCACGTGCCGGTCCTCAACATGCCCGGGTTCCAGGGCGCCCACGGCATGCCTATTGGACTGTCGCTGCTGGCGCCGCGCTTCAAGGACGCGCAGCTGCTCGCCGTGGCGGTGCCCGTCGGCGCACTCTTCGAGACCGAGGGCGGGTGGACGCGGCGCGTGCATCATCATAAAGCGGCGCGGGCGATTACGGGGGATGACGATGACGATGGCGATGATCATGGTGACGAAGCGGCGAGGAAAAAAAAGACCAATGGCGTCAGCCACAACGGTATGGATCACGAATAAATTAATACGCTTCTCTCGGAGCATTTTATACCAGGATTCAGGTAGACTGATGCCGTGGTCAGCAGCTGGCGGGTTCAAGTCCCGCCTATAATTACCAAAAAAAAAAGAAAAAAAAATTACACACGGGAGTACAGGCCTTGTATAGGAAGAACATTGTTTTGATTTTTTTTTTGATTTGGGAAATCATTTCATGCTTGTTTTACTTAGCACCTTGTATGAATTCTTTTGTGAGGATGAGGAGATATGGAACGAGAAAACGGCAAAAACTTTGTTATATATCGCAGGCTCCTGGTTTCGATATCAAAGGTTGAGCTCGTACCAGATGCCCCGGGCTGATTCTTTTCTTCACACGCCAAGTTGTAGTAATGCATACATGCTTGTGCATACGAGACAAATACAGAAAAGGGCATATTCATCAAGTGGACCAAGTCTTGTCAAGAGGAGAGGAAGAGAAAAGGTACAAAAACAATTCAGTCATTCATTACATTGGCTCATTGGCGAGGAGCCATGGCGTGGTCAATGCATCCGGCGAGCTATGAGAGGTTAGCTGATGATTCTTTTTGTAAATTTGTTTTCGTCGCATTGTACGTACGCCTTCTGGATAAATGCCCTGGTTGCCAAGATATCGGCACATGCTCCTGACAAGCTCGACTTGGTCGTCGGGGCCGAGTCTGGTAATGGCGGCTTCCAGTACAGTGCCAAGGTCGACCTTGTAGACGGCAATAAAGGTGTGAAGATACATGTACGCAAAGAAACCCATGATGAACTGGCAATCCATGCGGTCGGTCATGCCGCCGTGTCCGGGGATGGAGTCGCCAAAGTCCTTGATCTTGAAGCTGCGCTTGAGTCCCGACGCGAAGAAGCCGCCAAAAGGCGCAATGAGCGAGGCAAACGAAGCCAGAACAAAGGTATGGAGCTGAATCGGGGCAAAGGTGAGGGTGATGGTGCGGTGCTGCGGCAGAAAGAAGAATTGCGGAATCTCATAGGTGGCGGGCAGGAAGACGGGGTTGGGGTTGCACTGCAGGCCGGTAAAGATGTTTGCACCGAGGTCGTTGACGGGGCAGATGAAAAACTTGGACTTCATCATGAGGTTGGTGAGGAAGATGCCAAAGATTACCGTCATGATCCAGGCGCCGACGAAGCCCTCGACCGTCTTCTTGGGCGAGAGCTTGATAAGCTGGGTGCGGCCAAAGGCGATGCCGCAGATGTAGGCAAAGATGTCGTTGGTGATGACGAGGGAGGCGGGGAGGAAGAACCAGATCATGCCCTCGAGGATGTTGTTCATGACAAAGTGCGCCTGGACGACGATGAGGTAGAGGGCCATGTGCGTCCAGGCAAAGTTGGTAAACTGGAACTTGTAATGACCGGCCTTGAGCGAGGCGACAAAGAAGACGAACCCTAGACGAGTTAGTTGGCTTGCAGGCGGATTGCGCCCAGGAGGGGGGGGAGGTCGCAACGGGTTTGGCGATGCTTGCTTACCAAAGACGTAGAGGATAAAGCTGATGAAGCGGTGGTGGGTAGCGAGAGGAAGCAGCACCTTGTCAACCAGGACAATGTGCTTGAAATAGTAGATGACGCTCTCGCCGTACAAAAAGTACATGGTGGTAGCAAGCCAGTACCAGTTGAGGCTCTTGGTCGATCGCAGGGAGCGTGCGCGGCTGGGTACGTTGGCAATGGCAATGACCTCCTTGAAGGAGATGATCTGGACGGCGGTGACAATGGCAATCATGTAGATGTGGCCCATGAAGAGGGCGCCGAAGAAGACGCCAATCATGACAAATGTCCATAACGTGCGCGTCCAGAAGTTTGCCTTTTTCTTTTCGTACTCGGCTCTTTGCTCCTCGGCGGTGGGTGGTTTCTATCGAGTCGAGGAAGCGGGTTAGTTTTTGAAGCTTGCGCAGCGCAAGCACGCAGCTAGGGGTGGGGGAGTAGTTGAAGCCAGCGTATCGAGGAAACAGGGGAGACATACCTCGTCGACAGTCTCGAGAGTCAGTTGCGGCTTGCTGCGCGAGGGAGAGCCATCCTCGCTGACGTCGCTGAAGCTCGACCGACGACCTTCTGAGCCGCTGCCGTTGCCGGACTTGTGGGAGAAGCGGACGCCGCGCTTTGGTCTGGTCATGGTTGGGAAATTGTGTGTGTATGTCCGTGTAAAATAAGCCAGTCCGGTATTTGTATGACGGAGACGCTCTATCGCTCTCGAGGGAAGACGGAGAGAGCTGCTGCTGTTTATTTTTCTTGGGCGACTTGGGGGGGCTGGCGGCGAAAACCCAGGCGGCAGCGACGATGATGCGGTTCAGCACAAGCTTTCAATAAGGCAGCAAAGCTTGATTCGGCGACAACGGAAACAAGTGGCAACGCAGCTCCTTGGCGGCCACAAGGTCGAGTCTGGCGAAGAGGGGGGGGGGAAGGTGAGGCAAAGGAGGTCGTCGAGGAGGAAAATGTCGATGCAAGAGGGCGGACGGGGAGGAGAGTTGTGACGTCGAGAAATGGTGTTAATAAGCGCTGACCCGGGATTTTTTTCCCTCTCTCTGGATTAGCTTTGCCTTGTTCCCAGTTTTTTTTTCTTCGAGTTGGGGGAGATTTCCAGAAGAGCTCAAGCCAAGGTTATTAAGGTTACTTTCGGGGTTGGGGGGAAAAGGACGGCATGGCGGAGCAATCGGGTCAACTTTTTGCGGTGGAAGCGCCGGTGTAGCTTTTGTCGAGGTAGCAGGCACGGCAGGGTAGTGTGGCTGGTGCAGGTGGGGGCATTGACGGGATTCCAGAGTGGTTGAGTGTTGGAAATGCGCTGAAAGCTGGTTGAGTTTAGAGGACAATGTGCTATTTGGCGCTACTCAGGTAGCTGTGGTTTAAAAAAGGTGGAGAATTTGAGCCGAGGAACAAACGTGCACGTCTCGTCCAATTGGGGCTGGAGCCGTGGCTGGGACCGGGGCTGGAGGTGGCTGGAGCTAGAAGCTTGCGGCTTGTGAAGATGGGAGATGCAGGTTGCTGATGATGAACAGAAGACATGCGAAAGGAATGCAGTTAGAAAAAGGGGATATAAAGATCAAGGCCACTCTTCAAAGTCATGGTAATTCGCCGATTTTTGTTCACCGTAAACATCTTCAACTATGTGCACAGTCTCGTGCTGCTTATCTTACCTTGACCAATTTGGCCTGTGGGGATGGCAAAAAGTCGCGCTGTGGCTTATTCGGCCTCAACAAGATTGGCTGGGTTAACAAAGGAATCCATCACGACCAAGGCGACATGGATTCCCCTCATTTGCAATACAGTTTATTCTCCGGTGTAGCAGTCGGACGTGGCAAGTGGCATGCGCGTGATCCAATATGCGCTGCGCCGAGATGTAGATTGAGGGGTATTATATAGCTTTCGCTTCCACAGCACTGAGCAAGTAAGGTAGCGCTGTTACTATGCCAAAGCCACACCAAACATGCTGTGATCCCCTGTCTCTCCCTGTAATCCCATACCAACAAACAAACAACACGCAACATCTCGACTTCAACCCCGTGCCCATCAACTCCCCCTTTGCACACCAATCGTCAGCATCATTAGACACGATAACCTGTACTTGTCTGGCCCCTTCGACCCTCGAGCCTCTTACGAACTAGCTACGGAGTACATGCATGGATCTCTCACACTGCGGCCGTTAAATCACCATCCACCCAACAATTCAACCAGTCACACACACACAACACGCTCATCGTCGCCGCTACTGCATAAGCCAAGCCTTGCTGCAAAGCCTAGTTACCCACACCACCTCTCAACTGACTGCCGCCAACGTCATTCGCTCACTCAATCGCAAGTAACACTATCTCGACTTGCTCTTACAAACTCGCGATTACTCCCGACCGGTGGCAGCACCCCGGCATATAAATATATCCCGCCCACGCACCACCACACCGTCGCCTTCCTCACCCTGCTCGTCGCTTGATGCTGCCCATTCGCACCTTCGCTCGACCTCTGCGCTCGACCTTGACAAGGCAAGCTTCCTTTGCGCATCGCCAGGCCGTTGTTCTTCCCAGACGCATTGCCGTCGCCGCCGCCACACGTCTCGCAAGCTCTTGCTGCAACGGCTCCCATCATTCTTACCCGCCTGCGACATCGAAAACCAAAATCATGGCTGGCTCTACCCCCAAGGAGGTTGAACAGTACCTCAAGCAGTCCCACGACCGCATCTTTGAAAACAACCGCAAGTGGGCTGCTCAGAAGAGGGAGCAGGACCCGGGCTACTTTGTCAGCCTCAGCGCCGGCCAGTCCCCCAACTACCTTTGGATCGGATGCAGTGACTCTCGTATCCCCGCCGAGCAGATTACTGGTCTGGAGCCCGGCGAGACCTTTGTCCACCGCAATATTGCCAACCTCGTTGTCAACACCGATCTCAATGTCATGAGCGTCATTAACTATGCCGTCCGACATCTCGGCGTCAAGCACATTGTTGTCTGCGGCCACTACGGCTGCGGTGGTGTTAAAGCTGCCATGACTCCCAAGGACCTGGGAATTCTCAATCCCTGGCTTCGAAACATCCGTGACGTCTACCGCCTGCACGAGGAAGAGCTCGACGCCATTACCGACGAGGAGAAGCGTTATAACCGCCTCGTCGAACTCAACGTTGTCGAGCAGTGCCGCAACGTCATCAAGACAGCCGCCGTTCAGCAGTCCTACAAGAAAAATAGCTATCCCATCGTCCACGGCTGGGTCTTTGGTTTCAGCGACGGCCTCCTCACTGATCTTGAGATTAACTTTGAGGAGATGCTTGGCAAGGTCCAGAAGATCTACAACCTTGCCGATGAGTAAGATCCCACCAGCTCTGGCTCACTCAAAGGAGTGAAGTAAAAAATACAAAAAAACCAAATTTGCTTTGCGACGTTTGCATAGTACGGGAAAAGTGTCTTGGAGATTGTAATACAGAGGTGTTTTCGGAGTACAGTCGGACGGGCCTGCCGTTGGAGCAGGCGTTGGAGCATGAAGCGGAAGAAGCATAAATAGAGGAAGAGTTTGTACCTAAGTGTTGCAGGAAGCATTTACCACTGCGATGTTTGCATCACCACCAATAAACCTATTTTTTCGTCGATGAGTGCAAAAATTGCGAATGCGGCGTTGTGGCTGACCCCCGAAGCTAGCCTGATGACCATCCCCCCACTACTTAACAATGGCGGCTCAGAGACCGAAAGCACCAGTTGCATTGCACGACTATATCATGTGCCGAATCAAAATAGCTTTATTGACCTGTACGTTTCGGCAACAAAAATAGGCTAACAAACCATTTTGAGAGCTTTTATAGCTGAGTCTCTTCAAAGTACACCCTCCGATTGCGGCGCAAATTGCTACACGTGACATCGCGACGCGTCAAATATCTAGTCTGTCACTTGTCGCTACCAAAACGCGGTTCACGCGGTAGCTCTTCCAAGGCCGACTCATCCTTGCAGCCGCGCACTATTCACGTCGCCAGCGACGGCCTAGATGGATCAATTTCGCTGGCCACTACTCTTCCAACATGGACCTGGATGAATTTTCCGACGACGGTCTCGACGATCTTCCCGAGAATGCTCTGCGCGAAATTGAAAATCAGGCCATCCAGCTCACGCAAGCACAAGCCCGGCTGCCCCAGGACCAGCCGAGGTCCTCAATCGACGCCCGAGCCCAACAATCCGATTACGGCTGGGAGGAAGACGATGACTTGGACACCGCTCAGGTTGTCAACGATGCTGGCGTGCCCGTCAGTCGGCGGCCTGGCTTTCCCAAAACGCCTGCGCAGGTTCCCACCAACCCGCCGCCGCGTCGAACCATACCACCAGTGCCCAATCCGCGATGGAATCCAGCTCTGGCGCAGAATGTCCGACCGACCGCACCCATGACGCAGCTGCCTCCACGAGCAGGCATCGCCGCCGCCTCGCAGCGATTCAACCCCTCGCAGGTCTCCGCAGCCGCCGGCCAGGCGCCGCTGCTGACGCAGACGCAGCCCGGCGACGTGCTGTCCGCGCTGCAAATTCGGATCCGGGCGCTAGAATACGACCTCAACGCCGCGCGCGGCGAGGCGTCCATTCTCCGCGCCAACTCGGTCAAGGCCCAGCGCGAGTTTGACGCTACCGTCTCCACGCTGAAGCGGGCCAACGCCGAGCAGCTCGACAAGCACAGCCGCGCGGTGGAGGCGGCGGCCGCGGCGGAGCGGTCGGCCAACACGGAGCTGCAGTTTCTGCAGCAGGACATGAAGGAGATTAGCGACCGCGCGCGGAGGAAAGATGTGGGCGGCGGCCCGGCCGGCAACCTTGCGACGACGCCGAAAAAGGCGGGCGGCAGGAGCTGGGGCATGGCGGACGGGTTCGACGAGATGGAGGTGGCGGCGAGTCCGAGCAAGGGACGCGGGAGAGGACGGTCGGCTGGTTCGGTGGCTGCGAATGTGGGAGAGCGCACGCCGACAAAGGGCAAAAGGAAGCGACCGGTCATGGACAGCCCTATAGCGGCTCTCGAGATTGATACCACGGATATCATCATGACCGACGACAAGCCGGAGCTATTTCAGTCTTCGCAGCACCACATCACAGTTTCTCCGCCCGCCGCGCCGTACGAAGTTAGTTTAAACTGTCTGACTTCTCAATTCATCAGAGTGCTAACAATATGCGCTGCAGTTCTTACAACTCATCCTAGATCATGGAAGCTTTCATCAACAACCACCTACTTTTGATATCCTATCTCGCTTTTCATTCCCATCCGACACAACATCGGCATCCCTAGCCTCCAAAATATTCGAACGACTTCCGCTCATGGGCAATCCACACCGGTCCATGCAGCTGCAAGTTGACTTTGCTGAAATCATCATCCTCCTGTGGAGCCGCTGCTTCGAAGAGCAATACTGGGCGCCCATCAAATACCTGATGCCGCTTCTTTCATTTACCTTTCAGCTTCATGTCACCTCGGTTGCCCCCCTCGTTGCTCGGAGCCTTGTGCCGATTGCACAGTCAACTATTTGCCTCGTTGCCGACGCGCTGCAGTCGCGCTCGCCGGACAGAAACTTGCCAAACCAGCAAGAATACAGATACTTCGAGGAACATATTGATACTTTGGAAGCAATGTCGCTTTTGCATATGTGCGCTCTTGCTTGCGCGACGTCGCACGACGGAGTACAAACTGGATCGGAGCATGGCCTTTCATCCTTTTGGAAGCTCATGTCTCTCGATATGGTGCTCATCCTGCTGTCATCGAAGCAGCGATTTCACGACATTGTCAACATGCTAGACCTGCTATCTACTTCTTCATTACCAGAGTCGATAGGCCCCATAACAGATGAAAAAGAACCAGAGCTTGTTGCTCGCATCATCATTGACCGCGTTTCAGCCAGACTCATTGAGGGACCGAGATCCCCTCACACACAAACCCAGAAAAAGACGATCCGGGTAACGGCCCTTCGCACCCTCATTGCTTTTGCTCGATACCCATTCGGTGCCTTGCAGCTTGCTAACCACGATAACGCCCTTCCCCGACTCATGACTTGCTTGAGCATTTCCATCGATGAACTCTACGACCAGCCTATCTCGGCTGCGCTGCTCCCCGAGCCCCCAGAACTACCAGAGGATGACGGCTACACCGATTTCAACTCGCACAATGCTGGCGCAGTAGGCGATGCGAGTTCAACTATTGAGCTGAGCCGCATCATCTCACAATGTGTACTCCTCATCCACGCACTCGTCACAGATCCGCACACGGCCGACACGGCCGACATGAGCCGCAAGCTGTCCCTCTTTCACGGCGGCAGCCAGCGACAGCTCCTGGCGCTCGGCCGCTTAACGTTTGCGGAGGAAGACCTCATCATGGAAGCTGGCATCGATAGCGAGATTGTGGAAGCGGCTCATGAGTTGCTGGAACTCGCCGTGTCGCCGGACGAAGGCGAAGTCGTGAGCGAGGCTTTCGGGCCATGACGATCAGCCGCATTATTCAACCACGAATTTACTACATAAGAATCTGCTCATACATGCTATGGTCATATCAGATGACAGCCAGAGGGGCATGGAATGTCGATCAATATTGAGAGTACAGGAACTGTGGACCTGAATGCAGGGAACATGAATCAAATATTATTAATCGTTGCCTCAATTCTCTGCGGCTCTACCGCATGGGTATGTGAGCAATGACGACGTTGCGAGGATTTTGATGGCCGGGGTCTCGACAGCAGATTGCGCGTTTCGCGCTCAATAGTAAACGCCCCAGCACACAAGCAAAGCCCATCTCGTTGGCTGTTGCTAAAAATATAATAATAAAAAAATATCAAAATTCATGAGCTTTCTCGTATCACATAAATTGTTTTCTTCTTCTTTTTTCTTTTTGTACTTGAATTCCGCGGCACCCTTTTAGGCCTCGGAAGCCATGGACTTGCGAATCGCCGCATTCGGGACTATCCAAGAGAGCCCCAAGTGAAAAGCGCCACTGGCCTGCAGGCTGGCATCCTTGGTCCCCATGGCCATTTCCGTCAAAAAGCTGCCCAGCATGGACGTTGGCGAGTGGCTGTCGGGCAACGCCGTCCGCACGACGGGACCCAACACGGCCAGAGTCGCGCGGTAGAGCAGGCCCGGGTCCGGAATGTACGGCCTGATGGCGTCGTGCTGCGCGGCATCGACAAACGCGGGCCGGACGGCGTCGGCCTGCAGCGTGCCGCAGGACCCCGCGGTGAGGTCCGCCAGGCCCTGCTCCGTCTCGCCCTTGACGCGCGCAAAAGCGGCGGCGAAGCGCCCGGGCGTCTGCGTGGCGCCCTCGCCCGAGACGTAGACGAAGCGAAAGGGCCGCCGCGGCGCACCAAAGCCCGCAAAGACCGAGGCGGCGGCCAGCGCGTAATCCTTTGTGATTTTCGCGTACTCGTCGCGGCTGACCTTTGTCTGGCTGATGCCGAGCGCCCACACGCAGCCCTGCGCGTCGCGGAGCTGCTCGAGGAGACCGGCGTCGTCGTACCGCGCAAAGTCGCGGTGGATGATGACGTGCACCTTGGGGCTTTTGGCGTCGTTGGCAAAGGGGATCGGCCGGCGGCTGAGGACGGAGATTTTGGTCACGGCTTGCGTCTTGATCATGGCGTCGAGGACAGAGGACCCGACGAGTCCGGTCGCGCCGGTGAGGATGAGATGCATGGCGTGGGGGGAAGGGGGAAGAGTTGAAGCTTGTGTAAACGATGTGAGTGCGATGGTTGTTTTCTTGATTGATGACCCATTGCTGACTTGACATCATGGTCTCCCGCATTGGCGTACTACGGATGAACTATAACACAGGTCGCCACTTGTCGCCGAAGCCTTGCCTATATCGGGCAGGCCGGACCAGCCGCGGCGGAGCCCGCTGAACATGTAAGCTACTGGGCCGGAATTTTAACTTTAGATTGCGCGGAACATAAGCGAGCACATGTGAAATTAAATCGAAAATGCTGCTTTACAAGTTGGTCCAATCTACTCGAAGCTTTTCATCATTTTCAATTAGCGTTTGGCACAGTGCCAGAGCTTTACTAAAACAAGTTCCTTGACATCAAGATATATATCGTCTATAGAGAAAAAGATGAAGAAAATAAAGTACGTGACACCTCAGAGCTCTAAAACAGTGCTGAAATCTCATTTGACAACCGGCCGTTACGCTGTATTTTCGTGTCCCCAAACTGTACCCGCTGTGCTGCCAGTGCTGTCTTTCCTTGTCTATTGTGCTTTAGACATGTGCAGCACTAATGTACAAGTTCCTTTGGACGGCTGCAAAATTTCTCAGCTTGAGCCCTTTGGCTGCGTCGATCCGGCGGGGCGCCGGTAGTAATCTTGAGCACTGAAATGCTGCGTTTGAGACAAACATGTCTGAGAACCCCGTCTGTTGTCTCTTTATCATAAATGCACTCGCAATTGACGCTAGCTTGAAAGGCACTGTCACAGGCAAGCCTTGATTGCCGTCGTTTCCTGTGCCGAAGCGGGATATTCTCATCGTAGCAGCTAGCGCTGGCTGTATCGAAACAACTACTCCTCGGGCTGCCCGGGAGAAGAAAGGAAGAAGAAGATGAAGAAGAAGAGGAAGAAGAAAGAAAGAAAAAAAAAAACATCCGAAAAGTCAATCTCATATATTACAAAAGCCAAAGATGAAGGAAGCTCAAAGCCGCCCCAACTGCCATCTGGACCCCTTGGATGGGCATTAGCATCGCCGCTCCGGCCTTGGCAACACCGGCATTCTGGCCCCAGACGGCCTTTGGAGGCGTGGCTTGCACTTGGATGTTATTGACAATGCTGTCCTTTTCTGGGCTGTACTGCTCAGGGGTGAATTTGCAAGTCTCCATGATGACATCCATATCTGCGGAGAACTGGTTAGCTGCGTATAAATGTAGCGGCGGGGGTGATGAGTGAGGCAAAGTCCATCAAAGCAACCAAAAAAACACAAAATTAAGATGAAGACAAGAACAAAATAATGTCATGACATGGCGCAACTGCAAATTGTAATCCACTTACCATTTTGTTGCTCCGAGGCCGTGGCGATGCAGCTTGAGCAGAGGGCAGCAACGCGTGCCACATTGAAGCTCTTGTTCTCGCATACGCACTCCTCTTCGCCATCTCTCATCATCCACCCATTCTCATTCTTGTCAGGTTTTGCGCCACTGCTGTTGGTGTGGTCGTCGCCGTCATCATCGACATCGTCGCCATCGTCGCCGTCTTCCTCGTCACCGTCGTTTGTGGCGTCCACCGAGCTCCGCGGATGGCGCGAGGTCGTGGGCGAAACGCTCCCGCCTGCCACCCCCGTCGTGGAATGACTGTTTTGTTGCACGCCTGACTCGGTTGGCGTGCTCGTCGAGGGATGCTGTTGAGTCGGGGCCGGGGTAGCAACGGGTGGCGGAGGCGCCGATGAAGAAGAAGAGGGAGGAGGAGGAGGAGGAGGAGATGGTGGTGGATGGGATGGCGGCTCCTGTACGGGAAATATGACCGTCGGCCGAATGTGTGTTATCTTTGATTGGCGCGGCGGATCCATAGTCCCTTGTTGTGCGAGCAGCGATGATGGGAAAGATGTTGGCGCGGGCACAATCACGGTAAAGTTTCTCTTCCCAAGCTCGACATCGTTCTTGGGTTGTCGCTTTGCCTTTTCTTTCCAACCTGCTCCCGTATTCTGTTTCTCGTTTGCCCTCTTCCGCCGGCTGCTCAAGAAAGGAACCGAATTCTCCTGACTGCTACCGCCACTGCATATCGATGTGAGCTCGACCATGGGGCCGCATATCGTAGCGCACTGTATCGGAATGCTCTCGGGCGGGAGCGCTTCCCCGAGCACGCCGGCAATCAGCACGCCGTTGGAGAGAAGTAGTATTCCTGCATCCGTAGGCTTCATCTTTTCTCTCTCAGTCTGCACGCCGGGCCTCTGCAAATCATGTAGAATGGCAAGCACGAAAAGAGCGAAGCGTGCGAGGGCGGGCTAGAGAGGGTGTGCAGGTGAGGGAGAAGCTCTCGAACCTCATTGACAACGGGCGGCGCGGCCGGGAAAGGGGGATGAGCGGCTTTACAACGCGGAAGCAAACCAGCGGCAGGTTTGATGGACAGGCAATCGGGGGGTTTGCGCTTGAGGACGGCAAGGGTTCAGGGCAACGCTGGTCTGACAGGTAGCAACGTGAAACGGCTGGCTCAAACACGACCAAACCAGGCACACACGCAGGCCTCGACCACGATAAGCTGAGCGAGGGGCTAGATTCTTATGAGAGTCCTTTCTTTACAGATATTCGGAGCATAATTTGATTTATCTTCCAAGTGTTATATACGAGGTTATCTAGATGCTTTTGAAAATTCACAGTGTCATGGGAAGGTGAAGTGCGAGCAACATGGTCAAGCGTTCGACACAGAATGACGCGAGGGCCGCTCTTTCACGCCCGACATCATTTATTCATGACATGTCTTGAGAAATATGGGTTATGACGCTTCAAAGGGCACCAAAAGCCAAGAGACAAGCTTTCTTTTCTTCGGCCTTGCCGATGAAACACGAACACCACATCTACTGCGACGTGGCCAATCTGGGCAAACAATGGGAGCCGGGCAGCAATCGTCGCGCAACGGCGAGACGAAATTCAACGGCATAGAAACTCAAAACTTTCCGCTCGCCACTCGAAATTCCCCGACATTCAATGACGACTCGGAAGCCCTCATCACCTCACTTGGCCGTTGCAGGATGGGGAGCCGGAGCGGAGGAGAGGGGGGGGGGTCGCTCATTTGAAACGCCGTCTGCGACGCGGGCGGAACCACCCCTCCCCCAAAGAGAAGAAGGGAAATTCTTGTGCCTGTTTGATGGACGGGAAAAAAAAGGGGGAAAGAAGAACTTGGTGGGCGGTAGAAACAAGCATTGATGACGCGAGTCACCGAAGAAGAGCCCGAAAATAGATGGTCCATCTTGATTCATTCACAATGGGCCGGGCGGGTGCGTGGTGGAAGCGATAATGGCGGCCGCGTGGGGCCCCGGCGTCGCTCCGCCATGAGCCGGAGCCGGGTCCGGCGATGATCCGCGGTATACCTACCGATGTGGTATGGGACTTGACGTCAGAAAAGAAAAGTGCTAGACCCCGAAAATAGAGCAACAAGAGGGGGTATTCGAATTTGATGAATGTAAAAAGAAAACGACCCGATGTTTGCTTTAAAGGATTAGCTCGCCGCTACGCTTTCGAGACCTAGCATGATTACGCTATACAGAACTACACGCTGATTAGCGAAGGTGGGTGCTGGGTCGCCGAGCCATTTACGTTGCAAAGACTAGAACAACCTACCCAAACTCAAGCAGAATTGCAGCACAGGGGGCTAAGAAGTCTATGATTGACATGTCCTTGGGCAGGCCGGTTCTGTCTGAATTCCGTGAGGCGATGTCAGCGTTACTTTTCAGCGCTACTTGCTCTATTTTCCGTGGTTAACGCCCGAAGCAATTTCCCTTTTGGGCGTTATGCCACGAAAAAGTGGGGACCGGATCGCTAGCGTATTCCTTTCTTCTTTTTTTCTTTGGTGCAAGATGATGTTTCTTATCCATGTAGACAATGGCCGTTGTCCACTTGCCATCTACTCGGACAATTGTCTACGACATAACTCATCTGGTAGGGCTGATTGCCTTGGTGCGGAAGACGACCAAGATTACTTGCATCTTGTTCCAGAAATGAAAGAGTAAGACGACAAGGCAGACAATCTTTTCTCTTCCTTCAAAGGTTTGGCGCAAGACAACTACGGGTCTCCAACTAGTTTAGCAGAGTCGGCACAGACTGCCGTAGTGCGCAGGCCATCCGGGGGGTTTCCCAGTTAGTGCCACCGCCACCGGCACAGGAAGTTCCATTCAGCTGGCTAGCTCTTCCGTATCGGGCGTCATGTCGCGAAGCGATTTCGCCTTGCTGCTCGCGGAGAGAACATGGACTCGGATGGACTCGATCCTCACCACATCCATCTATTTCGGGTGAAATGCAGCGAGGTGCCCATTGCCAAAGAGAGATGTATATACATATATACATGTAGTCGGCAATTTCGTCCCCGTCTCTGCTCAAGGCGAACAAACTCGTCTTTGATCCTTAACAATACGCTACAGCCTATTAGCCAAGTACAGTGACACAGATGCAGCATCATGCCCAACGCGCACACTTCGGTGGCCATTGCTCAGGTCGTCTTTTACGCGCCCATGGTGCCGCTCGTCGTGTACCTATTTTTGCGCAATGCCCGGATTCGTCCACGCATGGCCTGGTGGCCGTTGATACCCTTTAGCTTGTGTATGTTCTTTTGCCGTGCCTGACCCAACATCTGACAAGGAGAAAGAAAACCAAAGCTCACGTAAAGATTTATCAAGTCCGCCTCGTTGGTGGCATCGTCACCATCATTGCCGAGAAGCAGCCCGGCAACACGGGTCTCTGGATCGCCGCGCTGATTCTTCTCAACGTCGGCGTCGTCCCGCTCATAGTCGCCAACCTCGGCCTCACTCGCTTAATGTACGTACCCGGGGGAAAAAGAAAAAAAAGGGGGGGATTAAGAAAAAAAAAAGACAAGAGAGAAATAAAGCTTCCAAAAGTACTGACGACAAGCAGCATACAAGACAATCACGCCTCCAAGCCCACCTACACCCACCTCGCCAAGGCCCTCCGCCTCCTCTTCCTTCTCGCCATCCTGCTCCTCGCCGGCGGCAGCGGCACCGCCTCCGTCAACGCTCATCTCAGCCGCGCCCTCACCCTCGCCGGCTACGTCGTCTTTGCCCTCGAGCTGCTGCTGCTGACCGCGACGCAGCTCTGGTTCTTTACTCGCCACCGCGCGGCGCTGCTTCCGAGTAGCCGTCGGGTGCTGGTCGCGACGCTGGCCGCGTTTCCGCTGCTGGCGGTGCGCACCGCGTACGGGCTGCTCGAGGTCGCGCGACAGGGCGAGCCGGGGAGCGCGTGGAACCCGCTGACGGGGTCGGCGCTGGCGTTTGCGCTGATGGCCCTGCTGCCAGAGTATGTGGTGCTCGTGGGCTGGGTGCTCGTGGGGTACGTGATACCGGCGCGGCGCGAGGTCGGCGGCGCGATGGAGGGGGAGGATGGGCCGAACAAGGTCTGAGGGCCCGTGGGGGTAAAAGGATGAGGAGAGAGAGGGAGGTTGTGGTGTTGAAGGATTTTGATACCGTGGGCGGTGTCTTGCTTGATGCCGTACATGATTTGAATCATGTATACAGATTCTCTTGCACTCGGACTGATTCAGTTCATTTTTGTCCACATGTCACTGAGCAGACGATAGACATGTACAAACTTGACAAGAAGAAATCCTGGATGTATTTTCAAAGAGAAAACTCGTCTAATCCACAATTGTTGGCAGGCCTTGCCATACCTTTGAGACTCCGATTGCGTATGCAACATACATGTCACTCCGCGTTACGGCAAAATAACGAAACAAGTCTGTACCGCTCAATGCATCTATAGTAAAAGGAAAAGGGAGCATGGTAAAAATGGAATCCGTCTATCATCTCCATATTGGTTAAAAGCGATGTTGACGACCGACGCTCTCAACACGGACGCCCAGCTTGACCATTTCGCGCGAATCAATGACACCACGACCATCAAACACCCAGCGGGGAATTGCCATCGAGTCAGCAATGCGCTCCCAGTCGAGACGCTCCTTGGACTTGTACTCCTCGGCGCTGCCCATGCCAGTGGCGTGGCCAGTCAACTTGGTCTCCTGCTCCTGCTGGCAATCGGGACAGGCGCTGTCGCACGAGGGCTCGGTGTTGAAGCGGTTGAGCGGATCGTGTCCCTGCCCGTTCTCGCGCTGAGCGAGGTGCTTGTGGAGCGCCAGAATATCATTTTCAGAAGGCGTGTTGGTCTTGAAGGGACGGGGATCCGATTTGGGGTTGGGCTTGCCGCCAATGGTCTTGGGCGCAGCATCGGCCGAGGGCGCGGCGGGCTTGGGCACGGGCTGATTGCGGAACTCGTCGAATTCGGTGGCAATGACGACGGCAGTGGCATCGTCGCAGGCGTCATAGGCGTTGCCGTAGACGGAAATGTTGTTGCTCTCAGCCAGCGGCCCAAGCAGGGAACGGATTTCGTTCTTGATGACCAGCGGGTTGCAGCAAGGGTCGAAAACGGCAATCTCGCGTGGACGCTCCTCGAGCAGGGTCTTGATCATCTCTAGAGCAGGAGCCTCACGGGTGTCGGAAGTGTTCTTCTTGAAGGCGTAGCCGAGAATGCAGACCTTTTTGCCAACCAAGGTGTTGTTGAGACACTTGATGACGCGGTTGGTGAAGCGATCGCGGGCGTACTCGTTCATCTTTACAACTTGGCGCCAGTACTCGCCGACCTCGGGGAGACCCATGGTGTCGGCAAGGTAGACGAGGTTGAGAACATCCTTCTTGAAGCAGCTGCCACCAAAACCAATACCAGCGACGAGGAACTTGTTGCCGATACGGGGGTCCACACCAACGGCGCGGGCGACCTCGTCGACGTCGGCGCCAGTCTGCTCGCAGACAGCAGAAATGGAGTTTATGCTTGAGATTCGTTGGGCCAGCATGGAATTGGCAACGAGCTTGGCAAGCTCAGAGGACCAGACGTTGGTAGTCAGGATGCGCTCGCGGGGAACCCAGGCAGCGTAGACGTTGACGAGAGCCTCGGCGGCCAGCTTACCAGTGGCAGTAGGGGCGGAGCCGATGAGAATACGGTCGGGATAGAGCAGATCGTTGACGGCGGTGCCGGCAGCGAGGAATTCGGGGTTGGAGAGAATCTCAAAATGGACGCCAGGGCGGTGCATGGAGATCTAGTGAGCGTGTTAGTGCCAATTCACTTGCACGGGGTTCATTGCCATGGTAGAAACGCACAGTCTCGGCGACGAGCTGGGCCGTACGGCAGGGAACGGTGCTCTTCTCGACGATGATGGCACCCTCGCGGGCGTTTTGGGCGACGACGGCAGTGACGGCCTCGAAAGCAGTCATGTCGGTGGCACTGCCAGCACCGATGCCGCGCTCCTTGGTGGGCGTGTTGACCGAGATGAGGACAACATCGGCTTCGGCGATGCTGCCGGCCACATCAGTGGTGAAGAAGAGGTTGCTCTGGCGGGGAGCGACACGGAGGTCGCCAAAGTCGGAGTTGACGGTGTCGGCGTCGCTGGTGGCCTCGTTGGAGAAGAAGGTCTCGCGGCTGCCGTCGCGGGCGATGCGGACAATGTCATGCAGGCCGGGTTCGTAGATGGGCGGGTGTCTCGAGTTCCAGCGACGGATTCGGGTCTGGTCGCGGTCGACGACGGTGACCTTGATGTGAGGGTTCTGGAAGGCGAGGACTGCCGCGGTAGGACCGCCTGTGAAGGTGTTAGATGACTGAATGTGCGTTTGCGGGATGAGGTGCCATGTTGGGCGGAGCAGTGGTCATGTGGCGACGTACCGACATAACCAGCACCAACGCAGCAGATGTTCCGAATGGTAAATTCTGGATATTTGGAGGCATTGGTGCCGTTTGCCGAGCTGTTGAGGCTCAAGGCCTTGACCGAGTCGACAATGGGTGAGGACATGGTGATGGCGGGGGCCTCTGGGTGTGTTAGTGAGGGCTGGGGCTAGTGCTGCCGAGCTGCTGTATAGATTGTTTTGGATGGACGAGGTGATGCTCGCACGTAGGCTAAATCAAAACGCGAATGAAAATCAGGCAAAAGAGGAATAGCTTCACAGGACATGTACGAGTGGAATCAGAAACTCAAACAAGAAAAAAAAAAGAAGCGGAAAGGCGGAAGGTTAAAAGGGACTTGTTGGATCGGCCACGGACACAATACGGAGAGGAAAGATGGCGTGCAAGTGGTGGCCCCGGTGCCGTGCGCTCCCTCGACGCACGCCCCCAATGGTTGTAAGTGCTTGGCCAATTTGGCCGAAAAGACCAAAAAGGAAGCTAGAAAAATACAATTAATAAATTTTTTTTACAAAAGAGTCAGTGTCAACTTTGCAGCTAGGGCCACACTCTCGCGGCGCAAAAGACGCCTGTCAAGGGGGCAACAGATAAACGTGGGTGAGGCGCTTGGCGCTGGAGGTGGTCGAATGATGGGGGTGGGGAAAGTACCCAGCACGGGTTGTGGGTGCTGGATGGACTGCATTGCGGTGTATTACAGGCAACATGACACTGTGTACAATGCTTTGGGCCGTTGCAACGTGCTCATTACAGCGGGGTTTGCCCTGTACTGATGTTCTTGACACAACCAACACATCACCAATACCTTCATCAACAAGGTGGTCATGGGCAGGTACAATCCTTGGCTTCACACTCCCTTGACGACAAGAATCTGCGGAAAACTAAATAGAAGCTGTTAGCGGACTTTACAACTCTATTCCGACGCCATGGTCAAATTTTAACTGGACCGTGGCTGACTTGAATTTCTTGGTCGGCAGCTATACAAGACTTGGCGCAGACTATCTGTTGACCTCGTCCTGTAAAACAGTGGACTGCCACAACATACAGCGCTGTTCCACCTTGTATTCCTCACCAACACGCCGCTTTAAAACTCCTAGCACCCCTGTGACCATGCTGCTACAGGTGATTCCCAGCAGCAATGTAGGTATTCGCTTTGTTGGTGATTCTAGCTTGGGCCCACTGCACCATGACCAACCTGCCTCAAGTGCCACATTGTGCGTCACGGCGCAAACTTGCCAAGACTCGATTCAATGCGCGCGACAACCTACACACTTCTCCTACTCATCCCATCACTCCCTCTAGTCCCTCATGGCCCCTTATCTACACCACATCCAGTCATGCCTGCGCTCCCCTGACTAGCCAGCCATTCTTGAGCGCGTCGGCGCCGATGCTCTTTTTTGTGGCGTTTGTCAAATCTACACCGTGACGACAGCATCTTACGCGGACTCGAGCAACTCTTGAGCGCACATCGACTCCAGCGGCACTTTTCTGCCGATCCAGCTGAACCACCCCACGGATGATTGCACGAGTCCCGGACACAATCCCGGGCCTGACGACACCGCAAATTACGACAAGATTGCTAAACCCGGGCAGACGCACAACGGTACCGGCCACACGCGCGAGCAAACTTTGCTGCTGCCCCCCAGAAACATGCAACGGGCATGGCGCAATATGCAATGCAGCCTCTGGATAGGAGGAGAGGAAACAAAAGACCGCTTTTAAATGAAGCCACACGCGGCCAAGCAATTTCTAATGCACACCTAGATACCAACACCCTAGGGATACTGAGGTTGCTTCTTGGCTCTGCTTGGCACGCGACACGCTGGTGTGGCGGACGCCAAAGGGAATAACGGGGGGGAATGCAAAGCTTGCCGGAAATGACCAGAAAAACAAAGCGCCGAACCACCAGCTCAAATGTTTTCTGTCGAGGTACAACTGGCCGTCGTCTGCATCTCAGCTCACCGTCTTGATTGCGCAGCAATGAACAAGATGGGCACTTCTCCACGACCGCAAATTGACCTCTTCCTTTTCATCACACGAGCAATATACCTGTTTAGCTCTGGCGAGGTCTTTGTTTCAACAATAAGCTTAGTTACAGAGGGGTGGGTGGTCGGGGCCGAAACCTGGTTATTAGCGCACGGATGCCTCGGATTGGTGGTCAGGAAAGCGGACCTTGTGTGCCATGCAGATGAATCGAGAGAATCGTCAAACATGAAAGAGAAGAGGACTTTTTGGCGCGCATGTCAATGGCCTCTTTGCCTCTGTCTGAGAGTGCATTGTTGTCAGGCTCTTTCGTTGACTCGAGGGACAATACATAACAACAACAATGACAACAACGCCAACTCTTTAACTTATGCTAATCTTGTACGGCAGGTTCTCGGTCACTTGTCAGCAACGGTATCAGGTAATAAAATCAACATTGCGTTTATTTGGGTACACAATTAGGTCCAGCGCTAGCAACAAGCAGTTAGCGTAGCATCTGGGGCTCTGCGAGCTGTACCAGTCGCAAACACGCATTTGTCTCTCGGCTTTCTGATTACGGATACAGGCATTGCTCTCCTGCCCGACGGGTAGATTGGCTGCTACAGACTGTGCGCAGTGCGCAGCCTGGTGTCGTGTGAGCATAACGACAGCCATACTCAGTAAAGGATAATCAGTCCCTCGACTGCCGATCAGACCCTGCGTCGTGGTTCACACTGTTGGTGGTTCTGCGTTTATTAGCTCGACAGCACCCCGTGCCCCATTAATAGTGGCACATTCTATAATATTCGGCAATCGTCAGCAATAGTACCTGTTACAGCTTGCTCGCCTATTCCCGACATCACCCGGTCGAACTTCTGCTCTATCATAAAGGCCACACGAACATGGTAAAAAATGGAGAGCAATCGAGAGGCGGTGCCGAAAAACACCAAATGAAAAGACATATTCTTCATTACCCTCTACCGTCATCACGAGCCTCTGCCGTCGTCACGAGCGCACTTGTCTGCGCCAATCGTCCAAGCAGTAGCCCAGCATCAACTCTGCGCGCCTCGCGCCTTTGGACCAACCAGCGCCCCCACGGGGTCTCGAGCCGCCCTGCTCATTCGGCGCAAGCATGTCCCAGCCCTCGAGAGTGTGTTGTTTGGACTGCGACTGTGCTGATGCACTGGTGATGACGGCACGGCAGCCTGTCATTGGCTGCAATGGAGAATGTGGTTGCAGTCTGTTCTGTGATTGGTGGATCGCGATGCAGGCACCTGATTACGGCAATTCGACGATGGTGCGGGTACAGAGGCACCGCCACCCTTGACCAGATGTTTGTGGCAATCAAGATAAAGACTCATGTTCGAGTTGGTCAAGCTGCAGTATCTGCAAAGAAAAGACGAGCGATCGGAGACTCGTACGACATGTTGGCATTGTCTTGCCGACAAAGACATGCATCCAATATAGCCTCTGCGGCGACTCGAGCTACCCACGACTCGACAAGTTTCAACGCGGGGCCTTGTATTCCGATTCCATATCTGTATCCGTACATCTATCTACATCAACTGCAGCAACTGCAACCCCTCCCCCGCTGACCTCCAGGGTGCAGGTCCCCCTCTGCCCGCGCCCCGCCTCCCGCCGCCCACTCAGGCAGACTGCCGCGATGCCCGTGGCCCTTCTCGCACTCGCTATTGATACAGATTGAATCATGGCGATGATGGCTAGACCAGGATGTGGCAAACACATGACAAGGCTGTCCCTTTTGGTCCCCTTTGGCCCTCTTTCTGTGTGTGTTTACGTTCACAGAAGCGCGCCCTAGTTTCGATAACCGCACCCATATCTGCCCCAACAAGTTTTGGATTTTATTTTACCTTGTTCTGTGGAAGCTAGAAGCTTTTCGTTTGAGGGCAACATCGGCGCCTCGCAGCCACACGTGCAGCGATCCTGCCTCGCGATGAACTCTCACATGGCGGGGGCCCGACACCTTCACGGACAAAGAGCCACCGCGCCGTATCTCTGGCCGCCCACTGCCATGTACATATCTATCTAGTCATGTGTTGACTGACTATTTACAGAGCATCTTGTCTGACTTGCTGCATCCGATTCCCTCCTCTTTGAACCTTTGTCTTATCATTTGCAGTCATTTTCGCAAGTGCATTGTAGTAGGACTATTGCTCACTTGCACGAGAGCATTGTCGCAAGGCTTACACGCCGTCTTTCTCTACCACCCCGCGACTGCTTGGTCCTGCTCAAAGATGGCCTCGTCTACCACGACCGGCCGATACCCCGACCATGACCTGTCGCAGTTCCCCAGCCAGCTCCGCGGCAAGCGCATTCTGCTGTGCACCGAGTCCTTTGGTCCTGTCAACGGTGTCAGTCGGACGACGCTGATGCTGGTGACGCACTTGCGCAACCACGGCGCGCAGGTGGCCGTTGTCGCGCCGCATAACCACACCAACCACAATACCTTTTCGCCGCCGCCGTCGCCGAGCCTCTCGCCGCTCGACAAGCAGCCCGAGGTGCGCCTGACGGGCTACCCGCTGCCCTTTAACCCGGAGCTCTCCGTCGTCTACCCCGTCCGCAACTCGACCCTCTACGCCCGCACCTTTGGCGCCGACGCCTTACCCGACATAATCTACCTCGCCTCGCCCGCCAGCCTCGGCTTCCAGGTCATGCTGCAGCTGCGCCAGCAGCCCCGCGCCCAGCAGATTCCCGTTCTCTGCAACTTTCAGACGGACCTAGCTGGCTACTGCAACATTCTCTTTCCGGCCCCGCTGAGCCACGCCGCCGTCTTTGCGTTTGACGCCGTCCAGAGCTACCTCTTCCGCCACGCCTCCATCAAGACCATCTTTTACCCCTCGCGGTTCGTCAAGCGCTATCTGGTCAAGCAAAGCGTCCAGGCGAACAAGCTCGAGCTCCTGACCCGCGGTGTCAACGCCGAGCTCTTCAACCCGATTCGCCGCAGCGAGCAGCTCCGCAAAGAGCTGGCGCCCAACGGCGAGACGATCTTTGTCACCATCTGCCGCATCGCTGGCGAAAAGGGCTTCGACTTCCTAGCCAAGGCGGCCAAGGAGATGGACGCACGTGGCCTGCCCTACAAGATGGTTATTGTCGGTGGCAACCGCAACCCCGAGGTCGAGAAGGAGGTGCAGGAGATGTTTGACCCTCTCTGCGACGAGGGCAAGGTGCTCTTCACCGGCTTCAAGGTGGGCGAGGAGCTCGCCGCCTACTACGCCAGCGCCGACGTCTTTTTGCACTGCTCCGTCACCGAGACGTTTGGCCTCGTGGTCCTCGAGTCCATGGCCAGCGGCGTCCCTGTGGTCGCCCGCGACGAGGGCGGCCCCTCGGATATCATCGCCCACGGCGACACGGGTTTCCTCGTTCCGCCTAACGACGTCGAGGGTTTCGTCGCCAAGGCCACCAAGCTGGCGTCGGACAAGGCCCTCCGCGCCCGCATGGGTAAGGCCGCCCGCGCCGCCGCGTGCGAGTGCACCTGGGACAAGATCAACAACAAGGTCGCCTGGCGCATGGCCGACACAATTGCCGAGCGTACAGAGGAAATGTCACGGGCCATTTCCGAGACGTCGTCGCGCACGCTGTCGCAGGATGCTCAGCAGCTGGTGCCCCTCTATGGCTGGCTCATGATGAACAATGCCATGCGCGAGGCCATTGTCAGCCGCATCGTCGACGCTCGTCTTGTTGGCGGACTGGGAATCATTGTTTCATTCTGGTTTATTACTGGGGCTTACATGATGTTTATTGAGTCCATCATGTGGGCCAAAAACCGCCTCAGAGGCGAGCGCCGCTTGAGCGTCTCTGCATGATTGCTACTGCTGGTTGCTATTTTACTCTCTCTTTTAGTTGGCCTTTTCATTTCACAAGTTGGCGAATGGGGCTATTTATCGGCTGATTTCTTTTTTTTGTGATGAGCTTTTGCGTGGCGCAGATTGAGCATGACTCGGCTGCATACTTTGGTTCGGTAATAACTCATTTTAGTTATCCCTTTTTATTTGCCCGTCTTGTTATCCCTTTCTTCACTCATCTCGTTTGTATAACGGAATGCAAATTATAGCTACTATGACATGGTACCGAAATGATGCACGAATCGATTCTCGAAGTTGTTCCCCTATAGTGACACATAGTCGCGGATATACCCAAATTGGATAGTCTAATTGAATCTCTATTGAATTGCCTAGATACGGCCGTAGTGAATGTTGTGAATCCGACCCTGCCGATTGTTTTGATCTACAATGTCGACAAGAGGATATGAAGTAAAGAGTGAAAGTGTGAAAAATAGAAATTATTTCCTATGAGATTGAGCAGCTCAAAGATCCAGCTTTATGCAGCCCAACCACCTCATGCCCTCGACTCTTTAAAACGACTTGCCTCCCCGTCCACGACCGCCAGCGGCAGCAGCGCCCTTGCGCTCCTTGTACATTTCTGCGTACTGGACGCGCTCAAAGGTGCCCAAGCCGTAGGCGGCCAGGCCAATTGCCAGCCAGATCGAGGTGATGATGAGGCCAATGGGCAAGATCATGA
The DNA here is from genome assembly GCA_024472245.1 of Beauveria sp. NWAFU-1. Lineage (NCBI taxonomy): Eukaryota > Fungi > Ascomycota > Sordariomycetes > Hypocreales > Cordycipitaceae > Beauveria > Beauveria sp. NWAFU-1. The sequence goes on from JANBXD010000007.1 coordinate 348,052, forward strand.
GCTGGACGCCGGGCAGGACAAAGGCGGCGGTGCCGTTGTGCAGGGCGGCGAGGGCGTCGTCGACGGCGGCCTGGGCAGCGGAGAAGTCGGACTGGACAACGTCGCGCGAGAAGACGCCGTTGACAAAGGTGGCCTCGTTGAGGCTGACGTTTGTGGCGAGCCGGACGCCGCTGCTGTTGGTGGCGGCGAGGGTGAGGGTTGGCATGACGAGCGTCTGAAGCGCGGCCCTGTTCAAAAAGCATGTCGGGTTAATGATGTCACGAGAAAAGAATAGGTGATGGGGGGTTTGTTGCGTACATGGACATTTGGTCCAACATTTCCTTTTTGTCAATTTGGCCCACGAGCATGTACGCATGAAGCAACTGCGGGTTGTGATCCTCGCGACTCTCAAGACCGCCGTCGCCGGACCTCCGCACGACCGACTTCGCGCCGCCGCCGCCCTGCATTCCCTTTCCAGTAAGAGCAGCAGGCCTCACAGGGCTCGCGCTGGCACCGTTGTACGACACGCTGACCTTGATGTCGGCGGGGGCGATGCCGGCCCAGCTGTCGCGGGGCTCCGAGACCTTGTAGAGGCGCAGCTCGGCCTCGAAGACGCCGGTGCGGGCGTCGAGCGACGGCAGATTGTAGCAGATGCAGTTGCCCGAGGGGTTGGTGGCGCGCGTGATGGCGCGCAGGGCGTCTACGCAGGCCGCATCGGTGTCTTGGTTCCACGCCGTGAGGTTGAGGGAGCCGTCGGGCCGGAGCTGGATGCCGTCATTTCTCGTGGCGTTGTTTGCGTCACCGGCTTGCGGCTGCTGGCGGCGGAGGACCGGCTTGGGCGTGAGGGAGAGGTAGGGCGTCGAGAGAACGTCTTCGGCACGGATGAGGATAGAGTCGGCGGCGAGGGCGAGGCTCGCGGAGGCGGTCCGGGCCAGCAGGTAGCCCGCCATGAGCGAGACGCCGAGGACCATGATTTTGGTTTTTGGAAGGCTTGTCGACGGCGAGCACACGGCGTAAGGGGGAGTTGACTGGACGCCGGGTGGCTCGGTCTTTGCTTATAGACTGACCGGAGCCTTTAGAAATTGACGAGGCTGAATGACAGGTACGACGGGTCTCCGCCAAGATGGATTAATTAAAGAATAAATTGGGGATATGGAATGAATTATCAAGCCTCATGAACTGCGCAGCAGCTCTCAGCCGGGAATAACAAGCGAAAAGGAAAAAAAAAAAAAAACAGAAACAAAAGTAAGCGACGATTTGCAGAAAAGAGAGAGTTACTACCAAGAACAAGAGAACAAGAAAGACAAAGCCCAGAGCGGACAAGAAACGGTAGCCAGACAAGGAGCAGAAACAAACAGGAGAAGAAACAGGAGAAGAAGAAAAGAAAGGAAGACCTGACCAGACTTTGCGGTCTGATACCAGTCTTGTTTCCTCCGAGGGCAAGATTCGGCATCCTGCTACAAGGCCATCGTCGGTATGAGACAAGGCCGGCGTGGACTGCGTCGGGTCTTGCTTGGGCTAGTTTACCTTTTGTTACGGAACGCTGGGAACGGAGGCGCGCTGCGCCCATCTTGGCGGGCATCATTCGTTGTGGGAATGAATGAGCCATGGGTCAGTCTTCTTTTGCCCTTTTTTTTTTTTCCGCCCTCGTAATCTCTCACCACGCGAAGAAAAACAACTGGCAGACTTGTCCCTTTTTTTGTGCATGTATGTCGCGGGACTGCCGATGGGCGTTGGCCATGGGAGATAAAAAACCTCGTAACCACTAAGAAATACCGAATAAGGGGTCAAACTGGAGACGCGGCATGTTGCCGGGCCAGTTTCACGGTGCGACGGCCAAGTGGAGGACTCCCTGGCCGAGTCGCCAACAGCAACTACCAGTACGCATTCAATAATTTCTTCAGACGAGTATGCTTTTCCTCTTATCAACTCGATTCAAAGGTTTCTGCTAGTTTTCAACGCTTACGAGGTAACATCTCTACTTTACTAGTAGTTTCCTGTCCTCTTTGCGCTGTTCGTCGTGAGGCTTATCAAGACCGCCAGCTCCACAGGTGGTGAGTTTTCATTTAAAAATTATTACTAAAGATTTTTTTTGACTGCATATATTGTGACTATTGTCTCAGGTCACACTATATCCCAGCCTTCCTAGGCCATATTACAGTTGCCTATTTTATCGACTTCTCAGAGCCGTCCATCCGAACTGTCATCCGTCATCAGCCCACGCTCCTCTTTGTACGGGTTCAGAATCAATCTGAGACCTAGCAACATTGGCACGCGGTAAAGGCCAACAATCGCCTTTTGCCTTTTGCCTCTCTACCCTCTTGTCCGAGTCATGCGTGAAGCATCCATTGGCTAATCGACCCTCGTTTCTCCTCCCGGAGATCAGGTCTTGATTGGCCGATCGAGCGTCGCTTCTATTTCCTCTTGTCCGAGCCTCGCTAGCTTCTATTGGCAACTGGCTTGTTGATGGCTGGCTGCATCGCCGCCGCCCGAACAGGGTTCCCCGCGTTGTACACGCACAACCACTCACAACATGCCAGCTCAGAGCCTTGTTCGGCCTGAATGCTGCCAACATCACGGCAAGAATCGTCCGTCACGACGATGAGGATGCGGTTGCATAATGAGATTCTTTTGCAGTATGGTGATTGCACATGATGGATATCTCATGTACGGAGACTGCGCTGATCACAATGCGATAACGTAGGTACGCGGCGCGAAAGCTTATCGCATCTTCAACAAGCGCCAAGCCGCTGCAACGCAGCTGTCGCTATCCAATCTGACGTCTGATAAACCTAGTGTCAATCCAATACTGGTATCAATGATGCAGGTCTCGGCCCTCATATGCGGGGTAAAATGCTTCAATACAAAGGTTGCGCAGCGATAGCTACCTCGACTTCCCCGCACGAGGCGTCCCTGGACTATATAACTCTGCACGTAGCTCGAATGGTTAAACTTAAAAATTTCGATTTCATAGCATTGACGTCGTTTCAATAAAAAAGTTGAGATTATAATCGCACTCCTTGCTCAAACATTGTCGATATGCCTGTCAAGATCCGTACTGCCCAGTCCGTCTCCCTTGACGTGCCTGCGGAACAGCAGCCATATCTGCACAACCGCTGGCATCCAGATGGTAAGTCGCCTGAATGTACCAACAATATTAGATTTTAGAAACTTACACTCATCTCTTCCAGTTCCTAGCATTGGCACGATTGAGCCTGGTGAGACTGTCAAGATTGAATGTCTCGACTGGACCGGAGGCCAAATTGGCAACAATGACAGCGCCAACGACGTGCGCGACGTCGAGCTCAACAAGTGCCACTATCTAACCGGGCCCTTTGACATCAAAGGCGCCGAGCCGGGCGACCTGCTCGTCGTCAACATCACCGACATCCAGCCCTTTGACCATTCCCCCTGGGGCTTCACCGGCATCTTTGACCGCGACAACGGCGGCGGCTTCCTCGACGAGCACTACCCGCGCGCCGCCAAGGCCATCTGGGACTTTGACGGCATCTACTGCTCCAGCCGCCACATTCCCGGCGTGCGCTTCCCGGGCCTGATCCACCCCGGCATCCTCGGCTGCGCGCCCTCGCCCGCCCTCCTCGCCGAGTGGAACCGGCGCGAGGCCGGCCTCGTCGAAGCCGGCGCCACCACGCACCCCGGCAAGACGCTTGCGCACCTGCCCGACGAGAAGCACGCGCACGCGGGGAAGGCCGATGGAGATCTCCGGGAGCGCATCGTGAAAGAGGGCGCGCGCACGGTGCCGGGACGCCCGGAGCACGGCGGCAACGTCGACATTTGCAACATCTCGCGCGGCTCCAAGACGTACCTGCCCGTGCACGTGGCCGGCGCCAAGTTTTCCGTCGGCGATTTGCACTTTAGCCAGGGCGACGGCGAGATTAGCTTCTGCGGCGCTATTGAAATGGCCGGCGTCATCAGCATCAAGTTTAGCCTCATCAAAAACGGCGTCCAGTCGAGGCGCGTCCCGCATCCCGTCTTCCTTCCCGGCGAGGTGCAGCCTCACTACGGGCCCTCTCGCTACCTCACCTTTGAGGGTTTCTCCGTCGACGAGCACGGCAAGCAGCACTACATGGATGCCACGGTTGCGTATCGACAGGCCTGTCTTCGGTCAATTGAATACCTGAAGCAGTTTGGTGAGTTTTGCAGCCTTGTTACATTTTGTTTTGGTGACTGGCTAATTTCTGGAAAATAGGATACTCGGGCGAGCAGATTTATCTCTTGTTGTCGTGCGCCCCAGTGCGAGGCTCGATTGCTGGAATCGTGGATAAACCCAATGCTTGCACGACTCTGGGTGTTCCCATGGATATTTTCGACTTTGATATCTCCATCGAGGCTGAGCCTGTCAAGCGGGAACTGGGATCTTGTGCGTACACTAGCTAAAGGCACATGTAACAGATTGTTAAATTTGGGGCGTTGAGGGCCTCAGGCTGGGGAGCGGGTGCGGTTGTGGCGGCGTGAGGGCGTTGGGTTGAACACTATCCAATAAAAATTGCTTGCCGAGTTATACAACTGCCTGGGATTTACATGTAATTTCAAAAGATGGCGGTACATCAGCGGTCTGTGGTCAACTGATATGAGAGAATCCATGAAAAACAACGGGAACCAGACAGATCCCGCCCATGGCCAGGCAATTCCTGCCACATGCAGCTTGTGCTGCGTGATTCCGATAATTAGCTGGTCTCTGGGGTAATTGTCTATTGGCGATTCCGGGGCATTTCAACACCGATCGTAAGCCTTTACCCCCCAGCACGCATCTTTAAGCCACACCGAGTATTAAATAGCTCAAGACATGCATAAGACGTAGCTCTGCTTTTGCATCTACATTTCAAGGCCAAGTCATTGCATAGGTCGTGAGAATTAGGCAACGCCCGCCGCCAAAGATGAGACTCTTGGTTCTTGTATATGGTCTCTGTGCTCTGGCCTGTACCGCCTTGGGGAATGCGCAGGATGCAAAGGACATGGCGACCTTGTTCCGGCGACGAGTGGCTGATTTCGCCGAGTTTCCCGACCCCGCGTGGTTTGGCAGCGTACCAAAATGGATCGACACGCAAAAGCCAGACGGTACATGGGCAGATGTCAATTATCTCTCAGGATGCGCCGCGCGTGAGTTTCGGACCGACCTCGACCTGATGGGACAAGGGAACATTGGCTGACAAGAGTAACGGCGCGTTAGGACGCGCCAATTGGCCGATTCAGGAGCACTGGAACCGCATCATCACGTTGGCGGCAGCATGGAGCGGCGTCAGCTTGGTAGCGGATCCGAAATGGAGCAACAGCACCGAGGCATGGGAGGCGATATCCAATGGCCTGGATTACTGGTTCAAAAACGACTATAAACCTTCCGCATGCCTCGGTGACGGCGGCAATGCGTGAGTTCTCCAGCGTTTCGTACATTGATGCATTGCCACTGACCTGAACAGCGCGCTGGGCTGCCCATGCGGCACGCCGGGGCTATGGAACACTGTAAGCCTCCGCCAATTGCCATGATGACATGGAAGACGCTAATTGTCCCAATCCGACGTTAGAATTGGTATGGACAGGCTGTATTGATACCCCAGCTGAGCTCTACGGCCTGTCTGCTGGCGCGGGACGGACACCTTTCCCAGGAGCAGCACAAAGGATGCACCCGCTTGACCGAGCGCACATACGACAACATTGACCGCTCGTACGGCACCGGCGACACCCTCACCGCCGCCAATGTAAGTGCATGCGTTGGGGGAAGCAACGTGCGCGGCACTAACTCGTCTGATTCTAGATAGTTCTCGTCTTGCAGAGCGCGGTCAGCCTAGGTTTGTTTACCAACAATGTCACCATTGTTGAGAGCGCCATGAAGAGGGCGTTTAGCGTCATGACGGTGGGTGAATAAGTTGCCCGAAATTTTGCTTGGCAAGTCTCTAATTCGCGCGGCTAGTTTTCCGATGAGGCGATGCAAGACGGCATTCACAGGGACGGCTCGTTTTTGCAACATGATGGCATACTGTACAATGGCAATTACGGAAAAGACTTGGTGTGTCACCCAGCTTGTATACAGAATGCGAGTCTTGAGAATTGGATAGCTAACTTGAATGCGACAGCTCAACATCTTTATTCAACTGCAAGGCGAGGCCGCCGGCACGCGATTCGCCGCGAATGACGCCACCCGGGAAGCCATGTCGACGTTGACTAAAGGCAACGAGTGGATGATCTTTACAGACCTGAAATCACGGCAGCAACACTGGGATTTTGCAAGTGTCCATCCTGTTACGGAACAAAGCATTCGAACCCTAATCGAGTACATAGAATGCCATTGGCCGCTTCGTTAGCTTTCCTACCAAGGATCTGCAAGCCAGTGCCGACATCAACTTCAACGTCACCAAGCTGGCACGGGCTGTCGCTGATTTCGACGACCCGTACAACGTAAATGACACAATCAAAAGGTTAAAGTCCAATGGAACGAAACAGCTCATTGGGAACAGAGGATTCTGGGCAAGCGACTACATGGTGTGTCACCAGGCTCACGACCGTCTAGTGACCTACTAACGTACGCAGGTGCACCGGCGACCGTCCTTTATCATCGCAAACAAGATGCTGTCCACACGGTCGACGAGCTCGGAGCTCGTCAACGGCGCCAACCCGCTCGGCTACCATCTCGGCCAGGGCACGCTCTTCACCTATGTCGACGGCACCGAGTACGCCGACATTTGGGCGTCGTGGGACTGGAACCTCATTCCGGGCACGACCCTCGTCCGCAACCGACCCGCGCTGGCGGCGACCAAGGTCAAATACCAGGGCAAACGGGACTTTGTGGGCGTGGTGAGCGACGGCCACGTCGGCGCGGCCGTCGAGGACTACCAGGACCCACTGGACGCGCACATTTCCTACAAAAAGGCCTGGTTCTACCTCGGCGACGCGGTACTTGTCAGTGTCGTTGATGTTCGGACAGAAAACGCGGGCGACGCGCCGACAATCACCGTGCTGGATAACCGCGCCAAAGCGGCCGGCGGTGCGTTTGTCGACGGCAAGAAGATTGAGCTGAGCAGCAGCAACGACACCCGGGCGGTTGGCTCGACGCTGTTGTACGGCGGAAACGGGTACATGTCCTACGACGCGCCGTTTGATCTTACATTGTCAGAAGGCGAGCGCACAGGCAACTGGTCCGCCATTTCGACGTCGACGGCCGGATCAGCGACGGTGCCCATCTTCTCCGCCTACACGACCGTCAACGGATCAGAAGCGGCAACGTATGCCGTGTTCCCGGCAATCAGCCCCCAAAAGCTGGCCCAGGAAGCTAAAGAGCCGTCGTGGAAGCCCGTCGACGGCGAGGGCATCTCCGGCGCGGCGGGACAGGGTATATTGAGTGTCGTGTTTTGGCCAGGCGGCGGCGGCGGCGGCGGCGGAGGAAGCGCCCGCTCGCTCATTGTCGACCTCGCGGATATCGGATGGGCGCAGAGCGGAACGGTCAAGGTGACGGCGGGCCAGCCGGGCGTGTATCTGATCACGAGCGGCCGCCGCGGCACGGGCGACGAGGGTGTGAAGAAACTGGTGGTGACGGCGGCGGATCCGACGCAGAAGCTCGAGACGGCGACGCTGGGGCTTGTATTCACGACGACGAGCCTTGGCGAGGAGGAGGAGGAGGAGGCGACCATGGAGGCGTGCGGTGTGGCGGTCAAGGCTGAGATTGAGTTGGTGTTTGCGCTGCCAAAGGGCGGCATGGCTGGCTCTTCGGTGACGCGAGAGGTTTTCTGGCAGATGGCATGAGCGGGCTCGGATCAAAAAAGACAAGGCATAGATGTCGAGGATAGGCTCGGCGAAAGGAAAAAAAAAATCAAAGCAGACAAGTGCTTGGTAAAGCAAATAGTCTGGCGCGTTGATGAGGTGGCGTCTCCGCACAGTTACTCTGGTCTGCCGCTGCAGTGCCAGGCATGCACCGTACAAGAGGGAAGTAGCAAGCAGAGCACTACAAGATCGATAAAAATATAGATTGTATTCATGAACCTCAGCTTGATGCTCAACTCAAGAATTTGGTCAATAATGTACAGAGCATTGAGCGAGCCAAAGACTGGGTGCAGTTACTTGGCTAAAGTTGTGGTATTAAATTGAAAAAAGAACATCGCAAACAGGTCACAATACAACGCTCGAAATCATTTCGCTAATAAATATACACAAATTCATCATTCTCCTTGTCGGTGAGATCCTTGAAAGCATTCTGCCCAAGGTGCTGCTCCGAAGCCCCCTCTTCACCGCCCGCGGCGTCGTTGTCGGCCTGGAGATCATGATAGTGCTGCTGCATGGAATGGTCGACAACCTTGGCCTCTTTTCCGTTACGCACGCGCCTCTTCTCCTGCAGCTTATTGAGCATGACGAGGTTGGCCCACTGGACGAGGATGACGGCGATGAGGGCGACAAAGATGCCGAGGCATGCGCGCAGGCCGGGCTTGTACTCGGGCGCGTCGGCGCTGTTGAAGAGGATGGGGCCAACAATGTTGCCGGCGGAGCTGGCGGCGTTGTAAAGGCTCATGACGACCGACTTCTTGGTGGTGCCGGCCGTGTTGCCGACGATCCAGGTGACGATGAGGGGGTTGCCGCCAAAGAGGAAGGCGAGGAGGTAGTAGCCGACGAGGAGGGCGGCGCGGGCCGAGTCGTCGCGCTTGACAGAGTAGAGCACAGCGAGGCCGGCGACGACGGGCAGCACAAAAAGCACGAGGATGGCGCCCTTGAGCTTGGCCTTTTGCGCGAGGTAGCTCGCGAGGAGGATGACTATGAGCTGCAGGGCGCCAAAGGGCATGTTGAGCAGGCTGGACGTGTACTTGTCAAAGTGAAGACCGCTGATGATGAGGGGGCCAAAGGTGTTGGCGACGCTGGCGCCAATGTTGAGCAGCATGGCCATGATCATCCAGACCCACGACTTGGGCTCCAAGATGGCCTCGACGAGGTGCTTCAACTTGAACTCACGGTTGCCCGTGCCCGTCTGGTTCGCGCGGAGTCTTTCAATGGCTTGGACTTTTTCATCGTCTGTGAGAAAGCGGGCAGAGGGAATGTCGTTGTCGAGTTTCCAATATACAAAGGGAGCGGAAACGACGGTAATCAGGCCGACGAATAAAAAGATGCTATATCAATGCGTCAGTCATGGTTTTAATCAGCTGCTGGTTGAGATGATGTTTACATTTGCCACTCTTTGAGAATGTCGGATTTGATATGTCCCAGTCCATACGACAAGGCGGCGGCTAGGATAGTGGCGAGGCCATTGGTGCCGTACCACGCGGCAATGCGGATGGGCTGCTCGGCGCGGCGATACCACTGGCTGGTGATGATGCTGAAGAGCGGCAAGCAGCCGGCCTCGAAGAGTCCGAGGAAGAAGCGGGTGGCCAAGAGGTGGCCAAAGTTGCTGCTGGCAGCCATGCAGGCCTGGGCGATGCCCCAGCCTAGACACAGGGAGGGCATGAGGATGCGATGGGGGACCTTTACGATGAGGTACGAGGAGAAGGGCTGCCAGGCGAGCTGGGCAATGGCGGCCATGGAGCCGACGAGCGAGTACTGGTTGCCGGTGAGGCCGGTGTCCTCTTTCAGTCCGTAGGTGGCGCCGTAGCCGAGGACAGACTTGTCGAGGATCTGGAGAAAGTAGACCCAGACGAGGATGGTGAGGATGACGCGGTCCGTCTTGCGGCAGATGCGGCGGCTGTCCTCCTCGGTGAGACGGACCGGCGTCGCAGCGCCGGTGCCGACGACGGCGGCGGCGACGTCGTCGTGCTTGTTAGCGGGCTTGGTGGTGGGCGGCGTGGAACTGCTGGCGTCGTCGCCGAGGGAGGGACGCGGACGCATCTCGTGGTGGGCGACGTCGTTGTCGTGCTTGGAGTCGTAAGAATCCATCGTGTTCAGCGAGAAGAAGACGACGACGGTGTACGCGAGTCGGGTGTGAGAAGTGGCATGGGGAAGAAGGAGAATCAGGTTTCGATGGCAATTGAAGAGGGCAACTTGTTTATAGCACGGCAAAGGCCAAACGGCTTTGGGTGGGATGCCATCGCCATTGTGCCAAGTCGAGTCTGGTCGACAGGTGACTTACCTCTGAGACCAAGCAACAGACTAGAGTAATTCGAGGACTAGCCGTGACGCTAACAGCTCTTTCCCCCACTCCCTCCACGCCTGAATTAGCGCCATCGACCGCTGATTGAACCGCTAATGGCAGCCGGCTATAGGGAGCTACAGGTGGCTGCAGGCTGGCTGCTTGGAGCTTGATTTCCAGCTGCCGTGTCCTGTGATTGCCTCTGTAGCTGCCTGCATGTCCCCTGTTGGTGGCTGCATTGTGGCTGTTATAGCGGTCTGTTATAGCGGTCCGTTAAAGCGGTCTGCAGCTGGCGTGCTCCCCCACGTACCGTGTCGTCAGGCATCCCTCGAACAAAGGCCATGGTTGTTTAAAAAGTTCCATCTTGGCTTGCGTTTGGTGTCTCGGAGCTACATCTACGGACTCTTCCTCTTGAACATTCGATGACACGAGTGTGATGATGTCAACCGCTCTGTCCTTCTCTTAACCGGCAGTTTTCGGGAAGCCAAAGGGCGCACAACGTGCGATGTGTCAATTGCCGAACCTATACCCGCCGCCCATTACCCAGCACCACCACCCGCTACCCACGCCACTTCCTACGGCAATGCTCTCGTGCAAGCTAAATTAAAGAGGCGCTGCCACAACTAACACTTATTACAGAGCCTATTCAGTTATGCGCGCTCGGCAATGATCCGGCTGCTTCCAGATCGTTGCCAGCTTCTGCGTCCAATCCTCCATGACTTGTTGTGCTTTTGAAAGGTTGATATCAGGGCAATCAATTAGATGTCCATCTGATATCCCGCGAGATACAATCCATGAACAAGGTCAACGTCCCCCAGATTCATTGTCCCGCAGGCAAGCATCTTGTCCTCCCGCCTCCGTGGGGTGATGTGATGGCATTCTGCGGGGGAGCCCGATCATAAGCCGACTGGCGATTGACACTCAAAAGCCGAGCGCCGTTTGATTTGCGGCGAGCCAGCAATAGCCGTTTCGCACCGTCTTGTCGAGTCACAAGTCTTGCTAATAAGTTAGTAAATGGATAGCCTGACTATTGACATCAATCAGCTTCCAGGAGCGCCTTGTCTTTTTATGTCATTGTTCAATCCTCCCCCCTTTTCACGTCGAAACTCTTCTCGCATCGGAACCCGTTTCCGCACTCCGAAATGACTGCCAGCTCTGTTCCCCTGCAGCCCACCGTCCTGGTCGTCTGCGGCCCCGCGGCATCAGGCAAAAGCTCCATCGCCCAGACCTTGGCCGACGAGTTTGCATTCCAGTACATTGAAGGCGACAGCGTACGATTTATCCTCGACTCCTCGTGTTCAATCCCATACCTAACATTTGCTCGAAACTGACTTGTAACCTTGACCATTTAGCATCACCCGCAAAGCTCCATTGACAAGATGAGCAGCGGCAGACCGCTCTCGGACGACGATAGGTGGGACTGGCTCGTCGGGCTTCGGGAGCTGGCCAAGGAGACGCTCCAAGCAGGCCACCGTGGCGTCGTCGTGTCCTGCAGCGCTCTGAAACATACATACAGAGATGTCATTCGGATCCTTGCCGAGCAACGGCCAGGGATATTGCTGCGGTTCATCTACCTCAAAGTCAGCCCCGAGGTTCTGCTGGCCAGGATCAAGGCCAGAAGCGGCCATTTTATGAAGGACGATATGCTCAAGAGCCAACTGGAGAGTCTAGAGGAACCACGCATTCACGAAACGGATGTCCTGACTGTTGACGCCGATGTTGGGTTGTCTGACGTCACGAGAAACGTAATTTCCAGCGTGCGAACTGCTGCCATCATCTGAAAGATGGCGATCTTAACAATAGACTATGAGGGAATATATGTAGATGAAATGATAATCGAACGACTTTCAAAACAAAACAAATTCTGCTTTACTTTTGGCTGTGGATTTCATCCCAGTTTCTGTTATTGCTGTATCGCGGCGGCTATTGGCAGGCATGCCTAGGTGGGGAGCCCGGCGCGGGGATTCCATCGACCTGCATTATTGGCGGCGCCATACCATGACCTAACTTCTGCTTGGCTCTTTCACAAGCAAGACTGCCATATTAACTGATTATCTACAAAATGACGACTCTATCTCTCAACGAAGTTGACAATCGCATTCGGGGCCGGCTTGCACTAGTCACAGGAGCGAGGTGAGGGACCCGTAGGCCGCGGTCGCATACCGCCATCAGGGCAACCCCCTTGTTATTAACCGGTCATGATAATAGTGGCGGGATAGGCTCAGGGTGCGCCAAGGGTCTGGCAGCAGACGGTTGCGATGTGGCCCTGCACTACTCGTCGAGCAAGGTTTGTCGACGAACGCTTGCTTCGTCTCTAACTAAATCGACGGGGGCAAGGGGGGCTGACTGCGTGCTGTTTCTAGGACAAAGCAGAGGCGCTGGCGTCGGAGCTCAAAGCGCTGTACCCGGCGCAGCTCTTCGTGACCGTGTCCGCGGATCTGACCTCGCGCGAGGCCACCCGCGCTCTCGTGCCCAATCTGCTGGCGCTGCCCGACGTCGCGGCCAAGCACGCGGCCGTGTCGATTCTCGTCGCCAATGCCGGGCTGGGCCGACGCATCCGCGACCCACAGGACATTGAAGAGTCCGACTGGGACGACATCATGGAGGTGAATGCGCGCAGCCAGTTTGTCGTAACTCGGGCGGCGCTGCAGGGCATGCGCGCGCAGAGCTGGGGCCGCGTCATTCTGATCGGCAGCATCGCGGGCCACGGCGGCGGCATCAACGGTTGCCACTACGCCGCGTCCAAGGGCGCGCTGTGCTCCATGGGCAAGAACCTGGCGACGGTGCTGGCCGCCGAGGGCATCACGGTCAATATTGTGAGTTGGACTGCGTGTGATGCTTGATTGGTTTGTCGCGCGCGCCGGGATGCTGATGAGATCCTTTTTTCACAGGTGTCGCCGGCCATGATTGGGGCGACGGGAATGATTCCCACGCCAAAGTCAAGGTAAGGATGGTCTTTGAGATGTGGAAAGGACAGAGACTGATTTATTTTGTAGGACTTGGACAAAGGGTACGGATATCGATGCGCTCAAAGAGCAGGATCCGGGCTTGGGCATTGCAGCGAGTGTGCCTGTTCACCGCCTTGGGCTTCCGGAAGAAGTGGCCAGTGTTGTCTCGATGTAAGTGATGATGTTTGGAATCTGCATTGTCATTGTCTCCGTCTTCCATCTGTATTAATTTAATTTATTCTAGGTTTGCCAAGACGGGGTATTTGACAGGGCAGGATATCGTGCTGGGGGGTGGTTTGAAATAGAGGAGGAAAGCAAAATAATAATTTTCATATTTGTATTTGTGAAGGGTCGGCTGAAAATTCAGTAGATTTTATACGAGCATGTTTGGAATAATGCCATCTTTGCTTGGATTGGCCTGAGCTTGCTTCAGTTTGCTTATGCCTGAATCCTGCTTTAAATTGTGCTGCGCCGGCATTTGCCGTAATGCTCGGCGTCGGCTTTTGCTGCTTCCGGATCTGGCTGTCGCGGCGCCACCAAGCTGGTACGGCCTGGGTTACCTGGGTGGCACGGTTCACCGGCTTCAGCCTTGGCTCTCCATCAACGTCTCCCGTGCAATTACCGGGCCATACATTGCTTCCCCAGTCCGCCCTCTTTCCCGCCGCTGCCAAAGCTCGCCCGTCGGCTTCTGCCCCCCACAGAACTTGCCTCCTCCAAACCCCATTTTCCCGGTCGGCCATCTCGGCCATCTCGCGATTACCAGTTTGTCTAACGGCAACCGATGATGACCCACCCCAGCAAAGGAAAGCGTGTATCGCGCGCTTGTATATCGTGCCGGTCGAGAAAGACAAGATGTGATCTGTAAGCCACGCCCATTCGATCCCTCACCCCGTTCAGTGCTGTTTGCATGTTGCGTGTTGCGCCCGATTCCCCCGCCGCGCAGAGCCACCGTGCAACGGCCAGCGCCTTTTTTTTTTCTCTCCTCCCTTCACCTCAGCCCGCATCCTGCTCGTCACGGGTCGATTTATTCATACATTGCAATTGCTGTAGAGATTCTACCGGCTCGCCTGGTACGCCGCCGTGCCAGCGCTGCATAGAAGAGAAGCGCGAATGTGTGCTCGCTACATCGCGGCGTGGAGGCCGTCGTGTCCGCAAGAAGAGGCCGCTTGACGAATTGGGAGCCGTCGCCGCGAGGGAAGTAAGCAGCGTCAACATGGGCGCCGGGCCGCTGCACACGCCGGTGCGGCAGCCGGCGATGCGCGAAGGCCACGGCATCGATACCTGGCCGCACGGTGGCCCCGCGCAGCAGCAGGATCCATCCTGGACAGGCGACGGCTCTGCATCCCGGACCGACGCCTCGCAGTCGGCCTCCCGTCGGAGCTCGGTCGTCCTCGACGGCCATCTCGCATCCGCTGACTTGCTGAATCCCTCGGATGCGCTCGACTTGCTGGCGCAGGTGGCCGACTTGGAGCCCGGACACAACGACAAAGATGCGATGCCGGTGCGGACAACGAGTTCAAGGCAGCCGTCTCGTGATTTGAATCTACGATATCCGCCCATATCTGATGGCGCGCTAGGTTTTGCCGACGCTGCGGCCTTGATTCAGCAGTAAGCCTGCCTAGAAACTGCTTGCTTGGGCTGGCCATGAACTGACATACGCCTTTCTAGTTACCACGAAAATTTTCATCCCTTTTTTCCCATTGTGTACAAGTCCATCTTTGACGGCCACATTTCGGAATGGATCGAAAAGGAACCTCATGTACTCACAGCAGTCCTCACCGTCGCATCTAAAGAAGAGCCTTCGTGGCAGAGGGCCCACGAGGCCTGCTCACGGCACATGGAAAGCCTCCTGTCGCCGCTCATCTACGGCGGCGTCACCACAGTCGGAGCCGTGGAGGCGCTGCTAATCCTTGCCGAATGGGCGCCTCAGCCACCGCACGAGATATCCTCTATTGGCTGCGGCAAAGAAGACTACGGTGCTTGGATGCTGGTGGGCGTTGCTATACGGCTTGGCTACCTGCAGAGACTGGAACAGACGGGCTTACAAGACGCTCCAGATAGTCAATCAGAGAGCTTTAGTCGCAAAAAGATTGCCTGGGCTGGTAAGTTCCTTGCCGTTGTGCCCGTGGAATGACAACTGACCAAGGCTACCAGCATGCTATATGAGTGATCGTCAAGTGTCGATACGCCTTGGAAAAGGTTTTTGGTCCCGAGGGCCAGGCCCAGCATCGAATCTGCGTGCCGTCGATTTTCCTTCGCTGCAGTTGCAGCACCTAGGGCCTGATAATATGGGGCTCCTGTTTCAGGCCCAGCTCGAACTGACTCAACTGTTCAGCAATGCCCATGATATTCTATACTCTTCGACTAGCCATCGCGAACAGTTGTACGTCGGTGGTGAATATGTTCGTTATATTGTATGCTACCCCGTTCATCCAGTCCTTAAAAATCTAGCTAACATTACTAGGACGATTTTGCTGCTGTTTTGAGAAAGTGGAAGATGACATGGGGAAGCTTTAGCTGTGAGTTTGCTATACATGTGTCGCTGGTTGCCTTCTGACAGTTGTTTGCAGTCACGCCGCACGTCAAGGCCTCCTTGATTCTATCGTACGACTTCTTGCGCCTGTATATAAATGCCTTTGCATTTCAGGCGACCATGAACAGAGCTGCGGCAAAGACACGCAAAGCAAACAAGAGCCACATTACAGGTCCGCTGTTTGCAGACTTGGCCGCAGCACCGGATGCCCGGTTCATTTACGAGTCGATTGACGCTGCCAATTCTCTTCTCAGCATCCTCAACAGCTTCATCGACCCGGTTGCAGGCTTAAAGTATATGCCGCTCAAGTATTCGCTGTTTGTGATTTATGCTGCCGTTTTTCTCTTCAAGGTGCGTACCAACATAGCCTTGTCGTGACGCGATCTAATCAATGCAGGCTTGGAGCGCGGGCGCGATCAGCAACGAAGGCATCACTGGGATGAGGCGCGCCATTCTCGGAACCATTGCGCAGCTGCAAAAGACGTCGACTAGTACGCAGAGCATCGGACACCGATATGCACGATCGTTGCGCCTGCTGTGGAGGAAACGACCAACCAAACGGGGCTCGAAGCACGACAACAACCAGACGTCTCAGCCCGCGCCGAACGTTCCTCCGGAGCATTCGATGTCCGGACCCCACGGAAGTTTCGACGGCGGCTTGCAAGGAGGGATCGAATTGGATGCGTTGAATGGGTTCTCATGGCGAGATTTGGACTCGCTGGGGCAGTACATCTCCAACGACGCGTCCATTCATACCACGGACGGCGTGTTGACCACGCCCGAATTCGATTCAGAGCATGGTGCGAATCCTGTTGAGGGGCTGCCTGTTGACTTTGGATATCAAAACATGTGGAGTGGTGGTGATATTATTTTTTAGTGTATTCATATTGGTTCAAGGCGGTTGAGCTTGAGTCTCGGCTTGTAATGCGACATGGGCTCGGTAGATTATTTGTCCAAAAGTACATGAACAAGCCATACGAGCTATAATCCGTTATTATATGGACCATTGCAAGCGTCGGAGCCAGTGATGAGTTTGGTGAGCCGGAGATGGTACCCGGAGTCCCGGAGTGAAACGGAGTCGCAGTCGGCAACACGATGGGCAAAATGAACGAGGTGGCGTCACGTGCCGCAGCAATGGTGAGCCGCGACAACGGGGCGCATTTGCTGCTGGGGGTCTTTTGCGCCCGCCCGCTGCTTGTGCAAAATAATTCTCGACACGCTGCTCCCCCCCGCGCGCCCTTTTTTGTCGTCTCGTGGCTTCCATGGCCAGCAATTGGACGCAGTCAACGAGGCTGGTGGCGCAGAGGGCGTCGGCCTCGGCGTCATCGTCGGCGTCGTGGCCGTTGTCGGTGCTGCATAGGATTTGCAGCCCAGGAGGAGCAGTCGCCAACACCATCAAGGCTGGCTTCTCAGCTGCGGCCCATTCGCGGCCGCAGCCGGCATCGTCAGCACGTTTTTACAGTGGCTGCTCGACGTAAGTTGCGGGAAGCACCGAGGAAGATTTCTTTTTATCACGCCGCATGCAAAGCCCCCCTGAAGTGCTAGCTGCATGGAGCTAGTGGCTCACTGCCGGCAACCTCTACTCCAGGGCGTGCAGGCGGGTTGTCAGTGGCTGCCACTGGCTGGTGAGGTAAATCAGGGTAATTCAGCGTTGATGCAGCGCCTGATTTGCACTGCATACAGCCAAAAACCAGCCACTGTTGTATCCGCTCCTTTCGTCAACAAGTTGCACCGATTGGGCGCGAGGCTTTTAAGCAGCCAAAAAATGACTGATCCACTCGCCGTCCATCTGCCCCTCACTCTAACCAGGCAACCCCGCCATCAAACTCGCATTTACGTACATTTACACCAATTCGAATAGTCCACCACCACCTTCTATAAACGCCCTCGTCACCCCACTGCCTGGTGCCGAATCCCACAAGTTCCTGCTGACAGCCTGTCTTGTTAGTATATTATCTAGCCAGCGTCCCTCATCTGCTCTCTCGAATACTCGCTCTCTGCAGGTCGCCTCACAATCTCAATACCTATACACCAGCCAGACGCGGCACTGCTCCTTTCGTCGAAACAACATGTGTAGAACCCAGTCCGGTGTCGTCCACGGCGGCGTCAAGGAGGACCCTACCAAGGGTCGCGAGCTCCTCCCCGCCAACGTCGTCCCTACCCACTACGATTTGACCCTCGAACCCAACTTTACCAACTTCAAGTATGACGGCAGCGTCATTGTCGACCTCGATGTTGTCGAGGACTCGACCTCCATCTCCCTCCATACCCTCGACATTACCATTCACTCCAGCAAGGTTACTTCAAATGGCGAGCTTGTCACGTACGTCAGAGTTTTCAAATCGGCTTTGCAGTCTGGATATTTGCTGACCCCGCCTTGACAGTGACAACGCAACCGTCAGCTCCGACGAAAAGAAGCAAGTCACCAAGTTCGAGTTCAAGGGCACCCTTGCCAAGGGCTCCAAGGCTCAGCTCGAAATCAAGTTTACCGGTATTCTCAACGACAAAATGGCGGGCTTCTACCGTTCCACATACAAGAACAAAGATGGCTCGGAGGGTATCCTCGCCGTCTCCCAGATGGAGCCTACCGATGCCCGCAGAGCCTTCCCCTGCTTCGACGAGCCTTCTCTCAAGGCCAAGTTCACCGTCCACATCATTGCCGACAAGCACCTGACCTGTCTCAGCAACATGGACGTCAAGAACGAGACCGAGGTTGGCGCTAAAAAGGCCGTCCACTTCAACACCTCTCCCCTCATGTCCACCTACCTCCTTGCCTTTGTCGTCGGTGAGCTCAACTATATCGAAACCACCGCTCACCGCGTGCCCGTCCGTGTTTACGCTCCCCCCAGCGAGGACATTGAGCACGGCCGCTTCTCCCTCGAGCTCGCCGCCAAGACTCTTCCTTTTTACGAGAAGACATTCGGTATCGACTTTCCTCTCCCCAAGATGGACCAGGTTGCCATTCCTGACTTCTCCGCCGGTGCCATGGAAAACTGGGGTCTTGTTACCTACCGCGTTGTCGACCTGATGCTTGATGAAAAGGAGTCTAGCATCGACACCAAGATTCGTGTTGCCGAGGTCGTCCAGCACGAGCTCGCCCATCAGTGGTTTGGCAATCTTGTCACCATGGACTGGTGGGATGGTCTCTGGCTTAACGAGGGTTTCGCTACCTGGGTTTCCTGGTACTCTTCCAACTCCTTCTTCCCCGAGTGGAAGGTCTGGGAGGAGTACGTCGTCGATAACCTGCAGTCCGCTCTGGGGCTCGACTCTCTTCGCAGCAGTCACCCCATCGAGGTGCCAGTCAAGTGCGCTGACGAGATTGCGCAAATCTTTGATTCTATCTCTTACTCCAAAGGCTCTGCTGTTCTGCGCATGATTTCCACCTACCTAGGCGAAGATCGGTTCCTCGAAGGTGTCCGCCAGTATCTCAAGAAGCACGCCTACGGCAACACCGAGACTGGTGATCTCTGGGCCTCGCTCGCTGCTGCCAGCGGAAAGCCCGTCTCTGAGGTCATGGGTGTCTGGACTAAGGAAATGGGCTACCCTGTCGTCACCGTCAACGAAAACGGATCTACCGCCGAGGTCACCCAGAACCGATTCCTGCGCACCGGCGATGTCAAACCCGAAGAGGACAAGGTCCTCTACCCCGTCTTCCTCGGTATCCGTACCAAGGAGGGTGTCGAGAATGCTGCGACCCTCAATGTTCGAAAGACTCAGTTTGATATTCCTGCTGATGACTTCTTCAAGCTGAATGCCAACCACACCAGCCTATACCGTACGGCTTACTCGCCCGAGCGACTTGGCAAGCTTGGTGAGGCTGCCAAGGCTGGCCTTCTTACCGTTGAGGATAGAGCTGGCATGATTGCCGACGCTGCCTCGCTGGCTGTTGCTGGTTACCAAAAGACCAGCGGCATCTTGAACCTGCTCAAGGGCTTCGACTCTGAAACTGAGTATGTTGTCTGGAGTGAGATTCTGCGCCGTTTATCAGGCGTCGAGGGTGCTTGGCTTTTCGAGGACAAGGCTATTCGCGACGGCCTGAGAAAGTTCCGCAGAGAGCTCGTCAGCCCCAAGGCTCATGGCCTGGGCTGGGAGTTTAAGGAGACTGATACCCACAGCGAGGGGCAGTTCAAGACTCTGATGTTCGCTTCTGCTGGAGGCAGTGGCGATGAAAAGATTATTCAAGCTGCCAAGGATATGTTTGCCAAGTACGTCACCGGTGATAAGTCGGCTATCCACCCTAACCTCCGGTCCTCTGTCTTCACCTTGACTTTGAAGCACGGTGGTGCCAAGGAGTTTGATCAACTCATTGAGATCTACCGTGGCTCGACTCTCACTAGCGAGCGCAACACCATCCTGAGATGTATGGGCCGTGCTGAGGACCCTGAGCTTATTCAGCGTAGCTTGGCTATGGTATTTGGTCCTGATATCAGGAACCAGGACTGCACATCTGCTCTCGGAGGTTACCGCGCCTACCCCCACGGCATTGAAGCCATTTTTGAATATCTGACCAAGAATTGGGACCTCATCATCAAGAATGTTGGTGACAATGCGTCGCTGCTGGGTGGCGTTGTTGCTATCACAACTGGCGGTGCTACAAAGCCCGAGCAGCTAGAAAAGATTGAGGCCTTTTTTGCCGATAAGAACACGAGCGCCTTTGATCAGACTCTGAACCAGGTTAAGGATTCCATTCGCGCTAGAATT
Source organism: Beauveria sp. NWAFU-1 (assembly GCA_024472245.1). Taxonomy (NCBI): domain Eukaryota; kingdom Fungi; phylum Ascomycota; class Sordariomycetes; order Hypocreales; family Cordycipitaceae; genus Beauveria; species Beauveria sp. NWAFU-1. The sequence continues at coordinate 368,270 of JANBXD010000007.1, forward strand.
GCTTGGCTCGAGCGTGACAAGGACGATGTTGCAGCCTGGGTCAAGGAAAACGGATACCTTGTATGAAATTTTCTAGATACCATATAAAGAGCAGTGTATGAAGCATATAAGTAGCGGTTTCGAGAATCTACAGATTGAAATAAGTGGACACAAGGAACCACGCAGCCTGACTGCGTGTAATTGACGACGAGCTGCATATCATGGCGGGTGGGCGAGCCTGTTCCCTTCAACTTGGACTATCATCGGGATGAGACGTGTATTACACGGACGGTGCCGGGCCCGCCGTCGTCCCGAGTGCAGGCTGTCGAGGAAGCCGGCGGGCCCGTTAGGTGGACGGCGTTGGCTCGGGCCCGCGTGGCTCATTCGTCGTGTCGATCCGGAAATAAGGGACCACGGTGCCCCTGGCTACGCGCGTGAGCGTCTGTGCTTGCTAATAAACGGTCCCCAGCTTGAATGTGACCGCGCAGGGGAGGTCTGTCTAGGGTATGATGTTGGTCGACGGGCGACCGTGGGAACGGTGTCTTGACACCGTATCGTCAAGGCCACCTCCGTTGGCTGCTATCGATAATTAGTTGGGGAAAAAACGCACAATCATTCCCACGAGGGAGCTTCTGTTTGCTCCGCCGGGATCCAACGAAGAGAAAATGCTGGACTAGTTTGCGAAGGAAAAAGAAGACGTCATGGCGGACTTTATCTTTTGGTAGCTTTTGTGCATAGGGTGGGATGCATGCACAAAATTCTAGCGGGAAAGTGGGGGAGGAGCGTAATCAATGATCGGCCACGCCGTTTAACGACAAGATGCAGGGAAGAATAACTGCGCATTTGATTGATTGCCTTTGCTGCGAAATCGTGTATCGAATCAAGATGAGGGATCTATTCATGTACTGATGGGCTTAGGGAGAAGAAGAAGAAAAGGCTGCCCAGAATCGGAGAATTCGGTGCTAGAAAAACTCCTGTCCACTGGCAACGGACTCTAGGTGGCAGGTGTGGATGCAGGGGTTTTAATAAGTCGAAAGATGGGAAATCTTAATTCACACGCGGGGACTTGAGCATAAATATTATGGACTCGCACAAAAAAAGTCGACGACTAATTTTACGGAACCAACTGACCGTCGGGCTCCGTGGCCGTCCCGACAGCGGGCATCACCCACCGCTAGCTCCGCGCGATGCGTCGGTGGGCGCTCTTTGCAAAATGATAATAATAGATGGAGGCTGTAGATGACGCAAGATGTAGATGAGGCGTTCTGCGACCCAGGAACCCGGGGCACCGGTGACGACGGATGCCCTGCCGGCCGTTCGCGTAGCCCGGGGCTTGGTGTTGACGGCAAGGCAACTTGTTCTCACGCTTTTGAGCAATAGTTCTTGTGAGGTATGACAAAGCTGTTAAGCTCTCGTATTATTAAAGCAATGCTCTTGGTTGGCCGCCGAGAGCTAGAGTAACTAGTCGTCCCGGCAGTTGAATCGCCAGAGCTCGAGGATGAAATGAATTGAGAGACTGACTAGCAAAAAGGTATCATCCGGCCGAGATGGAATCAGCGTGGATTGGCTCATCAACCTCTCGTGGCGGTTTCGGGATTCTCCACCTTGCAATTGACCTTGCATCTCTGCTGTGCATCACCGCACGCTCGCTCAGCCTCGATTTGGGCCCGGGGCTTCCGAATACGCGGAGGCCCGGCACGCAGACAACGCTCCAGATCCCAGGGGCCAAGACGGAACAAGGCCGTATTTTAGGTGGCGATGCAAATTCACGCATTTGCTTTTTTATTTTGTCAGATTTCTTTTCCGCTCATGGAGAGATGCGGATTTTCCCCGTTGGGATTATTCAGGACATTTTCAGAGGGCAGGGCCAGAACCTTTTGAAGCCGGCGTGCGGAGAAGCAATCGGGACGGGGAGAGGAAAAAGTTTGTTTTAGTTGGACGGCGGACTTTTTGAGTTTCAGCCAACCGTTGTGTTTTGTCCGCATTGCCCAAAACAAAGCACGAGGCCAAAAAGTAAAGACGACAGGCTGTGAGTGCATGCCTCTTGCGGTCTGTGTCACTTCTGCGACGGTTTGTTTACATTCCAAAGGCCTGGTCTGTCAAGCCTAGGTGAACAAGGGTCTTTATTTGCATGTTTGAGAGATGGGCTCGCCTGACAAGGTCATTTATTTGCATGGATGCGTAATATATGTTTCCAAGGCTGACGACGGCTCTGCACACCACGAACAAGAACAAACAACTACCGAGCAATCTGCAGCTGGACCAATTGTAACCTACTCCAATTACTCTTCTTCTTGAAGAGATGCGCCATCGTCACCAGACCAGCAGAATTGGGGTGAGACACTAGCCGGAAGCAGCCTGAGCAACCAATCAGCCCAAATAATAAACACTAGCAGCGTCAACTCTATCAGTAACTCCATACGCTGAGCCCATTCTCGCTCTGCATAATAAACTAAACTAAACTCTACGGGGAGTACCAGAGTTCCGTCCCGAAGGGCCGTGTGCTTATCTGGCTGTTGTTTTTCTTTTTTTTTTTTATGGGCTCCCCGGGCTGTGAGTAGTGGGCGTTAAAATCCGCAGCCGGACAGAGCCAAGCCCATGGGCTGATCCACGCCCAGAGCTACTTCAAAGCTGGAACCAACTTTGCAACTGTAGTTGTCATGGAGGAGGGGTGGCCAATGTCCCCCCCAGGTAAGTCCGGTGCAACCAAACGTTGCGTAATTAGCGATTCGCGAAAGAAGGGCATCTTCCGGACTTTGTCAGGCCCCTCTCTGCCGAGACGTTCTAGTTGATTAAAATACCCAGTGTGTCCCGCCTCAAGTTGTGGTTGTCTTTGATTTCCACTAATACATTGTCAGAGTCAGAAGCCTGTATACCGTCATAAACGCATCATACGGCCTACACCTTGTGTGTGTGCGCGTGCCCGGTAATCGAAAGGGCCTTTTTACCTTTCAACACGCTCTTGACAAGTCCTTTTGTGAGGTCTCCAAGATGGCGACCAACAATCACAGCAACACCATTCAGCCAGCGCTCGATGTGGCGCCAGCGCTGCTCGAGAACCAGTCCCAGCAGCAGCAGCAGCAGCAGCCCGGCCCGGCCGCCGGCCAGATTGACGCGCGCCAAGAAATAGAAAAGCCAGTCAAGCTCGAAGACTCGGAAGAGGATGAGCGCGACGACCAGGTGGCGCCGCTCAGCCGGCGCAACACCGACGCCATGATTGCCGACAACGACCGCGAGGAGATTATGCGCATCGCGAGCCAAATCAGCCGGCGGCGGTCCAGCGTGGCCAGCCTGCAGCAGGTGCCGTCGCAGGGCGGCGCCGGGCTCGAGTCGGACGACCCGCGGCTCGATCCGCAGAGCGACAGCTTCGATCTCGGCAAGTGGGTGCGCCACTTTGTGAGCCAGGTGCGCAAGGAGAACCGCATGGGCCCCAACACGGGCGTGTCGTGGCGCAACCTCAACGTGTTTGGCTCGGGCGACGCGGTGCAGATCCAGAAGACGGTGGGCTCGCTGCTGATGGCGCCGCTGCGGCTCGGCGAGTTTTTCCACTTTGGCAAGAAGGAGCACAAGCAGATCCTGCACGGCTTCAACGGCATCCTCAAGCCCGGGGAGCTGCTCGTCGTGCTCGGGCGCCCCGGGTCCGGCTGCAGCACCATGCTCAAGGCCATCTGCGGCGAGCTCTACGGCCTCAAGCTGGGCGACGACACGGAGATTCACTACAGCGGCATCCCGCAGAAGCAGATGATGGCCGAGTTCAAGGGCGAGACGTCGTACAATCAGGAGGTGGACAAGCACTTTCCGCATCTGACGGTCGGGCAGACGCTCGAGTTTGCGGCGTCGGTGCGGACGCCGCAGGAGCGCATCCACGGCATGTCGCGCAACGAGTACGCAAAGTACATGGTCAAGGTGGTCATGGCTTCGTTTGGGCTGAGCCACACGTACAACACCAAAGTCGGCGACGACTTTGTGCGCGGCGTGTCTGGCGGCGAGCGCAAGCGCGTCAGCATCGCCGAGATGCTGCTCGCGGGCTCGCCCATCAGCGCGTGGGACAATAGCACGCGCGGCCTCGACTCGGCCACGGCGTTTAAGTTTGTGCAGAGCCTGCGGACGGTGACGCAGATTGGCGACGCCGTGTGCGCCGTGGCCATTTACCAGGCGAGCCAGGCCATCTACGACCTATTTGACAAGACGACGGTGCTGTACGAGGGCCGGCAAATCTACTTTGGCCCCGCGGGGCAGGCCAAGCGCTACTTTGAGGACATGGGCTGGTACTGCCCGCCGCGCCAGACGACGGGCGACTTCCTCACCTCCATCACCAACCCGGGCGAGCGCCAGACGCGCGAGGGCTTCGAGAACAAGGTGCCGCGCACGCCCGAGGACTTTGAAGCTGCGTGGCTGCAGTCGGCCGACCGCCGCGCGCTGCTGGCCGAGATTGACGCGCACGACCGCGAGTTTAGCGGCAGCAACCAGGAGCACAGCGTGGCGCAGCTGCGCGAGCGCAAAAACGCCATGCAGGCCCGCCACGTCCGTCCCAAGTCGCCCTACCTCATCAGCACCTGGATGCAGATCAAGGCAAACACCCGCCGCGCCTACCAGCGCATCTGGGGCGACATCTCGGCCCAGTCGGCCCAGGTCGCCAGCCACGTCTTCATCGCTCTCATTGTCGGCAGCGCCTTTTACGGGAACCCCGCCACCACCGACGGCTTCTTTGCCCGCGGCTCCGTCCTCTTCATCGCCATCCTCATGAACGCCCTCACGGCCATTTCCGAAATCAACAGTCTTTACTCCCAGCGTCCCATTGTCGAGAAGCAGGCCTCGTATGCCTTTTATCACCCCGCTACCGAGGCCATGGCCGGCATCCTGTCCGATATACCAATCAAGTTCATCACTGCCGTCGTTTTCAACATTATCCTCTACTTCATGACTGGTCTTCGTCGCGAACCTGCCCAATTCTTTTTGTTTTTCCTCATTACATTCATGACTACCTTTGTCATGAGCGCAGTCTTTAGAACCTTGGCAGCCTCTACCAGGACCGTCTCACAAGCCATGGGTCTGTCTGGTGTCATGGTCTTGGTCCTCGTCATCTACACAGGTTTTGTCATTCCGCAGCCGTCTATGCATCCTTGGTTCGCCTGGCTCAGATGGATCAATCCCATTTTTTACGCTTTCGAGATTCTCGTCGCCAATGAATTTCATGGTCGCAATTTTCCCTGTGGCCCAAGCTCCTTTGTTCCTCCATTCGAGCCGCGTGTTGGTACTTCGTTTATTTGCGCCGTCGCGGGCTCCGTCAAGGGCTCCGAGACGGTCAACGGCGATGCCTTTATTGACGCGAGCTACCAGTACCACTACTCCCATGTCTGGAGAAACCTTGGAATCCTCTTTGCCTTTTTGATTGCCTTTATGATCATGTACTTTATTGTGACGGAAATCAACTCGTCCACCACCAGCACTGCCGAGGCTCTCGTTTTCCAGCGCGGCCATGTTCCTGGCTATCTCCTCAAGGGAGGCAAGAAGCCCGCGGAAACAGAAAAAACCAAAGACGAGAATGCCGAAGAGGTCCCACTACCCCCTCAAACCGACGTCTTCACCTGGCGCGATGTGGTATATGATATCCCCTACAAGGGCGGGGAGAGAAGACTGCTGGACCACGTTTCCGGATGGGTCAAGCCTGGCACTCTGACTGCTCTCATGGGCGTATCTGGTGCTGGTAAGACGACACTTTTGGATGTGCTGGCTCAGCGAACCACCATGGGCGTCATTACTGGCGACATGCTCGTCAGCGGAAAGCCTCTTGATGCCAGTTTCCAGCGCAACACCGGTTATGTCCAGCAACAGGGTAAGAGCCGTCATGTCAACATTCGTCTACGCTTTGACTAACCAGATATTAGATCTCCATCTCGAAACCGCAACGGTCCGTGAAAGTCTTCGATTCAGCGCAATGCTTCGCCAGCCCAAGACGGTCAGCAAACAGGAAAAGTACGACTTTGTCGAAGATGTCATCAAGATGCTCAACATGGAAGAATTCGCCAATGCCGTTGTTGGTGTTCCTGGTGAAGGCCTCAACGTCGAGCAGCGCAAGCTTCTGACCATTGGTGTCGAGCTCGCTGCAAAGCCCAAGCTGCTTCTCTTCCTCGACGAGCCCACGAGTGGTCTCGACTCGCAATCTTCTTGGTCCATCTGCTCGTTCCTGCGCAAGCTGGCCGATTCCGGCCAGGCCATTCTCTGCACCGTCCACCAGCCCTCTGCCATTCTCTTTCAAGAATTCGACCGTCTCCTGTTCTTGGCCAAGGGCGGCAAGACTGTCTACTTTGGCGAGATTGGTGACAATTCGCGAACGCTGCTCGACTACTTTGAAGGCAATGGTGCCCGCAAGTGCGGCGATCAGGAGAATCCCGCCGAATACATGCTCGAGGTTGTCAACAACGGCTACAACGACAAGGGCAAGGACTGGCAGTCGGTCTGGAACGATAGTCAGGAGAGTGTTGCCGTTCAAAAGGAACTTGACCGCGTTCAGTCAGAGCCCCGTCACACAGACTCGTCTACCGATGACCATCAGCGAACCGAATTTGCCATGCCGCTGACCACGCAGCTTCGCGAGGTCACCTATCGCGTCTTCCAGCAGTACTGGCGCATGCCCAGCTACGTCATTGCCAAGATTGCTCTCAGCGTTGCGGCAGGTCTCTTTATTGGCTTCACTTTCTTCAACGCCAAGTCTAGTCTTGGTGGGATGCAGATTGTCATGTTCTCCGTCTTTATGATTACCAACATCTTCCCTACTCTTGTTCAGCAGATTCAGCCTCTCTTCGTCACGCAGCGATCGCTGTATGAGGTCCGCGAGAGACCAAGCAAGGCTTATTCCTGGATTGCCTTTGTTCTTGCCAACATAATCGTGGAGATTCCGTACCAAATCATGGCAGCTATTCTGATCTGGGCCTGTTTCTACTACCCGGTTGTTGGCATTCAGACGTCTGATCGCCAGGGTCTGGTCCTGCTTTTTGTCATCCAGCTGTTCCTGTACGCCTCGTCGTTTGCGCACATGACCATTGCCGCCATGCCGGATGCGCAGACGGCCTCGAGCATCGTCACGGTCCTCGTCTTGATGAGCATTCTGTTCAACGGTGTTTTGCAGCCGCCCAATGCGCTGCCCGGCTTCTGGATCTTCATGTACCGCGTCAGCCCCTTTACGTACTGGATCGGCGGCATCGTCGCGACCATGCTGCACGGCCGCGAGGTCGTGTGTGCCGAGAAGGAGACGCAAATCTTTGACCCGCGCGACGGTCAGACGTGCGGCAGCTACCTCGCGCCTCTGGCAAGCTCTGCGCCCGGCACGCTGCAGAACCCCGACGCCACGGCAGACTGCCGATACTGCTCGTACAAGGTCGCTGACCAGTTCCTGGCGGGCTCGCGCATCTACTGGAGCGAGCGCTGGCGCAACTTTGGCCTCATGTGGGTGTACATTATTTTCAACATTTCCATGGCCATTTTCGTCTACTACATTTTTAGAGTCCGCAAGGGTGGCTTCGGACTCGGAAACCTATTCAGTAAAAAGGCGGCCAAGCCAAAGAAGGAGGAGGCTGTGACGGAAAAGGCGACCAATAGTGGCTCGGCTACGTCTACGCCTCCTGTCGCCAACTAAAATACATTTCGACTTGCTCGACGATTTAGTTTTTGAAAAAAAAAAAGGGGACAAAACTCTTTCGTTTTATTTATATTTAGATCTTTTATTGTTACTTGTCTAATACATGCATCTTCTTCTGTTTACTCGCTTTCATGACTGTAAACAAATTCGGGCCATGTTCTATCATGACACTTAAGAGTATTGCGAGCTTGTGGGATCTCTCAAATGTAATTATTGGTCTTTTCTATGAACTATATGGGTACGTTAATTTGCAACGCGGAGTTTAGAGTACAAACCAAGGCAGTTTTGTGCGTCTCTGGCCATGAAGCCCGAATATGCCGAGCACAACTTACAAGATGGCTATTTCTCAATGCTGATACAGCTTTATAATCCGCAACGGGCAACCCGAGTATGCCATGTTCAGAAGCTTTTCAAGTACCGAAGCCACCAGCAATTACTAGGTCCCCACAAACGGCCAAGAATCTAGTCTCCCAGACAGGGCTTCATCTAGAAGTGTGGTCATGCGACGAGCCGCTGTCATTTTAGCGAGTGACATGCCAACCACGCCTCGGGAACATCAGACGGCAGAAGATGCGCGGCGACGCTTTTACTCCTGAGGCGTAACAATATTACCGCCCCGACCCTGGCGCGAGCTCTGGGCTCCGCTGCGAGCGGAGGATTTACTTGTCAATTCTGCAGCAACGCGAGTGACATGGAGCGAATGGCGGGTATTGTGCGTGGACAACAAGCTGTATAACCGGGGGAGTCCTTGACGATTCCGTTAATAAAGGAATACCTTGATATTGCTCCTCTTCCGGCGCATGTGGGGATGTAGCGTAGGAATAGGTGGATGAGTACGGATAGAGCATCGCCACTGCGTCCCGACTTGCTGTCACGAGCGGAGCCGGCGCAGCATGAAGCTCTTTCCTTCTTATACATTGCATGAATAGCTTTTTTTTTTGCTAGCCACAAAAGACGTGGCATCACAACGAAGGAAACAGGATGAAAACAGCGGGCGAGTTTGCGACCTACAAACTAAACTACCTGCTGCCTCGCAGAATCGGTGTAGGTTAGTTTGATACTTCCCATTCGACGCTGTTTTTTCGGTCATCCCAACAGAAGATGCGGTCCGTTTTCCGCCTGTCCATTTCGCAAAAACCCAGAGAGCTCCCCTGCTAACTAACTAGAGTAACTAAACTACAACGAGTTAGAATTTAAGCTTGTAGCCAACTTGGCAGATCGACAGCTCACATCCCAATCTTGCACAGTGGGCTTCGTGGCTTGCTCGCCGGTCTAGTTTTTTTTTTCCGCGCGTTGGCTCTAAAGTAGGTAGTTTTCGGCACCTGTCAAAAGCTTCCCCCCGTTGCAGATTTTCGTCAGGTTGAGATCAGGATGTGCCCTGATTTGCCCCCCTGAACAAGTAAACATGCTGGTGGCCGTAGTTTTGTATCAGTAGAGCTGAGAGGTTCACAAGGCTGCTATTTCGGAATCCATGCTGCAGGGCGGAACTGTTTCAGCATCTCCGACTCTGCTGCGAGCCCTGCGACGCCTTGTACTTTTTGCGACTCGGGTGATCCAGTAGCTGGACAATCAATGATGATACTCCTTTCCCGTCCGTGTGGAGGGCCCCAGTGTGGCTCAATCCGTCTCTCACTCCGTCGTTTCCGACTCCGTCGTCGAAACTGTTCGGATGAGCAACTTGATTAGTTACTTTGGTTCGCAGGGGAAGAAGAGAGCCCACACACACTCGTTTGCGAAAGTGCATGGTTCACGACTCAGGTCCCTGGAATCTTGAACAAGGCTGTTAGCCGAGCTGACTGCCAGGGGCGAGCGAGCCATTGTCTCGATTCGATCTGTAAAATGTAGATGAAGGTCATGAACCCTCTTTGTGCATTCTCTTGTCCGAGATTCTGGTGCGTCGTATCAAGATCATGTCCGAAGCCAAAGTGGCCGAGGCCGCTGCCAATGGCAAACTGCCAGAGGGCATCACCGAGGCCTTTCTCAACGAAACCAAGGATCAGCCTGCAATCATTGCCATTGTGATTGTGGCCGTATTGACGTGCTGCGTGGTTCTCTGTCGCCTGGCCTCGCGAGCATTCGTCGTTAAGCGCATTGGTATTGATGATGGCCTGGCCTTGGCATCTCTGGTATCTTGTCCTCTTGAATGGTGGTGGCATCACCAAGTTTGCTGACTATTGCTCAACAGTCTTGCTTCATAGCATTTGTTGCTCTTTGCATTCACCTGATACGATTGGGTTCGGGCCGCCACTTTGCGTACATTGAGATTATCCTCGACAACGACACGCAGCTTTTGACACAGCTTGTCGATTTCATCGCCCACATCATCTACACGATTGCACTGCTCCTTTGCCGCGTTTCTGGACTGGCTTTTTACTATCGGCTTTGCAACATGCATCACAAGTTCAAAATCGCAATTCAAGCCGTCTTTGGAATCCTGATTGCAGGATTTCTACCGCAAATCTTTTTGATCATTTTTCACTGCAGACCGGCAACGGGATATTGGCCCTACGAGTTCCAACCCGAGTTTGACAGATTCCAGTGCCTGCAATGGGGTTTGGTGTACAGTGTCAACTCATCCGTATCGCTGCTGTGCGACTTGCTCATCTTTGGCATTCCTATTGCCATGCTTTGGACCTTGGAGATGAATCGCAAGAGGAAAATTCAGCTCGGATCTATTCTCTTGCCTGGAATCCTGTAAGAATCGTGTGCCCAAACTGGTACCGTACTGCGCTAACGGCAAATTCAGTGTGATTGCCATCTCCATTGCACGATTGATTCTGGTAATTCGTGGCCAATGGGAATCCGACATGGTAAGCCTATTAGCTACGATTTATTATGGCGTTGTGGCTCACTAACATGACATAGTCGTGGGAGTACAATCCGATGCTCGGCGTTGAAGTGGCTGAGATTGGCGCGACCTTGATTGCGCTATCTGTTCCAGGCGTCAAACCCATCTTTGACAAGTTTGTCCTGGGCAAAAAAAATACTGGCGAGACGTCGGGTTCGACGGGACATCGGAAACAGAACAAGACAACTGACTCGGGCGCCACGAAACTGGGCACCCTGAGACAGCGGAGCGAACACCTGGCTAGTCGAGACGAGATAGTTGCTCCCAACTACGAGACGGCGGTGAGCGCCGGAAACAACATCAGTCTAGATGATTTTCACAGCACCAAATCAACCGATGGCATCTATGTCAAGGTGGACTTTGACATACAAGAAGGACGGGCTCGCCGGTAGCGAGTCTGTGAGGCGGGTGTAGTATAGGCCCTTTTTTTTTTTTTTTTTTTTTGTTATATAGAATAATAATAAAGCTGTCAGCTGAAACCCGGAGTCGTCTCGAAATGGTCTGTTCCCTATCCAACGCCAGGTTTGCACTGGGAAACAAGGACTATCCAATGCCAGAGTGACCTGATCTGCCCTAGGAAATAAGGACACGAAATAAGCCGAAAGATTCCTCTTTGAGTCTTGACCGAGTATTGGTGGATTCTGTATTTAATAGTCCGTTCGTTGAATTGCCTCCTGTCCACACCAATAATATCCACCAGCGAGCCCGCCTTGTTGCCTGCAATGAAAGAAGCGAGTCATTGAGCTGCCGTCCTAACTAGCGGTGGGGAAATAAAAAGAAGCTCAAGCCACCTCGAACTGGATACACACTTGCAGCGCCATTTATTGTTGGCCGACGGTTTGCGAATCTGCAGTAGCGCCGCGGAAAGAAGTCGAAAAAGAAGATGGAAAGAAGGTCCCCCCGACGCACTTGCCAGTTTGCCACGTTATTCAGGGTACCACAATATTTACACAATATTGATAATTACGACTCGGGCACCCGGAGATTTTGACACGCGTTGGCAGGGATCGCTAGCTGACTGGATGCAAGGGGGGAAAGCCAATTGCAGTCCTTCGTCAAGGTTAGATGCACCGTCAATTTCAGTCACCCTATCCATACTAGTATATCCCGCCCACTGGCGGATCATGCCGTTGAAAGTTTAAAGAGACGTTATATGTAGAGCGCTGGCCGCGCATCTCTCTGCCCTCTGGCATGACACCAGCAGATTGGCTGTCACAACAGGAACAATTGCACGACAGTGATCGACAAGCAGCAGCACCCTTTTTTTGCCCTTGGCCGCCGATCCATCATCATGCATGCTGCCATCTTGTCGGCTGCGGCGCTCTTCGTCGCAGTTCGCGCCTTTGACACGCAGCTTACGCCGCCGCTGATTCCGCTGCAGGAAAATGCCAACACGACCGAGCTCTTTCCCATGGCTGACTGCCACGGCCTCAAGCTGGAGGAGGCCACCATTGATCAGATGCAAGAGGCCATGAGACAGACCAACCTGACGTCGTTGAAGCTGGTGGGATGCTACCTGACCAGGATAATCCAGACCCAAGACTACATCAAGTACGGCCTCTTCCTCTCACGACTCGACATGTTCCTTTTTTTACTCGGCCTCTAGCTCTTTGATTGCTAACCAATGTCTGTCAAGCTCCGTGATGCAAATCAACCCCGACGTCTTCGCCATTGCTGCTCAGCGCGACGACGAGCGCCAGAGCGGCAAGCCCTGCGGTCCGCTGCACGGCATCCCCTTTACCGTCAAGGACAACATTGGCACCAAGGACAACATGGAGACGACGGCCGGAAGCCTGGCTCTTCTCGGCAGCATCGTGCCCCGCGACGCGCACGTCATGGCCAAGCTCCGCGAGGCCGGCGCCGTGCTCCTCGGCAAGGCCACGCTCAGCGAGTGGGCCGACATGCGCAGCAGCAACTACTCTGAGGGCTTTTCCGGACGCGCCGGACAGTGCCGCAGCTCGTACAACCTCACTGTGAACCCCGGCGGCAGCAGCTCTGGCAGCGCTGTCGGCGTCGCCGCCAACGTTGCCGCCTTTTCGCTCGGCACCGAGACTGACGGCAGCGGTACGTCTCATCTTGCTCTTTGTTTTCATATTACTAACCTCAATCATGCAGTCATCAACCCTGCCTCGCGCAATGCCCTTGTCGGATTCAAGCCCACCGTCGGCCGCACGTCGCGCGCCGGCGTCATCCCCGAGACGGAGCACCAGGACTCGGTCGGCACCTTTGGCCGCACCGTGCGCGACGCCGTGTACGCCTTTGACGCCATCCACGGGCCGGACCCGCGCGACAACTACACGCTCGCCGACGGCATCAAGAAGGCGCCCGAGAAAGGCTATGCGTCGCTACTCGCTAAAAAGTCGGCGCTCAAGTGCGCGCGCTTCGGCCTGCCGTGGATGAGCTACTGGCGCTTTGCCGACGACGAGCAGCTGGCGGCGCTCACGCAGCTGCTGGACATGATGCGCGACGCGGGCGCCACCATTATCAACGGCACGGAAATCACCGACCACGAGACCATTGTCAGCCCCAACGGCTGGGACTGGGACTGGGGCAACACGGCGCGCGGCCGCGCCAACGAGTCGGAGCTGACGTACGTCAAGGTTGACTTTTACAACAACATGAATGCCTACCTCGAGGAGCTCACAAACACAAACATGCGCACCGTCGACGACATTATCCAGTACAACTTTGACAATGACGGCGCCGAGGGCGGCCGTCCCTGGCCCCTCGGCCACCCCGCGTGGTACTCTGGCCAGGACGTCTTCCTCGCCTCGCAGGAGACACGGGGCGTCCAGGACGAGACGTACTTTCAGGCGCTCGAATACTGCCAGTCGACGGCGCGCAGGGGCATCGACGACGCGCTCCGCCACAACGGCACGCGGCTCAACGGCCTGCTGGTGCCGCCGGGCGTCGGGCAGAGCTACCAGCAGGCCGCGCAGGCGGGCTACCCGGCCGTGACGATTCCGGTCGGCGTGAGCGCCGAGTCGGGCATGCCCTTTGGCATGGCCATTCTGCAGACGGCATGGCGCGAGGACGAGCTGGTCAAGTGGGCGAGCGCCATTGAGGACCTGCAGCTCACGTCTGGCACGACGCTCAAGCGTACTCGGCCGACTTGGCGTGGCTATCTTGAGCGCAACGTTCCGGTGCCGTTTTAAAATGCCATTTATACGAGTGTTGCCAAATTGATACCCAATAAAAGATGGGGGGGGGTTAGAGATGGTTTGAGCCGGGCTGCATACACAATGCACCACTATACATTAACAGACTCTTGACAAGAAATGTTTAAAGATTCGAGTATAACAAGCTGTTTTTGATGAGATGCTCTGTTCAAGGCAGAAAAGGGATAGTTTCTGTAGACCACAATTATCCGCTCCCAATGTTCCCGCTCCATCCTCACCAGTCTGTGCGCTTTTCAAGATAAAGTTTGTGGCGCTCTACTTGCTGGAGACACGACGTCCCATACTCGACACCATGCCCGAGGTGTCTCTACAGTGGCGTGCGGACAGTGGCGACGGGTTTATATCGACAAGACGTAGTTATTGATAAAAGACTTGGCATAAGTGCCAACATTTCTCATTTAATTTGATTTGAATTAGTTTAATTTTCATTCAATTCGATTTCATTCAATTTGATTTTCATTTAATTATATTCGCTTTTCATATATACCAAAAAAATCAAAAACAGGCTACCAAGGAAACCACCATAGTTTACAGCTTCGCAAACAAGCCGGCGCAGGCACCCTTGCCGAGCTGCACGAGAGTGCTCTTGGTGCGCATGTAGGCGCGGATGCCCTCCTCGCCGTTTTCCAAGCCGAGGCCGCTCATCTTCCAGCCGCCGACGGGCATCTCGGCGGGCGACTCGCCCCAGGTGTTGATCCAGGTGATGCCGGCGTGCAGCTGGCGGACAACGTCCTGAGCGAGGCCGACGTCGGAGGAGACGACGCCGGCAGCGAGGCCCATGGGCGTGTCGTTGGCGCGGCGGACCACCTCGGACAGCCACTGGTCCTGGGTGCGGCCGCGTACGGCGTAGGGCAGGATGCACATGACGGGGCCGAAAATCTCTTCGCGGGCGACGCGCATGTCGTCGGTGCAGTTGGTGAAGACGACGGGGGCCACCCAGTAGCCGGCGGGCGTGGGCTTGCTGCTCTGGGCGTCGCTGGCGCCGTCGTAGAGGACCTGGGCGCGGTCGACGTCCTTGCCGTGGCTGATGTAGGCGAGGACCTTGTCGCGGTGCTGGGCGGAGACGACGGGGCCAAAGTTGACCGACTCGTCGCGCGGCATGCCCATGCGGATGCCCTCGCGGCAGCGCTTGACGAGGGCCTGCTCGACGGCGGGCAGAAGCGTGTCGGGGACAAAGACGCGGGTGCCGTTGGTGCAGACCTGGCCGGTGGAGAAGAAGTTGGCGGCCATGGCGACGTCGGCGGCCTCGTCGGGGTGGGCGTCGGGGAGGATGACAACGGGGCTCTTGCCGCCGAGCTCCATGGTGATGCCCTTCATGTCCTTGGCGGCCGAGGCGGCGACCTTGCTGCCGGTGCTGACCTGGCCGGTGAAGGAGACCTTGGCGATGCCCGGGTGGGAGACGAGGGGCACGCCGGCGCTGGGGCCGTCGCCGTAGACGACGTTGAAGACGCCCGGCGGCACGCCGGCCTCGACGTAGATTTGGGCGAGGGTGTTTGCGTGCAGCGGGGTGACCTCGCTGGGCTTGTAGACCATGCAGTTGCCGGCGGCGAGGCAGGGGGCCGACTTCCAGAGGGCGATCTGGATGGGGTAGTTCCAGGCGCCGATGCCGGCGCAGACACCGAGGGGCTCGTGGGAGGTGAGGACGTAGGCGTCGCTGCGGAGGCGGGTGTGCTGGCCGGGTTGGCCGCCGGCGACCAAGTGGGCGTAGTACTCGAGGACGTCGGCGCCGGTGACGACGTCGACCGTCGACGTCTCGGACCAGGCCTTGCCCGTGTCGAGCGTCTCGGTCAGGGCGAGGGCGTCGTTGCGCGAACGCAGCAGGGCGGCCGCGCGGAGGAGGATCGCGGCGCGCTGGGCCGCGGGCGTCTGCGACCAGGCGGGAAAGGCGGCTTGGGCCGAGGCGACGGCGTCGTTGATTTGCTGCGGCGTCGAGGTGTAGATGGTGGCGAGGGGCGCGGCGGTGCTGGGGTCAAGAGACTGGAAGGTGTGAGCGGAAGAGGAGGATTTTGGCTGTGGCTGGCCGGAGTGAAAGGTGTGAATCTCGTTGGCAAAGGTCATGGCGGCGGTGGACGTGGTGGGTGATGGCTTCGTTTTTGCGGTTGATGTCGAGATTGTGTGACACAGGATGGACGAGACCGCCGCAGCTCAGTGTCCAGTGGAGGGTGCCAGCAGGCAAGATGGTGAGCGGGAGAAAGTTGACGACGGCGAGTGACACGAAAGCTATTTCCGAGCAGGGTAGGTTGTTTGAGCAAGCAATGGCAACTTGAACTAGCTTTGGAGTCGGTGATGATGGAGCTGGAAAAGAAGCTGGCGGCGGCTAGCGGAAAGCCGGTCGAGTCGGCGGCCGTGACGTACCTAGGTACGGAGTGGTGGGGCACAGAATTGCCAAGCAACAAAGGTTTTAGCGGTTGTTACAGTGGCTGTGGTGACAAGCTGGACGAGTTGTACCTAGCGGTCATAGTGGCAAGGGAGCCAAGTTACAGGGGATATGGCCCCCCGCAGCCCACTGAATACACCAAGGTGCTGGCGGGCATTAATGCTCGTACTCTCAGATATCAGTACTTGCGTGCAATCACCAGTAAAAGCTGGTTGAACAACTAGAACTGAATAAAGATCAACTGACTTGAACCCTTTTCGTTGATTCCGGAGCTCATCATGGTGAAGCAATGTGATGCTGCACAGCACCGATAGACTGGGAAAGGTTATAGCGGGCAAGAGTGCTGGCGGATGGTGTTTGATAGCAGGCCATGGCAGACGCAAGAAAAAACTTTGAAAAGCAAAGTTTTGATCGGCTTTACGATATACATCCCGATCTTTTCAAATGGCCAGAGATCAAATTGCTGGGCAAGCCGCGCGGCGAATGCCACCGGATTAGAAAAGTACTCTCGCTGTGATACAGCTTCTGGCGGCAGTGAATGTGTACGACTGTCAAGTTGAAACCGGCAGCTGATGGCAACACGGAGCACGGTCCGATCAGGTGCTCTCTACCCCGGGCGTTGCTACGTCTGACTAGTAGCCGCCGTGTGTCGACTATTAATTGAAGTGTAGGCCGGGCCGGGCTTGACATTGGCCACCGCCGGACGCTATCAAGCCGTGAGCCAACTTGCCAGCCACCGTGGCGTTGAGATAACGAACAAGTCGGTAAATGGCGCCATGACAGTAAAACACGCCATGACAGAAAAAAAAAAAGTCGGGAAAAAAGTGAAAAAAAAAACAGAGACGAAGCCGTATGCAAATTCCACGCAGGCAACCCGGTCTTCAAACTTACAAAAACGACACCGCGGCTCCGCGCCCCTCGGAAAAAGGCCCCACCATTTCCTAAAACAGTCACTAACTAGCAACTGCAGT
This sequence comes from Beauveria sp. NWAFU-1, assembly GCA_024472245.1. Taxonomy (NCBI): domain Eukaryota; kingdom Fungi; phylum Ascomycota; class Sordariomycetes; order Hypocreales; family Cordycipitaceae; genus Beauveria; species Beauveria sp. NWAFU-1. Next base: position 385,263 of record JANBXD010000007.1, read on the forward strand.
CCACATAGGTCAGGGTCCGCCGGGGGATAAAACAATGAACAAACAGAAACGGAGTTTGTGAGTAAAAACTGAATCGCTATTACCACCAAGTGCCAAGGGGGCAAGAAAAAAAAAATCGTCGTCTCGGCGGGGTGACGGATAACCTTGTTGAACCTTGTTGGAAGGCAGAATCAGAGATGGAGGGGATAAAAAGAGGCCAAAATGACATCAGCGACCTGCCGGGGGCTCCGCCAGCCCCAGAGGGCGCTGTCAAGAAGCTGCTGCCATGGGCTGTTTGTGTGGTGTTGCGAGGGGTTATACAAAGACCGAAAGGTAATTTGAAAAGGCCAGTGATAAGGAGGGCAAGCCACCAAAGGAACAAACGGCATTCATGGCCTAGGTTTGGAGCGCCTGGTCAAAGCCTGGTCATGGCCATTTTACAGCCGGTCACAGCCGGTCACTGCGCGGCTACAGCGAGGCCAAGTTGCTTGCAGTGGTGGGCACTGGACCTGCACCCCACTGTCCATACCGTGGGCCTGCATGATACAGTAGCGTCGTATTGAAGCGGTTGGGAGGGAAAAAAAAACCTGACGGTTCTTGCACCGGTAGAAACTGATGGCTGAGAAAATTTAAAACGAAAAAACAATGCCGAGCCTGCGTATTTACTTGCAACCCCAGCTGCTGCAAGCCTCCCCAGCAAGGCTGCGGGGGGCTGGTGCAACATGTCAAGCCCCGCCCATCGCCCAAAATCTACACGGTGCATCTTGGGGGAGGGAATTGATACTGTGCAGTCCCATACGTACCTGCGGAGACATTACAGTGCACACAGTGTCATTTCGAGATGCACACCAATGTGTCGTCCTACTTTGTACGTGATGACCACAACACCACAATACTTGACAACTGGCGGGCGGCACGGTGGCATGTCGGTGAGACGACCCTTTGCCAAAGCTGACTCTTGTCCAGGGTCCCAGGGTCCACCCGCTGCGCAGCCAACTCGCGTGATCGCAATTAGCAATTCCGATGCTCCGCCTCGGCCAATCTTGCCGCCATCATTCTTTTTTCTTTGGCCGTCGTCGTCACTGTTCATCTGTAAATATTCTAGTCAATAGAGAATAGCGCCAAACTTTGCAATCGCTTGGCTGACTTTCTTCCTTCCGTGCAAACCGCCCAATATCTTATCTACTGGTTCTGTCCCCCCAATTCTCCAAGAAACCCATTTCCCCAACTCTCCCCTCCATCTTTTTTCTACCAACATCCTCTTGCCTCAACTTCCCACCACCTCCCATCACCCCTCACCATCTATTGCTCCGACTATTCCATCTCAAAGCTACAAGTGACGTTTAATCGCCTACTTTATTAGCTTTTCGTCTTACTCGCTCCCTGACCTGACCTGCATATCCACTCCGGTTCTGGTCAAGCTTTGCTGCTGCTGCTCCACCCAGACGTTTCTCATTCTTATTAGTCCACACTTCGCCCGTCACACTCTCACGATACTGGATACTTTTCTCATCCCCATCGACTCCAGCATTCAACGCCCATTTGCCAAGATGACCACCCAGGTTCTCCCCGCGTCCGCCGCCACCACCTTTGACTACATCATCGTCGGTGGTGGCACCGCTGGCTGCGTCCTCGCTTCCCGCCTCTCCAGCTACCTCCCCGAGCGCAAGATCCTCCTCATCGAGGCTGGCCCGTCCGACTTCAACCTCTCCCAGGTCCTTAACCTCCGCGAGTGGCTCTCCCTCCTCGGCGGTGACCTCGACTACGACTATCCCACCACCGAGCAGCCCAACGGCAACTCTCACATCCGCCATTCGCGCGCCAAGGTCCTCGGCGGCTGCTCCTCTCACAACACCCTCATCTCCTTCCGTCCTTTCCGCCACGACCTCGATCGCTGGGTTGAGCAGGGCTGCACCGGCTGGACCTTTGAGAATGTCACCCGCCACATTGACAACCTCCGCAACACCTTTCAGCCCGTCCATGCCCGCCACCGCAATCAGCTCTGCAAGGATTGGGTCAAGGCCTGCTCCACCGCTCTCAACATTCCCGTCATTGACAACTTCAACCACGAGATTCGCGAAACCGGCCAGCTGACTGAAGGCGCTGGCTTCTTCAACATCTCCTACAACCCCGACGACGGCAAGCGCAGCAGCGCCTCTGTCGCCTACATCCACCCCATTCTCCGCGGCGACGAGCGCCGCCCCAACCTCACCGTCCTGACCGAGACTTGGGTTTCCAAGGTTCACGTCGAGAATGACGTTGCCACTGGCGTCGACATTGCTCTCAAGTCTGGCCACAAGATGACTCTCCGTCCCCGCAAGGAGATTATCCTCTCGGGCGGTGCCGTCGACACCCCCAAGCTCATGCTGCACTCTGGTCTCGGCCCCCGCGCCCAGCTCCAGTCTCTGGGCATCCGCGTCGTCAAGGATCTCCCCGGTGTCGGTGAGAACCTCATCGATCACCCCGAAACCATCATTATGTGGGAGCTCAGCAAGCCTGTTCCTCCCAACCAGACCACCATGGATTCGGACGCCGGTGTCTTTATCCGCCGCGACGCCGCCAATGCCGCTGGCAACGACGGCACCGCTTCCGACATTATGATGCACTGCTACCAGATCCCCTTTACTCTCAACACGGAGCGTCTCGGCTACCCCCTCATCCCCGACGGCTATGCTTTCTGCATGACCCCCAATATTCCACGCGCTCGCTCTCGTGGCCGCATCTACCTCACCTCGGCCGACCCCAATGTCAAGCCCGCTCTCGACTTCCGCTACTTTACCGACCCTGAGGGCTATGACGCCTCCATCCTCGTCGACGGCATCAAGGCTGCCCGCAAGATTGCCCAGGAGGCTCCTTTCAAGAACTGGCTCAAGCAGGAGGTCGCTCCCGGCCCCAAGGTCCAGACCGACGAGGAGATTAGCGAGTACGCCCGTCGCGCTGCCCACACCGTCTATCACCCCGCCGGCACCACCAAGATGGGTGACATTGCCAAGGACGAATTTGCCGTCGTCGACCCTGAGCTCAGGGTTCGTGGTATCAAGAAGCTCCGTATCGCTGACGCCGGTGTCTTTCCCGAGATGCCCTCCATCAACCCCATGCTGACTGTCCTCGCCATTGGTGAGCGCGCTGCTGAGCTGATTGCCATGGAGGACGGCTGGAAGCCCGATGCCAACAAGTCCCGCCTGTAAACGAGCGGACCGTTGAAATATGAAAACGTTGAAAAGACCTTGTCGTCTTACTTTGTCAGATTTTCTTGGAAATGGTCAAGTTGCATAAAGACGAAAACCAAGAGAACCTCGTATTGGTCGATGAGCGTGCCCAGCCGCCTGGCCAGCGAGGCACGAGTACATGTATATACCAGTCAGTGCATGATGTCAGAACATGAATTGTACGCAATTAAGCTAGCATAGTTGAATGAGGATTAAATGAATGCACTCGGTGATACTTATGCCATGGGTGTCTAGAGTTGTATTGAATGCTAAAAAGCTGTACGGCGTTGATATGAAGGAATCAATGCAAAATAAAAGGACATAAAATAACATGAACAGGAGACCAAATTCTGATAAAAGGAAAATAAATCAAAGAAAATGCCATTGCTCATGATGCTTGCTCATAATGCTCACTCATGCTTTTCAATGCTCAATGCACGCACGCCTCAACCGTCTTCTTCAATCTCTGCACCACACTGCGCACCAGCTCCTGCGCTTCCTCGTCGGTGATGCGTGTCTGCGGGCCAAACACACCCATGTCGAGATGGCCGTTGCGGAGGGCGAATTCGACATCCACAGAGTCCTAGTCATTCGTTAGCAGTCGTCCCAGGTCAAAAGAATGGTACAAAAAAGACGCAAAGACGTAACACGTACCGGGTAATAATCGCAGACTACATTCTTGGCAGCTGATGCATCGTTGATACATGTATTTATGGCTGCTTCGTCCTCTTTGACGGGGTTGCTTGTTGGCACGAGGCGCAACGAAACATTGGACTCGTCTTTGCCCGCCGCCGCCGCCGCCGTCGGGAGCGTCAAAAAATTGACAAACCGGTCGACCTTGACGCCCGTCCACCTCGCTACCTCCCATAGCCCGACCTGCGCGTTGCCGCCGCCGCCGTCGTCGGCCGTGATTTTCTGCATGTCCTCGTGCACGCGCCGCGCCGTTCCCAAGACATCATCGCCTGGGCGGCGGACAAGGATGCGCAGCGGGACCAGGTTGAGCGTGGGCAGCGTGTCCGGCACGCGGTCGTCGGCGCGGCCGGCGAGGTACACGCCGAGCACGACGTCTTGGTCAGTGTGAGGTAGGGAGAGCGCGTAGGCGGCAAGGATGAGGGACTGCACGCTGATGCCGTTGCGGGCGGCGAGGTCGGTCAGCGCGGATGCGCGGGAAAAAGCGTCTTCTTGGAAGAGCGACGTGCGAGAGCCAGTCATGTCGTTTTCCGGCCTGGAGGAGTCGCTGCACCCATCGAGGTATTGGGTCCAGAAAGCTTTGCGGGATGCGGTGTGCGCTTCGCCATGTCTAGCAGCGACCATGTGAGCCCACTGATGAATCGACGGTGCGTCTCTGGATGCGTCGCCCCTCAGGTGATGGAGCAGGGTATCCGTGATGGCGGGCAGACTGACTCCGTCGTAGAGTGCGTGGTGGATGCGCAGCCGTAGTAGAGTTTCCGACGATCCAGGTGTCTGGTCAATCTTGATACGAACAAAAGGTTGCACGCCGGCATAGGATATGCCAGGCTTGAGAAGAACTTGAATAAAAGGCAGATCCTGCTGGCCGGTAGCAAAAAGACATGTGCGCAGCATCGGTAGCTGCTCCACCACTCGCGCCCAAGCATCCCGAATATCCGCAGCCGTGTGTGGCCCGGAAAGCTGATAGGTAAACTCCGGGTAGAAGATCTTGCCATTCGTATTTTGCCAGGTGCTCATCATGTACACCTGCATCGGCAGCGCGGGCAATACGTGCTCGACCTGCTCTTTCGATATGCCCGCTTCACTCAGGATGCCGTCCGCGTCGACACTCTGTGGCGGCGTCCACGCTTGCCAGTTCAGTTCCGTTTGAGGCGGCTCGGAGCTGCCCAACGCGGCTACTTGCTTGGCCATGTGCGCAATGCTGCTGGAGCGCACCAGCTGCGTCGGCCGGAGGAAGATGCCCCTCTGCTTGAGAAGAGTCGACACTTTGATGGCGGTGATGGAGTCGAGGCCCAGATGATACAGTGTGCTGGAAGCATCAATGGCATCCGCGGGCATGTTGGAGACTTGACTCAAGACCTCCCTGATTGCTAGAGACGTGGCGTTCCACTCGTAGGATGCGTACTTGTTAATCTGTGTAATCTCATCGTCATCTTCGGCCAAGGCAATGGGCTGAGATCCACAGATCCGGGTGCCTGCGCGAGAAAAGTTGACCAAATCTTCCTCTGCATGCCTCAAAATGTAGCCAAGAGTAGTATCCAGCTCCGCAAGCAACTCCTTTGAATACCTTCCATCGCGGGACTGGCCTTGGCACGCAACCGTCCACTCCAAAACCTCTCCACTGGCCGCCGCTTCCACGCAGACCGGATAGTCCACGCCCGACGATCCCTCTACAGACTGGAAAAGCGACTCCGAGCTGCTTTCTGCAGGCGTCTTTTGCAGCAGAAACAAAGAATTGAACAAGTCCTTTCCAGCCGCCCTGGCAGCTGTCGTAGCCTTGCGCAGCGGAACCATTTGATACGACCGCAGCTCGCCAAGATTGTCCTCCATGTAGTGCAGGAACGAGCTGATGGATCCATGCAAGATGCATCGGACGACGACGGTATTCATGGTGGGAAACAAGAGATCTTCAGCGTCATCAAAGTCGCGTCCCGAAAGTATCGAGCCAAAGACGACGTCGAGCGAGCGCGTTTTGCGCGCGAGAATAATGGCCCAGCAGGCTTGGCAGAGCGATTGGAGGCTAATCCTTTGCTCTCGACAGAAGCGGCCAATGTCGCTGAGTGCAGTCGAAGAGAGGCCCTCTGCTTTTACAACAGTGGACGAATCGGGTTCGACTTGGGGGACAATTGTTGGTCGCGCCTTTTCAAGATAATTGGCCCAGAAGCCTTGCGCTTCGGAGGTGAGTGAAGCGTTGGACTTGAACAAAAACTGATCTGGTGATGGCCTGGCTACTGATTCGCCATAATACAGGGCTCTCAGGTCTTGGTGCAACAGGCCCAGAGACCAGCCGTCATACAGAGCGTGCGAGATGGAGAGCACAAAGAATGTCGTTTCCCCGAGCTGAGCACGTACGACTCGCGCGAGATTTCGCTTGGCTCCGCTTTGACTGGCATGCGCTCTGCTTTGTTCTTGGATGGATTGCAACTCCTCCAACGAGGAAACAGCCACGTCGGAGATGACGGGAGACGAGTTGTATACCACCTGCGCATAGACTGCCGGCGCTTGCGGATCGACGAGCTCCACAAAGCCGGTTCGTAGGATCGGAGTCGTATCAAAGAGCCTGGACCAGGCCGCTTGAAGCTTGTCAACATCGATGCCGGGAGCAACTCGCAGCACTTCATGATTAAAGTACCACGTAAAGTCGGATTCGATCATGCCAGACACCATCGCGTCTTGGAGTGGCGTTGTAGGGAGAATGTCGTCAGCTTGTGTCATGTCAAACCCAGTCGCCTCGACATAACGGCGGAGCTCAGACTTGATCTCTCGCAGATTGTCCCATTCACATGATGCATCGCCGTTTGTCAATCGCATGACTGAACTTGATAAATATGCCATGGACCGCCCTTTCATGATTGCCGAGGGACCAATCATCATGTTGTGTCTTTTTAGCCGAGCAGAGAACTGGACCGCGTCAATACTGTCCAGGCCAAGCTCAAGCCAGGTGGTCGACGGCGCAACGCCAGCCTCTGATATGTTGGCTAGAGCTGCAACCTCTCGTCGCAAAACGTCTGCAACCGGGCCCCAGACTTCTTCCACGTTCTCCTTCATTATCTTTGCCTGCTCCGCTTTCGGTGCATCAACTAGAGCCGTTTCCACTTCAACCGGAATGGCTGCGTCAGTGTCAACACTCGCGAGCATGTCTTCAAATACATCCAGAATATTTTTCAGTGCTGTTTCACTTGTCAAGCCGTTCTTCGCAACCAAAAGGAGCTGCATGGTGTCGTCACCGCGCTTTGTGACTTCCAACGCCAAGGGATAGTCAGGATTCAGACCGCCATCCTCAACTTTCCACGGTAGGTCATCCCCTCGGCCCCTCTGCTCCTCGATTTGATAGGCAAAGAGGCTTTCGAAGAGCGATTTGCCGTTTGATACCCACTTTTGCAGTTGCTGCAACGGCACATGAGGGTCTTCGAGAACCGTTGCATTAAAGTCTTGACATCTTTGAAGGAGGGAGTGCCATGTCGATGCAGACGAAAATTTAGCAAAGAATGGAAGCGTATTAAAGAGTGGTCCAATCGTCTCTTCCACACCTGGCAGTGCAATGGATCTACCCGAAATGATGACTCCCGTTGTGGCATTGCCACGGCTGTGCTTCTGAAGAGTCGACACCCAGGCAGCAAGAAGCAAAGACTGCATGGTGACGCTCTTGGTCAACCGAATTTGTTCGAGCTTCGATGCACTTAATACTCGGGTATGAGATATCGGTCTAATGCTTGTTCGCTCTTTGTAGAGCGCTAGCGAAGACCAAGACCAGCCTTCTAGATGCTCTATCCACGCTTGTTTTAAGTCGTCGTGATTTCTCAGTGGGCCGTGGATGAGGGCATCTGCAAACGATGGGCCTGCTTTCGCTTCGACATTGTTGTAAACATTTGCAAGCCGGGTCATCATCAAATCGAAGCTTGTGCCATCGTATAATCCATGGAAAATGTGCAACACAATCATGTTGACGTCGGTGCCAGTGAAAAAGGTAACTTTTATTGGCGTGTGCACACGATCACTGTTGTCCTTCACCCAAGTGTGCCACAGAGACTCGATAATTCCTTCCATTCTCTCATCTTCAGCAACAGAGCATTCGTCCCACGGCAGGCTGACGCCCCGGCGGGCGACTTGGACATATCCATCAGGAGTATGCAAAAAGGTTGTCCGAAGAATCGGTTCCTGCTCAAAAAGCGTGTTGAATGCAGCTCGTATAGACGGGACGACAGCATCGGGCTTTAAGTGAAACTTAAAGACGTTAAAGTATGCTCCCTCGCCATCTTCAACCGCCGTTTTCGCGAGCATCCCCTGTTGCAGGGGCGAGCACGGATAGATGTTCTCAATATCCGATGGCGGCGCACCGAGATCTCTGCAGACACGGGCTTTGTACTTGTGTTCAAAGGCCTGGACTCTCTGTCTAGTTCGCTTGACCTCTGCCGATGTATCGTGGGAAGAGGCGGTGGACAGTGCGACCGCAAGATCAGCCACGATGGGGTTGCGAAGGATCAGTGCCGGAGAGGCGGCAAACATTCCTTTTTCAACCAGAAAAGCGGAAAGCGACAGCGCTGTTATCGAGTCGACGCCAAAGTCAAAAATGCTTGCAGAATCTTCAATGACAGCGGCATCCAGGTTGCAGAATTGTGCCAGCGAGGAGATGAGCTTCTGGTAGCCTGCGCTGTCCTTGGAGAGGTCGCGCTTCACAGTAGCGGAGCCAAATTTGATCAAGTCTTCTTGCGAGAGCTCAGAAAAGAGCTTCTTGAGCTGCTTAGCTTCTGCTTTGTTGTTGGGCGACAGAGGAATATACGGCAGCTTCAAGAAGTAGGACGGAACCATGTATCCAGGGAGTTTGTCCCGGCACGTATTTCTCGCGTCGGTGCTGATGCCGCTGTTGTCTGCGAGGACAACCAGAGGTGTGTCAGGAACTTTCTCTTCAACAATAAAAGAAACGAGGACATCCTTTCCACTTGAGGTATGCTTTGTGACCAGTGTGGTCACGTCATGAATATTCTTGACAGACCGAATGACGTGATCAATCTCACCCAGTTCCAGTCTCTGACCACGTAGCTTTACTTGATCGTCAGCCCTGCCCAGAAATTCAAAGCATCCATCGTAGAGAATGCGAACCAAGTCTCCGGTTCGATAGATTTTCTCGCCAAAAGACTTGAGTGTCGGGAACTTTTCGTTGGTCAGCTGTGGCCGGTTGAGGTAGCCTTTGCCAACTAGTTTGCCGCTGATGCAGAGCTCTCCAACGCCGCCTCGGAGCACTGGAATCTCCGTATCCTTGTGAAATACATATGATCCCACGTTGCGGAATTGTCTGCCGATATTGCTAGGGCGGCCGTTTTGCGGCACTCGCTGGTAGGTGGTGACGCCAATCGTTGCTTCGGTCGGGCCGTAGGCGTTGTATATGACAGCCTTGGACCCCCAAGCGTCCAGGATTTCTTGCTTCAGCTGTTCTCCACCGGTGATAAAGACGCCGCGACAAAGGCCGGGAACCGTATCTGGATGAGTGAGTCTGGCCAAGCTCGGCGTCAGATCAATGTGTGTAATGTCGGCGTTGTTGATGAAACCAATCAGGTCGTCGAGGATCAAATCCTTCTTCGCTGCAACAACTGTGATTCCAGCAGACCAACTCCAGTACTGCTCAAGGACTGAGACGTCAAAATGCAGTGCCGCAAATTGGAGCCAACGAGAGTCATCAGCCCAGTGGCCACGAAAGAGGTCTTGGAAAGCCATCATGCACTGAACCGTGTTCTCGTGCGTAATTTCGCAACCTTTCGGAGCGCCAGTGGTTCCTGAAGTATATAAACAATAGCAAGTGCTGCTCGGAGTGAGGGTGCCGTTAACCTCACATGGTGTCTCAGGGTAGTCTCCAAGAAGCGCATTGTCGATTACAATGACCGGACAAGGCACTTCAAAGTCAATGACGCTGTCCTCGCTAGTGAGAAGACAAGGCGCTCGTGAATCCTGCAGAATGAATTCTTTTCGTGCGTTGGGTGCGCTAAAGTCCAGAGCAACAAAGGCAGAACCAGACTTGAGGATGCCCAGGATTGCAAAGTACGCTTCGGGGCATTTGTCAAAGTGAATGGCAATGATGCTGCCTGCGTCGGCGTGACTCGACAGCATGTTTGCGACCTTGTTGCCGATGGAATCCAATTCAGCAAATGTCCACCGATCGCGGATCGGCTCTTTGCCGCGGAATCCACTGACGTGCTCTAGAGCAAGCTTGTCAGGATTGAGCTTTGCCTGAACTTCCACAAATTGGTGCAAAAATTCAACGGGCGCATTCATGGTAGGTTCGAGCGGTGGAGAAATGGCAAAGATGTCTGGATGATGATTGTGTAGATCATGCTGGTGGCCATCAGGATTCACGAGAAGATCTTCCATGGTGGCGTCAAATTGTCGCAACAGCATTTTGGCTTGGGTGGAGGGCAGAAGGTCGCTAAAATAAGTAATCCGCAAGCATATGCTCCCGTCATCCCTAGGTTCAACCTCAAGCGACACAGGAAACTCGGCAGCTGCATCGTCTTGCTTTTGAACCCAGGGCCGATCACTAGCCTCGCTTTCAATCTTCTGGTATGCGACAAGAGTGTCAAATAGAGCAGTAGCTGGGTAGCCCATTTCCTTCTGAATGCGACTCAGAGGGAGAAATTGGTGTTGATAAATGTCGGAAGCTGAGCGCATCATCTGACTCAAGAGGTCCCTATTCGACCCGACATTTTGAGCAACTACTGGCACAGTGGTCAGGCAGGGGACTGGTGTGCCGAGTGTTGCCTCGCAAGATCTGCCAGAAAATGTGACGCCAAAAACGACTGCCTCCTCTCCGGTATAAGCCGCGAGAAGTCTTGACCATGAGGCCAGGATCGCTGTTTGCACAGAAATCTCCAAGCTCTTCGTCATCTGGTGTAAATCTGAGCTCGTTAATGTCGAGGTCATCTCTTCAATCAGAATCTCTCTCTTTGTTTCTCTCAGCGGCGTAAGAAGTGGAAAGCGGTTGATTGTTGCTTGCTCTCCTAGTTGACGCCAAAACGCCGAAGCTTCTTTCTGCTCACCTGCGCTGCGGTGCAGCACCGCAGAAAGGCCGGTATCGACATCTTCCACGGGTAGGGTCTTGTTGCTATTCAACAGTCTCCCGAAATTTGGCAAGAGCTCTTGAAGTGAAGTTGCATCATAGAGCGCGTGGTGGATGATTAGATAAACATTGACTACACCATCCATAGTCGTGACGCCCAACCTCCATGGTGGCAAGTTCAAATTCGTCTGTATGCTCTTCGCTGCACTTGCTTTCCAGTCAAAGGGTTCGAATCCGCCATTGTCAACATGTATAAATCGTTCGCTCTGCATGCTCTCATATTGAATCATGGCGTAGGCAGAGTCGGCGTGCCGAACTGGCGCGAATCCAGTCCTGAGCATCGCATGAACAGCGACCAACTGCGCCCATTTCTCCGCCACCAACGGAGCGGTAATCTCCTTGTCCATCTCAAGGCTTATTTCATTGAGATAATGCACTCCATTGGACGAAACGTAGGCGGACAGCATAGCAGACTGCATGGGCGTGCAAGGCAGCAAACGGTATCCGTTCCCGGCTATATTCAGCTCTGGACGCACCTCGGCATTAAAAGCGGCAAAGTCATACAGCTTCAGCTCTTTCTTAGCTTGATAGCCGTTTTCAAAGATTCTCCTGGAAATCTTCGAGCAGTTCTGGCATTCAACAATGTCTGATGCCGAGATGGAGTAATCCTTCTGGCGCAAGATAGCTGCTACCTGAACAGCATTGATACTATCAAGGCCGAGCTTGAACAGACTGGTGGTTCGGTCGATGCGCTGCGTAGGCGTTTGAGAGAGCTCAGACAGAACGTTCCGGACAGCGAGCTCTTCGTCAGTCCAGGAAGAGTCGCTATCCTCTGTCTCATACTGATCTTCATTGTCGTCAAAGAAATAAGGTTGTCTGAGGTGCACTTGTTCAAGCAACGGCTCGGGAATACTGCGTCTATCCAGTATAGCATGTGGCGATTCGATAATCTGCAGGAGTATGTGCTTGAACAAACTCGCGATTCCTGCGGCCGCGACATGCGGCACCGCAGACATGTCGTAATGTACGTCGAGCACTAGCGTATTGAGGTTCGGGCAAGGCGTGATTTCGCAGACAAGCGGCAGATCCATGACTCCCGCATCTTCTTCTAGCGTCCAAACATTGACATCCATTTCTTGAAGGGGCTGTTGAACGAGAAGAAGACTGTCGAAAAGGCTCCTCCTCTCTGTCGCTGCAATCTTTTGAACTTGGCGCAGAGGCGTAAACTGATGTTCCAGCATGCTCGTGTTAAGAGCCAGTAAACTCTTGGCTAGATCAATATTTGACAGCGAATCTGGCATGTCCTGACGAATAGGCACTGTGTTGAAGCAAGGCGCTACCAGACGTTCGATGCCTTCGAGCCCAATTGTTCGACCATTCATGACATTGCCAAAGCAAACATCACTCTTTTGACCCACTATTGCCAGCAATCTCGCCATAGTAGCCTGACAAAGAGAAAGAAGAGAGATGCCGAGTGCCTTGATCTGGTGCTGTGTCTTGTGGAGAGACCTCTCAATAGTCAGACTGTGTGTGGCTTGCTGGACCGCCTTTCCGTTGGGCTTGCGAAATAAAATAGAGGGCTGGAAATTGGAGAATTGTTGCTTCCAGAATGTTTGGCTAGTACTAGGCAGCTTCATAATCTCGCTGATGAAAGGGCCTTGAGCCACGGAGGGTCTCAGCTGCTCACCGCGTGCAAGTGCTTCGACCTCGCGCCAGAGGCACTCCATTGCAACGCCATCATACAGTGCGTGGTGGCAGATGAAGGAGAGAAACCGAGTTTCCCCATATCGAATCAGAGCTAAAGACAAAGGAGGGGTGTTTGTCTCCAGAGGCTCCGGCACCAGTGCAAGATGATCGCGGATAGCGTCTTCGAGGGACGGCTGCGTCACGGTAAACTCATGCCAGGGTAGCTCCCATTTCGCGAGTGACACTTGTGCAATGGGATAGCTCGAGCTATTGGTAGCCACGAAACATGTGCGCAGGATACCGTGGCGCTCGCACATGTGCTGCCAGTAGCCTCTCATTTTATAGGGGTCGACATGAAGACGCAGGAGCGACTTGTTGTAGTAGCTCGTCTTTCCGCGAGACACCATGGCTTCTTGGAGTGGAGAGCATGGCAGAATGTCAACAACCTCTTTGTTTTCTTCTGCAAGTATAGCTGTGACAGACTGCTGGAATTCTTGGCTGAAATAGTCGTTTGCAATAGCAACGTCGTCGCTTTCATGGCTTAAATGCAGCTTCCTGGCAAGCTGTGCAACTGTGGGATGCTGTAAAATGCACGAAATTGAAACAGTGGTTCTGAATTCCTTTGTCAGGCTTCGGGAAACTTGAATAGCCGAAAGAGAGTCCAGTCCCAGAATTGCGAGCGGCGTCCATCTGCCAATGTCGTTGCGAGAAACTTTGAGCGAGGCAGCCATAAGCGAAGCAATCGCTTGTTCCGTATCGTTCCAGTCTTCGTCATCCTCTTTAACGGAATTATGCGCCACTGTTTTGAGATAGTCTTTCGACAATTGCGTGAATGTGATATTGATGGCTCTTTTGTCAACTTTTCCGCTGGAGGTAAGAGGAATGCACGAAACAGGAACAAGGTACGACGGTACCATGTAGGAGAGCAATTTGGCATGCAGTTCTGCAAATATTTGATCATGTGCAGCGACATCCGGTTCCAGGATGCGAAAATCTTCCGCGGCCTTGTCTTTGACATAAAATGTCACCAGCCATTCACCCATGGAGTCTATCTGCTTCAGTACCAGTGTCACGGCCGCTGTTGCGGAAGAGACTCGCGACACAATACCGTTGATTTCTGCAGCTTCGATGCGCTGCCCTCGCAACTTTACTTGATCATCAATGCGACCCAAAATTACTAAAGACCCATCTGGAAGCATACGGCCAAAGTCGCCTGACCGATAGAGTCTGCCATATTTCGGGTGCTGGATGAACTTCTCGGTAGTCAGGCGTGGCATATTGAGGTAGCCAGTCGCAACCTGGTCGCCGCCAAAACAGAATTCACCAGCCCAGCCAATGGGGAGTGTTGATAACCCTTTTGGCTGCAGAACTGCAACAGAAGTGTTGTTGAATACCAGCCCAAGATGTTCAATGTAGTCGTCTGGAGACATCTTTTTGACGGAGCAGATATTTGTCGTTTCAGATGGGCCATACCCTTGCCATAGATACTTGTTCCACCGCTCATTGACAGCATTGGTCATCGGCTCACCAGCAGTTACCAGAAACTCGACGCTTGGGACATTGGAAGGATCAATGAGTGATGCAATGGTTGGTGTCAGACTCAGGTGAGTGACTTCAAACTTTCGAATGACCTCCTCGATATCCGCAAACAGAACATCATTCGACGCAACACACAGACACATGCCTTTATGCCATGCAAAGAATATCTCAAATACCGAGACATCAAAGGCTTGCGAGCAGGCTTGCAAAAAATTTGAAGATGCCTTGACAGAGTCTGGGTACTCAACTCCGAGATAAGTGACGTTGCTGGCAATATTCTTGTGGCTGACGGTGACACCTTTCGGTGTGCCTGTTGTCCCAGATGTGTAGATGACATAGGCCGTGTTGCTGCTCTTGATGTCGATGGATGGGTTTTCGGCAGGATAGTCTTCCATCGACTCCTCGTCGATAAGGATCGCGCGAACAGTAGTTGAAATGGGAACATCCCTTATCGAATCCTCATCAGCAAGGCAGAGACGGGATCCTGACTGGTTAAAGATTTCCAGTATTCGGGCATTCGGTGTAGAGGGCAGCAGCGGTAGATAGCCGCAGCCCGCTTTGATTATACCCAGGATGGTGGTATAGAGGCGAATGGATTTGTTCATGATGATAGGTATGACCTCGCCAGATTGTACTTTTTGACTCAGGAGGAAGTGGGCGATGCAATTCGCATTTCGATTGAGGTCTGTGTATGTAATGTTTGTTGCTTCCATAGTAGTAGCCGATATTTGTGTAGCAAAAGAAACAGCCAGGCGATCGCTAAAGCGGGCGGCTGCTCGTTCCACGACGCCAGCAAGGTGATCCGGCTGTGAGTCGCGATCCATCTTTTCCAACTTCATATTGTAAGTCGAAACATCTGTCTCCATCGAGCGCATTGACTCCAGTAGAGAATGTGGGTTCTCAATGATAGCTGAGGATATCCTGGCGACCTGGCGCAGTATCTTCTCCACCGAGTCAGCCGAAAAATAGTCATCGTGGAAAGTTGCTTGAAGGACGACGCCGCCCCGAGCGGGCTGCACTTCGAAAACTAGCTTGGTTTCTAGCCTGTCGAGGTGCGCAATCTCTCTAATGATGCTGCCGGTCTGCTTTCGCTGCTCGAGAGACTCTTGGTAGACAAACAACACATCGTACAACTGTTCTGCACCATACATATTGATACTCTTCTTGACGGCAAGTTGCGACAGCGTCGAGTGCTCCATCATGTGACGATTGCTCGACGATATGCTATTGACAAGATCATCGATGGTAGTCATACGCTCCATGTTGACACGAAGAGGTAATGAGCTGATGCAAGGCCCCATGATGTTTTCGACGCCTTTTACCGGAATCGTGCGCCCAGAGGTTACAGAGCCTATCACGACGTCCTGTAAGCCAAGAATACCGCCCCAGACCAGCGCAAGAGCCGCCTGATATGGCACCTGTGCGCTTCCCTTGTATGCCTGGTTGGACAAGCTCGGTAGAGAGTGTATGTACGTTGTTGACCGAATCGTCCCGCAGGGTACTGCTCGAGGTATAAGTCGGGGAAAGGGGGGCTTGTTCCATCCAAAGAGGTAGTCGGCCCAAAATACCCGGGCCTGTTCGTCATACTGTTCGCGTTCCTGCGACAAGGAGAAAGCGACCAAGTCTCGGAATTGATTCCGCGAGGGCAGTTCTTCGTTGCCGATAGCTTTTGCAAGATCAGACTTGAAAAGATCAAGAGACCAGCCATCGTAAATTGCGTGGTGCAGGTGTAATTGCATGTTGTAAGAGTTATCCTCGGCACCTTTTCTTATGCGAATCTGCAATGGGTGCAGCAGATCTGAATTACTCTTGCTTGGTGGCACCAATTCCGTTCCATCAGCTATCGTGACGCAACCTGAGTTTATCGCATCAAAAATCACAGAGTAAAATGTAGACTCATGTTGCACAAATCCACTCCGAAGGATCTCGTTTTGCTCAGCTATAGCATGGATGGCCCGACATACATCCTCGGCGGCGGCTGTCGTGGACAGCTGCAGGTCCACCGTGTTCCAGTACGCCTCAGGGTTGCGTATTGTTTCAGAGAGCATGGCAATCTGGAGATTGGAGCATGGAATAATATCTTGAGCGTTGCGATGGGATATTTCGAGTTCGAGTTCTTCAGACTTCATCTCGGCTAATTTTTCAAGGCAGCTGACAGAGGCCCTAGTTCCCTCGCCGTCTCCATCTGCCTCGTCAAATATCGTGATCGAGGAGACGAGGTGTCCAATTGTCTTCATTTTCAGTAGTGATACAGCTCGGATATCATATCCAGCGTTACGCAGGTTGGAAGAGAGTCCAATCGCTGTGAGAGAGTCCAGTCCAGCTCGAGATAGCTCAGTCTGGAGACTGAGCTGCGAACCAAAACAATCTTGCAGCACCTGTAATAGCTCAGGCTCTGTCGACTTTTTCAGATCGGCAGACTGCCCCTCTTGAGCCTTTGCTTGCTCGAATTGCCGTTGTAATTCTTTCGCATTGACTTTGCCGCTGGGTAGTCTTGGCAGCTCCTCCGAGAGCACCACTTCGCCGGGTATCATGAATTGTGGCAGCCATTGACTGCAGTTTCGGAGAATATCACTTTCCGAGACGCAGGCATCTACAGCACAGAAAAGCACCAGGATCGCGCCAATCACTCTTGCAGTGGCTCCATGGCATCCGCTCGTTTTCAGGGCCGCATGCTCAATCTCTCCCAGCTCAATGCGCTGGCCGCGGAGCTTGACCTGCCCATCAGATATACGCCCCAGACATTCGAGCGTGCCATCTTGATTCATCTTTGCTTTGTCGCCAGTACGATACACACGACCGTACGGCGACTCGATGAACGCTTTATTAGTTTTTAGCTCGTCATTGAGGTACCCGGACGCGAGCTGGTGACCGCCGACCGCAAGTTCACCAACATCACCTGCGGGGAGTATGTCAAAGCTTGCTGGATCGTAATCGTCGGCTGCTGGCTTGATGATGAAACAAGATACGGTCTCTAGCGGGATGCCAGTGTTTCCTGTAGAGTAATTCGACTGAAAGTCCCCTTGCAATGTACTGTTTGCGTATTAGCATGGCTTTCAAGAGTTCTTCTTGGCACCTCGTGTACTGACCAGTGAATCGTTGCCTCCGTCGGCCCGTACATTGCCCACAGAATGCCCCCTCTGTCAGTGGTGCCACCAAACTCCTTGACCACCAGCGGGTTCAGCATCTCTCCGATTGTCAGCAAAAGCTTGAGCTGTGGCGCATTTTCTCTCCTTCGCAGCAGGCTCGCCGCCACGGTTGGCGTGAGCTCGCAAGCGTCAACGCTCGTTTGCCGCAGCACAGCGGGGAGATCGTCCAGAGTTTCTCGACGACTGGCACTGATGAGCGTCTCGCCGCGAAAGAGAGGGAAGAAGATTTCAAAGACGGAGACGTCAAATGTGGGCGCTGCGAACTGAAAGAATCTTGAAAAGCGCGGAATGTGAGCATCGTGAGCGAGGAGGGCTTGCGTGGCTGCCGAGTGGGATATTGAGACACCTTTGGGCGTGCCAGTCGACCCCGAAGTGTACATTACGTAGGCATAATTGTGCGGCGTAATCTGCCGTGTCACGGCCTGATGATGCTGACCGATTGCTTCATAGCTGTCGGGGGCGTAAAGAAGCTCGACTCCCGCATCTTGAGGTATCCTGGCGGACAGCTCTGGACTAGTAATGACGACCTTGGCACCGACGTCTTTCAATATAAATTGAAGTCTCTCTGCAGGGGCGTCTAAGTTTAGGGGACAAAATGCACCTCCGGCTTTGAGAATAGCTAGCAGCGTGATATATAGATCTGGGCACTGCTGTAAAAGCACGGGAACAATCAGCTGGCCGTGGACAGAAACGCACGACTGCGCAATCCGAGATGCCAGAGCGTCAGAAGCATCATGAAGCGACTTGTAGGAGAATCTGGTGATTTCACCTTTGCAGAGGTGTTCCAGCGCAATGTGGTCGCAAGCAGGCCGTACGAGCTGGTGCAACAGTGTCGGCCCAGGCAGCCTTGTGGGCGACGGGTTGAGGACGGACAGGCCTAGACCTGCGGCGGCGCTATGCATGGTTGCGGCAGGCTATTTTCGTCTGGTGTGGTAATTGATAGTCAACAACAAGAAAATGGTGCTGCTGGCTCAGACTGCGCACGCTCAGAGCCTGACTTGTATGTTTAAGAGTAGCTGGCTTTCATGTGGAGTCGTGATAAATAGTTCTCTGCGTGTATGACTTGTCACAACGCGCAGCCGGCGCATGCTAGGAGGAGGGACCGCGGGAAGCGTGAAAAGTCATAAACAGCCACGCCCAATATTGCTCTTTACGACGAGGGTCAGCAAAACAAACAAAAATCATGCTATCATCAGCCGTGCAGACGGACGGTACGTTCCGGGCTTCGTTTGGTACATCTACCCTTGCAGGAAGCTTGGGATCGCAGGGATAGTCTGCGGCGTTGCGTGTGGAGGTATGTAATTCGGGCAATCGCGCAGACTCCAGCAAGGGAGACAGATGAATCTCATGAGCCAATGAAAAGATTGGTAAATCAAATAATATTGCGTGATCACAAATCGAAAGCAATCTGTTCGACAGCTGCTGGTCGACAGTGGTCGTAGCCTCTGTGGGGCGCTTGCATTGGCGGCGGCCTGTCAGAGCTCAGCAATTATTCAGCGCAGCGTCGTGATTCGACGACGGCACCCAGATCACGCCGTCAGGGGAATGAATCACTTGACGGATGGCTGGCTGCAGCAAGGGCAGTCGTATGCGACCGGCCGTTGGGGGTTTGGTTGCATGAAACAGGTTCCGGGTTAATAAGAATTAGGCTGAAGGATGGAAAATGCGGAGTGTGATGGATTGCTATCGGGTGGGCGGCAGCGCGGTGGCCCAGGCTGTCTCGCGTGGAGCTTCTAAGTTGGCCTAGCACTTGGCTAGCAGATGCGAAATTCACAAGCGTGGCTGGGCAGGGATCCGCCACATGAGCTGTCTGAGATGCAGATCGAGGGCTTGGGTGGTGGTGGTGATGCCGTGGTGGGAGTGAGAAGGGAGCGAGCCCGTGCTATTTCCCTCACAGTGTTGGGTGCAAGAGGGAAAAAGGACGGCAGGCCAACGCGACGGGACAGCGAGCTACCGTGTGCAACAGACTAACTAACAGTGCACTACGTACGCCCTTTCCCGCCAGGTACAACTTTATTCCCAGACAGCCACCCAAGCACAAGGCGGGCGGCCTTTGTCCATGACGAGGCGATGCGACCAGGGCTACGCTAATAAGAGTGGCACCGTGCCGTTGCATACATCATGATACTCGGTGCCATTCGTACATACACACAGCTCGTGCGGAGCTATCGGAGAAGCAGCCTAAACGGTCTGCGAGCCTGCGAGTTCTGCGACCGCCACTATCGCAGACTCGCTGCGACAATGACACCACGACACGACGGTATGGTACTTGGCTGCCCCCCAAGTTCTTGCGGGATGTGAGCTTCAGCACAGACGCTGTTGGCAGGCGGGCGCTCACCCACCCACTCGCTTGTTCGAGGATTATAACGCAATCACAGTATATACTCCATCGCCTTGGATACCTAAACACCTCGTCTTGGCCAGCCTGGGCATCCTGGATCCAGCAAGCTGCGAGCCACATCCCGGTCACCCAAGCTAACCAGAGTCTCACCCAGGTGATGCAAGCGGCGCGCCATCGCAGGAGAGGGGTCATGCAGGAGAGGGGTCATGCAGGGAGGGCTGGGTTGACTGACGACTTGCAAGTCGCAACAACAGAGAAAAAGAGCTGCAAACTAGTCAAATGCAAGACAAGGTTCCACCGCCCCCCGGCCCGCGGATTTACGTAGCTTCTGCACGACTTGTAACCAACTTCGCTTTCGGGCTAGTTGGCTTTACATAGTTTATTAGTCCACCCATCACAATGCGCCCGCAGCCCAGGCGCGGCTCAAATTAACCCCCCTCCTCCCGTGGCAAGTGCAAAGATTCCCAGGCTCCCCTCGGCGCGCCATGGCATACCGGGAAGCAGAAGCGGTCACCTTGGCACAGATGACTGCTTGTCCGAGAGGGGAACGATGACTTGGAGGAGGTGCGTGTGGGTCGTGTAGCCGGCAATTGAGCGCAGTGGGTGCGCATCAATTGCTCGGTGTGGAGTATATAAGCTTGCCTCCCATCACAAGAGAAATCAAGGCCACAGTCCGGTGCTGAAGGAAAAAAAAACGAAAATTTTTCACGACGAGGCGGGCAAGGGCCGTGCAGATGAGCGGGTGGTGGGCAGCTTGGGTGTGTGTGCCAGGTCTGGATCTTATCAGATCCTTTTTTTATCTGATGATCAGATAAAAATTCGCTCACCCCCCACATGGCGCTGGCGAGAAGAAGACAATGTAAGTTGTTTCGCACCCCTCCCTCGAAAACCGGAAGCCTTGGCTGCAGTGTTGGAATTAGCGCCTTTTATTGCTACATTCTTCTTTTTTCCCGTCTCTCCAGATGCGCGAATCTCTCGGCTTTCTTGATTTGCGTCCGCGTCTTCCCAAGGTTGGCCAGGTTGCGACAAGCCAAGCACGCTATATGAGGGGGGGCACACACGAGGGTTCTTGGTCAGTTCCTGCGCAGTGGGCGCGGATGAACAAATTACCCAGATCCAAAACAAGCCAACCGAAGCGTCATCCTCCCCCCCTCCACTGCTCCCCTGGATGCGTACTCCCAATTCGAGCAGCTGAACGGCACAGGCAAATTCCGCCAAGCAGCGCATGTGGATGTTACACTGCATTTAAGCATCCCAGAGGGGCTCCGCTTGCATGCTTGCCTGTGCCTTTTTTATTTTCTCTTGTTCTTAATGAGACACCGTTCTCCGAGCTCATGCGGAGCGCTGGACTATGTCCGAAGTTGCTGCCAGCTTTGCCGGCGGCTCCATTGAACAACCTTGGACAAGGACTTGCGTCTAGGGTCGTCTCAAAGCAGCCGGGACGAGACCGCCTCGCCCTGACAGCTGCAGAACTCACTGGTCCAATGTCACCTTATCTGCCAAACCTCTAGGCGGAGATATTTCCTATTAGCCCATGCCAGTAACTGTTTAAACGTGGCCGCGTGGGGTTGTTGAATGCCGAACAACGGGGCCGCTAATAGCAAGCTTGGGAAACGCTGTCTTTGGCACCGGCAACTCGTGATTCTCCCTCCCCTACCTAGATGACCTTAGTGCCAGTAG
Organism: Beauveria sp. NWAFU-1; assembly: GCA_024472245.1. Taxonomy (NCBI): domain Eukaryota; kingdom Fungi; phylum Ascomycota; class Sordariomycetes; order Hypocreales; family Cordycipitaceae; genus Beauveria; species Beauveria sp. NWAFU-1. The sequence goes on from JANBXD010000007.1 coordinate 406,584, forward strand.
AACGCAATAATAGTTACAAAGCACCGACTAGTTAATCGAGCTCCATCAGGTCCATGAAGGGTCCCCAGTTACGGCTGAAATCGGCAGACCTTGCTACGAGCATGGCATGTTGTTGCGCCCATTCTGCCCGACCCGCGACCGGCATTCTCATTGCCAATCAGTGGCGTCTGTCTCCAAGAGATCCCGAAATATATATGTAGACGCTTGCCCCTCCGACCAAGCCATCTTGGACCCCTCCTACATCTTTCCCGCCTCGTCTTCCACCACCTCCCACATTCAACATCCACCTCGGCACTAGGCCTCAACTGGACCTTTTCTTGATTCCCTCTTCTCGTGTAAGACTCTCACTTTACTTCTCCCCCGCTTGCTTCTCACTCTCGGCACTAGGGCATTGCTAACGCTGTTCAAAGACTTTTTTTTATTTTTTAACTGTTCAGCAATTCTCGTCTTTCAAGTCAGCAGCAAGCCACAATGTCTCCTCATCGAGAAACCCCTGGAGACGAGAGCGCCACCACCACCGTGCCCCAGAACGGCACTAATGGCGCTGCTGCTCCCGAGCTCGTAGCCGTGCCTACCAACGGCGCCGCGGTCAAGGCTCCCGAGACTCTTGCCGTTCAAAATGGCGCCAATTCGCGCGTCAAGCCCATCCAGCGCTCCTCTCATCTAGTCGCGGCCGATCTCGACGGCGAATTCGACCTCATCTGCGTCGGCTTTGGCCCCGCCAGTCTCTCCGTTGCCATTGCGCTCCACGACACTCTTGCCGCGGGCAAGAAGCTGCGTCCCGATGGATCTTCCCCCAAGGTACTTTTCCTCGAGAAGCAGACTCGCTTTGCCTGGCATGCCGGTATGCTTCTTCCTGGAGCCAAGATGCAGATTTCGTTTATCAAGGATCTGGCCACCCTCCGTGATCCTCGATCACATTTTACTTTCCTCAACTATCTCCACCAAAACGATCGCCTGGTCGACTTCACCAATCTCAGCACATTTCTCCCAGCTCGTGTCGAATATGAAGACTACATGAGATGGTGCTCGTCTCACTTTGAGCATCTTGCTCAGTACGACCATGAGGTCGTGTCGGTGACACCGGCGGTGAAGAAGGCCGACACCGTCAAGCTTTTTGCCGTCGAGGCCCGGAACAATGTCAATGGACAGGTGCAGACTTTCCGAGGACGAAACGTCATGCTGGCCACCGGCGGCAAGCCCAGCTTCCCCAAGAGCTTCCCTGTCAAGCACCCCCGCATTCTGCACTCCTCGCAGTATGCGTACATGGTGCCCCAGATTCTTACTGACAAGAATGCCGCCTACAAAGTCGTTGTGGTCGGTGCCGGCCAGAGTGCGGCCGAAATCTTCCACAACATTCAGAACCTATACCCCAACTCGAGTACGCAGCTTGTGATGCGCCAAGAATTCCTCAAGCCCAGCGATGACTCGCCCTTGTAAGTACCTTGCCCGCCGCATCTAAGTAATGGTGTTGTTGCTGACGCAAGCAAATCTAGCGTCAATTCCATCTTTAACCCTGAGTACATTGACTCCCTGTTCCCCAAGTCTGCCAAGGGTAGGAGCGAGTTCCTTGTTGACGCTCGCGCCACAAACTATGGTGTTGTTCGACTGGAACTCATTGAAGAGCTCTTTGAGCGCATGTACTCGCAGAAGCGCGTACTTGGCCCGGATGAGCGTACCTGGCCTCATAGAATTATGGGCTGTCGCCAGATCAGCAACATTGAGCCTCACGGAGATCGTCTCGAGGTCAAGATCCACGGCCTTTCGGATGGCATTGTCAACTCTGCTGATGAGGAGATTCTTTCGGCTGATCTCATTATTGCAGCCACTGGCTACCAGCGCAATGCCCACATTGACATGCTCAAGAGCACTTGGGAGATGCTACCCAAGGCTGTTCCGGGGACTGCCATGTTCAACAAAGGCGTCACGGGATGGAATGTCGACACGGAACAGGGCGAACGCAAGCTGGCTGTCGGTCGTGACTATCGCGTCCAGTACAAGGCCGGCTCGGTAGCCGGCGACGCTGGCATTTGGCTGCAGGGCTGCTGCGAGGGAACCCACGGAGTAAGTTGAAGAGGTCAATTGTTCAAGTGGCGAATAAGAATACTAATCAAGGACATAGCTGAGCGATACCCTTTTGTCAGTCCTTGCTACGAGGTCCGGCGAAATGGTTCAGTCCATTTTTGGAACTGAACACTAAGACGCTATTACGTCGTCTGGGTACGAGTAGTGTGGCGTACGAAGCGAGGCGAGAGTGACCTAACAAGTAGACAAAGTTAATTGCTACTTTGGAGGGTCTAGTTTGGAAAAGTAACAGTTCATATTCTTAGCGAAGATGCGTGCGCATGAGCCGCATTCGATGGTTCTTTTGCTTTGGGCTTTGATATTTGTGTCGGCCTGCCCGTATTTTGCGGTACGAAGGTCATAGAAGGATAAACGCATATGATGTTTAGAGTCGATGAATTAATCATGGCAGAATTCTGTCAAATCGAGGTTTGCGTCTTGAATATGTCTTTCTGTTGGATGATCATGTATTGAGTCGATGAGCTGGTAGCACGATTTTGTCAAATCAAGATCCAAGTCTTGAGTATGTCTTTGTGTTGGGTGAGATGTACATCGAATCCAAATCCCAGTCTTGAACTTGTCTTTCTGTTTCGTCGAGCTTGTTGAGCCAATGAGCTAATGGCACAATTTCAGATAAATCCGAAGCTCGGGCTTGAATTCGTTGTTGCGCTTGGTGAATCGAAGGTGATTGTCTCAGAGCTCGATAACAGGTTCAAGTCCGCATATGTCCGTTGGCGGCGGTGCGGTGAGCAAGTGCGGTGGTTGCTCCGCTTCAATTTGTCTCAGGCTTGAATGGTTGACGCAAGAGAAACCCATACGAGATGGACATGTCTCATACGGCCTTGAGGCATGTACGGATTACTGATAAAGCAGCTGCTGTTTCTGGCAAGGGTCTGGTGGCATTTCAGTGGACAAAGCTGAGGTGGAGCCCGCCTCGGACCCAAGCAGGTCAAGGTCCGAGAAACGGACATGAAATATTACTAGTAATAGCAAACGAACCTGTAAGAAGGCTCCATAACGGTGGCCGTGGATCATGGCACCTTTTATCACGGCGATCCTGGCAAATATTACGTGCGGATGAACCCCGCAAAAAAATCAAGTCGAGACAATGTTGAGGTTGTGGCTGTGCAACACGGAAAATGGGCGGTTGGTGCAAGCGCGACTTGTGCCATTGTGAAGCGTCCGTCTTGCATGGTTTACTGGGTGCATGTCGTCGAGTCGGCACGTCGTGGCCGCGTGGCTTTAAAAGGGAGAATAAGGGCAGGCTGGGCGGCGCCTTGTAGGGCGAGCCGAGCACCGGTAGCACCGGGTCATCTAAGACCGGCAATCAGCAAGGAAGATCGGTCGTGGGGATGAGCCGAGGACGGTATTCGATGAAGGAGATAGAGGCCTCAAGGACGTGTACTCGTACGTAGACTGTGTCGTGGCCCTGTGACGCGGCATGAGTAGAGACTACGCGGCGAAAGCGTTAAAGTCTGGTTAACTGGTGTCAAGTGCGTGTATTTGCATGCAGGCTCATGGGGCTGTTGAATGACGGCGAGATGAGTCACTCGGCGCTAAATAACAATGAGGGTCGACTAGATCGGTCTTTTGAATTGCATGCATGATTGATTGGTGCACTCGGAAAAGTTGAGGCGGCGAGAGGTTGTATGGAGGAAGTGAAAGAGTGGAAGTGGAGGCGTCGTGAATCCTAGGTAGGCAGGTGGTTAGTTAGCTTGTAGTTTTGTTAGTCATTGTACAATGATATGCCCGAGTTGTTGACAGCTCGCTTGTTGGCCGCACCTCCACCACTGACAACCCCGCTAAGTTGAAGGCGGGGTCTTTCGGTCCCAAAGTTCCTTGGTTGCCTGGTGTGCCTGGGTGGCATACATAGGCCGATTGGCCAGGTGGTGATTCAAGGGCACGCTCTGGGACAGTTTTTGATTGCATTGATGTATAAAAATGGGCTGAGATCTGACTGGTTTGACGCGCAATCGATGATTCAGAAGTGCTACACTATTCGTAGACATTTGTAACTTGGCTTGCTGACACAGAGCTCGTGAGCAATTACGAGGATGTACGGATACCAAGATACTACCTTATCGGCCAGGTACCTCGGTGCGGCGCTGCGCTAAAGACCTTCTCCAGCGGGCTGTCAGCCTGTCACCAGCCAGCCATGGCGCAAATGGTGCAAAGAAAGCAGCGCCACGACTTGGGGTATTCAAGTTATTTCATGACATTAAAAGCCCAGCTTTTAGGGTGTTCGGCCAGTACAACGGCACCGAGAGTCCGCTGCCTCACTCCCGACTGGCTCCGCGTCACTGGACCGGGGAGGGCTGGCCGTGTAGGGCCCCCCCCGGAGTCGACACCAAGGCAACGCTTGAAGTTGGCAAAAAAAAGCTTTGCGCGAGCCAAAGATTTATGAAAAATAAAATAAAAAAATAGCCAGAGTATGATTTCATCCCTCAAGTATCTTTTGAGTTTGTCTTTTGATTTCTAGATCTCTGCCAGCCCGAAGGATGTGTCCCAGGTACTTGAGAGGCGAAGCACTAGGTACTAAACTGCCTGCCCTGACATGCTGCTCCATTTCAGCCTGCTCCTTCCAAACTTGGCTTCAATCCAGACGCATCACCGTATCAATACACTAGGTACTAATGACTACTGGCAACGTTGACCAGTAATTAAAAGTATCCATACGTGTAGCTTATTTCCACATGGGAATTCCACATCCCCCAACCGCCAGCTTGCGGCGGATCCTTTCGTCGCTAGGTTTGTACGTACAAGCCCTCCTCTGAGTCCTGAGCCTTTCCTCCTCCTGTTACTTGCCTCTCCAAAAAGACGCCATCTTCTTCTCCACGTAGCAGTAGCCAGCCCGTCCTGCAGCCTTTTTCCCTGCTCTCTCCATCATCTCTTTTCTTTTCTTTTTCTCCCTCTGCTTTCCCCGGCTTCCAAACTTCCCTCAGGCACCTTGTCTCAGCCCAAAGTCTAGTCAGCGCTGCCGTCTCCACCTCCAGCCGTTCGTTTCCCCAAAAGCTCGTCCCGGATTTTTCGTGTCAACGTCAACGTCAACCTCTTGCCATTCACAATCCTCTTGCGAAACCAATTTTTTTTTCCTGCAGATACCTCAGCCCTATCACGCTGATCCTCCCAATTCGACGCGACGCCCACCCCACTGATTGTGCCCGCCGCACGCCCAACATTGGCTGCCTCACTGCTACTTCTATCCCATCTGCTCGGTCATCCTCGGACCTGGCAGTCCTTATACTCTCATCAGCGCCAACCTCGCCCCAGGTTGGCTCATGATGGACAGTCTTATCCCCTCAATCCCTTGACAGCATGTATATTGCTCCTGCGCCTTGGTAAACTACCAGCGACATCTCACCCGCTCTCACATCTCGGACCCCGCCGCCGCCGCCACTCCTCCACCAGGAGTACTGCTGCGCTGCCGAAGCCGCTAATCCTCGCTCTTTGTCTCTTCCAAAGTGACCCTTGAGCCTCCTCCTTGGCTCCTGCATCTTCTTGCTTCCGTTCATCTATGCAGATCGACGGTGAGCGACGGCCCTCTCAGAGGCTGCCCGTCAACCCTCGCCGCCATAAAGTAGCCCCAGAGCAGCGCAAACGCGTCGCCAAAGCGTAAGTCCTTCCGCCTTCAATTGATATATTCTTGCCCTCTCCTCCGCCTCCAATCTCCTAACGCCTTGTCTTTCGTCTTCTACAGATGCAATAGCTGCAATGTTCGTCGCATAAAGTGCTCCGGCGAGAGGCCCTGCGCCTCATGCGCCTCGGCCAATCGCGAGTGCGTATACCCTGCGCCCATAGAAAAAGTCTCCGTCTCCAAATCGGAACTCGACGACCTCAAGAAAAAGGTTGAGCTCTACGAAAAGGCCTTGCAGGATGCCCTCCCAGACCCTGCCAAACGACACGAACTGCTCCAGCATGCTGCTGGCAGCCCGCCCTCGGCCACTTCGTCAATCCACAGCCCATTCTCCGCCAGCAACCATTTTGCCCCGAGCGTCTCCGGCCAGAGCACCATTATCAAACCCGAGCCAATAGACGACGACCACACGACCGGCCGACTTCTGCATGACGCCGACGGCACCGCCCGTTTCCATGGTGAGACCAGCGGCGCCACCTTCTTGGATCATCTCAAGGAGCTTATTGGTGCCGTCCTGCCCCTCGCACACCATCAGCAACTCGCCCCTCACGATGGAAGCGCCTTCTTGTCCTCCCTGGGCAAGTGTCACACCGATGACTCTCGTCCACTCGATGAAAAAGATGTAAATCCGCTATTGCTCCCGCCCCCAGCATCCATGGTCTCCATGCTTTCTGAAGTCAGATTCGTCGTCCAGGACGGCAACGGCTCATGGCCGAGCGGCGGCATCTACTGGTTTGGCGACCTAGCTCAACCGCCACAACCCCCAGTCCTACCTCCAAATCAAGCCTCTTTCGATCCCGACGCATATCGCTCACTGGCTTTCCCCCATGCTGCATTCGCCGTCGCCGCGCATAGCACCTGCCCCTGGCCACCCATAAACGAGTCAGAAGACGTCAAATTTAGCGACTCATTCTTCGCGCGAGCCTCTATGCTACTACGGAACCCGCTCGATATTGGCCGTTGTTCCATTCAGGATGTCTCCGCATTTGCACTCATGGCATATCACCTGGTAGAGGTCTGCAAACGCGATTCTGCCTACATGCACATTGCTGCTGCGTCTCATTTGTGCATTATGCTTGGGGCGCACCGTGGCTGGGTAGACGAGAAAGGAAAGCGCATTTTCTGGACTGTTTACATCTTGGATAGATGGCTCAGCTGTCTGATGGGTCGTCCGCCCGTCATTGCCGACGATGCCATTCGTATCCCTCTCCCCTCTGATGCCGCGTAAGTCACTCAGTTGCACACCTACAAACTCGATAAAACTAACCCAGTCTCTTCAGTGGTATGCCACCAGCAGCCGGCTTACGCGCCCACGTCGAACTCTCACGCATCTCCGGTTACGTCGTTTGCAACACCTATCGCATAGCTCCTTGGGACTCAGTCAACGGCTCCGGCGACTCGTCACAGAGTCCTGGAAAGGTCATGTGGATGCTGGAGCAATGGAAAAGCACTCTACCCTTGCGCCTGCAGCTATCACCAGACGGCTTGAGCAATGACCCAGCTTGCATCATGCTGCACATGCGATATAATCAGCTCATCATTGTCGCTACTCGCCCGCTTTTCTTCATTGCGGTGAAGAAGTCAGTCGCTGAGCGCCTCATGCCCCAGAGCAGCTCCAAGGAGTACAACATACAACTCGCCCATCTCAGCATGTGCATCGACGCCGCGCGCAACAACATTAAACTTGCCCGTCACTTCATGACGATCAGCCGCCACCCGAAGCCGCTCCACGCTATGCTGCACTATTGTTTCAGCGCATCCGTGTGCCTGATTCTGGAAAGCCTCGTGTACCCGCAGCAAAGCGCCACCCCGGACCAGAATGTCAGCCGCAGCGCCGACATTCAGTTTGCCCTCGACATCCTCCAGGGCTGCGAACGCCTCAAGAGCGATCCGAGCGACAAGTCGTGCACCGAAACGCTGCACGACTTGCAGATGCTGGTGGCGAGACTGACGACGCCCGTCCACCTTGACCCTCAAATTGGCAACCCCCACTTGCAGGCGCTGGGACTCACCAACAGCTTCCCGCAGCCGCCGCCGCCGCCGCCGATGCCGATTGAGTCGGAGCCTGCTTTGTACAATGAGCTGGTCAATTGGATGGACGACGACTGGTTCATGTACGGCACATACATGGACTAACCTACGGAAATATTAATGCAAACGAGAGTGCGATGACGATTTCAAACACGAAACCTTGTTCAATATTCTTCTTGATATATACCATACGCATATTTTTTTTTCATATACACGACTTACAGAAAGACGCTACTCAATATATGGATTAGCAACATCACATACGCTGTGGAATGGCCGAGAAACGACGTCAAACTTCAACCGCAAGTCATTTTCTGTTTCGAACCAGCACTTCTTCTTCTTCTTCTTCTCTTTTATTATTTCAATTTTTATTCACCTCTTGCCGATTCCCCCTCTAAGCACAACATCCTAAACATGGTTGTGGAGAGCGTTTTGTTTGTTTATTCGTTGTACATATCCTTGTCTTTTTTACGTGACTGCTGGGGAGAGAAGATGGAGCGAAAGCAGTGGCGCCGTTTTTTTCTTCTGGTACAATAAAGCTTTTCTTGGGCACAAAGAAGACAGCTTCGTGGTAGTCGTAGAAATAGAGGCATTGGACAAAAAATCACATGTTCCAGAATCCATGTTCCTTGGAAGGACTGTGCAATATTCAATTCTTATAGTCACGTATACACCGCATCCTTGCTCTGTATTCAATTCGTGGTATCAATCCTCAACTCTCCTCTGCCTGCTTCTTTGCCTCCTCCATTCTCATATCCGCCAGCTGGCCCTGCAGGCCCCTCTTATCCACCCTCATCGCCATGTCAATCTGCATCTCGCCGTCCCTCAGCCTCGCCTTGCTCGCCGCGACGTCGCGCTCCCTCTTGCGTCTCTGCTCATCCACGGCGCGTGTATGCTCCCGTAGCGCCTTTTCGCGCCTCTCCCTCGCCTTGCTTCGCTCCTTGTCTTCCCCCTCTTCTGCTGCTGAGCTACCATGCTGCCCCTGGGGCGGCGGCAGGCTCTGCACATACGCCTCAATCAGCGGATCCCGCACGCTCGGCGGCAGCGAAATGTACCGCAGGTCGGCGAGGACCGCGCTCGGCAGCCCATTTTTCAACGACGTGTTGTTGAGCTGCGTCGCGGACTGCGCCTTGAGCAGCGCCGTGAGGTCCGATTTGAGCGCCGCTGATGGCATTTTCAACCGATTCACGTGCTCCCGGTACATCTTCTCCTTTTCTCTGTCCGGCAGCTTCGCATCCCGCATCGCGTCCTCCTTTTTATACTTGCGCTTAAACTCTGGCCAGTACAGCTTCGGCGTGGCCTTTTCCTGCAGCAGCGCCACGTACGCCACGCGCGGATCCTTCTTCTCTTGCTGGGCGCGCTGCGCCTTTAGCTGGGCGATGCGCGCACGCGCCCACTTGTCGTGGCACTCCTTGCGAGCCTTGGTCGTGCCAAGCGCCGTGTACCGCGGGTCGTCGACAATCTTGCCGTCTTCGAGCAGCTTCTCCCACGCGCTGTACGGGTTGATGTGGAAGTCGTCGAGGAGGTCAGTGAAGAGCAGCTCGGCATCTTCCTGCGAGAACGCCAGGCCTTCGGCGCCTTCGGGCCAGTCTTGCATGTTGCCGTCGTCGTATTCGCCAGGTTCCAACCCGTACTCTTCGCCCATCATTTGTAGTTGCATCGCAATGTCGGCCTCTGTGAACTCGAGCGAGCCAGCATCTTGCTCTATTGTTTCCTCCTCATCCTGTTCTTGTTCTTCTTGTTCGTTGGCATTGGCATCGTCATCAGTCCGTAGTCGTTTTTTAGGATGATTTTCGCCGGCGTCGTCTCCTTCGCCCTCGTCATCTGTCACTTCGACCTCTTCATATTCCTCGCTATCACCAGCCCCATCTCCGTCATCTTGAGGTGTGCTTTTGCTACCCATAGCCTTGTCTTGTATGCGCTTCTTGTCCAATTCAAGGATGGCCGGCATCAGCTTTTCAGGAATGCGCCAGTAGCTTACGTTTTTGGCGGAATTGTATACGAATCGTCGCGAGTATTTGGTGTACACAAGGACCCACGGCTCATGACCCGGGATGGAAACCCTTCTCCGTGGCTTGTCTATGGGCTGCGGACGAGGTCGTGCGGCGCCTTTGCCGTGGTCCTGGCGCTGCTGCTGCTGCTGCTGATATGGTCCACGATTGTGCTGGGCGAGATATGCATTGGCTACCTTGGGGTCGGAAAGCGACGGCAACCCAACGTGTGGCGCATATGGATGCTGTTGCGGTATCGGTTCGGGCACAGGAGCGAGTCCTGGGCGCTTGTAAGTCGACTCTTTCGTCTCGGCATTGTAGTAATAGGTATGTCCTGTGGGCGCCGTATGCTCTGTCCAGCCAGGCGGCAGTGACGCGCTGCTCGCTGCCGCTGCCGCCGACGGCACGTATGTTGATTTAAGCATCGCGAGCGAATTCTGAATGATTCCCTTCCCCTGCGGAACGTGCTCACGTATTTCGCGCAGCCGCTGATGAAACCAAGTGTATCAAGAAAAAAGCTGGCGCAAATGGGAGACGCGAATTAGGAATTCGATGCAAGCTTTGGGCAGGTGGACTTCTGGTGGAGCTATGACAACGGCCGGCAGCAGATCAGCCAGCGACGATGCTCATGGAAACGCCAACAGGTCTGCATATAGCATGGTGCCAGCTAATGTTTCTTACATAAAGAAATCAGAAGGAATGTTTTCAAAATTGATCAAGAGAATTCTCTTGATTCATGACATCTGAGCGCATCTTGTAGTCCCAGCAAAGGCCTGTGGGGGCCGGTCCGCCACTGTCTTTGCAACAAGGTACCTGACCTCTGCGCCCCTAGCTCTATCTTGACACGTCTTTGCGCAAGCACGATACGGACGAGTTGGTTCAGCGACAGGGTGCGATTTCACATGGTGTAAAAGGCAGACTCAAGCTTTGCGAATCTCAGGACAGCCCTTGGGGTCTGGAAGAATGCCTCCACGCAGCACTCCCAGTCCTGTCCGGATCCCGTCGACTCCTTTCGCCAGGCTGTGGATGGTGAGCTGGCCTTGTCACATCACCATGCAGTGCAGACGCTGACAGAACCAATCCACAGACATCGCATGCTCCTGAATATGTTGGATTTTTTCTGCTGCTTATCGGTTGGTTATGCGTGAGCTGTGCCTTACCTGGTCGCTTCCGAGCACGCGACACTAACTCATCTATGCCAGTTGGTCCTGTTCGTCACTCCGTTTCATCGCATGTTCAGTATCGACGACTTGCAAATCTCGTATCCGCACGCAGAACATGAGCGTGTACCCGTTGGTGAGAGGACTTGCTCGAATTCTAATTTGTGCTGGTTTAACAGGCCGCAGTCATGAACTTTGTATATGCCTTCTTCATCCCCCTCGGGGTGCTCATCACGTACAACCTCATCATGCGGTCCCCTGCCGCAAAGCACGAAGTCACATATCTTTCCTTCCTCATCTCAGTCGCATTGACGCTCTTCTTGACAGACGTCATCAAGAATGCCGTGGGCCGACCGCGGCCTGACCTTCTGGATCGTTGCCAACCCCGGGCTGGGACCAAGCCTCACACACTAGTCAGCATCGACGTCTGCACGACGGGCGATGGGCACAAACTGCAGGACGGATGGCGTTCGTTCCCTTCTGGTCATTCGTCCTTTTCCTTCTCAGGACTCGGCTTTGTGAGCCTGTACTTTGCGGGTCAGTTTCAGATTTTTAGGACAGCCACTGGCGGCCGCGATCTCAGCCGTGCGCTCTTCTGCCTAGCGCCGCTGATCGGAGCGGCCCTCATTGCTATTTCTCGATGCGAAGACTATCGCCACGACGTGTACGACGTTTGTGTCGGTTCAATCCTGGGTTTCACTGTTGCCTACTGGAGCTACCGCAGGCACTGGCCTCCGCTGGCGAGCCCTCTTTGCTCGCAGCCATATCCACCACCCGGCACTGATGATCAAGTTTGGCAACGCGTTCGCGATGAGGAGGCTGGGCCCGAGGATGCAGGTTTCGAAATGGGCCAATTTAGAGGCAATAATCGAAGCTAGCTCATAGTCACGATAGATCATTTAGAGACATTTGTGCCATATTTGTTATACATAGTTCTAGGAAGGATGCCTTCCTTCGCATCTATCAGCCCAATCCCCTGCTTATGCATTTATTTCTCCTCGGTCTCCTCGTTCTTGGCGAGATCATGCTCCTTTAGCAGAGCAGTGATTTCGTCTGCACTCCATAATCTGTGGTACACCTTGCCATCCTCGGTCTTGCCTACTGTAGCGAATTCGACTAAGGAATCTGTTAGCATGAATGAGTCTTGCAGGCGTTCGAGGTACGCACTCTTTTCGCTGCTCAGCTTTGTAGAGTCCATGGTCTTGCTCAGGACCTTGACAGCCATGGCGCAAGCCTCCTGCAGTGTGCAGTCTTCTTTATAATCCTGCTTCAGCAGGCTCTGGGCGCTGGCATTGTTGGCGCCAGCGCTGGTGGCCTTCCAGCCACCGTAGTTTCCTGAAGGGTTGCTGAGATACAACTGGAATTCTCTGCGGGGGTCCCAACCGGCGTAGATGAAGGAGACACCAAAAGGTCGGAGACCACCGTGTTGGGTGTAGCCCTGCTTGAGATCGCAAAGTCGGCGCACGAGCTGTTCGCAGGGGATGTCTTCGTTGTAGGTGAGGAGATATCGCTGAGCGGCTTGGCGTGCGTAGTTGATGAGGATGTTGGCATCGGCAGTCATGCCGGCGACGGCGCAAATCATGTTACTGCCAACAGGGGTTAGAGGCGAATCGTTTGCAGGGTACGGATTCGGCGCTTTATTAACATACTCATTGAGGACGTAAAGCTTTTCGGCCGAGGTGTCCTGCTCGAGAAGCTTGGATGTGACCTTGCGCTCGGCAGCGAGAACGATGCCGTCCTTGGCGAGGATACCAATGGCAGTACCGGCATGAGAGATGGCCTCGAGCGCATATTCAACCTGGTAGAGTCGACCCTCGGGTGAGAAAATAGTTGTCTAATGAACGATGGTTAGGCTGGAGAGCTTTGATGTAGCTGTGAGGGCGAGGAGTGGCATACTCTCGAATCGTAGCGACGGGACATGATGACGGTGTCGCGCGGGCGCAGAGACTACGAATGGGTATATGTGGTTGTGAATCGCAGAGTTGGCACTGGAGCCGAAACAATGCCGTTGGTGATGGTGACAGTGCAAAGGGCCAATCGGTAGGGCCTTGAAGCTCAGGATGATGGGACGCTGGTTACAAGCTCCAGGCACGGCCGCCGCGTAGCTCATTGTGAGGCGCCTTGCTGGCTGGGAAAGGTAGCTTGGGTGGGGGATGGATAGCCGATGATTTGCCATGGTTAGTCAGCGATCGCAGCTGGCAGCTGCAGACACAGAAACGGCCGCCACTACATTTTGGAAAATCTAGCCTGATCTGTTAGGCAACAGAAGTTTCCAGCAACGCCGCCACTTGCCGCGCCAGTCTTTCGCGTCACACCCGTTGTTTGGCTGGCTGCTGGCGTGCCAGCTGCCAAACCCGACACCTTGGACGTATGTAATTCGCTGGTGCCTCCACCCAAAAGTTGACTTTGTATCTTGCCCTGCTCGATTTCATATCCCCCCCTCCAGGAGACAGACAGCATTTTTCTCCTCGCCACCTCCATCACCATCCACGCCTCTGCCTGATCATCAAGCATCACGGCATCTTCATCATTAATTTTTCTCCTTCCTTTCTATTTCTCCCAATACTTATTTATCCTTTATTCTCTTACTTCTTTCCCTCAGCTTTACTCCCCAGAAGTGGGCTTGCGACCGCTGCGTGACCATCTCCCAAGTCTAATAATTGCTCAGACAGAAGCCAACCTCTTCCAACCCACACCAGAAAATTCAAAAGGGGGCTACTGCAAATAGTTGCGCGCCCGTCTCAAACGCGACCTTCGGCGTTTCTGCGCCAGGCTACGCGATTCATCTTCGCTACTGCAAGACCAAGATAGACAGGGACTGTTACACTTCGTGGCGCGGGAAAATTTCGCGTTTAGTTCTGCTTAAAGTCCTGCCTACTTCGTAAATCGCCCATTGCCTGTTGGACCAGGCACATAAACAGTAGACAAGTCGCAGGCAAGCGCCTTGCAAACGCGTATATCGCTGCGTTGGCCGAGTAGCCATGTCCGGTAAGCCATAAACCTTTCCACCTATCCGTTCCTGTGCGCCACGCGGCGCGCCGAGATGGCACGCGGCGCTGGCGTCGCGCGACATCATGCATCCGGTGCAGCTCTTCTTGCAGCTCATGCTAATTGTGTCGCGACAGGTGAAACCGAACCAAGGCGCTCTGTGCGCGCGACCAAGGGCCAGCACACAAAGTCTTTTGACGAACTCGAGCAGCCCGTTGTACCGAAGCGACGCCAAACAAAAAAATCGAGGAAGGCACAGGACGAGGAGGAGCAGTCTCAGGAGCCCGAGGAGATTATTCGATGCGTCTGTGGTGCTACGGAGCAAGATGAAGACTCGGGTGAGGCCTGGATCTCGTGCGAGACGTGCTACGCATGGCAGCATAATGTCTGCGTTGGCGTGAGCTCATACGAGGACGAGATTCCAGAGTACTACTGGTGTGAGCAGTGCCGCCCACAAGATCACAAAGAGCTACTAGATGGCATTGCCAAAGGAGAGCAGCCATGGATAGCGAGGCGCAAGGCTCACGAGGAAGAGGTGGCAAGCAAAAAGAAGAGGGGCGGTCGGAAGCCAAAAGGCAAACGTGCAAGTGATCCAAAGGACGAGATCGAAAAAGATGGCCGCGTTAAGGCCAAAGCATCACCTGCGCCAGACACTTCTGCAAAGGACAGACGCGAATCTGGCGGTCGGCCGGGCAAACGAAAGTCGCGCGACGACTCCCAGGACAGCGATCCTAAGGTATGTAGTGCGAATTTCATACATGATCGAAGCTACCTGCTAACTAAACCGCAGAACGTCAAATTGCGGCGTGTCTCAGCAAACGACTCAACCGCCAGCGGCGTTCAATACACACCGCCGGCCGACCTTGCCACGGTTATATCCAACCTGCCAGCTACTAGGGCGGGTCCCGCCAAGGCCCTCAAAAAGTCGATATTGCACGTCTTGTCGTCAATGGAGAAGAACAATACTGTGAAGATTCCCAAAGACAGCTCCGCGGAAAGCATGTCAGAGACATATGCTCTCCAGATCGAGCGCGCCGTCTTCGACACGCACCCAGCCAGCAAGGGCCAAAAGGAATACATTCAGCAGATAAAGTCACTGACATTTAATCTGAAGCACAACTCAGAGCTCGTTGATGGGTTGCTTCAAAAGGCACATTCTCCCGCAGCGCTGGCCGTCATGACATCGGAGCAGCTCGCATCTGCGGAACTGCAGAAACAAACTGCGGAAATGAAGGCCAAAGCAGAGAAGCAGTCCATTCTTTACACCGGGGACACGGGACCCCGCGTTCGAAGAACGCACAAGGGCGAGGAAGTCGTGGAAGATGAGAGTATGGCAAACACGAACGACCTCCCAATTCCTCGCGGAGGAGGTGCTCGACGTGGTGCCAACACCGACGCAAGCCAGCCAATCAAGCGGGAGTCGATGAGTACCGACTACGACATGGCTCAGTCGCCCAAGCAACACGATGATCAGCGCTCGCCCAGCCAGTCCAAGTTTGATATTTCCGAGGTCTTTTCCCAGGTCAAATCGCCAACTCAAGCCCAGCGCCGGCGACCATCCGCACCTGCCCTCAACACCTCTGGCCCCGGTTTCGACCCCGACGTTGACCGCCTGCTGGAAGATGAGAACGACTCGCCACCTTATTCGCCCACCGAAGACTCGACGGACCCTGACATTGTCTGGAGAGGCTCTCTAGCTATGAGCTCCATCGCGGACCTCCAGGCTACCGGAAAGCACGTCGGCGGCGCCAACTTTGCCACCTTGGGGCACTGGTCGAAGCTCATTCCGAAACGCATGACTGTCGCTGGTCGCATTACGGAGCAGAGTGCTATCGAATATCTATGCAGCCTTCGCTATAGCAACCTGACCGACATTGTCGTTGTCGGTCTTACGCCAACCTCACCAGAGGCGCAGCCAGAATACAACGCTCTGGTGGACTATTTTATTAGCAAGAAGCGGTATGGCGTCGTCGGCAACAAGGCTGCAGGCAACGTTCGCGATACCTACCTCGTGCCTGTCCCTGCTGGCGAGAACAACCATCCGGAATTCATGCTAAACCTGGTTGATAACTTCATCCCCAAAACAAGAACGGAACCTATGCTGTTGGCAGTCTTTGTCTACCGTAACGAGCCCTCCGAGACCATTCAACCCAAAAATGAAGCTACTTCCTCTCCTTCCACACCTGCGGTAGCCAACACACCAAACGCGGAGGGATTTGCGCAGCGAAGCAACTCGATACCCGGCCCTGCATTCTCTCCTGCCACGCCGCAGGGTGGCTTCGTGGGCTCTCCTTCCAACGGACACACGCCCGGACCGCTAGCCACGCCGATTCCGTCGCACCTCGCGCATGGTGCTCTGCCCCCGGCGCCGACGCCGCCCAACGCGTCGAACCTGACCAGCCCCCCGCCGCCGTTTGCCCAGATGACGGAGGCGCAAAAGATGCAGGCGCAGCAGGCCGGCCAGCACACTGCGCACGAGGTCCTGGGGCCCTTTGTCAAGGTGCCCACCGTGCAATTTCTGCTTCCCCAAGCACACCAAATGTCCCGTCGCGAGTGGGAGATTATCAAGTCAATATACGAGCGGGAGCCCAAGGCGCGCGATGATTTGCAGTACCTGAGCGTATTGTTGGAAAAGGAAGGCGGGCCTAACAAGCCATGAGCTGGCTTTTCACGACGTGGTTCACGTCAATGTTCATGCTATATTGTGATAGATTTTTGTGTCAGGGTATACAAATCTTGCAGTTATGTGCCATCCATTGCTGCGCTGGGCTTCCAATCGTCAAATATTTCATAGCTTTTTGTCGGTCGTTCACAAACATCTTTTGGCGCTAGCGAGGAAGGGTGGTAGAGGGATATGGCAAGAGTTGATAGTCAAAAAGAATAATAATTTCATACTGATTTGAGATGTTGACAACATTAACTCGCATTTTAATAACTTGACAAACGTTGGATACACCGTAATAGCTGTAGATGTTCGATCAAAATCGAGTATTGGGACAAGCTAAAAAAAATGCATTAATTAGATGGACTCTATTGGGCTTTGCAACTACTGGCCCTGGGTATTTCTCTAGCCTCATCCCGGTGGCCAATGTTTTGCCAATCGTCGTAGCACCGAATTTATGCCAACCCAATCTTTAGGTATTCATACGTCCATGGCCTCGCGTGCTCGGCCCTGTTCGTGGTCGTGCCACTTGCGCGGTCACCTAGCACTCCAAGTGACGTGGCTGCAATCCACACCCGATCAAACAGGTGAATCTTGGCAGAAGCACGCATCATTATGGTGGTACCAGTATCACGCTGCCGTTGCAGCGAGCTGGGAGCTGCTGCGCTCGGTCGCACCGTAGCAATAAGCGAACTTTGTATCCCCCTGTGGTTTCTTGTCCTGTCAACGCTAGCAATTTCACTCAGGAGAACAAGTCATCCACAGACGCCCAGATTTGCCTCTCCCTGTCCCAGTCAACGTCTGCACCGTTTACTGCTACTGCTGCTGCTGCATCGCCGCCGCTCTTCTTCTTCTTCTCCGCCGTCTGCTGCGCGCCCGCGGTGTCGCCGCCCAGACCCAGGCTGCCCAGGCCCTCGAGCAGCCGTTTCGCCTTATCGACCTGCGTGCGAATCGCGAGCGTCTCGGTGCGGGTGCGGTCGAGGTGGTCCTGCATCATCTCAATCGCCGACTCGCGGGCCTGGTGCGGGCGGTACTCGTTGAGGATGTGGTGCACGTTGATGAACAGCGTGCGCAGGTCCTGCACCTTGGCCTCGGCGTGCGAGGGGCTCCGCGACAGCGCGCCCGTCAGCTCGAGAAAGTTGAGCAGCAGCGACTTGGCTAGCCGCTTGAGCTCAAACGCGCGGTCGTAGTGCTTGGCGTCGCGCGCGCTCGACTGCCCGGACGCGGGGAGGTTGGTGATGCCCTGCTCCTCGAGCGTCGGGAGCTGGTCGTCGAGCTAGAGAGAGACGCGCGGTTAGTGATGGGGTGCGGCGCGGAGGAAGTGTTCGCGTTCTTTCATACCATGTACTGATCGCCGAATACGCGCCATCGGCCGTCGGCAGGCTCCGCAGGCGGTTGCAGGTGCATCAACTCCTCTGGGAGGTTCGGTATCCTGCTTTGCGGCCTGTAGTTCTCAGCAGTGGCCGTCTTCTCGGCCTCTTCCTCATCGTGCTCGTTGCGTAGTTGCTCATAGCGAGCTACCTTGTCGGCCGTAAAGTCTCTCCAAAACGGTGGCGGGTTGGGAAACGTCGACGACAATGAGGCGCCATCTTGTTCCTCCATAGTGTCCGTTATGTTGTTGGTGAATATATGGTCCGCATCGCCATCTGACTCTGACACAAGTTCGTCGTAGCCGGAACCCGAGTTAACGAATGGGGGGATTGGGCTGTCTGGGTCTTGCGAGCCTGGAGACGGCGTGAGATAACCGCCGGGTAAATTGCGGCGGTGAGGGCCCTCCATCCTTGCAAGCAAGTATCAATGATCCAACCTCTTTACTTCTCGGCACTTGACCTGAACCGACAAGATTTTGTAAATGATTTGAATTCAGCCTTGCCATTGTGCTTTTGTACTTTTTTTTCTCCCCCTTCATTTTGGTTGAGAAACCCAAAACGCGGGTCGAGGTCGCAAATGCTTCGCATACTTGGGTGTACCAATTCATGCATTAGTGGCGGCACAGACGAAGCTCCACGACTGTGTGCTCCTCGCCAGCTCTTCTCATCCCCAACCAAATCACGATTCAGAATGGCCGACGTGCGAGCGCTGCTACGCCAGCAGCGGCTTTCCCGTCGCATCGACCACCCGCACGCCGCGTACTCTGACGCAGGCAAGCTGCTGTGCACCCTGTGCCGCGAGCAAATACGAGCTGAGAGCCATTGGGAGTCGCACACCAGGAGCACAAGTCATCAGCGACGGGTCGTCGCCGCCGCCGCCGCCACTACTACTACCACCACCACCACTACTACCACCGCAGCCAGTGCAGAGCCAGCTCCCTCGGAGGCCGAAGAGCCCTTGACGGAAAAGTCGCAAGTAACACAAACACACGACGCCACCACTGCCCAAGACCCGGAGCAGCATGAGCACGTGGCCGAGGACGAGGACGAGGAGAAGAACAACAACATGTTCAAAGCCAACGATGGCACGGAAACGCGGACCCAATCACACAAACGAAAGATTAGCGACGAAGACGACGACATTGACGCCATGGATCTAGACGAGGCAGTGCGAAGAAAACGCAGCCGCGGTGACATTTCCATCGACGTCTCCGCCGCCAACCACCGCCGGGACAGCAGCAGCGCCACAAGCAAGGACAAGGACGCAGGCACCGCAACAACAAACTCCCCCGCCCGCCGGGACTCCAACCGCACGCCGCCGACGCTGGCGCGACGCATGTCCTCGACGCCGTCCCGCGGCGTCGAGCTGCGGATACCCTCGCGGCCCGCCACACCCGCCCACCGCGAGTCCTCCTCGTCCACGCCGGGCGGTTTGACGACTCTTACCGGGCTCTCCGCCGTCACGCCCTCGTCCGCCACCAACGGGAGCGCCATCGCCACCGAGAAGCTCCCCCGCGGTGGCAGCAGCGACGTCGCGGGCGCCCAGGGGGTCGACGAGGACGAGTGGGCCGCGTTTGAGGCGGAAATGGCCGCCACCACGGCTCCCTACGCCGACGACGCCGTCATCTCAGCCCCCGCCATGGACGCTGAAGCCTCTGCCGCTGCCGCTGCCGCCGCCGCCGCCACCAAAGATCTAGCCAATGGCGGCGACGGCGCCGCCCGCAAAAGCCGCGCCGATCTCGACATTGAAGGCGAGCGCGAAGATGCCGCGCGTGCGCGAGAGGACGAGTTCAACGACATGCAGGAGCTCGAGGCGCGTGTGCGGCGCCTCAAGGAGAAGCGCGAGGAGCTGCGCAAGCGGGCGTCGAGCGTCGGCCAGAGCAATGATGGCCCGGCAAGGCTGCAGAGTCAGCTGCCAGAAGAGGGCGGCAAGAGTCCCGCTGCGGAAGATGGGGCCGAGAAAAATGCAGAGGAGGATGACGATGAAGAGGACGACGACGAGGATGACGATGATGACTGGGACGGCTTCAGATTTCGCAAGTAACGGAGTTTGCATATCGTCCTTTTTCAAAGTGGCTGGTATCTGTAAGAGGCTGACTGCCGAAAACGGGGGTAGATTTTGTCGCACATTACGGCGTTTTATTTTCATATCTGTAATTGGGATACATAGCAACAAGGGCGAGATACTGTATTGTACAAAATGAGGGGCGGTTCAACTCTCCGTGTATATAATAGATACTAAAGGCAAACCCGCATTCAAGTCGTTAATCATTCAGGCGTGATGCCGCAAATTCATATTCCCATTATAACCCTCCGCTTCGGACCCCCTTTGGCCAGCCAGCTGTCCGGACCCAGGTGTGCGTGCATAGAGGTCGTTCAGAAGAAGAGAGAACCACAGCATTGCTGCCTAACGTATGGCTAGATGATGCTCTCCACGACCTACCTGCTCCCAAAATCGAGTAAGTCGCCATACCCGGCCTACGCCACGTACTTCATCACGGTGGCGAACCATTTCTTCTCGCTCTTGTACCTCCCCGCGCCACTTGGCAGCAATCCACCGCCTTAAACCATCCTTGACTCTTTCCTTTTCAATAGCCCTGCGCTTGGCAACCAGACCAGGGACAACGTGTACAGTAGCCATGCCGGGGACGCATTCCGGGGGTAGCACTGCACGCTCAACTAGGGCCTCTGGGGAGGGGCGAGCGGCTAGACGACGGGACAAGTGGATGGATACAAGAGACCGGGCAAGTCTTCGAGACACAACTGATGTGTGTGTGAGGAAGATGGAGCGGGTGATCAGATCTGCTAAGGAAAGTCGGTTGTGCATGGCCAGTAAAGGAGGGAGGGTGAGCCGAGTGCGTCTGAGGCGGTATTGATGGAGTATTGGGTCCGCGCAGAGAGAGCGCAAGTAGTGGCATGCCTGCAGCCGTGCGGCCGAGTCAGCAACGTGTATCTGCATATGTTCGTTGTGAAGGTGTGGGTGGCGCATGGCGAGGAGGTCTCAATTCGACTGAAATGGAATCAAGGACATTGGGCTGCGTAGGTTCTTGGGCGCCGCGGAGAAGTGCGTTTAGTACTCACCCGAGAGATGGGCAGCAGATCGCACACGTCAAGATAGCCCAGGATATGGAGTAATATCTCGGCTGGCAGTGCCTGTAGCGAGGGGTCATGAACTGGATGACCCAGGTTGCGTGATAGAAACACTGGGGTGTAAGTCAAGCCGCGGGGTCCAAACGCACTACCCAAGGCGTTTGAGTAGCCTTCATGGGCTGGCAGGGGAGGTTGGGCATCAGACGAGCGACAAGTACCTGGTGTTGTCGGCATCCAAGTCCCTGTCGCAACGACATCATCGTGAGGCGCATGCTTTGGCGGCAGTCCAGACGTGGCCGTGGGGGCGCGAGGGCGACGGCAATTAGAGACAGCCGGTCTGCGGGGCTGGTCCATGAGCTGTCCATCGCTTAAGGCGGGCGGAAGAGGAAAAGAAGGTGGTAATGGTGGTCGACTGTCGGAATCCATGGCAATGGATGGCTGCACGCTGCGACTAGTTGCGGTTTTCACGTAAGCCGATGCTGGTGAGGCCCGATACAGCGGCCGAGTGGGAACTTGGCGTTTTGGAGATGCAAACGCTGTCGTTTTGCTTCTTGCTCCAACGGTCCTGTTCGGGATAATCGGGGTGTTGTTGTCTTCCAGACTAGGCCAAGGCAAGTCGATTGGATGGCCACAATAAGGCGGTCGTCGTATGAGGTCGCACGTCCGTGCTGGGTTTACGCAACCGTTCGGGCGGCCATACTTTGGTGGGACTGCGGCCGCCACAAACACCCGCCTGGCGGAGGGGAGTTGACCAAGAGAGATGGAACAAAGAAAAGATGCTGTAGGTCGAGATGCGTCGAGCGGTATGCAGCTGCAATGGCTTCGCAGGTGGGCAAAGAGAAAAGTAGTCGACGTGGGCAAGCAAGCAAGATGCTCGCTGAATCGGGCCCCAGGTTTCACGGCACAAGGCTCAAGCAGGGTGATGCAAGACGCACGTCCGAGGGTGGGTCGCCCGAGATGCTGAAACAGGTGTTTGTCAGGCGTGAACTTGGAGATGCCGGTAGCGATCCTTTTGATAGGCTGATGAGGATTAAAGCCGAGATGACAAAGGGTTCATTATGGAGGTGAAGGAAGAGTTGTAGAAACAGAACGAGCAAACGGCCGGCATGTCGTTCGTTTGCCCTCGCAGCTGGCAGCTGGTAGCTGGCAAGCCAACACGGAGGCGGCCGGCTAGTCCCAGGCAGTCATCTTTGCGGTGACAAGGTGGTGGTACCTGCGTCTTTGCTGCGCTGCACCGCAAAAGTACAAGTCACTGTGGAGAGTATATCAGGCAACCGTTTTTCGAGGCCCTGCAGCAAAAGACAAGGAATCGATGAGCAAGAAAATTTGGCATCGTGCGGGGAGCAGAGCCTTTCGGTCACCAGAATGAAGCCAAAGGGCGGGCCTGCGATATATGACGAAGCGCTAATGGGATGCGACCCGATCATGACAGCGATCGGCCAGGGGCACGACTACCTACCCGGTACTATATGGTAAGTTGAAAAGGCGGATGTCTGTCGCTCAAAGTCATCTGAGGAAGAAAGCGAGGTTTGGCTATGGCGTATAATGCTTTCAGGTGGTTTTGGGGGGGTGCTTGCGATGGCATTATTAGCATTAGGGGTAGGTGACCACTCTCTGGCAAACCAAAGGCGGTCTTGGGATCGTGTGTCCAAATGGCGACACTGTGAGCCCCAAGAGTGTGCCAAAGTATTAGGGTCCATAGAAGATGGCAACGGAAAGAAAGCAAGAGGGTAATCTGTCGAACACGAAAGTGTTCTTGTTGAATTTCTCTCAACTATGCTCAGGTTAATAGTCTTATTGCCGTGGCTTATACTCGGTCTTCGACCATCACAGCCAGGACACGGGCGTGTCATCACAACCCAACCAACTTCCTATCGGAAAAAGTAGCATTCTAGAAGCGTGACTAGCAATTCTGTAACGTACTTACTTTGAAAATCACCCCCTCTCGTTTTCACTTGCTACAGCCTCTTACACCTCATCTTACACAGCCACATGCACACCCCACAGTGAAAGTGCTTGCATGGGGGCGGCCCATCCCAAAAGGCATGATTGCCAAAGTACAACAAACGTACCATCGAGGATGTAAACCAGATATTGCACAGCATGCCTATGCCCCCATACTTGGTGCAGCATCGGGCGCCCTTTGGGCTTCGACACTGCAGACTCGTAAGCTCCCTTGACCGCAACTTACAATAACAAACAACAAGGCTAGAAGAGGCTGAAAGAAACTCCCACAGTTTCCTAGCCTCGTGTCTTTGAGAATTAGCTTGACGCCTTGTCTCAACTCTTTCTGAACAATATGCGCTTTCTTGGTCCGCGGCCACCGCCTCTGGCCTATTTGCGCGACCCTCAAGTCCTCACAGCCTAACCAAGGAAGACCCCTCCACCTAGCCTTCTCGGCCGCTTGCCATGCGACCATCCCCTGCCTTGTCACAGTTCCAGATTATTGCCGGCCAGTGATATCATTGACACCTTACGGATACCATGATCCGCTTTGTGCGAGACTTGCTGGCGACGCCATGCTTGAAAAAAGACAAAAGGGCTAGATGAATGGCTGACTGACGAATGGTCTGGTTCGGAAGTAGACTTGCCGGCGTCGCTTAGGGATATTGAAATTATAATTATTGCATTGTTGTCAATTAGGCATGCCTGCGGCAATAGTACCCATATTCCGCCCCCAAGCATGAGCGCGAAAAAAAAAACATTGTGATCTGCTTGGCGGCGATTTTTGCGGCGGCCCGCCGCATTGCTTCACTTTGCCGTCCGATATGTGCCGGCAGTGGCGTGCTGATGCTGAGACTCGAAACGCCGGCAGAAAATATGTCACATCAATCTCAGAGTTGCGATTCGTGAAGTATGTAACATGGGATTTTCTCGGCGATCGTACATATCGATACACACTACTGCATGCGTCATTGTAGTCAAGCACACTACTGCAGCAACTGTGTTCAGAGGGCTGCTACTGCTCCAGGGTTAACTGCCGCGGATTCCCTCGGATGTCAGTCAGCAATAGACAGAAAGAGCAATGCGACACATGCAGCCTTGTCTTCCTATGCGGCCAATTCAAGGATTGAAAGACATAGCGCCAAGGCAAGCCTCAAATTTCCGGGACTGTTACTCCGGGTTTCACAACTTTCAATCTTACCATCCACTAGGTTGAAGGAGATGATTCAGCTATTGTAGCTGTTCCTATAGGAGGTCTGTCGGTGTGGCCGTCGTTTTCGCCACACATAGGTACCTTTGCCTCGGACATTCGCCGTAACTGATGGCCTGGGTTGCTGTTCGTCCGACCAAAGCCTATGGAAAAGTGAGATAGCCAAATAGGCCGTTGTCACTAGGTAAAATCAAATAGTCATAGTGATTGAAGCGGCCACGAGCCATGAGACGGCCTAGTTCCAGATTCAGAGACAAAGTGCAAGCCGCACATCTACCAAGCGGACCTTTGCAGCTCAGCGTCAAAGACTGAAGAAGAAATTTGCAGTGGGTACCAATGAAAGCACAAGAACTGCCCTTCAGACGAGAACAGGGCGGGTAGAAGGTGTGGGACGATTTGTCGGACCAGGCGGATGCTTTCCCCGCTTGAGAACATCTTCAGCCGTTACTGAACCTGTCTTGCTGCTCTGTTTAGACTAGTCACAGGCCAGCGTACAGAAAGATTCCAGATCAGAGACAGTCAGGACGAATACAGGCAGCGGTGCCGGTAGACGAGGGTCAGCGCAGCCTGGTCACGAAGAGGCACACCCCCTTCGATAGTCTCCCTCATGCGGTGTAACCGGAACATCTTGATGCATGCTGCCGTGAGTCGTAGTCACGCCTTCATTTTCTAGCCCCCGTGCCATGCATCTTGTGAAACGGCTGGAACTGAGCCAGAATCCTCGTGTCCAGAGGCATTGGGGTGGCTGAGGGGTAGGCAAAACAGCCCTTTCTTGTTTTTGGAAGGCGTTCCACAGTCGCTAGAATGGCTGCAGAGCCACCGGGCAAAGAAGTTGCATCCGGGAAATTTGGCCGTCGCTCCAGCCGTCTTGGGTTCGCGACCTGGGACGTGGCCAGGGACACAGAAGCAACCACTGAACGGGGACACAGCAAAACAGCCTCAACCTTTTGTGGCTTTCTGGGGGATGAGGGTAGTGAGACTGTGGCCTATGCTTGCCGCCATGATGACAAAGATACAAGAGTCATTTAACGACTTGTGTCAGGCCGGCCGCCTCACTTCCCCTCGGAGCTCGATCCTAATGTGACGGGCAGGCGGGGGCGAGTACTCTGCTCAAGGTGCCGGCTGAGGCCATCAGGTGGACAAGGGCTCCTCATTTCTGTGCCTCCGCTATCCTCATGTGAGGCTTCAGGCATGCACATTTGCTCCGTGCTCTGCAAAATGTGTCTCCGACTCACTAACAGCTACTGACGGCCAGTGCCAGGCTTCGGTGCCACCCCTCTGTGTCGGGTTCCAGGGCTAATTGTCCGGCGTACCACAGGAGTTGCACTCAGATGCGACGCTGTAGTCTAAATCTAAGACCAGACCAATCGTAGCTGTCTTATGAAATACATTGAAGAGCCTTGTTGTGTCCATTTTTAGAGCTGTAGACGACAAAGCGAGTCAGGCTGACGGCTAAAGTTTACCGCGCAGGATGGTATCGTACTCCGGGTTCCGTAAAGATAGTGTAAAGGCTTGTAGCGGAGATGGGGGACCAGGAAGTTCCCGTTCACTACTCCGTACCGGCGTGCCTGATTCGTCTGGACCAATGGAGACGATAGCGGACTTCGAGTCCTACCAGAAAGCTGCACTACCCATGCCTCGATTCCCTGGTCTTTGTGTCACTGCAATCGTACTGCCACAGGAATGAGCCAAACGTCAACATGAATGAGGACGAGAACAAACAAAGGACGCCTCTTTTAGATTCTGCTTATGCGTGAGTGCGGCGGGGATTTCTATGAAGGTGTTAGTGTAGGTGTGTGTGTGCCTGTGTGTGTGTGTGTGTGTGTGTGGTGCGGTGCGAGGGATGGGCTCGGCGCTTTCAAAGTTCGGTGCTGTCTCAGGCCACCTTGATATTATATCCACCAGCTCGGGGGCCAAGAGCCAAACTGCAGCCCTGGCCCTCACCGAGATTGCCATTGAGGACATGCCCGTCATCAGCGGATAAAAACAACAACAGCCCCCTCACTTGTCTTCCTCCTATCCCAAGACGAACCACGACGACCCACTGGGCCGCAGATCTGGCCGCCTGCTCGTCCATCCGCGTTGCGGTATGGTGAAGTTGGGCGGCGCTGCCGTGCAAGATTTGAGGATGCTAGCAAGAGGGGAGGGGTAGGAGCGCCACTAGCAAGCCCTGACAATAACACTGCTGCTTTGCTGAGCTGCATTGTGCATGCAATACTACTAGCCAAGGTGGTGTGCATTCCGGATCTGTACAAAGGCGTACCCACGACCCGCTGCCACGTCTCTATGTTGTCGTCAAGGACACGCCCCCGTGGTGATTTGGACAAGGCGAGCATCTTCTGGGGGCGGGCTGGTGTGTCTGTGTTTTTGACAATTATCCCGGTTTTTGCTTGGGGCGCAACCTTGCATGGGGTGTGCTGCCAAAGCATCGGCATGCATGCTGCTATGATGTCTACATGCAGGCATAGCGTCCTAACTTATATAGATGAGTTAATCAGCCATCTCGTCCGAATTGGGTGGCATTGGAGTCGAATCTTTCTCGCAGACACGCGAGTATTTGCAACGACAAGAGGGGCGTCGGCCCCCTTGTGGATGTGTGCCCAAGTCGCATCGCACCACACTCAGCGTTCAAAGCACAACGGGCCAAGCAGTCAAGGACACTTCTGCAGGGTCTTGGGCCAGAGACCTTGACACCAACTTGGTCAACACTATACACCCGCAGCATTGCCCAGGAACGTGTCGTGTAGGTGGCCGCATGTGCGTGCGTGTTGTTCTTCAGTGGGGGGAGGGGTGCGCGCATCAGGGCAAGATGTTGACAGGAAGAGAAAGTATGGGGCACAAAGTACGGATACCCAATGCAAGTATACAAGCCTCTTTGACTTTTTTTTCTTTTTCTATTTTTGCAGGATCTATACCCAAATGATGACGATTGTTGGCCAGCAAAGGAAACCGTCATTGTTGGTCTCGGAAGTCCCACTGCGGGTTGGGCCTTAAGTCGATGCAAGCCAGGCGCGGACGAGTGAGGGCCTCCTGAAGCGGCCGTTTGTCGATTATAAGTATAAGTTAGCTCGGGTACCCAAGCTTGTCCTGTTGTCTACTGGTCGTTCTATATCCTCAAGCTCGCTGCACTGCAACACTTTGTCCAACTCGACTCGAGAGATTGTTCGGGCTGCCGCATCCAGTCGCACACTTGGTCAGAGTCTGGTGATTACTCTCTTGCTATCAACCAGTGAGTGCATAGCGCCCTTTGTTGTCTGGTAAGAGTTGTCTGGAGGCGGACCAGGGGGAAAAAAGTGCTCGTTCGTTCCCAGGATCGCTGGGTGGGTTCGGTTGGTAAGTTGACTGGCTGACATGCTCAGACCAGTCTCCGGCTTTTAGTCGTCGTCACCCTTCCCCTCCTCCTGTGCCTTCTTGGCTTCGGTCTTGCTTCGCTGCGCTTTCGGCCGATACCTACCTGACCATGTGCTACTTTGAGATGACGCTCTGGAGCTGTGGCTACTGGCGTTGGGGGCACTTTCGCCAACAATGCAACAAGGAGTACCGCATGGGCGAGACTTGCGGCCTCAAGCTAGTGTATGACACAAAACGCGAACCAGACGTCTGCAAACTCTGCCACGACATAGAGAAGAAGCAGCGACGCTATGACAAGATGGCTCGCGACGTCGAGCGCTGGCAGCGCGAAGGCAACCGCAGGGCGACGATTGAGAGGACGTGTGGAGAAATGCGAGAGGTGGCTGATCAAATTTACAACATGAGGGCAGAGCATCATCAGAGAACATCTTCGCTTGGACAGGTACGCACCGAAAAAACCCCTGCTGCACAAACGATCCCATGCTGTGTGGCTGCATATTGGCACCTGCGCTGCGAGCAGGGTGGCTGACAAAATTTCCCTCACAGTGACGAGATGTGCGAGTTGTGTGTAACGACAAAATTCACAAAATTGTGGTGACCCCTCACCAGCCGACCAAATTGATCGACCTAAAGAAATATGCGTGGCATAAGCGGACAAGGCGGCCGAACGGAGCGCGCTCTGCCGGCAGGTCAAATTTGTTGCGGGTTGTCGGCGAAATGGACCAGTCATCTGCCGGGACCGCGAGGCATTCTGTTAATTGGACATGAATTCAACGATGAGTCTTCTTTGTATTCCATGGCTATTTCATATTAGTAGCATGAGCATCAATCCCAGACTGCATAATTCCCACCCGGCCCGGAAAGTAGGGCTGTCCACCGCAGTGTCCCCAGTGTGTGTGCCGAGGCGAAGCGCTGTCAATCGTAAATCAGGAGATGCAGTGGCTGCATATGTGCAAAGGAGTGCTAAAAAGTTTCATCTGGGGCAAACAGATTGTCGACAAATTAGTTGCAGGCCCGCATATGCGAGTCGATCCGTCCGAAGAGTAGCCAAACCGCGGCTGCAAAGATGCCGCTCGGGTGTCAATCGGAAGCCAAAAGTAGGACTTCTAGGGCACAACAGCCCCAGCGGTTATCTTGGTATCTGCCTCGAGCATTCCAAGGCAGAAAGACCCCCTCCCGATGGTCTGATTTGCTCGCTTCTCCTGCCTGAAAAGGCCGGGTAAAGGCAGTGCTCTGCTAATAGCAGCCGGGGATACGCATGTGCTGTGGTGCGCCGGCATTCGCCTATAGTGAATAGCCGGGTGCACAAAAGTGCCCAGACTCGCCGTGTGCGAAACTTTCTCGCCCATGAGTAATAGTCGCCGCGACAACCCGTCAACTGAGCCCGGTGCGTCCGTCAGTCGCACCGTGATCAGACCACGACGCGCCCTGCGGCCCTGCGGCCCTACACGCCCATTCGCGTGGTGGAGAATGCTTTTACGGGCTTCCTCGAATAAATCTCGCCTGGCTGACAGTCGCATGAGTGCCCAAGATGGAGGCCACCATGCGTTGACGTGGTGGACAAGGGCGCCCCGCCGACGGGATGGCGTGGAACGGTGGAACGGGCGCCATGTGGGAGGAGTACACGCCAAGCACATGTCCCAGATGCGGAAGCGCTCCTCATCTCGGTCGCTGACCCAGAGATTGACTCTGTATGCGTCCCTCCCGACCCGACAGTCTGGTAGCAGGCTGACGCGCGATCCCGCCAACCTGGACCTGGGTGTTATGCTCTCCGAGGGATTGGTTGATGCGCGGGACGCTCCGTCCACCCTTGTCCGAACCATAGAGCGGCCCCATCCCACTTGTGCGACTAATGAGCGGTGCGAGCCGTCGCGGCTTGCTAAAGAACAGGGCTAGTGACTGGAGAATTGAGCCTATCCTGGTAGACTAACCGTCTCCGCTGGCGTTCTTGCGCACGTGTCCGGCAGTTGCAAGTAGCAAATGATGTTGCGGTGAGAAAATGCCGAATCTTCTATTTAAACTTTGGTACTTGCGTTCGTCTGACGCATCATCCTGACAATGCAAAGTGTTTCAAGCGCTGAGCGTATCGTCTTCATCTTCATCGCGACCAGCCTTTCAATGTGAGAATCGAGTTTGATATCATTTTCTTTATTGACGAGCTATGATTTGGGAACTCAGAGTTCCTAAGTGGTTTCTTTCGTTCTTCCAAAAGCGGAACAGAACGCTTCAACAGGGTCGGCTGGCGAAGTGAGAGCCTGCCTACTACAAACAGAGCGGTGCCATATCATTCATGGCTGCTGCTTAGCGCCCCGTTGGCTGAATAGCCGAGTATCGAGCCAGTATTGGTTCGTGTAGTGTACAATTAAAGAAAGTCGAGAGTCGTTCCGTTGCGCCAGCGCCATGCTTTACATGGCGGAGGGTATAAAATATTGTACATAGAATGTATGATCGAAAATGCGCAGCGGTCGCTTCTTAATCCATCGCTGCTGCTGCATCCGCAAAAGTTCCAACGAGCGCACCCTCGTCGTGGTCTAATGTCTTGAGGCTCATGGGGCGTTCGTGTTGCGAGTCGTCTTCTGTGAACCAGTCGATTTTGATGCCAGCGGGTTGCTCGACCTCTTCTGATGACAGTTTCGATACAAGGTGCTGATAGCGCGCAACTCGGCCGCCTTGTCCAGCGTAGCCGAATCCGGAAGCCGATCCTGCGTTGGGCTGATGTGGCGCGATCTCGAAGATGTCAACCATGTTGCTATGCGCCGAAGAGTTAGCTATTGGCGTCGACTAGAAACAGGCAACTAGTGCTATTGCATCTCTGGCCATGCCCGGAATCATGTGCCGGATCTAGAGATGTGCGCCGTGTACCCGTACCTTGATGTCTTTGCAACTACTTGCTGCAGAGCCTCATTCTCACGTTGGGCTTCTATAGAGTCGTCGCCGCCGTGACCTTCCGCGAAGCTGCCGTAATGCATGGTAACGTCGTCGTCGTATAGTAGTCTATTCTCCTCCTGCTGCAGATGTCAAAGTCAACTAAATGCGTGTAGGAATTCCTGCATCGCTGCGCGGACGCGTACCTCGTCGTATGTGTCCTTGTTCCGCAGCCCGAGACACGAATAGCAGGCACCCATAGTGACTGGAGGGCGCCGAGGCCAGCGACGACGTCGCAGCAAAGATTAAAGCGACCGGTCGGCGCGGAGGGGGTCTAGATCATGCTAAGTGGCCGTTTGAGGGAGCTTCGCGCCGTCGGATGAAAATGCGTTTGGAGGGCCTCGATGTTTCACAATAATTGCCGTTCCTGATGATGCACATGCAACCAACTGGCGCACTCGACAGGGTGAGCGTCGGCGCCGGAAAAACAACTGACCCGGTAGAAGCGTTAGCGTCGCGGTGACAGTTTTGCGTCACACGACGGTTTTCGTCCCATCGCATTCGAAACTGTCAACAATGTTTCTCTTTGCTGACATATTCGGGATTCAAAATTAATGCATGGTATGAGCGAGAGAAAACTGGGAATTTCTCACTGGTTTCTTCCTTCACTAGGATGTCTGGCTCGCACCCAGCCGAACTCTCGAGAGGCTGCCACCGGTGAGCGCAGAACACGTTGGCTTGCTTGTCTTAAATGATAAATGCAATAGACTCGATGCTTACACTGCATCGCGATTTATGGCCACGCGCCTTCGCACCTGCACCATCATACTAAATCCAATTACCATACAGTCTCACCCTCACTGACCCCTTCAAGGAGTCTGTGCTTCTCTCTCCGAGCAGAGCTCAATAATCGCCACAGCCTCTCAGCTCCTTCATTATCGGAATTCCCACCGCTCCTCAACAGCCCCAGATCTCATGAGTAGTAGCTTTCCCGTTCCCGATTCAGTTCCGCCGTCACGCATGCCCGACAGGTAAACGTCACGAGCCCCCAACATCTCGAGAATTTCTTGGCCGTGATCGTGATTGGGGCTACCGGCAAACCACCTGAGACGTCGGAGGAATAGATGGCCGCCGCAGGGCTCCCGAAGCCTTGGTCCGGCCCCGTCGATCAAGACCAACACGGCCACCGCTTTCAACGCCGTCCCGACCACCGTCTGTCGTGATTCTAGCCATAAAGCGACGAGCGCCACGCGCACAATGCCCGTTCACTATCCGTGACGCCGGACCGGTGGCAGCAGCTCGTCAATGTAACCACGCGCCCGACTCAGGTACGGTATAGAAGCACTGGCAGAGCCAGCCTAGTGATGATACGCTCTCTATCCTCGTTGACCTTTCACCCTTCTACTTGTTTTTTGAACGCAGGCAAGAGCGCAAATGTAGGCAAATATGGTTGCAAGACAATTGATAGCATGTAGTGTATATTGGTCACAGGTGATGATTCCCGAATCGTGAAGCAAGTCGTAGACTGTCCTTCCATGTATCTGTTGGCTGTTGTTTGCATTTTCCTCGTTGACAAAGACCTCACTACAACACAACACAAAGCCAACGTGTCAACCGACAGCTACGCGCCGAAATGTTATGCGAATAGCTTCATTATTTGTCAAAAGACAAGAAATCCTTGTCCACCCCTCCACCCCTCGCTCATTCAAACCCAGTTACCGCGAATCACATCCGCAATCACCCCATGATCCTCCTCCTGCTTCAGCCCGCTCACCACCACCACCGCCACGACGCCCTCCACACCCTCGACACGCAGCGGCACGCCCCCGCCATGAATCGCGTACGCGCCCGCTCCCTCCGGGCCGAGCCCGTTCTTGGCCGCAAACAGCCGCTCGTCGCCGTTGCCGTGCTTGCGCCCGACCAGGTACGAGCTCACGCCCCAGCGCAGCACCGTCGCGCGCTTGCGCCGCACCCACGACTCGTGGTCCGGCAGCAGCCCCGCGCCCGTCGCGCCCTGGTACAGCGTCGTCCCCGACGCCGTCGACACGTGCACGAGCGCGGGCCGCGACGACGCCGCAAAGGGCCGCAGCCGCGCGTCGAGCAAGTGGCCGAGCTCCCAGGCGTCGGACGCGGTGAAGGAGGAGAGCGTGAAGCCCTTGCCGCCGAAATCGCTGGCGGCGAGCTCCTCAAACTAAAAGAGGTTTGGTTGGGTGAGTGAGCGCGTCTCAGGCGGGAGGGGATGTAACTAGTACATTAAAGGGGGGAAGGAAGGGGAAAAAAGAAAACGTACAGTGGCCGGGGGATGCGGGATCGGAACCTCCGGACCCGGAGTCTTGATCGCGGCGAGGGCCTTTTCAAGGCCGTGCCCGTCGGCAAAGTTTCTCTTCCAGACTTTTTGCGACATGATATTTTGGGTGCTCGAGTTGCCTTCTTTTTGCCTGCTTCTTTTCAGTCACTGACAAAATTGTGCGTGCATGATGCAAAAGAATAACTTCAGCGGGAAATTGACAGCACCCAAGCCTTTTCTCCTCATTTCGAAACCATGCAACGTTCCTAGCACCCAGTTTTTGAGCCATTTTCCCCCCCCGTCCATCGGAGCGCCGTAACGGCAGGCTTTTCTTCTTCTTCACTAGTTAGTTCGCTACGTAGTCCGGCCGCCGCACCCCCGAATTGAGTTTGGCTGCGGCGCCGGCTCCACCGTTTAGAGAGAGAAAGAGACGAGAGGCATCGGTGTGTATTAATAATGGATATTGCTGGGACGCGGATAATCATGGGCTTGGTATTTCGGGTACTAAACTCTCCTGATTCTCATATCATAACAAAAGGTCTATAGCAACTGTTTCTTCATCCTTCTCGTACATACTCGGTAGTCTGCTTGTTTGCACACGGTCCTTCCTGGATGTAATCTCCTCAACGCCTCAACCTTCTCAAAACATAGATTGTCAAAAAAGAAAGAACAACAATGCCAAACACATAACCCTTCTTGCCCGACTGGAAATGATCCTCCATGTCAGCTACAATCCTCAAGCAAGTAATCAAGGCTCATTTACAATGCGCAACCAACATCTAAGCCTGGTCGCTAGCTTGCTCGCTTGTCGTCTGCGAGTCCTCCATGACCACATCCCTCTCCATGTCCCGGGCAAAAAAAGGCAAAGACACGCTGCTTGTCGTCGCGTAGAAGCTTTCGTCGAGGCCCGGGTTTCGCTCGAGGGCCTGAATTGTGTCGAGGGCGCGCACAAACCTTTCCCGCTGCGCCTTGAGCGCCTCGCGCTTCGCCGCCGTGGCCGTGTCCTCCTCCATCAGGCACTGGTAGGCGGCCGCGGCGTTGCCATCAACGATGCCGAGACGAGTCCGCAACTCAAAGTCGAGGCGCATGCGAATCTCGGGGAGCATCTCGCAAAGCGTCAGCTGCGCCATGCGGTCCACGAACCTGAGCGCGGCGAGGCGGTAATACCCCCTAATGTATGCAATTACCATAATCTCGCGTGCAAAGGCGTCATCGCCGAGCTTGTACTTTTCCTTCTCCTTTTCTTGGTCTCTAGTTTCCTGCTCTCTCTGCTCGTCGGTCATGAGTGCCCAGTTGCCAGGTCGGCGCGCCATGTCCGGAAAGCGAGCTTGGAATCGCATGTGGTGCCGAAACCACCTGAGCTCCCGCTCTTCTTTACCTCTTAGAAAAACCAGAACCTCATTCTGGAATGTTATTAGCTTGCGTGTCTCATGCTTGAATACCAGATCGGCCATCTCTTGTGTTTTCTTCAACTGCTCCTTGAGGAAGCACTTTAGATTCCTGGCGGTCTCGCGGTAAATGAGTCTTTTTCGCAGACGGTCGAGTGACAACATGAGCTTCTCCTCAAGCTTCCCATGTAGCTGTTCCATGGTAGCCAGCAGAAATCTTTCCATTGGCTGCTGCCAAACCTTGACAGACTCCACCGCCATGTCCTGATAGACCTCTGGCCCGATGACGCCAGGAGTACCAGCTTGCGATTTGCCGAGAATCTCGGCTCTGACCTGAGCCAGAGTGCGAAAGGAGCTCCCCAACGAGCTGTACTCTGTGAATGGCTGGGCAAGCAAAGCTTTTCTAGCGCGAGGCGCCGCCCCATTAACAGATGGACTGGCCGTTTCTTCCTGTTTCAGGCCCGGGACATGGCCGTTTGGAACCGCATTGGAGTGTTCAAGCCGAGCACGTTTTGACGATGGCGTTATTTGGGTTGCGCCTTGTCGTCTCTTCGGAGTGGCCGCCACTGGTGGCGGTGCATCCGACTCATCGTCGGAAATTTCAACGACCGGAATATCGCTTTTGTCTTTCAAGATGAACTTCGGTTTTATATGCAAGAGACAGTCTTGAAACGCCTCCGGAAGAGCGCCGCCGCTTCTTATCAGCTCGTCAATGCCCTGACGGCAGCTCTCGGTAAATTGCATCAAACTGCTCTCCACCTCCAGCTGAATATTGTCTGGTAGATCTGGTAGGGAAGTGAGCTCTTTGTCGACCTTTTGCAG
Organism: Beauveria sp. NWAFU-1; assembly: GCA_024472245.1. Lineage (NCBI taxonomy): Eukaryota > Fungi > Ascomycota > Sordariomycetes > Hypocreales > Cordycipitaceae > Beauveria > Beauveria sp. NWAFU-1. The sequence continues at coordinate 441,441 of JANBXD010000007.1, forward strand.
TCGACTAGTGACCTTTTTTTTAATGGTAGGAAGGCTGAATCTACGTTAGCATGCGTAACAAAACACAAAGGTAGTTTATACTAACCTGCTCGCAAATGACTCCGCCAACTTCTCTGACAAGAAGGTTTTAAGCTTCTCCACGCCACAGCGATGACTGAACTGATGAAAGTCACTTGGCCACATGTCCACGCCGTGCTCAACAAACATTGCTTCCTCCCATTTGTCAAGCTCTTCCAGCGTCTTACCCTGGGGACGAGATGTAATGAAGTATCCAAGTCCGGTTTTATGAGTCTCGCCCTTCATGATGGAAAGCCACTGCTCACAAGCCCCTTGGGGCGCTAGGAGATCAGCTTTGGTCAAAACACCAATGGTTCGGTTCGAGGCGCCAAGCTTTCTGGTCAAGCCAAAAGTGCAAGAATTTTCGGCATCCGAATTCATGGGCATGCTGCACATGATAATGGCAGACGGGTGCTGAATATAGGCCTTGGACAGATTTGTGACAACCGAGACGAGGTAGTCGTCTTTGGCATCAGCCGGGTTTTGGAAAATGCCAGGCATGTCGTAAAATGAGAGGTTGGGCAGATCAGGACCCTTGATTTCTAGTGCAACAACATTGGGTGAAAACTTTGCCAGAGTGCGTTCTGCCTCCAGATGTATCGGAGTGCTTGAAGCAATGGACCCCGATCCTGGAACAAAAAGCGCAGGATTTTTGTCGTCGTTAAGAATAGCTATCTGCGCCCAACGAAGAACTTCCTCAATTTCCGTATTGTCCTTCATAGCTTTGAATTCCATGATTTCTGTGGAAGGCTTTTGTCTCCAGGGAAAAAAGGGGTCTTTTGCCGTGACGTCCGATTCCAAGATGTCGCGGTCCGAGGGCGGCGAGTATGTATACTGCTTACGCAGCCCGACTCGGCAGGACCACTGGGGATTCATCGATACACTGATATGAAGGGGGCATCGGGTGCAAGTTCCCTCACTTCGAGGCAGATCAAGCTGCGCGAGACCAGACATCAAGCTGGACTTGCCCGCACTCTGGTCCCCGACCAGAACGAGTTCGGGCAGCTGGACATCGTGAGAGACGCCGAGCTGCTGCAGCTCACCAAGAGCATCGTTGAAAGCCTTGAGCCTCCTGGCAATATCCTTGAAAGACTCTTGAAAGAAGCTACCCTCCTCTTGGGGGGCTATAGTCGGCGGTAGCATGCTTGGGATCCTGCGAAGCTCACGAAGTAGAGGTTCGGTATCCTCGGTGCGCTCGCTTGGAGTAGCTACAGGGAGTGTCAGAAGTCCGTTCATGGTGGAGATGTGAGCACCCGGTGTTGGCACGCACATGTGCGGAGAAGTGTGTTGCATAGAGGAGGAGAGTTGTGAAAGTGAGAAGGGACTTACGGGCATCAGAGCGCCCAGGGCGGTAGGAGAGCGGCGGCGCCATGCCGGGCGTATCTGTGGCCGTGGCGAGTGAATGATCTGAGGATGACGCGCGCGATGTGATTTGGTTGGTCTCCGAAGTGACCTCATTGTCAGAAGGGAGTGAGTTGAGCGACTCGCGCTCTCTCTTGATGCCACGGCCATGGCTGCGGCCGGCAGTGCTGGTAGCGGACGGCATGACGGCCAGGCTAGGCACGGCTCTGGGCTTCTGAGCAACGATAATTGAGATTTGAAGGATCACCGATGCGGCGTGTAAGCCGGAACAGCGCAGCGCGGTTAAGGCGCAAATATGCGTGTAAGAGGACAACGGCCGGAAGATGCCCAAGGGCGGCGGCTGGTTTTTCTCAGCAAATACGCCGGGGCGGTTTGAGGTGAGTGGCAATGAAATAGATGCAAACAGCCGTCAAAGGTGAATTTGATGGTGTTGTTGGGAGAAGGATCGCCTTGCAGTGAGAGCAGGTTAAGAGCAGGTGAGAACCCCAAAGGCATACTCTGCCGCCTCTCTAGGATCTGATCAAACGTGATAGCGGCGGGGGAAGGGGCGGGCATAAACTGCACTAATCTTACGTACAAGACCTTTTCAGTGATATATATGTAATTCAGAACCCATAAAAAGATCAAGATTAATTAATACAGTATTCTCTGGTGCCAAAGGGCGGTTCTGTGAGGGTTTGAAATTTCTCGTGCTAACAGAAATTATTGTCGAATGGAGTTGACCACGAGATGATGGCAGCGGCTCAGGGGGGCAAACGAGGTGGCTGGGATGTGGGCCGAGGAAGAAACTGGCGTCTGCTCAATAACCAGTCACTGCTTGGCGGGAACGGCCCGGTGCTGCTAGGTGGCGCCACACAGGCAGCACAAAGATCTGTGTAATGGGATAAGGGGAAAAATCAAGGAGTACCTAAAGAATTAAGATCTGTGCAAATGCAAGTAACGATCAGTGAGAACAAACTATAAAGTGCAACACTGCGTTCTCTGTTCTCCAATCTGGTCTGCTCCTCCTCCTGGCATCAATCCACAAACATAATTACCTGGAGCTGGCATATAAGAAATGCGCAATGAAGGGCAGAAGAAATGGCGGAGAAAAAAAGTGTTTTGCCTCGCTCACGTTTCTAGAAAAATGCTCTATTCATGGTATCGATCCGCTACGTGTGCTGCTTTTAAAACCTTTCCAAAAACAAAAACAGATAAACCAGACCGCAATGCATCCATCCACCAGCCCGTCAGTCTATAAGCAAACCCTGTACTCTGCCCTCTAAGCGCTGTACAACCTTGTCGTACAACTCATGATTTTCTACTCCTTCAGAATGGATGCTCACATAACACAAGCACCACCATGTCTATAGCTGCTTTGCCAAGCCGGTGCGGCTGACTTGCCGTGGCGTGGGCGCCGGGCTGCTCGGACGGCTGCTCGAGAGACCCTTGGCGTCAAACGGGTCCATGTTGAGTCTTCTAGGATCAACAGTCCGCGGGGTCGAGCCTGGGGTCAATGTCCTCTCAATGGCGGGCTTTTCAAAACTAGCGATGCGCAGAGGAGCAGGGCGAGAGCGGCCACGTTCGGGAGCGCTGTAAAGCCAGACAGCAGCCAGTACCAGCGATGTACCAAGGAGGAACGTGGTGGTCACTGGAAAGTTGAATAGCCAGACACTGACAAAGAAGCTGACCACGATGCTGATGCCCGTGGCAAAGTTCTTGACAATGTTATCGGCATCTCTAATGACGATGCTGGCAATCACACCTCCAGCCGCCTGCAGCACAATGGTGCACCACACAACCCAGTTGTAGCCTTCAAAGAAGCCGTGCTCCATGATGCCAGCGCCGTCCTGCCAGACAACGCCACCAAAGAATGCAGCGAGGATCGAGTAGACGCCAAGCTGCAAGTTTCGAATCCAAACGCTGTTGTGACACGGAGATTCTTTGAGAATCTTTTCAAAATAGACACCAGCAAAGCCAGACACGATCGCAGCGATGAGCACTGCCGTCAGTCCGACCGAGTAGTTCATGACCGGTTCCGACTGAAACTGGTCACTGTTGATCCCTTCGTAGCTAGCTGAGCGGCGGCTGAGATGCGCAGGCGGTTCGCTGTTTTCCGTGTTGGGTTGGAAGCCAAGCTCGTGTTGGGATCGAGGAAAGAAGTGGTCAGCGACGCCATGGAGAAAGAGAGACTCGAGGGATTCGCCGGCCGACGGAAGTGAGACGACGGAAACGCCAGCTGTGAGGATGATGAGAGAAACCCAGCGTGTAATGCCCAGATAGCGATTCAAAAGCCAGACGCTAGAGATTGCTGTGGTAAGGATCTATAGCTCTGATTAGTGCCGTATTCGCGTAGAGCGCGAGCGAATGACGTACTTTAAGCTGGTACAGGACCTGGAAATGAACGGGGTCCAGGTTGCCGACGGCAACATATTGCAGCATATTTTGTAATGTATAAAAGACGGCCGGCAGGGCCAGCTTCCAACCGTCTCCGGAAAAGACTCCATTGTAGATTTGTTCAAACAGGACGGTGGCAGGTGTGCTGGGCGCAAGCGTCTTGGAGGCTTCGTATATGGCAACGGTGAGAGAAATGGCAAACTTGATGATTTCGTGTATCAAAACGGCCGTCGAGGTAAAGTATCGATGGTCGCCAGAAGGGGGCATGATTCGAGAGTAGTGCATAATCTAGAGGCGTCTTAGCGAACAGTTGAAGCGTACACAAAGAAATTGTCCCAACATACAAGAATCAGCGCAGAGTTTTGAAACGTCAACTGTTGGCCAAGTTAGATAGGCAGGTCTGCCATGTGTCCCGGAACAGCCACACATACCGTGATGAGGGAGATGTGCTTAGGGATCGATCCCGGCTTGGCGCCGCCGCCGCCGCCGCTTTCTGCTAGAAATACCATGATTGCGAGACTTTCGTGGGGAGGCAAATTCCTTGTAGTCGGAGAGATTCCGATGGACAATGCCCACCAGCTGCTGGAGGTGATTAACGACGCGATGGCTCCAACAGACTGTGCGTCCTTGTCGCGGTGTGCGACGCTTGCGTAGCAAGCAACGGCAGTAACACGGCTGGCCCAATCGAGATGACAAGATGGTTGTTGTAAGGCAAGACGACTGCAGTTGTCAATGGCGAAACGTCGTAGTGGTATCAATGTAGCAGCGCAATCGGACACTGCAAAGGGGGGAATCCGTCGTGAGAAGCAGGCAGAAGCTCTGGAAGAAAAAAGAAAAGGAGTGGAATGCCAAACGACCAAAGCGTCGGAGCTAATCTCAACAGGGCTCAAATGGAACAACGCTAGAAAGCCAAGAAGGAGAGAACAGAGAAATGTTGATCAATGAAAGAATGAAGAAGGGTAGGTTTGATTCTTCTTTTTCCTGCTGGATTGACTCGGCACCAAGGTCTGGGGCGTGCGCAGAAAGCAAAGGGCCACACAGCTGAAGCTCTCCTGAAGGCGGAGCTGTCGCAAGGGACGGACAATGTACGGATATGTAGGGCCCCAATCAATCAATCGCCAATGCAGGTCACAGGTGTCGCGTGCTGCAGATTCGGTACCTACAGTAGTGGCTTGTAGTGGCTAGTGGGAGCTAAGTCGGGGCTAGTAGTGGATGGTAGTGGCTGGTGAGTGATGGCTTGGCAGGGCAAAGGGGTCGGTCACGATGTAAAGGTTTTGTGAAAATATCCAAGATAAAGTGTTTAAAAAAACAAAAGAAAAGGGGGGGACCAGCACGTCGAACACGAGCCTTTTTAGTCTTTCCGACACCGTCATCCATTTCCAAGGTTTAGTACCTTGCCCTTGTCCAGCTGCGCTAGTTACGGAGTACCTGGTCGAGTCCTGCGGGCACCTGTCATGGACGTGCCATGCCGCATGCATGCCAGCCAGCGCCCAATCTGCACGCCGTGCACGGCAAGGAACTCGAGCCAGAGCCCATCCAACCCGGCCCAGAGAACCGGCCCCTCCGCAGATCGTTTCCCCCTGCCACGGCTAGCTTGGGGGTTTGGGGCGCTCGGGTGCCCATCTGGCATCAACCCATTCGCCCATTTATTATCCGTACAGCCGACGGCCCTACAGCGATCGCCCATCGTCGGTGGGCCTCACCGTGCGGCGGCCCGTAAGCGAAAGTCTGGCTCTGGGAATGTCTCAAGACGCAAAGGTAGCCAATGGAAATACAACAAAACGGTAAATTGCCTCAAACTTCCCATCCACTTCCCTTCCACCTTCATAGATATCATTCATCATCATTTTACCGCATCATTATCAGCGTTCTCCAGCACTGTTCTCGCTGCCCATCTTCCTCAATTTATCAGGAGTATTGCTAGAGAAACGGCACCTTTTTCTTCAACATCATAGTAGACCACGGCGAGGGGCCGCCAATCGCTCCGCCGAACACAGCATCTAGCCGTCAACCTGAAGATCAACGTGCCGACCAGTGTTATACACTTCAAGGAATAGCTTCACCCACGGAGCCGGCATATTAGCTGCCTGAACAGGCAGAATTGCCTGCATTAGGCCGCATAAGTGCCCGAAGCACAGATGGAACTGCCCTAGCAGGCGCGGAAGAATCGTTGATTTGGGCTTGACGTGTACACATTCGTGCGAAATAGCGAAAATGCAATTTTCAAGCGAATTGGCGAGTGTAAAGAGCTTCGGCGGCGGCGGCGGTGGCAGTGGCGGGAGTAGGCAAGAAATTCAATATAGAGCTAGATTCTCAAAGACACTTCTATTTATATGTAGATACCCTATAAAATGGTGTACCTGTTAAAAACCACTTCGTAGCATCTGTGATGCCGTTCATCTAGCAAAAAGTTGTGGGTGTAGATCAACGGGGTCTATACCAGAACTGATGCAATTCATCAGCATCACTCTCTGGGATTAGATCAAAATCTGTCGTTCGTCATGGACTGCTTGTACCAACGGCCTAGTAGAACTAGCTTCGCACAAAGAAACGAAAAAAGAAACAGCTTTAATAGACATAGAATGGAAGCTCAAAACATTCGGCAATAGTGTAACAAGTCTCCAGGATTTGAGGATTCGCCTTCTCCTAGTGTCTCTAGCAAATGCCCTAGCCGTCGTCGTGCCTTGCTCCCTCTTCGTCCCTTTGTCTTAGCTCGAATACCTGTTCCAGCGAGAGCACACTCAAGGATGTAATAGTTCTTCTCGCGTCATGTCTCGTATCGTGTTTCCACGCGCCCACTCGAATTGACGCCCAGAGCTCATCGGCCATCGCTATTCAGCATCTCAATTCAGTGGAGATTACCCGCCTGTGATCCATCATCGCCCTATTTTCCCATCCTAGCATACCATCAGTACGTTTTTGGGATCATTCGGATTGGCTCCTCCTCATATAGTGGTTCCCATAGTCAATTTATTAGCAGCGCCAGCGACGGTCAATCGTCGGGCACGTTGGCGCCAGACGCACGCCGCATGTCGCACTGTGAAAGCATAAAAGACAACATGTGACTCGTGTTCAAAAACATGATATTGCTAAAAGCTATCTCAGTCTATAGATGGATAGATGCCTGGCTCACACTTCCTCAATCTCTTGTCAATCTAGCAAATTCGTTAGTGTTCAAATCAGGCAGCAAAGCCAAACTATGTTGCACCGTTACCAGCCTCTTCCGAAGGCAAAGTTGCGTTCGTCAATCACCGTGTTCCCAGATCGAAGGCCGGGCCTGGTGCTCTGTTTGCCAATGTCGCGAGCGAGGTGATCCCAAAGCTCGAGCTGCCAAAACATGGTAGTCGAGCCGTCTTCGAGCCTCCCGGAAGCATCTGAAGACTCCTAGTTCAGTGCTTGACGAGATCCTTGGAAAAAGTGCAATGCTGGTTTCGGAGTGTGCTCAGCTGGGTTAGCCAGGTCCGACACCGTCACGCGCTTACGGAAGCTCCAAACGCTCTTCTGCGGCAGAAGCCTGTTGGCGCTGATTGTTGGAACCGAGATGGCTCGAGTTGTCCGGTGGCACAAGTCTCCGAGGCTGTCGAGACGGTTGAGGAAGCTTTGCTGGTAAGAAAGCCGAAGAACAGTAATTATGTCGACGCCCTTGGTCAGACGCAGCATTGCATCGAGATTGATTGGCAAGCACTTCAAGGTCAAATGCTCGTATTCTTGAATCCAATGTCGTATCTCCTGTCGCCAATCAACTTTTAATAGAGAGACGAAATACGCCCTGCTTGCGGAGAGCGAACGGTAAAATCGTGACAGTTCCGCAGCGGTATTGGCGACCAATTCGCAGCATCCCGCAGTCTCAAAACTCGGGCATACAAGATCGAAGAGAGTTTCGCTGCGCAAGGTCTGTTGCTGCTGGAAGATGTCGCCCGGAAATTTTACATGATACCAGTGGCGTTCCTGAGTCTGGAGTTAATACATGAGTGTCTGTCCTTTGAAGAGTCCGATTAGGTACGTTCTCCGACTTACATCCGCGCCAACGACCTCGATCTCACAGAAGCCGACAACAAAGTCGGGATTCGCTAGCGGTAAAGCCAAAGTTTCTTTATTGGAAATTTCCACGCACTTGGCAAAGGCGGCAGCAGCGCCAGGTTGATAATTGTCCGGCTCAGTTCCCAAGGAGCATTGCTGGATCCAGTCGCTGGATAGAACGGACCGAGGGCAGCTGGCACTTGGCACCACCTCAGTAACGTATTGCAGATACTGCTCTGATACAAACGCACTGCCAGTAGTAGTATTTTGAGAGACTGTTCCGGTGTATGACCACATGTCTCGACTGTGACCGCAAGATGGTCCCGATGATAAGCTGGTCTGAACCTGCCCGCAGGTGCTGACCGAACCAGCCGGGTTATCGCTGTGCAAACGTAACCACGGATTCAAAATTGCAAGTAATGAAACGGTAACCCTCCAAAAATGCGAGCTATCCTGGTATGCTCGGACACGTTGAAGCCAGAATTCCATGTTCAGTCACCAACGGCCACGCCTGTTGGCTTTGTCGTAGGTGCGTGGATGAAGAGGATCGAGACCGACAATGAGCACGAGGTGGTTGGAGAAAGACAAAAGCCCATCAAGGATACTCTATCGAGAAAGGAACGAAGGTGAGCAGAGCTCGGGGTGTGCAAGTCTACCAACGTGAACCAAGGAGCGGAGGCGCAGGAACCAGAGGGCGGAACAAAAAGTGCAATGAAAAGAGAAGAATTGAAAAATGTTTGCGAGTGGCAGTCACGACAAGTTTTTCACAACACCCAGTCCTTGTTGTTGGCAGCTGCCGGCCGACAAGTTGCCAACTGCCCTGCCACTCTGCCAACATCGTCGCGTTTTGCATGTGGGTAACTCTAGACCGCCGGTTGTTGATAGCAAGGACGAGGTACGGATGAAGTTGAAAAAAAAGGAAAATTTGATATATTTGTGGTAAATCATGTAGCTTCCTAACCATCTTGGAGCAAAATTGGTGCCTCCAAAATACAAACGCCGGCAAACGCCCAAGATCCATAACAGCCATTGCCGCCCCAATGACCCCCAGAAAATTGCTTCTACTTGATCATACATGGCAATACAGCCTATTTCACATATTGGCCACGAAAAGCTAATTTTCGATTTCCATGGAATCGACATCTCCTCCAGTACTGTTACCCAGATCGAGATCCAGCAGCCTGGCGTACTGGCCGGTTAGTCGCTGCAGCTCGCGGAATTTGCCTGTCATTTGGTTAGCACTGCGTTCGTAAATATCAAACGTAGTGGTGTTGCTCGCTCACCGAGTATCAGAATCACCCCTTTCAACAGCTCCTTTCGATCCCAGCCGCACAGCTCGTCCGATTTGCTGAACCAGCCCTTTCCGCCCTCGGCGTCCGCGTCACCACCTTGGAGAATACCACCTATGATAGTGTTCAACAGCTCTTCGACTTTACCGTGTGCGCCCTCGGCTCCCAGTCGCTTGGCATACATGAACAGATATAATCGAAATTCGTCACGAGCTCCTAGTTGCATTGCACCCGCGATGCGATTCTCCAGATGCGCAATGCTAACCACACTCTCCAAATCTTCCGCCTCCTTGCGTTGAATCACTGTTTTGATAATGCGTTGTAGAGCATATGCTCGGCCTTTGAGCAGGAACTCGTTGGTGGTATGACGCTCCAGGAAAGGGATAATGCCAGACGAGACGTCCACCACTGGCTCCTCCGGCTCCTCCTCTTCCTGCTTTCTTCTGCTCTTCCTCCTTGTTGACCTCGTTCTCGACTTTGGTCCCACTGCCGTAGACTGTAGAGCGGAGATGGATGAATCATTCGAGTTCCAGTATTGTGATCCGACAGCCCACCATGCCTCGCTTAGTCGTTGCCACGTGTACATATCGCGAGCGTAGTAGTAGCCATCACCGTTGGTCAGAGTTACGACAACATGGCCCGTGGTGTTAAGATGGGCCGACGTGACTCCGGGACCAAACGAGGCGCTGTGTTGGTCAAATGATGATGTCGCCACATCGAGGATTGGTCCAAGTGACACGGGAGGGTGTGGAGAAGATTGTGTCTTGATATCCCAAACGTGGGCCATACCCACCGCCGTGATGCATAACAACCAATGATCGCGGCACTCGAGAATGACGGGTTGTGATTCGAGGACCATAGGGTTCAAAAGTCGACGCCCAGCAGGCGACCATATATGGATAGAGCCGTCTTCACAGGCAGCAGCCCAGAAGTTTTTGTTTGCAGTCACTAGAATAACAGCACGTGGCAAGAACTCGTGCCAGACGACAACGCCGCGTTTCGAAACAACCACTTGGGAAGGATCGCGAGGGTTCGCATCGTTCTTGGCTTCCAGTATCATATTCTCAGTCGACTTGGACGTCGACTCCTCGGAGCCAAGGATTCCTTTCTGAAGAGGCCGCAGAATATGTGATCGCACTCGAGGCACAGCAAGCCTCACCGCCGCGGCAGATATCGCCGGGTTCAGGACAGCAGGTCGCAAGAACTCTGGTGTAGGGAGAACGCCATTCTCTATGTTAGCAAGCGCTGCCGGCTCAACGCCATCTGCACCGTTAGTCATGATGGCTGTTGGGCCGCCAGTTGGTCGCTTGGCCAGAGGCTCTTCGGATTCATCCGCCTCAGCCACCACGCTCTTGCGCTTGTTGCCCAGCAGCATGGATGCGATACCCCCTTTGGGCAGCCCTTCGAAAGGTTTGCTGAGATCGAGGACTGTGAGGGGCGCATCGTTTTGTGATGTTTTCGCCGTTGACGTAGAACCGATCAGCTGCGTCTGGGGCAAAGAGGATTGGCCGGTGCCTGACGATGATACTAGGAGAGGAGCAACACGCTTTTTGCCGTCTTTTCCGACCGTGACTCGAGATTTAAGCTCCTTGACTCGCTCTGCGGTTTTTTCTTCCTCGGGCTTCTCCGCCGAGTCGCCATTGGCGGCGGGTTTGGGTGTAGAGTCGCCGGTTTGTGTACCATTGGTGGCTGCGGATGCCTTACTCACACCATCATGCGCATCTCCCATCAATGCGCCCATTCGCGACTGCAAAGCTTTCGATTCGCCGGCTCTGCTCTGGTCCTCGAGCATCAGGCCATCAACATCCTCTGCAATTCCCATGCCTTTTCGCGAGACGCCATATTTTTGCAGCGCCCGGTCGTTTTCCTCCTCTCTAGCAACCCAGCCGAGTTCACCAGGTTCGAATCGAGCAATGACGATGCTACCATCCAAACTGGCTGCGTATAAGGTCTCACCATCAGGTGTCCACGCCAAGTCTGAGACGGACTTTCCAGCAAGATCTTGCAAGATGATGACAGGTCGAGAAGTGTTGGTGTTCCAGATGCTGAGTGTTTTGTCCTGTCCGGCGGATGCGATTACGGTGACGAGCTGCGACGACTGGTCGCCATTTGCATCCCCAGCACCGGGTTTCGATGTATGAAACAATCGGGGAGAAAACAGACAGACTTCTGTCGGTGCTTCATGGCCGATCAAATTGATTTCACTGTCCCATCGTGTGCGCTCGATAATTGCGACAGAGCTGACAGGTCCGTTGACGGCATTGGCAGCGGCGATGTGGTTGCCGTCGGGGGACCATGAGCAGCGACGGAAATATGTTGTAAGCGGCGAGCTCTTGAAAGGAGAGCTGATTGTAGTTTCGAGGACAAAGTTGTTGATCATATCGTGCTGGGTCGAGTGGGGGCCCGGGGACGTGAAGCGGAAGATTTTTATAGTTCGATCGTCACTGGCGGTCGCAAAGAACTTGTTGGCAGGGTCAAAGGTAATTCCCTTGACATGCGACTGATGCGCAGGCAGCGATTTGAGCTTTTCGAAAGTGTAGCCCGACCAGACCACGACTTTGGAGTCCAGGCCGACCGACACGAGTATCGACGAGTCGTACGACCAAGCCAGGTCCTGGATGTCATTCTCGTGACCAATCAATCGCTTGTACGTCTTCCAGTTCTCGACGGGCGGCGGCTCGTCGGAGCCAAAGGTGGCGGGTGGCGGGCCCTTGTCGAGGTGGTAGACGCAGATGAGCTTGTCGTCGGCGCCGCTGGCCAGGTACTTGCCATTGGGGCTAAAGCGCACCGAGTGGATGGTGCCGAGGTGGTGGCTCATGTGGCAGAGCTGTCGCGGCTTGGTGTAGGACGGGTCGCGCGAGTTGTAGATGGCCTCGGTCGACCAGATGCGGACATGGCCGTCGCCGCCGGCGGTCGCGAGTCGCTTGCCATCGGGCGAGACATGGCAGCTGTAGACTTCAAAGTCCTTTTGCTCGCCGCTGTGGCTCAGCCACGACGGCTTGATGAGGAGCATACTGGTGACGGTGCCCACATGCGCTAATGATGCTTGTCGATGGCAAAAGGACGATCTGGTGATGAGTTGGGGGGGGGAGGTGGTGGTGGTGGAGGGTGTTTGAGCTTGGTCGTTTGGTCTTCTTTCTATTGGTGCTGGTTGGCGACGCGCGGGCGCGTTAGACAGCCCTTCCAGCGTGTCTGCTTTTTTAGCAGCCCAGAGCTAATTACAGCCAGCCAACCGGCCAATTTCAAGGGAGCGGAACAACCTTGATGCGCCGTGTCATGATTTGGGCATGATTAAGCTTGTCTTGGATGTCAAGGTAACTTATTTGATCCCAGTTTCTACTCGGACGAACTGAATGTCGTGAACAGAGTACTGTGGCATTGTTCGGTAGAGGCAGCACCTCTGGAATTTATCTATGAATGAATCAAAAAATTCGCCTGATAGGTTTTTATTTCTGCGTTGACAGCTAATTTTAGTATTCAAAACCTCGAGTCCATCACTTCCACTCTCTCGTTCCATCAGTCCAACCCATGCATGGCCACAATGCTCCAAGCGCCGTTGCTGAAGAAAAAGTCATTAAAAAAGCAACGCTTCCCATTTCAGTCATTTAACATGCAAAAGTTTTTTTGTTCCGAATCCGATAATATCTCCCATATCAAACTGCTTCTCCACCGACGACTGCATGCTCATTCATGCAACCACCGCCGTCGCAATGGCAGCCATGTGATGATGGTTCATCGAGTCTTCCGCCGTCGCTAGCGGCTCCAGGTCTTGATAGCTTTTTAGCAGCCTATGTCTCGTCACAGCTGTCGCGTTGGCTCTGATGCACTCAACAAGCTCCTCGTCGGCCTCCTGGATGGTTTTGATCATCCCCGCCAAGCCATTCCAGTCGACCACGTTCTTGGCGGCCGGGTTCCAGGCGCTTGCGGCAGCGCACACGCAATTCATTTCAAATTCGAGGATTTTGCGATACTGACGTGATATTTGGCCGTGCGTGGTATCTTGCTGCGACCGGAACTTGGCGTCGTCACGCCAGCTTCCCGGCGTCAGAAGGGAAGCGAGTGTCATGTAATAGTCTATCCGACCGAGGACGTGCGAAAGCCCGGCATACATGTAATCGAGTCGTAAAATAGGATCCAGCAACAGCTACATGGACGAGACACGAACCGTCATTAGCAGGCTGCACTCTGCGACTACACATTATGGTATGGGTTGGGGGAGCAGGTTGCTATACATACCGGTGTCATAGTGCATATGCCGGCCCACGCAACCGCCGAGGACATGTACACAGGTACCACGGCGTCAATCGCCGTTTTCGCAGCATCAATTGTCGCGCGCGCCTGCGACTCGCCCTGCTCTGTCCGCGAGCCCCTCCTCTTGGCGAGGCCAGCGCTCATGATCTCCTGCAGCAGCCGCAGACGGCCATCATCGGACCGCCCACGAAAATTCATGCTCATGCCGCCCGTCTTCATGTGGTTCGGGAGCTCCTGCGAGACAATAGACTCGTACGCCAGAACGAGTCCTGCGGTGAACGGGCCGTCGCGGAGGCCATCGTACGCTGCATTCCAGAGGCTGAGAGAGATGCTGGCTTCGCGGGCCGCCGCGGCCGCAAGACTGGAGAGCGAGTTGCGCGGAGAGCTGCTAGTTCTACGTCGTGAGAAGCTGTGGTGGCTATTGCTCGAGTCGTGACTTCCGTGTGAGGAGGATCGCGGGGAGATGAGGCTCATGCTGCCCGCACGCAGCCGACCCACGAATTTGCGGATGGGGTTATGTTCCGAGTCCGCTGCCATGGTGTGCTGTGTTTCATGGAGGAGGCGGATATGGTGATATTCGCGTTTATGGTGCTTTCGTTAGCTGGTTTGGCGAATATGCGTTGCAGTTGCAATGAGACTGGTTATCAGCCAAGCTAAGCTCGCCGAGACCGGGGCGGAAATAGCCCCAAAGCTGCACGTCAATGGTGCTGCGTCGGCAGGCAACTGTCAAAACGGCGAGAAACAAAACAAGGCTCAACTGGTCCAACGTATGATGAAATCAAGGAATCAACTTCAGGGTCTTTTGGTGGGCGGCGCTGATCTTTTCTTGTCAGTCACCGGAGGCAGTGATCGTCTAAGTGGGCTTTAAGGGCGGCAACCGAGGGCGCGATGAGAGCGCGTGGACACAGTGCCGGCAAAGAATTGTGACTTTTGATTGAATAGTCATGTATGTTGATAGATGCAAAAGCTTGGAGGAGCAAGATTCCTGCTGCCTGTTGGGGCGTGTGTCTGTATCTTTTTTCGTCGGGGCCGTTTCTGGCCGGTGTGGCTGCATAGCTAGTTAATCAAAAAGAAAGGGTGCTCCAACTGAGGCTGACCGTACTGCAGTTCGGCGACACCCTCGGCCACGTCTGGCATGAACGAAAACTAGCGGGGGGGAGTTGGTGTGCAGTTATTACGGTGTCAAGTGTCCACGTTAGTCACAGTGCTCAGCTTGTCGTATTGATTTGTCTGGCTTGGCAGGCCGCCAGCTGGGCGCATGCAGCGCCGGCCATAACTCCGTTAGTCCATGGATGACGCTTCTTTCCGTCGGCGGGACACTGCGTCATGGCTTCGGGACCGAGCTGAACCGCCAAAGTTACCATCGATTACATAGCGAGAGCCCGAAAAACGTACCCCGACTCATGAATATGACACAATTCCCCTAGAAAGACAAATCTAGTAATTTGCAGAGCTTCGGTCAGTTGCCCATGTGGGCTACATGACCTCTCCGTGACAGCTAAATGAAAGTATTGTGTCTCTTCGGGCGCGATTTATGTGTTTCCCGGACTGCCGGGTTCCTCCACTGAGATACGCTGCCCAGTCTTATTATTCCGCAGCGGGACTGGGCTTCTAAGAAGGTTTTGGGGGGCAATCTTTGTAGTGGCGGGCTAATCTTAGCCTTACACATTGAACGAGTAACGTTATTCGAGGTACTGGTAGTTGGTGGCTACGTTATCCGTCAAGGTTTCGTCATGCGATGGACTGTATTCTTGGTCCGGCGTTCTAATTACCGGCGTCCGCCCACGCCTGGTCTCCGTCGCCCGACCCTCCCCGCCCTGTGCTCGTACTCTTTAACGTTGGCAAGTTGCCGGGCGTCGTGGAATGTGCTTTGGTGGGAGATGCGGAGATGGTCATTGGCTGCGACAAGTACGAGACACGAGGTTAGTTTTCAAGCGAGCTGATAGGCTACAATTCGAGGCGCATTCGATCATGAATACCAAACGGTGATGAGATACAGACTGGCAGCCCTCGGTATTCCTCGTTCCTGTGCTTGATTTACCGCGCGCTCCGGAGGGATCAGGGAAACGTCGTCGATTCTTGCATCATTGTCCCCGTCTGCCAACGCGCGCTCGATGCGGGATGAGGCGGTACTTACACATACCGATATGTCTCGGTCTTTTATGCAAGAAAGCATGCGGGTCACTTTGTTGTCGGAAAAAATTGCTGATCGCTCGCATCTGCCCACCGACCGCTCAAAGATAGCAGCAAGTGCACCTTGGCGGACAAAAAAAAAATCCTTTTTGACTCGTAACGGGTTGCAGAGGAGGGAAAAGTTGACGCCCACACCGCTGTTGTAACCACATCCGCTCGCATTTCTCCTTGTCCTGTCTATCGAACTGTAGAGTCCGAGATGAGGGGCGCTGGAGCCTGGTCGATTGCAGTAGCAAGGCTCAAAGTACCGCTATTCTTGGCCCTTGTGCCCTCCTCGGTGCCACTAATGAATAGTGAGTACATAACATTTTTTAGTTGTAGGTGGCTGAACAGATTGGCCAGTTCCCAGTCGACGGCAATCTTGCCACTCTCCATCACGGTAACAGGACGGAGCTGTATTTACCGCAGCAGACTAGCTGGCGTGGCGGTTGTACTGCAACCGGATGATGGCCCAGCTAGGGAACAGAAAACTGATCCCCAAGTTCTGGCTTTTACAAAACTAATCTTCCTACATGGTGCGGCGTATGTGCAAAAGGCCACATCGGAACATCGCAACGCAAAATTCGCTGTTGCCATGGCAGCAGCCACCCATAACGAGGGGCAAAATCACAACGCACTGGGCGGAGATGTGCGAGCCGCAATGATTTATTGATGAGAGGGAACTCTGCAAGTCTTGCCTTGTGAGTCAATGGGGCCCAGGCAGGACTGATGAACGGCGATGACCCCCAGAGAAGCGCTACTGGCCGATGACAGTTCAGCAGAGAGAGTCTCTTCTTCCAGTCTAATTCGGACAAGCTGTAGGAAGCTGGGAATTTGGAGCTGGAGCTGGAGCTGGAGCTCGACTACCTAGGTACTGGTAGGTATTAGGTAGTTATTATTAGTTCACTGGGCGAGGCAGGCACTGCGGTCGGTGGTTGGGCGAGGCAGTCACTGCAGTGACTGGTCCCTCTCGCTGGAGCCAGACAAAACAGAGTTTGCCAACGAATAAAAAGCCAAGCTCCCCTCACTTCATGCAAAGCTCGTAGCTACACCTGCACATCCCACCTGCAAAACATTACCCCGCACCACGAAAGAACCTTCAATTCAAATCACAATGGCTAACCCCAAGGTCTTTTTCGACGTCTCTGCCAACGGAGGTAATGTCAATTCTCACTCTCAACGGCAGGGCTTAGCTAACCAGTTTCTTTTGTTTTCAGAGCCCCTCGGCAAGATCGTCATGGAGCTCCGCAAAGACGTTGTTCCCAAGACGGCCGAGAACTTCCGCGCTCTTTGCACCGGCGAGAAGGGATACGGATTCAAGGGCTCCTCCTTCCACCGCGTCATCCCCGGCTTCATGTGCCAGGGCGGTGATTTCACGAACCACAACGCAAGTTTTCGATGGGCTCCGCCGACAAGATTGACATACTAATGCACACAACAGGGCACTGGTGGCAAGTCCATCTACGGCGAGAAGTTCGCTGATGAGAACTTTCAACTGAAGCACACTGGCCCCGGTATTCTTTCCATGGCCAACGCCGGCCCCAACACGTTTGTCTCTCTACCAACACCACGTTGCATCATGGCCGCTGACTTTTCGTGACTAGCAACGGCTCCCAGTTCTTCCTCTGCACTGCCACCACTGGCTGGCTGGACGGAAAGCACGTCGTGTTTGGCAAGGTCATTGAGGGCCTGGATGTTGTTAAGAAGGTTGAGAAGTATGGTAGCGATTCGGGAAAGACCTCCAAGAAGATTGTCGTTGACAACTCTGGAGAGTGCTAGAGGAGCTCAGCCAACAAGTGGCCAGGTCCTGAGGGGCTGCGTGCCCTGTTGCGACTCTTGTGCAGCCAAAATTCAAAATAAACATTAGCAACATGTTCCAAGAATAAATTCTGCCAACTATTTGCTACGACATGCTTCGCTACTGACAGCTCTCGAATGGTTCTCGAGCTACATAGCTTGGTACCTTGTTACCCCTCATCCCATCCGAGTGAGAAGCAAGCTAAAAATTACCTCTGCTTGGCATCCGTGCCTGTTCCACTTTTCCGCGCCGTAGTCGTAAGTGAACCCTCGGAGCAGGGAAAGCAAAGGTGTTAGATTGTTGAAACAGTCGACTAGACGCTTATGGATGTTGCTCTTCGAGCTAGACAATCTCCTTTGACTCCGCCGTTTCATGCTCGTCGCGGCGTATTGCGGCCCTGGTGATGCGAATTACTTGAGGCATGTTTGTTGTGCAAGTGAGAATCAGCACCGTCACTATTGCGCTAGCGTCAGCCACTCCGGCCGCCACCCTACAAAAGGACAACCACAAAGGTAGGCGTGAACAAAGGACCAGACAAGGGGAAAGGCCCGAACAATGAAAAGGACTACTAGACAATAAAAGGACCAGACAAAGGAAAAGGTTCCTGTACCTGTCCAGTTGCGCATCGCCAAAAGAGCTATTAGTCATGAGTCGCTGCTATTTGGGCTAAATCGAGATGCACTACGCCATAGGTTGAAATAATGATAATCAAACTAGCCTGAGCATTTGTCGAACTTTTGACCGCTACGAATCTACTTATTTATTACTCATATCCTCATCAACACCGCACTCACACATAGCCAATCATAACATTCAAAGCGTCATCATGATCAACAACTTACAGTGACCAAAGGTTAGTGGTAAGACTAAATAGCTTGTATGTTTTGTATTAGAGGTACTGTTGTAGTGGTGCTGCGTCTAAAAGGTACAAAAGTTTGAACGAGATACTAGTGTTGGTTTGGCAATTGAATTGCACTCATTACGCCAACCAAACAAAAGCTTTGACAAGTTGAGGGCTTTCAGGTACACAGGCACTTTCAGCAGATTCACAGTGAAGGGATCTGGCGGGCCAAGTGCCATTGGAGAGAACAATGCTGATTTCTAGCTATTTCTGGTAAGAGTAGATGGTGCTCGACCATGTCGAACTGTTCCAAGTCTGCTCCAGATTGGGTATTCGGCAACAGCAGCGTACAGACGAAGCCCGGTAGGTTGAATGTAGAATGAAAAAAAAAAAAAAAAGACGGAATCTTATCTGGCCCTGGGTCCAGCGCGACGCAGAAGAGGGACCCTTCAAGCTTCTCACCTACCCCGGACTCCTTCGTCAAGGCTCAAGGATCCCACGTTTGACGATCGACGTTTGGTAGCGGCCTCGATGAGCTCGACGTGCGCCTCGCGCAAGCCCTGAAGCGCCCTTCTGGTGCCCCAGAGCTGCGTCTCCCTGCCCTTGAGCGCGTCGCCGGCGGCGACCAGGCCCTCCCGCAGCGTGGCATTCTCGTTGCTGGCCTCTTGCAGCCGCGCCTGGAGGCGCCGATTCTGGGCGTGCAGGGTGTCATTTTCCTCGATGGCGACGTCGAGGTCCTCGGACGCGGACCGCGCGCGCGTCTCGTGCTGGGCGACGCGGGTATGTAGCGCGCAGACGTCGGCGCGGGCCTCGTCGAGCTGTAGACGGAGCGTGGAGCTGTTCTTTTGGGCGTCTTTCAGCTCCTTTGCCAAGCTCTGAGGCATGTCCCAGACATTATCGTCGTCGTCGTCGGCATCGTCGTCGGCATCGTAGGGCCGGTCAGAGGGCAGGGAACCCGGAGATGCTTCCATGTCGTCCCATGATTTTCCTAGAGCCTCCTCCTGGTCCTCATCGCCGCTCTCCTCGATGCCGGCCACGCGAGGGACACTTTCAAGTCGTTCACCATGGAACGCATCAGCGGCACTTGGCCAGGCTGTGCAGGCCCCGGCCTCTCTCTCGTTCACGGGGGCAGTGCCAGCCTCGGCCTGGTCCTTATCAAACGGGATACGGCCCTCGGACACAATCTTGTACTCAGAGCAGCCCTCGTCGGAGCTTTCATCATCGGAGCTGCCACCGTATGAATCACTGTCGCCAAGGTCGCTGGGCGTGCCGTGAGCTTCGAGGTTGTCGCAGTCGTCCATGAATTCGTCCGTTTCGCCGGGCGCCGCGTATGATGAGAACAAGTCGGCCACGCACGAGAGACGCGACGCGACGGCGATGATGATGGACACCGCTAAGAGCGAGCCGACTGTGAGCGAGACTTTGCTAGGCATGGGCATCTTAAAGAGACTCTAGGAATTTGGTGGCTGCCTGTTCAGGTTGTTATTAATCTGTATGTTGCCGTCTGATGAATGATTTTCGATTGATGATAATATCATCGACGTAAACGCTGAGAACAGCCGCATCTATTATACGTTCAAGTTCCGCGTACGAAGCTTCATCATCCACAAGGCTCTTTGAAGCATTAAAGAACAAGGCAGCGTGAACTTGCTAGTTCAATGTACCATGCGTAGCCTTGCAAAGCTCTCCGAGTCTTCTCGTCTTTCTTGCCAGTCATTGACGCCTGTCTTTTCGAGATACTCTTTCACAAAGCAATGCAGCCTCGACCGGCTTTGCCGTGGACGCACAAAGACAGGGGCAATGCACCGCGTCCCATCAGTCTGCATAGTACTGGCGCTCTTTGTCCGGCCCTGTGGCTCATCCTCACCTTCACTTGGGAAAGCATATACTGCACGCAATCGGCCATTGCAGCCCCCACCAACCGGCGGCCTTGGCACGATCGGTCATTGTCCGTACCGTGTATGTCCCATCCAATCGAGACTGCCGTTTACCCTTTCAGCTCTCTGCCGCATGCTGTCGTAATCTAGGTCGAAGAACAATCGATCGCTGCCGCCCGTTTGCTCGTTCTCGAGACGAGCGATCAATCAGGACGAGGGATGCCTGCTTTGGGGGGGCGGCTGATGGCACGTACGGGGGGGAATGCAAGGTTTGGGGGATAGGGCCGTGTCGATCCGTTTGCGCAGCCTCGTCGTTGAGCTGCAGCTGTCTCGTTTATTTTTAGCGGAAAAAGCGACCGAAAGTTACGGGAGCCGCCAACATCAAATCGACTCCGAGGACGGGACTGGACGCCCGCCGCGCATTTGAACAGAAACCGGACGGTGGTATTGCCCGAGTGGCATCGCTCAGCGACTCCGTCACAGGCACAGAGAAGTCGGAGCCTTGTTACGCTCCGTGGTTGTACGAACTTTGCTAATGATAGATGAGCGACTGAACGAACGTACTGCGACGACGAAGACCAATCAAAAATGAGGTATTGGCATTATGGAAGTTACTCCTTCGAGGCCGATGCCGCGCTGTTACGAGGGAACATGCGTCAGTTAATCATATAGCCTTTCGTATCCTCCACACCCCCCTTCTGTCCCAGCTGACGCAGAACGAGGCTCACAATAGGCCAGGATGCACCCGTACTTGGCCGACCCCTCCTCTAATATTTACCAGTAGTTAGCGAAAAGGATCGGAAGAGGCAGGTAGCGGTTGGTGATTCCTCAGCCAACTAACTACCTACCCAGTAATTACGCTATGATAGATTGGCGTTGTGGGCCAATTTCTTTGACCATAAAATTGGTCGGCCAAACGCTCCTCCGTTACTAATAAGTAATACGAATTTTTTGTTTGTCTTGTGTAAAGCTGTCCTCTTGAAAGCCTTATTCGAGATTAAGAAAACAAAGGCGCCTTCTTTTACTAATATTAGAAACCCGACATTTCTGCGGCAGGTTTGCCACACTGCACAAGCAGCACAAGACATGGACGCTGATATTCTCGGAATAACGCGGCGCACCGCGGCAAACCCCATCCTGGTGGGAGGCTGACCCCGGCATTGGCGCAATATCGCGCCGTCGCAAGCTCGGCTGGGTTCTTGGAGCTCGGTTTGTGTCCGTTGATAGTGAAACACCCTTTCAGCAGAACGGCAGATGAAGTTGTTCTCTCGCCAACCTGGTATTATCATCGTGGTTCAACTTATTTGGCTGGCATTCTGGTCTCTTGCTCCCACTCTCGGTGTCCCATTCTCATTAGCTAAAATTCAGTAGTGCAATTTCGTTGGACGAGAATTGATCGTATTAGGGGCCAAGCCACCTGGCGCCAAGATTTGGTTGGTTGGTTGAACCAAACCGCATGAGCCTGCCCGACTAGGCGAGGGGGCGTGAGATAGCCGGCTCAGGTGAGGCGAGGGCCAACAAGAGCTCTGTCATCGCCTGCCGGAAATGGGCTCTTCATATGATCCTCCATACTAGTGCTCGGTGCGCGGGGGACCTCCCCAATCAAGCAGGTTCATGAAATGAAGAGGAGACAGCGTATTTTTCTCTCTTGCGCTCCTCCACAAACTGGGACGGGGCTGTCAGCTGGTCGGTTGGGCCTTGCGACTTGGTAGCATCGCGTTGTTGATATGATTGCGCTTGTTGTGTTATTAGCTGAAATGGCTGCACAAGACAGACGAGAGCAAAAAGTACGCGCCGAGACTTGGTATGCAGTAATCCGTACGCGAGTGGAATCTTTGATAAAAGCAAGTTCGCGGCAACTAGTTATTCCACCCAAACAAGAAAGGTTCGGAGCTCCCTACGGATACTTCGTAGCTGATACTCTGTAGTTTGCTTTTTGTTACCGTGCACCCGTGGTTCCTTTTTTACCGCCAATGTGATGATGCCAAGGGAGGGGTCATGGGGGCGTGTGGTGTACGCATAAGAACCCAGATTGGCCGACTCACCCGGCTATCGGGTCTTGACTCTTGAGAGCTGCCTATCCCTTGTCAAGTCAGGACAAAGCAAAATTCGGCAAAGAGCAGTCACCGCATCGATACATCATCTCACCGCCGTGGGCATACAAAATAGTCAAGGAGCGCCCAACGAGGCTGTGAAGAGGAATGAAGAGGAATTCAGGCGCGAAACCCAATGTTAAAAAAAGAACCAGTAATAATAGAAGAGTATTACAGCATGCAGCGCATATTTGAGCTGCATCGAGCTTGTCACCAGGGCATCTGCATCGTTTGAAACGGTGGGCAGGCAACAGGCAAAGCCATTTCACATGACGAGGCGACGTAATGTGCTACTCCGATATGATAACGGTTCTTTTGTTGGCAGCCGACTTTTTGCAAGTCCGACTGACCGTCTGTTGGACCGTGACTCGCAGGACTTTAGGCGGTTAATGAGATGGACAGGATTGGTTCACTAATAATAACTAGTCGCGGACAGCATCGGCTTGCTTCCTCTTCCACTCAGTCATTGGCGGGCATGCGGGGTGAGGAAATTTTGTGAGACGCCACATCGTCTACAAAAGAAATGAGGACGAATAACCCAGCGCGTGATTGTGACTGTGACGCATACCAAACAATGCCATGTCTGTTGGGCATCGGTGGCCGTGCCAGTTGAGTTGTCATTACGGTATCAACGCAGTTAAAGTTACACATTTGTCGGTGTGCAATTGGGACATGTGGTGTAGGTGTGTGATGTGATGGATGTGTTGTCGCGCGACATACTTTTTGGCGACGGAACAAGAAGTGTAGCCCAGTCATCAGACTCTTTTGGCGGAGTTGATGTGGTGGTGGTGTCTTGGTGGTGATGGAGGTGTGATAAAAAAACGCGCACTAGTCCTGAGAAAGTACACTAAACTTTGCCATTGTCAAGATGTTGAATAGCATTTATTACCAGCGGGTATGGAACTCGAGTCATCTTTTGAGCGATTTTAGTTTCGGATGTCGCTGAATTACTCGTAAAGCACATCGTGGTGAGAATGCGGTCGACGCAGCGCACAGAGCCATCGGCATGCCTGGCGTCAGCGCAGAGGCCACGTCGGTAGGGCATATCGTTCGCGATGTGGTGACGGAGCGATCGCAATCACAAGCCAGGGCTGGCTGGTTGACAGTTGACAGTTGACAGTTGTTGCCACCTCCGTCGCGTCGATCGGGGGTGTACGGAGTACCCATGATGGTTTCGCGGGCTGCCAGATTCAGGCAGGAAGCCGAGCGGCAACGGTTTCTTGACAGGGCCAGTGACTCAGTTCCACACACCTGTTGGCAGTCGGTAGAGCCTGGCACAGTTGCCTGGCAGGAGGAAAAAAATTCATACACGGCAGACAAGCAGAGGCAAAAATAGCCTGCCGAGAAACCTAGACGGGACAGGGATCGCGGTGTTCCGCGCGGGGGCTGGGAGTGGCTTCAGGCTCGCGATTGGGGCGGGCAATGCCATGTAACCGTCATTGCGAAGATGGTGGATGGCAGCTTGCGAGACGGCCAAGCCTCCTCGGCGAGTGCCTCCGTTACATGCGCGGGCAGATGAGCTAAACGAAGAGCGGTGGGTGGCATGGGCCGACGCATTGATGATGGGCGTGTTTGTGGATGGTGACTTGCGAGTCTGGGGAAATAAGCCTGTATTGATTTGTTATGAGGGGCACGGAGTAGTGTGGGGAGAAAAGAGTACCTGCTACCTGGGCGTGTACTCGGCACAAACAGCAAGTACCTAATCAATATTTAGGAATGCCAATCTTTAATATTGACCAGTACATTGAATACTCGTCTCAGGTGCTTCGAGCAGGTGATGGCCTAACTATGGTCTACTCCGGCTCAACAACTAGCATTGCTTCCGAGTCTTTCGGCCTCTTTACATGGAAAAATAACAAGTTGATAATGTTTCTGAACTGAATTACCTGCCTGACAAATAGCGCTACAACTTTGCTGCCTGCTGGTGTCTCGCCGCGGAGCCACAGGGCCTGGTCTGCTGACGACCTGGCACAAGCCGAGATGTGCTTGCCTCACAGCTTCAGGGCGGGGTTACAGGTGGTTCACAAGCAGCGTACAGGAGTCGTACAGGGCCGTGTAGCGGTGTGTCTTCAGCGGCGTACAGGCGGCGTGTAGCGGATCACGACGGGATACAGCACACTCGGCTCTCTGCAGACCGCTGCATTCAGGTACCAGAAGTGCACTGAATCACTGTGACCGACTTAGGTACCTACCTTACCTACCAATCGGCTTACCAAGGTACAGGTACCACTGCCGGCTCACCAAGACAGCTTGTCACTGCCAGCTCATCACTCCCATCACTCCCACCGCTGCCATTCTCCAGCTGCCAACATGCATCCCACGATCAAGTTACGCACCCGGCGCAAACCCTCAACAGGCAGCGATCAGGCGTCATCCAATCCCACCCGCTGTTCGTGGCTGCTGGCGGTGTATTCCGTGCCGTAGCAACATAGGTGCGTAGCTAGGTACCTTGGTACATTTCTTCCCCCCACCACGTTGCTCTGGTCTGCTCTAGTCCACCCTGGCCTCCGTCCTGCCTACTTGCCTCCTTGCCGTCCGAAATAGCCAAGGGTCCAGCGTCACGCCTGGCCCTGACCCCAGTGTGGCATCGCCCTTCGGCGGTTGTCCGCGAGGCCAGAGCTGAGTTGGCCTGGACAAGGCCTCGGAGCAGAGACACAGACATATATATGTAGGGGATCAAACCTTGCTGGCAAACACTGCGACCGGGATAATACAATCGCGGCTTACCAGAAATGCCGTTGTGCCAAACGCTGACAACATCAATGAGAGGTGATATTACGCTTAAATCTGCAAGTCTGACCTTCACTGTTTAGGTAACTGACAAACCACACAGCTGCTTGCCTCCAGCCCGCCAAATAAGCAAAGCGCGGGCTGGTCTCGGTCATCAAATAGGTACGAGTCGCTTACTCCCACACCCACTCCGGCGGCATCACTCACACGCCTCATCACACACACACCCCCGCGCTGGATCTCACCGTCTCTAGTCCGACTCACCTACGGATACTTCACAACCTCTGCTAAACGAGCAGGGGTGTCGGATACGGGTCCGACGCCACCAACACAGACTCAGATCTTGTTGTCCGCCTTATAACATCCCAACGTCGTCCGCATCCTTGCCCTGGCTCTTGCTCATTTCCCCAAATATCATCTACACGACGGTTGAGTTTTACTTTCGCCGGTTTACCCGACTACATATCCACGTCGCCATATACAAACAACAATACACACGACATATATCCACCGCTTCATATAATCACCACCTTGCTTGCCGTGGCCATGTTGGCGCTGCCTCTTTCGCCGCGCCAATGCGGCAGCCTTTTCGAACTGCCACACAAGAAATGGAGACGCCGCCGAATCACTAGTGATCTCATGGAGCAGGAAGAGCGCGATAGGGCTGCACGCGAGGCCGACATGGAATCGAGGGCCCGCGCTTGCAACTACCTCTCCGACTTCCTTCACAGCTCGCCTTGGACCGACCAACTTGACCAGATCAGCATCGTGTGGGACTCTGTGCCCTCCATGGAAGAACTGGAATCCTATGGCGAACTGGACGAAAAGGAAGGCACTCGCAATTGTCGACGTCTCTTCAAGGCTGTTGTCGTCTGGGACGAAGTCGGCCACCTGCTCTGGCGTACGCTCAAGGATGCTGCCCAACAGGAACAGCAACATTTACCTGCCGCTCTACCTCTTGCCATCGGGCACAACTCTACCGACAGTACCGATGCTTGGTGGCTCGCGCCTCACGACCGCTCATTTCGCCGCGGTTCCCAAGAAACTTCACACTCCAGCCTCGCCTCGCGCAGCTCTGCTACCACCAACCCTTTCTCACTCTCGCGCGACTACACCACCTTCACTTCGCTCAGCAGTTCACCATGCGAAAATAGCTTCATGGCCGCTGCTGAGCAGACCCGCAGGCGCAGCGACTCACTCTCCGCCATGATCCCTCGCGCCATCTCCCACAGCTGCGTCTCTGCTGTCAAGAAGACGTTTAGTGTCTTCTCCGAGAAGCAGACTACGTAACTCGCAGTATTTCAAACGTTACATACCATCTCACGACTTTACGATTCATCATAACCACCATCACACTTCTCTTTGTTTTCTTTGAGCCATACTTCTTCTTTGCTTTTCGCCTACATCATCTGTCGGTTGCTGGGATTTATGCGAGGCGCTCAATGGCATGGTATCATAGCGAAGCGTGTTTAATTGTTTTCAGGAAGCTTGAAGTGCTCAAGCAGTTGTTCGATTCGGGTTATACCCTGCAAGACAGGAGGACATTGGGACAGGCGTATGCACATCATTTACGACGACACATAGTATATATAATCAAGCCCGGAATCACATGATTTCTTTCTCATCCTCCAATCTCGTCTCCCTCGTGAGTCACCTTGACTATCAAACACGATTAAACGATATTTCTCATTATTGGATAACACATGTGCCACTTCGTGATTCAATTGATGCTGTGTTGCTCTTACAAACGAATGTGCGTTAGCAGCTACAGCGGGAGTACATTGATCGGCTAATTGTCGGTCACTTCGCGTAATTGGCCCGTGCACTGGTGCTCCTGTGCGACCAATTGTTGTGCTGTTGTGCTTGCTGGTGGGGCACAGCACCTAATCTACTACAAGCTCCCCAGGCGCGAAAGGCTTACTTCGCCCTCTACTTTAAATTCATCGTCCTTCACTTCTTCCCCGACCTTTCGCGTCGTGATTCTCTTCTAGCAGTTAAGAAGTCTTCCGTCGCAGTCGCATACACTCTTTTCGTGCACTGCTGAATTCTACCATCCCTGACCGAACTGTGCAAGCATTCACTTTTGTTTGTTTCCGGCAAACACTTCCGTGCTCGCCAGGTGATGAACAGCTTCGTCGAGCTCACCATCTAGGCACGACGACATGGCGGCCGCCGCTGTTGATGTTGGCTACCTCGCTGGTCATCTGGGAATTGATCAACCTGTTCTGACGACCTTGACAACCGAGCCGACCGTCGACCTTGTCGCGATTCTGCTTCAGGCTGTGACAAACAAGGCACACGAGTTCGATGTTCTCTACGCCGACAAGCTGCAGCTCGACATTGAGCTGGAAAATGCGGTTCGCAGCGCCGAGTCGAGGTCACAAGCATCGAAGTCCACCGCCGAACAGGCTCTAAAGGATGTGCAAGAAGCCAGAAAGAAGGTCCAAGAAGAAGGTAAGCCTCAAGACGAAAGCATCACCCTTTATAGCTATCACTGGCTAATCGCAGCGTTTTCTTGGCAGAGACAAAGAGACAAGCTGTCGAGAATGAGCTGCAAGTCTTGAAATCAAAGAGCTCCGACCATGACGCGGACGTCAAGGCATTGAACGACAAGATTGAAACTCTTCAGTCGTCAAACCGTGCTAATTTGGCAATCATCGAAGCCAACAATAAGCGAGATACGACGGTAACAGAAGAGTTGACGAAACAGCACCAACGCAACGTCGAACTCTCGCGGGAAGTTACTTCGCTTCAACAATCGGAGCAAAACGCCAAGGGCCAGCTTAGCAGTGCCAAGTATCGCGAAGAATCGATTCAACAGCGACTTAATCATGCGAACCAGACTATTGAATGGCTAGAGACCGAGCTCAAGACCAAGAGCGAAGAAGCACTCAAGTTTCGCAAGGAAAAGGGTACCCGCATCGCCGAGCTCCAACGCCAAAATGAAGATGCCATCGCTCAGATTGATTCTCTCAAACGGACCGAAAAGCAGCTCCGGGATCGCCTCTCGACCTTGCAAACAAAGGTTGACGACACATTGGTCAGGATTCAAAAGCAAGAAGAATCCTTTGCGGCGACTGTCGATAGCTACAAATCCGAACTCGAGGATCAACGCCGCTTAGTCGGCATGTCTGAGCAGCTTAGTCAGAAGCACCAGGATCGTGTTCGCGAGCTTGACGCCGAAAAGGAACGTCTCAAGGACAACTACGAGAATGAATTGCGCCGCGTCCGTACCGAGCTCGAGCAAGAAAAGCAAGCTGGAGCCGACCTGGAAGAGCGTATCCGCCAACTCGAAGGCGAGCTTGACGAAGCTCAAGTCCGTCTGGAACATGCTCCCCCTCCTGGATCTGCGCCTCAGACGCCACGAGCAAATGGTGGAGCCTTTGGTCGTGCAGCATCGCCTTTCGTAACGCCAGGATCTATCCGCAGCAAGACTGGCATCACCGCCACCCAGGCTATCGACCAGCTGTTCCAGGTCAAGGGCCAGCTTGCTAGCGAGCGACGCCGGACACAGCAACTGGCGGAGGAGCTCGATAGCATGATTGCTGCTCTAGAAGCCAAAGCTCCCGAAATTCAGGAACTTCAGTCCGAGTCTGAGATGCTACGTAACGAGATTGCTCGCATGTCGGAGCTCTCGCAGCAAAGCTTCGAAGAGCGTGATGCTGCTAGAAAGGCTGCGAGAAAGGCAGATGCCTCGCTGAATACAGCGCAGTCGGAAAACAAGATTCTTCGCACACAACTTCGTGATCTCGGCACACAGATTCAAATGCTGGTTTTCAACGCGTATGCTCTCGAAAAGGGCGTGGATCAGCTGAGCGATGAGGAAGTTTTCCGACTGAAGCAACTCGAAAAGGGCGAAGTCACTGAGGAGGCTCTGGCCGATATGTCTGATACGCACCAGTTCATCACTCAAAAGCTGGTTGTCTTCAAGGACATCCGATCCCTGCAAGTCAAGAATGAAGACTTGCTTCGCATTACTCGCGAATTGGCTGATCAGATTGAGAGCGAAGAGGCGCTGGCTGCCAAGCATCAAGCAAAGGAAGACCATGACAGGGTCGAGAAGCTTGAACAAGAGCTCATCCACATGACAGAGGAATCCAAGTCGATAAAGACGACGTTGGAAAGTTACAAAGCCGAGCGAGATATGTTCCGTCGCCTGCTTCAGCAGAGAACCTCGGGTGGAGATGAAGCAACTATGATGCGTAGCTCTCTGGACGGCCGCGCGTCTCTCGCTAGTATCGAGTCTGCAGAGCACACAGAGTCTCTCAGCGAGGCCCTTCGCAAGCTGCAAGCCGAGTATGATGGCTTCCGTGAGGCCCAAGATGGTGTGCGCAAGGACCTTCGCAACCAGGTTGACGCGCTTTCCACCGAGCGCAATGCTTTGCAATCTGAGCGAATTAAATTGCAAGGCGAAGCTCGCCTGGAGTCTGAGCGCCGCGAGATGCTTCAGAGCAACTACGCGGCCCTTCAGACCGAGAATGAGGAACTGCAAAAGCGTAGCCGCATACTTTCCGAAACAGCAGCCAAGCAGGATATTCGCACCCAGCAGGTGGCGGAAGAACTGATTGATGCCAAGGGCCTCCTTGATAGCGTTCGCAACGAGGCCGCTAATCTAAAGGCTGAGAAGAAGCTCTGGAAGAATATCCAGGATCGCATGAGCAAGGACAACGAGATTCTCATTGAGGAAAAGAACAGACTTGGAAACTTGCTCACAACTCAGCAGTCCCTCGAGAATCAACGCAATCTTTCGGAATCGGAGTCTCGCAGGAAAGCACAAGCCAAGATCGAGCAGCAAGAGCAGGAGCTAGACTCTCTGCAGCGCAAGCTTTCTCAAGCTACTGAAGAGAGCAAAAACCTCCAGCAGCGAAAGGAATACGAGGCTCGTGAGGCACAAAAGCGCATCGACGAGCTGATGACAAGTCTCAGCCAAATCCGCGAAGAGCATATCAGTGTCAAGACCACAAAGGACCATCTGCAGGCTCGTGTTAACGAGCTCACGGTGGAACTGCGCAATGCGGAAGAGCGTGCCGGCCGCTTGGTGCCGCGTCCGACGCCCAGACCTGGTGTTGTTGAATCGTCAGAGTATCAGCAAGAGCTCGAAGCGCAGGTGCAAACGCTCACGAACGACATTGCGGAACTGCGTCGCGATCTTGCGCTTGCCAATACTCAACTCGAGAACGCCAAGACTCAGGCCGAACAGTATCGCGAGCTTAGCCAGAGCAACGAAGATGCTCTCGAGGACCTGCGTGCCTCCCAAGATCAGTACAGAATTGAAATGGAGTCACTGATCACGGAGAAAGATACCAAGGTCAAAGAGCTTGCACAGCGCGTCGACGACATGTCTAGTGAGCTGTCGCGATCCAACACTGAGCTTTCATCCTTGCGTGACTCTCAAAGCGAAGTCGCTCGTAAGTACGAGGATGAAAAGGCAATCCTCGAAGAAGAAATCTCGCGCCTCAAGGAGGATAGCGCCAGACACCTTGAAGCCGTACGCTTCCATCAACAGGATCTTCGCGCCCAAGCCGACATTGCGACACGCGCCCAACATGATTATGAGCAGGAACTGGTCAAGCATGCTGAGGCTGCCAAGCTTGTTCAGCAGCTACGCAATGATTACAATGAGCTCAAGAATCAATCGGCGACCCTGCGTGCCGAAGCCGATTCGGCCAAGCTCACGCTTGCGCAGAGCGAATCGTCTTGGGAGGATAGACGGCTCCAGCTTGAGCAGGAGATGGCCGAGCTCAAGAGCAGACGCGAAGACGTGAACGCACAGAACAAGCTTCTGCATCAGCAACTGGAGGGTTTGACTACACAGGTTAACGCTTTGCAGCAGAATCGTGGAGGAAACGGAACTGAGGACGATGCTGTTGTGACTGGTGCTACGGATGTCATGGAGGGCCTCAGAGAATTGAACAGCTACCTCCGACGCGAGAAGGAGATTCTTGAGGTGCAATATGACTTGAAGACGCAGGAATCAAAGCGTCTGCTCCAGCAGCTTGAGTACATGCAGAGTCAACTTGATGAAGCACGCCTGAAACTTGATCAAGAACGTTCGCAGGCTGCTCAGAGTGATCGATCCTCCATGACCCATCAGAGTCTGATGGAGAAGCTCAACGAGTTGAGCCTCTATCGCGAGAGCAGCATGGCACTTCGCAGCGAGAATACTCACCTTAAGGGTCAAATTTCTGAACGCAACACCAAGATCCAAGAGCTTGAAACAAAGGTCCAACCTCTTGAAGCTTCAATTGACAATCTTACGACTCAAAAATCGTTCCTTGAGGACGAGATCAAGCAGATCCAGGAAGATCGCGATAGATGGCAGAAGCGAACCGAGGGTATCTTGACCAAATACGGCCGCGTCGACCCTGCCGAGATGGAACAGTTAAGGAAAACCATCTCTGACCTACAGACGGAGTGCAATACCCTCAAGGAAGGTTCACAGCCACTAGAGGCCAAGATCGCTGAGCTGGAGGCTGCTCTCGAGAGTGGACGAGCCGGTTGGCAGACTACACGTTCAAAGCTTGCCGAGCAATTCAAGGATAGGTCCAAGAGGATCACTGGCGAGAAAAACGATGCTGTTCAGCGAGTCAAGACTCTCCAGGAGGAGCTCAGCGCCGCGACTGCCAATCTGGAAGCCGCAAACCAGCAAGCAGAGGACAGTAGAACTCAGCAGAGTGCGCTGGAGAAGCAACTGGAGGAGTCTCAGCAACAGCTGGAGCAGTTGCGACAACAGTCGCAAGCCGATGGCAACCAGGGAGGAACTGCATCAGTTGAGACGGGTGGCGATGCTGCCGCTTCAGCAGAGGTGGTGGCGAAGCTTGAGCAAAGCCTTGCTGATGTTCAAAAGGAGCTGGAGTCGGTCAGCGCTCAAAAGGTCGATGCCGAGCAGCAATTGAGCGACCTCCGTTCTCAGCTGCAGGCTGCCGTCGCAGAAAGAGACGCTGCCCTCGCCAAGCTGGAAGACGCTGGGGAAGCTACCGAAGGCGACGCGAAACCTGCCGCGACGAGCTTGACGGATGAGGAGAGAAATGCCCTGCAAGCCAAGATTACAGATGCTGAGACTAAGGCTTCCGAATATGAAGCAAAGGCAAGGGAAATTGAGGCCTCCATGCAGCAGACTATCAGGGATCGCTCCGATAGGATGAAGGATGCTCTCAACACCAAGCTTAAGGAGGCTCGCGCCAAGGTAGAGGCTGATTTTAAAAAGAAGGAGGAAGATCTCCAACTTCGCTTTGAACAGGAGAAACGCATCTGGCAGGCTGAGAACAGCAAGCCAGCTGGCGACTCCAGTGCCGGTGCGGAGCCGCCGGCGACACCCGCCAAGGCCGGGGCTTCCTCAGTACCAGCTACTCCCAGTGGGAATGGCAGCGCTTCAGACCTTTCCCAACTTGACGATGCAGGCATTCGCCAGTTCTTGTCCACCAATGGCACGGCCAAGAACATCATTGCCTCGAACATTAGAAAGCGCGTCGAAGCTGAGAGCATGAAGCTGAGGCCTGAGTTCGAGAGCAAGGTTGCAGCTGCGCGTGAGCAAGCTCAGCTTATGGAGTCGAAAAAATCGACCTTGCGCATTAACATGGCTGACAATAAGCTTCGAATCGCAAACGCCAAACTCGGTGTGGTCGAGGCTGCGGCAAAGGAAACGCCGCAGAAGCCCGTCGTTGAAGTTTGGGAGATTGCCAAGACTACGATGCCTCTCCCGCTACCGGCTGCCAACGTCGCAACGCCAAAGGGCACCCCAGCGAAGCCTCCAGCAGCAGTGAAGCCGGGAGCGACGCCCGCGACGCCCGCAACGCCCGCGGGTAACGCGGCAGCACCTGCCGCCAACCCTTTCGCGACATCTACCAACAGCAATGCAGCCACCCCGGCAGCAACTAACCCATTTGCTGTGAAGACGGAAGGGGACAAGGACAAAGCAACTCCTGCGGCACCTCTGGCGACGGCTTTGGCGAAAGCTCCGGCAACAGCCCCTACACCAGCCCCTACAGCTGCTCCGGCGGCGGCTCCAGCCGCTGCAGCCGCAGCTGGCACAGGAGCGCCTAGTAGTATTCCACAGCCGCAGCAGAATCAGGCACCTCAACGATCCAACATTCCTATGCCCCGTGGCGGTGGCCGTGGACGTGGAGGAACCTATGTGCAT
This sequence comes from Beauveria sp. NWAFU-1, assembly GCA_024472245.1. Taxonomy (NCBI): domain Eukaryota; kingdom Fungi; phylum Ascomycota; class Sordariomycetes; order Hypocreales; family Cordycipitaceae; genus Beauveria; species Beauveria sp. NWAFU-1. The sequence goes on from JANBXD010000007.1 coordinate 474,447, forward strand.
CCTGGACATCGCAATGCCAGCGGCAGTCAAGAAGGTGGCTTGCCAGCAGCATCAGGGCGCGGCGGACGTGGTGGTCACCGCGGCGGGCGTGGCAACATGAATCCAGGCGCTTCGGAATTCCAGCCGGGAACCAAGCGACCAAGAGGGGATTCTGAGGCCGGGGCCGGTGCCAAGCGAGCCAGAGGCGGCGGTTCCCATTAGAAGAGAGCACGCCTCTCAACTGTCAGGACTGGCCGTGGAAGCTATAGACGAGAAAGGACCTAGACGGGGTAATAACGGATGTAGCTGGAATTGTATTATGATCATGTTTGTTAAATGGGGCAAAATTGCTTGGCTGCTTTAGGCCTGGATGGCGCAGCATGTATTAATTAGTTGCTCTCAGGAAAGAGACTCTAAATCTACACTTGAATTTTCTTTGTTATCAAACCAAAATCAACTACACTCTCGTCGTCTGTGGATATTTATTGATCAGTTGCTGATACGAGAGTGATACTTGTAGTGATGGCGACACACTTCAAATTGTATCCAGCATTGAAATCTGTGCTTTCTGAGGAGCCGAGTATATTAAAGTCATTGTAGAGCTAGTTGGCACTTGGCAAGTAAGAGATTCTAGTTTTTGAATTGTTCAGATGATCCATGTTGAAAGGTGGGTGATACGCAAGTCAGTGGATCGGCGCGAGTGGCACCGACCGCCGACAGACAGCTCTGAAAAAAAAATTGTGACCCGCCTCCAATGAACTTTTTCTTACGAGACCTCAAGATCGCCTCAAGAGGAATTCATAAAAAATCGCTGCGCACCATCTGCATACTGGACGGGACATTTACTGCAGTCATTTCGGCACGCGATCCCCAGCACGCACAGCGATGGCTCCGCCGAGCAAAAAACGCAAGCAACAGCAGGCCGCCGGGCCCAATGCGAAGCGCAGCAAAGGTGGCAAGGCCAGCGCCCCCCGCCACTGCGTAGAGGATGCTGGCTCGCTGGCTTGGCAGACCTTTGGCGAGGATTTTGGCGGCCTCGAAGTCATTGAGGGTGTCGACGTCGTCAGGGAGGGCGACCGCGTATCTTTTTTCGTGGCAGACACGCCGGCGGGTAAGACGGCGGTAGCCAAGGACCAAGAGGCGGACGGCGACGACGGCGAGGTGTTTGAAGGCTTTGGCGACGACGGCGACGACGACGACAACAATCAAGTGAACGGCGATACTACCGAAACGAATACTGGCAAGGAGACGAAAAAGGCTCAGGAAGCGAAAAAGAAGACAGAAAAGAAGACGAAAAAGACGGCGCCGAATGCGCAAGACCGCAAGCTAGAGGCACAGACGAGCAAAAAGCAAAAAGGCGGCGCGCACACGAATTCTTTTGACGTGCTGATGAACGCAAATGACGACAACGACGACAGCGGCCTGAACCTGCAGAAATGGGTTGCGCTGAACCTCTCGCCGGCGATAGTCTCGGCCATTGGCAAGCTGGGCTTCGCCAGCCCGACCGCGATCCAGGAGCAGACGATTCCACACATAACAGACGGTGCCGACATCATTGGCAAGGCGCAGACAGGCTCCGGCAAGACGCTGGCCTTTAGCATCCCGATTGTCGAGCGCTGGCTGGAGCTGCACCAGGGCACCAACGACGACGACCACGACGACGACGGGGAGGAGGCCGAGGCAAAGAAGGAGCGCAAGGGTCCGACGGCGGTGATTCTGAGTCCGACGCGCGAGCTGGCCAAGCAGATTGGCGACCACATCAAGGCGCTGTGCGACGGGCTGCCGACGGCGGCGGCGCCGTACGTGTGCGTGGTGACGGGCGGGCTGAGCATCCAGAAGCAGCAGCGGCAGCTGGCCAAGGCGGACATTGTGATTGGCACGCCCGGCCGCCTGTGGGAGGTGCTCGACGGCAACATGAAGCTGCAGGACGAGTTTTGCAGGATTCGGTTCCTGGTCGTCGACGAGGCCGACAGGCTGTTCAAGGCGGGCCAGTTCAAGGAGGCGGAGCTGATTATCGGGGCGCTGGACCGTCGCGATCCAGAGGCGGAGGACTCTGAGGACGAGCATCTCTCCGAAGAGGAGGAGGAGGGGGCAGGAGGAGAGGATGGCGCGCGCGCGCCGCCTAGGCAGACGCTCGTCTTTTCGGCCACGTTTGACAAGGGCCTGCAGACCAAGCTGGCGGGCAAGACGCGCCCGTCGGCGGCCCAAGGCGCCACAGACGAGGAAAAGATGGCGTACTTGATGCAGTGCCTCAAGTTCCGCGGCCAGCCCAAGTACATTGACGCCAACCCCGTCGACCAGATGGCAGAGGGTCTGCGCGAGGGCCTCATCGAGTGCGGCGCCATGGAAAAGGACCTGTACCTGTACTCGGTGCTGCTGCTCAACCCGGGCCGGCGCACCCTCGTCTTTGCAAACTCCATCTCGGCGGTGCGGCGCGTCGCGCCCTTTTTGCAGAACCTCAACGTGCCCGCGCAGCCGCTGCACTCGCAGATGGCGCAAAAGGCACGGCTGCGCTCCCTCGAGCGCTTCGCCGCCACCGCCGGCGGCGTGCTCGTCGCCACTGACGTCGCCGCGCGCGGCCTCGACATTCACGCCGTCGACCTCGTCCTGCACTACCACGTGCCGCGCACCGCCGACACGTACGTGCACCGTTCCGGGCGCACCGCGCGCGGCACCCGCGCCGGCGTCAGCGTCCTGCTTTGCGGGCCCGACGAGGTGCTCCCCACGCGGCGCCTCGCCGCCAAAGTCCACGCGAGGCGGCAAAAGGGCTCCTCATCGTCCTCTGGGTCACAACAGCACAACCACATGATTGAGACGCTGCCGCTCGACAAGAAGATTGTCGCGCGGCTCAAGCCCCGCGCGGACCTGTCCAAGAAGCTGGCAGACGCGGTGCTGGCAAAGGAAAAAGCGCACAGCGAGGACGCGTGGCTGCGCGGCGCGGCCGACGAGCTCGGCGTCGAGTACGACGAGGACGAGTTTGAGGCGGGCAACGGCGCAGGGTTTCGCGGCGGTCGCGGCGGCGGCCGCAAGCGCAAGGACAAGGAGGCCGCGGCGCTGAGCAAGGCCGAGATGGGGGCGCTGCGCGCGCAGCTGCGCGAGGACCTGGCCCGTCGCGTCAACTTGGGTGTGAGCGAGCGCTATGTGGCGGGCGGGCGCGTCGACATGGCCAAGTTGATTCGGGAAAAGGAAAATGCGACGGTGGGAGGGCTGTTTCTGGGCGGCGACGATTCGTTTGGGCTGGGTTTCGGCACGACACTGTAGACAGACATGATGTCCAAGAAAAAAAAAGAAAATGTAATTTTTTATACTGTATATACCACATTGACCGCAAGCGTTCTTTTAGCATCTTGCAAAGCCAAGCCCTACAGTTCTTGTTCCATCTTGCTGTGATGATCCGTCGTCGAAAGCAAAGGCAACGAGCCCCCATCACCGTCGTCACCGTGCAGCTTAGCCAGAGTGCGAGTGTACGCCTCCCACCGGACCGCAGAGTCCGTCTCCGTCATGTGCGACGCCACGCTGTGCTGCGACTCGTCCTGGCCGGCCGTGTCAGCCCCCGCCCGCTTTAAAGCCGGGTCCGGCCCATCGTCTCCGACATCATCCCGGCCACGGCTTTCGGAGAGCAAGCATCTCTGGACAGGCGACGATGACGCTTCTCCAAAAGCCGCCGACACCCGCCCAGTCGTCTGCGTATCATTCGCATCATCCTCCTCCTCCTGTGGTGGAGGTTCCGGATACGTCTCCTTTACCATTCTGTCGTATGCAAAGTCGTCGCCGGAGCAAAACTCGCCAAAGTACGAGGCAATCGAGTACCCTGCCAGCCAAGTTAGTGTCGAGGTTCCCGCCACGGCGTTGTATTGTCTCCAGTCGTTTTTTTTTACCTTTGCGCCACCAATGCTGGGCATTTTCCGTACAGGGCCACACGTCGCGTGGCTTAAAGGCTTCGACGAAATGGCAAAGCTCCTCGTAGGAAGAGTGTCGGGCGTAGGGAAAGCGAATCACGCGCGGCAGACCTGCTGGGCTGGCTGGCAGCGTCGTAATGGCCGATCTATCGGTGCGCTCGAGTGGTGATGGTATGTCACCCAGCTTTTCTATGCTCGCCGTGAGTTGTTCTCCAAACTGGTTCATTGCCAGCCCGAGCGGCATGTCGCGTCCTGAAGCCATCTTCTGGGCCAGAGACTCTAAAAAGCCGTCGTCGCCTTTTCCGATCCGTTTGATTCTAGGCCGCAGCAAATTAGCGGCTGCGCACATTTACAGTGAGCTGCGGAGAAAATAGAGTAAAAGACGTACAGTTCCTGAAGGGCGCGGACATCTTGAGGCGACAAGGACCCCAGCTCAGCATCTCGCTGAAAATCGTTTCCTCCCCCGCCCACTCCAGCCTCGGCAATGTCAGATCCGTCTACGAGATGCGCCACAATCGGCTGAATCTTGACAACGTTTGGCTGGCTCGCGACGGAGCACAGGTTGCCCTTTTCGCAGCTGTGTAGGCGCGCGCTCTCGTCCGCTGTCAAGCAACCGGGATGCCACGCATTGCCGCACATGTAGCCCGTCAGCGACGCGAAGCGGTGGTCGCCAATCTTGCTTGACAAAGATGTATATATCCTCATCTTATACTCGTCAACGTGTATCTGCCATCATCAGCATCATTGGCAACCAGGGGCCGAGTCGTGCGAGTTTACTGGAGATTTCAAGGCTTTGGAGAGCGCGAGCCAGACTTCCTCGTAGCCATATGTCCATGTTTGGAAATCAAACACAGTGTCAGGCGGATACGATGCTACTTTTCGTAGCAGCTCTGCGATGCCCTCTTGCTTGGTCTGGAAAGGGATGTTTTCTGTAAAGGATGTGTCGAGATAGATTTTGTCCAGTCTGCGAATGCCCGAAGTATACTCAATCAGAGTTGGATGCCTGGCAATCGAGTTGACGAACCATGGTTCGCTTCGTATATCCCCAGTATATAAGATTGCCGTGTCATGGCGCTCAATCACTGCCAAAATGGGACAGATTAGCCACTAAACGTAAAACAGCCTCTCATCGATCCTACTCACAAAACATGACCGCCCCTGGACAGTGATTCGCGTCAAACAACGTCACCTGCATCTCCAAACTGGGTGCTAGTTCTAGCGTCGTGGGTGTTTCCGGCGGAATCGGCCTCTGTCGCGACGGTCAGCCACCTCTCCCACCTCTCCCACACGCGCGAACCCCAACCCGAGCAGCTCACCAGCAAAGTGCTCAAATGCTTGTATGTTTGCTGCCTCGCCTCCAGCACTCCCTTGGCATAGTTGATACGGCACGGGTACCGCTCTAGCCTCAGCAATATCTCGCGCGTAGCGGCCGAACAGTAGACGCTTAGGGACCGTTAGCTTCCGCACGCGGCCGAGCCAGCCAGCCAGCCGTGGTTGTCTTACAATGGTGAGCGCAGCGTATCCAGACCAGCGAGGTGATCGCTATGGATATGGCTGAGAAAGCATGCCAAAGGTGGCGCCTGCCCTTGGACCCGACGAAAAAAATCAACTTGATGATGCTGGTAAGTGTATGTGCTGGGAGGCGGTTGACGATGGGTGAGCAGGCTTACTTCGAATTTCTGGAAATTCGGGGACTATGCCGTCAAATGTCGACATGTTATTGGTCTCTGTGTGCCGAAATTGGCAAGGCTACAGCTTACTTGCGCATTGTAGAGCCCCTATCAACGAGATCGACTTGTTTGCGCGTTTGCTATTTGAGATGTAGAAGCAAGATTAGACGCCACCAGAGACGAGCTGGTCCCCACTTGATACGTCGACATGCACCATATTAATGATAATTCGGGAAAATACTGTTAACAGGCAAATCAGATTCTAATTTCATGGCTGCTCTATAAACAAATGCATATTTTCTTTTTACAAATCACAAGATTCTCTTCACAAACCAGTCCCGCACATGATTAACCAATTAGTCAAAGTGAATGCGCCACAGCTCACGATCACAGCCACCCTGGAAGTCACTGCGAGTGTGCATCATCAGGATGTTGTCGTTGACAACCACATCGCCCTTCTCCCAAGCGTGATAGTAGGCAACGCGACGGTCATGCAGGGTCTCGTCAATGGCCTCGCAGAGCTTTGCGCTGTCAGCCTCTGACAAGCCCTCAATAGTCACATGTGTCGGCTCGAATGCCGTCTTGGTCGAAGGCCAGGGCTCGTGGTATCGCAGGCATGGCTTGCCTGTCGCAGGGTGCGAGGCAACCAGAGGAATTCCCGTCATGGCAGTCGCGTCAAAGGAAGACGTCTGCACGGACCAGGTCTTGGTCTTGAGGTCCTCAATGTCGACCCAAGAGGGCAGACACCTGAAGAAGTTGGTAGAGGAGGAGAAGAGCGTAAAGCCAGTGTCTTTGGGAGAGGCAGAGGCGCCAATGAAGAATTGGAATTTAGGTGGCACCGACACAAGGGATTCTTCGCCCTTGTCGTTGATCTGCTTGACGGTCTTGAAGAGTCCATCGAAGTGGAAGGGCATCCACTCGGCTGACAGGACGTTGTTCAATCCAGCAGTGTTGGCGCCCTGATCCTTGACCTCGAGGATCAGACCAAACTTCCAGGGGAGGGGTGTGCCGAATTGATGAGCCTTTTCCAGATATAAATCGCGGTTGATGGTGTTTGCAAAGCCTCGCATGATGACGGGCGAGTTGTGCTCGGCGAGCGTTCGAACCTTTTTGGCATCAATGTCAGGCAGGGCCACCGCCTTGGGTCCCTTCTTGGGCGTAATCATCCACCCTGAAGGATAAATGGGCTTGCATTCGATGCCGCCCTTCTCTTCCGCCCAGGAGAAGAGATCAGACTTTTCCCGGAAGTAGCTAGGTCTGCCGTTCTCGTATACCAACTCCAACTTGTCGTCCTTTTCCAAGTCGGAGCGCATTCCGCTAGTAACAGTTCCGTCCAGCATGTATGCGACGCTGCAATGCCAGGGAGTTGTGAAGGTGCTGGTCGTCGGCAGAAGGCTGATGGACAGCTTGGTGGCGCCAGTGGAAGGGTGGATAGAGAGACGGACGTAGTCGCCGTATCGCTTGCGAACCGCATTTGCAAAGGCCTGCAATGATGTTAGCATCGGTTGTATTCGAATTCACTTTGACAAGATTTGCTCACCTCGCCGCGAGCCAGCATTTCGCGAGCAATAGCCTCGGTACCGCGCTTGAATTTCGTCTTGGATCGGTTCTCGCCAATGGGGTATACATGCTGCAGATCGGTTTCGAGGAATCTGATGTAGCCCCGGTATGTGAGGCAAACGTCTTCGTTCTGGCTGACCTCCTTCCAGTTCCAGTCTGGACGGCTGAATCGGTTTAGCAACGCACGACGGAAGTTGGTTGCGTTGGAAACATAGGTAATCTCGTCCAGCTCGTCGGGAAGATCGATGTTGACGAGATCGCGCAGACGACAGAATGCAATGTTTGTATATTCCCGGTCAATAGCGAGTTTGCGGAGCGACTCTCCGTATGCCCAAACATCCTTGTCTGCGACTCCTAGGAGATCTGAAGGCGGAGTTAGTATTGATTATCGCGGTGGATGGCATGGCAGTGCATTATACGCACCATTATATACCAGACCGTCGGAGATGATTGTGAGTTTGGCGCCAGGGGCGTATACGCGCTGAATAGAAGCGCAAATGCCATTCAGGTGGGCGAGTGCCAAGTCCTCGGCTCTGTCGGGAAGCTTTCCAAGCACTTTGGAAACGGAGTTGGGAGACTTGAAAGGAAAGGCCGGAAGGCACATGGGGATAACCTCTTTAGCCTTGACATGGCTGTAGATGAGGGCCATGAATTTGAGAGCACCTTCGTCAGCCTTTGTGGTTTCGCTGGAGCCTTTGCGCAGGCGATAGCGATCAATGATCTGGAGAACCTTGGCGGCAGTTTCCAGTGAAGCGGCATCGAGTTCTGCAGAGGAAGGCGTAGCTGAGGAGAAGACGGAGAGCTGTGCCGCCAGCGGTGATGAAGCTCCAGATGCTTCGACAGCCATCTTGGGGGGGGTTTGAGGAGGAGAGTTGGGGGCCTTGACGAATGCCTGTTCTGGTGAGGTGCTAACTGCTGCCATTGTAGAGAGAGAGTTATATGATGGGAGGTTGATTGAATTAACTGCTTGATCAACAATACACTAGGACTCGGTCTGGACTAGTTCAGGATAAGCAGACATATATATACATGTTTGAACAAGTCTGCGAGGGAAAATTTATTAACACGGATGATATGGTACTAAACGCGCAACGTCAGCTCCAGAGTCAGCTAACGCCCTACGAAAAAAGTAATCCATTGTTCGACAGAGGCAGGCGGGATGGCCGCAGGGGACAGCCCTGCGGGTATGTCTCCACGCAAAAGGAGGGAACCGCGCAGCAAAAGGCATCACCAAGTCGCGCGCGAGCTGACGCATCTGTCATTTAGGTCCCTTAGTTTTCGATGGAGATTCCGTTTCTTTGCCCGATAAAATTGATTTTGTTCCCACTCGCCGAGTGGGAATCCAGACTGGAGCTTATTAACACAGGGCAGACTCTATGCTAGACATTGACTAGCTACCAGTAATGGCCACAAAAACCCGACTCGCGCTGCAGGGCCATGGCGAGAGAATCAAATGAAAGTTCTCGGTCGGAGAATGCATTAGCAATCTAGAGCTATATTTCGAGAGTTATTTTTTTTTCCCTTGTTGTTTTGTTAGCCGCAGCTACCCAAGTCAGTTAGATGATCGATTCGTGACCCCCATTTCCCCGTTGCCAATTATAATTCAGACAGCGTCGCTAGTATGGGCGGGTTGGCCGTCTCGGGGTTTTACCATCTGGTCAACTAGTCAACGTGACTTACTAGTCAACGCAGCTAACTAGTCAAGGCGTTGACTAGTAAATTTAGAGAGGCGGAATAATGAGAAAGTTGGTTGTCCGTCGCGGCTTTAGCATGTCTAGCGGGCTATGTATGTGTCAGCATCGAAATAAAGAGATTTTCTTCCACCAACTGATGGTCACTAATGGTGCCGCTACTATATGACATTTTTGCCTTTTGGCCTCACTCTATAATCCCTGTGGCCGTTATTCTCTGTCAGTTTGCCCTGCAAGTAATCGCCGCGGCCGTCTTCCGTCAGACCGAGACCGCGGCGGCGCTCTTGACCGTGTCAATAAGCCGCCGCTGAGACGTATTCGCCGGCGCGCCCGCAAAACTGGGGCCCGTTGCAACATCAGAAACGAGGCGGAGTTTTGCCTAAACAATTATCCAAATGGTCCGACCCTGTTCGATGAAGCCTTGTCATGATGGCTCAGAAAGGGCCTGTAGACAGGATGGCAGAAAGATCGGTGAGACTAGTCAGGTCTTCGTCTCACAAAAGTCTAGATGGTCATGGTCCCCAGACGCAAGATATGACGCACCCATCGGCGACGGAAGATGAAAGTGGACGGGGGAGCATGTGGGCATGTCTATGAATAATGTGGTGGCGGCGATGCGGCGCGCGATTGCGTGTAAGCTTCTTTCTTGTCCCGCAGATTACGGGGCGAAAACGTACCAGGAGCCGCCAATGACTGGTCATGTTTATTTTCCGGTGTCATTGCTCTGCAGATTAAGGATCTTTTCTGACATCCCTGCATGTATCGAACGGCCGACTGACAAGGCCTTGACGTGCCTGGGATGCGTGGGATGACCGAAGCCGTGTCTCATGAGAGCCAAGCTTTCTGTTGCATGACAAGACGGACATGAAGTGGACACTACCTTACAAGTTGAAAATTGCTACGTGGCTAATCTGTTTACGACGCCCTGCCCGAGCAGTAGAAAGTTCTTTAGAAATCTTTTCTTTTTGACACCAAGTGCATGACTCTGCAACTCAAGTACAGTCGATATTTATACTTGCTCGCTCCAGGACAAGTTTTACCCACGACAATTACACTCAAATTTTTCTTTATTTTTATTTTTTTTATTTCACAATGTCTGCTATTACCGAGGAAAGCTCTCCTACTGTTGTTGACGTTGCCATCTGCGGCGGTATGCTTCTCTCCAAAGCTTTATTAAGTGGTTCCCGTCTAACCTTGTGTAGGAGGACCAACTGGCCTTGCAACTGCGCTGCTATTGAAGAGACTCGGAGTCTCTGTCTGCGTCGTCGGTATGTTGCCCGGTGACAGAAATAAACAAGAAAAAGCCGTCTGAAGACTGACTTGTCAAAAACTCAGACGCCAAGCCTGCAAGCCTTGAGCTAGGCCGTGCAGATGCCTTGAATGCCAGAACGCAGCAGTACCTCGAGGTTGCCGATCTCCTTGGCGAGTTGCTACCCCAGGGCATTGAATGCAACAGTGGGTACAATCTTTGCCAGCGCCAACCAACTATCAGACAGCTAACCACCATGACCACCACCAATAGCCAGCTCGACATTCGAAGATGGCGAGTTCAAGTCTCGACAAAACGACTGGTGGGTCGGCCTCGAGCACACGCTGCACAGAAACTTCCTCATGCTCGGCCAGCCAGTCGTCGAGAGGGTGCTGGCCGAGAAGCTGGGCGACTCTGTCCACTACTCTGAGCAGGTCACGTCCATTGCCGAAGACGACAGCGGCGTCGACGTTGTGACAAGCACCGGCCGCAAGATTCGCAGCAAGTACGCCCTCGGCGCCGACGGAGCGCGTTCCATTGTTCGCGCGGCTATTGGCGCGACCTTTAGCGGTGGCAAGCCCGAGATGCTGTGGTCCGTCCTCGACACATTCATTGATACCGACTTTCCCCGGTGCCCCGAAATCATCACCTTTCAGCTCAACGGCCAGTCCCGCGTGTCGTGGATTCCGCGCGAGCGTGGCCTGTGCCGCTTCTACGTGCTGCTCGACGGCGAGGTTTCGCTCGAGCGGGCGCAGCAGTCCATCAAGGACCACATGGCACCTCACAAGGTTGAATTTACCAAGACGGAGTGGTACAGCACATTCGATGGTTAGTGAAGAAGCGACATATGCTGATGTGCCTCGACAACGTTGACTAACAAGCACTATAGTCAAGGAGAGAATTGCATCCACATTCATTTCCAAGGACGGCGCTGGTCGCATTTTCCTAGGAGGTGATGCGGCGCACGTACACTCTGTTAATGGCGGCCAGGGCTTAAACACTGGCATCGCAGACTCCTTCAACCTCGCCTGGCGACTCGCCATGGTGGTCAACCAGCCCAACCTCCCCAAGGAGGCCGTCCAGAGGCTGCTGCTCAGTTATGACACGGAGCGCCGAAGCACCGCTCAGGGTGTCATTGATGTCGCGGCCAGACTTGTGCGCGACACTGTCCGCGAGGCCAAGACGTACGTTGGCACCATTGAGAAGAATGCCGGATACATTACCGGCATGGGTGTCTCGTACGAAGCCTACGGCTCGCCTCTTGTCGAGCAGTCGGAGCACGGTATCTGGAAGGCAGGCTTCCGATGCCCCGACATGGTCATCAAGCCCCTCTCTGGCGGAGAGGAGAACCGTCTGTACTCGGAAGTGAGCTACGGAAAGTACCTGCTATTGTCCATCGGCAAGGCGCAGGCTGCCAAGGAGTCGGAGCTTCCCGTCACCCGGTACTCTATTCTTCCGGCGGGAGCAAGCGCCGATGGTACCGCTGTAAACACATTCACTGGAGACTGGGTCACGGCGGACGATGTCTTCTACGTTGTGGTTCGCCCAGACATGTATATTGCCTTTGTCAGCGAAAGCCTGGATGCTTGCGAGTCGCATCTGAACAAAGTATTCAACGCATAAAAAGAGATGATGAGTAATGATGGCGGGACTGATATTATTAGATCTCTATGTACTTTTTTCAAAAAAAAAATGGAAAAGTTTAGTTCTTCTAGCAACCTTGGCAACCTTGTGGAACGATTCGATTCATGCCGTCAAGCCGTATGTTTCAGACGAGTTCGTATTGCCCTACTTCATCTATTCCTACCCATCTTTTCGGTTCGTTGCTACCGAACCGCGCAAGGTCTAGCATGACCGTGTTCATGTGTCACGTCAGTTTACAATCTACTGTTGCAATTTTTGTGGAGATTCCGAGAAGAAACAGAGGACCAGAGGAGACCCTGATATTTCGCCCAACATGAGTTCATGACACGGAACAGGTGGGATAGCCGTTTTAAGCTGCTGCATATTGCACGGCTTACCGCGTTATCTGGAGCAAACGTCGGGCAGAACAAAAGGCCACCGGGACCGAAACAGGCCACTTTTTCCCGAAGAAGCTTCGTACTTTTGTTTTCTAGCCAGACCTCTGTTCCTGTACGGCTCCCAACTGAGTGCTGCGAGTCAGTGATTGTCGAGAAAGAATCAAAAGAAGAGCACGTAATAAACCCGTACCTCGACAGTGCACGGATGTGAGAGACCCAACAAGTGTCTTGTATAGGTATAAAAAAAAATAAAAAAAAGTGGCCTGTTAGCGCGGGACCCCCAAAACGAGCTTTCGGGTGGATTAATAAACAAGTTGCCTGAAAAGTCCACGCAACAGGTGTGTTTCATCCTCGAGCTTGATGAATAGGCCGGGCAGCTGTCGAATATATTCACAATTTAATAGGTGCGGGTAATAATTCGCTCGACATTGTATATATATATAAAAAAAAATCTGATTGGTCACATACACTGACCGCGGAATGTCGGTGCGCGACGCCACGATTCGACAATGCTGCAGGCTCGCCAAACCCCAGACCATGCCCTTGGGAAAGCGATTCGTCCAGCTGGGGAACCTTGCTGACCTCGAGAAACCCACCACATGATACAGGCTGAGGCAAGCCGCTTGGCCACGGCACAATGCGACAGCTCGCGAATGCGGCGAGTGCAGGCAGTTCAGGACCACCCACGGCGGCAACATTCCCGTCTTGCCGTTCGTCCACCGCCGCCTCCGCCGCCGCCGCATCCTCCTCCTCCTCCTCCTCCATTGCGCGGCGCAGCTGCATGAGCTTCTGCAGCAGCCTCTTTCAGCTGCCGCTCCGTCTCGGTCACGGGGCTGCGCGGCCGCGACGGAGGCTCATCCTGGCGGCTGTCCTGTAGTGCGCGGCCGATGTGTTGGATGTAGACTACGGTAAAGGAAGTCGTCGGCGCGGCGGCGGTGCAGCCGGAGCCTATCATGGGAGCGCCGTCTGATGATGATTATGCCAGCACTATCTGAGGAAAATTTGGCTGTGGAAGCGGCGGCCGTGGTGCGGGGCGGAGATGTTGCACTTTGCGGAGCATGGTCAACGACGCGGGCAAGACGGGGGCCAGGAGAAGCGACTCGAGGCACCTCCCTCTAGCGGTGTAATGAAGCTTCGACTCCGGTCCGACATGGCTTCTTTCCAGGAGCAGCAGCTGGGCGGGTCGAGTCAGTGGGTGGATAAGCTTAATAGCCACGATGCAACAGAAGGCCCCCCGCTTAATTTGCAACGCCGACGTTTCGGCTACAGACGAATATTGACCCCCACTGGCCGGTGAACAGGTTGAGAAAAAGGGTCGCAAAGCTTGCCTATTTGGATCCGCATCGGAAAGTAGGTCTATGCCTGGTGGTCCTGTATTATGCTGGTGCGGCATGGCCGGATCGCACTGCGCGTAGATCGATCGGGACTGACAACCATGTGTGCTGATTTATATCGTACGATGGGATTAAGCGTGTGTACAACATGAGATGGACAGTCGAATATATGTATGAATTCAATTATGTTATTATATATTACAACATTACAAGTAGCCGCCACATTATACATTATCAATCGCTTCAAAATGACTTGGCAGCCCGCCTTTTTTTGGTACAATCACAGCCACCACCACCCTCTTACATGCATCTAGGGTATCAAGAAGAAAAAGCAGCAAAGCAGCCACACACCAAACAAATCACTGCTCCAATATCGCAAAATCCCAGCCTGCACGAGCACCATGCAATGCCTTCAAGTCCGCCTTTAGCCAGCAGCGGTGCTCGCTGCCGGGGTCGTCGGCGATGATGCCCCATCCACACGCCGTGCAGCCCGAAAAGTCGGCGCACCGCAAGATGCACTCCTGCACCGTCGCGGTCCACACGTTGGCCAGGTCGCGCGCCTGGTCGACCCCGCTGTAGTCGACGCCGCAGAGGCGTCTGAATGTCTTTTGGCTGTCGGGCACGACGTACAGCGTGTTGTTGGCGGCGGGGCAGGCTACGAGGCTCGTCGACGCGGCGCTTGGGGGGGCGGTTGACGTGCTTGAAGCAAAAGATGCAAGCGAGGTTGTGCTACAGCTCACGTCAGAGATTGTTTACAATGTTTTGCAATGTTTTTGCTCTTCTCCCCGGCGCATTCGTACCTCGTAGCGTTCGTAGACTTGTCGTCTGTGCTGTTGTGGCGACTGCGCCGCAATCCGAAAACAACGCCCACCGGAACTGCGACGGCGATTATGATCGCCATCACAACCATCCATAGCACACACAGAAACCGGCGCCGCCGAATGCCGCAAATCGTCGCGACAGGCAGCGCCGCCGGTGGCGCCACGTGGTCGTACCGGCCGTCGTAGGTGTCTTGTGGCTGCGGCACCTCGGGCTCGCCCTGCGACGAGCCCGGCGGCGTGGCCTCGCTGTAGAACGTCGACGGCTCCGACGGCCGACCAGACAGTCGTTTCGCCATCCTGCCGGAACGGATGCTCAGCGTGCTAAAAAAGGTGCGCTGGGACGGGACGTTTTCCGCTCCCTCGGGGATCAGCGTCTTGGGGGCGCGGTGCGCGCGCGATGGCATCCCTCCAGCCACGCGCGAGGCAGTCGTGCTGCTCGAGTACGGACGCGACATATCATCTGCGTCTCTCTTATTGCTGTAACCTGCGGCGATTGCCGCCCACCTTGCGAGCGGGAGAGACAAGTCGGCGCGTGGGGAGGGGGGGGGTGAACCGGGGTTCGAAGCTGTTGTTCCTTGCTGGAGCTCCGGATCGGGAAAAAAAAGAGTGGTCGTGCTAGATTTTTCTCTTGGACAGTTTGACAAGACTTGGCGCAAAGCGGTTCTGCGACAGAAGCAATGACGACAACAAAGGTAGACAGGCAGAGGTGATGGGAGAGCACAAATCGTGAAAAGGAGAGTCGCGATTCGGTAATCGGGCGAGAGCAGCCAAAGCTATCACGCCATGTGCCCTGCTAGGAATTCCAAGCCAGGGGCCAGGCAAAATCGAAGGCAAAAAGAAGCCTCGGCGAACAATCATAGCCCCTTTTTGCGAGATTTGAAAGCCACAGACCCAGGCTGCCGCGCCACTTCCAATCTCTTGAGACAGAGCTAGCGAAAGGACACTGGCCAATAGCCTTTTGTACAGATCATCTACCCAGACAAGAATGGGGGGTTTTTTTTTTTTTTGCTTTGTGTGAGTGTGGCCGCTGCTGCCTTGGGGGGGACTTTTGCGCGTTGGCATCGGTTCCATAATTCGGCCTTGGCTCATTTCCCAAGACACGATCATTGCCGAGACAAAAGCTGGCTTCCTTCTGTGCCGCAGCATAGAATCGAGAGGTAAATTCCGCTCCGAGATGCGTCCAAGGTCCTAATGCGAAATATGACCCTAGATGGAGAAATAGGGCCGTGTCAATGTGTAAACGACCGTTATAAGGCTATACGCCCGTCACATATATGCTATAGCAGCTAGGGTTTTGCAAACGCAGATTGATTATTACCCCAGCTCGTATTCAATGTGCCGACAACGGCCCATGGGGCTCGTTCAGCCTGATTACAAGGTGAAAAGAAAAAATTTCGCGGGCGATGCCGATAATCGCGAGCGATTGATAAGGCGCGGCACACCTCTTCAGATGACGGGGCAAGGGAAGCACCACAGCGCCAAGAAAAAAGAGACACAGCCAAGATGAAAGTGGCATCAAATATACATTGCCAAGGTGCTTGGCTGATGGCAAATACATGGTTCACTGCCAGCTTTCCAAGGTGGTTCCAGGTTCGGAGGCCCGGCCTAGCTCCGTGACGTCGCGCGGCAACACTGGCCGTTACAGGAGTCGGCCCCGAGGAAAGCAAGATTTGGTCAACAACCTTTTTAGTTGATGCGCATTTGCAGTCATCTAGCAGAGTGTGTTCGAAAGCAAGCCCAGCTCTTGCCTTTCTTTTTTCCCAATCCTTTTCATCTTTCTAGAAATGCGTATTCGTGACCGTGGCCGAGTGAAAGCGAAGAGGTGGCTGCTTTGAGAAGAGTTCAATCCGTCCATGTCTGTATTCAAAATCTTTCATGATTTATATTTGCATACTTGCTTCATCATAGTTCCACAGAACCAAACCCCTCCTGCTCTTTTGTCTCGTGCCACTCCTTCAGCCACGCCTTGACAAACTCCACCTGCTGCTGCTGATTGTCAACGACCTGCTTCGGCGGCAAGCCCTCCTCATCTAGGCCCGGCCGCGGGCCAAACTCGTCCCAGTGGTGCACGCCCCAGTCAATCAGCAGGTACGGCTCCGAGGTTGTGGACGCGCGCTCCGGCAGGCCGTCGGCGTGCGGCGTCGCGGCGCGCCAGGGGTCCTGCTTGCCGTCAATGATGGCAAGCCGGGGATAGCTAAAGTTGAAGCTGCCGTGCTTGTTGATAATGTCCACGTCTGGGGGCGTGGTGATGTTGAAGAAGCGGCGGCAGTTAACAGTGGCGTAGTCGACGGTGGCGGCGCGCGAGATGATGGGCCGACGGTCCTTGGGAGTGTGCTCGCCGTTTACAAAGTAACCCCATCTGTTTGTCAATTGTTAGGGGTCTTCACTTGTTTCTTTCTGGCGCGACGCATGTAGTAATTGTGACTCACTCGGTACACGTCTGCCACAGCCAAGGACGGTACATGTTGTTGGAAATGGCTGTCTCGTCGGGCGCGTGGCGATTTGAGTAGCATTTCGCGTTGGAGAGGCCCTTGCAGGAGGACTTCTTGGCCTTTTTGTCCATGTTGCGAGTGTAGCCCGCCCAGTTGAGCAGCTGCGCGGACCGTAGCTTGAGGTCGCGACCGTGGCCGCCCAGCTTGGTAAAGTGCCTCGCCTTGTGCTCAAGGTGCGCGGTGCTCGCAAAGAGGCGTGCGGTCGACGTGATGGCGGCGCAATAGAAGCTCAGCTCGTCGGCATCGTCCTCGGTCGCCCAGTTAGTCGACTGCAGGCCGCTGATGGGCCCGGTGATGAGGTGCGCAAACTCGTCGTCTTGCAGGCCGTCGAGGTGGAACATCTTCTTCAAGTCGTCAACCTCGTGCTGCTTGCCGCCGAACAAGACGGCGTCGACAATACCGGTGAGGGCCTGCTGGGCGTCCGAGCAGCCGGCGGGCGCAAAGTTTCGAAAGGCCTCGTGGTACTCCCAAAATTTGTCGACAGCAGCCGTGACGCCCGAGGAGGAGATGGCGCCCCAAAAGACGTCTGGGTACAGCTTGCGCGCCATGGCCGCGAAGCCGCCGGCGTACGACCCGCCGTAGATGATCCAGGGCGTGTCGGGCGCGTTCAGATGCGCGTGCTCGAGCCCGGGAAAGGTGACGTGCCGGGCAAAGTAGGCCGTGTCGGCGAGGGCCTGGTCGGTGGTGAGGAAGCGCATGTTGGGGGTGGACGCGTCGGGGACGGGCCAGCTGGTGCCATAGTACCTGTGCTCGAGGATGAGGCCGAGGCCGCCCGTCGCCTTGGTCAGGATGGGAACGATGCCATGGTCGAGGTAGGCGAGGCGGCCGGCGCTGTCAAACTCGCCCGAGTGCAGGACGATGACGGGCCCGCCGGGGCGGTAGTGCGAGGCGTCGAGCCAGTAGCGCAGCGGGTAGGCGGCGTCCGAGTGCGGCGCGTACTTGGTCTCGTTGTGGAAGTGGTCGACGGGAACGGAAAAGTTGTATGCCTTGATGGCAGGGCGCACGTCGGGCGGCGTCTCGTCGTGGTTGACGCTCAAGGTCTGAAGGAAGGCGGGCGCGGCGTGAAAAGCGGCGGCGGCGGTGCCGGCCAGGCAAGCGCCGGAGAGAAGGAGCTGCAGCGAGGGTCGCATCCTGGCGGCAACTGGGCGTCTCGCAGTGAGGAACGTGTTCCTCTGGGCAGCGACAGCGGGAAAGGAAGGTGAGCAGCTAGAGAAGATGCCGCAAGGTCGGCGGAGGAGCTGTCTTATTAATTCATTCTGGATGATTTAGTACTTGGCGGGCGCTAGGCTCGGAGAAGCTCATTTTATCAGCGTCGTGGGGGGGCGGGAAGCGGGATTAATGGGGCCGAAGCGCCACTGAAACGGGTAGCGTTCCGACTTTTAGGGGCCTCTATAGCGCATGTTACCGCTGTAGCAAGAGCTTCAGTGACCCTACAGTGGCTTTTATTTACGACTTTTGTCTTCCCACTGTAGGTAGGTACTCCTACCTAGGCAGTGGCTTTATAGCGTTTGCAAGCGCCGCGGTAGAACAATGACTGACGGCTAATCAGTTCAAAGTCTACCAGTACATCTCCTTCAGCCTGCCCTGCCTTCCTGTTGAGATGGTATTGCCTGGTCTGGTGATATCAGCAATCCTTTTCCCCGAGTTCAAGTCACATTAGGAAATACTTTGTTTATAATTAGACACTCGATGCATGTCTCAAACTCACCAGGCTTGCAGGCTGCCCAGTTGTCAGGGACCCGTACCCGACCTGTCTCAACAACACTCGCCGCTACGAAGATGTCTGAGAGGACATTTGATCGTGCTCAATTCTGAAGCGACTCGTGCACTTTTTCGACTATAAACCCTCATCTACAATTGTTGCTCGCAGCTGGACCTCATCCTCAAAGCAGCATCTAGGTGCCAGTGCCGCGCCTCAGTAACACACCTCGCTCACGATTCTTCTTGGGCAAAATGCGCAAAGCTATTTCGTAAAAGTATTTGAGCAAGAAATCAAGCTATCAACAGATTTTCACTATATTTTCAATACATAGTACTGCACCGCGCACTCCGTGATATTAGCTGACGTCTATTGAACCCACTGTACAAAGTATGCGCGCTATGGCAGCTCACCTCTCAAGTATGACGTGCGAGCTCGACTCCCCCACGTTTCCAGCTCATCATCAGATTGCCCACCTTTGTTGCCAACGTCAACTCAGCAATCAAAACAATTCCCCTTTACAATCAGTGCCATCATGACGCTAATCAAATTGCCACCACCGAACAAGACACTCAGAGGCCACAAGCTGGTCCTCGCGGATTCTCGCGCTCTCCCCAAAGACGCCTTGGATCGCCTCCACGCCCGCTTCCCCGACCTCAAGGTGCAGCACTACGACGCCGAGGCGACGGACCCCTGGGCGGATGCCACGCTGGCATTGGGTACGACTTTTGACCTGCCATCGGTAGAGCAGGCCAAGAAGCTGGAGCTCTTTCAACTGACGTCGGCCGGCGCGGATGGTCTCGTCGGGAATCCAATCTTTGACGACACCAAGATATCATTCTGCACCGCAAGTGGTGTACATGGGTATGAATCTTGCGCTCTCCTGAAAAGAAAATTTGCCAATACAATCAGCTAACTCGCTTCTTGTAGACCACAAATATCCGAATGGGTGGTGAGCACCTTTCTCGCCTTCCAGCATCGTCGTACGTCCACGGCGCTGCCATTACCAACTTGGGCTTTGCTGACCCTTTTCAGTACCTGAATATCTTGAGAACCAATACCAACACAAATGGCAACCGTCCAAAACCCCCACAGACGACTCTGTCGGCCTGCGAGTGCAAGTCCTGCTCCTCTCACCCCCAAAATCCCCTCCCACTAACTCCTCTCCTCAGAGGAATTCTCGGTTACGGCAGCGTCGGCCGGCAAGTCGCACGCCTCTGCAAGGCCATGGGCATGCTCGTCCACGCCTATACGCTGCACCCCCGCCGCACGCCTTCCTCGCGGCGCGACGACTCCTACGCGCCGCCCGGCCTCGGCGACCGCAGCGGCGCCCTCCCCGACCGCTGGTTCGCCGGCGGCTCCACCGCCGAGCTGCACGCGTTTCTCGGCTCCGGGCTCGATCTGCTCGTGGTGGCTCTGCCGCTGACGCCCCAGACGCGGGGACTCGTGGCACAGGCCGAGTTTGAGGTGCTGCGGGCGAACAAGACGTTTGTGTCGAATATAGGCCGCGGACCGATTGTCGACACGGAGGACTTGGTGGATGCGCTGGACAAGGGCGTGATTCGCGGCGCGGCGCTCGATGTCACGGATCCGGAGCCGCTGCCGGAGGACCATCCGCTTTGGCGGGCAAAAAATGTTATCATTACGCCGCATGTGAGCGGCGGCTCGTCAAAGTACATGGAGAGGGTATTCGAGGTGCTGTTGGCCAACTTGACAAGGTTCAGCAATGGAGAAAGATTGATGAATTTGATCAATAGAAAAGAAGGATACTAGAAGATGAAGCAGGCACAATATCAAGAATAACGAATATATTTCGTCGTTATACGGCAACTTGCTTCCCATTCTTCTGCTGCAAGCCACGCAACAACTCCCTCAACGCCCGAATCTCAGCATTACCATACGTATCGTCGAGCAGCTCCAGCACACCCTCCGCCGTAATTTCCGGATCCCACCCATCCGCCACCACGAGCGACTCCGGCTCCGCACCGCCCACCTCGAGAAACAGGCGCACGATCCTTACCCACCGCCGCGTGCCCTCCTCGTCCACGTCATACAGCCTGATCCACCGCCGCCGTCGCGCATCCCGCATGTGGCGCAGCACCGCCAGCCACGGCGTCGTGTCCGTCCGCGTCAAAAAGTCCTGGTAGACATGGTTGGCGCCCGGGTTGACGCGGCACGCGGTCCGCAGCAGGTCCTCGACGAGCGCCGGGTCGGAGAGCGGGAAAATGGTCTTTTTGCGCGAGCACAGGTACTCGGTCGCGTAGGCCAGCAGCGGCACCGCATCGTCGACCTGCAGCTTCTTCATGGCGTCGGAAATGTCGCCGCCCTCGTCTTGCTGGCGTCGCGCGGCTAGCTCCTCGACGACGTACCGCCGCAGGCCAAACTTGACGGCGAGGCCCAGAAACGGCTGCCATATCGGCGGCGCCTTGCCGCGCGCCTCGAAGCTGCCGTACGCGCTGCGCGCCCAGTGGTCGTACGCGTCACCCCGTTTCCGCAGCCAGTAGCGGCCGACGACCTTGTCGAGCGCGTTCACGAAGCCGCGCTGCAGGCGGTCCGGGTCGGCACGGACGCGCCGCGCGTGCGTCAGCGCGAGCGTGATGCCCGGCCACCAGTCGTCGAGCACGCGGTGGCGCTCGAAGCGCCCGAGGGGCCGCCTCATCTGGAGCACGTAGGAGCGCAGTAGTCGCAAGTCCGGGTCGAAGCCGGCGGGCCGGCGCTGCATGAGCCGGTCGTGGACGCCGGGGCAGGGGACGAGCCAGTCGCGTACGGTGCGGTGGCTGTAGACGATGCGGCTGCGGGCTCTGTCGCGCGCAGTGTACTCGGTGCTCAAGGAGCTGCGACGCGAGATGCCGAAATTGCCGGTGCGTTTGCGGATGTGAAGATTGAGCATACCAGAGAAACGCTGCTTGATGACGGCAATGGTCGCTTCGCCGCGCTGAGCAACGTAGTCGTCTGTAGCTTCCTTGACAGCCACTCGATCGAGAATCAACTCATCATCCTGCTTGTCGAGAGCGAATGCAAGCTCCCAGACTGTCAAGCTATTGGCGTCGTCATTGCGCACAAAATCGGCAACCTCCTCCCGAGCCCGCATCAGGCTGTACAGGGACGCAGACTGCTCAAGCTCTTCTGCTGTCTGGTCCTGGAAGAGCAGCTTCGCAAACAGCTCGTCCAAATCTGCCGGCAGCGCCGCAAGAATGTCTCTCAGACCCTGCATCCCCTCTTCCTTTGTAAACCTCTCCAGCACCTTTTCGACGGCCAGCCGCACCCAGAGGAACACGCCGTCTGCGCGGTCAATGAGCGCGTCCACAAAGTTAAAACCCTTGTCCGTATCCTGCTGCAGAATGTAATTCACATCACCGCTCCGCGCCAACGTCTCGGACACGTACTGCCGCATATCTCCGTATGTCAGCTCCTGCAGCTTGAGATTGGGCACCGCAAACTCGAACGCATCTCGAAACACGGGCCACGGCCGGGACGACAGGCACATTTTGACATTAGCCGACCTCTTCCCCGTAGCCAAGCTCCTAAACAGATGAATAATCATGGCGTGATCGCCCTCAAACTCATCCATGCCATCGACAAACAGGCAAATCCTCATCTTTTCTGCCGCCGCCGCCGTCTCAATAAACGCCAAAAACGCCAGCAGCAGCTCCTCGGCCGTCCACTCCAGCCGGACTCGAATGCGTTCCCTCGTCGGCATGGTCCGCAGCTTTGCCCAGAGGGCCGGCACCGACGCCGCAATGTAGTTCGGGTGCGCGGAGAAAAGCTGGTGCAGCAGCGAGCGCAGCAGCCCGGATTGGGAGCGCTGCTCGCGCGGGCCGCTGGTCCAGAAGAAGAAGCCGGCGACGAGGAGCGGCCGCTCGCCGCTCCAGGCCTCCAGGCAGCGGGTGGTCGCGGCATGCTGGAACAAGTACCGCATAAACGTCGACTTGCCGGATCCGGGCTTGCCCGTGATCCAGTATATCGGACCCGACTCGGCTGTGGATAGCCAGTTCTTTAGGCTGTGCTTCGTGGCCCGGCCGTTGCCGTCTCGGACGCTTGGTTCGTCGGCAAAGACCCAGTCAAACGTCGTGGCGTGCGCCTCTGCGACCTCCTCTTCGCGGTCGTGCATGCTCTTGTACGCGAGCCCCTCGAGAATAAAGTCGTTTAGAATATCCGGCGACACGAGCCGCGGCTGCTGTCCATGCTGGTGTGGCCCTTTTGGGGTCCCCTCGGGCTCAGTCTGCGGCTCTTGCGCTTTAGGCTTCGTGTCCGGAACGTGCTCGCCGTTAAAGTACTCGTCGCTCGACGGAGCATGAGGCGAGAGGCGGACAGAGAGCTGCTGCTCAAGTTTCCGAAACTGGTCCGCGGTACTAGAAGCATAATGTCAGCCTACGAGAATCCCCAGTCAAATCCGCACGATTGTGAAAATCATGGCGTTGATGCGCAACAGACTCACAAAACCAACTGTTCGAAATCACGCGCTCGCTGAACCAAGTCGTCCAGTCGCTCCCCAAGCACAGCCAGGTCAACAAGACTCCACGTCCAAGTCTTTTCCGCAGCCTTCTCCCGTCGATCGAGGCGCAGCACGACATCTCGACCAATCTTGACACATGCGCGCAGCAAACCGACAGACACGCCCACACCGTGGACCTCGTCAACGGCCGCCACGACGGCCAAGGCCTCGCGAAGACGACGACCCTGTTGGGTAATGGACGAGCGAGACGCAAATTCCTTCTCCGCCGAATCGTCATCGTCGACGTCGTCGTAATTGTCAAGACTGTGCTGCTGCTCTGACCAGGCAGCCGCAAAGACGGCCGTCGCAGCTTCGAGGAACGCGAGCACGGCAGCAGCGCCGCTGCGGGGGAGGACGGGTGTGGCAGCGTCCATTTTATAGCATGTAATGGAGCACTTTTCTGGTGTGTATATTTTCTAATTCTAATCTTCTTTTTACAGGCTATTTATAGCATGAGCATGTGCCGTCTCGTCAGAAAAATAACAGCCCGCAATGGTTGCAGTTTGGCGGTAAAAGGTGCGGTTTGGACGACGGGTTGTGCACAACAGAATGCGTTTAGTGCAACAATAGAAAGAGGAAAATGCGCGGGATGTAAGCAGGCTGCCGAGAATTGGTTTGAATGCGGCTTATCCGCGTATGCAATTAGCGGGATGCTGATAAGGCTCTCGTCAAGCCACGGAAACCGCTCTTCTGTCGATGAAGAGGAAGTTTGCGCACCTCCTGAACTTTCCTTGTCCTCGTGATGTCTTGCCTTGCATATAAATAGTGACTCTATTTTACTACAAACTCTCTTGCTTCTGCATTTGCACAGACGTTTGGGGACTACTGCGTACAGCGCTCAATATGGACCATTTACTGTTGGCAAGGGACTTCTATAAAATGAACACGGGAAAGAAGGGTCAAGATATAAGCTCTAGATTCTATATCTTTATACGAAAGGAAACAGATGTACACGGTGCGACAAACCGCGGAATAAAAATGCAGATTACAAACTGCGGATCGCATATATAAGAAAAGTCAAATCAATAAGGCCTTGTGCTATGGACAAGACCGTATATCCATAAAACAAATCTCGCTCAGATGAAGAGGTGGTCATTATCGTATTGTTGTCGTTTGTTGTTCGTATACCATCCCAAATGGCATGGCGAATAAGAGTCAAGGTCGAAGGAACCAAAAAGCACACAAACATCATACACGCATGGTTTACGCAACAACGAGCTGGCTGCGGCTTGCGTCCTTGTTCTTTCTCCTGAACAAGCTCTTGAAGAGATCGCTCTCCTGACGCTGCGCCTTGGGGCGGACGGGCAAGTCGACATCGTCGCGGCTACGGTGGCGACTGCTGCGGCCGTCGTCGGTGCGCGACCTGTGCTTGCTGCTCGTCGTGGACCCTTCGCGGGTCGAGCCCCTGCTGCTCTTGCGGTCTTCTTCGTCGTCCCGCCTACTCGAGTGGTGGGATTTGTGCGACTTGTGCGACCGGTGCGTCCCGCTCGTCTTGCTCGTCTTACTCGTCTTACTGGTTTTGCTGGTGCGGTGGGTGCGACTGCTGTGATGCGAGCGGGTGTCGTCAAGGTCGCCCTGGTCTTCGTAGCGATCGCGCGGATCGGCACGGGTGGCGCGGTCGGCCTCGGGGGTAATGAGCTCCATGTCGGCGCTCTCGCCGTCGCCAAAGGGCTCGATGCCTCGGCGCCAGGACTCAATAGTGCTGAGCTCGTCGTCAAGGACAAGAGCCTCATCATAGCCATCATAGCCGTCATAGGCATCATAGTCGCCAGCATATGTTTGCGCGCGCTGTAGTATTGGCCTCTCCATGGGCTCAGGCTCCTCGATGGCGGGAAGCGGCTGGTAGGCGAGGGCAGCTTGTTGCATGGCGCGTTCTTGTTGCACCCTCTTGACAATCTTCCAACCGCCAAACATGACTACGGTGACGCCGACAGCGAGACCAGAGGCGATGAGAAACTGGGGAGAGGCCAATAGAGCAAAGACGGCGGGCGAGCCACCTTTGAGGAGACCGAGGACTGCTGGGGACATTTTGGCGGCAACAGTAGATAGCTCACTTAAAGTCAGAGCGACAGCGGCAGCGGCGTCGGGCTTTTCTTGAAGATGTTTAATCATTGCCTGAGCAGAGTGGTGGACGCAGTTTGCTTCGTCTAGCAAGCCCTCGACCCTGCGTACCAGCGCTGTAGCCTCGCCTGAGTCTGTATCGGCGAGATCGGTCCGTTCGGCAAGATCGGGGGGGATGTTCCCATAGGCTAGATTCATATCAATCTTCTTCTTCTTTGGCTGCGGCACGAGAGCCCCAGACTGAGGGACGAGAGCCCCGGTCTGCGAGCCGAGCGCTTCGTGTGGCACGAGGGCTCCGAGCTGAGATTCCGATCTCGTTCTTTGGACTATGGAAGGCTGCCTCGGTTGGGCGGGTTGATAGACGCTGCGCTCAACTATCGTAAGGTCCATATTGGACTGGCCCATGGGAACCGTCTCGGCATAAGGACTGCGATACCTAGACATGGTAGTCGGAGGTCTGGAAGGCCGGGTGCTGGCGGCCTGGCTGTGCGATTTCAGGTTGTCCTCTGTCAAGGCGACCGAGTATTCGGAGGGCGCACGAGTACTTCGTGGTCTATGGGTGCCATGATGGGAAGTCCTTGTGCGGTGACTGCGGCGCGAGCTTGCAACACTGGCAGCATCGTAGGAGCTGCGTCTGGGTTGGTCATGTAATGTGTATTGGTCCTCTTGGGCATAGTAGACTGTTGGCGCACGCTCAGCGTCCTCGACATAGTAGGCGGTCTGAGCGCGACTCAGAGTGCGAGGACGATATTCGACCTCATCGTATTGGACAGAAGGCGCTTGCCGAACAGAGGGTGCGTACGGAACACTTCTGGCAACACTTGCGGTCCCGTCGAATGTGTTTGCGCGTTGGAGTGCACGTTCAGCCCTGACGCCGTCCTTCTTTTCGCTATAGGCAGCCTTTGCTTCTTTAAATATTGAAAACAGCTGCTTTCCCTAGAGAGAGGCGACACGAAAAATTCGCAGGTTAGCTACTAATATGGCATGTCGATCGCGGGAATGAGGCCGGCAGTTGTGGCGGGAATAAGGAAAAGGCATCGGTGCGGGGGATTAAAGTGAGGCGGAATAGCGCTTACAGTGCTGATAATCTTGCCCGAGTTGTTGACGATGGTGACGGTCTGTTCCATGGCGGGCGAGCCCAATGACGAGTTGTGAGGGAGTGTGCTCACGGTCGGTGTTTTTAGCTCGTCGAGGAGACAAGAAAAAGAAGCGAGGGGAGAGGGTAAAGCTTCTGTCGGAGTCTGTGACAGGAGGCCGTCGTACGTTCCAAATCCGAATGAAGCTGCGAGGGGCACCTGGTCGCCCGTTTGCCGGTCTGGATTAGTGCCGAAATCGCGCCACGAGGCTGAATCTTGCAGGGTGCACGAGACTGCTAGAGACAGCCGAGACTGCTGAAAGATGGAAGCAAGGTGCGCTGAAAAAAAAGACGAAGCCAGCTGAACCTGCACAGGCAGTCGGTATTCAGGTCGATTAGGCGGGAAATGGCGGGATATGGATATACCCTTGCTTCTATCGAACCAGTAACAAGTGATTGCCCACTCTTCTGCTCTAACCAAATCGTACCTAATTTAGCAAAAGAATTGTTAGGCAAGTGTCGGTGAATAAGACGATGCCGGGTTGTCGAGGACAGAGGCTGGCTTCTCCTTACCTGGGTAAGTGGATAGGCAATACTTTGGATAGTATAAAGGAATAGGTATCGTGCAAGGTACCCACAAACAGTCCTGTGAGGGCCAAGAATTGTCCACTGTAACTCCACCAAATTACCCACTGTATCCGGCGTGAGGGGGCTGGATCTAAGGCGGTATCGACAGACCGCCAGACAAACGGGGAAAGATGAAGTAAATATAGAAAATGTCAGAAAAGAAGAAATGGAAAACTGAAAATCAAAGTAGTGACTACCGTCGCACTTAAATAATGACACCAGGGTACCCGTCAGGTTGTACATATTTGTATGACGAAAATCCTGCACAGAGCCGCCAAGCACGGCACCAATCGTGGCCAAACAAAAACACCACGCAAGCACTTTAATGCTCAGCCAACCGCTGCCCAACCGAGGGAGAAAATATGAAAGAAGTTGGAAAAGTGACAGACCCAAGTCAGAATTAGCAAACTTCGCCTCACCAGCAAACCGACTCTACGTCTGGCGCCGTCCCGATTGGCCGGGGCCCACCCCCATCACCACCACGGATGAGTCCTTTGGGCTCTGCGTTGTCAACTTGTCAGGCGTCGTTGCATGATAAAAAACTTGTTCGCCACCAGCCAAATTCAGCTCTTTTCCGCGCCCATGATGGACTCTCCCTTGATTCCTCCTTTTGACCACAAGTTGCGGAAAAGCTCTTGTACGACCGACCCAACCCCTCCCGGCCCCTTTTCTCCTCTTTCCCCCTTCCCATCAGTATTGCCGCTATTGCGTAGCCCCAGATGGCTTGCCAGGTGGCCATGTCCAGAACCTATCACTTGGGATAACAAGGACCCATGCGGCCGCATGCGGGCCGCTCCTCTGGGTGGACTGCGACGGGGAGAATGCCAAACTGCGACATCATGGGCAGAGCCCCTTCGAGGCTTTTTGCATGCAAAGATGACGAATCCAAAGGCTTGGATATCTGCCGTCCGTCCACGCGCCCGCGTTTTGCCCCTTGAGCCTCAAGCACTTCTCAACTGGGCATCTGTTGGGCACGAGCGAGGAGGCTGTGGGCGACTGACGGGACGAACAACATTGCCTGGTCGAGAACTGCACGGCGTTGCACAGTGTTGCACAGTGTTGCATGGGGTTTCGATTGGTAACGGCAACTATTAAGCTTCTTGAGCAGCTCATTGGGGGAACTCGCTGGCCTGTGCCCAGAAACAGCCAAGCTGATCGTCTCCCACGTAGGCTGCCTGTTTTCAGGCTGCCATGTTGCACAATTCAGGAACAATGCTGCAGCGTGACCATTTGCAGTTATTAGTCACTGGTCATTTCCAAGGATAGTAAAAGATTTGAGACGAGGACAGTGTTACACCAGAACACTTTAGGCAGCATCTCGACTCTACAATTGCAGCCAAAAACTCGGCAACGAGATGTTGAGTGTAATCTTTGGTATTTCCTTGTGGCTATGGATGGTAGTAACAAGTCCAGATCAACATCCATGGCCAACGTCTATTGTGAGCGTCGAACAGCCAGACTTTGTCCGCCACGACGATGCAAAAAGAATTCCGCCCCAAAATGGAACAAATGAAAAGAGGAATCAGAAACAGTAAACGCCGCAACTAAACTAATATTGACATACAAAAACAAAAGGACCAAAACCATGCTTGAATGAATCTTTCTCCTTCTCCTCTCACGACATCCTGCACACCTCCACATCCTGGAATAAATCAACTCCAATCCATCTTACTGCCCGCTCGTCTCTCTCTGGCCGACGACGCTGCCACCACCGACGCCGCCAAAGTTGAGCTTCCCACTTACCGCCAGCGGCTTTTGCTTGGGCGTCAGCGCCCTGTCCTCTGCGCGCACCACCACCTCGTCGCGGCTGACGTGCAGCTGATCCTGCGGCAGGCCCATGGACTCGAGGAAGCGCAGCGTCTCGCTCCACTCGCGCGTCTGGCGGTCCGCGCTCCAGCCGAGCTCCTGCGCCATAATGTCAATCACCTGGGGCAGCGCGAGCAGCGCGCTGTCGACGTCGAGAAAGGCGAGGCGCGTGCGCCGCGCAATCAGGTCGGCGGCCGTGCAGGCAGCCTCGGCGCGCACGCCGTACCGCACCTCGGCATCGGTAAAGGGGTGCGCGGGCAGCAGGCGGGCGGGCGGGGACGACGACGGCGTCGTAGCGAGGAGGGCCCAGGCGCGGTCGCCGTAGTTGGTGGCCAGGTGGTGCGCAATGTCGGCGTCGAGGGGCTGGCTCTCGGCGAGCTCGGCCGGCAGCCGCGTCGAGTAGCCGTGGGAGCCGGCGAGGACAACCTTGCGGGTCACGCAGGCGCCGGTGCTCTGGACGGTGGGGAAGCCGGCGCCGGAAATGTCGGCGGGAGTGGTGTCGGCGCGGGGCGTCAGGTGAAACGTCTTGATGGCCTCGTCGACGGCGTCCTCGGCCATTTGGCGGTAAGTGGTCCACTTGCCGCCGGCGCAGGTCAGCAGATTCGAGGGGGACACGGTAACGAGGTGGCTCCGCACGAGGGACTCGGTGTTCTTGGCGTTGGGGTCCTTGACGAGCGGGCGGATGCCGGACCAGGTGGCGAGCACGTCGGCGCGTGTGAGCGTCGACTCGGGCTTGAGGAGCTTGCTGACCTCGCCGAGGATGAAGTCGACGTCCTCGTCGCGGGCGACGGGCTGGCGCTCAATCTCGCAGGCATTATCCGTGGTGCCGGCCAGCGTGTAGTTTTGCCACGGCAACACAAAGACGACGCGGCCGTCCGACGTGGCCGCGTCCAGCATGCCCATGCCGTTGGGGCACAAGTTGCCGGGCAGCATGATGTGCGCGCCCGACGCGGGCGCAATCATGGCCTTGCGCGAGGGGTCGTCCATGCGCTCCACCGCGTCAGCAAACGGTCCCGTCGCGTTGATGACGCCCTTGGCGCGGACGGCAAACTCGTTGCCGTCGAGGCCCGCCTCGGGGTCGACCTGCGCCATGACATCGCGGACCGTGGCGCCGCGAATCTTGCCGTCGGCGTCCTTTTGCAAGCCCGTGACCTCGACGTGGTTGAGCACGGTCGCGCCGTGGAGCGACGCCGTCATGGCGAGGGCGACGTTCATACGCGAGTCGTTGTGCTGCCCGTCGTAGTAGACGAGCGCGCCGACCAGCTTGTCCGGGTTGAGCATCGGCAGCTTGGCGAGCGCCTTTGCGCGGCTCATGTAGTAGGAGCTCTCGAGGCCCTGGTCGCCCGCGAGCATGTCGTAAGTCTTGGTGCCGATCCACATGTACGGCGCCTGCCACCAGTGCTCGAGCGGCAGCAGGATGGGCAGCGAATGCGACAGGTGGGGGGCGATGTCGAGAAAGGTGCGCCGCTCGCGTAGAGCCTCCATGACGAGCTGCAGCTGCGCGTAGTCGAGGTTCCAGACGGCCTTTTCCAGGTACCGCACGCCGCCGTGCACGAGCTTGGTGCTCTTGGAGCTGGTGCCCGCCGAGAAGTCGTCGCGTTCGACCAGCGCCACCTTGAGGCCGCGCGTGACGGCGTCGAGCGCGATGCCGGTGCCCGTCGCCCCGCCGCCAATGATTAGCAGGTCGTACTCGTCTGTGCTGTCGGGCTGGCCGTGGCGGCGGAGGTCGGCGAGGTTCTCGGCGCGGCTCTTCATCTTGGGAAAGGTGGGCGGTACAATGCGCCCGTTGGCGTCGCGCTGCAGCGAGACGAGAGGCGTATCGAACGAGTGCTTATTTTGTCGACGGGAGGCGTAGACTATGCCGCCGGCGGTGGCGACGGCCGCGAAGCCTATCAGCGGCTTGCGCAGTCTCGTGAAAGCTCGCGACATTGTGTGAGAGTTGTCGGTTGTAAAATGGCGTGAGCTGTCGATGAGCCTGTGAGGGGCGTGAGGCAAGCTCAGTTGAATCCGAGTAAAGCCTGTCGTGATCTCGATTTATTCTCGAAAAATGATGTCGGTATATGAGAGAAGGAGAAAAAAGCAAACAATCCGGGTATTGGAAATTTTATGTAGTCACAAGCTTCGGCAGACGCGGTCCGGTAGCCGGCTATTTTTCGATGCTGCTAGTGATATGGATCTGCCAAGGGTCTGGGCTGTACCAATACGGGTAACAGGACTGCTTCGAGGTGTAGATTGGAGGGCGTTGTACAATCGCTTGCGGGTATAAAGATGCAGGGAAAGAAATCAAAACGAGAACAGCGCGGTATCTTGTTAATAAAGCGCCGGCGGATCGGGATCACCGCGAATGAAGAAAATGGGATGACTCCCACGGCCGCGAAAGATTGCAAAGCTCCAGTCTCCACCCCGAGCTATCGGAAAGTGCACGGCGAACAAGAGCGAGCTCTGGATCAGGGTTGTGCTGTGTGTCTCGAGCTTGTTATCGTTCCGATTAGAGTGGCCCACGTGTGACGGCGGCTGGATTACAGTTCAACAGCACGCGATTAGGAGAAAAATAGAGGAGACGAAGAAGACGCCGAAACCGCCAAAAAAAAAAAAAATTTAAGGGACCAATTGGTCTAGTAGGTAAGATAGTAGGGGGCGGCAAGAAAAAAGTAAAAGGGCCGGCCGTCTTTGCGACTCTGACATCATCTTGGACGACCGTGGGAACAACAAGCAAGCGCTGCCGGAAGAAGAGCGGGACGGCGGAGAATACCAAGACACGCAGAAAGAGAGGGAAAAACACTCTGACAGACCGGTAGAGACAAGAAAGACAGGGGAAAATTGGCTCTTTCACCAATTGCAGGCGCACAAAGGGGCGGCGCTTCACATTGAGCGGTTGTCGTTGTTGTCTCCATCTTTAACCGAATGAAAGCCTCTTTGTGTTTGTGAGACGTCTGATTTTATGCATGTCGGGGTTTCGATACCGAGCGACCATTGCACAGATGGGCACGTTGCACCCGATCTCGGGTTCTTGTCGGGCCGTGTAGCCCGAAAGGTGGTACGATTAACTCCACTGATGAAGAGCTCCATCTCGGTACTTGCTCGGTACTTCGACCCCGAGGACTTTATGCAGGGACAAGAAACATCTGACCATCCCTAGAGGTACAAGTAAAAGTGGAAAATCTCCCTCGACACGGAATGTGGTGGGGGTCCTCGGTTTTTTTTGTTCTTGTTCGCCCCCCCCCCCCAAAAGAGTGCCGAAAAGTCCGCTGTCTAACCCGAGTCCTCCGGAGGCCGTCCCGGAACCAGCCCCCGCGACGACTCGGCGCTCGTCGCCACTAGGGCATCCCTCTCTTGTCACGCGCCGCGCCGATACTTTTCTTCTCCAACATTTCAATCGCTTCGAATCTCCTTTCTTCCCAAGTTATTCTTCACGCCCCGCCTATGCGGGCAAAGAAAACGTGCGAGCGTTGCAACTGCGGGTGATCCTCCTCACCCCCCACACTGAAACACCTTTCTTTTTAACCATGTCGTGCGTAGCGTAGCATATTAGTAGCATATTAGTATTCCCATATCATGTAAACAGCACGTTTCCCCGTTCGAAGCTGTTCATGATGCCATATTCAGCTTCCTTTGTCAATTGCAGTGTGGCTGCGCAAAAACACCCCCTACTGGTAATATATGTAGTAATAGCCGCTCGACGATATCATAATACCAGCCTTTCGTCTAGTTTTGGCCCCCTCCCCTCCCCGCCGTTCGCGAACCACAATGGCTGAAAAGCCTACAGCCGTGGTATCCCTGCAAAAGGGGGGGGCCGCCAGGACAGCTGGATCAAAGAAGCATTGGCGATTCAATACTTGTGGTCCTGTGGATCTATAACAAGGAACGCCTAACAAATACACGCCGCTTCTCGACAACCAGGGCTGGTATGCAAGGTACAGTAAACATGTGACGGTTGCAGTTGGTATAAGGAGGCTCATAAAAATCATTGCATCTACAAAAATTGTCACCCCGCTTTCTATTCTCTCCTTCTCTGCCGGGCTATACATTTTCGACATTGCTGGTTTAGTGCATCAACTTAGACGACGCCCGTCCATCTAGCCCGTGTAAGCAAGCGACCACGCGGCCGCCCCTCCGCTACGAGAGAGGCGCAATACCCAGTAAGAAAACCAGAGTGAGCCAAGCCGAATAAATAGCTTATTACCCATGCTGATATACATGCACGCCCCCCCTGGCTCATGCT
The DNA here is from genome assembly GCA_024472245.1 of Beauveria sp. NWAFU-1. Classification (NCBI taxonomy): domain Eukaryota; kingdom Fungi; phylum Ascomycota; class Sordariomycetes; order Hypocreales; family Cordycipitaceae; genus Beauveria; species Beauveria sp. NWAFU-1. Next base: position 507,148 of record JANBXD010000007.1, read on the forward strand.
CTCGCTTGCTAGCCCGGTCCATATGCCCGCGTATAACTAAAACCTTGAAGCGGGGGTGGCGTGTTGAAAAAGCCCAGCAGCACTTGTTAATGTACTGGTAAGAGTGAGCGAGAATTAAAAATCGGGCAAATTTTAAAAAAAATGTCGTAACTACTTCTCAAGGTAGGAAACATTTTCAGGCTAATTGTTGGTCTACCTCTACGTCGTGCAACCCGTCAAAGAACAAGTTGCCACGCCGGCAAGAAGGGTGACATCAGTCTGCCGTGTACTACAAGCCACTAATACAAGCCATTTCGGTCAAAGCAAGTATCCGAAACACCGCATCATTTTTTTGCGGAAAGAAAAATCGCCTGTTTCCAGTCCATGCATGATTCATGGAGAAAAAAAAAGGGACAGAATTGAACTCTGCCCCATGACTGGTATGTGCGTCTCTCGTCATGGGGCCAATAACTATCAACACTTTCAGATGGCAAAGCTGAATAGGTTACGGCGGGGTGCGGGCGTGTGCAGCGGCAAAGCCGCCTCAACTAGCCCAGAACAAGGCAGTCGTCCGATTTTTCCTTTCATGAGAAGACTAGTTACTGGTAAATGATTAGTTACTTGTGTTGCCGGCCCCCGTCAGCCGTGGCACGACATTTTTTTTGTTCTGCCCAGAGCTATAGATCCTGGATAAAGCAGGCGAGGAACACATAAAACAATAACATGCAACAGAGGAAACACAGCAGCATGCCAGTTGCGCTGGCAGAGCAGCATTTCTCGTATCTTGTCAAGGAACGAGATCAAGGACGAAACCAAGGTTGTCGACCGCGCCACGATGCTGCCACCGCTGTCGCACAAAGCCAAGGCCGTCCGGTCCCGACTGGCAGCAAGCTGAAGAAACCGGTTTAGTGGTACAGTGCAGTACCAAGCTATTGTAGATTATGGTAGCACTGGCGGTTGTTGTTCAACAACTACTCTCCATTTGGGCACAAATGCAAAGTAAATCATTATACATGCTCACGATGCTGCAGATCCCGGTGGCTGCAGCGAGCGCCAGCATCATCGTTACGAGCCAAACGTCTTTTGCTGTTGGACATACTGTGCTACGCCAGTTTTGTTGGCTAGGTACCTACCTGCCTTTGACTGGCTGGCTCCCTACGACTGGCTTGTTACTAGTCGCTTCAGGCATCTGGTGGCCCAAGCATCATCGCAGAAACGTCAACTTATCTGTACACGTAGAATATATTCAAGTCATAAAGATGCCACATGATAGTACAATCTCAACGTATGTAGAATCATAAAAACATAAATTATCATGCCCAGTTTCTTTTTGAAAGCCGCCAACCGTTAATGCTCGTCGCCTTTTCAAAATGAACCCATTCCCAATGAAGTAGAAAACACACAAACACCAAGCATTAATGAAAAAAAACTCGCTCATGCCTCTGCCAATCCAGAACTACTCCTTCCCAGCCACTCCTTCTTGAAATTAGCCCTCTTCACCCAAAAACCCTTCTTGGCTTCTCAAAGATTAGACTTTAGCCTCAGTAGATTTTCGGTAGGTGTTGGACCAGACATCGCGCCGGGGTCGAGCCAGTCTCTTGAGGCCAAACCAGGGAGAGTTGACGGGGCTAGGACCGGTGTAGATGAAAACGTCGTACAGGAAACCGCCAAAGACGGTGCCGAGGAACGGGGCAACCATCGGAATCTTATTCAAGGTTAGCACAAGGTTGTGTCTTGTTCAAGTCTCGGAGCAACGTACCCAGAAATAGTAGCCACCAGCAGAAAAGACCTCGGTACCATAACCAACAAAGTAGGTGATGAGGCGAGGACCGAAATCACGAGCCAAGTTGATGGCATAACCAGTCTCCCAACCCAAGCAAGCACCGATGCCAAAGATGAGGAAAAAGAGGGCCAAAGGTAGCATCTTGCCGGCGCCAATATTGTCTTCGTCAACAAGAGCAAAGATGACAAATTGAAGGACAGAGCTCGAGAGGAATTCGGAGAAAAACATGCCGGTACGGGTCATAAAGGGGGCGGGATATGTACAAAAGACGCCGGCGGTAGCATTGGGGCCTGTCACGGTTCGGATACCGGGGCCGCCCTCAAAGTTGTCAATAGCGGACTTGTAGTTGCCGTATATAATAGCAGCGCCGGCCATGGCACCAAGAAGCTGGGCAATGGCGTAGACGGGAAATTTGCGCCAGGGGTGGCCACGGAAGACACAGTTGGCCAAAGTAACAGCCGGGTTGATATGCCCGCCAGACTTGCCGCCAACGTAGACACCGAACATGACACCAATGCTAGATATTGTCAATATTGTTTAGCACAGCCATTCATTGGAGAAATGCTTACCCCCAACCCCATGAGATACTCTGGTAGTTTCCCTTTTGTTCGTTACTCAAAACGACTTGGGCAACGACACCATCACCAAAGATGATGAGAATCATGGTGCCAAGGAATTCGGAAAATGCATCTTGCCATATGGATCGAATCTTTGTCCAGGCGAGCTCCTTCTCCTCAGGGGCAGGCAGCTCGGGATGGATTGGTTCGGGATTGCTAGGAGAAACCATCTTGGTCTCTTGATAGGAAGTAATCTTGTCGACGGACGACGCTGACACAGAGTCTTGAGAGACTGGAAGGGACATTGATTCGAGATAAATAGGAAGAGGACGGATAAGGGCTGCAGTCAAGGAAATCTCGGATGCAACTCCACGGGGAAGAGGTGGTTAATATGCAGTTTTTATGGTGTGAGGCGAAGATGGTGTGGCGGGGCCGAGCCGTTGCAACTAACCCCGCGGACTGAGGAGAAGAGCGGCCGGGATGAACAGGTTCAAGAGTTGGGATTGGATCTGGGGATGGCGTCGAGCAAGGAATATAATGGCGGGTGCCCTGACAGAGCTGGGAGAAGAATGCGCGTGTGTGGCCTGTCCGGTGGTCTCGGCGCCGCGGGTGGGCCTATGCACTATTATGTACGGAGTAGTGGCGGCGATGATGAGGATATAGTTTCGTAGGGAGTAGGTGAACAGGTTCGAGAAATCTAAATATGCTTGTACGAGCAGGTTGTTGATGGGACAAGGGAAAAAGCAAGCCACAGTGGACAAGCTAGGGGTGCGAGGATTGATTGAAAAGAGTAGAAATGTTTGAAGGATGCGGAGAGGTGCCATGTGTGTAGTGGACTTTTGGGGGGGTAATAAAGGAGGAGGAACAGGGAAGAGGCTTGAAGGAGCGCCTGCCTGCGATTCCGCTATGCTGGTCAGCTATTCGTACTGCCCGTTCTTGAACATGGTCCGGGCTTTTGCAAGATGCGGCAAGTCTGGGGCAATATGGGCAAGAGTAAGAAGCGAACCCATAAGGGGAGGGGCGTGTGTGGGCTAGCTGCAGGAAACGAACTATCAGCGCGACTAGGGCAAGGGAAAAAGTCAAAGTAACCATACGGAGCATGGAATTTAGAGAAAAATAAAAATAAAAAAACGGACGAATGAACCAATATGAGAGAAGAGGGTCTTATTGGGGGTGCAGCACCGAAGAAGAGGGGGGCGCCGACCCAGCGACTACGAATAATTAATAGCAGCGGCGGCGGCGTCCGCATTCTGCGGAAAGCAAGGGATGAAAAGCAAGGTATCGATCAATGACTTTGCGGTTGTGCCGGACTTGACATACTTTGACGGTTCCGGCGAGTCGCTGGAACCAGCCCGGGGCTGCGGAAGTGGCTGCCACTTGATCCATTGCAAGGTGTGGCTGAGCATCGGTTCCTTGGCTGTGGCGTCGACCAAGAGGAACAAGTGGCGTTTGAATTCGGAGACGGGCACGAATACATTTGGCCAGGCAGGCAATTTTTCTCCTCATTTCATGACATTTGATGTGTTCCATCTGCGGTGTGGCATCTCCAGTCACTCCATTATATTCCTCTCGTCTGCTCACTCAGGATGAGCCTTGGCTGTTGGAGTGAGATTTGGCGCCACACCTCTGCTGATCACCCACGCCACCCCCACCCACTGCGGACTGCACTGCGACTGCAGTCTACAATGCAGGACTGCCAACGCCAGCGACCGGGGTGTCCGAGAAGGGTGCTGCAATGCGCGCTGAAAATATTTGCTGCCCGGTGTTATGAAAATAGCTACCTATGCGGTCTTTTTTTTTTCTTACAAGAATCTTCCTTGGTACCGGTTAACATTTACGTTGTACTGGCCAGCGAAGGGTAACATTAGCAGCCTTACTGGTAGTCTGCGCTTTATCTCATGCAACAGTGCCCAGCGAACATGCAACGAGTTCCGTGCCTGGAAAAACTATTGTGTACGGGCCGCCTCCGTTTTTCGCCATGCCCTGATGCCCACAGACAGCCCTCAAATATTGAAGAATGGGATACTTTATACTGGGTCTATCAGCTCTGGTTACTGGTAGAATTCGTGCTTTGCCGTGGGGATTGTAAAAAGGAATAGTGCTCCATGAATATTGAAACGGCGTTTGGCGAGCACCGTAAAAAGCCCGCTTCGGCCTCTGAAAGCCCTCGTGGCGGCCAAGACCAGCCACCAACTCTTTTTAAGTGCAGGCAGACAGCAAAATCAAACCTCTGCAAGCCTCGCGCAAGGCTGGCAGCAAGCATTCGGCCCTTTGCCCCGACATTGGCGTTGGCCCGTGCTTCTTGGTGTCCGATTTAGAGGGGTCGCTCCATAGAAACCGTCTAGAAGGCTCAAAGAGGCTCGGCGTTGAAGACCGAACTTTCTGACCAGGGCTTGCGGATCCATTTATCTGGACATTGGACGTTTTGGTGACGGAGCGTCGGATCCTTGTCCAGTGCCATCCGCTTGGCGAGCTCGTGAGAAGAACAAGAACAAGAACAAGAAAAGGCGCCAAAGTTGGCCGCGCTGCAAGGTTCGTCTGTGGCGCCAGCGAGCCACTCCCCGGTTTCCCAAACGGAAAAAGCTGACCGAAACAGTGGACAATTACGGAACGGCCCACGACTGCAGCAGGTACATTTACTTTGCAGTGGCTTTTGCATCATCACAAGTGACATTCAAGTACACGCCCACACCCCCGGAGCGGCCCCAGCCAAGTCAAACTTGTCTATCCCTTTTCCCCAGCCGGTTGATGAGAATTCCCACGCCATGAGTAGCGCACAGCCCGTTTCTTAGATTTATTTCTCATCTCGTGACGCTGCGAAGCTCCTCTTCCCCACAGCCCTCGGTGGTGACCATGAGAGTCCATACGCCGCGGACTGGGGGCTGTACTGGTTATAGAGATGCCGTAACGCGAGGCAACTACCTAGCCGACGTAATTTCGCTCGGGATCCGTCGGATGTAGCTTGAGAAATGTTGTTGTCTGTTCACAGACGGCTCGACGAGAGAGACATGTGCTGCTTAACTACTGCATGCATGCGCAACAGCGCAGCTGGTCCCTGATGAGGGGTAGCTGTGCGTCCCAGCCTTGCGCCAACGAGCAATAGTGCGCGTCGGCTGTGCTATAGAGCAGATCAACAGACAAGAAACACGGGAAATAGGGTGCATTGTAAATTGAGAGACGGCGTCTAGGCTCGGACGTGGCTTGAGTTGGCCCGGCTTTTCTCCAAAAACACTTCCCCATGGGCTTCCTGGGCTGGGGAGCGTCGGCGCCGCCACAAAACGGGGTCTGGGGGAGTCGGAGTTGCGTCAGGCCCTCCACATGCCAATTGCACGAGACTACAAGTATTTTTGCGATCCCCCTTCGCAGCCGAGACTTTCTCTTCTAGTATTGATTCATCCTCTGCCCTTCTTCTTCTGCCTCATCTCCATCTTGTCCCTCTGCTCACTCTGCATCATCATCCAGCTGCAAAAGCGCGCTGCCCCATCTTTGCTTACTTGATCCCCGCCATACAATCGTGCTGCTGCGACCAAAGCTTCCCCGCTATACTTTATGCTCGCCAACCTCGTCTCCCAGACTCACTCCAGATTCATCAACGCCATGACTCCTTCAGGGAAAGACGTCTTTGTTGGTGCCATTGATCAGGGCACCACAAGTACTCGCTTCCTCATCTTCAACACCAATGGCGAGGTCGTCGCGCTTCACCAGATTGAATTCAAGCAAATCTACCCCCAACCTGGGTAAGCTTCCACACCTCCACGACCCCGCCAAGCTGCGTCGCGCAGGCGTTTGTAGTGGCACACAGTCGCGCGCAGTCTCATTCCATGGCGCGCTCTCTATTTAATGGGAAAGAAAAGAAAGTCTCATGACTAATCTCTCCATTCTCACAGCTGGCACGAACATGACCCTGAAGAGCTCATAAGCTCCGTCGAGCAGTGCATCGACGGCGCTGTCGCGGCCTTTGAGGAGCAGGGTCACTCACGCAGCCAAATTGCCGCCGTTGGCATCACCAACCAGCGCGAGACCACCATTGTCTGGGACAAGAAAACTGGCAAGGCCCTCCACAATGGCATCGTCTGGACCGACACCCGCTCCCAGGAACTCGTCCGCCGCCTCAAGCACCGCCTCGGCTCCAAGGAGCTTACCAGCCGCTGCGGCCTGCCGCTGTCCACCTACTCCTCGGTCGGTAAGCTCCTTTGGCTGCTCGAAAACGTGCCCGCAGTCAAGGAGGCGTACGAGAGCGGCAATCTCGCTTTTGGTACCGTCGACGCCTGGCTCGCCTACAAGCTTAACGGCGGCCCCGACAAGAACGTTCATGTCTCCGACCCCTCCAACGCCTCGCGCACCATGTTTATGAACCTCGAGTCCCTCGAATATGATGCCGAGCTGCTCGATTGGTTCCGCCTTGACCGTAACAAGGTCCAGCTTCCCAAGATTGTCCGCTCTTCCGACCCCGAGGCCTTTGGCAGCCTCGCCAACACGGCTCTCAAGGGCACCAAGATCACAGGCTGCCTCGGTGACCAGTCTGCCGCACTCGTCGGTCAAAAGGGCTTCACGCCCGGCCTGGCCAAGAACACCTACGGTACCGGCTGCTTCCTCCTCTACAACGTCGGCCCCAAGCCCGTCTTTTCCACCCACGGCCTTCTGTCCACTGTCGCTTTTGACTTTGGCCCCGGCAAGACCATGTACGCTCTCGAGGGCAGCATTGCTGTCGCTGGATCTAGCGTGAAGTTCCTTGTCGACAACCTCGGCTTTATTGAGTCGTCTTCCAAGGTGAGCGCTCTCGCCGAGACTGTCGAGGACAACGGCGGCTGCACCTTTGTCACGGCCTTTAGCGGCCTGTTTGCTCCCTACTGGATCGACGACGCCCGCGGTACCATTTTCGGCATCACTGCCTACACCAATCGTGGCCATATTGCCCGCGCCACCCTCGAGGCTACTTGCTTCCAGACCAAGGCCATCCTTGACGCGATGGAGAAGGACAGCGGGCAGGCTCTGACTGAGCTCGCCGTCGACGGCGGCATGTGCAACTCGGATCTCATCATGCAGGTTAGTACCGACTCATAAATGACAGCAGCCACATGCAGAATTCTAACAATACTCGCAGACACAATCAGATTTCATCGGCATTCCCGTAAACCGCCCCGCCATGCGCGAGACGACGGCTCTCGGCGCTGCCATTGCCGCAGGTCTGGCCGTTGGCATTTGGGACAGCTTGGACGACTTGAAAAACGTCAACAACGACGGCCGCACAACTTTTAAGCCCCAAATCACAGCCGAGGACGCCAGCAAGCGCTTCTCTCGCTGGGAAAAGGCTGTCGAGATGAGCAAGGGCTGGGCCAACTACAACTAGACTCGGGTGCGTGGCTGATGAAGAGGTTGTACGACTAGGGCGTTTATTTTCTTGACAATCTTGTTGATACTTTTGGTTTGGAACACATGATAGCAACAGCTCTTCTTTTAACGGCTCAGAACGAGCCATGGAATGACGAAATGACGGATGCTTTACTCATGAATATAGTAAGATCCACCTTTTACATGAACGAAGAAGATTTCTTCTTGCCGCCCACTTGATAAGCATATTCATGTAACTTGCACCCGACTGCATTAGCTTCACGCCTATTGCAATAATGCGGTACATGGCCACACTCGCGGAGTTTCATATCGTCCAGTGACATTGTTACACCAAGGCCTCGGGGACAAAGGCCTCTTTGGGCCTGGGCGGGCGTCGTCTGGCGTGAGCCACATACAGCTAGCTAGCGGTGTGCTGCATTGATGGTCTTCAAGCAGCCCTGAACGGATAGAGCTTAGCGTTTGGAAGCTGGGGAAATGTGGCCATTCATTTAGAGCCCGTGAGAAATGAGTGGCGTGATGCTTTGCCGGGGAAAGCAATCAATGAGATGCTCGATTCTTGATGGAAGTTATAAGGTGCAAAGCTGGGGAAGTCGTCACACACCAATTGATACTGCGCATTGTTCGGTGGAGCTTTTGGCACGTTTACAGCGGCCCTCTAGCGCATCATCCGCCGAAACGCCCTGTAATCAAGTTGTGGCGAGCCCTCTACCTAAACGCTGCCCACCTTCTGGAACGCCCATGGGTACAGTGGAGCATGACGCCCAGCCTGCATCAGCACATCCTCACCATCTCAAACCAGGCAAATTCTTTCATCCCTCTCGCTTCCACACACCATCTATCCGTCCGTCCATACCCCTCCATTGCAGTTGTTCCACTGGCCCCCTACGCCAACCACCTGGTCCAGGTGTCCTCCCGTGCTCCCATACGGAGTACACTAGTCAGGGCCTCTTTTGCCTCTTTTCACCTGCAATTGCAACCAGAGCATGGGGTTCCACACAATCGGGACACTGAGAAAGCTTCTATAAAGCTCAGCCACGACTAGAAAAAGCGGACATGGACCTCGCAAACTCAATGCCGAATTGAATTTAAATGCGGACCCAATTCTCGGTGTCCAAACTGCGAACCCGAGATCTGAGGCTGGTCCCAAGCAAAATACGTCTCCATCAGTGCTAGTATTGGTAGCTACCTAGGTAGCTAGGTACTGCGGCAAGTGTCGCAACGGCAGCACCAGCGATTCTGTGACTCTGCTACCAACTACCTCTCTGTGAGCATCTTCTCCTCACATCTGCTTCGACCCATCTTCTAGGCCATCTGACTTACACTTTGTTGTAGATTCTCTCCGCGCTAGATCTATATCATTTCTGCGTTATTGATTCCACCCCCTTCACTCACCCGAGCCTAACTAGCGCTCGCTTTGCAATATCGCCGGTGGTGCCAGATCTCTCCATCTACCGTCATCGTATCACCACTTCTTTGCTTTTGTTACACACAAGACCCATCTCTGGCGGGCCTTGAGCTTGTTGTGGAGGTTCTCCACGACCCTATCAGCCTTTGGACACCAATCTGTATTGTCTTGTTCGCTGCTGCTGTGTATCCTCCCTGTCCATCTGTCCAGGCTCATTTGACACACACACCTTGCCTTCCTAATACAGCCCACTATAACTCGCTACTCGATGCCCGAGGAGGAGGAGGAAGTATCGGCCGTGGTAAGCCAGCATGATGGCTCCAGCGGTGACGAGGCAAGAGACAATGCCTCGACCGACTCTGCGGGGGGCTCCAAGAAGCGCAAGCGCGGCAGGTATCAAAAGACCTCGTGAGTAACCTCCCTGTCTTTGACTTTATGAGGACTGTCAGCCTTGCATACTACTGGCTTGTCTGTCTATGCGATATGACTAACCCAGCATCTCTCCAGATGCGAGCTATGCAAAGCGCGAAAGGTCAAATGTGATCGAGCAGAGCCTGCGTGCTCCTGGTGCGCTCGCCACAATCGCACTTGTGTCTATCTCGAAAGGCAAAAACCTGGCAGCCGCATAGGCTTCAGCCTCGAACTGGAAGCCAAGGTCAACAGAATCGATGCGCTGCTGCAAACTCTTGGTCGCCGCGTGGAGGAGCACATCGCCGAAGGCCACACTGCACCTCCACAGACGCTCTCACCTGCCATCAGCACCCACGCCCAGTCTCAAATTGACCTCTATGCGCAGGACAGAAACAGAAGCAGCCCTGCCAGTGCCGCCCCTCGAAACACACCGTCTGCATCTGGAGGTCCGCCATCTTCGCTTCCTGGCCAAGGCTGGGATGATGGCGACCGACGCCAGGGCCGAATGTCTGGTCAGGGCATGAATGTCGACTATGCCAATGTAACGCTGCATCCTCCAAGGATAGCACCACTTCGACGAGGACCGTCATCACTGTCTGCTGGTACAGACTTGCCGCCTCAAGATGTCGTTTACACGCTGGTCGATCTGTATTTCAAGCACTGCAACACATGGTCCCCCATCCTGGACCGCAAAACCACATTCACCATCTTTTTCGGTTCGACATCGTTGAGCGAGGCCGACCGAGTTTTACTGCACGCCATTGTGGCAACGACGTTACGATTTCTGAAAGATTCTAGATTTTCGCCCGAGATGCGCGCCCACTACCACGAAACTTCTCGGCAGATTGTGCAAATGTATGCAATGGAGCATGTTAGTGTCGAAGCTCTTCGTGCTCTCGTTATTGTTTGCCTTGATGAGCTCGGGACTTCCAACGGGCCGCGAGGTTGGAACTTGCTCACGCTGCTTGCTCAAAACGCGCGGCAGCTCAGCCTATGTGAGGAGAGCAGCGTTTTCCTTTCCGTCGAACACAGCGATGATTCTCCCATGACTGGCTCCATTAGACGCATTGCCATCGATCGGCCACAGTCTTGGATCGAAGACGAGGGCCGCAGGCGGCTCGCCTGGATGGTCTACCTCCTCGATCGATACGCGACAATTGCTACGACGACCTTCGATTTCATGTTGGATGATACCAAAATGAAGAGGGTACTGCCCTGTTCTTACGACCTCTTCTCCCGCGACATCCCTGTTGAAACACGCTCTTGGGGCTTGAGTCCCGATCAGCATGGCGCGGCTGGCCTTGTTGTAAATAAGCCCGATAACTTGGGCAGTTTTTCCTATCACTGCGAAATCTTACGAATCTTGAGCAAAGTTCATGACTTTCTCAAGACGCCTTTGGATATAACATCTTCCTCCGAAATGGCGGCTTGGAGGAATACGTATCGATCGCTGGATGCTTCGCTTGATTCTTGGCTGCGAGGACTGCCGGGCGACTACAGCAAAATCTCTGCCTTGTGTCACTCGGATCCTGCAAGCCGAGTCGCCAACTGGTTTATGCTTCACAGCGCCTACGTTACGGCTATTGTACGCCTTCACTCTTCGGCAGCATACCCGACTGTTCGATCACATCTATTTGTACCCTCGCACTATGCCATGCAACGTTGCCTGTCAGCTGTGCAGAGTTTGGGTGACATTGCGCAAGATGTGTACGAAGCCAGCGGATTAGATCATTTAGGTCCTCCCTTTATATTCTCCCTTTGGGTGGCAGCGCGCCTGCTTCTTGTCCACGCTGCGACGACCTGCTGCCCGGTCGACCCGCGCATCGAATTCTTTATCGAGATTCTGGGACATGTCGGACAGTACTGGGAGGTGGCTGATAACTATGCCAAGGTTCTCGCCCGTGTTGTTCAGCGCGGCCGACAAGGGGATATTAATTTCAACGCCATGCGACAGTGAGTAATGCGGCGCGAGAGGTGACAAAAGACGTGTACTGACATAGCTAATGTAGGAGCGCACACGGTCTCGTTTCCCTTGCTGGATCAACCCGTCTATCAGGAATTGAGCCTACCTCGACTCATATTACCTCGCTGAGCGAGCTGGACAACATTGACGTCTTTGATTTCTTCAATTACCCCAAAATCTCCGATACTGTAAGGCGAGCACTCAGTGGTCAATTGCAGCCACAGGATACAGCAAATATCGAGACAGCAATGCTGCCAGATCCAGAATCTGACTGGCTTGGATTCGCGCGTCAAGGCTCCTGAGCCATGTATCATATACTATACTCTACCAATTTACGCATGTACACCTAGATACGACACGGCTAGTTGTGTGGGCTTGCATATTATTGACCTCAAGCTTGTTTGCAACAGAGCGAAACGACAGAAGAAAGTGTCCCAAGCTCTAAGTGATACCAATGCGATCGATCACGGCTGGCCTTGCATGATAGACACGCATGCGTCTCTACGTTGCCTCTCGGGTTCCTTAGGCTCACGCAGCCGCCAGCTCATGTTTTGCTCCTCAGGCTGATCAGCAACGTTCTCTTGCCCAACGTGATTTTTTTCGATGTATCACCTGCGGGCTGGGCTGATCCCAGACGCAACGAAGTGTTTATGGGTTACCTTCGGACTGTTGTCGTTCATCACGCTCCAGATCTGCTGCCCCCGACTGGTGCGCAAGATTATGCGGATGCCGCGAAATTTCCTCTGCATAGTCCAGCGCAATTCCCAATTCCAATCGTCATCCTGCAGAAGCTGCGATACCGTGTACACTGCAAAGCACGCCAAAATCGACACTAGGTACGCAATCATAATGTCTCGACTGTCGCTGTGCCCGGCGTCCTTGTCCACCACACGCGTCCACACGAAGCCGAAATACACGCCCACACCGAGGAGTAGCGAATGGAGCGACGACGACAAGAGAATCTGCGGCGCGGGCACGGTCAAGACGGACGTGGCGCTCGGACAGAAGCACCTATGCGCCAGCTCACGTACAACCTCACGAGAATCCTGACCCGTCGACTCTTGGTGCTGCAGATCGCCCTGCCTGCGCGCGCCGAGACGCTGGCCAGATGAGGGCAGACGACCGCGAATTCAACCTTGGATTTGCGCCGGCTGGTGCAGGCGACCCACGATGCGCTGCTGCGTGGTGGCGTAGTACACAGCCATGCGAGAGGCCAGGACGCTGAAGAGGAACAGGGCACGCGCGGCCCAATGCGTCCTACTAAGCTCGGTGAATCCGAGCCCGGTGATGGCATTTGCGCTACAATAGCCGCCTATGCTTGCATGTTCAGTCGGCGTAGTACGACCATGTATTCCTGTAGAGAGGCTGCTGCCTTACCGCTACTGAGATCATGGCGCATTAATCCTGGACAGAGTTCTTGAAGTGGTTCGCGTCGTCATCTAGCAGAGTCCCGAGAACCTTGGCTTCGGTGCGCCACGTCATCTGGCTGCCGAAGAAGTAGTAGACGAGCCCTCTTGCGCCGTAGAGCCGCATCAGTGCCACGGGACGGTAGATGATGAGTAGGAGCAATGATTTTGGCTGGAACGAGCCTGGAAATGTCTACGACTTTATACACTTCTTCTATCGCCGATTTTTGCTGTGATTTGCTGACAGATTTCCCGCGACAATCTTTTTCAAGATGTCAGCTGAAGACGATGAGTTGGGGGTCGACTTTGCAAAGGGGCGTGATCCCGTGCAGCGTGTCCAATTGACCACGGCCTTGCATGAAAATTTCTAGGTGCCGAGCAGGTGAGTAGGACTTTCGAGGGCTGGGGTCTCAATTGAGAGAGTGCAGCGCAATGCCGAAGGCTGCAAAGACTCTTGGAGGCAGAGTACCCAGGTGACATTGAGCTGAATAACACAAGCGCTGTCACGGGAGGTCACAGATAATTCGGCGGAAGAAAATCAAGGTCAAATCATGTTTGATGTTTTATATCGCTTTGCAGGACACAGTCGCGGAGCTGGTTGGTCTCCCGGCAACCTTTAATAAGCGCTTGGCGGGGTGTATCCCGAGCCGACGCAACGAGTACACACGTCGCGCCGATATACAGTCGAATGCAGTTTCCAATATGCTCAACGTACATGAAAGCCAGTCTTTGGCAGTTGGTGTTGTAATAGAGCAGTATGTTTTGACTGGAGCGAGATTCGCTGCTGCGCGATGGCTGATGATGTAAGTCGTTAGTTTTGCTGGAACATTGAGTGATTGAAAGACGCGCTATTCTACGGCTGCTTATCGCCGGCACGTCATAATTCTCGTCACGGACTTAACAGTCCCCTGATTCCTGTAATGGGCATACATGTATAGTTGCGGGCAACTATTGGCAGCGACCCGCCTTGTCTCGTGCGCCTTGCTCTCGGGCCTAGCAATCTTCCTAGAAGCGGTACTCGATGTAAGCCCACACATTATGCATTGTCGCCGAGTTTAAAACAATTAAGGTCCCTTGGTTTTGATGCTTGAGTTGTGTCTTTCTATTTTGGTATTCAAAGCCAGGTACTTGTATGTCAAAAAGTGTGATTTCCTTGCAACATGCCTCAAAAATATGCTGGACGGCAAGAATATGTAAGAGGGGGGTACCATCACTTTGCGGCGAATTTACCCTCTTGACGACTTGAGCTAGATTATATGAAGAGAAGCGCACGATCTTGCCATTCAAATAATACAAGCGACCCGAGATTGAGCTCTATCAGTGTAGTCTGTATGCACGCGAGTCGGCGATGTAGTTGGCCAGGCACTCATTAGTAATTACTTGATAGCAGGGCAAAGAGGCTCCGCAGGCCGCGCAAGACAAGACCCCTGCGTCGGTTTGCCAGAGTGGGCGGGCTTTGTTTCTTCTATCTGGTCTTCTCTTGCAAGAAAAACGGCAAGGCCGAGTCATTTTTCTTCTTCTGGCAGCGCAGGAACCCCCTACCACCATTGGGGCAGAAGCATGACATGAGATGATTCGTGGATCTCGGCCGTCCTCCCCCGCGAGCGCCTTGTGTGGCATGTATGACTGTTGGCAAAATGAAGATGACGTTGCAGATTTGCAGGGCCCTAGGTTTCAGGTTCCCTTGCCGCGTCTAAAAAAGGTGATTACTTGCCAAAATGTCGAATGACTCGGAACCAGCGCCGTATTGAATCCGAACTGGACGAAAAGTATGACGTTGTAAAAATTGCAAAATTTGAGCCTAGTAAGTAGAGGTGAAGAATAAATGTCTTTGATCTATAATTGATCGATTGAGACCCTGGCCGCCAGCCAATTTTGTCTTATTATGGCGGCCAGCACTGTTGCGAAGCGGCCGCTCAGCGATGAATGATCTGATATGTAGGTATGTACGGTGGGGTGGGCCCAAGGTAATTCAAGCAAATCGCCACCGAAATCCCTGCGCGAAGTTACCTCGAGGCATTGTACATATAAAAGAGCCCTCATTGCAATCAACCAACTATCACTACCAACATTTCAACACTCAACCAACGAGGCTTGAACACAAGCCACATCCCCACAACTTGGACCTTTTTTCTACCGCCCAGCCCAGCCCTACCAGCGCCAATAACGTAACAAGGGGGTTAGGTTACACCTAAAAGGGACAAGCGGCTGAGAGACAAATGCCCCCTACTGGTCGCTCGCATTCGTGGGCGAACCCGACGCCTTACGTTGACGAGACGGCAACGGGTGGGCGGATCGAAGGAAGGGGGGCAACATAATGCCGTCGTGGCTTGCCCGTGTCTCCAACCTTTTTTTACTGGTGGTACGAACCGAGCGATGCCTTTGATCAGACGCAGGAATATAATAAATGACTTGGCTGGCCGTTGTGGGAGAAGGTGCTTTTTGGTTTCACCTGTTTGAACCGCCACGAGCGTTGGAAACCTCCCTTTTCCCCCCATCCCCTTTTAATCCCAAAACTCCCAATGCCGTCGATGTTATGCTCTGTTTATAGGCCACTTGACCGGAGACCCTGTTTTCTCATCGCTTAGTCCCTGCTTGCCGAGCCCACTCTGGGTGGTGATGCGGCAAAGGCAAAATCATCGCCTGGGTGCTACTGACTGGTATGAATCAACTCGGGCGGGTGGTTTGGTGGAGCTATACGAAGCCAAAACGCCCTGGGTTATTGCTCTATCTCCCTCCCTCCCTCTGCCTATGGTCATGGTCATGGGGTGGGCGGCGGTTGTCAGTGTTGGTGCTGCAATACCTTGTTGGGACCACCGCCGGCCACAGGGTATCGGTGTAGCCTTCCCCCCTCCTGCTCGAAATTGCGTGATGATGTTTGGGGGGCGTGAAGAGAAGAAAGCGGGTTCGTGAGACTGTGTATGCTTGGTTTGTAGGACGGGTGTAGCGCGCGGTCCCAGCACGGCCATGCTGATATGCTCCGCGTCAGGCTCCCCAAGACCCCATCGTGTAGCGAGTTTGCTCCTTTTTTTTCCCCTTCTTGGTTTCCGAGATCTTGTTCCAATCACTATCATTTGATTTTCATTCTTCTTCTTCCTGGATTATCCCACATTCATTCCTTATCCGTCTACGCCATAGTCCTTCCTTCAGCCCTGCTTGTATTAGCGCTTGAGATTTTGGCATCGCCAAGAGCCCCCTTTGATTTTCTTCACTCGGCATCGACCTTGGCACAGCGAGACGAAGCCGTCATGGTATTGTTGTACTGCAAAAGAGCCTCCCGTCTCGCGCTGCTGGCTAGTGCGGCGGCTATCTTCTTCCTCTTCTTCCTCCTCCATCACATCCTCTTCCCGGGCGTTGCCTCTCCCGAGAGGCTCAAAGAGGCCGCCGACACCGTCGACCACTGCGACACACCGAGAAATAACACAAAGCCCCGGATACCAAACATTGTGCACCAAATATGGAAGGACAAGGACCTATCCACCTACCCGCTCACGGCGTCCTCGGGCACCTGGGAGTGGCGATTTGAAAAGACAAACTACACCATCAAGCTCTGGACAGAAGCCGACATTGTAAATCTCGTCAAGACGTCGTACCCGTGGTTTCTGTCCACCTACGAATCTTACAAGTACGACATTCAGCGCGCCGATGTTGCTCGGCTGATGGTGGTGCACCACGAAGGCGGCATCTACGCCGACCTGGATGCGTACCCCTCGGAGGATACCTCGGCCGACACGATAGCCTGCCTGCAAGCCCTCGGCTACCAGGCCATCCTGTCGCCCACCAGCGAGGATAGGGGCATCAGCAACCACTTCTTCATGGCGGAGCGCGGCTCAGAGTTCCTCCTATGGGCGCTGCACGAGGCCAAGAAGAGGGCGACCTCGCTCTCCGGACGCTTCATGCTGCCCTACGTGGCCGTCTTCTGGTCCACCGGCCCCATGATGGTCACGGCCGTCATGAACGAGTACGCCTGGCTGTACAACCAGGCGGCCGAAATCAAATCCATGGCGGTGCTCAAGGACTCGTTCCTCCACAGCTTCGTCCACCACGCTGCCGGCAGATCCTGGCATGGCTCCGACGGGCGGGCTTTGAATTACATTGCGGATCACTTCAAGGACGTCTTTGCGCCGGCTTTGGTTGTTGTAGCGGCTGTGGCCACGGCACTCATTGCCGCGCGGCGATGGAGGCGGTTTCGCCCACACGTCTACAACGCCGTCCGCTCGTCACAAGTATAAAAAGCACAGTGATGTTTAAAGCTTTATGGAGTAACAGGAGTAATATGCTTTTCTTGTACTATTAGGTCTTTTGGGGAGAGGCGGCGTCCAATGTAATATCAAAAGCGTAGTTGAGACTACTAGCTCTAATTTGTAATTATGGTGGAGAGAATTTGACAATTCATCTATACAATTACGTCTGAAACCGATAGTAGAGCTGAATTGACATGAAAAGTCTCCCGCATAGCCTTGAAAGCGGACGGTAGACTCCATATGCAAAGGCGTTATGTGTAGTTGATGTAGTCGCGTTACACGGTCGCTGATGGCGTTACTTCTGCTCCTAGACACATTTTGGTGGCCAGCGTAGTATCAGAGCCCTAGCCACAGTTATAGCCTACTAGAAAGAGACGTCCTGGCTTGTAAAAGACACTGAATTGACTAGTAGCTGTTAACTGCCTGATTGACCAGCTATTGACGCTGTCGACTGCCGATTTGACTGGCTGTTGATTGACTGGCTGCTGGTTGACCGGCGGTTGATGATTAACTGCTGTTAATTTACTGGCTATTGATTGATTGACGGTTGACGATCAACTGCTGCTAATTGACTGCTGTTAATTGACTGGCTGTTGATTGACTGGCTGTTGGGCAAGAGGCACCTTCCCATCCACCTTCTCACCACTTCCCACCTTCCCATAATATCAGTCTCCATCATAATCATCATCATCATTATCGTCATCATCATCACTAATATCATCACGCACTCGTTCATAAACTCATCATGCAGACTACACCCAGCACACCCGATAGCTTCATCGACCTCGAAACGCAATGCGGGACGTGGCCGGACCCTCAGCGGAACATGCCGCTGTGGCGCCGGGTCCGAGCAAAGATGATTCGATCAAAGCTGAAATCAAAGATTGAATATCCCGAAGACTGCAGCGAGATTGACTACCTGGTCATGTACCGTGGCAACCCGCTGCTCAAACTGGGTGTCTGGATGATCGCTTTCTTCCTCTACGAGGTGGCAATACGCAACGTGGTTCTCTGGCTGGGTGTCCGTTGCGAAATAAAAGAAAGGGAACTAGGCCACAGTTACCACCATCCCCTCGATTGCTTCGCGGCTTTGGCAGGCAGTATTCTTACGACGGCGGCGGCGTTTCTGGTTGGACACGGCTACAATGGGTGTGGTTTGTCTATCATATCTCGTTGAGCGTAACCTCGCGAACAAAACTGACAAAATCAAGGTTGCGAGCTACGAGAGAGCTAATGGAGCGCGTCCGACATACAGCCTTATCGTTGGCATACGCATTTCTCAAGATGGTACGAGTGCCGGAAGGCGTTCACTGGCACGGTGAATTACAGCTGGTGGTCTAGTATGAAGACTTGTAAAGCAACCTGCCCGTTGAACTTGCGCTGACCAAAACAGTGAATGTTTGGCGCTGCTGACGGCACATCCCGTCGCGATCTTGCACCAAGTTCGAGGAAACACTTGCGAGCCGGCGGTGACGGAACACTGCCAGCAAGTGGCCTACAAGCTGAAGGAGCTACACGATGGCGCAAGAATCATGGTCAAGCCGCCTCATGCGACGTGGCAACCGATGGCCGGGCATTGCGGTGGCCCTAAACAACCTGTTCGAGTGGAATATTTTTTTGAGCTGCTTTCTCTGCACTTGGAAAGCGATTTTAGCCAACATTGCAGAAAATCGGCAGTCCCCTCGATGGTGCCGCAGCACATCATCTACCAGCTGCGCAATCATATCGAAAACCTGGTCGACAGCCACTGTCTCGACCCCAGTCGCGCGCCCATTGTCCGTGAGTGAAGCAAGAAGAGAAAAGCTTACCATCCGCCTCTCTCGACGACTCCCCGCTGACCCTTGAACAGGCGAATATATTGACATGCTGGCCCTCAGCGGGCGAGAATGCACAGTATACGCTGACTGCGACGTGGCCCCTATCTGCGCGCTCTGGACTGTCGATATTTGCTGCCGGCTGATGGCGCTCTCTTTCCCCATGCGGCGCTGCTCGTGGCTCACCACAACGGTTGGCGTGGACCTCCTTGTCCGCATGGCGCTCCTCGCGGTGGCGTCGGCCACGGCAATGCTGCTCCTCGCCGAGATGTGGTCTTTTTGGGATCCGTTTGGCAAGGGCATGAATACGTTTTCGTGGACGCTGGGTATTGCCTCAGAAATTGACAATATGCTAAATGAATTTTACGAGAACGAGACCAAGGTGCCGGTGCGCGAGCACCGATTCCTGTATCCCTCCTCTGAGTCATGTTCGACGGCGACGATGACAACGACAACGGGGAGCGCGAGGGAGGGATGGACAAGTAGCAGTAGCAATGGGAGTGATGATGTTCATGGTTGAATGGAGGTTGAGGGAGACAACGCTGGACTCGACGATGAATAAGTCGCAGTAGCAATGGGAGGAATATTGCTCACGCTTGAAGGGAGCGGGAGGGAGACGACGCCGAGCTCAACGATGAACAAGTCGCAGTAGCAATAGGAGGAATAATTTTATTAGAAGAGACTTATGCAAGCATCCCTAGACATACCTAGACGCTATTCGGAGCTTGAAAACGACATTAGCACCATTAGTTACATGCGCCGCGCCCCCACTACCTTTGCGCATTGACAACATCAGGCGGCCCCATTAACAGCCGCTTGCGATCTACAGTGGTGTAGCTAGCAAGTTATATAGATGGCTAGCTGGTGATGGAGGAGGGCTGGTGGCATTTTCACTGTCGACATGGCCACCTGAGCCTTGGCAAGTGATACGAAGTGCGTTTGTACCAGAAGAGCGCCAGTGGCAGCGTGCCGCGTAATGCCGTGTACAACTCAGCATGAGGCCAATCAGGCGATTCGTGGACGGCCAAGCTCTATGTATGTGCAAGTGCGGGAAGAGCGGCGACGAAGTTTGCAAAGGCAATTGCTGAGATGACGGCACATGGTCTTTGGCTGGCACATCTAACTTATCGTGTGGCAGGTAGTTTGCAGGAATGAAAGCTGATGGCGGGCCCAAGTCCAAACGGTGGTTGCGCTGTAAATACAGTGGGTGCAAGGTAATTCAGAGCAAATCACCACCAAATCCCCATGCATTGCTGCTCGGAATTACCTCGCGGCACTGTACTTTGCGGTGGAGGCTTGGCAGTGTTGTCAGCGGCTTCATCAGCAATGCCTTTATGAGCCTATAAACCGAGCCAAATGGCAGTGTTTCCTTGTTGATATTTTGTACGTATAAAGTAGAAAGTGAATACAAGAACTTGAGAACTGGCATTCACATGGCCACGTACATGCTGTCTAGAAACGGACCCCCCCTCGATGCCACGCCAAGCCCCCCGCTAAAGCTAGCCACTTATTAGGTACCTAGGTAGGTTGGCTCGCTGCAGAAGATGCCAAATCTGCAATCCGCAATCGTCAACTTCCAATCCTCCCTTTCTCTTCTCCTCCATACTCGTCTCAACATCTTTCATCGCCATCTTCAACGCCAATTCCTCGACAGTAGTCGCTTCTACGGACGTACATCATACCAGCGCCTTTTCCCAGGCTGAAATACTCCCGCACTACTCAAACACTCCTGTTCTCCCAACTACACGCATCTCGTCTGCTGTCACCACGCCACACACACTCCCACGGGCTTCGCTGGCCGGCCCTGACGATATAAATGTCCAACATTTTGCAATAACACGGCCCAGATACTGTAGCCATGAAGCACCTGGCCTTCCTTCTTGCTGCCGCGTCAGCCTGCATGTCCCAAGCACACGCCGACTCTCCCCATATTGGTACGTCCGTCCAACTCGACAATCTCGGCCCGCGCAACCTCTTTCACCCCGGCCTCGACAATGTCTCCCACGAAAAGAGCTAACAAATGAAACTCAGCTCGAGTAGAGTACGCAGAGCCGCTTGACCTGCCAGAAGCCTCCGCCCAAGTCGACACACAAGATGCTGCAGTCATAGTCGACCGCGCTATAGATGCTGCACCTTCAGGATACATTCCATCCTCGTCAGCATGCCCCGATCCCCCTCCCACGATCCGCTCAGGTAGCACCGTCGGCCCGGACGAAAAGGCATGGCTCCCCAAGCGTCGCAAAGAGACAATACCTTACATGCGCCGTCTCCTCAAGCGCCTGGCCATTACCGGTTTCGACAGCGAAACATACTTTAGCAATGTCACACACAATTCCACAAGGCTTCCCAATATTGCCATCGCCATTTCTGGAGGCGGCTACCGCGCCATGGTTGGTGGCGCAGGCGCAGTTGCCGCTTGGGATGCTCGCTCCGCTGGCAGCGAGGAGAAGGGCAACCTCGGTGGCCTGCTGCAAAGCGCAACCTATATATCCGGACTTTCGGGCGGCGACTGGCTCGTCGGCAGCTTATATGTTAATAATTTCACCTCGGTGCAAAGCGCTGTCGACGCTCCTCTCATCTGGCAGCTGGAAAACAGCATCTTCAAAGGCATGCCCTCCATCGCCAACTACCAATTGCTCTCAACTCAATACTAACTTGCCCCTCAATAGGTCCCGACCAGTATAGCGTCCGAGGATACTACACTGAAATTTTCAACGAAGTTGAGGCCAAGTCCAAGGCCAGCTTTAACGTCTCAGCCAGCGATTACTGGGGCCGCATGCTGGCATACCAGATGGTCAACGCCAGCAATGGGGGGCCAGGATATACTTGGAGCTCCATCGCCAATGATGCAGACTTTTCAGCCGGCAAAACGCCCATGCCATTCCTGCTTGCAAACGGTCGTAGCCTTACAAAGACTACCATTGCTTCCACCAACTCGACAATCTATGAGTTCACGCCCTGGGAGCTCGGCTCCTCGGACCCGACCCTGTCTGGATGGGTGCCGCTCCGTTACGTGGGCACAGTATTTAAGAATGGCCAAGTGGTGGACCAGGATAAATGCGTCACGGGCTTCGACAATGCCGGTTTCGTCATGGGCACCACCTCGTCCATTTATACGCAATCCATCTCGTATCTCAAAGACAATAACAAGAAATACGTCCCCGGCGACGTCCCTGATTTCGCCATCAAGACGGCCGCGAAGCTCATCTCCGCGCTGAGTGACTCCAACTCGTACGATATTGCCGAATGGTCACCAAACCCTTTTCGCGGCTTCAACACGGCCACCAATCGCAACGCCAACTACTCGCGCCTCAACCTCGTCGACGGCGGTGAAGACGCCCAAAATATCCCCTTTCACCCGCACTTGCTCCCCGACCGCGATGTAGACGTCATCTTCTCCTACGACTCGTCTTCGGACACGGAGTATGGCTGGCCCGACGGCTCCGCCCTCGTCGCGACCTACGAACGCTCGCAGCAGTCCGCATTCAAGGATACGCCCTTTCCGTCCGTCCCGGACAAGAACACCATGCGCAACCTGGGCTTTAACACGCGCCCGACTTTTTTCGGTTGCAACGCCACCAACTTTACCGCGCACGGCAGCGACGTCGCGCCCCTGGTCGTCTGGCTGCCAAACCACCCCTACGTCTACAACGGCAACCTGACAACATTTACCTGGACCGTCAACGACGGCGAGCGCGCCGCCATCATCGACAATGGCTGGGCCGTCGCCACCCAGCTCAACGCCACCCGCGACACCGAGTGGCCGGCCTGCGTCGCCTGCGCCATCCTTGCTCGCAGCTTCTACCGCACCAATGCCACTGTTCCCGCGCAGTGCACCAAGTGCTACGACCGCTACTGCTGGAAGGGAAACACGAATACCACCACCCCCAAAGGACCCTATGACCCCACTTACTATGGCAAGCCCATCATTGTCAAGGATAACGCTGCTCTCGGCCGCGTGCCAGTCGCCATGTCCCAGGTGCTCGCCGCGATCCTGTTTGTGACAACGATGCTTGTGCTATGAATAGAAGATGGTGTTTTGAACGAAGCAACGGCTGAGCAAAAGGACGGAATGATACCTCGTGATAGTTGCAATTCTTTTCTTGTTGAAATATTTAGCGGTATAAAGAGAAACTTGTTGTCAAGTCTCTAAATAGTCGAGTGATTAATCGCAGGCGCTGGTGCAACAACGGAGCCATGTTTTTGTGTTGTATGTGCCTTTGTACATTTCGTCTTTTTTTCTATTCTGCTTCTTCTATAAACCACTCTTTAAAAGTCTTTAAGCGATTGGCTCACCCCTACCATCGTCTTGTTTCGCCCTCATGTAGTCCTTGCATTACTGCAAACTGGGTAAACATTAAGCGCCTTCACTCTTGGGCGCTCTTGATCCTCTTGTTCAAAAGCATCACCTTGGCTCGGGCATTTCTTATGACTCTGGTCATTCAAGTCCTGTTGTATTACACGGCGCGCCGCTAATTTTGTGGCCAGGCCATCGTGCTTCTCTCCATCTTTCCACAAGCCACAGGTTCCTACAGCATCCGAGGCGGGGCGCTGTGGCTGACTGATAACCACCAGCCTTGGTCGCCGGCTCAGGCGGACTTTGAAGGAATCCCTACTTACCTTGCCAGGCGGCTTTTTACCCTTTCCAACCTTTCAACTCTGTCGGCCTTTTTGCTTCCAAGCTTCAACGCTCGTCTAGACGGTGCCTCTGCAGCTGCGAGGGCGCTCCTTATTGATTTCTACCGAGTATTCTGCAGCCTGCTTGCGCCTTGTTGCACTCGGATCCTAGACGAGACATCCGCCGCGACAGCTTCCAGCCACCAATCAAGCTTACCGAGTAACCCGGCGTCACGAGCCATCACCTGATTGCCTGGGCACGAGAATGCCTGCCTGACCACGCCAAGCTCAGCCTGCGACCCCATCCCGGCCAACGTGTCTGTTCTTCAATCGAGCCGCTGCATTCTCAGTCATTTTCGCTTTTGCCTTTGAAAACTGCCAAACTTGTCACACTCATCAGCCCGCTCTCCACACTGCAGACAATCAAGCTTCGCGATAGCCTTGCTTCTCACCTTCCTTGTGCTGCATACAGCTGTCATGAGTCGGGAAAATCTCCCCGGCCCGGATGCGGCCCTGCGATTGAAGGATTCCTCCAATGGCTCGACGACAGCACAATCCACGCCGGCTTCCCGGGCCGCCCAGCATCCTTCCGGTAAGGCCGGGCATGGCGTGGTCGTCAAGTTTCTGCGCGGCCTTGCCTTTGCCGTGTACTTTTGGTCCTGCTGCTTCGCGTACGTTGGATCTCGAGATAGTTTGGGGATTGCCGTCAAAACGAGGAGACCGCTGACTAACAACCTACTGCAGCATCGCAATCACCCAGCTGGTTGGCGCACCCCTCTACTTTGTCAACAAGGACATGTTTTACGCCTACATGGCCATGACCAAACGGTCCTTTGCCCTCGTCATTATTGTCATGACCAGGATCTGGGGGCGAACCACCATTCGTGTCAGCGGCGACGAGTCTGTAGCTGGTCAGATCAAGAAGATGCCAGACGGCACTGTCCAGTTTGACTTTCCTGAGCGCATGGTCATGATTGCCAATCATCAGGTGAGATTTTAAAAGTCGCTTTTTTTTCTTATTATTCCACTGACACCGCTCAGATTTATACAGACTGGCTATATTTGTGGTGGGTTGGTTACGCCAATCGTGTTGGCATGCATGGCCACATCTACATCATTCTCAAAGACTCTCTTCGCTGGATCCCCATCATGGGAACTGGCATGATGTTCTTTGGCTTCATCTTCATGTCGCGCAAGATGGCAACGGATCGCCCACGCCTCGCGCACCGCCTGCAGAAGCTCTGTCAGCTAAAGACGGCTCCCAACGGAAACGAATATTACGATCCAATGTGGCTCCTCCTTTTCCCCGAAGGTACTAACCTGTCCTCTAATGGAAGACGCAAATCCTCCAACTGGGCGGCCAAAAATGATCTCAAAGATCCGGAACATGTCATGCTACCCCGAAGCACAGGCACATTCTTTTGTCTCAACGAGCTCAAAGGCTCGGTAGAATATGTCTATGACTGCACAGTGGCCTATGAAGGTATCAAGTAGGTCTTCCCAGATTTCTCTCTCTCCATTTTTCAATTCAGCACCTCGAGACAATTTTTTAACCTGCCTCGTAACACAGACGTGGTCAATATGGAGAAGAATTCTTCACGCTAAGCGGCACCTATTTTGCTGGCCGCCCTCCCAAGTCTGTCAACTTTCACTGGAGAAGATTTCGCTTGGCCGATATCCCTCTCGATGACCCCAAAGAATTTGAGGTGTGGTTGCGGGACGAATGGTATAAGAAGGACGAGCTCATGGAAACATACTTGGAAAAAGGTCGCTTCCCTTCAATAACTGACTCGGCGACCCCGTATGTCGAGACAGAGGTCAGGACTCGGTCGCCTTTTGAGATTTTCCAGATTTTCTCTGTTGTTGGTATTATCTGGCTGATGTGGAACAACGTCCGAAAGCTCTACGCCGTCCTCACCCAGATGTTTGAGTAAGCGCCTGCGCTAGCAAACCTTGCATTTTGCTCTCTCTCGAACCTCTGCATGGTGTTTTCTCTCGTGGACAAAACATTTTACCTTGTCGGGCCCCGCTCTGCGGTTTTGAATTTTGGTTCAACGCCTCGGTTGGCCGTGACCTTGATCGCCGTTGTATAAACTGCGATTGGCTCCTCCGGCGGCTCGTGACGGTTCGCATAGCATTGCTTCTTCGAATGGCATGTGAGGAATTGCCCTCGAATGCTGTTCATCATTCTGCCATGTGCCACATCCGAGCAGGGTCTCGTCTTGGCTTGGGCACTGAAGCCAGTACTCCGGAGGGTAGTCGATATCCAGAGCATCTGTCAACTTGAGAGTCATGCCTGGTGTATCACCTTTTGCCGTATCTTTGACTGACAATCTCTGTGGCACAGTGCTCCAGTTGGACTCGGAGGATGAGATCCTGATCGGCGTCTCTTTAAGATCACGTGTGCATCGAAACTTTGACTGAAGCTCAATGGCTTGATACCAGTTGCTGGGGGGACAGCACCTCTTTGATCGATTCAGACCCGGGTTGCCATGGGAGGATGGAGAGATGCGAGAGTGCTGCCAGTCTGCGCTGCTGCCAGCGAGGTGCGGTGGTGTAGGATGTGATGGCATGCCATCTGCCATGGCAAGTGAATGGGGTCGCTTTGGCATATTGAGGAGGAAAGTTGTGGACAAAGGGAAGATGTCTGGGCTTAGGGCAGTGTGGTGATTGATGAAGGGATGCTAATGCAGCAGAAGGGTAGCGGCAGGGCACCAAGGGCAAGGCAGTATGAGTGATGGCAGATGGTATAAAGACGCATACGGTATGGGCACTTTTGTGGAGGTCCGGACGAGTTGGGGGCAATGCCTAGAATGTCTGGGAAACAATGCGAAAGGAAAGCAGAGAAATGGTCAAAACTATGAAGAAAGGGCAAGATATGGGGAAATGAAAGAGGAGGGTGTGGAAGGGTATTTATATGCGGGCAAAAGACCTGGCCAGTCGGGCGAGTGGCCAATCAGAGGCCAGGATTGGCAGCCCATGGCACGCTTCTCAGCTCGTCATGCCGCTCCGGTTTCACCAAACAACGAGTTTAGTCTTGACTATTACGATATATCCATGAAAGCTATCATTTCAATGCCGAAATTACGTTTATGATGTGCTGAGATGCTTGGTGTGCGTGCAGCGGCATGCCCTCATCACCGACTTACACTCGGAGTGCTGCATCGACGGCGTCAGCAGTGCCTCGACGTGATCAATGGCAGATTTCGAAACCCGAAAGCTTTGCCTGGCTCTTTGGGAAATTTCCGAGTTGAAAATCTGCAGATTTGCGTCGTTGCGTGGCTACCAAGGTTGTACGTTTAAAATGGTGACTTGCGATATCAGACGAGTAAAACAGGCCACGGGCGGATTCTGGGAGCTCTGCTCGTCTGCTCACAAATATGGAATTCTTAGAATCTTTTTCATGGCATTAGTCTTTGCCTATATCTTATTTATGCTTCGAGAGAATGTAGGGATATCTAGGGACAAAAACGTCAGTTCGCCCTGTTAGTGTGTCTGGGTAGGATGCAGGAGAGGTGAAGCGTCAAGACGAGGGTACGCACTCAGACTACAGGCCAGCACAGCAACACGGCTATAAAAAATATATCCGAATGAGTGTTCGGGCGGCATCTCGACTATAATACTTTTACTGTTTGTCTTTTAATTCATTTTGATAGGATTTTGCGTTGTAAATGGGCTTCACGTCGTCTTTGGCCCGTACCAATCGTCGTTGAATTTGGCTGGTGGCTAGGCAGGCGGGTCGACCAAGCTTTCCCCCATATCTGGAACCCGCAACGCCACAACCCGTTCATCTCTCACCAGCCACATCGGCCGCGTTGTGCAACGCGCATCCAATTAATAACCCCCGTTGCACCAGTTTTCGCCCAAAACAAATACTTTAGAGCCATTGCGGAGGTGTTGCATCTTGTTCCTCTTTGCCCCAGGAATAGCATCGCCGTGTCGAGCCCTTTTCCCCAGCGACAATGCCTGCACGCAAGCGCTCCAACGTCGTTGCCGACAATGCAGATGAGCCCGTCGCCAAGCGGCGCTCGTCGCGACAAGCCGCAGTAGCAGCAGCCACAGCTTCCAAAGCCGCCGCAGCAGAGACGGACATGGCAGTGAAGCCGGACGTGAAGCAGCCTGTCAAGTCGTCAGCCCCGAGCAAAGCTCCCAAAAAGGCAAAGACTGGTGGCGGAAAGGGCGAGGAAAAGACAGCAGCAGCAGCGCCGCAGCCGGTCAAGGCCTCGAAAAAGGCAGCGGCCAAATCGGGCAAGAAGCAGGGCGAGGCCGAGGTTGCGGTGGCGGCGACGGCGGCCGGGGGGCAAGAGGGCGGCCGGGCAGGGTCGGAGGATCCAGACGTGGATGCGATACCGGCCGTGAACCCGGACGCGCCCAAGCACGACGGCGAGTGGTACTGGCTGATGAAGGCGGAGCCGGAGACGCGCATGGAGAATGGGCACGATGTGCGCTTCTCCATTGATGATCTGAGGGCCAGGACGAAGCCCGAGGGCTGGGATGGTGCGTCAAACTGCGATCAGAGGTTTTTCAGGCTGCGGGAGCGGTTCGCTAACATGTTTTCCTGCACAGGTATTCGCGCGTATCCTGGTATGAAGATGATTTACTTTTCTTTTTTATTCTTGTGGTTTGGTCCGTTTTACTTGAAAGTACTGACGTGCTCCTAGCGCGTAATAATATGAGAAACATGAATGTTGGCGACAAGGCCTTCTTTTACCACTCCAACTGCAAGGAGCCTGGCATTGTCGGCATCATGGAGATTGTCAAGGAGTTTTCCGAGGATAGTAAGTAGACGTGGCTTTCTGACAAGCATTTTGGTTCCCATCTTTTCCCATGTTTCTGCAAATCCTCCTTTTCTTCTTCTTCTTCTTCTTCTTCTTCTTCTTCTTCTTCTTATTCCCCCCCCCTCCTTCTTTACAACATTCTAACCGCGAGACAACAGAGAGCGCCAGACGCCCCGGAACGCCCTACTATGACCCCTCCTCAACCAAGGACAAGCCCAAGTGGGATCTGGTGCACGTTAAATTTCGAAAAAAGTTTGCCGTGCCCATTTATTTAAAGGAGCTGCGCAAGATGGGTGAAGCGGGCGGGCCGCTGGCGGAGATGCAGATGCTCAAGCTGGGACGGCTGAGCGTGAGCAAGGTGAGCGCGGGGGAGTGGAGGGCGCTGTGTGAGTTGGCGGATGAAAAGGCCAAGGAGGCGGGTTTGAATCATGAGGATTGAGGGAATGTTAAGGATGTGTGGTTTTTTTTTTTGCGTTGGAGAGAGTGTTTGGTCTGTGGTCATGTAGCCTTTCAATATATGTCGATTGACTTGTCAACCACCGCAGACGTTGCTGCATCGCAGCACTGTGATTTCGCTGGCCCGCGCTGTCTTACATTAGACAAAATACCGAAATCAAACAAAGTAATGCCATCAAATTATTAAACAAAAAAATACATGATTCTCGACTTAACTCGCAGTGAATATCGTCAAGTCAACCCAAGTATATATGCCTGCTTTGTAGGTGGCAAGTTCACGATTCGATACTTAGACGCCACTCCTATATACAACAAAATAAAGTTTCTTTTTAGAAACAAAGCACTTGCCGTAATAATAGACCACGCACCTGGCCTGACCTGTACAGTGATTTATACTGTGCGAAGGGCCGTCCGGGCACCGTTTTAGCGCAGTGTGGCTTGGCGGGCCTCAGCTCAGCCCCTGTCTTGCTGTCTGGGCCAAGCCGCTCAGGCATTATTTCCGCGCCACTGTCCCGCCAAATTCTGTCCTCTGCGCATCCTCCCATCCGTCATCCAAGCCCCCATTTCCTATCCGGCGCGCGCACGTCTTGCTTTCTTTCTTTCTTTCCATTCATTCTCATTCGTTGCTTCTTCCTGCGCAGGAACTGTCGTTTATATCTCTTCTTCAATTCGCATACGTCCTTGTTCAAAGCCGTTTACGATATTTCCTTGTTCATCTTTCGGCCCCTCGGCGACGCTTCAGGGACGAACTCGTATCTTCACATTCCAGCTCCACAGCGCCCTCTCGGTTTCATCCATCATATTGTCTTGGCTTCAGTAACTCGCGTCATATTTACTCAGCCGCTGCTTGTATAAATCTCGGCGGGAAGCTTGCAACAATTTATATAACCAAATACTTTGTAACTTTGGTTCCCCACTCATCTCACTGGCTGAGAGGTTGATATCCCGTTCTTTATACTTTCATTCATCTACATCACCATGAGGATAAGCTGGGGCCTTGGCCTTGGCCGAGTCGAATCCGTCGACTACTATGCCGGCGTTCTTGTGCCTCTGGACGAGGCTCACCTGCACAGCCACTCGGCCCGGACGGGCCGCGTGGAGTTCGAGGCTCGCGACTTTGAGCTCGACGACGACGACGAAACCGGCGCCGCCAAGGATCGCGGCGACGAGGAGCGCGAGGGCATGCTCGAGATGGACGCCGCCGAGTACAGCATCGACGGCCTGCGCAAGGCCATGCGCGACGGCCGCCGCGGCCAATGGAGCGAGTACGAGATCAAGTCCAAGCTCATCAACAAGGCCATCCAGGACATTGGCATGGGCTCCTACAACTGGCAGCTTTTTGTGCTCTGCGGCTTCGGCTGGTTCGCCGACAATCTCTGGCTCCAGGGTGTCTCGTTGACGCTGCCTTCGCTTTCTGCCGAGTTTGGGATTGACGAGAAGACGGTGCGATATACCACCAGCGCCTGCTTTGTGGGCCTGTCCGTGGGCAGCTTCCTTTGGGGCATCGGATCTGATTTCTTCGGCCGCCGTATTGCCTTTAACATGACGCTGCTCATCACCAGCGTTTTCGGTGTCATGGCTGCCTATGCGCAGACCTGGGGCGGCGTCTGCTTCTTCTTCGCGGCCTTTGGCTTCGGCGTCGGAGGAAACCTGCCCGTCGACGGTGCCTTGTTTCTCGAGTTCCTACCTGATGCGTCAAGCTCACTTCTCACACTATTGTCCGTCTGGTGGCCCCTTGGTCAGCTCGTTTCGTCTCTTGCAGCCTGGTACTTTATTGCCAACTGGCCCGTTGAGCAAGGTTGGCGCTACTTTATCGTCACCATTGGCATCGCCACTTTTGCCATGTTCATTGTCCGCTTCTTCGTCTTTCACCTTCTTGAGTCGCCAAAGTTTCTTCTCAACAAGGGTCGCCAGAACGAGGCCGTGGCAGTCATTCACGGTCTGGCTTATAGGAATCGTTGCAAAACATGGCTTACCTCGGACATTCTCGACGAGGTTGCCGCCGAGGACGATCAGCGTGCCGGAAGCTCTTCTGCCCAGCAAGAATTCAGACCTGCTCCCACCAAGAGCGTTCTCATGACCAAGCTGAAGGGATTCTCTACCGACACAATCCGGCCTCTATTCCAGAACAAGACCCTTGGTCTCGCCACTGCTCTCGTTTGGTTTTGCTGGGCCAGCATCGGCATGGGCTATCCACTCTTCAACGCCTTCTTGCCCCAATACTTTGCCCGCACCAACGGGAACCAAGATGGCGGCGTCCAGTCGGAGACGTCGGCCATCTCCAACACAACCTACCGCAACTACGCCATCACCTCCATCATGGGCCTGCCGGGCAGCCTTCTTGCCGCGTATCTCGTCGATCACCCCTCGCCGTTCCTCGGCCGTCGTGGAACTCTGGCCGGCTCCACCCTGCTCTCTGCCATTGGCCTCTTCTTCTTTGTCCTGTTTGGCACCACGCCCACCACGCAGCTCTTCTTTTCTTGCGTGGAAGCTTTTAGCCAAAACATCATGTACGGTGTCTTGTACGCCTTTACGCCCGAAATCTTTCCCGCGCCGGTGCGCGGGGCGGGCAGCGGCGTGGCCAGTTTCCTGAATCGCGTGACGGGCCTCATGGCTCCCTTGCTGGCCGCCAACATGCCCGGTGACAGTGCGAGCACACCAATATACCTGTCTGCCGTGCTTATTTTATCCGCATTCGTGGCCATGTGCCTGATTCCTATTGAGACGCGAGGCGCACAGCGTCTATAAGCACTCCCTTTCTTGATCTAGTAGTCAAAGTGGCCATGGATCATTTTTTGTATATGCTTATAATTGAATGGTGAACATTTGATCTCCCTTGCTCACGAGAACATGTATAATAGATGCAAGCAACACTCACAGCGCGGATGGTTTTGATTCCTGTTTATCTTTTTGTTTTGGGGTCTATGGTAATCTTCCAGCACAAAATTCTTTGATAGAATACATCTAAATTCAACGCCATGCTCATCCTCCTGGAACGGCCAGTCTAAGTCTGTCTTGCATCCCATTGAGCTACGCAAGTCTACCTCCAGCATCTATCTATTCCCCTTGGCGCCTACAGGCGCATCCACGCGCCTCTTTCTAAACGACTGGCCCAGCGCATCCTTGACCATTGGATCCGACCGAATCGTGTTATTGATCAGCCAGTCGCGCATCTTTGAGCGCATCTTGGCCGCCATGTCCTCGTCGCCTTTGAACGGCGTGAGCTCCATGTCAATGAGACGCGCCGCGTCGGCGTCCATCTGCCTGGCGAGCCCCTCGAGCCGCAGCAGGCCGTCCCGCAGCGCCTTGTCCTCGTCCTCGACGCCCTCGTCCGCGGCGGCGGTGGGGTGCACCTGCGCGAGCACAGTCGGGCCAATCTGCGAGAGCGCAATGTAGACGGTCAGCGTCACCTTGCGCGCGAGGTGCACGAGCTCAAACGGCAGGTAGGGCGGCAGGCCGGCGACGCGGCCGAGCACGGCGTTGAGGGCGCGCAGCGGCGCCGGAAACGCGGGCCGCGTCGCGACCGTCACCTCGAGCAGGCACAGCGCGACGAGCATCAGCCAGCGGTAAAACTTGGCAAAGTCCATGTAGCCGACGAGGCCAAAGGCGTAAATGGTCGCGGCGGCGAGGCCGTAGTACGGCAGCACCGTGTACACGACGCCGTGCGTCACAAAGTCGCGGACGGTCAAGCACCGCGGCCACGCGAGCATCGTCGGCCCGAAGCGCTCGTAGGCGTACCGCTTCGCCGCGTCCTGCAGCGTGTCGCTCGCCGTCTTGAGGTGCATAAAGAATGCCGACGAGGCGTCGGCATCACGGCCGGGGCCCAGCTTGTCGGGGTGGTGCAGCGCCGCGAGCCGCCGGAAGCGCGACTTGATGTCGCGGTCCGCGGCCGTCACGGGGATGCCAAGCTCCGTGTAAAACGAGGGCGCAGAGCGCAAGTCGTAGTTGGCCTCGAAGATGGTGTACAAGAGATACGACGCCACGACGAGGATGTGAATCGTGTTGCGGTGCGAGGTGTGCCGCGGGGAGCCCGGCGCGGGCTTGGGATCGCCGGCGCGAATCGTCAGCCCGTAGTAGATGGTCTGGATCCAAGACGTCGCAATCTATTGTTGTTTTTGAGGATCAGCAGAGCGAAACAAGTGAAGACGCAATTTAGGGCAGGGCGGGCTATTGCTGCACGGGCGCGTAGAGAGCCGCGCCCTGCTTGGGTCGCTATTGGGTTTGCGGATCAACGTACGCCAGGGAGAAAGGCCCAGCCTGCGATGGATAGGAACTGAGACATTTTTTGGTTCGAAAAGATTCCTGCAGCTCTCTGAGCAGTTGCGTTATTCAGAATTGCGCAGCATGCGCGCAGGATCTGTGGTAGTTGAAAGGTACAAAGAGCGGCGGTTGCATGATTAGCGAAAGGACAAGTGTTCCAGCACAGGAGTACGTATTGGTCCCGCCCGTCGGTGCATGACAACGTCTGACGTGCCAGCACCAGTCAACGTTGCCATTCTTATTCGAGACTTTAGAAATTGATGATACTTTTCTAGACATAGACAAGTTTCATTGGTCAGGGTAACGTAAAGTCTCGAAATGAAAAAGAATATTATAAAATACATCGATGAAGTAGCAAAAACAACTTGTGTTTGCTTAGCGCAAGGCGCAAGCGAAAGTCATATCACCATCAATCTCCCATGGCATTGCCTGTTCGCTCAACCCAGCTGACCTTCGTCTTAAAACTCCATCCTGTCGAATAATAAATGCGTAGAGTCATCGTATAATAAGAAAGCCCCAGTCTCACCTGTTGCTCAAGATTTGCTCCCGAGATGCGGCCAGGTGAACTGCGTCAAGTGTTGTCCAAATGTTGTCTGTATAACGCCGGCGGCCCACGAAACGTTGCCGATCATGATGTGACAAAAATCCCCCCAATTTATCCTCTATCTGCGTCCCCTTTTTGGCATTATATGTGGCCACCTCATGTTCCCCAGCTCAGCCAAAGCTGGCCTTCCACTTCTCCCAGAAGCGGCCTGATTCAACCTCGCAGCTCTCGCGGCCAATGTTTGAGCAGCCAGCGAACATGACGACAAAGTCGCCCTCCTGATATTGCTCACCGAGCGTTGGTTTCGAATAAGAAGCAAACGTGCGCTGAGGAACAAGAGCCAGTTTCGACAAGATCGTAGGGTGCCACTGCACAATGTGTTCCTGAGTCAAGGTGTCAGCTAGTGCGTTCGCGCTTCATTTGAAACTTGTCCTTACTAAAGCATGCCTCTCAGCCTTTTGGAAGTTGTAAGTTCGGTAAAGAGGATCCAGCCAGGTTTCGAGGAAGAACTTGGCCCATTCTCCGTTGCGAAGAATGATGCTGTTGTGTACGAGTCCAGACTTGTCCTGTGACAGAATGACATCAATATGCTCACCACGAAGATGACCATATGTCTTGATAATGCTGTCCGGCGGCACAACAGGTTGACCGCGAATCATCAGGGATTCCAGCTGCTTCGATTGCAGCACAAGATCCTCAAGCGACTGTGTCGGGTTCATGATGTACGCATCCTGGTCAAGGTACCAAACAAATTTGCAGTCCGGGTATTTGGCAAGCGCATGGCGCGTGGCCATCAGTTTCGTCCAGGTAGTAGGAGCTCCCGCGGTGTCATATTGGTTTGCTTCGGTGATGATCGCCTTGTACCCTATTCCACGGTGTGAGTTGCTCGTCTGGTGGCTTGGGTATGAACTTGCGTTTTGGAAATAACATACCATGTCTCGAGGCATACTCCTCCCTATTCTCGCGGATAGTCTTTAGATATCCAGCGCTGTACTGCTTGGTATCAAGAACAGTCACCAAAACGACAGCCGGTGTCCCAGCGGGTTGGCGTTCATGGTATGGGCTCTGTTTGCTAGGCTTGAAAATCAAGTACAGCACCAATATGCATGCCAACAGTCCAACAGCAATTGTTCGTAAGCGCCCTCGGCGGAGGGTAGGTAGTTGACCGGATCTTGGGCGGAATGGCGGGGGGTTGGAGCTTTTGCGCGGGGGGTAGGCAAAATGCATTGTGAGTTTGTGAGAGCGCCCACCGAGTGGACTGGCTCAAAGTCAAGACTGCCTCCAAGCAGTTTGGCTTACAGTAGAGTGAGCGTCGCAGCCGCGTCCGTTGTCGCAAATCCGCTGATTCGGAGGTTCGTTGTCCAAATTTGGGAGGCTTGGAGACCCTGAAGTAACGAGTGACTGCTATGAAAGCACCGTAGATCTAACTCTATTCAAAGAAGTGTCGCCAAGTGCAACACGCAAGCACACGTCGTCTCGGGTCCTGCAAGCGAAATTTTGCGTTATCGTCGACCTGCGCGTCGATGGCGCGATTTGCGTAGATGGGAGAGAGATGGTTCTGTCGACAAGGATCCAATAAAAGATCCAAGAGCGAGAAGTGGCAGTCGCATGCGCAACACAACGTGCTGTGTGTAGAAGCACACCTGAGAAATAATGGGAAAAGCCTATTAGCTCGATGAGCGGAAGAATTAGGCTTGTGCTTGACACCTAGAAGAAAGTTGTTGTCAACCCCCTTGACGCCCTCCATTTGAGCCACGTTCTGCTCGGCGCCGGCTCCACAATGCGCCGACCCATCTTTTGCGCTCCTTTTTCTGTCAAATCTAATCTCAATACGCGCCGCGAGCAGGGTTTTCGCATTCGCTTACTCGGGGAGATATAATCTTATTGTATCCGTAATGGGTTCAAGTTTACGGGTTCACATTTTGCGGGAAACTAGCAAAAACTGGTGCGGTTCAGAGGCGGGTATGCACTTGTTGGTGTTTACATGGAACGCAGAAATCTAATGTGCCGCCTAAATTTAAGTATTTAGCGCCACAGGCGTTCGTGCATGTACCAGCTCGTGCTAAGCAGTCTACCCAGATGGGTTGTACTGGTGTGTACCTGGTAGATCGCTACGGCGCAGAATGCAGAATGCATCCCTTGCCTAGGCAACAGCTGATCAGCTCCATCTCGCTGAAGAACGTAGAAGCCAAGACGGATTCCAGTTCAAGCATCGATGGGGCGTCAATTTTTGCACACAGACTAGTTGGCTTGATGCGGAAGAGCAAACTTCGAGACAACTTAAGAGTGTGCAGGCACTGCAGTCGGGCCACAGTGAGAGAAGAGGCATGTCACATGGAGATAGTGCAACCACGCAAACAGTGTAGAAGGTCTTGCCATTCTTTCTATGAGCCAGGATAACGGAAACGAGCCGGGCTGCATGCCTCAAGCCCTCTCTTGTAAAACGGGTTCAGTAATAATGTGCATCTCACCTTAGTCTTCGTCCACATCAATAACTCGGTCTCGCATGTGCAAGAGAACGCGCGCGCTGAGTGACCGAACGAGTTTCCAGATGCCGTTCAAAGCTGCGAATGCGCCCAAGAGCACAAACATGAGGCTGAGGTTCTCAACACGACCGCGTCCCGTACCGCGGCGTCGACCACCACCACCAAGGCCTGTCCCTCGTAATTGCCACCAATGCCATGGTGACATGAACAGCGCCGATTTGATCAGTCCGACGATTCCTAAGGAAAAGAAGCCCTTGACGAAGTGCTCTATCCATGTTGGCGGTTCTTCGAATGGCGAATCCCAGTTGTCCTCATCAGCAGTCAATGCGTCACCGATGGTGCCGATAGGATCGAGCCACAAGTTGAATACCGGATCGGCGACGAAGCCCAGAATGAAAATGCCAATCGCGAACAGCAGCAGAGTCAACAGAGCCTGTGTAATCTTACTGCTCAATAGCGATGCCCAGTCAAGTCTTGTAAGCTGGTATTTGTAGCCACATGTCGGACAATGCCAAAAATTTCGGTCCTGCAACGGACTCGCGGCCCGCCACGCGTGCAAACAGCCTTCGTGAACATATTTCTGCGTTCCTTTGCACTTGCACGGCGACAGCAGTCGTCCCAGGGTCGGGTCCTCGGAAACATAAGTCGGTCGGCCAGTTTGTGACGCATCGGCGTATTGTGGCTCTACCGTATCAAAGCAAATTCGACAAGTGCGCGGGCCGTAGCGGCCACGGTTCTCAGCTTGCGGCGGTTGGTCAGCTGTGTTCCGTCGTCGTGCTTCTCTGTCTTCTGTGGAGTGGTCTCCCATCGCCGAGCTCCAGCTCCAGGATTGTGGTTCCATTGTGTGTGCGTTGCCCGTCTAAAGGGTGCACGCTAGAGGGCGTTGATGGTTGCAAAAGTGTGTCAATGATGAGGTGTCTGCCAAGCGACGACTACACGAGGGATGCTTCCCATAATATGCTGTCAAGAAGGGAGGTACCAGGGGAGCGGCACCACGGCCATCGTTTTCAAAGAAACTATGGCATCACAAGCGGGCGGGATGATAGCCGGATGCGAGTGCCTGAAAAAGCCACCTCATCAATATTTCGCCTTGTAAATAGTCCGTGGCGGAACAAATAAGTGTCCGCAGTTACCGCAGCTCCGGGGGAGCTCCATTTTCAGAGCGGATCGGGGCTCGGCTGAACCTATCTTCCGGCCTCACTCCGGCGAGCTTGACGCGCAGGTCATCGTGCCTGGAGCTACAACGCAGACGGAGCTCCCCATTCTAGTACTCGCCCTTCAAACAGCATCAATTCGTCCAAAAACATCACGATTTGCGGACCCTCGACGATTTTCACAATACGCGACATCTCTCGAAGCTATGGCGGACAGATATTCCTTTTCCCTCACTACATTCTCCCCCAGGTAAGCCATCCCAACTAAGTCTCGATGATGCACAACTAACCTCTGGACAGTGGCAAGCTGGTACAAATCGGTACGTCCTGGCGACTGGAATTGTCTTAAGCTCGAAATACATCTAAACACCGAGTCATGACCGCGCTCAGATGAGTGTTGTTAACTGTGCGCATAGAGTATGCCTTGAACGCTGTCAACCAAGGCATTACCGCCCTAGGAATCAAAGGTGTGTGACTTGAGCTAGATTCCGCAAACCATGCATGCTAACCATGCCCAGCTACGAATGGCATCGTCCTCGCGACCGAGAAGAAGTCCTCCTCGCCCCTCGCCGATCAGAGCTCGCTTTCCAAGATCAGCAACATCACGCCCAACATTGGCACAGTATACTCTGGCATGGGCCCCGACTACAGAGTGCTGGTTGACCGCGCACGCAAGGTTTCGCACACTGGATACAAGAGAATCTATAACGAGTACCCTCCCACCCGCATATTGGTTCAAGATGTCGCTCGCGTCATGCAGGAAGCTACCCAGTCTGCCGGTGTTCGGCCGTATGGTGTCAGCATGTTGATTGCTGGCTGGGACGATGGCATCGAGCCCGAGGATGCCGAGGAGGTCGAGACCGATGACGGCGAGAAGAAGGCCAACAAGAAGACGGGAGGTATTCTCAAGGGCGGTCCCATGCTATACCAGGTCGACCCTACAGGCAGTTATTTCCCGTGGAAGGCGACGGCCATCGGCAAGAGTGCGACCAAGGCTAAGACGTTCCTGGAGAAGAGATACTCGGAAGAGTTGGAGCTGGAAGACGCCATTCACATTGCGCTGTTGACTCTCAAGGACAATATTGAGGGTGAAATGAATGGCGACTCTATTGAAATAGGTATGTTCTCAAAGCGGACTAGTCGCAACCTATGCTAATCCTTGCCAGGCATCGTCGGCCCTCCTGCTGATCATCTGCTGGGTCTCGAGGGTGTCGAGGGCGCCACTGGCCCTCGATTCCGCAAGTTGACACCGCAAGAAATCGAGGATTACCTGACGAGTCTATAAACGCAGACAAGCTGGAGGGCGAGAATTAACTATGGTTGTATATTAGACAGTCGTCGGACTCGGCGCCGGTTTGATCCATGTAGTCTGCCAAGATGAAGTCCACATGCATGGTATTCTAGCCCATTGGCGGCAGTTTCTGCTAATTTGCTGCCAGACTTGATGAGACAAGCATAAATGATGTGTGTGGCCCGGCCGCGACTCCAGTGACCACAGCACCTTGCGGTGGACTAAATTCAAGCTTAGTCCACGTACGGATGGACACGACAGATGGAATGCCTAGTTGTCCGCTTTCGTTGTTGCCTACGACGTAGACATCTCCTTCCTTTGTGAGGGCGATGCCGTGGGTTTCGCCCAGTGCAATATCTACAATGTCTTTCCCACCCCCTATTTCGGTATAGTTCGGAAAGCGAGAGAGGCCTGGAAAGAATGGCAGCTCTTTGGATCTCGACTGTGGATGTTGCCCCCAGATGTAGACACTACCCGACTTCGTGAGAGCCGCAGCCGCATAACCGCACGCTGTAATGTGCTGCACCGGATCTCCGAGTGTATCGAGGTCGAGCAGTGTGAAAAACTCCTCGGCGGGCCTGGCGCATTCTGCTGTCAGTAAAGACGTCGATCCATTCCCCAGGCACTTGTACTTGACGCACTCATCTTCGGAAACTAGGCGACCGAGGACCTGAGGGAAGCGTGCATCGCCCATGGTAGCGACGGCGCCGTCTTCGTAGAGGAAAACAAAGCCCGTGTCGAGAGCCGCAATTTGCTTGACCGGCTTTTTAGCGTACATCTTGTCCGTGTCCACTGCGCCCCCTTTGCTGATTGAGATTTCGAAAACCGAGCTGCCAATTGGGCGGAGACTGTCGCCATTTGCCCGCATGACGAATGAGGCGGCTCTGGGGGCAATGGTTGGATCGGGGAAATAGCCAGCGATGAGAAACCTATCATCGTTTTGAACTGTAAAGGCACGAGGAGATTAGACGATGGTGATTTTTGAGATGCAGAATACAAACCCAGCGTGTACGCTAGCCTAGAAACAGGCTTTTGCATTGTCTGTCCAACTGCGATCTTGGTGAACTCGGTCAGATCATTCGAGTCACTACTAGCAAAGAATGAGTCAAATTGGAGTTGGGCCCAGGCGTTGCAGCCCGCGGCGAATAGTTTCATGTCAGAGGTGGCTTTTCTCTGTGCGGATATGAGTATAGCGATGATGACGAGCTATTTGAGTAGGTTTATTATGGTAGAAGCCGGTTGGCGGGCGACCTATGTATGCTTCACGACTATATCGCGCCTGCTGGCTATTTTAGTTCGTCAACACGCACTGTGTGGGCGGGCGACAACATACGTAGGTACCTGGTTAAACTGACATCGCGCCACAGGTATCTAGGTAAATGATATCCAGCGCTTTGTTTTTCACGTTCCGTTTCTCAGTGCTAGCACTCGGCGCTCATAACTTCTGGAAACCCTCATACGCTGGCTGGTCACCTGGTAATACGCTACGGTAAAGGTCTCAGTCGCAGTGTATTTAGTCCTTCACAGAGCGACTACTACGACCCGTGTGCTTTACTTAACACCAGAATTCGACTTTTTAATAATCAAAAGACTGGAATTTCTAGAAGGTCGTGCTTATAATATTGAAAACAAAATCACACAAAAGTATGACGCTGTATTCTTTCATGGCCAATGTCGTTTACACAATAGGGCAGCCAAAACAGAGTCATCCGCCCACACCATGCAGATTTCTGACCCCTCCGCCGAGGAGCAAGCGCCCTGCTACAATTCACAACGGCGTTTTCGCAGCACAGGTGGCTCGGCCTTGTTCACTTTATGCTCCTCTCACTTCCTTTCTTACATCATCGACCTTGTATATATTCAACGGCTGTTCGCCCGCTGCTAATGTCCTCCGCGATTGCGATTGATCCAGACTCCGAAAATCGGTCCTTCTCCCTAGCATCGATGCTGTGCCTGCCATCCTGCTTCACAGTCCGAACTTTTTTCTGAATATATTCCCTATCCATCTTGTTCTCACGAGACGCCTCCAACTATGTGGATTTGTTGATGGCTTTCCACGGCCAAGTTTGCGCGACCACACCACCGCTCGCTGCTGCCTGAATCAGGCTATCCTCGAAAGATAGAGCAGCGGTCACTGTAGCTATCTTACTGACGGGCTCGAAAGCCACGATGGAGAATCCGAACACGGTCAACGCTGACAATGTCGATGCAACCATAAACAACGCGCACGTGGTCAGTTCCCGCGCTTCGAGAGCTTACCAACTCGAGATGCTGCAACGAAGCCTTAAAGACAATGTCATCGTTGCGATGGATACAGGGAGCGGAAAGACGCAAATTGCCATTCTTAGAATACGAGCGCAACTTGAGTCCACTTCAGATCAAAAGGTCATCTGGTTTCTGGCCCCAACAGTTCTACTTTGCGCTCAGCAATTCGATGCCATCAAGCTCGAGATACCCTCAATATCGATGCGCTTGGTAGTCGGAA
This sequence comes from Beauveria sp. NWAFU-1, assembly GCA_024472245.1. Taxonomy (NCBI): domain Eukaryota; kingdom Fungi; phylum Ascomycota; class Sordariomycetes; order Hypocreales; family Cordycipitaceae; genus Beauveria; species Beauveria sp. NWAFU-1. The sequence continues at coordinate 548,133 of JANBXD010000007.1, forward strand.
GCGACAATGTTCACACTTGGAGCTCATCTACCTGGAAATCCCTTTTAAATGGGACTCAGGCAGTCGTATCCACATATCAGGTCCTGCTTGACGCCTTGGATCATGCTTTTGTCAAGCTGGACCGCTTGTCTTTACTGATCTTCGATGAAGGTCAGTCTACCAACGCAACATATACCTGATGGCTAACATTGAACAGCACACAACTGCGTCGGGTCCAATCCTGGTGGGAAAATCATGAAGCACTTTTACCATTATCAAGGACTACCACAAGATGTCGACGATGGGTCCAACCGACCTGCAATATTGGGTCTCACGGCTACGCCAAGCATGAGAGCTCACATCAAAGGCGTCGAGAAGCTCGAGCAGGTATTGAACGCAAAATGCGTTTCTCCGTCGCTTCATCGCGAAGAATTATTGAAGCACGTCAAGCGACCACAGCTGAGAATCATTGAATGCGAAACCGTTGCCGCGGACCACTTTACAGAAACCATGTCTTCATTGCGCCAGGAATGCGGGAAGATGGACATTCTAGAGGACCCCTATATTGTTTCGCTTTGCGCTCAAAATGACGACAGAAGCAAGCGTTGTCTCGAAAAGGCTCTGACTAATGAGAAAACCTGGTCGCGACACCAGCTATTCAGCCTGCTGAGCCGGTCTCGAGTCATTCGACAGCTACTGGGCCCTTGGGCGGCAGACCTTTACATCTGGAAGGCCAAGCGCTCATTCCTCCAGAATGTAGAATCCACGGTCCCAAGTTTGGATGGCTGGGTTCCAGAAGAGAAGTTCTATGTCGCAAGAATCCTACAGGACGTCGCAGCTCTAGAGCCAGCACCCCGCCCAATCGGCCACGACAGTATCTCAGACAAGGTTGCCTTATTACTGCGCGAGCTCATGACGTACGAAGGAGATGTCACTGGAATTATCTTCGTCCAGGAACGCGCGACCGCTGCTGTACTCGCCGCGCTTCTTCACTCGATACCCAAGATCCGGGAGCGATATCATGTGGGATGTATGGTCGGGACCTCACACAACTACCTTAGAAAAGCCAGCCTGTTTGAAGTGCTTGACTCCAGTGATTGCAAAACTTTGCAAGACTTTCGGCGAGGAGAGCTTAACCTCCTCGTGGCAACCTCGGTTCTGGAAGAGGGTATTGACGTACCAGCATGCAATCTGGTCATTTGCTTCGATAGCCCACAGAACCCAAAATCTTTCATCCAACGCCGCGGGCGGGCCCGAATGCAAGACTCCCAGTTGATCATTTTTACACACCAAGGTCATTCACTAACAGATCAGTGGGCAATTTTTGAGGATGAAATCCAAAGACTGTGTCAGGATTCCGAGCGCGAACGGCAGCAGTTGCAGACTCTGGAGCATCTAGACGAGGATGTCGACTTTTGCTTTCGGGTACCGCATACTGGAGCTCGTCTTGACCCTGAAAATGCCAAGCAGCATCTGGAACACTTTTGCCGTGTAATATCTTCCCAAGAATATACCGATGGCCGCCCAGATTATGTCACCAAGTTCACGCAAGGCGACCACAACCACGACCAGCTGGTCAGCGCTGAAGTCTTCCTACCTGCTTCACTGCCCACCAAGCTCAGGCTCTTTCAATCATCGCGCTCTTGGAGGTCAGAAGCCAACGCTATGAAGGATGCTGCTTTCCAGGCTTATTTGGCTCTCTACCGGGCTGGTTTGGTAAATAAGAATCTACTACCACTCGAGACGAACATTGACTTTGACGTCGAAACTCGAGCTGCAATTATCACTGTCGAGCCATTATTCGAGCCCTGGACTGAAATAGCATCTGCTTGGTCGCAAGGGGATTTCAGATGGACTTACACAGTTCAGTTCCAAGGTGCGGATGAGGCGTTTTTTGGAGTCTACAACTTGACGATGCCCATTGAGCTTGGGCCGTTGCGCCCAGTCGATCTATACCTCGACTACAGTACGACATACAAGCTGGAATTTTTGCCTCCGCAGCGCATCTTGACATCTCAAGCGGACGAACTGGCAGATGATACGTCAACGCTCATTGCACTGCACTTCTGCCATCGCTGGCCAATGACGGCAGGATCTCATGTCATCAAGTTGACTTCACACGACGATTCGCTCAGCCTGGAGGACATTGGGAACCAACCATTTGATGCAACTTCATCTGCGGTTGCAAGCGGAAACTATTTGATCAGAGATAAAAGCAAAGCACCGTCCAGGTATATTGGGGACCTCTCGTCAAAGCCGCCCATTGAGATGGTTCAAAAGCCCTTTCGGGATTACGCCGACGCACCGGATGAAATTTATATAAACCTGTTGCGATGGACCCGTCGCACTGATTTTCTTCACTCAATTGCTGTTGATCCCGAGACGCAAATAGCAAGCCAAAAGCAGTACATTACTGTCCTTCCAGTGTCCTTTGCTACAGTAGATAGCATTCACATTAAACACGCTCGGTTCGGCATGCTGATACCATCGATCATCCATACGATTGAAACGATGCTTATTGCGCGACATCTTTCGGTCACATTGCTCAAGCCGCTAGAATTGACAGACTATTCATTGGTCAGAGACGCGATCAGTGCCAGAAGCGCATATGAGCCAACGCATTATGAACGCCTGGAATTCCTCGGTGATTCCATTCTCAAGTTTTGTGCTAGCATGCAGGCTGGCGCAACAAGTAAGACTCTCGTCCAATCAATCTTCCTTCGTTAGCTAACACCCTCTCCCAGATTTGAGTTGGCCTGAAGGATATCTTACCAGGTACAAGGATCGCCTGGTGTCCAATTCGAGGCTCTCACGTGCTGCTGTCGAGACTGGTTTGGCGAAATTCATCTTGACAGTACCCTTCACAGCCCAAAAGTGGCGCCCGTTTTTCCTCGAGGCTGTCTTGTCAGGTAAGATGAAATCGTCTCAAAAGCGGAAAATGTCGACAAAAGTGCTTGCCGATGTTGTTGAGGCGCTGGTCGGCGTAGCCTATATGGTGGGCGGTATCCCCAAAGCCGTTCAGTGTCTCTCGATATTCATCAACGAGTGCGATTGGATAGACCCGAGTGGATGTAGGGAGAAATTCTTTGCGTGTGCGCCGAGCCACTGTATCGATTCTTCATACTTGCATATCCTTGAGGAGCTCGTCGGCTATTCGTTCACAAAAAAGTCTCTTCTTTTGGAGGCTACAACGCACGCATCGTACATTGGCGACATTTCTGGGCGGAGTTGGGAGCGCTTGGAATTTCTCGGCGATGCAGTTCTCGACTACATAATTGTTTCGAAGCTCATCAACCACAGTCCACCACTACCGCACTCCAAGATGCACATGATCAAGACGGCCATGGTCAACAAAGATTTCTTGGCTTTTCTTAGCCTGGAGGAGCATGAGCTGTCGCAGACCGAGTCTTTTGTAACGGGAGACGAGGCAGTCCTTACAACGAACAAGCGCAGTGCTCTCTGGCGCTTCATAAGACACTCGTCCAGCGGCATCGGCCCAGCCCAGTTGGAGACGGCGAAGCGGCACGAAAACTTGCGTCTTGAAATTCTGCGCGAGCTTCACCACGGGACTCATTACCCTTGGCACATACTCCTCAAGCAGCAAGCGAGCAAGTTTTACTCGGACCTGTTTGAAGCTCTGGTCGGCGCCATATGGGTCGACTCGGGCTCGCTGACGACGTGTGACGCGTTTCTCCGGCGCATCGGCATGCTTCCGTATCTGGACCGCGTCCTAGCAGACAGCTTGCACATGCAGCATCCAAAAGAGGAACTCGGAGGGCTGGCGCAGGCCCGCAGCCAGTTATACGAGGTTGAAGAGGTCAGGGAAGGTGATAGCAGGACAACTTACAACTGCAGGCTGCTTATTGGGGGACTCGAGGTCGGTGCCGAGCTTGGGGGACAGACAGCGGAGGAAGCGAGAGTGGGAGCTGCGACGAAGGGCGTTGCCCATCTCAAGACAGTGGCGGCAATGCAATCTTAGGATAGAGTAAGGGGAGACTAATTGGGCAGTTGTACAGGGCTTTGCTATTTGGGCGCGAGAGAATTGCGTGATGGTTGCGTGCATTGATTCAGATGATTATCCAAAAGCGTTCAAACTCGCTTACATGTCTTTTGTTCCTGCATTTTCATTTCCGTAATTCTTTCTCGGGAGCCTCTCGAATTCAACTTGATCTTCTTTCATTATTGGATACATCTCAGCTATGCCTCTGTAGCTCGGTCAAGATGGTGTCTACCATCCACTGCAGCGTCTCTGCCATGTCAGGGTCCAAAGCACCGCCTTTTGGCACCAAGATGCCCTCTGTTTCCAGCACCTCTTGCTTGTAATCGCCCTCCACATCCCCATTCTCAAACAGCCACGCGTGCTCCTTGACGTAATTCGGCCACACGACATCGTCCACGTATCCCGGAGGATCCTTCCAGAAGCCCTCCAGCGTCACGTACCCGTCGCGGGCTTCGCGGCGGGCCTTGGCTTGTGCGTACGAGGCGCGGAGCAGAATCTTAATGTCCAGAGACGGCGCAAGCTCGGTCATGGACTGGGAGTACAGGAGGAAGCCGTCAAAGAGGCACAGGCGAAGGCGAGCGTCGCGCAGGGGGTGGCTCTCGGGTATGGCGGCGGAGACTTGGGCCTTGAGCTCTTTAATGAGCGCATCAGGAACAGGGCACTTGCCGACGGAATTTTGGTCTTCGATGGAATTGAGTGTGGGCTGGACTGGTCAATCATTCAAAGTCATCTGAGCCGGTCCGCGCCGAACTTACGGGGATCTCGGCATGCTGACGAATGTAGGCCACTGCCTCTGTCATGGCAGGGATGTCAATGGCCTCGGCACAATCCCAGTCTGCAACGCCATTATTGATAGGAATGCTAAAGCCTCGTGAGTAGCATATTCAGATATTATAAATAATATATAGGCATCTCTTACTCTTTGTCCGTTTTGTAGAAATCATCTTCATGTAGGATAAAGGTGCTTGGAAATATGTCTCGTAGAAGTCGTGAAAGCGTCGTCTTGCCGCTGGAGGAGCAGCCGGAGATGGCCACCACGAGAGCTTTTCGGCCCCCCATATTACAACGACTGTGGTTCCGTGACTGAAATATGCCAATCCCGTGTTGGGCCCCAAGCTATGAAGAGTTTACAGGTACCTAGTGTCTTATGCTTCGGCCAGTGACTCTTGACTCTAAATAGCACTGATACCAGCTAAGCTAAAAGTGGACCTGCCGTGAAGCAAGCTTGCTTCAAAATCGCACGAAACACAATCACTACGAAGCTTCTTCTTTACCTTGCCTCCTTCTCTACCACACAGCTCGATACGCTCATCAGACAATCAGCTTACTTGACCGCACGCGGGGGTCGCTTAGTTATCGGGTGCCGAATCTGCCGCACTTGACCCGTCGAGAAACCCGAAGCAATCGCTGCCAACTTTCCCTTGCTGCCTCCCAACGGGCGCCCAGCTCTCGACAATGGCGCTGGACAACACCACCGTTGCAATCACCACGGCGCTGACGACGTTTGTGACGGGCTACATCTTTGGGCTGTACGCCACCCGCGGGTACCTCTTCTCGCCTGCGCTGCAGGCCGAGCGCCGCGCCAACCGCGACGACCCCGTCGAGAGCGAGGAGAGCGACGTTGACGAGGGCGACTCGCTGCTGGACCACGCGCCCAACTGGAGCAACCCCGAGGACGCCGACGTCAAGCAGGGTCTGCGCTTCGGCGCCGCGGCATCTCCCAGGCTCAAGCTCACCAATGAGGAGTGCAAGCTCGTCCTCGTCGTCCGCACCGACCTGGGCATGACAAAGGGTAAGTTTTTTTTTCTCCCGTCCACCTCCGGAGCTCTACGGCTCAGGGCGTGCACTGCATACTTGGCTAACTCTGGGACATTTGCTGCAGGCAAAATCGCTGCGCAGTGCTCTCACGCCACTCTCGCCTGCTACAAGGCCCTCGCCGGCAACCCCGACCCCGACTCGACCGAGCGCAAGATGCTGGCCCGCTGGGAAAAGTACGGCCAGGCCAAGATTGCCGTGCAGGTCAAGAGCCAGGACGAGATGCTTCAAATGTGCCGCAAGGCCCGCGGCATGGGCCTCACCGCCGAGGTCGTCAAGGATGCTGGCCGCACCCAGATTGAGGCGGGCAGCATGACGGTCTTGGGCGTCGGCCCCGCGCCCAGAAGCCTCATCGACGAGGTGACTGGCCACCTCAAGCTCCTGTAGAGGGAGCATACGAAGGGCACATGCGGACATGTAAACGCGAGGCAAAAAGAAAAAAGTTATTGTTTCGAGACTGGGAATTTTATGGCGCATAATGAACGAATTTTTGTGGGATGTTTTAACGCTGGACTCGGCACGGAGCATGAAAACATGAGCATAGAGAGTTTCAAGTCACTTTTATCAGAATCTTACAATGTTGGAAAACATGGTGACGCTATACATGTTCGTGGGTATTATATATACATGTCGGAGGTAGAAACCATCTACTACCACTAGAATTATTCCTTGCGGGCGAAGCGAGCCAGCGCCGGACCGAGATCCTGTTCCACCTCCTGTCGCTTCTTGTCCTTTTGCTTTTGCTGCTCGTTCCACATCTCGTCGATGCGCATCCTCTTCTCGTCGATGATGTTCTTCTTCCTCTGCTTGCGCAGGTACTTTTTGAGCGCGCCATTCTTGCCGCGGGCCCTGTTGCGAATGTCCTCGGCCACGTCGGCGGCAGGCTTGTCGAGGTCTCTGTCGGCCTTGCGCTGGGCGTCGGAGCGCAGGTCGAGCTGCCCGACAAAGTTGGGGTCGAGGGCAATCATCTCGGGCGCCAGCTTGTTGAGCAGGCCCTTGACCTCGGTCTCCTGGCGCTGCTTCTTGGTCTCGAACGGGTTGGCCTCGAGGGCGTCAAAGTTGGCCTCGCCGGCGCCGGGCACGATGATGGACGAGAAGCCCTGGTCGTGGCCGAGGCCGAGCACGTCCTCGTACGGGCACCACTGGACGCGCTCAACGCGTCGGCCCTCGCCGCCCCAGGCCATGTACGGGCTTTGTACTTTTTGTTGGACGGCGGCGTTGCTGTCAAACAAGCCCTTCCATATCGTCGTCTTGGTGCCCCAGCCCACGGCGGTCAGGCCGGTATCGGAGATTGCTACCGACGAGGCCGGTTGTCTGGTGAAGTAGCTGTTGACCTCTTTGAACATTCGTATGTCCCACACAGCCATTCTTTGATCCTGCCCTGTTGATACCATGTAACGGCCGACTCTATCCATGGCCAGCGAGCGCACTGGACCGCGGTGGGCGAGCAGCTTGACCAGCGGCTCTTGTGTGTTGGGCGACCATAATGTGACTGCACCATTTTGATGTCCGACGTGCATAATCGCATTGTAACGGTTTTGGCCTAGCGAGACGGGCTGTCCGAGTTTGGTCGGAAGTTCCGCTACAAGTTGGCCGGTAGATGTGTCTTGGTATCGCATAACGCCGCCGTTTCCCTATCCACCGAGTCAGCTATGTGTATTTTCTTTTTGGGCCAATGCCGCAGTTTCTGTCTTACAATAGTGGCCAAGAGGAAATGGTAAGGCAAGAATTCCATATGTGTAGGCTCGACATGCTTGCGCAGGCAGTGCAGTTCGACTCCGTTGCGGTCGTATATGTATACGTATTTCTTTTGCGCAGCCGCAAAGAATTGATTGTTGTGCAGCCACTTGACGTCTCGCACGGTTTCGCGAAGCTGAATCTCGCAGCCGAGCTTTCCTTCGCGCCAGTCCATGCTCGCGATGTGACCCTTTCGTCCACCAAGGAGTAATTCTCTGCCATTCCTCGAGTAGTCAAATACGTAGGGACCCAGCGCATCCAATTTGAGCTCGAACCGCTTCGTGGCCGTCTCCATTGCGACTTCCGGCAGAATATCTTCTTGGCGGACCTTGTACGTCTTTTCCATGTCGCCTTCGGCCTCGAGGAAGCCCGAAGTGTTTTCGAGCAGAATCTCGGCATCCTTGGCCTTGACGGTCGCCTCGAGGTATTTTCCTTCGAGCTGCTTCAAGTTTCGGCGCAGCTTCTTGTCGCGGATATTATTGGTTTCGATGTGCTTGCCGCGGCCATAGGCCTTCTTGGCCTCGCGCAAGCGCTTCATTCTCTCTTTTTCGTGCCGAGGAATTAGGTCGGTCTTGGACTCTGTAGTTACCCTGACGGCGCCATTGTCGCGCACAGCACCACTGGCCTCGGCTACCACGTCTGTTGACATTGTCGCGGTGCTCGAGGGATTTTAAATGTGTTGGACGAGGTACACCGGTGAGTTTGGATGGTGGTCTGTACAAAATTTCCTAGCAAGCCATGGAGTGGACCGGCCTCGTTACGCCAGACCGAGTTCGAAGAAAAAAAGTTTGGTATCGATAAGCCGTGTCCATCCCCACTTGCCCGAAAGAGACTGCCCATCGATTGTTGTGATGCCAGCACCGACACGGGTATTTTCGCCTGATTTTTATAACATAATTAATTTTTCAAAAATGATCTAATCACATCAATTCATGCCTATTGTACACGGGACTCTTGTTATTAATGGGGTTTCCCCTCGCATGCTCTCCTCGCCCTCGCCATCATGGTGTCTCATGGGGCATCCACCGCTAAAAACTTATCGGCGCTGGCCACACAAAAATTTCTAGATAACCATCCACCCCGCCGCCCTCTCAAAGCCGCATCTGCAAGTCTTGCGCCGGCTACCTTCATTTAGTCAACAAAAGACTCTCTATTCTTGCCCACGACGAAAAGTGCATAGTGTTCAATCTGGCCTCTCTTCCATTCCGCTTCAAAGCCGGTGAGGGCAAAATGCCTACCGCTGTGGCCCATTCGCATAGGCCAACCACCAAGGTTTCTCATAAGCCCTTCAAGTCAAAGGCCGCTTCCAAGCACGAGCTGCGAGACCGTGCCAAGGGTACAACAGATACTTGCTCCTTTCAATATTCCTCCTGGCCGAGTTCTGACTTTTTTTCCTGCTACAGGGCGAGTTCCCAACGAAAAAGGATCACGCACGACACCCCACCAACAGGTCATGTCCAAGTTTGACCGACGCAACCAGGCAAAGCAAGCCCGCCTCACCAAACACAAGGAGCACTTAAAGGGTACTTCGGTGTTCAATAGCCGTGAGGGTGCTCCCAGAATCGTTGCTGTTCTACCTCTCTGCCCCGATGGCGACGCCGCCGCCGCTATCCAGCAACTCAACAGCAGCTTAGACATCACCGCCGATGTACAGCCCGGTAGCTTTCGTGTCCCCGTCGATCGCTTCAAACAGAAGCTCCAGTATATTCCCCTACAGCGCGACCTGACCCAGTGTCTCGATGCCACCCGCGTTGCCGACTTTGTCGTCGTTGTGCTCTCTGCCTCAGTCGAGGTCGATCCCCTCGGCGAGCTTATATTGCGTGCAGTCGAGAGTCAGGGTCTCTCTACCCTGTTCACCGTCGTTCAGGGTCTCGACAAAATCGAACCTGCCAAGCAGCGCCCCGGCGTTGTCAGTTCTCTCAAGTCCTTCATTACACATTTCCACCCCGAGCAGGAAAAGGTCTTCAGCCTCGAAAATAGACAAGAATGCGCCAATTTAATGCGCTCACTATGCAGCACAACGCCCAAGGGTGTGCGGTGGAGGGATGAGCGGAGCTGGATGCTCGCTGATGATATCCAATTTGCCAATACAGACTCTGATGCTACTGTCATCACAGGCGTTGTTCGTGGCCGTGGTCTCAAAGCCGATAGGCTGATGCAAGTCGGGGATTGGGGTACTTTTCAAATTGAAAAGATTGTGGCTGCGCCGCTCGCCAAACACGGCAAGGCCAACGCTACACAATCTGCTGAAGAAGAGGCTAGCCAGGTTCTCGAGGAACCCAGCGACGATCGCGACGACTTGAATGAGCTGGCTCCCGAGGACGTCGCGATGGACGCCGAGGAGGAGCCTGAGGAAGATCTTTCCGGTGCTCACAAGAAGGGCGTCCTGCTTGACGACCATCACTACTTTTCCGACGGGGAGGAGGAGAGGGAAGAGCAAGCAAAGAGAAAGGTGCCCAAGGGAACATCCAAGTATCAGTCGGCCTGGTACCTGGAGGACGTGTCCGACTCCGAGTCGGACATGGAGGACATGGAGATGGAAGACGCTCACGCTGCCGAGTACGAAGCCGCGCCGGAAGACGGCGTCGAAGGCTACGCCCAACCTGAGCCGACCGAAGCCGGCCCCTCTGAGTATCCCCAGTCCGAGATGATGGAGGAGCTGGACGAGGCGGCCGACGCCGAGCAGCTGGCTCATTACCGCTCCCAGAAGCGCAATGAGGCCGAAGACGACAAGGAGTTCCCTGACGAGATTGAGTTACACCCGCACGTGCTTGCCCGCGAGCGCCTGGCCCGCTACCGCGGTCTCAAGAGCCTGCGCACCAGCGCCTGGCAGGAGGACGAGGACCGCGCCCACGAGCCCGAGGACTGGCGCCGCCTGCTGCAGATTCCCGACTACGGCTCATCCAAGTCGCGCGCCGTCCGCGAGGCCCTCGTCGGCGGCGTCGAGCCCGGCACCCGCGTGCAAGTCTTTATCAAGGGCATGTCCCCCGCTCTGGCGCAGTCTTATACGCCCTCGTCTGTCGTCACGCTGTTTTCGCTGTTCCGCCACGAGAACAAGAAAACGGCTGTCAACTACCTCTTCAACCTGAGCTCCGACTACGGCCACTCGGTCAAGTCCAAGGAGGAGCTCATCGTGCAGTGCGGCCCCCGCCGCATGGTCATCCACCCGCTGCTCTCCCAGGCGGGCACCACGCCCAACGACGTGCACAAGTACGCGCGCTTCCTGCACCCCGGCGGCAGCGCCGTCGCCACGTTTCTGGGCCCCGTCACATGGGGCGCCGTTCCCGTCCTCTTCTTCAAGCGCACCGCGCCCGAAGCCGCTTCTGACGAGGGCGACGGCCCGAGCAGCCCCGGCCTGACGCTCGTCGGCACCGGCACCGCGCTGCCGCCGTCGACGAGCCGCGTCGTCGCCAAGCGCATCATCCTCACCGGCCACCCGTATCACATCAACAAGAAGATTGTCACCATCCGCTACATGTTCTTCAACCGCGAGGACGTTGAGTGGTTCAAGGCCATGCCGCTGTGGACGAGGCGCGGCCGCAGTGGATACGTCAAGGAGCCCCTCGGCACGCACGGCTACTTCAAGGCCACGTTTGACGGGCGCATCAACCCGCAGGACTCCATCGGCGTCAGTCTGTACAAGAGGGTGTGGCCGCGCAACGCTACGCCAGTCCGCGGGCCTCTGCTGGAGGCTGGCGGCGATGTGGCGGGTGCCGTCGAGGCTGATGGCGACTTGACCATGGCGTGAGAAAAGGTATATACGAATCATGACTTGCAGAAAACGGGGAGAGGGTGGATATAGGACAAGGATGGATGGGATTCACGCTTATATATCATGACAACGGACTACGCTTCACGTGTTGGGAAAACAGGATTCTTAGTTTAGCAAAAATAAAACGTCAAATTATTTCGGGTTCATGTGTGGTTAGTAGCTCCAGCAATCTGGTTTTGCCCTCATGACATTCTTCAGATACCGCCCCATCGGTTGGTTAGTAGCTCCAGCAATTTGGTTTTGCCCTTATGACATTACTTTCAGATACCGCTCCATCGTTTACTTCTTCAGCTCCTCGAGACCAGGCGTTGGCCTGGGTCCGCCCTTGCTCTTGCGCTCCTCCTCGGCGCCGCTGGCCTTCCAGGCACTCAGCACCAGATTGACAATGTGCTGCACGCCGACATCCTTTTTGACCTGCGCAAACACCGTCGGTCCGCCCTCGCGCATCTTGCGCGCGTCCCGCTCCATGACGGCCAAGTCGGCGCCGACGGCCTCGGCCAGGTCCGTCTTGTTGACGACGAGCAGGTCGCTCTGCGTGATGCCGGGGCCGCCTTTGCGGGGGACCTTGTCGCCGCCGCTGACGTCAATGACGTAAATGATAAAGTCGGCGAGCTCGCGGCTATAGTTTGCGGCGAGGTTGTCACCGCCCGACTCAATGAGGAGCAGGTCAGTGGCGAACTCGCGGTGCAGGTCCTCGAGGGCGGCGAGGTTGGCCGAGATGTCCTCACGGACGGCGGCGTGGGGGCAGCCGCCCGTCTCAATGGCGCGGATGCGGGCCGGGGGCAGCGCAGCGTGACGCGTCAGAAATTCGGCGTCCTCGCGCGTAAAGATGTCGTTTGTGACGGCAGCGAGGCAGTACTCTTGGCGGAGGGCGAGGCAGAGGGCAAGCATGAGCGCCGTCTTGCCGGAGCCGACGGGGCTGTTTTGCTGGTTAGTCGTGCGTTTGCTTTACAGCTTGACTTGACCTTTGCTTTTTTTTTCTTCAAGCACGAGGGGGGGAAAACGGGAACGGGCAAAACACTCACCCGCCAATGCCAACGGTAAAGGCTCGATCAGCCCACTCGCGACCCTCGGCAATGGGCATCTCGCGTCCAACGTAGCTGCCCGGCCCGTCGAGAATCTCGTGCGAGTGGCCGTGCTCCTGGGCGTTGAAGCCGCCATCATGAGAATGAGGAACACCGTCGTGTGCGTGTGACATTTCTGTTTCCTTGGGCTCTCTTTTATTTTCTCAAGCTGAATGGACTCGGTCAAAAGCTGCAGGAACAATTTGGAGGGGGAGGGGTTGGTGTGGTAGGTAGCTTGGAAGGTTATCTAGTTATCGGTTACTATCTGGGGTAGGTGGGCTACGGCGGTCGATAGTCTCCTGTCAGGAAGGAGCACAGCGGTCACTAGCAGAGATAGCCTAAGGAAAACCAGTACTTAGCTTCGGTATGTAATCAGCCCGGCAGTGTAAGTACTTTGGCGCAGGTGAACACCAGGCTTACTTACATGTCTCCCCACTGTAGTAGCCCCTGGGTTCTTTTCCTGGTGCCTGCTTGCTCCTTTTCCACCACCACCACCAGAGGGATAAGTAGCCAGAATCGAACATCTACATCACCGTTTCCATCACCTTCTAAAGTGTAACAGTGAGACTTTAACAACTTCTCCGAGATGCCGTCTACGCTAGTTTTTTTCGCTGCTATCTATATCAAGTGAAATAGATTGCGACAAGTTGAGGCCGGTTGTATACGTTGTGATGGTGAGAGCGAGGTTGTCATGCAGAATTGCACAAGTTGGGTTGAAACGGCCAAGTCGATTCGAGTTGAAGCAGACAGTCGAATCAAGGCGCAGGCCCTTGAAAAGGAGCTTTGGCGCACTGCCTTGAGAAAGGTTCGGCGCAGTCCTTCAGAACTCTCATCGTCGAAAAGACTGAGTTGCCGACAACACATCACAGTTTAATCTGACGGCCATGTTGGGACCCTGACGTTGGGACCCTGGCTTGCACCCAGCTGCATAAACGCACACAACATTAACAACACAGAAATTTCTCTTCAACTTGACAGTTCAAAAACAGATCGCATGATTTCCCTTTGCTTACCTACGCCATTCACGGCGGCTGTGAAGGTGTTTGTGTAACGCGAGCACCTCTTCAAGTAACTGCAATTATTTCTATAAATTATAAAGCCTCTCTCATCCAAGCAAGCACTGCTCAGAAATCTGCCCTCTACACACACCTGTCCCTATTCTTTTCTTCCGAAACTTGTTCAGGAGGAAAGAAAAAATGGGCAAATGGACATTCAGCGTTCCCGAGGGCTACTTTGACGACTGCGTCCCGCTCGCGGCCCAGCTGCCCGAGAGCAGGCTCACCACTCGTCCTCTCTTCGCCCTCACCTCGCGCGCTTATCCGTCCGATGCCGCAAACTCGGACAAGCCCCCGTGGACGCGCTTTGTCGATCATGTCCAGGCGCTCAACCGCGAGGCACTGGACAATGTCTCGTACAAGATCATGTTCCTGACCCGGCACGGCCAGGGCTTCCACAATGTCATGAAGGACAAGGCCGCCGCGGGCGAGACATGTGACGAGGTAGGTGTTTTTTACCTCCCCACGTAGTAGCTTTAGCTGATACTGTGACGTGTAGAACCACGGCGACGACGCCGAGGCGCGGTGCTTTGACGCCCTCCCCACCGACGTCGGCATCGCACAGGCCGACGCCCTCGGCGCGCAGTGGCTCGCCACCGCGGGTCTTCCCATCCCGCAGTCTCACTACGCGAGCCCTCTGATGCCCTGTCTGCAGACCGCGGAGCGTTACCTGCAGCCTCTGATGAGCGCCCGCGGCGGAGACGGCCTGTCTTATCGCCCAACAATCATCAAGGAGGGCCTGCGCGAGAGATGGACCACGCACACGGCCAACATGCGGCGCCCGCGGGCGTGGATCGCCGCGCGCTGGCCCGCATGCGACATTGAAGACGGCTTTTCCGAGGAGGATCTGCTGGGGATGACGATGAAGGCGGAGCAGCGCGCCGAGACGGAGACGGAGAACCGGGAGCGGGTGATGAGGGTCTTGGAGAATGTGTTTGATGAGGGGGACGAGGCGGGCGAGGTGGTGGCGTGGACGTTTCACTCGCTGACGATGAGGGCGCTGATGGGCGGGCTGGGCATGGTGCCGTTCAAGGTGCAGCCGGCGACGACGGTGGCGGTGCTGGTCCGCGGGGAGAAGAAGAGAGAGGAGTAAAGGAAGCGGTGGTGATGATCGTGGTGATGATGGTGACGGTAATGATGATGGGAGAGAAAACATGCATCACACGCAATGATGTGACTAGATAGACGGCATCTCCTACAAAGCGGCTCTTTTCGCTCAGCGAATTGATTTCAATCTGGGTATAACCACCATTCCTTGCCCCCCCGCCCCCTACTTCTTTACGCACTTCTCGGCACCAGCGTCATCATCTTCACCACCACCCCCTCCGCCGTGGCCCTCAGCTCCGGCATCCTCAAAAACGCCGCCCCTTCCGCCTCTTCGCCGCCTACATCCCTCAGCCAGTGATACTCGCGCACCGGCTTCCCATCCCACGCCAGCACTCGCCCCTCGTGTCCCGGATGATGGTGGTGGTGGTGGTGATGCACCACCGGCGGCATCGGCAGCCGCCACGTCTGCGCGTCGGCCAGCGCCGCGTCCAGCTGCAGGCTCTTGGGGCCAAACGTCTCCAGCATCAACGTGATGCGGAGGTGCGGCGAGAGCACGCCGTACGAGGGACTGCGGTCCCAGAGGCCGGTGGCGAGGGGCGCGAGGTGCAGGGATGAGGGCAGCGTGGCGGCGTCAAAGACGTAGACGGCCGAGGAGGCGGTGCTGCTGGCGGTGTGGTCGGAAAAGTAGCCGCCGAGGTCGTCGTCGTCGTCGTCTTCGTAGGGTTGGGGGGAAGGGTCGTCGACGTGGCCGTAGCTCATCTCACTCGTAATCGCTGCATCCTCTAATATGCCCCCGTTGTAACTTTCAGTGTCCTGCTCTATAGTCTCCTCAGCCGTCTGCTGCCCCGACGACGCATCACCTCCATCCCCATCCCCATCCTCATCCTTTCTTATCCATCTCTCCCTCTCCTCTTCCCATTCCTCTTCTCCCCTTGTCCTCCTCGTCGCCCTGCTTCTCCGCCTCCCCACGCCCCTCACATCCGCCACACACTCTCCCGGCAGGCTCTCCGGCCACGGCTTCGGCGGCGTGCTCGTCCACGTCCACCAATCCATCCTATTCATCCTCACCACAATCTCCTCCAGCGGCTGCCTCTCTCCCAGCAGCCTCACCACCTCCTCATTCACCACCCCTCCTTCTCCTCCTCCTGTCTCCCTCCTCTCCCTCACCAGATCCGCCACGCACGTCGCCGCCGCCGCCTTCAACTTGCCCAGCGCCGTCACCCACGCCTCCAAAAACCCCGCCTCCAGCCTGAAATGCTGCATCGTCACCTCGGCCTCCCTCAACAGCAGCACCTGCCACGCATGCGGCACCAGCACCCCCGGCGCGAGCACCACCCCCGCCCACTCGCCGGGTTTATCCGCGGGGCTCCCGTCCGCCAGCACCGCTCGCGTCAGCCGCATCGGCAGGTCCCACGTCTCCGCGTACACGGCCCTGCAGGTCCGCAGCAGCGCCGCGTCAATGTACGGCGCGCCCCGCCGGTCCGGCCGCCATGCCGGCGACCGCGCGTCGTACGCCCACCGCGCGCTGCACCGCGTCTGCAGCACGAGCCGCCAAATCTTGTGCCGCAGCTCCGCGGGCAGCCGCGTCAGCAGCAGGCTCGAGGCTTGCGGCGTAATGGACGAGGCGGGCAGGACGGCGGCGACGGGGAGGCGCTGCGAGCCAGAGGGCATTGTGTCAAAGGTTGAGCTGCGTCGGACGCCCCACGGCCAGAACCAGCGAAAGTGGCCCACGTCCATGTAAGCCGGCGCCGAGTCCGAGTCCGAGTCGTACTCATGCTCATCGTCGTCGTCTTGGTCGTACCGCCATGCCAGCGATCCGTTTTGAAAAAACTGCTCCGTCTGTAGGAGCTGCGAGTGTTGATGCGATCGCACCGGTCGCGGGCGTATCATGTACATGGTTGCCGCATTTGTCTCGTTGTTGTGATTCTTGGGATTGTTGTTGTCTTCTTCTTCACTTGTTCTTCTCTTTGCCTTTTCTGCATGTAAGATGCAAGGTTTCGTAATCTCTCTGCCTGTTATCTTTCCCACACGCAAACGGCCCGACGTGATATTTTTTCGCCACTTGAGGAACTTGTGTAGATAACCCCGCTCCAGATTTCTCCTTGTAGTCTCTCCTTGCCTCGCTACCAAGCGACGATCCTTGTCCTAGGTTAGATTCCCGTTGGGTGGCGCAATCGACGAGGGCCGAATTTTTTGAAAGCGCTCCTTGGTTATTATTAGTAGCCCGTAGGTTGGTTGGCTAGACCCGAGCTTACAGTTGTGCTCCACATTGCCCGCTTCGCTGTGCTTACGGATTCGGCAAGGAAAAGGCCGCTTTGTCGTTGCATTCAAGGAGGGGGGAACCATCGAAAATAGATTGGTACGTGATTAGCAAAGTCAATAGATTCAAGTGTACCAAGTTTTGGGGGAATTTGCCCGGAAATCCGCAACTCTGGCCTCGTGCTTATCTGCATGCCCCCAGATGGCCTCACTTACAACAGCACGCGATTTCACTCGATCGCCAGATTGAGCGTGGAGCCAAATTTACACGCCAAGTAGTTTAACAATGCTTTAATTGCTATGTATATTATTGGTATGGATGTATGTACAGGGTATCAAGTCTGCTGCCAATCATTCGAGTGTCCCTCGCATCTATATTCGCGATTTCTGTCCTGCCCGAGTGCTTGTCTCGCCCCCACGCTCAATGCTTTGGCCGCGGCTTCCATACCGTCACGCCATTCACGCTTCCCCATATACTGTCCGATACCTTAGGCGGCAGTTTTCGTCCCCTGAGCCGCTGGTCTATGAGAAACATGCCCACGACAAACTCTTGCCGCGTGAGGTAGCCTCTATGCTCACGGTCCACCAGCTCCCACACCTCTGCCAGCTCCTCAGTCGGTAGGCGGGAGCGCTTCCAAATGTCACGCACGACAACATTGACCACGCACTCGGACAGCTCCGTGCCAAGACCACTGCCAACACTAGCACTTGGGCTTTCGTGCGTGAGCAGCAGGCCACGATTCGAAGCCCACAAGGCCTCATATCTTTTCCGCTCCTTCTCGCTGACTTGGTCTCTCCAACGTCTACGCGACCCTTCGTGATGTATGTGCTTGTTGCCGTGCAATCTATGCCGATGGCTCTTCCGTTGCCGGTCGTGATCCTCCTCGGGCTCACTGTGAGGTTGACGTAGAGTATGAAGCAAATGAGGTGATTTTTGGCGTTTTGGCAGTGGTGGTGGCGGTAGCGAAGAACCCGTGTTGTGAGGCGTCAAGCGGGACGACGCCAATGAGCTCGCCATGATGGCATTGGTCATGGAATTGAGCTGCATCGGCTTGGAGGACGACTGTAAGGGTTGTCTCCCCGGAGGTTCGTGTGTAGGCGATGGCGGTGCGCTGATAATCGATTCGCGCCTATTTGGCGGTGGCGGTTGTGATTTACTAGCCTTGGGCGTGGTTGAAGTAGTGCTTGATACAATGGGCAAACCCCACATGCTGTTCGGAGAAGTCGCTTTCGAGAGAGGTGTGTCCGAGTTGCCGCGTGGCCGACCGCTAGTAGGCCTAACAGGCGCCAGCCTATGGCTATTTCGTGGCTTTGGCGGGGTGGGTGGTCGTTTCTCAGCAGTTTTGCGTTTCTTGGGATCCGCTGATGGTGGTGACTGTACATCAGATGCCGGACCGAGGACAATAGCAGGTGGTAGCGTGCCAGATCGGAGGGAAGCGGCCCTGGTGATGCGAGTAGGTTTCGGTGACAGCACTTCTGGTGTTGATCTGCTAATGACGTGAGGCGTAGGAGACGTTTGCCTTGGTGTCGCGGGCGTGCCATTGTCGGGCTGTGACGGGCCAGGAGCACCGTCATCTTTTAGTTCCTTTGACAATGACAATGAAGGCGGCCTACGCGAATGCTTTCGTGGATTAGCTACTTCTCCGGTGGCGTCCAACTTATTCATCGCAGTTGTTGATTTGGATCGAGAAATGACTTTGGGAGGTGTCGTGATGGAAGACGGCCCATCGACCTCGAGAGTCTCTCTAGCTTTAGGCGGTGTCACGCGAGGTTTGCTTGCTGCCACTTGCGAAATTCTTTTCGATGCAGGAGCTGGAGTTGTTAAAGCTGAAGGTGTCGTGGTATCCATGACTGCTGGCGGTGTTGGCGGTCGTCGAGGTGCGGCTGCAGCAGACTTCCTGCCAGGCTGCGGAGGTGTCGGGGGGCCATCGGACGACTGGGCTTTGGCACTTCGTTGCTTGGAAGCCGACTTGGAAGTGGTAGGTCTGGCGGCGATGGTGGTCTGCTTGATGGGAAGTGATATCGGGCGTGTGCTCTTTCGTACAACAGGCTGTACTGGCGAGGACGCTGGTATTGTGCTCTTCCTGACAGGAGACAAAGATGCCGGCATTTGCCGTGGTGTCGAAGCATCCTTAGCGCCCGGGTTGTCCTCTTCAAACAAGGAAATGAGCGAGTTTGTTGTGGGAATCGGCTGCGAATCAACCGCATCAACATCTTGCAGCGCATTCACGCTCTGCATCCGCCTGGGTTTCCGCAACGCCGTCGGCGTCGGACTGCCGCCGCGACTCGCCGCCAACGTCGCCGCAATAAGGCTCGGACTTTTAGCATCCAGCTTGACTACGCCAGCCGGATACTGCGGCGAGAGCGAGAGGGCCAGATGCGACGACGGCGAAGTGGACGGAGCTCTCGCAGCAGCCGCGTGTGTGTGATTCGCGAAAGTCGTCGTCGGTGCGACGCCCAGCTGTTGCAGGCGCGCCGCCACAAGCCCCGCAGCGAGAGGCGTGTCGTCGGATTCTACCCCGGGCGGCGAGGTATCCGCAGTAACGAAGTGCTGATCCGGCTGCGGACGGAGATGCGAGAATCGTTGCAGGGCCGCGGCAGCGCCGGGACTCTTGGCCCTCTCCACCGATGACGTCGCGGCGAGGAGAGCGCCATTCTCGCGGTAGTGCTCGAGGCTGTGCTGCTGGTTCTGCAGGGGCGGGCTACGGCTACGGCTTCTGTCCGGCGTCGTGTTCGGGTGCTTGCTCGAGGAGCGCAGGCCGGCGGAGAGGGACCAATGTTGGGAGCTGGCGGGTTGCGGCGCGGGCGGTCGTTTCTGAAAGGCCAGCGAGGCGCCCTGTAAAGCGACAGCGGCGGCGTCGTCTGGCGACCCTGCGGTGCGGGAGCCAGCCGCAGGATTCATCACCAGGTGGCAGCTCGAGGTGACATTAGAGCCAAGGAGTTGGCAGAGCGAGAGGGTTTGCGAATCGGTCGAGGACGATGCGCGGGCGTTTCGGTGCTAGCGGCGGTGGTTGTTTGGTGATGGCGAGATGATGAGACGAAAGGAAGCGGATAGTGCGGGCTCAAGGGCAATGGCTTGGATAGAAATGAAAAACACGAAATGGAAAGAATAACGAATGAACGAGAAGATCTGCGAAATGAAAAAAAAAAAAGGAGAGGGGGGCAAAAGAGGGAGAGGTGAGGCGAGGTGGAAGTGAGGTGAAGGAGTCAACGTAAGGAGGTGGGTGGACAGACAGCGTCAACGGGCGGCAGTCGAAACAGTCGGGGCCTTTCTGGGAGAAGGAAAGGCTGCTGCACTCAAAAGATAGACTCGACAGTTCATTCAGGGGGCTGACTACCTATGGGTATTCGAGAAAAAATTCACCAAGTTCCGGAATGCTATTCGACACTGAAATATAATTGAATACTTGCATTTTGAATTATGATATTCCCTTGTGATATTATCTGGCTGGTCAATTCCGTCTGTCTGCAGACAGGGCTGGTTGTCAAACTGCGCCACAGCGGCCGATGCACCACAATCCAAGACATACTCGACCCGCCACAGGGGCAGTGGGCTGTCCCTGTCAATACAGGGTACAAAGTACGGAGACCAACACTCTCACGGTTAAAAGAAGGGCGGCATAATAAAGAGCAAATACGAACCATCCACTAATTATAAATGAACGTGGATATCCAATGCACGTCAATACGGGACACCGGTATACGTCATCCTCGCACATGACCCGACGCAAAGAGAGCAAGTCAACAACGCTGTACATTGTCCTGTATATATACCTCTCGAAGAACATTCAAGAACAAAAAAACAAGAACTAGAAAGCAATAATTCCAACGCCGTTGCTATTCCCAATAGAAGAAGAAGAAAGTCTCTCAAATATCTGCCAATCATACATATAGCAGTGGCTATTGTCTCGACCTGTTCCTTTCTTTTTTCACTCCTTTCCAACAGTACAAAGTATGCACAAATTAATGGCAGTCGCCATCTCCCAACCAAGAGACATTTCCAGGCTTCCAATATGGAGAGCAGAAAACCGCGATAGATATAACAGAACCTTGCCGCCGTGAGAGACGGCTTTGGCAGAAACAAAATAGACCAAGAATATGTATACGTAGCCCAGTACGTAGTAGTCGAATAAACAACAGAGGCAACAAGAAAAATGTACCAGAGTGAGGAGAATAGAAGAGAAGCCTTGCAATGTTCTCAGGCCAAATAAGGGTCATGTCGTGAGATGCATACGGTTCGTGTCATGTCGTGCACATTTCATCCGGAGCAGTGTGGCGAGTACATAATGTTCGCTTGTCAAAACACGTCCGAGTCACCCCATTCGCTCCCAGAAACGATACGGTTTCCGTCTTCGTCAATCATGACCGGACCCGTGTAGCCTATCGGCGGCGGTATCCCGCGTAACCGCTTCGGCTGAGCTGGCGCCGCGCCTTGGCTGTACTCAGGCTCTTGACGCTTGCACCGCGCCGCCCGCAGCTTGGCGTAGTAGGCGTCTGAAGCATCGGGTTCCGGCTCGCTGTTATCGTCGTATGTTTCCCAATTCTCAGACCCTGAAATCGCCGCTGATGACGTGTTCGAGACGTGCCGCGGCGGTCCCTCAGGCGTGTAGCCGTAGTGCCCAGCTCTAATGGTGGCGTACCGGTCATCGCCGTAGTCGGAGCGCTCTTGCGACCCTTGAGAGCCGTAGCGATCTCTTGACGTCTGCCATCTCTCGTCGTACACGTCTTCGGGATCAATGTCGCGAATGATATTTGGCCCTAGACCTGCGCCCTTGTAGGGATTCGACGGTGTTTGCAGCTCCGGCACAGACTTGAGGTCGCGCATCTTAGGGGGTGGCGCTCTCATCGGTGCGCCGTTACGCAGCGTCTCGCTGCGAGAATCCGGTCGCGGTCTTTCGGGAGAGTTGTTGCCGTGCTTCAAGTTGGAAAGCGGTGCGCGGGCAGGAATTCGCGATGGGCTGGTACGGCCGGTACGAGTAGGGCTTTCGCGGCCGGTACGAGTTGGGCTGGCGGTTCTGGCCACAGTAGACTGTATCGTTGTGGGAGCCTTCCTGGGTCCCGTGGCTGTGGGAGTCTTTGTCATTGTCCGAGGCGGTATCGACTTGGCAATGTTACCCTTGTGTCCAGATTTGGGCATCTTGGCGGTAGAGGGCGGTGCGCCGGCCGGCGTCTTGGAGCGGGTTGCTGGCACAGCCTTGTTCGAGCCACTCTCATCGCACTCGTCCAGGTATCTTTCGCCAAACACGAGGAATGGGCGGCCATATTCGTCCTCCCACCGCTCCAGCATCTTGACGACTTCGGCAGCGACCTTGGGAAGCTCCTTGGCAATACGCTTCCTCGACTTCTCCTCGCGCAAAAGCTTACCGGGGTCACGCTTTTCGCCCTTTTGCCCGCGTAGCATGAGTCGAGACGCATCCTGGCTCGAAGTAGCCAGTTCATCGCGCTCCTTGATCAGACTCTTGTGGCGGTCCACCAGGGCCAGCACAGGAGCCCGCTGCTCCCTGAGAGCTTCCAACCTGGCAATCTCGCGCTCGTGCGCCTCGAGAAGGGCATCGCTGTAGACGTCAGAAAAGGCCGGCGTGAATTCGAGCATCTCGTCTTCCGAAAAGTACAGGGCGTCCCACAGCGCTTGTAATTGGACGCGCGAGTCTTCGACAAACAGGTGCAGGTTTTGGCGCTTCATTTCATTCAATCGAGCCAGCTCGTCCTCAAACTCATTTATTTGGCGCAGGCCGCACCCGCGGTTGGCGTTGCCAAACGCTCTGGTCTCGGCTTCATCGATGCCCAGTTTTGACCAGAGCGCCTCAACGGCTGCCTTGAGATCGCGCAGTCTCTTCTCGCGATTCTTCTTTTCGTCGGCAAGGCGATCTTTCTTGGACTGAAGTCGCTTAATATCCTCGGCATGGAGACCTAGCTGCTCCGGCGCCTCGCGGTAGTATTTGACAACGGCGCCCTCCTGCTGGGCTTGGGGCGTGCCAAGCTCGGCCCACAGCTTGATGATGGTGTCGGCTAGCGACTGGACCGAGGCGATCCGGCGCGTGTATTCATCATAGACACGAGTGAATTCGCGGTCAAGTCTGTCGACATAGGAAGGGGAGAGGTCAAAGTTGGTCGGGATGGATTGGTTTGGGCCTGTGGGTGGTAGTGCAATTTGGACAAAGGTGGGCTCAAGATGCGACGAGTACGACTCGAGTGCTTGGACGAGCTCTGCAAGATATTAGCAAAAGGTTTAGCCTCTGAATTGAGATTCCAACATACTCTTTACTTGCTCGAAGCGCTCCCTATGCAGGCGAGCAATATGAGTCTGCTTTTCCCTCAGGGTTTGCAGGCAGTGAGTGAGGGGATACGTTATTGTGATGTCGTCGGTGTCATAGTCCCGTCGGCCCTTGGAATCGTCGAGCGAAGTCTCCATTTCGCGAATTCTGGTAATGATGGTCTTTGCTTCGTCAATCATTTCCTTCTTTTCGGCATTGACGAGGCGAACTTGGTTGTTGAGGGCCTCGGAGAGAGCCGAGAAGAGCTGTCGCAGAAGGAATTAGCACACGGCGGTTCCCAGCAGAAGTCGCGCAATCCAGGATGCCTACCTCGGACTCGCGAGCCTGGCGCTCGTGCGTGGCGACGCCAATTTCGTCAAACAGGCTGTGCAGCTGGCCAATACTGCTATTGACCTGTTGGGCCAAGTAGCTAGTATCCATGGTGTGCGGAACGTTGTGCGCGTGCGCGACGGGCAGAGGCAACGTTGCGTAATATCAGCGGCGAGTTGTGGGCGAAACGAAAAAAAGAAATCTCTGATCCGAGGAGTCGCCGATATGCGAGACTTTGATTGTTTGAAAAGAAAATGAAACGTGGGCTAAAGTCGGTCGGGTGTTGAGGGGGGACGACTGGAATGCTGTTGTTTACAATGATGGGATAGATGTTGCGATGGCGGATGCAAAGAGGGGACGGAGGATAATTGACAAGAATGGGAAGAGAAGAGAAGAAGACGGTAAATGGTCAGAGCATCGTATCATGCGCTGTAGGTAGAGAAGAACTCGAAAACCTAGAGGTCAGTCATTCCACGTCGTGATGGAAATGTTGAGCGACGTGAGATGTGCGGCTGTGAGACGGGAAAGAGATATCTGGAGGGACGAAGCTGTGTTTGCTCGCGGCGTATGGATATATCGTACCTAGGTACCTAGATACCTACCGACAAAACACGATTGATGAGCGCTTGTCAAGTGGCTTGTGCAGCTGCTCTCCTTCTGTATTTACTTTTCATCCACTGTTTAGCGTTTTGGTCGATCAATCCCGCGTTCTTCGTTGTCACGGCAACAACGGCAACCTCATCGATAACACGCCCCTAACAAAGACTAGCGGCAGTTTCAGACTCGACCCAGGTCTCGGTAATAAGTACGACTGATTGGCCTGCTAGACTTGCTCAACTCTTCCATTGACTTTACATTTGCTTTACTTGCCGAAGCCTAACTATTTGCCATTGTTTTCTGAGCCGTAATGAACGGGAGTGGCACTATGCTTTCCCACCCGCGTTGCTTCTAGTTGAGCTTGTTATTTGGTAACGCTGTGTTGTCATTATGACTTTGCTGCCACTGACAATCATTACCACCAGTCGATGCGCATGCACAACCGGCCGCAAAAGCAGGAACAAAGCAATGTCTTTATGCTCTCTGCAGTCAGCTGCCATATAAGCAGCAACTCATGCTCACATGACACGTTTTGCACAAATTTGCACGCCACTAGAAAGCGATTCGCCCATCGATTATGAGCTGCAGGGTACTAGTCACCAACTATGTGCAATGGCCGCTGATGTAGGCGACCTGCATCAAGCAGCTCATCTCTCATATCTTGAACACACACGTTGCTCCTGAATAAGAATACTGTTGAAGAATAATAATGTGAGCCGCTTTCTCGACAGAGAACTTGGCTGTATTATCAGCTGGCTATTTGCTGTTTATGTACTACTGGTACTAGCTTGACCCAATCGCCGACCCGGAGTGCTGTGAAACCAGTCGAGGCAAAAGTCTCTGCGAGAGCGGTATTACTGGATTATCTTAACAAATTTGAAAGCAAGTTCTGAGGTGTAAGATTATCACGCTTCAGAAGACAGGAATCTACTAATCCCTTTGCCATCATTGGCAACATCACCGCGACAATGCCGAAGCAAGCGTCGGTTGGCAGGCAGTTCACCCTACCTCGCTAACGCCTTTCGTCTCTTACCGGATCCATGACCTTGCTCGACGTTGTCTGGGTAATAGGAATCGGATGCGGACCTGCCTAGAACGCATTTGTGTATGAAGACTCAGGCCTCGGCTCTCGCGTCCCGTCAAGGCTTTTGTGCACGGAGCAATCACAGATTGATCGCATGCCCGATGTATGACGCCTGCCTTGATTATTGACTGTATAGACGAAGACACCGACACTCAAGCAAGTAGGCACCGACTAATGGACGAATGTGCCGCCGTTTTGCGTAGGACCTTGCTTTCCTAGCTCCGGCCGCGAGACCAACACGAATAACTCGCTGGCGAGCACCAGCGGGAACGCTCAACTACATATACTTCTATACAAGTCCCGCGTCTACCAACCGTCCCCCCAACCTTCGTCATCATCTTCTGCTTTCGGCTTCAGGTCAATCTTCTTCGCCACGGGCTTCGCCTTTGTCGGAGGCTTTGCGAGTGCCTTCTTCGCCGCAGGACCCGTCTTCGCCAGCCCCTTGGGCAACGGCTTCGAGGCAGTCTTTTTCTGCGATTGCGCTGTCAGCCACCCCGCAAAGTCGGGCTCACCCTCGTCAAACGGTGTCGCTGACGCCGTCGCGGGCGCCGAAATTGCTGATGGCTCGCCCGCAGCCTTACCCCATCCGTCGTCCTCATCCATGTCGTCCATGTCGCCCCAGCCACCCGCGTCGTCGTCGGCGCCGTCGCCGTAGAATTCCTCCGCTACAGCGCTAGGCGTGGGAGATGGCGCTGCGGTAGAAGCCGGTGGTGATGCGAGCGCTTGCCTGTGCAGTGTAGACGCTGACGACCTTGACTTGCGGGCATCCGGGGTGGGAGAAGCCGATACTTTCGGTGTCGGCGCTGACCCATTGGTGGTCTGCATATCGCCCGCGGCCGTCGATAGTTTGTTCGTAAACGACGATATGGCCCAGCCAGTCCAGCCCTGAGAACCAGCGATCGGCTGCGGTGTGCTCATGCGAGCAGCCTGGCCATCCCCAGCCTGTGTCGGCGGCAGCGCGGTGTCCGGCATATTTACTGCTGCCTTTTTGATCTTGGCCACGTACGAGTCCATGGCGCGGGTTGCCTGGTCACGGACAAGTTTCTCCTTGTCAATGAGTAGCGGGCAGAGTGCAGGAAGAATGCGTGTTGCGCAGTCTTCTTCTGTAAAGTATTCAGATGTTGCTGCCAAAGCCATCAACGCAGCGTTGCGTGCATGAACAAACGGGTCTCGCATCGACCGTGTAAAAGCGGCAATGAGGACCTTGGATCTTGACCCCGTTCCGAGATGTTTGGCGATCTTTCCCAGGCAAATTGTCGTGTTGGTGCGAATCCCAGCTTGTTCGTCGTTGGCAGTCTTGGCAAGGTGTTTGAGTAGCTCGCCATTGATTGTGCGATCCGAGAGCTTTGTGATTAATACCAAAACTGACTTGAGCGTCTGCTCTCGCACGATGGGGGCAGCGTCTGTGAAGCCAGCGACCTAGAAACTGTTAGTGTAAAGCAAGACAAATAGTTGTTACAACGGCACCTACAATTTGCGGAAAGATCTTGTCATTGGCAATTTTTTGAGGCAGTTGGTCAATGATCAGAGGCAGGCTGTCCAGCAGACAAACTCGAATGGCGCGGTCAGGATTGCCAAAGATCCTGACAATAAAGGGAATCATCTTAGTCTCAAAGTCGTCCTGCGACAGTTTGGAGGCAATCTTGAGCACAACACCAATGGCCTTGGGCCCACCACCACCAAATTCGACCGATTTCATTAGTTCCGGCAGGACCTTCATGATGAAAAAATCCTCGGGAAAGTCATCTGATACTTGCTCCAAGTCGCTTTGCCATTGTTAGTAATCCGAAATTGAGCAAAGACGGCGGGCACATACTCCAAAAATTGCTCGCGTTCTTCTTCGGATTTTATGCCCAGATTATCGATACCCTCTGTGAGTTTGATGAGCGGTGTGTCGAAAAAGGCGTCGCGACGGCTTCCTTGATCGAGGAATGCTGAGACAGAAATGCGAGCTTTCGGGTTCGCGTTACATAGTCGCTTGTAGCTAGAGTGCATCGTGGGAGGCACGCCGCGAGTCTGTCCAGCATTGTCTCGACCATTGTAGTCGCCATTGAATACCTCGTATATTAGCACACCAAAGTTGAAGGCGTCGACGGCCGAGTGA
This sequence comes from Beauveria sp. NWAFU-1, assembly GCA_024472245.1. Taxonomy (NCBI): domain Eukaryota; kingdom Fungi; phylum Ascomycota; class Sordariomycetes; order Hypocreales; family Cordycipitaceae; genus Beauveria; species Beauveria sp. NWAFU-1. Next base: position 575,230 of record JANBXD010000007.1, read on the forward strand.
GGGTTCTTCTTGATGATCTCCCAGCCACTTTGTACGACTTCTGGAGGCGAGTATCGAGCAGAGTCAGGAGCAAGGCTCCCGTAAGTCTGGTCGGGTCAGTATGATGAGCTGCTTTTTGTACCGGAATTACTGACATATATAGTTGATTCATCGTCCTTGACGCTGCTGAGGATTTCAAAGCCACCAAGTTTCCACTCGCCACTTTCAGAAGTATATACGGATCCGACCTTGACACAGCCATGAATGGAGGAGGCTTCAGAGTTGATAAATTTGAGAGTACGCTATCCAATGTCAGAGTGTATCTTGCCATTTTCGGGCTTATTTCGTACCGCAATGCCGTGTAAGCCCCATTTTATTGTTTCTGGGCTAAGAGACTTTCGTCGGACGTGCCATCGCAGGGGCACAACTCGCTCGGTGGCGATGTAGATATATGTTTCTGTCTATTCTGGTGTTAGGCAATGTAGAACTCGTGCCGGAACTATGATACCGACCTCCACCGTATCGAGGACCTTGATTACACCAGGGTGGCGGATGGTGCGAAGCTTTCGAAGGGCGTTTCGGGCGAGGGGCAGGAGACCTCTGTGGGCGGTAATGTCGAAGGAAAAGATGCTGCAGTTGGAGCCATCTTCCTGAAAGTCAGTCAGAGGTTATCCAAGATGGCAGAGTTCGTCGCGCAGCGCAAATTACCCTCTTGGTGCCATTGTACAATGTCCAGATGGACTCGTCGACGTCGACCCTATCGCCAAAGCTGTATGGAAAGGGCGGCCCTTTGGCCATGGCCGAGGCCACGGCCGACTTGAGAAAGTCCATGACTTGCAGACCTTGGGCGGTTGTAGAAGGATATGAGAGTATCGGCAGGCGAGAACTATGGCGAGGGGCGCATTCAGCAAGTTGATTGCGAAGTTGGATATATTTCTGCGTGTTGGCATCTAGAGGGTAAATACGGTAAATACCTACCAGAAGACATGGTGTCAAGTGCCCCGCGCTAGCACGTGGAATTGGAGGCGTTGGCGTAAAGCAAAGTAGGTTGACAATTGCTTTTAAAGACAGCTAGATTGCGAGAATATTCTACTGAATTGTCATGTCACGACCTTCTGAAGCGAATCATGTCTGTTTTTTTTGGAATTATCAATGCGCGTAGGTTGTTCTAGATGTTGATGCACGCTCTGCAAGTCACAAAATTATAGCAGCCTTGTAGTGGCGTTTGGTAGGCTCTTGACCTTGAACTGCCCCTCCCTCCACTGTGGGGCACTGTACATTGGCCGTGAATAAGCCTGCAAACGGGCTCAAAGCACTATCCTTCGTTTTTCAACACTGACTTCGAGACTCGATGATATTTTCACCCAACTTTGGCAGGCGGTCTCTTCTGGCAGCCCCGATGCACCTCGTGCCGCCAGCCGCAAGAATACGGTAGGATTCGCCTACAATCGATGCAATTGGGCGCCCCAGCCTGCTGGCTCCATTTCGCCTTATTGCGCTGGATGGAGCAGGCTCGCGCTGGCTCTGTATATATTCGGACTAATTTCAAGACCCGACTTCCCAGCGTTCTGGTTTCGTTCCTCGACTACCTCAAGACCTCGCTGCTAATAAAGAACATTCATGCGCGTCCTCTGCCTCAGCCGACTGTTGTCATTCACGGTCTGTCATTTCCTTCTTCCATCTTCCTTTCTACACTTTCCAAGACTCGAATGATGCCCAATGGTAAAAGGTCTGACCGAACGAAACCAACTGGGACCTGTGCCACCCAACTGTTCCGCTGCCCTTCATCGGGCGGCTAGACACATGCCCCCAGTCAGGCGTAGCCGCAAAGACTCGCTCACCGTCTTTGCCATTCCTGACTGGCGTACAACAAAGCCTGACCCTACCACTTTTTGGAGCCTTGGTCATTGCTGCTCAACTGATCCAGGCCAAAGGCCGTGGCAGACAAGCCACTGCCTAGTCGCAGTTTAGGGACACAGGAACCGTTGCGTTCCAAGTTTGAAGTTGCAAGATAACTGAAAAGATCTGACGAGGAAATTTCATTGTGCTTACTATTTGCTATATATAATTTGAAACACGCGCTGACATAACACTGCTAGATAACCCTCATGTCCAGCTCGCGGGACACTGAGCGCGATTACCTTTCCGGGGTGGCTCAAGTGCTGTCGCATTGAGCAAGTCATGACATATTCGGGACTCACTAGGATAGGCGGACCTTGAGCCCTGAATTAGACTGCACCCAGACTCGACTTCCGGGACTCATCATGAATCTTCATGCCGCCCCGCAACGGACCGGGCCGAAGTCCTCAACACCCAGCCGTAGCAGCGAGGGGACCGGGCCAACAAAGACTCGCACACTCGCTACGTCTAGCAAAAATGCTGAAAGCAGGGTCCAAAGTCCGAAATGGACTGCCAAACGAACTCAACGACAGTTTTCATTCCACACAAAACCTCTTAGCTCCCAAACTTTGCGCCGACTGCCACATTTGCCTGCTTTTCCTGACAATTTACACAACTCGGCGAACGCAATACTGGAGCATGAAATCGCTGCGCCTCCGGCGGGGAGCCTGACTGACCAAAGTCAACGGCTGGCAGCTGGCAAGCAAACAGCTGGAGACGATCAAGGCATCAAGTCACCTTTGCGTATGTCTGCAAACGCATCAAACCCACACTCGCCAGACCATACTCCTCCAAACAATGTTACAAATGCCACCATGGCTGATGAAGCAGAATACGAGATAAGGGTGATGAGCGACATTACCACTATTCATGTAGGCGCCGCCAGCGCCACCAGTGCGCCCCGCTCCTTTGAAATCACAGATTTGACTCTGTCGTCTGACGAGAGCGACGCGGCCGCCACTACTGATTTGCCTACTACCAAGGTCAAACGGGGGGACATGATTGATGCGCCGCCGGTCTTGTACAAAGTCGAGAGTTCCACGAGCGGTTATACGCGTGGCCTCGCGCCGCCAGCCGGAAAAAGAGAGCAACCCCCAACGCCGAAAAAGCTACGAGCACAGATTCCTGTCTCAGACACTAGTGCGAGTCGAATTGGTATGAGCCGAGAAATCATATACATCGACAGCAGCGATGAAGAAGAGGAGCGTCATTCCGATGCCTCCTCACCTATACGCAGTCAAGCCCTTGAAAAGTCGTCTTTCAATATGCCAACCTCGAACCCCCGAGGAATGTCGATAGACGACATATGCTCACCGAGGAGCCCCCAGGCTGCTTCCGTCGACAACAACAATGCAAGCACCGATGACGAGTCGTCTTTCGATATGCCGCCGATTTCAGAGCTCCGCACAACTTCGGTGGAAGAAATTTGCTCACTGGAAAGAACACAAGCCCCTCCCACTTTTGTTAACAGACGCAATGCAAGCGCCGAAGACGAGTCGTCTTTCGATATGCCGTTTTTAGAGCCCCGCACAACTGCGGTAGGAGACATTTGCTCACCGGGAAGAACACAAGCCCCTTCCACTTTTGTTGACAAACGCAATGAAAGCGCCGAGAATGAGCCACCGGAGATTAACGTCGCGTTAGCTGTCTTGCGCAGGACTCACATCAGCAACAAACGTAAACTTAGCGAAAGCAGTGACAAGACCGACTCTGCTGTCGTAGACCAACCCACACGAGCGCCTAGGCGATTCGCCGCGATGAGAAGACAGCCCAAGAGCTTCGACTCTGATGCCTTTGATGCCATGATATATCGTCAGAGCGATACACAACCACCACCTAGCCTTGCTATTTCCCGCCCCGCAATGGCATCAAGCGCGGGCCCTGCAGCATCGAACGCATCCCCCCACGACGACAGGATGTTTGTCTCAGCCAACCCAGCGATCCACGGACCTGTGGAGCGGTCAGATAAGTGGTGGAAAGACAAGGCACTGGAGATTCGCAAACGGCCAAAGCCCAAGCACTGGTTTGGCAAGCCGGAGGAGCGCATGCGCTGGCTCTGCACCACGCAGCAACAGGAGGAGGCGAAGCGTCGCGCGCAGCCTAGAGGCCGCCAGACACGGCAAGACCCCCTGCCCGCTGGCTACAAGCGTGTGATGGACTTTGGCGACGTGCCTGAGGATCAGCTGCCAACTGATGTGCGCAGCAACCCCGACTGGGCTAGGGCGTGCGCGTGGATGCGCAGCATGAGGGAGGAGGAAGCGGCGTTGCACCGCGGTGTGGAATACAGGACACAGAGGGCGTGGCAGCATTATCAGGACATATTGAGGGAAGCAGAAGAATAGTACTGGACGCCGTTTTGTTTTGGTCCTGTGTTTACGCAAGTAAATGGGATTCGGGTTTTGCATTATTTGGGACACAGGACTGTTTATGAGATCCGAAACGTTGCAATTTGTAGCAATAAGAGCGTTTGTACGTGAACATTACGTGGGACGCACTGGAAACTGGCCCTACGGTAGCATAGCTTAGCGGAAATCCTACGAGTACCATGAACAAGCGTGAACTTATGTGTGCGAGAGATGTTTTCGTAGTATTTATGAACTTGTACGGTATTTGGACGTGGGTCAGTATCCGCAATTTGATCATTTTGACAGCTCTCGAGGCTAAACTTTTGAAGATGCGAAAAAATATCCAAGAGACTAGGATGAAACAGGGAAAATAAGAAGAAAAACAAAAGACTCCAAACAAAACGACCAAAATTATAGCATGCCGACTCCTTCAAATGATTTCAATCAACTTCATTTTGCTCCTCCCCCTCTTATATACCCTTGGACAACAGATTCAGCGCACTGCCCGCCAGGATAAACCCTGCCTGGTCCTTGCTCACTGCGTGCCTCGTCGGGATCAAAATCTCCTCGCCCGTGTCCTTCTTGGTGACCCTCAACTGCACCTCGCCGGTGCCACCGTTGCGCAGCATCTCGTACAGCCCCACGGTGGCGACCTCGTCGCCGGCGCCGATCCTGTCATAGTCGACTTCGTGCGCAAACGTCAGCGGCACGACGCCTTGCTTCTTGAGGTTGGTCTCGTGGATGCGCGCAAACGACTTGGTCAGGACGACGCGGGCGCCCAGGTAGCGCGGCTGCAGCGCGGCGTGCTCGCGCGCCGAGCCCTCGCCGTAGTTGTGCTCGGCGACGACGAGCCAGTCCTGGCCGCGGGCCTTCCAGCGGGCTGCGAGCGCGGGGATGGTGTCGCGGGACCCGTCGAGGTCGTACGCGGCGTTGACCTCGCCGGTTTCGGCGTTGACGGCCGTGTTGAGCGTGTTGGTGGAGATGTTGGGCAGGTGGCCCTTGTACTTGAGCCAAGGCCCGGCGGCGGAGATGGTGTCGGTGGTGCACTTGCTGGTGATTTTGACGAGCACGCGCAGGCCGGCAAGGTCGGACGCGGGGAACGCGGGAAAGGGCTCGAGAAAGGCGAGACGCTCGGACGTGGGCGCAATGGCGACAGGCACGCCGGGGTCCGCGGGCTGGGAGAGCACGCCGAGGGAGGCGACGCCGGACTCAAACGGCGTCTCGGGGCCCTCTTTGCCGCGGGGCGGCGAGAATTTGAAGTCGCGGCCGTCGGGCGTCTTGAGGGTGTCGGTGACGGGGTTGAAGGTAGTGGCGCCGGCAAAGGCCATGGCGGTGACAATCTCGGGGGAGGCGAGAAAGTTCATGGTTTCCGGGTTCCCGTCGTTGCGGCCGCGGAAGTTGCGGTTGTACGACGTTAGGATGGCGTTGGGCGTGCCCTTGCTCACGCCGTCCTGGCGCTGCCACTGGCCAATGCACGGCCCGCACGCATTCGACAGCAGCACGCCGCCCGCGCCCTCAAAGGCCTCGAGCGTGCCGTCGCGCTCGAGCGTCGCGCGAATCTGCTCGCTGCCGGGGGTGATGTAAAAGTCGGCGACGGGCTTGAGCCCCGCGGCGGCCGCCTCCTTGAGGAGCGACTCGACACGCGTCATGTCCTCGTACGAGGAGTTCGTGCAGCTGCCAATCAGGCCCGCCGAGAGCGCCTCGGGCCACTGGCGGTCCCGGACTGTGTCTTTGAACTTGGACAGCGGCGTGGCCAGGTCCGGCGTGAACGGGCCGTTGATGTGCGGCTCCAGCGCCGACAGGTCAATCGTGATGCGCTCGTCATACTCGGCGCCTTCGTCGGCCTGAAACCGGAATCGCGCGTCGGCCGTCGTGCCGGCGCCGGGAAACGCCTGCAGCGCATCAATGTTGGCAATGGCCTGCGCGCGGCGCGTCGACGCCAGGTATCGCGCCGACGCCTGCGTGTAGGGAAAGATGGACGTCGTCGCGCCGACCTCGGCGCCCATGTTGCAAATGGTGGCCATGCCGGTGCAGCTTAACGACTCAACGCCGGGCCCAAAGTACTCGACAATGTAGCCGGTGCCGCCGCGGACCGTCAGCTCGCCGGCGAGCCGCAGGATAATGTCCTTGGGCGAGGCCCAGCTGCTCAGCGCGCCCGTCAGCTCGACGCCAAGGATCTTGGGGGCCTTCAGCTCCCACGGCGCACCAACCATGGCCTCTACCGCGTCGGCGCCGCCCACTCCAATCGTGACCGTGGTGAGGCCGCCCGCGTTGGGGCTGTGGCTGTCGGTGCCGAGCATCATCAGGCCGGGGAGGGCGTAGTTCTCCAGCACCGTTTGGTGGATGATGCCCGCACCCGGTGGCCAAAAGTCCATGCCGAATTTGCGCGCCGCCGACTCTAAAAAGTCAAACACCTCCTTGTTGGTCTGGATGCCCGAGGTCAGGTCGTCATCGGCGCCCTTAGACCCGACAATCAAATGGTCGCAGTGGATGCTCGCGGGGATGGCGGGCCGCTCGAGGTTGCATGACATGAACTGCAGCAGTGCCATCTGAGCCGAAGCGTCTTGCATGTTAACGCGGTCCGGGTTGAGGCGGAGGTTGGCGGTGCCGCGCACGCTGCGGCCATTGCTCGTGGCCGTGAGCAGCGACTCCTCGACATTGTGCAGGTGGCTGTAAAGAATCTTCTCGGCAAGGGTCAGGCGCTGGGCACCGAGCACGCGTCGGACCTCCGTGTACTTGTTGAAAAGGCGCTCATAGGTGGGCGGCAGCGACGTGGCCGTCGAGAGGGCGCGGGCGGTGGTGGTGGTGGTGAGGCGGCTGGTGAGTCGAAGAGAGGCTACGGAGCCGGAGCGTAGCACAGCGGAGCGGACAAGAGTCTAGAGGGTTAGTTTTAATACATTAAAGCAAGTAAAACAACAGAAAAATAGGACATACCGTCATGGAACCTCCACGGCGGCCAGCCATTGCCATTGGAGCCATCTTCGCGATGAACTTTTTTAGGTTGAAGGTGATTCATACAGAAAAGATGCTGGGGGCTTTTTAGTTTTGCCCGGTTGCTCGGCTGCGTGGTCGGAGTGGGGCAGATTGCAAGAGCAGCACTGGTTATAGAGGGTCTGGGGGCTATTATTTGGAAATTAATGCCATATGATTGGCCAGAGCGAGGTATAACATGGGCTGGGGGGCTGCAGTCAGCAATAGGAACGTTGCAGCGAATTGTCCCCCACGATGAATATCAGTGACAATAGTCTTTCAAGGCGCATCTGAATCAAGAAAAAACACACATACATACTTTGATGACTCTCAGAATTGCCCGGACTATCTCTCTTGATTTGTCTCCTCTTGGCGATGCTGAATTAGTGGATGCTAATCTCTGTTGCATCTCCAAGGCAAGGCACTTCAATGTTCTGCAGCTCTAGCGCTTGCGCAATGGCCACCAGCACTCTTTATTACAGCCCCACTGTATAAACAGTCCGCAATCGGGCCTCGCTCACCACGTCATACTGCATTAACATATTTGGGTGGTGATAACTTCGAGACAATAACAATCTTACAGCCTCGAATACAATGAATTGTCTCTTATCGCCAATCTTCACATTGCCATCATTAATTGTCCGGATATATCGAGTCCGCGTCCATCTATCTTACATGACGACCACAACACACTCACACAACACGAGCACGTTCCTGATTTTTTACACCACCGTCCCTATGCCCAAAAGCAACGAAACATAATTGCCGCTTACAATGTAAATTAAAACTCCGCCATTCCGTCCGCGTCCTCCAACCACAGCGCCGCCAGGTCCCGCGCCAATCCTAGCCGCAGCTTACGCAGCACCTCGCCGCTCTTAGTCGATGCATGCCACTGCTTGCGCCAGTCCCATCCCCTTTCAACCTTGCCCGCCCCCACCACCGATTTGTGCAGCTGGCTCGCCAGCATCGAGCTACCCGTCATCATGTAGCTGCTCGCCCCTAGCGCGTTGGTCGACTTGCTCATCAGGTCCGCCGGGGTCGATCCCTTGAGCCCTTGGCCGGACGCCAGCACCAGCTTGAAAAAGTCGTCGCACGCTTCATAGACGCGCGAGCCCACCGTCTGCAAGTCTTCAATCGCCTTGAGCACAATGTCAATCTGCTCTAACGACACCGTCGAGGGATTTTGACCCAAAAACACTGTGGCTTCGCCCAGCAGAGCCAGCAGAAAATCTTCGCTGACCACGGCGTCTCGTGTGTCGTCGTATAGACCGCCTCGGATGTTATCATCCGCACTAGAAATGACGGCCACCAGTGCCGACGCAGCCTGCTTGCGTAGCGACAATGCCTTGGACGACGATGCGTCTACCAAGGCACACTCGTCTCGTAGCTCGTAAAACTTGCGAAGCGTTGCGTAGCCACTCAGCATTCGGCCCAGCAGTTGTGCAGCCTCCAGATCCTGCGTCGCTCTCCTTTCTAGCGTCTCTGTACGGTTGCGCAAAAGATTCCTCAGGTCCTTGTCCAGCTCCTTCTCCGCCGGATACACTGTCGAATACACCAGCGAATAAGACGTAAGTAGAAAGAGCACTTCACGAACCCGCTCTGTCTTGTGCGATAGCGCAAAGTACCACAGAGCTTCACCGTATCGGTGAGACTCTTTGGCTAATATATCCGCAAATGTCTGCGTCCAGTTAGTTTCCGCCCTCACACGTCACTGCCAAGTCAAATGTGCTTACTTCGGCAGTCTCTTCGGCAAAATTGACCATGCCCAGCTCATTCAGTATCCTCCACATCTTGTCCACCGTGGAGCTCGAGTCCTGGTCAAGTGTCACGAGCAAGTCCCGCAGAAGCTCGCTGACAGTCTGTTCCGACTTTTCCGGGACATCCATGCGACCCAGCACCTCGATTGCCACTTCCCACCCGTCTCGCTGCGGTGTCAAGTGCTCAATGCCGGCCAGTTCACGTGCATAGATAACCAGTGTCGTATCCTTGATTCCTTGCTTCTCGTCGTCGGATGGCTGTGTGATTCCCAACAGAGCTAGGTCGTCTGTGTCCAGACCATCTGCCGGCAAGTCGGGCCATAGCTTCTCTCGCGGTAGCCATTCGCCCAACGACGCAATCTCGGCACACGCGCTTGCTACAGGCAGCGACCATATTCTCAGGCACCCAATAACGGCTGTGATGTTACCTTCGAAAACGGACGCAATAGTAACCTCGACGGGATCCATCGTGTTGGGATTTAAATCAGACTGTATCACCTTGTGAAAGGCGGCAGATAGGCGGTCCAGGTAGTCATCCGAAGCACCAAACCGGCTCGTTGTCGGCGCGTTGAATCCGCTCTGTGTGATGCGTAGATTCTTGCGTCGCTGTGCGCTGTCGTCCCACCAGCCGAAAAGTCCCACTGTGGCCTCGCACCAGTCTTGGGCAGTCTCCAATATGGCATCGTGTTGACCGAGGACTATACCATACACCATTTGCAGGTGCTCGTAGATATCCCATGGGAGCTGGCTTGACGCCTCCTTTGCCATTGTAGACATGTATTGAGCAGAAACATCGAAGCCTCCATCAAAATCGTCGATTTGCACACCACGACCCTCTGCAAATAGAGTCAGTCTGTCCAGTGAGCCTTTGGCGTGGACGCGGAACAGTGTCCAGGCACTGTTCCATATATCCCAGTCGCCGGACGCGCCAGGGCACTGATCTAGAATCTCGCACGTAGCTGCAGCAAAACGTCGAACATTGTCAAGCGCCTTGCCCGTGTATACCTTTTCGCCATGCGTTCCCTTGTGCACATGCTCCCATCCAGCATTCCTCAGCAGCTCAGACGCCTGGGCAACATTTCCTCGAAGCAAATTATTTCGTAGGGTTTGCCAAAACAAGCTGTGACATGCAGGACTGGGCTTATATTGGTTGCTCTCGCGGATCTGATTGGGGAAGAAATTGTGACTATCGTTCATCCACCGAAAGAGAGTTTCTGGCAGCGGAGGGATCTTTTCATGTTTGCCTTCATAGTCGGACCTTGTGTGGTGCATGCGAAGGATGAGAGTGGCGACATACATGGCCTTTTCGAATGGCTGGGCCTGTAAGCCGGGACCAACAGATGCATAGTCTTCTCCCTCGGGCGGCGGGAAGGTATCTAAGTGATCCTCCCAAAGTTGCAGCAGGTCGTGCGAGGTTGTGGCGAGAGAATCGTCCATCACGTCCACATCTTCCTCGGCCCCAACACCGTCGTTGTAGAGACGGCTGACCAGCTCCTCGTTCTTGACAATCAGCTCAGTCGGCTCGGTCAGAGTAGCGGCGTCTTGACTCGTGTAAAAATCTCTCGCAATCGTGCCGAATCGAAACTCGGTTTTCCTTGTCGACGAGCCAAAGTGTACAGATGATCGACGGAAAATGTCCTCGGCTTCTTTGCGTACCCTTTTGGTGGCAGCAGGCGTATTCAGCATGATGAGATCCTCGCCGATAATGGGCTGGCCGTATGGTCTATCGTCGTGTCGCATGTTGAGGAACATGTCGCCCAGCTCGGATCCATCGTCGTCTAGCGTGGCCTGGTCCGCCTGGTCCTGCTTGCTCTCCATCTCTTGCAAAAGAAATTGTTCAATTTCGGCCTCCATATCGTAAGCATCAGCGTCGGCACCAGAGTCTTGAGATGCATCCTTGCGGGAACTGCGAAAGAGGCTACCAGGCTGGGGAGGCAGCTCGTCTTCACCCTCGGCATCCATGTCTTCGCCTTCAGCATCCTCATCGAAATTAAACTGTCGACTCAGTCCAGAGGGCCCGAGTTCACGCCCTCTGATGGAACGCCCCAAGGGAGCATTGCTGGCATCGCTTCGGTCAAACACGTTGCGTCCTGGACCAGAACCGCCAAAGTTAGGCTTGCTCAAGCCGCGCATCATGGAGCTGCCCAGGAAAGCGTCGGAAGGGGCTCCAGCAGGCGTAGTCGAAGCTGCAGATGAGGGCGGTAGCTGGAAAGCAGGGGTCATTGAAGGTTGATCCCCAACACTACGCGTGCCATGCCCGCGTCTTTCGGGCGTCGACGGCGCACTGCTGGAAGGGCTGCTGGAAGGGACAATGAAGCGGCCCGCCATGTCTGCGAGTGCGCGTCACGGAGGGGTACAATGGCTCAAAGAAGACGTGCAGAAGAAGTCTGAAGGTTGATGACGCACGCCGGAGCCTTCTGCCTTAGTTCACGTGCCGGGCGTGTGAGGGCAATCGCAGCAATCACAGTCAAGAAAGTTGAGTAGAAGCTTGTGAGTTAGAGTGGCGCGCCTAAAAAAAGCTTGGGGCTGGTTGGCTAGCAACTGCACAAGTGGGCCTGTGTAAAGAGGCTAAAGGAGTACCTGGTACCTGTAGAAGGCTGGCTACGACGCGCTCTGATTGGCCAGAGCTGGCGAGTGACCTACTGTTGTTGATATCAAAATTCAGTTGTTGATTTAGCAGCCATCATGTGTAACCACGTTTGCCGCCTTCGAGTAATTAACTACATTCTCGCTCGATAGATACCGTATACGGACTGGAATAACAAAATGGACAAGTAAGGACCGGCAGCTAGTATTTTGCAAAATAAAATGCTAACCACGATTGTAGATAATCCATGCCGACCCCTACCAACACGTCAACTAGACTCTTCATTTTTCGTGTTAATCGTAGACGTTTGGCGCCGTGGAGGAGTGATAAGCACGATACTTGAACGACAAGACGAAACAGCTGCCGAGATGTTGGAATGCTGCGTTTGATGAAGGGTTTTCAAACGAACAGTCATGAACAGTCTCGTGCAGTGACTAATCCAAGCCTCCATCGAAAACAAATGTTTTGGCGCGGTTCTGCCAGCCTTGTCTCCTTCCCTGTTCCTGCAATGCGTCGAGCTGGGTATCCGTTGCCTCTGCTAGCTGGGGTCACAACATGCCATCGAAGCTCGCTACCGTGACCCATAACCCCTGCTTCACGAATGCACTGCACTTACAGGGAAGTGCCCGGATTTTTCGGATTTATTCATCGTCACGACAGATGCATAATATATTCACTTGGTCATCTATCCATGTACGTACAGAGTAGTGACCCTCTAGAATGCTATCGACTACTGCTTTCTTTAGCTTCCTTTCTTTGGTCTTTCTCTGCCCTTTGTTTTCTTACTCTGCTTTTCTCCTTTTCATACTCGATTTTTTCGAGTTTAGAATAAAATGCCGGAACGGATCTTGTGTCACCAATCCTCGGCCCCCGAAATATACTTAGGTACCTATGGTCTCGTTGCCTGCCTGTTGCCTAAATACCAGTTGCCTGCCTCGTGAACGGGAAAAGAGAACACAAACAGAACAACGTAGGCAAGCTGATCTTTTGGACAGATGTGATGACAACATCAGGACCAGAATTGGCGCTGAACGATGACGAAACCAATTTTGCAGCGTCGTCCTCCATAACCAATACTGGGTCGGCGCACGATACAGCAGACATGGCACCTGCTGCCGAGGCCGCAGTTGCGCGACATGATCAACGAGACTCGCGCGCTGCGGCGCCAATGTCCATTTACGCCGTCTTGCGGGCCGAATCTCGACGTCGTCTTTACGTGCATCCGATTGTCTGGACGGCACATCACCTGGAGCTGCTGGGCGCCCGCTTTGACGCGATAATTCGACTCGATCGCCAGTCCACTGGGCGCACTCAAGCTACTTCCTCTGCAAGCGACGAACAAGCGCAGGCATTGAAACCTTCCTGGAACAATAGAGCCAGTCTCTATGTAGCGGAATCCTTGGCGAGACGGCACGATCCGGAACGGCAGAGAGCGACGCTGGGAGAGCTACTACGAACCTATGGGCTGAAACAGGTTGACATTGGCGGGTACGTCACTTAGCGAAAAGAAGAAAAACAATTTACAGAAGAACTGGAGATCTCTAACGCGTCGTACGCTTAGGGACCAGCGCAAAATTGCGATGCAGTTCAGAGGCCGTACTGTTTGCCATTTGAGGGTACAGTGCGTGTGGTCGACCAAGACGGGGGATCGAATGATGGTCTCTACCAACCTTGACTCGATATCGGAATCGCGACACCGGTGGGTGCAAGGAGGGGAGTCGAGGTTCCGCTTATACGACCGCGGCGACACCGCCGGGTATATCATGCGGGGCAAGAAGTTGAAGGCGCTGCAGCCGGCCGAGGCGTACCAGGATCCGTACATCTGGGGACTGCTCATCGCGTTGGCGCAGGCGCAGAGGAAGAGGCAGGCGGCGGCGCCCGACGACGCTATGGCGCGCTTGAGGGTGTGCCTGCTCGCCTTCCCGGGTGCCCAGGCGCGGCAGCTGTTCTGCTACCGCGGCTGGGTGCCCGCGGCGATGCTCCGTAGGTTGGACGAGCCGTCAGCCGAGGTGGCATGTCCGAGAGTTGCGATTGAGGTCGGGACGATAGACCTCACAACGCAGGGGGACGTAGCGCGGCGCGTTTGGGAGTTGTTGCGTGAGGAGAAGCTCGTCTGAGATGAATGATGAAGAGAGAAATAACTAGACCAGTAAAAAAATCATGTGATCTGTATCTGCAAGTTTATAAAAGACCCTTGTGACAAGGGCGGTTTTGTCAAACCGAAGCCACGACCCGCGCACCAGATTAACTTCCGAAAGTATTATTGCGTCTTTGGCAGTGAAACAACTGTCTTGCGCCACTGGCGCCGCGTTCTCAGCTGCCATTCTTTTCAATTGTGTGTGGCGTCGCGGCTCGCTCCTTATAAGTTACATACACCCGTACCCGTAATCCCTGTATCGATATGCTTCGTTCCAAAGCCTCCAGCAGCAATGATATTGAGCAACAAGACGACATCAAGGTTGGCATACCGCAAAACAGCTATTCGTAGCGGCTCTAATAGAATCTCACTAACGTACCTTCTGTACCAGCGGCATCCGACTCCACCGCCTCCCTCTCTCGAGTACATTCCCGTTTACGGTGAATGGGAACGAAAACGCTACCCCAACTGGCCGGATGCCAGATTCCAGATACCCGCTACAAAGGAGCATGCCGGGCAGGTCTACTACCTCCGCAAGGGAGACTTGGTCGGTTTTGGAACCACTGCGCTGGTAGAACGACTGCCCTCGGGCAATGCAATTGTGAAGACGCCTCTTCAAAACCCCCTCAACTCGGCCGAAGAACACATGAACCGCGAGGCCGTGGCTCGCGAAGCCGAGGTCTATCAACGCCTGAGTAGTGGCGACGGGAATGACATGCCGACAATCCCGAAATTCTTAGGCTGGGATGCGCAGTCCTGCACTCTGACCCTTGAACATCAGTCCAACGGAGATCTGGCTACATATTTTAGGGACAATGACGCCGCGAGCGGTGTGGGCCTTAAAACTCGTGGAAAGTGGGCGACTCAGGCAGCTCAAGCGCTGGCGAGCCTTCACGACAAACAAGTAATTCACGCCGACGTAGCCCCCCGGAATTTCCTCTTAAATAACAGCTTAGATCTGTGCATCTGCGATTTCGCTGGGAGTATCTTTCCTGGGAGTCCTGTAGAAACAGGCGCTCCGGGATCGAGGTACCAGACAGGTCCTTGGGGGAGGGGTTATGTACCTACCAAGGCTGACGACCTTTTCGCTCTTGGATCGGTACTGTACTTTATTATGGCTGGCAATGAGCCCTACATCGATCTAATGGATATTGAGGTTGAACGCCGCTTCCAAGCAGCTGAGTTTCCCGAGACGGGCTCGCTCCAATACGGTAGTGTTATAGATGACTGTTGGCACGGTAGGCTTACTACTGCCCACGCTGTGATGCAAGCTTTAAATGGCAAGAATGGGTATAGTGCAGAAAGTAGTTCATAGGTAGTGTTCCTCGCCTAGCCGTAATCTAAAAGGGTGGGCGCATTCACGCTCTCCATCGCCTCCATAGATGCAGATGCAGTAGCCCCAAAGATGGGCAAACACGAGCGCTAACTTTATTGAATTCCGTACGCCGTACTTTTGCTTGTGTAGCCGCCATTGTTGTGCATGTACGATTCGCTGACTGTGGCTGCGAGACCCTGTGGCTAGCCGGTGGGACATTGCTGCCTAGCCAAGCTCACGTGACTTCGCATCATTTGCGCGTCCTCAGCACAGACCAGTGGCGGATTGCCCGCGTGGTGCACCGCGACAGCCTGGCCTTTGCCCAAGCCGGCCTAGGGCGGGCGAGGCCTGTTGCACTGCGCGGGGCCCAAAGACTGGCCCAACAAAGTTCGCCCTTCACGTACGCGCCCTTTGTGACTCGCTGCACAACCTAAGCCCACTCGCGACTCACGACTTCTGTCTCATGTCGTCCACATAGGGGGCAATCGCTTGCTTTTCTTTCTTCCATCTTCCCTCTTCTGTGTCACCGTCTCCGTGTTCTACTATTAGCCTCCCGCCTTGGCAGTGATTCCAAGTCACCCAGCAGCAAGCAAGGTTTCCTTTTCGAGGTAACCAAGGTGGATCGAGATTGACTATACACGAACATCCTCACACCTTGTGCCACTAGTTTGGCCACTGCGGAGTCCAAGCCTGGCATCCGTTGCCATATAAGTAGGCGGAACCCCCCCGGCTCTCTGCCAGTCCTCATGCATATGAACACCATCGAGTAAGCGCAGCGCATTCCTGTCGCAAACAACACCGCACTTCACATCGCAATACCAAAACGCGCGACGTTGACTCGGTTACTATTATAGCGTCTTGGTTACTGGTGCCGCCGGCATACTGCTCGCGCGCTCCCTCTTTAAAATGATTCGCGACAGAGAGCCTCAGGGCGTTCCTTCATCGCCTTCACCACAACGCGACGCGCCACGAACAAAACGAAGACGTCCCGCAGTATCGAAACCCCTACGGAAGCGCCTCCCACGTCGCGTTGCGCCAGGCTCTGTTCTTGATATAATGCGACGCAACTCCGGCACTGCACTGTTTGTACGGCCGCTCTGCTGGACAGATAGGCATGCAGAGCTTCTCAAAGTCCAGTTCAACGAGCTGCCCATCTGTGATACACCGATGCCGGTGATCGAGCCTGGCTCGCCACCCTCAAAAGGACTCATGCAGCCCTCACAAACCATTGTGAAACTTAGCGACACGCTTAGCGATATACTGTCGTACAAGATTGCTCATCCCACGGCCGTATCCGACGCGGTGCGCACAATTATGGCGAAGCTATGGCCCGATAGCTTCTGTCAGTATCATCTTGTTCCGGACCTTCATCTATTCTTCGGAGATAAAGTATATCACGAGGCTGTCAGGGCCCAGATTATATGGACGTATCCTAGCGGTAGCTGTCCGCCGTCGCAGACTCGCCCGATATCGTCACAGTCGACACAGGGCGCTGCTTCCTCGCCAGAATCACAATTTTCAGATTCAACAGTCACTTCCAGGCACATCCTGACAGATCAGCCCATGGTGTGCTACATGGGCAAATCACAACTGGCATCAATACGAAGAAACATGTTTCGCATTGCGCCTGGTCCAAATAGGCAGTTCAACGAGCCCGTATCTAGCCTATTCAAACTGCGGTCAAAGAACCTCGAACCAAAAAACCCCGACGAAGACTCTTACATTGCAGGTATGATGCTCGCCATGGCTCAGAAACACTTTTACCCCAACCCACGCATCCTGGGCCTTTTCCGTAGAGGAAACTCGCCATCCAAAAACGCGAGGCCGTTTCGGGATATGAAATTGCACTTCATGACACACGACATTGAGCGAGCACACTTCATCGTCTACACCGGCCACATGACGGCAACGTTTTTGGAGCGCTTCCGACGGCCACACAGAATACCGCCTGCACCGGAGTTTGACGGAGACCTTGGCTTCAAGATTGACTACGTTCGTGTACCCATCTGGCCGATTTTGGGGCTCCGGGAGCGACTCGGAAAGGCGCTTGGAGAGGATCTGGTTGGCGAATTCGACCCAGAAGTCATGGAAACGTGGGAAGAAGATGTCGTGGAAGCACCCGACTCGAGCGGCAGCAAGCGCAAACGGACTGCGCTCGGCGAAGTTGTTAATGGCAGCTTTGAAGACACGGAAGAGGAACAGTCCTCTCCTATACACAGAAAGAGGCAATGTATACGGCCAAGGACCCCCCTCCAAGCCGCGGCGTAGGCTTTTCTTGCTTTGTCTTGTTGAGCGAGGCGGCGCTGGGCCAAAAGGAATGGCTGCGACGACTCTTTTGTAATGAATAAATGTGTATGATTTTTCGGCTGGGTAATTGGGCGCACGGAGTATCTAATAAAGACGGGCTTGAGCAACGGATGGGATTTGCAACAGCGTTTGCCACAGCGAAGCTGGAAATGGAATCGGTCTTTGGGCAAGGCGACTTTGCGTTATTTTAATGTCAGCAGTTTAGCGACCGGCAGTGATGATCAGAAGCCTGTTTCTTAATATATGGTATTACTTCTTGACCCGCTCTTATCAAGATCGTTGCGAAATGATGTGATCTTCTCTAGTTGACATTGGGCTTTGTCATAGCCGTAATTAGTCATAGCGAACCTACGTTCATCCTCATCGAATATTGAGTTCGGTCGGTCCATCTATCTCACATATTATGTTATCTCCTCTCAAAACCAACGCAACCCAGATTTTCTATGGCGTCCTCCAGAAAATACCGACTCACCTTTTCTCAGTGGCTCGATGCCCTTCGAAGAGGCGACTGGGATAATGCGGGGGCCTTCTTGGCAGACGACGTCATCGTCAATGGCAGCAGCATGGCGGGGCATGCCTACATCCAAGAGCTGAAAGACGACAACTTTGGAGCCGCGCGTCTCGATTTATGCATCGTTGATGATGAAAGAGCCGAGCTTGCCGCACGCTTCGTGTTTCCGCGCTCGCCGGAGCCGCTCGACGACGACAAGGAGTGGACTGCGCAGACGTTCTTCTCCTTTGCAAACGACAAGATCTCGGCCATCCAGGCTCTCGCAGGCGCAAACAACTCTGCAGGGCCGGAACCCAATGGCGAAGCGAACCAAGAGACGGCGCTGCCGAAAACGTTGAAGTCTGCGGACCTGCGCAAGTTTTACACAGAGTACATTGACTCCATCAACACGCGCACGATGCGTGCCCGTTTCGACGAGTTTTGTCCAGGGGTGGTAGTGCACAACTACTTTAGCTACGTTCAGCGTCAGTACAGAGGATTGATTGAATCCAGCTTTGAGGAGATTTCAGGTCTGCGCTTTACAATCGAGAGGCTCATTGTCAACGAGGAGGCTCAGCAGGTAGCTGCGCGACTAGCCTTTACCGGCGTGCCGACCAAGAATTTCCGCGGAATCGCTCCGACAGGAAACCCTGTCAGCTTCAGTGAGCATGCCTTTTATCAGCTCGAGGAGGGTCGAATCAGACAAGTCTGGTCGCTCTTGGATTTGGCAGCATACCAGGCGTCAATCGCGTCGTGAGAGGATCATTGGAGAGCATTCATACTACACCATTCTATCAAGTAGCAATCTTTTATGTTCTCACGAGACATCCGTTACTCCTTGCGTTGTGCAGACTTGCGGCGCGGCAAGCCCGCCTTGTTGTAGACGGCATCGATCATGGCCACCACCTCTTACCTACCTCTCCCAACACGGCACTACCCTAATTGCCCTAGTAACACACAAGAAACATCATTCTCCTTTTGCGCCAGTAGTTTGCCGCTTTCAATTTCTTCTCTCTAGTTTGACAAGAATGTAGGGACGCGAATTGGCCCTAAGAAGGTATCGGAGTGAATCTGGGCATTTTCAAGCTTAATCGTGCAGACTGGCACCGACTCCCACTTCTTTCTGAATCAAGTGCAAGAGCTTGGGCTGCACCAAAGTCACACCGAATTGAGCACAAAATCGCCGACAAATTCGGTTCGGAGGCGTTTCCAAAAGTCTTGGTTCCGCCTCTGAAAGAATGGGAGTCGCCTTTTGTACAGAGACGACGGGCTCTGGGGTGCACGGCCCGAAAAGTACGCGGCTGAAGAACACGACATATCAATAGCCGCACCGCCCGCAACTCATACCTGAACCGTACCAGTACTACACTGTCGGTGACCAAAATCCCGCTGTGGAGCGCCATGCGCGTCTTAACCGACCGCACGGCGCCATAGTGTCCGCCGTCAACCCAGCTCCTCGACGGCATGCGGCGCGGCAGGTTGGAAGCGCCAAGTGCATCGCCTCCCAGCACGGCCCTGCCCGTGCGCGCTGCGCAGACCCCAAGGAGGCCAAACTCAGGGGCGGAATGGCGCCATTGCGAGGCTTTTCTGCCTGCTCTCGAAATATTCTGATTGTTCATTCTACATGGTAACAGACTAACAGTTGACAAGCCCACTGTAGACCGCGTACATGGACCGGGTCCGCAGCCGGTTTCTCGTAGGAGCCGTAGGCTGTGCCTGGCGGGTCAGCTCGTAGCTGTCAGTCTGGCCTGCAGGAATATATTCGGGTGGCTGCCGACCGGAACGAACAAGGCGATTTACGTAGTAGTCGATGAGGGCGGCGCAAAGGGCACTGGCGCGGAAGGGACGGTCAGCCTTGTGCTTCGCGACGCCGTGCCTCATTGCAGCATGAGCCGAGACATTGTTGAAATTGCACATGAGCCGAGACAGCGAGCGCTGTCGCACTGTGACAATAGAGTAGTAAGCACCTAAACACACAACATGTATTGTCGGTGATGAGTACCAGATCATAGAACGCTGGCCAGCGATAAGTATAGCGTTGGTGATTTTCATTTTTCAGGCGTCTACTGTCTGCCACTCTGACGATATCGAAGCGCCAGGCTAGTTACTGTGAGGGTATGTACTTTTGACATGCATAACATGGTATGTAAAGTAAAACATGTCCAGAATAAATAGAGCACCTTGTTTGTCGTGCCATTGCATCGTTACTCAACTCAGCTGCTTCAGCAAAAACTTGGCCCCCATGTCTTGCAGGCCCGCATCCGTGGGATACGCCAAGTGCTGATCTGTGATGAGAGTACCATGTCCCGAATCGACGTCGCAAACCGAGTCGCCCTGCGGCAAGTTAGTCATTGAGCCCACCTTGTTCTCACAGAAAAGAGACGACTTACTACGTTGCAAACATCGAGTGTTTTGGGAACCCAATCCGTGGGAATACCCATTCCCGTCAGATAGAGGATTCCTGTTGTGTACTTGGTCTTGTCGCCGCCCTGCATGTCCACGTTGCAAGCAAGGCCACGCTCGTGCCTCGTGTTGCCAATGAGAAACACACCCTTGACAGCATCAAAGGCGGGCCCAGTCAGCTTGCGCAGAGCATCGACGACCACGGTCGCGCCTTGCGAGTAGCCCTCGAGGATCAGACACTCGGATGGGTTTTGCGCAAGGATCTTGCCGACCTGGCTTATCAACTGAAGCCCCCCGAATTAGTTTCCCGTGAAAACAAGGCAACGCAGCTCGACACAGCAACTCACATCCTTTGTGCCCGGTGCGCTGTTTTGGAACCAACTGGCGGCATAGACGACGTCGTACTATGCAAAATGTCAGCATCTTGTCGTCCTGAAAAAGGCGCTCGTACATACAACTTTTCCGCCGGCATGTTCAGCCAAAACCTTTTGATTCATAGTTTTGAAGCCGACCGATGCGCCTTGAGCCTCAGAAGTGCCGCGCGCATTGATGATGGCTTTCCGAAATTGTTAGCTAGAACTCCAACTTTTTTCACAGTCACTTCTGGGCGTTGTCCTACTGTAGGAGGCGCATGATGAAGTCACCGGGGCAGCGCCGCACGCCTGGATTGCTGCCGCGGAAGCAGTCGATGCCAGGGTAAGGGCAGCGGCGAGCCCAGCGGCGAGCGGAACGAGCATGACTGCGAGCAAACTTGGCAACTCTATAAGACAAAGAATACAAAGACTTTACAGACCTTTACAATATTGGGAGGCGATCCTTTTAAAACATCAAGGCGCAGCCGAGGTTTGGGCCTCAGCCTGCGGGGTATAGTTGCATGGGCAACTCTGCAGTCAACTAACTAGTGCAGCAGGCTAATACGGTTTGTGAAGTGGATTAATGTAATGTCAAAAATTTTACGGTAGTGTGGCTCTTTTCCTGCGCGGTGTTTCAATAGCATTCAGGTTTACCAATACGGACTCAGTTGAGGCGCCCGGTCAACGGAAGTCCATGCGCAGGCTTGGCTTCCGGTGGCTATAACTCGTCTGCAGGATCTGGAAAGTTGTCACACAATTGAGCAACGAAATCGGAGACCAAGATTGACAAGGCTCCACGGAGAGGTGATGAATGCCGCCGTACGGGCTTCCAGACCAGCCTTCCCCCGTTCTAGCCCGCTGCACCCCGGAGATTGACAGAAAATCCGGAGCAGGCTAAAGTAGCGGATGCTGCCGTAACATCCATCCATCCATCCAAAGCTACGCAATTGAAAGCCCAGCTCTAGCCCGAAAGGGTGGTTGGGAGGACGGATTGCTAATTGGCCTTGGTCACAATATCGATACGTGTGGTGCTCGGAAGGATTCAAGTCCGCGCGTGCATTGATTGATACGAATAAGTTATAACTAGCCCCCCACGCATGGTTCCCCCATGTCTCTGGCAATCTCCACACAGACGAGATCCTGCGCTCTCCCATGTCTCGGCTGCTCGGTCAAGACCGTCCTGGGGACCTTTGTTTGGGCTTGAATGTGGCGCGGGTACATCGCAGTGGCTGGCAGTTGGCGGAAGAGATGCTGGCAACGTCGAGAAACAAGCGCTTATAAGTCATTATGCTCAACCTACTAACATGTACGGCCATAGCCGAGTGAACAATCTGGATCCCGTCCGATCTCCGATAGATAACCACTTGAGCGCCAGATTAGTAGTTGGGTCGGTGACGACCAGCGAACACCGGGTGCTGTACGTTTTTTTTGGTTATATCAAATTTTTTTTTAATTTGTGTTTATCAGTCATCTATTCTAACCATCTCACGACCTGGTCGTGCTCTAGACAGCATCTCCGACGTTGTACTCATGCTCGAACATCAGCGCTACACCAACAGCCCAGTCCGTGGCCAAGAAATCCTAGACAAAGTGTGACCAGTCTTTCAGCGCATCGTCACAGGCCCGACGCCACTCCTCGAGACCGCCAGCCCAAATCTGCGGCTCGCGCTTCTTGCCGGGAATGTTGGCGCCCACCCACCACGACTGGGAGTGGCGCGCGAGCAAGCCATTCCAGACGTCCGTCGTCCTCCTCCGCCAGTCCTGCGCCGCGGCGTCGGTCGCCTCAATGGCCGCGGCCCTGCCGCCGGCCTCGGCGCGCGCCAGCAGCTTGGACAGAAACTCGACCTGCAGCTCGAGAAACGGCGGGCCGTTGGCGAGCGCTGTGGGCGCCTGCGGGCCGTACAGGATAAAGGCGTTGGGCATGTCCGGGACCATCATGCCCAGATACGAGGCGATGCCATCTCTCCATTTATCCTGCAGCAGCGCGCCGTGACGGTCGCGAATGTTCATGTCGTATAGGGCGCCCGTCACCGCGTCGTAGCCGGTGGCGCTGACAATGACGTCGAGCTCGTGTAGTGTCTGCTGCTGCCCATTATCAGTGACGATGCCAATCTCGGTAAATTCCGCAATGGGCGATGTCTTGAGGCTCACGAGCCGCACGTTGGGGCGGTCCATCATCTCGTAGTAGTCTTGCTCGAGGGTCGGACGCAGCGCAGCCAGGAACACGTCGGGTTCCAGCGGGACGATGATGTCCCTTTTTGCCGCGTCCGTCATGCGCGCGCGGTTCTTTTCGGCCATGAACGCCCATGCGGCCCGGTTGGCCTCCTCGTTGATCGCGAGGTCCGGGTAGTTGAGGCTGGACAGGAAGGCGAAGCCCCGACGCTGCCAGAGCCTCTCCCACAGCTCGCGTCGTTGCTCGGGCGTGTGCTCCGCGTACGGCGTCGAATTTCTTGCATTCCACAGGAAGCCGTCTGCGCTGACGTACTTGGTGTAGTTGAAGACGGCGTTGAGGAAGCTCTTTTGGTGCTCCGACTCGTCGGCGGGGATGCGGCACTGGCCCATGGGCAGGCAGTGCGGCGGCGTCCGCACAAATACGGTCAGCGCACAGTCCGTCCTGGCCAGCTCCTGCAGGATCTGGACGCCGGACGCGCCCTGCCCGATGATACCCACCCTCTTGCCGGCCAGATCCAGGTCCGCGGGCCACGCCTTGGGGTGGATGATGCGGCCCTTGAACGCGGCCTTGTTCTTGAACTCGGGCACGTGGACCTTGTTGCTGGAGCCCGTCGCAAAGACGGCGAAGCGCGACCGCGCCGTCAGGCCCTGCTCCGTCTTGAACACCCACGTCTTGGTCTCGTCGTCGTAGCGGGCGTCGACGACGTTTTGGTGGAAGAGGGTGTCCTTGCGGAGATGGAGCGTGTCGGCCATGTGGGAAAAGTAGCGGCGCATGTCCGCGCCAGAAGAGTATCTTTCGGTAAAGTTGAATGTTTCGCGGACGGACGATGTGCTGAACTGATACGTCGGCGTCTCAGAGTCGACGCGCACCCCGGGATACCGGTTCATGTGCCAGACACCGCCAAAGTCGTCGCAGGCATCGAGGATCTTGGCCGTGTAGCCTGTTGTCGCAGAGCGTGCAGCGCATAGCAGCCGCCAAAGCCTGCGCCGACAATGATGATGTCTTGATCTGGTAGAGAGGATGTTTCGCTGGTAGCCATGATGTTTCAAGACGTGCAATTTCTTCTAGTAAAGAGGAGGATTTAGAGTACAGGCTTTACAGGCTACTAAACGAGCTTTAATACTTTTGCGCCGAAACATTGGACGACCAAGCTGCTGTACAACCCTTTTTCGAGCTCGTGTTTGTCCATGTAAGTGGACATGGGCAGAGTTGAGGTCATGGGCTCGGAGAGGAAGCTAATTTCCTCGAAGCGCGCCTCCCGCGCATCAACAAATGATGACCTGACCATAGGTTTCTTCCCAGGACAAGCCAAGATGGCAGCTCCACGTTCGGCGGAACGGCACCTCGACGTCTGCCAACCGGTCTTTTATGAGTGCGGAAGTGGTTCGGGTTTCCCGGACAGAATCACAATTGCTGCCGCTCGTCCATGAACCCGAGCTCCCGCACGTCGAAACTGATTCACGATGGTGATGTGCCACATGTGGTCTAGTGCCTGCGAGGGAGGAGGCGGCGGCTGTAGCTCCCGCGGATGCACGGAGACACTCCATAATATCCCCGCGATTCGTCCTAAGCAGTACGCGGATGTATCCGCTAAACAGGTTTTAGCTGGTCTTTAGAGTTGAGCCTCCCGAAATCTTGTTGAACGTCTCCGCGCTGCGGATTTCAAAGAGCGAGGTGTAACTGCCGATGTGTCAAGTGGAAGCGAGACCATTCCAAGTGGACACTTGGGACGCCACGCCGGTCTTTGGCGTTCTTGACCGGCATATCAAGTCTTGTTAATAAAGAGGGAAAACAGAGACAGACGGCTCTTTGAGGATGGGTGACAGATTTCTTTCTTCTTCAATTGAGAAAAACAATTGTCTCAATACCTGCACCTTCCTCATCGCTGCACCATGGGACTTGCTCTCGACAAGGAATTCGCTGCAATGATTGCGCCGGCTCGGCACATCTTGAGCAGGCCAAAGCCCGAAATCCACGACGTACAAGGTCGAAGGCTTGCCATGGCTTCTTTAACCGAAGCTGGCACACCTGACCCTTTACCCGAAGGTACTGCGCAGGAGATTCTGTCGGTGCCAGCTGAGGACGGCTTCGGTATCCCCCTATGGCGCGTATCCCGGAAGCCCGACGCCGAGCCCACAAACAACAGGCCTGGCCCTGCCGTGCTGTATATGCACGGCGGCGGCTTCGTCGCACCCGGCGTGGAGACGTTTGCGAGGAAGCTGCACGCGCTGGTCCTCGCATCGGGGGTCACCATCTACGCCGTGGACTACCGGCTCGCCCCGGAGCATCCGTACCCGACCCCGCTGGAGGACTGCTGGACGGCTCTGCAGTACATTCGCGACCACGCTGCGACGCTGGGCGTGGACGTGGCTCGCATCGGAGTCATGGGCGACAGCGCCGGGGGCAACCTCACCGCTGGCGTCACGCTGCTGGGGCGGCATCGCGGCATCACGCCCCCGATTGCGAGACAGTTTCTCATCTACCCCATGTTGGACGACAGATACAAGGAGGACATGGAGCATGGGGTGGTGACGCTCTGGGACCAAGATGATAACGCGACGGGGTGGACGGCCTACCTGGGAGCCAAGGTCGGCGGAGACGAGGTGCCCGTTTACGCCGCTCCTGGCAGACTGACGGATGCTGCTGGGCTGCCGCCGCTTACTCTATATGTTGGACAGCTTGATCTATTTGCCAAGGAGAATGTGCGCTATGCGTCGCTGTTTCTGGAGGCGGGCATTGAGACGGAGCTGCGTGTGCTTCCTGGGCTGCTGCATGGGTTCGAGGAGCTCGCAAAGGATCTTGCAGCTAGCAGAGACTGCTTTGCTCTTCAAGTCAAGTTTATGAAGAGGTTGTCGGAGGATTGAGTAATTTCAATGGAAGCTGTATTTGACTGATTTGATGGACTTTGAAGCTGGGTGATGACATGGACCGTGCATGAACACATGAAAAGAAGTGCAAGTTCAATTCCGTGTAAAGCAGCACTCGTCCCATCTCAAACGTTGACCAACTCGTTCTTGTTTTGTCAGCTGCCACTCAGTGTAATGCAGTCACCTTGATCGCGACCCAAGTTGAGCCGCAGTTGACCGAGAGAGTGCAACGTAGTATTAAACTGGTATATCATCGCAGTTGTATAGGGAGACAAAAACTCTCAACAGACAAATTCAAGAATGACCGCGGCGAATTCTGCATCTATCAAAGTGCGGCAAGATGAGTTTCAGCGTGCAGCATCAGACAAGACATCAGCCGACCAACGACTGTCCAAAATCCATGTCGCATAGAGGCAATAGAACCACACACATGTCGGTCGGATATAGAGCCTAGAATTATAGTAGTTTGCGTTTATCGGCTCCCTGCAACAACCGACCATAGCCAGCCAAGTATATCGTTTCGTGACAAGGTTGCCCAGTATCTGCATCTTTGACAAATCATTTATCGGTTCATGCTCGCCCACAAGATTGGGGGATCCTGTGACACAATCGCCATGCATGAAAAAGGCTAAAATGCAAATCTTTCCGGATATACACATCTCGTCCACTTAGAAACAGCGTTGCCGTCACCGCCTCGGTGTCCCCCACACGCAGACACCCATCGCTTCTAAGGGTCCAGGCCAGACCAAGAACCGTGCTCTGAGTCGCGCGAACGACGCTCGTCCGGGACGCTTGCAAAGCCATCATGCTCTTGGAAACAAGGAAAACTAACGATTGCAATCGTCATGAGTTTATGTCCGCCTTGGACTCGAGTTTCGGACTAGACTGAAAATGATCGCGACCCCTCCTAACCAACAACCGCATCAGCACCGCCGCTGTGAGATTTATACTTTTCGGGGCAAGTGCCGCAAAAAAAAATCTTGATTTCCGCGGTTGACTTTTTAAAAGCCGACCCCCCAAGCGGCTCTTGTTTCAAACCGTTTCGCCCTACGGCCCTGGACCTAGCATGCCATCCTTATGCAGAGCGCACTTTTGCGCCGACAAGAGCCGCGTGCCAGCGTATTAAACGCTTCGTCCTCTCTCCTCCCCCGCTCACGAAAATCTTTATTGGCCGGCCGGCAGAGCATAAAAGACCAATGAGCTAGCGAGCCAAGACCTTGAGCGTCGATGATTTTTCGTTTACTAGCCCCAAATATGCGTGACCGTGCCTCGTAGTGGTGGTGGTCTGTCTGTGTCTGACGGTCTAGAGCTATGGTGCTTCACCTGAAGTGAGCGCTCACCTTTTGTCGTTTATGCGACGAGCCGGTGCATACCGATGAGAGCGGGGGGAAAGAGGAGAAACGATGGCATCAATATGACAGAATGCAAGAGGGGGGATCGCGAACCGGAGAATGGTGCCTTTAACTAACTACGTGATGGCCACTTGCTTCTCTGAATTCTCTTTTCAAATAAAGAATCGAGTTGCCAAAACGAGTAAACAGACTTGGTACCGTTCTGAGCCACAGCTAGCTCCGACCACAGCAACAGCTTTATTTGGGATAATAACCTCTCTTGGCCCTTTCGCCAGCCATGCTGCTCGTGCTGTCAGTCTTTCCGAATCGTACGAGGTAGGAGACCATGGTCGAAAATTGCGTCAACTCTCTGGCCTATGCCATGGGATGGCTGTACGCAGCGGCCGTCTTTGTATTTGCCGCTTACGTCTGGACGAGATGCAAAGCCAAACGTTGGGGCTTGGATGACTACTTTTATACCGCTTCCTTTGTAAGTGAACTCGATAAACGCCACAGAAGATACGAAACATGAGAGAGACGACTAATAGAGACCCCCTCTCTCCTTTTTCTAGATATCTGCCATTGCTCATGCCATCTTAATCGCCTATTGTATTGTGCACAGCTACGGCCGCCCTCGTCACCACATCCCCAGACCAGACCCGACACAGATCCAAGTCGTACGTTCTTGCAACGTCCATCCGCAGAAAACGTGTGGCTAAAACAAGATACCACTAGTTACAATACGTTGCACAGCTTCTTTACCTCTTTTCGCTCGGCCTCGCGAGGATATCCTGCGCCCTCTTCGTCAGCGCCGCCGCGCAGGCCTCTCCCCTCGTCTGGCCCGCGAAGACTGCCGCCGCGCTGTCCGGCTCATGGTCCATTGCCTCTGTGCTATGCCTGACACTTCACGGCGGAAAGCCCTGGGTGGGCATATTGGGCGAGTCTTTTGTAAGTCAACCGTTTCCCCCTTTTCTTTTTTTTTTTTTTTTTTTGTGATGAGAGCAACCCCAGTCTAATCCCTCCGGTCCTTTTCAGTTCTTGCGATGGGTGGGCATTGAAACCACCGGCATACTTGTCGAGCTTGCCCTCTTTATGCTATCCATCAGCCTCATCTGGTTCTTGGACATGCCGAAACCTCGACGTACGTGTCTGATGGCAGCATTCAGCACGCGTCTCCTGTAAGAGATTCGCCGCCCCCCCGAGGGCCTAGACAAGGTCGTGCTGACCTCGCAACTCTTGCAGCCTGATACCCATCATCGCAGCCCGCCTCGTCCATCTTCACCAATCGCACAGATTCTCCCCAACCTCCGTCACGCCATCTATCCTCACCGAAGCTGTCCTCGCCTTGACCATCATGACCGGCTGCGCCACTGCGCCTCGCTCGCTCCTCGCCGCCCTCTCTCCATCACCAACCTACCACGTCTCCCGCAGACCCCTCACCATCTACACCTATGACCGCTATCGCCGTCTCCGCAAAAGCAACCGCAGCACCTCTGCGTGGACGCGCAGGTTCGGCGCCCGCATCGTGCGCCCCGTCTCGACGCCGGATCTCGCCTGGCTGCCGTACCAGGGCTTTTCGGAGACGTCCGAGGCGACGGCGTACCCGCCACGGGTGCACATATCGAGCATGTCTCGTGAGGCAACGTCGATGACGCCGAGAGAAGAGGAGCTGTGGAGGATGACGATTCAGAGGACTACCGAAGTTTCGGTTCAACATTCGCAAAAAAACAGCCTACAAAACCTTGGACGCAACGACACAGCAGTGTAGATTCAACACTGTAAACGACTGCCTAGGCAGAAAGATGCATGGGCTGCTCCCTACTATACGATACACGCGTGGTGTGCAGGTTTACACGTCACTTAATATAGAAAAAACTGCAAAGTGAAACATTCGAATCAAAGAATTCGGACAGTATTGTATTTGCAATCTTCATGTCCAAGTCTAATGTCAAAAAAGAAAAGCAAATCTTTGGCAACATGTTCATATACGCAACTGTTCAATCAAAAAGCAAAAAACGCCCGAATATTCCCAAACCAATGATCCCAATATCATAACGTCGTATCACAGTCTCTTCCAACTGCAAGGTGCTAAGCCCACCATTCCCATGTCATCCATAGTCGTCTACGTCCCAATGCAGAAACAAGTCCCCCCAAACGCCAGCATATGTGATTGAGAATAAAATGCAAAACTCAAAAGTGAAAATACAGTGACCATTGACTCAGCTTCAGGACTCAATGGTCTCTTGCTGCACTTTGATGGCGACGGCATCCCACCAAGTGCTGTGCGCAGCGCGGTCCACCGATCCAACCTTGTCGAGGAGATCAGAAATCTGCCTGACGCGGTCGACAAATTCCGACAAACCCAGGCTGGCAAGCTTCTCACCCGCAGAATTTGCCGCCTTGACCTTTTCATTCGCCGACGAGGAGCCAGGCACGAGTCTGGCGAGAATGTTGCCGCGAAGGCGCGTGAGAAGTAGGCGAAGTACTGGCTGAGTTGGCTCGATGCCGGTCCGAGCCATCTCTCGCGACGACTCCAAAACCTTGCGAACCAGCTGTCGCAGCTGCGTTCTTGTTGCCGCGGGCATAGACCGGCCAGCCTCCAGTGCCGCCATGGTTCCGTCTAATGCGGTGTCAAGTGATGGATGCTCGTTCTCTAACACGGCGAGAACACGCGAAGCCTCCGTCTTCCACTGTGAGCGAACATCTCGCTTGAGGAGATTCTTGCATTGCAGCAACACGGCACCAACAGTAATGATGCGCTGTACCATGGTCGAGACCTTGGTAATGCGTGCAATGTCGAGGCGCAGCATTTCAGGTACCTGCTCAGGCGAGACCGGAAGGGAGAGGGTCGTAAAGACATCTACGAGCATCTGTGCATAGAAGCGTGACGCAGTGGGCCGCGATTTGGGATGGTTGATACCGTCTGGGTCGCGGCGTTGCACCTCAGCCATGACCTTGTTGACAGCCTCGCGCCAGGCATTTTCAGCCACGCTGAGGCGAACTTGACCGACTGCAATTTCTTGTGCAAAGCGCTTTGCTTCGTACTGTGCCGCAGACTCGATGAGTTGCGGTGCAGCCATGCGCATCAAATAATTGACGTAATCGCAAAGCATAACATCAATGAATCCCAGTAGCGCTTCGACTCGATCAATGACATTGCCGTCGTCGAGCTTGTCCCGAATCAAGGTATTGACTTCCTCGTCGCGAAAAGGTGCACAGAGCTTGGGCAACAAGGAAGCCATGGCAGCAAAGAACTTTTCATACGAGAAGTTGCCGAGGTAAAATTGCCGCTCTGCCAGTTCGGGGTCAAGTATTTCGCCAATGAGGTTGTACATTGAGTTGCCAGGCTTGAGTAAGCGTTGCAGCTTATCCCTGATGTTGCTTGCCATGTTGAGGAAGATGCGAAAGTTGGCTTCTTGATCATCTGCCTGGGCAGTAGCGCGCATGTGTGCCCAGACAGGTCTAGTCATTGCCGCTTGCTGCTCGACGTAGTCCTCTGTAGGTATCTGGTACTCTTTGTTGATTGCGAGCTCATGCACAACAACACGGTTGTCTGGAATCAGGCCCATCAAGCCAGCCTTAGGGGCGAAGGATTGCTGCTGGCTTGTGCTGCGACCTTGGCCTCGGCTGAGTGGTGTCGAGGGGGGCGTGAGAGTCTGCGACTCGGAAGATACGAGGCTATTGGCAGTAGCAGAAGCATCACCAACTGAGTTGTCAGCGATTCGAGGTCTGGTGTCGCCGGTGTTTTGCTTCTTGGCCTTGCGTGTCTTGCGTGCCTCCGCAACAGCTTTGAAAATCAACTTCTTTCCCTTATCCTGACCAGCCAGTCGCTTGATGCGGACAATCAACATGAGCTGACTTTGTTCAATGCTCTGTCGGTACAGAGCGGCGGCTGCATCATCGGTACTTTCTTTGACTGTTTGGTAGATGGCATCGAGTTCGACAAACTGCATGACCATGACTTCCACAAGGGCGTTGGAATCGCGAGACTTCCAGGCGATGAATGCGTTGTAGAATACGGCATATGCCTCGGGGATAGCATTACGCATAGAGGGTGGAATCGTGTAGCGGTTGCCGGGTGTAAGCCAAGTAAGAATGTTCTCAAATGTGATAAGGAGATCCTTGGCTTTACCAATAAGGTCTTGCAACTGGGGGTTATTCAAGTCGGCAGCTGGCAGGCGATTAGTCGCGGCCGCAACGTTGTCATCGGCGTTTGAACCGATGGAGTCTTCCTTTGTGCTGAGAACTTTGTTGGGTTGGCCGAGGATGAGGAAAGCACTCATAAAGGTGCGACAAGCAGCCATCTCAGCAACGGAGTTGGGCTCGCCTTCTTGCAGCCCACAGAGACGCAACAAGCGAGCAGCCACATGCAGGACATTTTCTTGAGCGAGCAACGCAGCGACGGTGTCGAAGTCAGTGTCTCTAATGCTATCAATGCTCAGGCCAAGACTGTTGAACTCATCGACCGCTCGCTTGCGGACAAGACCGCGCCACCAGCCTTGGATGGTGTAGGCGGCGTCCTGGTCGGACAAGATGCGAGCCTCGCGTTGGCCAAGGTGATCCAAGACGTCGACAGGCTTCCTGGAGGCGCTGTTGACGCGGACCTTGCGAGAAGTGTTTTTGGTGAGAAGCTCCTCTCGGCGGCGCTGAGCCTCGGCCATGCGCTCCTCGAGTTGGAGCTTGATGCGGGCAACCTCTTGTTCACGTTTCTCCTTGGTCTGCTCAGCAACTTGCTTCGCTTTGCGCACTTCCTCGGCACAGGTGGCGGCAATCTCGGCAAGGTTGCGCTCTCGCGCCTGTTGGGCCGCGAGAGCCTTTCCTTCTGAAGCCTGTCCACGGGGTGCAGCCTTTGCGAGGGCCGCTCTCAAGCGGACCTTTTCGGCATGAGCAGCCCGGTCGGCCAGGCGGGCTCTGCGATCCTCGAGAAACGAGGCGCGACGAAGGTGTTGGGCGAGATACTTGCTCTGCTGGTCGGGATGAGCAGAAGATGCATGGATGGAGGAACATCGCGAGTGAGCCGAGGAAATGGAGTTGCGTCGAGAGGAGGCAGCCGAGTCACGGCGGCGAGCCTGGGAGGGACGGTAGAAACGGTCGGCGATGCGCGGCGGCGGCGAATAGATGCGAGCATCCTGGTCGCGGGTATCTTGGTCGGTGGGTGACATGGCGAAATCGAGATCCAAGTCGAGGTCCATGGCGTGGCCGTCGGACGGGTCGCCGTTTGACTCTTCAATATTGCGCGATGGCTCGCTCAAGTCCATAGAAGGTCGTCGCATCTTGGGCTATGATGAGAAGTCTATGTAGGCAAAGTGGCTGGCGGTGCAGCGCCAAAACCTGGAGGCGACAGTAAGCCGATCGATGATGTATGTGTATGAATGCGAATGCAAATGCGCTGCCGGTGCATGCAAGGTCGTGGGGCGGTGGTTGGGCGTCCAGACGAGGCAAGGCTCTGTCGACTTGCGCGGCCCCAGAGCGGAAAAAAATAATAATAAACCAGAAACGAGACAAGGCCCCAGCACGCAGAAAGTTTATGCAAGAGGCGGCGGCGCAGGGAGGTGCGTAAGCCGTGGCGTCTCTGGATAGTTTCGATTAGAAAACATGAATGTATTCGGGTGTATGCGCGGCGAGATTGATGGTGATGGAATTTGCCTTGGGATGACGCAAGGAGCACAGGCTGTCGCCGAAATGCGAGTGTCGAAATCCAAGGCCACTGGAAGGTTATGGAAGGGTACCGAGAGGATGACTGAGAAGGGAGTTAGGTCATGTGGAGAAGACGGCAAGTAGACGAACAATGGCGCTGACAACGGCGCTAGAGGAACTGTGATGGGCGAGAGACTAAAGTTGATGATTTAGTGTTTGCGAGGCGGGATGGATGGAGCGTTGGTGTTTGTGGATGATGTGAAGCAGATGGTGATGGATGAGTCGGTACTTGTGAGGCGCGTGGTACGTTGGCTGGTTGGGAGGTACCTGAGTGTTCTCGACGCTATTCAGGCGCTACCAAGTAGTTACAGTGGAAGACTCAAAGGCCGTTACGAAGCCATGGGCGCTGTTGAATTAATCCAGTGATTATTACCTGGGTTATATGTGCTCTCTTTTCCTTCCTTCTGACTCGCATTTATATGCGTAGTTATAATTCCATCAAGGACCGGACGAGTGGCACGAACAGTCAGCCCCCCAGTCTTGTCACACAGTCTGTCTTGACATCAGATGGCAAAAGGTCATCATCACTCATTTCAGGTTTCAATTAAATATGGTAGATTACACTATCACTGAACGGCTCAATAGAGACAACTAATAAACATGAAACATGACATTTACAATGGCGCACACCGCTGTTGACTTGGACGTGGCGGTGCAGACTTTGTTAGCCACACATACCAGGCACCGCCACGTGAGTGACGGCGCCGCACTGCCACAAGCAGGGGACCACCAGCTAGCAGATGAGCATGAAGCATGATCAGCACCATTCGACAAACGAACGACTGGCTGAAACACAGAGAGCCTGTAGAGCAGTGAGTGAACCGTGAATCACAGGCTTTTTCATTCACTTTGTCGCAGATTGACTGTCGACACCCGACGGCCATTGACGTGGGCGACGCGGCACTGTCACCCAGGCCCAGGGGCTGCTAATTGAGCGCTTCGACAAGCATCGGCCCGACAGAACGGCAGGCAACGGCAGAAAGAGTCAAATCTGCCACCACCAGTCTGTTGTATTAACACCAGGATCGATCTTACCCGGATCTCTCTGCGCGTATCATCTACATCTGCGTTGGCTTGAATGCGAGATGATGGAATTGCCAATTCGGCAAATTGCCCTTTGCTGGCGGTGGACCAACGCGTGTGGTGCAGTTCGTGGGCGTGAGACCCTGAAAAGGGCAGGAAGCCGAAGCAAGGCGACGCTGGCCACTCCCAGCTCTCATTGGCTACGTCAACCGCCACAAGTACCATTACGTATAATACCAATGGGCACACGACCATTGATGCGAAGGGTACCGCTGCCGGGAGCGACCCGATGCGGTATTAGTATGAGGTGTGTATCTTGTTGTTTTTTCTCTGATTCTATTATTCAATCTTTGGACGATAATTGCATGTGGTGATGCGACCCCGAGCAGCACTGGTCACGGAAGTATCTTGTACCTCTACAGTCTGCTACTGTTGAGTGTCGGCCACGACTACATCAGCACATCGACAAAAACATAGCAGATAGAGAAAATCTGTATGATATTATCGACATCGAAAATCTCCCTCGCCGCCATCACCAATTCTAATAATCTACCTTCTCCTTCCCTTCCGGGTACTGGGCGCCGGTGGTACCGGTGCCCCTCCATCCCACTGCCCCGCACTGCAAAACCCCCACCATGACCGGAATTCGCGATACCCAGGTACCACGGCTTGTCACTTGCCCTCCAAACTTTGTTACGTTATATCTGGCTGTTCTCCTCATTCTACCTCAAAACACATACTCCTCCTTCATTCATCTCTCCTTTGCCTTTCTTCCTCGACTCGCCGTCTGTTATCGACGCTGCCCCTCCCCGAGCTAGGAGCTCTCTGCTGACTTCGCTGCGTCGCGCCGTCTAGACTTTTACACAGCACACCACCGCAATCTTGCTCCGCCGCTTCACGCGCGCGATACGCCGAAACCATGTCTGATCGCGAAATTCTGCCCGATCATGTCAAGCCTCACCACTATGGCTTGTCCATCAAGGATATCGAGTTCAAGAACTGGACCTACAAGGGCACGGTAACGTGAGTACACCAGCCACGGTTCCTCCTCCTTCGTTTTGTTCTTCTACTGCATTGCGACGGACCAAGGTGGCTACCTTCCTATGCTTCTGCAATCTGACACCCTGCAGCATTGACGCCGAACTCGTCAAGCCCACCACTCAGATCGTCGTCAATACCCTCGAGCTTAAGTTGCTCCGTGCCAAGGTTTCGGTTGATCAAACCAAATCCACCCAGAGCTGGCAGTCTACCAACTTTTCCAACAATGAAAAAGCCCAGCGAACCACCATCACCTTTGACCAGGAAATTCCCGTCTCCAGCAAGGCTACTGTCACTATCGAGTTCGAGGGTACCATCAACAACAACATGGCTGGTTTCTACCGCTCCAGGTACAAGCCTGTTGCTGGTACTACACCTGCCGCTTCTGTTCCTTTCGATGATGAGTGGCACTACATGTTTAGCACTCAATTTGAATCGTGCGATGCCCGTAGAGCTTTCCCCTGCTTCGACGAACCCAACCTCAAGGCCAGCTTTGATCTCGAGATTGAGGTCCCCGTCGACCAGGTTGCTCTCAGCAACATGCCCGTCAAGGAGACCAAGCCTTCCCGGGACGGCTGGCACGTCGTTTCATTCGAAAGAACCCCTCGCATGAGCTCTTATCTGCTTGCTTGGGCCGTTGGAGACTTTGAGTATGTTGAAGCCTTCACTGATCGTCGCTACAACGGCAAGCAGCTCCCCGTTCGCGTATACACGACCCGGGGTCTTAAGGAGCAGGGTCGCTGGGCACTCGAGCATGCTCCTCAGACCATCGACTTCTTTTCCGAGATTTTTGACATTGACTACCCCTTACCCAAGTCGGATCTTCTCGCCGTTCACGAATTTACCCACGGCGCCATGGAGAACTGGGGCCTCGTCACCTATAGAACCACCGTATGTCTTGTGCTGCTCATGTTGCCTGCTCAAATAGCTAACAAGATTTTTAGCGCGTTCTCTATGATGAAAAGACCTCCTCGCCCCGCCTTAAAAACGACATTGCCTACGTTGTGGCCCACGAACTGGCTCATCAGTGGTTTGGCAACCTTGTCACTATGGACTGGTGGTATGTTAAGAGATGGTACAGTAGACTGGCCACCGTACTAATCTAGTCCAGGGATGAGCTCTGGCTCAACGAAGGCTTTGCTACTTGGGTTGGCTGGTACGCCGTTGACCACATTCACCCCGATTGGGAGGTTTGGGCCCAGTTCGTCAACGAAGGCATGGAAACTGCTTTCAAGCTTGACGGTCTTCGCGCCAGTCACCCTATTCACGTTCCCGTTCGCGACGCCCTCGATGTCAACCAGATTTTCGACAGCATCAGCTACCTCAAGGGATGTTCCAGCATTCGCATGCTCGCCAATCACCTCGGCGTCAAGACTTTCCTCAAGGGTGTCTCCAGCTACCTCAAGGCCAATGCCTACAAGAACGCCAAGACCTCTGACCTGTGGGCTCACCTCAGCGAGGCCTCGGGCAAAAAGGTCGACCAGCTCATGGGTCCCTGGATTGGCAAGATTGGTCACCCCGTCATTACTGTGTCCGAACAGCCCGGTCAGCTTTCCGTCAAGCAAACCCGCTTCCTCTCTAGTGGTGACGTCAAGCCCGACGACGATACCACCACCTGGTGGGTGCCTCTTGGTCTCGAGGGTAAGAAGGGCGAGGCTGGCATTTCTTCGGTCGAGCTAAACGCCAAGGAGGAGACTATCAACGGCGTTGATGATGACTTTTACAAGCTCAACTCCGGTGCCACTGGCTTCTTCCGCGTCAACTACCCTGAGCCCCGTCTCATCAAGCTCAGTTCCCAGCTCGACCGCCTCGATCCCGTCGACAAGATGGCTATTATCGGATCTACTGCCGAACTAGCTTTTGCCGGTAACTGCAGCACCGCCAGTTTGCTCACGTTCCTCAGCGCCTTTGCCAACGAGACCCATCCCCTGGTTTGGAGCCAGGTGCTTGATGCCATCAGTGGTATCAAGAGTGTCTTTAATCAGGATGAGGCCATTCGCACAGGCCTCAACAAATTCACTATCAAGTTGATTGAGAACCGAATCAAGTCTCTCGGCTTCGACCCTGCCGAATATGAATCCTATCTGATCATACAATTGCGCACTCATATTCTAACGAGCGCTGTGTCAAGCCGTCATCCCGAGTAAGTGTACATGACTTGTGTATACAATAACACAAGACTAATTGAGACTAGGACACTTGCCGAAGCTCTGAAGCGGTTCAACGCTTGGGCTGAGAACCCCGAGGCCAGCACTCTCCATCCCTCGCTCCTACCTCCTGTTCTTCAAGCAGCCATTGTTGCTGAGACCGCTCGTGCTGTTGAGTTCCTGAAGAAGGAGTGGTTCGATACCAAGTCTGTCGATGGCAAGCTCGTCATCTCTCGCGCCCTTGGTTATGTTCCCGACGGTGAAATCATCAGGAATGAGATTATCCCCTTCAACTTCAACTCTTCGCCCCGCGACAACAACACAGCTGATATGCACTTCCTCGGAGCCGGCCTTGCCAACAATCCGTTCGGACGCCAAATCCAGTGGCAGTACATGAAGGACAATTGGGCCGCCTGCCTTGAGAAGCTCTCCAACCCCATCGTTCTGGACCGCTTTATTCGCAGCACGCTGAGCAACTTTGTCGACGATGCCGACGTGGCCGACATTACTGCCTTCTTCCAGGATAAGGATGTCAGCAGCTACAACCGCACTCTGGAGACGGCCAAGGATAAATCGGGCGCCAGAGCCGCTTACAAGAAGCGCGATGCTGCCGCCATCAAGGAGTGGCTCGCCGCCAAGGGGTACTGACTACGGTATCAACACGAAAAGAGTAGATGATAGCGCAGGGTGTGCATTGGGCGCGAAAACGCTGATGTAGCTGATGAAAACACTTGGCACATGATGTCCACCATTGTACACGATGACTCTATGAGTGCATATTTGACCGTCTCCATGAGTGAAAACGGAACGCGATTGCTACGGTCTCGCATGCCGAAGCGGATCCATAACCAGTCATTGAATTAGGTGAAGTAAACTGAACTCCAACAATGGCCACGGCCTTCCTATCACGAGCTCCAGCCTAGAAATAGCGCCAACAAACAGCAAAGCTTGTGCCAGTTCCATCGGCTGCTCAGAATCCCCGTCTGGCTAGACGGGCTGTGCATCGAGGCATTGTCGGTCTATCTCGCCCCCGCTTTTATTTATCATCGGCTCGGAGCCCGAAGCTTAGCAGTTTCGTGTTTGGTTGTCATCGTGCTATTTTACCCGAGAACAGCCCCCCTCGGCGGAGATGTTGCTCCAGGACAACTCTCTCCTTTTGTTGCCACTCGGTCAATTCTAGACGTGCTCCATACTTTTGCTTGCCCTCTTTTCAATTTTCGGAATCTGGTTCCGACTCTCATCTGTTATCAGCATCTGCAACTCACACAACAACTTGGCTTTACAATAAACACCAGAGCAACAACTCGTGACGTGGAAGACTGAGAATAAACGAATCAGCATATACAAGCGACGAGAGCAAATATCGTCATGTCTAAAGTGCAAGCTGCCATAGTGGCCGACGCGCCTACGCTCGGCGCTATGCAACTGAACGCCTTTGACGACGGCCACTTTGATGACATGTTCCCGCAAATCTACGTCGTCGCGGCCTGGAAAAACTTTATCCAGCCTTCTGAAACGGCTAAACATGGCCTGCAATCGCGTGTTGGTGTGATTCGCGACGAGTCCGGTAAGTCTTCTGTGGATAATTATCCCTCGGTAATGGCAGAGACAGTTGGGCTAACAGATCTTGGGGGTAAAACCGACAGGCACAGCAAAAGGTGCGTGCTTGCTGCATATTGCGCGGGATAAGGATGCCGTCGCAGCGCTGTACAGCCACTGGGATACGATATGGGGTGCGCCGCTGCCAGGCATGAACACGGCGAAGCTGGATGAGTTTTTCGGGGGGATGACGGCGCAGCATAAAGCCGTCCTGGGAGACACCCCTCATGTCTGTAAGTTTGTCAATTACCTTTTGTTATAGTTTTGGAAGAACAAGAATGGCTAATCAGTGTAGACTTGGAAATTGTCATGACGCACTCGACGGCGCGGGGGCGAGGACACAGCCTGACGCTGCTGAAGTGGGCGAGCGACATCGCGGATAGACTGGGACTGCCGCTGTATCTCAACTCGGATAAGGATGTCGTGGGACTGTATGAGCGCGTTGGGTACGTGAGGCAGCCAGAGGAGGTGAGGACGAGCAAGATGGTGCCGATGTTGCGGCCGGCGGTCAAGGCTTGAAGCGAACGGCGGTCAAAGCATAAAGCGAGCAGCTGCTAAGCTATTATTAACTGCAGCGGATGTTTAAATGTGTTTTCACTACAACGTACTCTTTTCTCTTTCCTCTGAAAATGTGTTGGTGACTTGTCAGATGTGCGAGTTCGCTGCGGACGCGCACCCGTGAGCCGTGTACGTAGGCTGACAGTAAGCACGCAACGTGTTGATGATCTTGTGTTTGTATCACGGAATGGATGAGAGTTGCCTGAGTTGCGCTCTGAATGTCGCACGGCAGCCGTGTCATCCAATAGGAATAACAACCCGAAGAGGCAGCAGTCTCGCACCCGCCCGCCATCCGTTGAAGGTTGCACAACGCGCGGAGACTGGCAAGTCGGGGTACAGTCTACCAGTACAGCGGGCGTTTTCGAAATCAAGAGTATTTACGCAGAGAACCATTTTGTGTTGATGGCCTGGGCGTCTTTGTCTACGACTTGTGTACAATTCTGTACGAGAAAAGGTTGGCTTCTCGAGCGCAAAGAAGATTTACAAAGGAAAAGTTTTCTATTTTTTTTGTGTAATTATTTAAAGAGTTTTCATCAGACAGACAGCCAGTTATCTCGCGTGAGACGACCCTCGACCCTCGAACCTTGAACCTCGACACAGAAACAAGAAACTTGCATCGTCACACGAGGTCAAATCTCGATATAAATGGCAATATTCGACATGAGGAAGTAAAACTCGAGCAGATGAAAAACGGGTTGAACTAGATTCATTCTGCTCGCCACGTTGCCTCTCATCTCCGTTTTTTTTGTATCTAAAGTCTCCGAAGCGTTGAAGTTCGATCGACCCTCCTCCAGCTTTCTCAGCCGAATCAATATCTCGAGGAGCCTGGCAACGATTCATCCTGGCACTCTGACTGGGACGGCACTTGCAAGAAAACCCCTCCAAAGTCCTGGCTTCTCAGAGACGATGTCAGTGAGAGAGGGCGATGAATTCTGTAGGCGTCGTCGCTGCTTGACATTGGCTCATTGTAGCTCGAACCAAGCGGTTCGAAGCAGACCCCGTCGTCGCTGCTTGCCTGCACCAGGATTTCATGCTGGTATGTGGCCGGAAAGGACCCTGGCGCGCGGAAGTATGGACCAGATATCACTGGAAGAGAGGCGTCGCTGGTTCTGATCGACTCGTCATCATGATAAATGTAGTTGTCCTGCTCTCGACTCCTTGCATCCATCTCCCGAACCAATTCTACCAATGGTTCCAACATCTCCCGAAGCATTCTTATCGATGACGTGTTTGTTTCTTGCTGCCGCTTATTGACTTCCAACAACTGCTGCGCGTGATTAGTCGACTCCTGAACCTTTTTTTTCAACTCTTCAACGCATCTCCCACGCTGTCGTATTTCCTCATCCTTCTCTAGAGCACTGCTTTCGTAGTCCTCGACTTTCTTCTCCATGAGCTGAGCCTTCCTTTGAGACTCTTGTAGGCACCAATCTCGTCCCAAATTTGATCCATAAAGTTTCTCTTCTGTGCGAATGTTCTCTTCAAGCAGCTGATTTTTTTCTCGAACCAGCTGATTGTTCTCTCGAACTAGCTGATTTTTCTCTTGAACTAGCTGATTGTTTTTTCGAAGCAGCCGATCGTCCTTTCGAAGTAGCCGATCGTTCTTTCGAAGCAGCCAATTGCTCTTTCGAACCCGCTGTTTCTTCCTTACGCTCAACTTCCTGCTCCTTCTGTTCGAATGGATGACTTGACGGCATATATACCTCACAGCCCTCTTCAGCGCATCGCGCTCGTCGCAGATATCGCTGTGCTTCTCGGCCTCTTGACGGTGCGCCTTTCTCAGCCAAGCGATATCCTCGACATGCCGAGAGTTGTACTCCGATAGCTTGACATGCGGGAATAGATCACTATGCAATCCTTCTATTTGGCCGAAGCCTTCATCCGTACGGTCGATGGCTGAATTTGTGTGGCAGCCCGCTTCTTGCCCCCGATCAGGCAAACGGGAGGTCCGAAAGCGAGCCCTCCTCTTGCTTTGGCCCTGAAATTGATCTTCTCTATCGCGTTTCCCTTGTTGTAGTTGATCGTCTGGTTGATCCTTGCAGTCAACCTCGGGAGACGTTCGTCCACCGGTGGGGGATCGAGACGGTTCTAAACACACTTAGTCAGTGATCATGTTGATAGGTACCCCATCACAGGATTGAAGAGAAATTTCTGAGAAATGGGCTCTTAGAAAAACTCTTCCATCTCGGGAAGTCGGAGGACGTTTCATGCTAACTCACCACTTAGGCGGGCGTTGGAATCTAGATCATGATTCGTAAGCATCTCTTGACTCCTCTGCTGAGAAATAGTAATAAATTTTGTTCTTGATCTTGTTGTAGATGCTGTCCATTGACCAGAGAGCGCAAATCTCCTGCCAGACAGCCGCCTTCTTATACCCAGACGGGAAACAAGGCTGCGATTTACTACATGCGATGATAGCAGATCTTTGTCTTAAACAAAGAGAGAATGTATTGTCATTTTCATGCAGGAGAGTCTATTCTCTACAGTAGCACTGCATATTCGCTGTCTCGGAAGAGAAAGATGGAGCTCTCCTCGGCCCAGTCAACAGCTCCAAGTCACAGCAAAAGGAGGCCATCACACGCCATCGCTGCCTGAAATGCATGCACGTGTTACAATTGTTCCGGGAGGTAGACTGCGGTTGCAAGTCGTTGGCTGTCAGGCCTTCCGAGAAGAGGCGGAGGCGGCGACCAGCAAGCCATGTCCGCCTTGGCAGGTCACACGCACAGATGAGTAGAGCTCTTCAAAGAAGACTCTCTTTGTATAACACATCTCTAGCTCTGGTGGCATCAGAGCGTACCATGGGGTATGGCTTGCCTGAGGAGGCTAAAAGTGCATACACGCCATGTATATTTGGCAACAGCGGAGTGGCAGGGCAAAGGATCCTGCAGTGCAACAGAGACGGCGTTTAAAAGCAAGCTGAGATTTGTATAATGCACCCTCAGTCCGAGTCAAGAAGGCAAGAGCTTTATTTGTCCCAGTTATCAAGTCATCTGGTTCACACTGGGGGTCAAGACTCTCTCCCTTGCTTGCATACGTTAACGTTACTTCTGTAACTCGGGTCTGATTACAGAATAGAGAAGCAGAACCACAGTGTGAGAAAAGTACAAAGTTGGATTCAGACGAAAGTACTTGTCAGCCACAGAAGCATGTGCCTAAGTTCCAAAGCGTGTGCAGGAGAATGTTGGGGGCCGTGACGACGGCACTTGACGGAGCCGATCCCTGCCAGCTGGACAGAAAGTGCTAGGCAGCAACATTTGATTGAATAAGTTTGATTAGTGGCTGGAAAGACCGGA
The DNA here is from genome assembly GCA_024472245.1 of Beauveria sp. NWAFU-1. NCBI lineage: Eukaryota > Fungi > Ascomycota > Sordariomycetes > Hypocreales > Cordycipitaceae > Beauveria > Beauveria sp. NWAFU-1. The sequence continues at coordinate 617,495 of JANBXD010000007.1, forward strand.
CGGCAGTTGAAACGTGGCATCGATGGGAGGCGTGCGATTAACACAGTCGTACAAGAAGTATCTCTGACAAGCAGAGGGCGACAAGCGTGCCTCTCTGTTATTGCGCCCCTTTTCTGTGTGTACTACTTCGAGTCATTCTTGAATGGCAGATTCTCCTTTAAACCAACAAGTGCGTGGCTGAGGGCTCGTACGTGGCGGCTGCAGCAAAATCAAGAGTAGCTCCGGGCCTCAGCAGCAGCCTCAACTATTACGCTGAGCCGGCGCCACGATAGATGCAATACTTTCAAATGAGTTATACCGTCGAATGGTGTTTTGAACTTCTGCTACCATTTTGTCTTTCTTCATTTGCAACTGGCATTGTGTGTACCTCACTCAAGCTGTGCATTCTCGTGAAATGGTGTAAACTAGCTTGTCGTTATCAGCTCCAGCCTCTGAATAAGCGCAAATCGCAGCACAAGAATACCAAAAAAAAGTAGCAAGTGATTTTGTCAAGGCAGGTTCAGCATTCCAAGCAAAAATAAAATCAGCATTTCGTGCAAAAAGTCAACTTTGCCAGGACAGGGGTTCGAACCCTGGAATCTCGCGATAGTGGTGAGCTAAGCATAAAAGAACTTAAAACCACCGCCTTAACCACTCGGCCATCCTGGCATTGAGACGCTAGCGTCAAGCCAATTGATTTACAAGAAGGCTATCAATGCTATACGTTGCTATTCACGCCCAATCGGAAGCTATTATGTGATCATAAATTGTATTAATAGATAAATATGATGCTTTGAACCAAGCCTGTGTATATCTGCGCATGTTAATCCTGTCTGCCACTACCAGCGCTGTATTTGTTAGCGTTACCAGAGCCCAGGCCCCTCCATCTGAGCCACGCCAGCAGCGTCTTGGCTACTTCTTCCTATCCTCAACAATCCGTTTTTCGAATTAGCATGGTCATTTTATAACTTGTAATTTATTTTGCTACGTGCTCCAGCTCCTTGTGCATTGGCCATGAGCCCAGAGACAAAAACCTTAGAAGCTCCTTGCAGCTCCTCTGGCTCTGGTAGGAGACAGGGAAATATGGGCATACGATACCTCCCTGTAGCTTTATTTGTTTTCGATGCCCTAGGAACTTTCGATGGGGCTCTAATCGAGGATCGTACCTGGCTCCGGGGACGTTATTGCCGACGAAGACGACTGGCGCTGGCGGACTACCCCTCCACAGGGTTCTGTAGTAGTCGATCGTTTCTGGCTTGGTCTCGTGGAAGACACAGATGATTTTAGATCGAACTTAGATAGTAATAGTGAGGAGATGCCCGGACTAAGACGAGTACCCCCTGGCATCTCAGTCACCGCGTAGTTCTTGCCCGGTATGTCGTGGCATTGCGGTTCTGTCGTGGCAAAATACTGGGAATCGATGGTCATTGAACCGCTGCATAGAAAAGAAAAGAACAGAAAACCCAAAAAATCGTTCAATATGCATGACTCACTGTCATGTTTGGGTCGTCTTTCGTCAAAACTTCAATAAGGCCTGTCTTGCCAGATCCTGAAGCTCCAACGATGATGAAGGACCACTGCTTCCTAAGTACGCGATTGATTAATCGCGTCACGTAGACGCGGGCCGCTGCTACTATAGAAACCATGTTAAAGAATGATCGATATGCTTTTTTTTGTAAAGTCTATAACAAGATCGTGGATTTGAGCGAATGTGATCTAATTTATACACGATGCCGTTTGCTCTTTCGCCACTTATGCCTCTATCTCTCCCATTTGAACAACCTCAACGGGAAGCTGCTTTGTCGCACAGTCGATAGTCGCGATGCTCTGTAATACTTCCGTTTTGCTTTTTACTTCACACTGTTTCTCACCGCTTGTCTTTTTTTCGTCACGGCCGATACCGCTCTTCATAGAGCACTGTTTTTGTTCGGCTAGAGGTTGAGTGCCCGAAAGCTCACCCAAGGCTTCGGCGTTGTATCAACAATCATTGATTCCGCCCCATCAAATCCAAAAGCGACATCTGATAATCGATCTTCGGAAAGCTCGTCAAGCCCGTGCAAAAGTACAAACTGGCCCATTGCCCCGCGCGAGGCGGTTCAGTAGGTGAGCCAAAACGAATCTCAAGAAAACTCTCAAGCCTTGTGACAGGAAGCGACCAAAGCAAAAGGTGGTACATGCCTGCGTAAAAACGCTTTCTGCCCTCATGACGCTTTTGTCACCCCTCAAAGACCAATATTGCAAATCGCGGCCGTCTTGTGCTTCAACTCAGCACAATCTTGTGGTAGCTAGCTTCAGCCATGGAATGCTCAGAAGGACCGCTCGGTCGCACCGGCTCACAGCATGATTTTGTCTTTCCACGTCTAAAATATTTTCGTTGAATCCATTTGTAGAGCCTGGATACCCGCACCTGGCCTGCTTGCAGGCATGGTGAGGTGTTAGCTACAGGATTTTCCACGGCACTGGCAGCGTAGATTGCAGTCCAACTTATACGAACCTTGAATTGATGTCGTGAGCATCGGTCGCTCGCACCAGAAATCGGTCGTGGCGATCTTATTGACGAGCCGAGAACAGCTAAAAGTGGGAGTGAAGTGGCCGGGCAGCAACAGGGCTGTCACGGTAAATGCCACTTTCGCATAGCCAGCCAGTATCCGTACAGAAGCCGTATAGTGGCTAGTACAGCTAACGTAGTACAGCAGCCGTATAGTGGCTAGCATAGCCGCTAGCACCCTACTTCACCACTTTTAAAAAGGTAACTTAGCCTTTAGATAAAAACGTAGATATAGAGCTCTTTTCGTCTCTGCGAGAGGCCCTTATCAAAAAGGTACTTCGTTGACCGGGGGCAGATTATGGCTGACTAGGGGGTTAACTAGGGTAGTTAAAGTTATGTAATTCATGGAGAAAAACCACTCAAGTCGCGAGTCGCCAGTACTAAAAAAAAAAATTCAGATCACGGCATAATAAGTGATTGTTTTGAAACACAGCCATGCGAGCGGGAAACGGGGAGGGGAGATCTTGAGTCTCTGGCCGAGTATTGCACATGATCGGGAGGAACAAGGATTTCCTACAGGTAATTCCGAGCACAGTCAAGGCAATTTGTTGGTAATTTACTTAACATTACCTGGCGCCTACTGTGCTCTCTTGACTTATCATGATGGCGTAGTGCATCGGCGCTTCGCCAAACATTAGCGTGTTTGATCTTGAATCCATAATCGTTGATATTATTTTGTACGCTGTACGTCCGTCCTGTAGAATTTCCCCGGCTGAGTACTTCCCACGTGACTGTCAACGCCGACGTATTTCCACAACACTTTTGGTGTACGCGCTACTCTTCGCCGTTTGGGCGACATACCACCTTTTGACAGCTTCATCTGCAGATGGAGCCTGACGCGAAAAGGGTCAAGTACGGAACTGACGAATCCGATCAAATGCAGCCAAGCAACCTGGTCGATGAACCCACCAAGACCGGAGGGAGCAAGACTATTACCTTGCTACCCGCAGAATGTCTCCTGAGAGAGTTTCTACTTGAAGGTGCACAAGAATTTCCTGGCCTCGAGATATGGGTCACAGGTGGCTGGGTCCGAGACCGCTTGCTCGGAATACCTTCGTCAGACCTTGATTTAGCATTAAGCAGCTTAACAGGCAAAGAATTCGGCACGTTTTTAGAATCATTTTCCGCACGGCCTGAAGTCGAGACGAAGTACGGTCAAAGAGCAGCTGAACTTGATGTTCTAGGCTCACTCTTCTCGCGGTTCCACATTATGAAAAAAAATGCCCAGATGTCGAAGAAGCTCGAAACAGCTGGTGGTAAATTGTTTGGCCTGGATATTGACCTAGTCAATCTACGCAAGGAAGTGTACGATGGCCAGACACGTAATCCTGATATGGAATTTGGGACTGCCGAAGAGGATGCGTTCCGTCGCGACGCAACGGTAAATGCGCTCTTTTTCAATTTAACGAAGCAAGAAATTGTCGACTTCACCGGCAGAGGCCTGGAAGACTTAGAGGCCAAGATTATGAGAACGCCTCTGGACCCGAGACAGACTCTTATGGATGATCCGTTGCGCGTCCTGCGTCTGATTCGAGTTAGTAGTAAGCTTGGTTTCTCCATTGATGCTGAGGCTGCCTCCTGCATGCAGGACAGACAAATACACCAGGCGTTGGACACGATGATAACCCGTGATAGAGTTGGTGCCGAACTCACTAAGATGATGAGAAGCAAAAACACGGCAGCTGCATTTCGATGGATTTTTGAATTTCGTCTCTACTCTCCTATTTTCGTGCGACTAGACGCAGCATTGCTTCGACCACTTGCCACTCAGTTTCCGGGTTTAGGCATCAACTCGACTTCACCGTGGCCTACAACTTGGCCCCGAGCATATGGCATGCTTGCTCATTTCTTGGGTGGCCAGGACAAGGTGGCCCTCTTGGTTAGTTCTGAAGCCAATACGGATTTGCTTTGGTCTATGGCTGCTTACAGCCCTTTCGCTGGACTAAGGCAAACTCTACTCAAAGAAGCCGTACAAGAAGCGACAAGTGCTATCAAAGCAACGGCCAAGGTCACTCAGCTGCTCGAGAGCTCGTTGAGAAACTATGATTCAATTCGCAGAATTGTGGAACAGGTCGCAAAGCCAGTTGGCGAGCGCTGTTCTCGTAGCGTCTGCGGCATGGCCATTCGCGCGTGGGGTACAGCATGGACAACGCAAGTCACGTACGTCATGCTATCAGATGCGGTGTATGACACTGAGCAGCAGGAAACTGGGGATCTAGGCGACGAGGAATTTTCGGCGAAACGCTACTCATCCGGGACAGCCATGGGAAAGTACGTGGCTTTTGCGGCATTTATTTTTGACCAAGATTTGCTGCACGCTCATCTACAGCGACCGCTGCTTAATGGAAAGGAGATACAGAGTCTTTTCGGCCTAAAGGGTGGCGGTAAATACCTCAAAGTCGCCATTGATAAGCTCTTGGAATGGCAATTCGGCAATGTAGACGCTACAAAAGATGAAGCCGAAGCATGGCTTCTTGGCGAGAGAGACGCCCTATGTTTGCCTCACCCTTGATAGATGCGCAGTCTTTACGTTGATAGCTACGAAATGAAACTGATCCTTTAGATGTTAATGATATGCTTAGCTGGAAGATTTTGTGAACCTCAAAAAAAGAAGTCAGGCTCGCCATTTTCCGAGTCAACGACCACTGTTCCCGCCTGCCAAATAACCTCAATCAAGAACGAAACGGGACGCGATGCTTTCTACTGCCTGTGGCCGTATGTATCAGCCGTTGGTCTGAATTGTTATATGATCGACATATCAAAGTGATCAAATAATTATCAAGCATAGTGATTTGAGTTGGCGCCCCGACCTGGCACCCACTGCCTCTTCGTGAAGATTCGTTTTGTTTACTAAAACCAACACGCCATCACAACGAGAGCGGAGCTTGATGATTTAGTCATTGTCGAATGAGAGACTAGCTCCACGTAAGGCCTCGATGAGTCGAAAGGGCTGTTTGGGACTGTCGAATGCTAGATGGTCTGGCGATGACTCCATGTTTCATGGGTGCAGTCGGGCCCAGAGTTCTTGGAGGTTTTGACGCCTTGATAGTGGAGTAAAAGGTTAGATTGCCACGATGTACACAATCTTGCTGTTGTAAGATGTGTGTTCCTTTTGATCGTTATACAGGTATGGCCGCAGTGGCGTTAACTCGCGAAGCGCGTGCCTTCTCGTCATCGTCGGCGACTTGCTCAACAGCCTGGGCGATAGCCTGAGCGTTCTTCTGAAACCTGTACACAGTGTGATTGCATTTCTTGTTGCATGGAGGAGACGTACGCTATTTTCGCCGCCTCTAGGTCTTCTGGGTCCTTCTTGTCCTCGTCTGCGCCTGGCGGCGATGTCTTGACCTCGTCGCCGCGGCCATTGAGGGCCGCTTCACTATCGTCGTCGGCACCGTGCTTGTCGCTGTCCGAGTCAGCGTTGGAGGCGTGCCCCGAGTAGCTGCCACCAAAGTCGCGCCCGAGGTGCTGGCACCGTGGTCGTGCTGACGGCCGGACGCGGTCGGTGGCAGAGATAGTGGTCCGCGTTGGCAGCCTTGTTCGACGACATGCCCCCCTACTTTGATGAACGGCCAGGGGAAAATGGCAATTTTGCGCTGCATCATGCAATGAATACATGGCTATTAAACTATATAAGTACACTAACAGCAAACCAGTGGCCTCAACGCAAAATCCCAACGGTCGTTGTCAGCCTCCCTTTCTCACTTGCCTGAGTTCCTGCGGAACTCAAAGATGCAGTATGATCGTGAAACTGGTCCAATCTACACAGTCTGCTCTTTCTTGTAAATATACTTGTCTGTCGGCTCCATTTCCACGTACGGAACACCAATTTTCGTGCTGTCGGTGTCGTCCGGAGCATAGATTATTCTCATCTTTGGCTTAGTCTCGAGATAGATGTATCCGTAGTCTGCCTGGCTTTCTGCAACCGTGATACTGCCATGGTTGTTTAAATCGTCGTGGTCCACCTAGGTGCCGTTCCCATGTCTGACCATCATGTGTCCGTGAGGCGTTCCTTTGATGTTATCATCTTCTTAACAACTGACACCTTCCAGTTCCATTTTGGCATATTGGGCATTTTCTGTACTTGTAGCGAGACTGACTAGGTTCAGAAACCTTCTTGACTGTGCTATCACGGATGCGACTGTCTGGGATGATGGTGAATTGAACCTCGGGAAGAGGGCGTAGAGGGCGGACATGGAGGTGCAGGATGGATTTGGGTGCAGATGACATTTTTGTGATGTTTGCAGGCTGGCGGATCAACAGATATGTGAGTTCGACTTGTATAGAAACATGTGGGAGGCCGGCTTATATAGAAGCAGAAGGCCTCATGGCATAACAGCGAACGGTTCCCAGAGCACGGGGGGGAGAGCGAAGGGGAAAGTGACGGGATGGGCAATAGTGGCGCATTAGCCCTCCCATATTCCCCGGCAGGCCCAGCCTATCAAGTGATAGCAAAAGAACACTGGTGGCGTGATGGCCGTACTTTCGTGCGCCCTGCGAGCATTCTGCTTGGCGGTCCGTGCCGCCTTAGCCGGCATGGCGGGTGTTTCTCAGCACTACTAAACCAACACGACCTTGGTCGACGCATCAATGAAAGTCTTTATTCGCAGCCGAGAACATCGACATCGGGGTAATCAGTCCAAGCGGGTGGAAAGCCGAAAATCCGACGACTTTCCGCGTTCGGCCCTAGCATCTCTAAAGTATTCTCTATTCCCCGCACACCTAATGCATGGTAGTCACGCACGCAGTCGACAGCGTAAAGCGAAGGTGTACCTGAGCTTTCCTCACCTACAGAGCCAACATCTGGTGGGAGAAGAAAAAGAAAATGCTGAAGAGAGTGAGTGTCAAGGCAAAATGAACCATGCACATCAGCTCCTGGCAATGGCGGCTCGTCTCCATGAAACCTTTGGGTGACAAAGAATTGGGGGACAAAGAAGAATCCACTGGCTTTTCAATAAATTATTTTTGGTACATTTCTTCATTTAACCAGTTGTCTAGTTTACAATGCATCACACTCCAGCCCTCGCTGGTAGTGTGCTCGCCAGAGTTGCTGTGCTCTCACCATACCTCTAGTATAACCTGACACCTAGCGATAGCTGTGTTATAGACTTATGCTCTAAGGCTAATAAGACCCTGACGACATATTCAAAATTTTCTTCAAATTTACCTTGCAATCAACCTACCGAAAAGAAATGCTCGAGCACTGCGATAAAGTTAGTTCGATGGTGATTACACATGGGTGTAGGGTGCGACTCGGCGCAGCTTTCCCCGCGACCGGGTAGTTTCCAAAATTCATTAACCGACCGTGGGGTAGAAATCAAGCTAGGTTTGAGCTAGGTCTGAGAGGGGCAAGACGAAAATAGAAGAGGCCGGCTGTATGGCTTGACACCGACGTCCCGCTGCACTCAGACAACTCGCTGATGAGCACCGAGTACCCCGCGCCGATGTGTACACGAGTGCCGTTGGGTTTCTTGGCATCCTGAATTGTGGCAGGCAAAGACTACTGAATTTTCTGCAAGTCGTACAGATCGGAGGGCCCTTTCTTAATGAACGAACAAGACTGTCATGTGTCACATTGCATATCGAAGTGGCCCGCTGCTGCTGTGTCGTAACGGCATCATTGCCAAGACACCTGCCATGAGGAACCGTCGGGGACCACGCACGAGGGGTTCTGTCATGATGGAGACTAAGTCACCTTCACATCTCCGAGAGGTAGAGAAGAGTGTATCTCTCGAGTATTCATTGCAGATCAAGCGTATCCGCGTCGAGGCCCAAGCCTTGCTGCACTCCTCCAGCAATATTATGCAACGTCTGGGCGTTCCCAATGCTTCGGACAATGTCTTGCACTACAAGAGCACCGATCATCCGAGGCTGCATCAATGACTCGTCGTATTTCTGGTATCCGGCCGTTGCCTATAATCGGTGCAACCGACGAGCCTTCCGTCACAATGCTACACTGTCAAGCCGTATAGGAAGCCGCCGAAGCTGACACACAAAGCCGCGAGACATGTAACCACTGCAGCGAGCCGTCATTCCAGGCTATATAAGACAGCAATAGTCCACCAATCCTTGACGATCGATTATTATCATCCACATTGTAACTACGAAGAAAAACCTGCCATTCTTCCCTTTTGAAAAAAAAAAAATCACGCATCCTCAACATCTAAACATGCAGTTCCTCACGCTCCTCTCCCTCGCCACCGCCGTCACTGCCGTGCTACTCCATACAGACTGCGGCAACAACTACGGACAGGAAGTCTGCGCCGACGGCGGCGCCAGCAACCAGCGCGCGTACGTGGCCGTCTGCAACGACCAGCACAAATGGGCGGTACGTCAGGCCTGCGGCCGACGCTTCTGCTGCAAGGACAAGGACGGTGGCGGCGCCTACTGCGCCTGCTGATTTTCTCGAGTAAGAAGTTGTGAGTGAGTTTGAGGTGTGTGCCTGGCTCACAATGTAAAGAGCAAAAAGGCTGGAGAAAGACGGGAGAGTTGAGTGGAAAACAGAAGCAAGTTGGTGGTGGAGATGGACGATGGAAGAAATGCTGCATGCTGATAGACTTCAAGACAAGGAAGGCCCTGGTTGCTTTGGTGGTGAGCATCACACCGCAGCGCTGTCCATGACAATGAGTGCGGAATGAAATGAATTAAAAACCTAGCTCAAATGCTCTATAATTATTAGCTGATGTGGACTTCGGTAAAGAGAGGAAAAGTTAACGTCGGCCACCCACTTGGGAGCCAACCCACTTAGGAGCCACCATCACATATCATGAACCTGCTACCAAAATACCTCATAATAACCACAAATAAAATTAATTAATTATTAAATAATTATATAGTAATAGCCTCGCTATTAGAGAACTTAGTATTAGAATAATTAATTATGACTTTCTCTTCTATACTAAGGAGTTATGCGTTAAGCTACTAATATACCTTTTTAACCTTAAGGACTATAATAAACACTTTATTTAGATTAAGTATAACTTTCTTATACTTTTTAGCTTATAGATTAGTAGCCTATTCCTAAAGATTATTTATCTATATCTTTAATATAATAATAATACTATTCTATATATTAAGATTCTTCTATATAACGATAGCTTAATCCTAGTCTATAGTTAGTCTATTTCTTAGGTAGTAAGTTAGGTTTAAATACTATAAGGTAGTAGTAAGTAATATCTTTATAAGGTCTTATTAAGAGTAGAACTCTTAAAACTAATTACTTAGAATTACTTAGATTAATTAGTAGAGATCTAAACTACCTAGCTATAGGAATTACCCCTTCCTTAAGTACTTATCTACCTCTTTACTATAGGCCTAGCTTATAAAACTTATCTAACTATCTTAATAATCTTATATAACTAAATTATCTTAATAATCTAATAAGCTATTATATAACCTTATATCCTAACTAGGCTATGGGTGTGCCTTCCCCGTTGGTCCGGCCTTAGCCCCGCATCTATGCAGCTGCGTTCGTAACAAAGGGCCCCTAACGCACTTAAGACCAAAAGGCTTTAACTCCTATTCTTCACCTAACATTATATAAAGATAGTACTAAATCGAGCTAGCTAAGTATACTATTATAAATAAGTTTAATAACTTTATAATTTCGAGACTATATAAAGCTTATATATTCTCCTAGGCAAAATGGCGCGCAATAAATCGATTTAGATATATCCGATCGCAAGCAAATGTAAGGCGACCTTACTCGTGCAAAAGCATCATGCTGATGAAGACGAGGTACTCTACCAGTTTCAGAAATAAGGCAGATTTATATAGTAGTAGTCATCTATACGGTCGGGTGTTTGCACGGCGAATGGGAAAGCGTCAACGATTCGGCACATGGAAGCTACCATTCGCAAGCCTTCACTATGAGCCTGGATCTGGCACCGACCATAAATCAGGGCCGCCAGTACTTGCACACAATACGTCGACGAGTAATGGCTCATTTAGAATGCTGGGCGATGACATTTAAAAAATGATCTTCTTGTATTTAGATTATTAGTCCCTTATTTCTCTTTCGCAGGCTAGCCACCACTTTCGTGAGATGGCTCGACTAGAGCAGGCTAGTCCATAAGACAAGTTCTAATTCGTCATTCATGAGAGCCGAGAAAGAGTTTAAGTAGCACTTCCCGGACGGAAATAATTCTGGCAATCTTGCTTGCTACTTTTGCTATCGCGTGCTCTAGGCAGACTCTTTCAGAGACGACCAAGCTTATGAAGCGTTCGTCAATTGCGATGGCGAATTTGTTCTTAACATTGAACCCGAAAACACGACTAAATATACAAAGATTCGGCTGCGACGTTACTATAGGACTTGCGGATGTAATATTGGCTTCGACAGGCTTGTGCAGAGGATTCTACGGTTGATTCAATTGCGTTCGAGCCCGGCTGCCGCAAAGCAGGATGCGGCATTGACGGATTGCTGAGAATAGAATCTTCATACGTTTGCCAAGATCCAGGTTTGCGCACCACAGGCACATTGATAGAAAATTTGACTAATTGCCATAGCGGAGAAAATCGATGAAAACTATTTGGTATAAGTATAATTCGTTGCATCTTTTCGTGCCAGTCTGACAAGTTCGCGCATTGTGACTAGGCGATTTTCTGAAACTGAAGGGTATGAATACAGCAAAATTTATGTGGATGACGCCTCTTATCACGAAGGGCATGGGAATATCTATAAGGAATTTGGGATTTCCGAAGAGGGCTGCATTGTGGTGGTGCGCCCGGATCAGCACGTCTCCTATGTTGGGCCACTGAGTCTGCCCACCGCTGTAACGGAATTCTTCTCCGGCTTTATGGTGCCGCAGATCAAATAGCCTAATTATTTAATGATAAACCGGCACTATTACCGAGCCCTAGGGCGCATACGTCAAGCTTCAAGGAGCCTAAGTCACGAGTCATAGCGACGGATTGACTGTTGCCATCCACTGCCAATGGCCTCGGAAAGTATTTGAAATAATCCATTGAACAAGCTTGCAACCAAAGTCGACAAAATTGGCCCATCCACACCGATGGCGCGGGGCCGCCCCAGCGAAATCCGGGGTAGTAAGCCTCTAACAGACCGACGAAGTTCGGGATCGCGACCTATATCCATGATGTCATTCCACGACGGCCAGAATGGCATGTCGAAGCGCAGCTTTATGCTATGCGGGGTCTAAACGCAGAATTCATGTTGAATGAAGAAGGATAACTTTACTTTTTTTTTTTTGAAAGAAACTTTATATTTTTTTCTTCAACTTAGACAACAATTCCAATCCCGATCGCGCTGTATACACACTATACACACTATACACTACATTTTAGCATGCCTGTCTGGGGCCCTCGAAAGATTGATGATGCTCGCTGGATCTCGCAGAGAGCGACGCTCAGCGGCACGCCGTCATGGCACGATGAAGTGACGATTTACTACATTGATTGTCCGGCACCTGCGCAAGCCAAGGGTGTCATTCTCTTGATCCATGGATTCCCAGAGACGTCGTACCAATTCCGCCATGTCATTACAGATGCTGGCTATCGTGTTATTGCGCCGGATTACAGAGGCGCTGGGCACTCGTCGCACCCTCGTGATGGCTACACCAAGGTTGTCATGGCAGGAGACACCCACACGCTGCTCACCAAGCACCTGGGCATCACTGAGCCCGTACACGTCGGCCACGACATTGGTGGCATGATTGCTCATGCTTACGTTGCATCCTTCCGCAAGGATTCGCGAAGTATTCGCGATCGGTGTAAGTATTCGCATTGCGCGCCAGAAGTCAACATTCTCACACGTACAGAACATGGGGAGAATGCCCCCTGCCGGGAACAAAGACATACGAGGACTTTGCTGGCTCGCCGGGCATTTAGCATTTCACGTTCCACTGGGTAAGTCCTACTATTCAATATTCTCAAACTTTTGCTAATCGCTGGCAGCAAATTGACCTGCCTGAGTCACTCGTCGAAGGCCCTGAGCGAATCTACATTAAGCACTTTTACGATCGCCTCTCGCGCAACCCCGACGCCATCTCCCCCGCTGATCTCGATCACTACGCCATGACGTTTGCGCAGCCTGGTGCCATGCGCGCCGGCTTTGACGTCTACCGCGCATTCCACCAAGACTGCGAGGACAACCGCGCGCTGCTGAAGCAAAACGGCCCCTGTTCCGTGCCTGATCAAGAGTTACTACTTTTGCTTCTGGATTCATGACTGGCATTGCAGAAGAAATTCGTTCGGAAATTCAGTATGACACTGTGGGCTTCTATGATCCTACTAGCCATTGCTACCTCCATACCATCTGCACATCTTACACTGTGACAGAACCTTCTCTCGTGATGAAGTACCCGACTTATTTATTTTGGCTCCTCCACAGTTATCATGTCGTTCCCCACCATGTTGTTATGCTTGAATACCACGAATGGATCGTAGCATTTACATGAAAGGATACATTTCCTCACTTCGTGAAAGGAATTGGATATTTCGTGACACTGGTTCTGCACAAAGTCACATGAGAATCGCGCGTCTGAGGGCGAGTCCGGATCAGCCATACACGATTGCTATTATGCGTTAGCTTCTTCGTCAGCAAGTGGGGTGCGTGACATCCGTACCGCAGAGACTGTACTAAATCCAGCAAGTAAAAAAGCAGAGACACTTCGCAATTTCATGTTCAATATAAGAGTAAAAGAGTCGTACTTAGGGTTGACAACTATTTAACGGAGAGAGAAATCTGTATGGAATAGGTGACATGCTATTATATTATATAGTTTGCAAAACCTCCTCATATACAGTATAATTACCCTAGTAATCAAATTCTCGCGCCGCACGGCTCATCTTAAATATAATTGATATCTCAAACATGTTAAGACGTCGAATAAAATGTAAGACCTTACGTTACCAGCAGTAAGATTAATCTTAAACGAGTAATTTCGTGTAAATAGAAATTGAGGAGGGCCAGGGAAGGCTTGACAAGCCAGAGACACGGGGCGGTCATGAACAGTCACCTGTACGGACTGGCCGGCCGCCGCAGACAACGTTGGCGAGCCAGGAGAGCAAACAGAAACAAGTGCTGGTTTTGGATTGGAGGACATGATCAGTGACGCAGTTAATTCTAACGAAGATCGCAGCTGGACGACGTACTCTGCTACTGCTCTCGAGGCAGGTGCGGATTCGGAAGCACCGGCGGGAGGAGAGACGGTAAGCCTGCGGCTTCGCCGGCTCCCATAAATGATAACATAACAGATGGTGCCAGGACTGCATTCTAAAGTTTCCTGGCCGCCGAAGCCGCCACACCCCTGAGGAATGCTGGATACGATTCCCCTACAAAAATAGGGAATATGATGCTCAGAAGGCCGCTTCTCGTGCCGCCGCGTCCAAGTCGGCGGCCAATCAGCAGACAGAAGGCGCTGCGCCATATATTCCGCAGCTCGCGGCTACGGCGATGGCCTTGTCTGTCAACGAGGTCGTTACTCTACCTCTGGGCCGGAACAGTATCATTGTTGACTCTGGGTGCAATTTACACACCTTTAATGACCCTATTTGGTTCTCAGCTTACTTACTTGCCTAAGGCCCGAGACGATCAGCGTTCTGCTAGTGGTCACAACATGCTTTGCATCGGTGTTGGCACCGTTGTAGTCCCACTGGTAACTGGCCACACACTGCAGCTTCGTGATGTACGCCTGGTGCCAAATGCCCCGGTGAATATGATCAGTCAAGGTGTCATGAAGCAGCATGGTATAGTTGTTGACAATTATCGTGACCAGCTAGTGCATGTTGCATCCCAGACAACCATTTGCTCTATGACCTGGCCTTCCGGCCTAGCTCTGATAACAGCTGCGCCAACCTCCAAAGGAGATCCACAGGAACTGCCTCTTACACCAACTTCTGAGGACTGCTATATTGTTGTGGCCACTGATAATGAAAATGCCACTGATCCTGATTTACAGTCTATTCTTCAGGACGATGCTCCACTACCAGGAGCGGCCTCTTCTCCGGCCATGCCACCGGCCGCTCCGCAGCCAACCATGGCAGATGATTACCTTCCCAACCGTCCACGACGGCAGGTTCCCCGACCGAACTACAAGGACCTTCATCGTGTCCATATCGCGCACAGTTTTGCAGCATTTGCGCCGGACGTGACAGAACCAGCGCCGCGAGTTTACCCATTAACGGCGCTGGCTGCTCTTGAATTACTCCACGCGTCACCTTCGACTCCGCGTAATTGGCACGAAGTGCGGCGACGTGACGACTATGGCACTGTGTGGTTGCCAGCAATGGAAGTGCAACACCAGAACCTTATCAGAATGATAGCCTGGGACTTGGTTCCCAGGCCTCCAGACCAATAGGCCCGGCAGGGCCGTAGGGTACACGCCATCAAAGCGGGCAGGCCTCGGAACCGAAGGCTCGCTGGGTCGTCCGTGACGACCAGGAAGAATTTGACGCGATTCCACGATTTACATGCCGCGGTGACACCGGCTTCCTCTCTTGGTCTCTTTCTTGCCCTCGTCGCAATTCTGGACTACGAGCTCTGGCAATATGACGCTGGAAACAGCATAGGCCGCTCCTCCGTCACAAACATACCCAATTTCTTTGTATTACTAAATCTTTTGATGCTAAATTTTATCGTACTAGGTGATGCAACGAATTCAGTCCGCGATTAGATGATGCGGCATGAGCCCGGGTTGCTGCAGTTGGTCTTGTCTATATATATCGGTCATCGTTCATGCAACAAATTCTTTTGGCGGCACAAACAATACATTTTTCTTCTCCGATTTATATCGCTTGGAAGTTGGGGCGGTGTCGCCAGCCTTATTGGCCCTCCAACGCGGGGTTCACTGGCTATTATGGGGGGCCTCCGTCATCCGCACAGCCCATCCGATACGATTCCACTTGGCGTTGAGGGTAATAATCTTCCACTTCTTCCTCTTCCCGCTGCTGTTCGCGCCGCTGCCATTCAATCATGTCATCATCATAATCGTCTTCATTATCGAACTCGATCATGTCGTCAGGACTTGTCCAGACCTCCCTCGTAGGGGGGACTTTTGTGATAATGACAGCCCATCCGCGCCTGCACAGCTCTCTTAACAGATCTCTGTCGGGTTTGAAGCCGTTGTTGCGCGTACCTTCCCGTGCGTCATTCTCATGATCCTCCACCCCATTATTGCTTTCTTCATCTGAGTCCTCGGTGAACAATTCTATGTTGACCTTGACTTCCTGTAAGAACTGAAAAGCTTCGAGCTGCGCATGGATCAAATCCAGCAGCTCGGTGAAGGTGGACATCAACCTGGTTGACAACCTGGTGATTGGCGTTGCGTTGATCGCCACCCTGGAGGGACCGATCATCGTTGGCCTCTTGGTGCATATTGTCTCTAACTGGTAAAACTCGACAGGTACCAACCTCGTCGGGTACAGCTGCGTGCATTTTAAACACGGGAAGTACAGATTAGTCAGATGGCTGGCTGAAAATGCAACATGCATGCAGCTAAAAACGGTCACATCGGCGGCAGCGGCAAGATAAAAAGAGCACTTTGCGATCATCGATGGTATCGCGACTACGTAAACATTATGTCTCCATTGCTTTATTTTCTTGCTTCATCGGCACTTCTCATTCATAGACTGAAAATGCGAAAACTGGTGTCTCAGTCCAGCGACCGCGCAGCGGCCTGGCTAGAATATAGTTTCCTCACAGCCTTAGGCGTTATCAAATTGTGGTTGAGAAAGTTGCAGAATCTAATGTATCACTCACCCATGACTCACAGTAAGTGAGATAACAAGCAAGAGGATCCATTTTGAAGGCCACCCTTTTGTTAACACTTTAGTTGTCCAGTCAGTCGTGATGGTGCGTAACGAAGTTACAGTAAGGTCGTCATGGCTATTACGTTTCTGCGAACATGGAAAAGTCACGATGAACCAGTCAGCACGGGTGCTATAGGTGCCAAGATCTACACTGAGTTACTGAACGAATACCGTACGGTTTTGACTGCTTTGTCTTAAGAAGCAAAACAAAAAATCGATGGGTGGGATTCGTGGTGACGCAACGCAGGCTATACAGCACCTGCGGTATCCGGACCAGACTGTAAGTAGAGGCTGTTTAGCCATAAGAAATGTCAGTTGTAACTAGGCGGGTGGCTGTCACTCTTGCCGCGAACGATCTGCAATCCTTGACAAGCCATGGCCGGTATTCCGTGGAGAATCAATTGGCAAATGCGACCTTGGCAGGTCTCTGTGCAGACGCAACGCCAGTTCTGGATGTACTCAGCCATGTCTGGACTCAGCTTATGTCTGGGCTCAGCCATGTCTGAACAAGCCACAGCCACGGACCATGGTAATAGCAAACATGAGCTGACTGATGCTAACGTCGGCCACCCATTTGGGAACACCCCCCACTTGAGAACACCCTCAGCCACGAATAAAGTGGCTTATAATAACTATAATTAAATTTATTTTAATTATTAGATAGTTATACCTTAATAGCTTTAGTTTAAGTTAGTAGCTAAGCTAGTAGTAAGTGTATTTAACCTTAAGGACTATAATAAATACTTTATTTAGATTTAATATAACTTTTATACAGACTTGCTAATCAAACATCAATCGATTGCAGTCAGGGGTCTCGGCTACTAAGCTAAGATTAACCTGGTTCTCACTGACACTAAGCTGTGTTGACGGTGATGGGTGGCTGGCCATTAAGGCGGGGGGTTTTTTTTTTAAAAAAAAAAAAAAAAAAAAAAAACTAGGTCTTGAAACAGACGACTTTAATTAGCTAGGCTTTGCTGAGGTGCCGAGTAGCTAAACCCCTGGCACTAATGTAACTGCACTACCGTGAGCATCTCTCCATTGTTGAGATGTTATTGGCTGCTTAGACTTAACATCTCCGGTGCATACTCGTGCTGCACAGGGTTCAAACCAGCCAGCCATAGTCACCGTATTAAGAGAATTTGAGGCGCGGAAATCACACTGTTAGAGCTGGGTTAGAGGCTACGCTCCCGCGGTGGAGTTTAGTCGGCTCCTGCCGGCAGTTCCTTAGGGATCGACGTTAGCGGATCAATCAGCTATTGTCTTATGTGCACTAGAAAGTGTGTGTGAGTTATAGTGGGTCACTCTGGAAACAACGGTAAAGGATATCAGGCCGTTTTTTAAGACTTTGACGAGGGCATCGACAGCGGCATAATCGAGTAAAAATCAAGGTGGCTAGTGACCTAATCAACTACACGAGATACATGTAAAAAAAAGGAGCATCGCGCTGTGGCCGTGATAATGCCTTATGTCCGACACGTTCACATCAGCCAGCCACTTTAGCCAATTTGTCTCGGACACTCGGCAAGCAAGGTGTTGATACCCGACAAACGGCAATTGAGCCACGGCGAAGATAGAACATGGGCACAGCACCGTAATATAGTGGAAAGCAGAGACATGACACGCTATTTTTGCCTCTTAGATAGCCTTAATTGAGGATATAAAGGCGCTGAACGCTGGTTACATTGAGGGGCGTAGTTCAGAAAATACGGGTTTCTGTGCGCTTTTCTGTTATATTAAAATTGCACGGTGTGGAAAAGCCTTTACTGCTTTTGCCGTACCTTAGATTATTAGCGGAAGTATGGCGTCCCTCTTAGTACAGTCGTAAAATAGTTTCTGATGCTTACTGAAATATGAATTGCGATGTGTGGCTTTGTAGATTACATTAGGAACCATTTTTATCTAACACCATCATAGCTGCTAGTCTCGATCTAGAAGGAATCTGCCGGCAGGGGCTGATCAAGCTTGACCTGCTAGCGGACGTGTGCTCTGGGCCTGGTAAGTAACATATAAGGTACGTCTACTTGTGTCTGGTATAGAAATATGTATCTCTGACCTCTGGGAGAAGTACAGCTGGCAGCGATGTCTTAAGTAATCCGCCGTATTTTAGACTTATCTTATCTTATCTTATTATTTAACGTCTATGGTATAGCTCTAGTGTAAGCAAAAAGACGTGCTATCTATGCTCAACGGACAATTGTGTCGCCGTTCCGGGGAGCATGACGGGGCGCGTCCGGGGACGTGTCCACGTTCTCGCCAGGGGCTTGCCGTGTTTTAGACGTGGTAGATCAGAACTGCTATAGGTTAACGTATAAATAAAAATACGAGGTGATTCTGATATGATATATCGTCTGAAAATCGGTGTACTGGAAAGGATAGTGCTGTGTATGGCGCCTAGCATGACAAGAAGACGAGACATGACAATAAGACGAGACATGACAATAAGACGAGACATGACAATAAGACGAGATGACAAGACACTCGCCTCGTGTCCCATCGTTAACGTCACATGTACTCAGCTATGTCTGTAGAAGCCACAGCCACAGACCATCGGAAGAGCAACATGAGCTAACTAATACTAAAGGCCAGAGTATATAAATAGGCCAAATTCGCTCTCATTCTCCTCTCAGAATACCACAACAGACACTGGATTTCTCGTTTCTCATTAAACGATACATCCACATTTAACGCCAAGCCAGAACTCCCATTCTAGTTTTCGGAATTTTACAATTAATCCCGACTCTAACATGAAGGGCTACGCTACCTTCTTTCTGGCACTTGCGGCTAGTACTTTAGGTATAATTTCCCCCACAACTCCTAAAATTTCAGCCTATTCCACCCAAACCATAGTAACTTTTTATAACTAATTCTTGGGCCTTTATTTGTTTTAGCCTGTGACTGCGACTATCACCAAGGTGGCTGCGTTATTAGCCAGGCTCCGCCGGCGGGATATAAATGCAAGTGCCAATACAAAGGGGCCTGGACCTGTAACGGCATCGAGATCGAGTGTGATGCGAAGGAAACTTGTCCTGCCAATTGCAAAACCAAGGAGTGCTGCAAGCGGGGCGGTGGGGATTGTGGAGGCTATTAGGAATAACCTCAAACAGTCGCTGAAACAGATTCTCACGTGAGGAGGCCTCAACACTTCGAACGTACGTTATCCATAGCTAGATAGATTCAACATCAACAAGGCATCAATCCACATTAGTTACGAAGTACTCTCCACCCCGGGATAATTATCACCTGAATCGAAGCCTTGCGCTTCCAACACAGTAGTATCCCAATAAAGTATTTAATTTCGTATAATTCCGCTCTGTTGGAAGCGCAAGGCTTCTATCGGGCGTGATATCACAACGAGTAACGAGGTTATTCTGGTATGATGTTGATGCTTATTCTTAGTCTTCTAGCTATGGATAACGTACGACCGAATTGGTGTTGAGACCACCCCGCGTGAGGCCTGTTTCAGCCACTATATGAGGCTATTCGCACTGGCTCCGCCGCCCGAGGTGGCGGCGGAAGCAACACGCTCTTTTAGATAGTAATCTATATTATATAATAATAGTCTTAAAGAATATATATACTAAGTCCTTAATATTACTTAATTCTATATAAAGAATATAGTAGGTATATTTTATAAGTTTATTTATAATAACTTCTTTGTGTGCTGCCTAGTGACGTTTGATGAACCTTTTTAAAACGGAAAAAAATTCTTCTATTAGATTAAAATCAGGCGAGTATAGAGGGAGATTTATAAGTTTTATACCTACATCCTCATATATCTAGCGAAGTCCCTCGCTATAATACTATAATATATTATCTATAATAATTATAGATTTCGGCTCTAGATATTTACTATAATACTAGAGTAGCTTAAGGATAAAATTATTATATAAAGTAGTATTAGTTAACCCTTAGTAGATCTACTTAAGTATAATGCCATTATAGGCATAGGTAGGGAGTATATGCTATTAGTTACTACGTCTAAACTTTAAGACTTTAACTAGAGTTATTCCTTTTATAGACTAACTATAATAGCGGTAGCTAACTCTTCTATTATAGCCTAATTCGTCTATAAATATAAAATATTTAGCTAGAATTACTATTACTTTATATTAGAAATATATTATAAGAACTTCGTCGTGTTATTACGCGATATGCCGTAGTCTTTTCCTAGTCTAATTTATTGCTCGTAATGCTCGGCCGATCGATCGTTCTGAGCGCTTCCCCCCGAATCTTTGATAGAGGAGTTCAGCCATTTCGTCTCGATATAAATCAGGTTCTTCGGTAAGTGCGTCGCAGAGAAATTTTCTCATTTCATCGGCCCAGGCACATGCTCATAATCTTGAGCTTCAAAGCAAAAGTTCACCCTAAAATAACGCATTATGGATTACTTAGATAACAGTCAGCTACATTGCTACGATTAGTGCAGGGGGTCCACAGCCTTATCACTTCCCATAATAACAGAAACTAATATCAACTCCACAACCACCTAATAAAGCTCCTATCCATTTCCTCTTAAGAATTTCTTATTCTATCACTAACTATAATTAATAATTCTAATATCTTCTTAAGTTTTATTAAAGGAGGAGCTAATTATATAATAGTTTACTATATAAGATAATATAAATAAAGCTACACCTAGTAATAATTCTAGGTCTAACCGCCCTAGTAATCTACTCTACTTACGCATTATAGGCAGACTCTCTATCGTCTTATCATAGGACACCACTTAGGAGTTATAGGAAGATAAGGCGCCTAATAAGGAAAGCATAAACACAGCTAAATAATATAGTAAAGCTATAAAACTACTTCTATACCACTATATAGAGCTAAAGTATAACCTTATTAGCTCCTTAGCTACTATATTTTAACCTAAGTTAAATATAGTCTTCTTTAGCTATAAAATAATCTCTTTATACTTAAAGAAGATAAGATAATTCTATAGTACTTAGCTAAATACTATCTAGAATATTATATTTAAAGGTAGCTTATAAGATAACCTTAAAAATAAATACTTAGAACTTATAGGGTTTTTAAAAAAAGTATATATAATTTATATATAGCTAAAGAATAAATAATTTATAGGAAATATTAATAGAGTAATAGAAGAAGACTACCTGACTATAATATATAAGTTTAAAGTAAGAGATAAAGTTAACTTAAAGGGCTATAATATAATAGTAGAGTATATTAACTATAAAGGAAATATCTATAATAGCTTTAGGGCTAATACTAAGTACTACCTACGTCCTATAAGCTAGCCTCACTAGTAATACTAGTAACCAAGTTTAGGGAGAGAATCTAAGAAGTTTAAAAAATAAAAGAAGCTAAAGAGGTAAAGGAAGTAAATAAAGCAAAAGAGTTTAAGCCTACTTAGAGTAATATTAAACCTTTTATAGCCTATAGGCTAAGATCCTAGGGTTCTTAGCTAATTACTTATTAGTATAGAATCTATCTATTCTTATTACTAATAAGTCGTTATTAAGCTAAGGTCTATTATAAACCATAAGGATTATAAAAGCTTTTAAAAGCTACCTCTATAGATAAAGAAGTGATACTTTATTATAAACAAACGAACTTAAATCTATCTCTTTTTATAACTTTTTAGGTTATAGATTAAAAAAAATATTAAACTATAAAGGCTAGTAGTAAACTACTAAGCAAAAAGAGCCTATTATACGCAGATTAGCTTTACTACTAACGAAGATTAACTTCTTAAGAAACTAAGGTCTAACCTAATACTTATATAAGAAAGGATATATTAGTTTTTTAGTAAGAAATTTCCTAGTAGGCACTCTTAAGGAACATTATAGGTATATTACTCTATAAAACTATAATATTAACTTTAGTTTATAAAAAGGACTAGGGTATTAAGTAATATATAGTAGGATATAGATTAGGCCTTTATATTTTAGTAAGAATACTTCTTATATTATTTAGGGTTAATAAAATTTAATATTAAAGTCTATATATACTAGCTTAACTATAATTAGGGTTCTAGCTTAAACTAGCTACTATTCTCCCCTCCTCCCTAGAAAAGATATCCTACGCAATATTAATATAGTCATCTGCCTAACTTACCTACTAATTTTTCTTACTATAATAAATAGTAGCCTAATTAGAGTAAGGACTAATAGACCCTATGGTCAGCCTTAGGCTATACGTAGGTGGCTTATAGCTAACTTACTAAGTAGCATAAGCGACTGGCCCCTTTATAAGGTTAATAAAATAAGAAAACAAATTTAAAAATCGCCTAAGATCTAATTAAGTTGTGATTAGGGAGTTAAGGCTTAATTAACATGGCGAAGCGCACTAACTAGCTTAAGGTAACACCATCGCGGAAAATTAAAGCGCTAAGATCATTTAGTGGCTAAAACTCGACTTTAAGATTTGAATAATTACACTTAACTTTACCTTCCTAATAAAGCTTTTTACTATCACGGCTTAAGGTCAAGGAGGGTTATAGTAGAGTCGGCACTATAGCATTTCTATCTCTATTAGCCATAATATAATAAGCCAATAAAAGTACTAAAGTAAGCTTAGATCCCTACATAAAAATAATAGTCTATATTATAAAAATAACATATAGACTTTTAATACCTATAGCCCTCTTCTAACTAACTTTAGGTATTTATATATCTATAGTATTAACATACTCTTATAGTATTTCCCATAGTTTCCTCACCTACCTACTAAGATTTATTCTTATATCTAGCATTTAGCTCTCTAGTAACCTTAACTTTATTATCTAAGAATTATAATAGTAAATCTAAATAAACTATTCTTATTATAGCCTATAAAAACACTCTTATACTCTACTATCACCTACTATACTATCCTTATAATATATTAAGAATCTTAAGTTAAAGCTTTATATATATTACTAAATATATTACCTCTTAGCTATAGCTTTCTTTATTTTAATACCTAAGAAGATATTATATATCTTATCTAATTAAATCTATATATATTAGATATAGCTAATATAACTATAATAGGATTTCTAGCCTAGGAGTATAATAGTAAAAGAATTATTACCCTAATTAGGCTATAAGATATTCTCTAAGGCTTTATATAAGTAAAGAGCCTAACTTTAGAGGTATATAATATAACTTTTAATACTAGTCTATAATAATAGCTTAATCCTAGTCTATAGTTAGTCTATTTCTTAGGTAGTAAGTTAGGTTTAAATACTATAAGGTAGTAGTAAGTAGTATCTTTATAAGGTCTTATTAAGAGTAAAACTCTTAAAACTAATTACTTAGAATTACTTAGATTAATTAGTAAAGATCTAGGCTACCTAGCTATAGGAAATACCTTCTCTTTAAGTACCTATCTATTTCTCTACTATAGGCCTAGCTTATAAGGCTTATTTAACTATCTTAATAATCTTATATAGCTAGATTATCCTAATAATCTAATAAGCTATTATATAACCTTATATTCTAACTAGGCTATAGGTATACCTTCCCTAGTAGTCTAGCCTTAGCCTTATATCTATATAACTATATTTATAATATAATACCCCTCCTCCTTTAGTCTTATCCTTAAGGCTATTAAATAGACTAGCTAAGTAGTAAATAGCTTTTCTTTCTTACATTATTATATATTATTATATCTAATTATATCTTAAGACCTCCTATATAATCCTAAAAACCTTCTTATAAGATAAATAAATAAAATACCTTCTTTAAGTTAATAATTAAAAATCTAGTTAATATACCTATATACTTATTCTATAAAGAATAAGGCCTTTAGAATTATAAGGTATTTAATATAAATTCCTCTTAATACTTTAAGTATATTTATCTTAACTAATCTTATTATAATATAAATCCTCTTACTCCTTAGTAACTCTATTATATTAGTACCTAGTACTAAAAGGCTAAATCTAAATTAGAGGCTACTAAAGAAGAGCTTAAAAAAGTAAGTACTAAAGTATATTACTTATAAAAATAAAAGAAATTATAGTTTAAGAAAATAATATATATAATTATATATAATATTAATAATATTAAGAAATTAGAGTATATAGAATAAGAGGAAGTAAAATAGCTTTAGAAGGCTATAAGGGTCTTTCTTACTCCTTTTAAAGATCTAGATCTTACTCTAGTCTATTCTTTAAATACTAAGTTTAATATTAAGTTATTAAATAGTACTTATATAATTAATTAGGATATATTCCTTAGGAATAGAATTATTTAAGTAGAGCTAAATAATTTATAAGGTTCTTAATTAGTCCTTAGGTATTCTTAGAGTTTAGGTATTCTTTTTATTTAATAAGATAATAATAATTTTTAATTTTTCTTTATACTTTAAGTATCTTTTTAACTTTATATTTATTAATATCTTTAACTATAATTCTTATAGTAAGTATAGAATTATCTAGTACTTTTTTAAGTAATAATATATAAAATATTAGGTAGATCTTTATTCTATCTAGTAATAATAGTTTATAGTTAATATTTTTTATTTTTTATTTAATAAAGAATAGTCTAATTTTCTTCTAGTTAAGTTTATTACTAGGTTATTTTATTTTAATATTTTTATAGATAAGGTAAACCTTATATCCCTTATCTAGGATTAATACTAATAATCTCTTTTTATCTATATAATATTTTATTTAGTTTTATAAAAATATCTATTTTTACTATAAATATTTTTATATACCTATAATAAGATCTCTATATATAGTTACTACTAATATATTTATAATATTATGTTAGTCGCTTTGACCCTTGCTAGATGCTGAGGATTAGTAAGATAGATAAAAGGATAGTCCCCCTCCTTAGCTTTATAAAAAATAACTTTTTTTACCTTTTTTATCTTAATTTCTATTATTTACCTTATAATTAGGAGCCCTTAAGTAGCTACTCTTAATTTCTAATAATATCTTCTTCTATATTAACTCTTTAAATTCTACTATAATACTTTAATTACCTCCTTTTTAATAAGTTATAATTTTATATATATAATAGTCTTAATTAAGAAATAATAATCTTATTAAATATATATATTAACCCTTAGAGGGATAATATTATTAAAGTATTATAAATAACCTAATAACCTTATATATAGTATCTTATATTATATACTTTTTATAATTCTCCTTAAATATTATAATAGAGGTTATAATAAGGAGATACCTTAATTAAAAGTTAGGAGACTTTAAATTATTAATTAAGAGTACTAGTAAGCTATTATAATAAGAACCTAGAAAATTATTAAGGAAGCTAAAAAGCTTAATAAGAAAAGAAAGTTTATAAGATAGTTTAACCTAAGATAAATAGACTATTTAGCCTATTAATCTTAAGAAAATTTTATTACTAAGGATATAGATAAGAAAATAGTAGGCTAATAACCTATAGAGGTACCTTAGTTAGGGGAAAAGAATATAGCCTAAGAATATAAAGATAAATAAGGATTAAAGTAATAACTTATAAGGAAAGTAGTAGGAATCTTCTAATTATAAAACTAGTAATTATAAAGAGTCTTACTCTTTATAATAAAATATAAAGTAATTAGGAAAATACTATATTACTTAGAAAAGATACTATTCTTACTCTAATCTAGATAAACTTTATTATATTAAGTATTATAATATAATATATATCTAAATTATCTTATAATATAAGAGTACTAGGTTAATAACCTATAGATATATCTTAATCTAGGGAATAAGATATAGGTTAAGAAGTAAGAGATTAGAATAAAAATTAAGGCTTTCTAGCTAAATAAGTATTAAGAGACTAGTAATTATAAGACTAGTAAGCTATAAGGAGCCTAGCTCTTATAGTAGAATATAAAATAAACTAGAATTATTATATAGTTTAATATAGAACTACTTTTACTTTAATCTTCTAAAAACCTCTTCTAGAATATTTATATACCTATAATCCTAGTAAGGTCTATATTATTCTATAATATTAAGATATTAGGTAGATAGCCTATAAGGATATACCTAATTAAGAAAGGAAATTATATAAAGAAGGATTAGATAAGGATTAAGGTAGTAATTAATAAGATTATATCTAGGTACTAAGGATTATAAGCTTAGTAGCTAGGTAAAGGGGAATAAGGGACTTTATTATAATAGATAACCTACTTACTTACTATAAGCTAAGAGTAAACTACTAAAGCTACTTAAACTTTTAAAGAAATATTACCCTTATTTTATTTTACTATAATTTTTCTAAAGTTTTTAACTATTAATTATAATATCTTTTATATTATCTAATAATATAAGAGTATTAAAGCCTTATAAAAGAGAATCCTTTATTATAATAAAGGACTTAGCTACCTTTATTAATAAATTAACTAATAAAACTAAAGACTATAGTTTAAAGGATAGGCTAAGTAATAGTCTAGATAAAGGTAGAAAAAGGAGGCTTTTAATAAAAGGAAAGAAAAAAGGACTTAGAATTAAAGAAGGCTAGTAAGGTAAAAGTACTAATAAGGACTTTACTAGCCTTAATTTTAATTTCCTTAATTTAACTAATAATAAAGATCTTCTTATAACCCTAATCTATATTAATCTTTAACTAAAAATAGCTTTTAAGAATAAATTTAATAAGAATAACTTTATAGATTTCTTAAGGAAGCTTAATAGATAGCTAGATATTAGAGGTATCCTAAGCGCCTATAGAATTAAAGAGCTACTAAAGGTAATTATACCCTATATAATAGAAGAAGTTAGGTACCTTATATATAGTTATAAGTAGAAGGAAGTAAAGAAGTAATTAGTTAAGTACTACTTTAAGTATAATATAGAAGAAAGATATAGTCCTTAGATCTAGTTAGTAAGGTATAATAAAACCTCTTTAATAGATAATTACTATATAATTAGTAAATAGCTTATTAAGTATAAATATCTTTATAAAGTAATTAATAAAGGCCTCCTTTTATTAATAAATCATCTAGATACTTATAGTTAGTAATACTATTAAGGATTTATCTAGGAATAAGTAAAAGGTATAATATTAGAGTAACCTAGTTTAATAATATACTATATAAAGATATATATTAAAGGACTTTTTAGTTTATTAGGGACTATATCTAATTCTAGTAAGATAAAAGATATAAAAGGGTTACTAATTAGAAGGTTTAGGTAGTAATAAAGGGGGAAGTAATAGAAAAGGTAGAAGATATAAGACTAGTATCTAGGTAAGATATTTAGGCTTCTAATACTATAGCTAATCTTATAAATATAATAAAGAGGATTAAGAGAATAAGTATTTATAATATAAATATCTTAAAGAATAGGTTTAAAGGACTTAGATAATAAAATAATATAATCCTCTAAAGATTAGATAGGCTACCTATTAAGATTAATAGCCTTAAGTTAAAATTAGACTAGAGTAAAGCTAATTAGGACTTTTATATTAATATTATAAGACCTAATAAAGAGAGGTATTACTAATACTATTTTAGGCTAAATTACTATCCTAGTAACTATAAACTAGTAAATATAGATATAATAATATACTTTTATACTTATAATTTAAATACTTATATACTTTTACTTAGAAGGCTAGATAAGTATCTAGTTCTACCTTATATATTAGTTTACTTTTAAGGAAAATAAGTTATTAAGAAGCTTATAGTTCTCTAGGCTTTAAAAGTCCTAATATTAAAGTTTATAAAATAAGTCTTAACTTTATATAAGGTATTAAAGTAAGAGCTAATCCTTAGTAGGGAAGAGTAAGAAGAGGTAGATTATATATAAAGTTAACTATTATAGAGCTAGAAGATACTACTTATAGAAGATAATAAAGGTAGACCTAATATAAATATAATTCTCCTTAATTCTAATAAAAATCCCTTAATTACTAATATAGTTAATATAAGAATATACTTAAGAAAGAGGTCTTATACTTCTAATAACCTATTAGAAACTAAGGATCTCCTTAAAAAGCCTTAAAAAGTATCTACTAAAGACTTATAAAAAGAAGAGATTTTAGTAAAGATATATAAGTTAGCTACTAAAGATCTAAAGTACTAACTAGTTAAAGAGATTCTAGTAAAGAAGATAAATATAATAGTTATAAAAGTTATATAATATAATCCTTTAATTAGCTATCTACTTATATAAAGAGTCCTTAATATAGTAAAAAGGATCTAAAAGATAAAAGTAGTCTTTACTATACTAGCTAGTATAAAAAACGCCTAGGTACTAATAGCTATTATTTATTTTATTAAAGAATAAGAAGTTATAAAATAAGCCTTTAAGAACGTTTTAGTAATAATAAATATTAGTATAGTCTAGATTAGAAGGAGTAATATTTATATAAAGATAAAAAAAACCCTTATATTAGTATAAAAAAGAGAATATTTAGTAATTACTAATAAAGAAGATAGGCCTATAATAATAAAGATAATTTCTATATAGCTAGTATTATTAATTACTAGAGTAGAAGATAAAGGAGTTAGGGATTAAAAGCCTAGAGCTAACTATTTATATATAAACTATATCTTTAATATAAGGTATATTATAATAGCTAGATAGTCCTTACCCTTTATTTATATTAAAGTAAATACTCTTAACTAGTTACTAATAAAAGCCTTTATAGATTCTAGAGTAAAAGGTAATATTATAAGCTAAGAATTAGCTAACTAATATAATATTATAATAAAACCTTATTAAGTTATTTTAATATCTTATTTAAATAAGAGGGTTATTATAATTAGATTTACTCTTTTATAAGTCTACTTAAGAAATACCTTTATTTAATAGAAAATCTATATTATAAATAAACTAGTTTCTATAGACTTTATCCTAAAAATACCTTTTATTAAGTTAACTTAAGTTATATTTAAATATTTTATAAATTAAGAAGGTATAAAGCTATAAGTATAGTTTAGTAATACTAAGGTAATAATACTAGTAGTAGGACCTATTACTTAAGAAGCTATAGGTAAATTACTTAAGTAAGGAGAAAAACCTTTATAAATATAGACTCTAGCTATTAATTAGAAGCTTATAGGAAGGGAAGATATATTAAAGGGAGAGTTTAAGGAAGAAGATATTATTTTTAAGTTAGGAGAAGATAATAAGGTAAAGGTTAAGAAGACCCTTTATTAAATTATAGTAAGGGAGGAAGTTATAATAACTAATAATAAATTAGCTAGTAATCTTTAAAAGTAACTAGAGGAAAAGATAAAAGTCTTTCTTTTTTATAAGAAGAAAGAGGTAAAGGTAGAACCTTTAGACTTATCTAATAATTCTATACTTAAAGGTAATCTATATTAGTAAGAAAAGAAGTAAAAAGAGGTAAAAAAGGATATTAAGTAGGTTTATAATTATATTAACTTCTTAATAAGAAAATTCTTAAAGATTAAGAAAGGTACTTATATTTATAATAAAAGGCTATATAGTATTAAAGAATAGATTAATAATTTAACTAAGTAAGAAAGAGAAATATTCCTTATAATATTATATAATTAAGAAGCTATATTAGCCTAGACTTTTAAAGAGAGTAGCTAACTTAACCTAAGTATTATATTACCTTAGGAATTAAAGGTTATTAATTATAAGCCTTAATATACTAAATTATTCTTAATTCTAAAAAGAATCCTACTAAAGTTTATCTAGCTACTAAAGATAAGGCTTAAAGTAAGAGTCCTAGAAGAAAGCTATAGCCCTTATAAAAATCTAATATTCTTAGTTATAAAGCTAGATAGAGGGCTAAGACTAATTAATTCTATAATATATATTAATATAATATTAATTTAGGATACTAATATTCTCCTTATCTATAAGGAAATTACTAAAGACTTTATAATATATAAGATCTTATTATTACTAGACTTCTTTTCTAGTTATAATTAAGTACCCCTAGTATTTAGAAGTTAAGATTTAATAACCTTTCCTAGCCTAATTAGCTTACTAAAGATATATATACTCTTATAAGGTATTATAAATTTAATTATATAGTTTATATATATTATAATAAGAATACTAATAAAGCTTATACTAGAAATTTATTATCTTTACCTAGATAATATTATTATATAAAGGTCTAATAGTATATATAATAATAAAAAGGTCTTACTAGTAATTAAGTACTATATAGCTAAATATATCTATAACCTTAATAAAGTACTTATTAATATTAAATTAGCTAATTATATAATTTTAAGAAAGAAAAGCTACTAATATTAGAAGAAAGTAGTAATTATAGGGTTCTTTTATAATACCTTTAGCTATAGCCTTACTAAATATAAGGTATTAAAGATCTTTAAGTAGAAGAAGTATTATAATCTTAAGGATATATATAGCTTTTTAGGTATAATAGCTAGTTATAAACCTATAATTAGGGGCTATTTAGATATTATAGAACTTTTAATAAGGTTCTTAAGGAAAAAAGTAGTTTTTAAGTAGGGAGGAGACTAGGAAGAGGTGATAAAGGTACTAAAGAAGTAACTTATAATAGCCCTAATCCTAATTACCTTAAGCTATAAAGAGAGAGTAAGACTAATTATCCTCTAAGTAGATTCTTTACTAACTAGATAAAAGGCTATCTTAATATAGCTAATAGAAGGGAGGAGATTACTAGTATAGTTTAAGAGTAGTATCTAGACTATAATAGAAGTAAGATTTAATTAGATAAAGTAAAAATATTATAGACTATTATATATAATATAATAGTTATATAAGTATATTTATAATACTTATTTCTTCTTAGAAACTAATACCTTAGTCTTAAAATAATAGATTAATAGTAAAGTAAATAATATTACTAGAGTACTAATTATAAGGTAGTTAAGTTATATTAGGTTATTTAACTTTATTATATTATATATATTAGGTAATAAGAATTTAGTTATAAATATATTATTATAAAAACTACCTAATCCTTTAAATACCCTAGAAGCTAAGTATAAAGAAAATCTAGAAGAGTTTATTAACCTAGTACTAAACCTAATATAATATAATATTTTACTCCTTAAAAAAGAATATAATAATAAGAGTTATATAATAGTAAGGTTCCTAATAAAAGCTTAGTATCTAGAAGGGCTAACTACTAATTAGAGATACTAGTTTAGAAATAATATAAATTAATATATCTTTAATAATAAATATCTATATTAAATAATTAGTAAATAACTAGAACTAGTCTTACTAATTAATAATATTAATACTAAAAAGATACTTATTAAAGAAGCCTATAGTTTATTTAGATATTATAGATTTAAGATCTCTAGTAAGTAGCTAAAAGCTTACTATTTCTAGCTAGGTATAGATAAGGATATATAGAAAGTAGTCTACTCCTATAAGCTATACTAGAAATAGGCTATTACCTATAAGAAGGAAAATATATAGTTTATAAAACTTATATAACTAATAGAAAAGATATACTTTAATTTATAATATATACCTAATAATTAAGGGTATAAGTTCCTTATAAAGGCTAGGTATAATCTTATTAGCTAGGTTAAGGTAATACCTATTAGAAACTATAATTTAGCTATTATATCTAAGTTTATTAGAAAATTACTAGGTAGGTATAGAGTCTTTATAAAAGTAGTTATTAATAGTAGATTTAGATTTAAAGGAGAATTCCTAACTATTCTAAGTAATAGAAGCTATAAATATATAGTAATTTTAAAATATAATCTAAAAGT
This sequence comes from Beauveria sp. NWAFU-1, assembly GCA_024472245.1. Lineage (NCBI taxonomy): Eukaryota > Fungi > Ascomycota > Sordariomycetes > Hypocreales > Cordycipitaceae > Beauveria > Beauveria sp. NWAFU-1. Next base: position 649,410 of record JANBXD010000007.1, read on the forward strand.
AAATAAGGTTATAAAAGTAGGCTACTATAGTATTATCTCTATTATAGTAAAGATAATTAGGCCTAGAATAATAGCCTAATAGTACTTACTTAATATTATTTTTCTTATAGATTAAATATCCTTAAGGGCTTTTTATAAGAGATTACTATACTAGCTACTTTTTAGTTACTACCTAATATTACTAATAGAATCTATTATCTTAACCTAGAGGCTAGTAAACTAGGATAATATCTATAATAAATCCTTATTACTTAAGGTAAGAGTTTAGGTTCTTTTAAAGTATAAGAATAATATTAAGTCTATATAACTTAATATTCTAAAGTTTTAAAAAAGGTTAGTAAAATAAATAGACTAATAAAATAGGTTCTAACTATAAAAGAATCTAATATTACCTAATATACTTATCTTAGTATATAATTATATAAAGAATAATAATCTATTTAGGGATATAAAGGTTAAATTATATTAGTAAGGTTCTTATAAGGTAATAAGGTAAGATAATAAGATAAAAGCCTATAGCCTTATTACCTTAGATAGAATTAACCTACCTAAGATATATATTATTAATTAGCTAAAAGTCTTCTAAAAAGATAATAATAGATAGTAGTTTTATAAAGAAGATAAGGTAATAGACGCCCTAGAATATAATTCTAGTAGTAATAAAGAAGGAAGTATCTATAACCCTAATAATAATAATAATATTAATAATTATAATAAATTATAATATTAGAGACTAAAGAGAGGGCCTTAAGGACTTAGTTTTAAGTAAGGAGGATTAGTTATAAATACCCTAATAATAAGAAAGGATAATATAGATTACTATAAAACTATAGTCTAATTTATAAGTTTCTAGCTATTATAAAGAAACTTATAAAGAAGATAATAGTAAAATAAGTAAAGATAAACTAAAGTATTTAAATTATTATCTAAAAGGAAATATATAATAAGAAACCCTAGATTAGAAGTAAGAGGAGGATTATTATTAATATTTTTACTTAGTTATACTTAAACTATTAAGAGGAAGAGCTTTCTAATAAGTTATAAGTATAGAAGAAGAGGAGGTAGAGTCTTTTAGGAAAAGCTAATAATAAAGATAAGGTATAGATTACTAAGTAAGTTAGGCTAGTTAAAGAAGAAGGATTAGAAACTTACTACTATTAATATTATAAAGGGAATATTCTTTATTAGGTATATATAATAAAAGAACCTAGTATTTAAGAAACTATTACTATTTATAGCTAGATCTAATAACCTACTAGATATAGTTATTATAAGCCTTATTAAGAGTACTAGGGATAAAGATATAGTCTTAAAATAGATATATAATATATAAGAAAGATAAGGAGGTATTTAATATAAAGCTAGATAAGTAATAAGAATAGAATTAAGGATTTTAATAGCTATATATCTAGATTAGTAATACTTTTTATTTATTAACCTAATTACCTATTATCCTAAAGATAGGCCTTATAAGAATACTAGCCTCTATAGGAATATAGATACTTTATACTTTACTAATAAGAATATACTTATTAATTATAATATTAAAAACCTAATTAAAAGAGTTAAAGTTAAGCTAGAAGGTTATTATATATTTCTAATTATTCAAGATAGCTAGACTAAAAGTAAGCTTAAAGTAAAGTAGATAACTAAAGATATTAAGACTTCTACTACTAAGAATAAAAAGAATAAGGTTACTTATTACTTAGAGATTATTAGTCTAAAAAAGAGAAAAATAAACGAGAGGAGTACTTATATAATTAATCTAGGAAGTATTAATAGTAAATATACTACTATAAGTCTAGAATAAGAGATAATATCTTATAAAAGATAAAATATCTAGCTCCTTAGTAAAGAGCTTAAGAATATTAGGGAGCTACTACCTAGGTATACTAAAAGAGAGAAGTAAGATAAAGCTATAGAGGATTAAGAGAATATAAGAAGAAAAAAGAAAAAGGTAATAAAGAGGAGGTTATAAAAGGAGGGAAATTACTAGCTAAGTAAAGAAATATAAGTATATTACTAATTATATATATATTTACTATAATAAGCTACTAACTAGTATAGACTAGTAACTCTATATAAGGTAAATTACTATAAATTTACTAATTATAATATCTATATAAAGCCTATATTTCCTACCCCTTAAGCCTTTAATCCCTTTTTTCCCTCTTATATCTTTTCTAAATTATCTAGTACCTAAATTTATAAGCTAAGTCTCCTAATCTTAACCTTCTAAACTATTACTTATACTTTCTTTTCCCTTATTTTATTAACTATTATACTAATTAATTTTATAAGAGCTACTTTATTCTCCTCTATTTTATATACCTCTATAGATTCTCTTACTATTTTTCCTATATATTTTCTTTTCTTTTTACTATTTTTTAAGGTCTTAATCTATACTCTATAGAGATTTTTCTTTATATTTTCTTTATATTTTTTTATTTTTATTTACTAAATATTATTATACTATTTTTTTTTCTATAATATCTATAAAGATTTATATTATTATAATAAAAGGTAGAGGAGGTAATTAGAAGTATTACTTCCTATAGGAAGTATTAAGAATTAAGTATATAATCCTAGAGCTCTATATATAACTCTTACTAGTATTTTACTTATAAAGAGAATAGCTAAGTAAAGACCTAAAGCTATCTATAGATTAATAAAAACCTCTTTATTATAAGATTATATAATTATTTAAAGATATCTTAAACTTTTTTAATATTCCTAAAAATAAGTTACTATAGTACCTTATAAGGTACTATAGACTTTATAAGATACTTATAAATAGTAAATAAGCTAAAGAATATACCTTAATTAGTATATTATAAGTTATAACCTAAGGTCTTAGTAATATTATATATATAGTTAATATTAAATTCTTAATTAAAAGATACTTATATCTTAAGATTATAAAGGTAATAAAGCCTTATAATAGCCTCAATACTAATTAGGAGTTTATAGAAGGAATAGTAATATTTAATTATATTATTTATAACTAAAGATTAAAATAGTCTAGACTACTAGGGTACTACTTTTAGGTTTACCTAGTTAATTTTATAGACTAAGCTAATATCTATAAAGGATATTACTAGGCTTTTATAGTATTTAATAGAAGATCTAGAACTCTCTAGTTCTTAGACTTTATTAAGTTAGGTTAAGATATTAAGATAAAAGTAGCTACTCTAATATTTAGATAATAGCTTAATTATACCTATTTTCTTTACTTATTCCTTATAATTAGCCCTCTTATTACTAATTAGGGAGATAAATAGTCCTATAACTACTTAGCTATCTTTAATATTTTACTACTACTAAGAAGATACTTTAGTAATACCTTAAGTAAAGTACTCTAAAGATAAAAAGGTAAAAAGAAGCTAGTAAATATAATATAAATAATAATAACTAATTTAGACCTTATCTTTAAAGGGAAGTTTAAGAATAACTTATATAACCTATATTAGACTAATTAGAATAGGCTATATTAGAGTTATAATATAAATAAGAACCTTTTTAAAGATATCTTAAACTATTTACTTACTAATAAACTAGAGATTAAGATTACTATCTTAGATATAACTAACCTTAGGTTTTTTAGCTATACCCTAGTAGATATTTAAAATATAAAGATACCTAGCTATTTAGTACTTAGTAGTCTTACCCCTTTTAAATTAAAAGCTAAGCTCCTTAAGGACTAGATTAATATCTTCCCTAATACTAATATAAGTAAGTAGTATAAGATACTAATAAATCTAATTATATCTATAAACCTTTAAGACTTTATACTTACCTACCTCCTTCTTATAGAGACTATACTACTTAATAACCTCTTAAGTATAGGTAATAGAAAAAGTCCTAAGATAATACTAGAAAAATCTTAATAATAAACTTATAAAAGCTTAATAAGTATACTAAGATCTAGGCGATTAGTAAGAGAGGATACTACTTCTCTAAGTTTAATAAAAGTATCTCTAAAAGTTACTTAAATTATATTAGGTTTCTAGCTAATTAACTAACTTAATATATCTCTACCTCTACCTATTTTTAGCCTATATAAGATAATAAGACCTCTAGATTAAAGGCCTAAAAAAGTACTAAGTAATAAGTTATTAGCTTAAGAATAACCTTTACTTTAAAGAGCCTTTTCTTTCTATATAAGATCTATAGTAACTAAGACTTCTTAAATCTTAGTATATTCTTAGTAGATCTATAATTAGAAGGATATAGTAATAGCTATATTATAAAAGTACTTTAAAAGCTAGAAAGTTAAGATACTAGCTATACTTACCTAGTAAGTAACTAAGGTAAAAGCTTTAACTTAATTAGATCTTAATAACCCTAATTAGGAGATAGACCTAGTTACCTAGTAAGAGAATATCTAAGATTAGCTTAAGAAAAATACTAATAATAACCTATCTAATAGTATAATTATAATAAGTATTAAAGTATAGGTTATATAAAGCTCTCTTCTTTATAAGTAGTATATATATACTATTAAGGATACTAATATAAGTATAGTCTTAAGGGTTATACTTAAAGAAAAACTATAAAAAGCCTTAGTAATACTTAAGAAGTTAAAAATTAGAACCATTAGAGTCTTATAACCTCTAAAGATAGGACTAGTACCTAAAGTTTCCCCTAAAAAGTTATATTATATTACTTACTTATAGACCCTAATCTCTTTTATCTTAAATAGATTAACTACTACTAGTATATAGTCTAATATCTAAAAAGCTATTAGTCTATATTACTATCTACCTACTATACCTATAGGTTTATATATATCTTACCTAAAGTACTAAGCTAAGGCTAAACCTAATAATAAAAGGTATATATAGGAGATTATAAGAAAGTAGGCTATAAAGAGAGCTAAAAATATAAAAAAGGTTATTAAGTAAAAAGATAAGAGTATACCTAGTAAGGACTTTACTATATAAGGTAAAATATATACTTTTAGTTAGATATAGAAAATAAGATAATCTAGAGTTTAGAATACTTTCTTTACTTAACTTAGCTTTCTTTATTATATCTTTTATATTTTAGTATTAGGTTTATATTTCTTTTCTTTAGGTCTATCTATTATAATAAGATATAAGAGTTTAATAATCTTAAGAATAACTTAAGTAATAATTAGTAGCTTTACTTATTTACTTACTATTTATTCTATAGTATTTTTCTTTTTATTATTATATAAAGAGGATTATATTAGTTACTTTAACCCTTATTAGATACTAAGGATTAGTAAGATAGATAAAAGGATAGTCCTTCTTCTTAGTTTTATAAAAAATAACTTTTTTAACCTTTTTTATCTTAATTTCTATTATTTACCTTATAATTAGGAGCCCTTAAGTAGCTACTCTTAATTTCTAATAATATCTTCTTCTATATTAACTCTTTAAATTCTACTATAATACTTTAATTACCCCTTTTTTAATAAGTTATAATTCTATATATATAATAGTCCTAATTAGGAAATAATAATCCTATTAAATATATATACTAACCCTTAGAGGGATAATATTATTAAAGTATTATAAATAACCTAATGACCTTATATATAGTATCTTATGCTATATACTTTTTATAGTTCTCCCCGAATATTATAATATATAATATATATATATTAATAGTAGGGTTAAACCTATAGTTTACTTTTATTAGTAATATCTTTATACTATTAATCTTAAAGCTATTATAAGCTTATTATATAAGTAATAGCTATACTACCTAATTATTTTATTAGTAATTAATAAAGCTTTATAAATATTATTTAAGTATTTAGTTTAGAATCTCTATCTAATTATCTAATTATAGGTAGAATATTATAGATAAGTCTTACTTAATTTATATTTCTAGAAGTTAAATATAAATAATTTATTATAATCTAATATAAGCTTTATTAATAATCTATATTATATAATAATAGTCTTAAAGAATATATATACTAGGTTTTTAGTATTACTTAATTCTATATAAGGAATATAGTAGATATACTTTATAAGTTTATCTATAATAACTAGGATATTATTATAAACTACTCTTATTATAAGTTCTTTAGACTTTAGTATAATAATAATAAAGTCTATTATAATTATTTACTATACTCTTTTAGGTAGTAGTATTAGTTATAGTTTACTATATAGTATATATTATACTACCTTTACTTTTTTAGTAGATATTATATTATTTTATAACTTATTATATTATTTTTTCTACTTTCTAGGAAGTTATATAATCTTCTTAATCTACTAATTATCTTCCCTATACCCTAATATCTATATAATAGATATTTATATATTTCTCTAATAAGCTACTCTTAAAGTATATTAGGTATATATTATTACTTATTATATAAGGTCTTACCTTCCTTAGATAAGTATATTTTTATTTCCTAATTATCTAAGTAGTTATCTTTCTTTATATATAATATAATTCTATATATTTATATATTATCTAGCTTAACTTACTAGGTTATATTAGCTTCTTAGGTACCTAATATAAAGTTCTTATCTTTAGTTATATATAATAAAGGTATATTATTTACTTATTCTTCTAATTTTAAACTCTCTCTTTAGCTAAGTATATCTACTCTTCTATTTTTAGATCTTTTATAATATATAATCTTAAAATTATAATCTATAAGGGTTTTATATTATCTAATCTATTATTTATTTAGATCTTTTATAGTTATAAAGGAGGTTAAGGTCTTATAGTCTATATAGACCTTAACTTTATAATTTACTCTTTTTTAATAATATTTTTATTTCTTAAAGGCTTTAATAATAGCTATAAATTCTTTGTTATATATACTATAGTTTAATTCTAGTTTATAAAGTTTCTTTAAGAAAAAGGTTACTAGATATAGTTATCTTTTATTATCTTATTATCTAAGTTACCTACTAAGTATATAGTCTAAGGCGTTAGTCTTAACTTTAAATAGTTTATTAAAATTAGCTATAAATAAAACTAGTTTATCTAGGATTCATTCTTTTAGGGTTTAGAAAGTATTAACTTCTTTTTCTATTTATTAGAATTTATTATCCTTTTTAGTAAGGTTAGTAAGAAGAATTATAATTTTATTAAATCTATAAATAAAGTATTAATAAAAATTTATAAATCTAAAGAATCCTTTAACCTCTCTAATATTAGTTAGTATAGGCTAATTTTAAATATTTTTAATTTTAGATAGACTTATCCTAATTTATCCTAATATAATTTTATATCTATTAGGGTCATAACCCGGCGCATACGAGGAAGCTAACCTATCGGTTACGCTAGGCTAGGGGAACTACGAAGTAGGTCACGTGCGAAAAAGTATACTTATAGAGGCGAGCTACTAACGAACTAGTAAGGAGGAGGTAGTAATAATTCTATTATTATACTTTACTATAAGGATTATCTTATAACTAGAGTCCCTTAAGTACTATAACCCTTATAGGATTATTATTACTACCTAGTATCTAGGATACTAAGCTACTTATAGTATAATAACTAACTATAATATTTCTTCCTTATAACCTAGTAGTAAACCTATTATAAGTAGCTAGTAGCTAGTCTCCCTAGTCCTATCTAACCTACTAGTAAGTATTAGGAGTATAGTAGCTAATATATTATCTATAGAAAAGATATAAGCTAGTATCTAATATATAGTAGAAGAGTAAAAGAGGGCTATCCTAGCTACTTATTATAAGTAGGTAGTAAAGGGCTAGTTAATTAAGGTTACTACTAAACTAGGGGAGTTACTAAAAGAGATACCTTATAAGAAGTATATAATAATAATAAAGCTACTAAGTATAATATTTAGTACTATTAAAAAGTAGGTCACGTATAGGGACTTACTATAGCTATTAGAGAGTAGGTCTCTTATAGGGGCCTACTATAGCTATTAGTATAGCTAAAACATTCTATAGGATTATAGAAACTAATAGAAGCTAATAGATATAGCTATATTAGCTACTACTACTAATTACTAGATTATAGTAAATTAGCTATATAATTATAGTAAAATGAATATTCTAGTAGAGTTTTTTATTATATATTTTTCTCTATATAAGCTATAATTCTTTTTAGTTAGAAACTATAGATTAATAAGATTAATAATTCTTTCTCTTATATCTTCTACCTATACTAATAACTTCTATATACCTATTAGTAATTACTAAAGGTTATAAGCCTAGAAGGTACTAGACCTCTAGAGAAAAACCATCTTTAGAAAACGCTATAATACTATCTATAATACCTAGAAAATACTATAATACTATCTAACTAACCTTTAATACTAGAGAAAATACTATAATACTATCTCTCTCCTCTATAGATATACTATAATACTATCTATAGAAATAGCTAAATAACTCTTTAGTTCTTATTAAACCCCTAGAGGTCTTAATAAAGAAACTATTAGAGATAAATTTACTATCTAATAAACTATATTTAAAGTATAAGCTTTAAGTATTTAAGAACTAATAGCCTAACTTAGTTAGCTTTCTAAGTTACTTTAAAGGCTACTAGATTAACTATTAGAACCTTTAATAGTAGCTATACCTACTATCCCCTCTTATAAAATAAAGAGTACCTAAAGGCCTTAATAGTTAACTATTACTAACTAGATTAATAAGGTAATAGCTAAAGAACTTATAAAGTTAATTTATAGCTTCTAGAACCTCTAAAAACTTAAAAGACCTAAAAACTTTAACCTCTAGAAATAAGCCCTATAAATCTAGCTATAGGCTATAAATATAACTACCTTTCTTAAAAACCTAGTAATATCTAGGGACTTTAATAACTTAGAATAAGCTATACTACTTCTCCTTATTAGGAATAGCTATACTAAAGGCCCTATAGCTACTATTAGCTAGTATACCTAACTAGATTAGGCGTATAACCTACTAGTCTAGTAATATAGTACTAGTACTAAAATATAGAGATCTTACTTATATAGTAAGTTTTATAATCTCTCTTTTAGCTCCTTTAAGGGCTCCCTAGAAAACTTTAATAGTAGCTTTAATAGCTACCTTACCTAACTAAATCTTACTAGTATAACTATTAGTGAAATTAATTAGGTAAACTAATACCTTAAGGCTATTAGTAGTACCTTTAGCTAGTAGTCTAAACGGCAAAGAGCCCTAATTAGGGCGTTAAGAGCCTAGGGAATTACCCCTACTACCTTTAACCTTTAATACCTTATAGTAGACCTCCTTAAAGAATAATAAGAAAAAGGGTCTTTAGTTACTAAGGCTAGTGCTTACTATAGTAATTACTAAGGTAATAAAGACCCTAAACTACCTAAGGGAAAGAAAAAGAGAAAAGAGATAAAGGAAAAGAAGGATTAGGAAGAGGAAAAAGATAAATCCTCCTAAGATGCTTCTAAGACTAGAAAACTAAAGTAATAAGCCGTTATTATAGTTCTTAGAACTTATAACGTCTTTACCCTATAAGCTAGGGTCTTTAGGATTACTAATCCTACTTTTAACTCGTCTAATGATAAAAGTAACTATTCTATAAAGGAAGGTTACCTTAAGGAACTATCCTCTAATAAGGAGGAGGAAGAACTACTAGATAAAGAAACTACTAAATTTATAATTACTCTAAGTAGCTATAACGCCTAAGATAATACTACTATAAGCTATAAGGCTCTTCTATATAATACTAGTATAACCTACTATATTATAAACTCTAGGTTGTCTTTTATTAACTATAAGGTCTTTCCTAAAGGAAAAGAACTAGTTATAATAACTAGAGGAGGACCTATTTAACCTAGAGGTTAGGGTATAGCCTAATTTATAGTACTTTTAAATTAATAACTAAAAGAATAAGCTACTATTAAGATATAAGGAGTACTTTATATACCCTTAATAGATGTTAATATCCTTAGTAGCGTTAGATATTATATATTAGGAGGGGTCCTTCTAAAAGGATCCCTATATTCCTTAAATCGTTAGAAAGTCGTGATACTAGACTTTATAAAATATAGCTTCTTCTTATAATAACTAGATATAGAAATACTAATCCTAATAAAGGACGGAAGTACTAATTAGGTTTAATACTATACTATTTCTATAGAAATACCTAAAATTACCCCTAAAGACCTCTTAGAATATTAGGATATCCTAGAAGAACCTATAGAGTCTAAACTAAATTAAGATCCTACCCTTCTAGAAGAAACTAATCACCTTCTAGAAGAGCTAGAAAAGGTATTAGAATTACCTAAAGACCTTAAATACTAAAAGCTATTATAATTAGCTAGTATCTAGTATATCTAACTAGGCTATATAGGCCTCCCTCTACTAAAGAAGACCTCTAAACTTACTAGAGGTCTTCCTAACTTTACTTTAGTTAAAGATAGTAACTTCTAGTATATAGCCTATATTTAGGCTAAAACTACTAGGAAACCGTTAAAAAAGACTCTCCCTAACCTAGCTAATGTCCTTAATATTATAGAAGGTAATACCTTTAAAATTAAGCCCTTACCCTATAATAGGAAGCCTATTAGCCTTATACTAGTAGATAGGAAGTCTTAATATTACTAGGTCCTACTCCTATCTAATTAAAAGGGACCTACCCTCCTAAATACTATTTAAGGCTTCTTTAGAAGCCTAAAAGTATACTATAATTATATACTAAAGGAATTCTATTATAATAGAGGTAGGGAGATTAATTAGGAACTTAAAGATTAGTTTACCCTATAGGGTACTAAGTTTACTACTTTAAGCCCCTATATTTGTAAATAAAACGGGCTTTCTAAATAATTAATATAGGTTATTCTAGATAGACTTTAAGCTATAATACTCTAGTTATAGCTCCTAACCTTCTTATAGAATATAGTACTACCCGCTATAGTAATATTAGTTAACTATATAGCTAATTTAACCTAGTTACTAGTGCCCTACTAAGTATTAATATAAGAAATTCTACCTTAGAAGGCTAAGATACTAAACCTTACTAAATTTAGGGCTATAGGAGTATCTATTAAAGTCCTAATTCCTTATAAAAAATAGACTAAAGGATAAAAGCTTAAAGTAAGAACTAAGCTAGGTAGACTACTAGTTATTCTAGGCTCTAAGACTTACTTAGTTTATATCCTAAAATAATAAACTATTATAAAAACGTCGTTTATTACCTTTACTAGTATTACGGACTGGCCTTAGGGCATCTATAGATGAGCGTTATAATAGTTATTAAATCTCTTAGGGAGAGGTAAGAAGGAAAAGGGGAAGAGGTTTCCCCTATAACTATAGTATAGGAATAATGTTTAGCCGCGTAGCGGCCTAGCCCCTATAAGCCTCTAGCTATATAATAGTAGATATAGGCTTTTAGCCTAAATCCTTTATATACCCCCCCTCTCTAGGCCCCCCCCCTATCTAATATAGTATATATAATTATATAGTGTCTCTATTTATGAGTATATATAGTAGCCTAGTATAATAATCTACTGTCTATTAGTAGGCGTTTAGGAGTATAGTATTAGACTAGCGAGGAAGGATTATAAAGTAGGTCTAGTTTATTAGTATAATACTAGCTATGTCTCTACTACTTCTAGGTACTATAGGCCTAATACCTTTACTTACTATAGCTAATTATATCCCCCTATATTTATAATACGCCTTACTTCCTACGTAGTCTAGAGGCCTAGTATTACTATAGTGGTATTACTATTAAAGTAAAGTAACTACGTGCCGGCAAAATGTCATTAATCTAGCCCCTCTATTACGGTCTATTAGAAAGTCTAAATTACCCCCTTCCCTAGCTAAAATCCTTTATTCCTCTAATATTATAATAATATAAATCCTCCCTATAAACGCCTATAATTCCTATAATAAAAAACATTATCTTAAAACTTAAAATAATAATTCTAGTAGAATATATCTACTATAGCCGCTCCTCCTCCCCCTCCTCTACCTATTAATAGTAGTAGTACTAGTCCTAAAGGACATTATTAGCCCTAATATAATACTAGTAATATTCTTATTATTAGAGATTTAGGTAATAATAAGTATAATTTAGAGAATAAGGTTAATTACCCTTACCTTACCTATATCTAGAGCTTAATTAAAAATATTAAGCTAAACTATATACTAATTATATAGGGGGCTTATACCTCCTATTATAAGAAGAAGAAGCTATATTAATATAATACTACTTTATTTACTAATAACCTACGGCTATATAACGCCGTTAGTAGAATATAGGACCTTATTAACTAAGGAAAAGCTATTAGTACTACTATAGTTAGAATAAAGTATAAAAAAGGTTATAAATACCTTATTATAAGTCCCGCCTTTATAAAGGTAGTATACTACTTTAACTATACTCTAGATTCTACATAGGCGAATCCTAAGCCTACCTTAGATACCTATATAAATAATATAGTGCCTACTACTAATTTAACTATACTACTACCCTCTTAGGTAGTAGTTACTCCTTTAATATCTTAGGGCTATAACTCCCTTCCTAATATAAGTAGTATTATTAGCGCTATTATAACTAGCTTCTAAGCTATAGCTATATATTTCCTTTATTATTAAATTATATAACGTACTAATACTATATAGGTAGATAATTAGGTATTCTAGTAGTCTATTATTACTATACTTTAGCCACCATAGACGCCTTATTATACTACTATTAAGTACTATCCTACTAACTCTTAGGAATAAGACTCCTACTATTCCTCCTACGCGCCTAGTTCGTCTCGTCGTAGAGAGCGTTAAACCTATTACCGTCGTAATTCCTTATATTATTCGCGCTCCCCCCGCTCTCTTACGCGCGGTTATTATAGCTTACGTCGTAAGCATTCCCCTTTAGTCGTGTTAGTCTCCTTAGAGGGTCGCTAGGGGTCTAAGTTACCCCTATAACACCTAAGTTATAAAAGTAACTTATGTTATTAATTAGGCGTTACTCTTTCCTTTTATTCTTATTATAGTACTAGCGCGCGTCTAGTATATTAGGAGGTACTATTTTTTATTTATTTTATTCTTAACTATATAAGCATAGGTTATATATATAGAAGGGCTAGATATAGAACTAAAGAAGCTATAAGTCTAAGGTGCTATCCTTATAGATAAAATATAATAAATATTATATTATTCCTAAATAATACTATACTCTTCCCTATAAGATTATATACTATTACTATTACGTTAATATATAGTAGTATACTATATATAGATTATTATTACTCTAGGCATTACCCTATTTTAACTTAAATTCTCTAAGGGCTTTATAGTCTACTAGTACTATTAGTAGCTCCTACGTAGGCATTAGGTAGCTAGACTATTTAACTAGGAGTTCTCTTACCTTTCCTCGTCTATAATAGTTCCTTATATATAGTATCTTCTTAACGTTATACTCTAGTACTAGGCCTAACCTAGTACTATCATCTACTAGAATTAGTTCTAGGGCCTAGTTATTATATACTTATAATAGTAGTAGATTATTAGTAGCCTTCTCTACTAAATCTATATAGAAGGTCTTATATAGGTTCCCTAGTATATTAAGAGTAATAGTAAGTAGTATTAAAACGTTTATAACTATATATTTAGCTTAAACCTAGTTAAGCTTCTTACTTAGCTATAATATAGTAATATTCTTAAGTAATAGCTAAACGTAGTCCCTAACTTAAAATACTTTTACTAGCCTATATAACTTATTAGTAGATTCCTTTTACTATTACTATATATATATAATTATAGCCTAAGCTAGCTCTACCCCTTACTAGATTTAAGTAAAGAAAGCCTATATATAGCCTACTAGTAACTTTAGGGGGGTATTAGGGCTATAGAGTATTTAGATAAGCTCCTTATTATAGCTATAGAGGAGGAAGTTTAGGCTAAATCTAATAACTAAAGAATCCCTATTATTTAACGCCTATTAAGCTATTAGAAGTTATTATACCTAGTTATACTATAAGTAAAATATTATTACTTATAGTGCTACTTATACCTCCTAGTTTACCCTCTCTATTCTACTATCTATCTAGGGGTAGTATACGGTAGAGAGGAGTTACTCTATACCTATTAGAAGGCATAGTATATACTAGAACTCACCGACCTAGTCTAAGCTATAGTTACTAATTATTTATATAGGGAACCTATAGAAGTACTATTAATAGGATAAGAACTATATAGCGTAGTCCTCTACTACTATTATAGTTATAGCTTTTAGTTAAATAAACTTTAAGAGTTAGTTAGTTATTATTATAAGGAATTAGGGTTTATCGCCTCTATAAGTAGGTAGCTTAGTTATAAAATCTACTAAGATCTATTACTAATACTAGTCTACTACTAGAATTAGGCAGAGTAGGCCCTACTATAGTTATTATAACTTATAGGCTCTATAATATAGGTAATTATAGACATAGTATATAACGTCCTTTAATATACTAGTCTAGTAGTAGGATCTTATTAGTATTAAGAAGGTTATATTCTTCCCTAGGTATACTAATATAGTATCTATATAGACACGTTTAATAAGTATTATAGTTAGAGGTTCTTAATCTAGTACCTAAAGTTAGCTATAATACTAAAGGTAATAGTATACTAAGATTATATAGTTAGTTACCTAGCTTTTTATATTTACTTTTAGTAGGAAGGTATAGGCGCTATCCTAAACTATGGTAATCTTTATATAGTAGCTTATATCTACCTCTATAGTAGTCTCCTAGAGGGCGTTTAAATTCTCGTCTATAAATAGTAGTAGAGGGTCTATATATTCTATCTAGACTTCTATTATAGTAACGTTAATTAGTCGTAAGATCTCTATTAGTAGCTTATCTAACCTATCCTTATAGACCTCCTACTAACTTAAGGCGTCTAGCTATTACGTAAGAGGACTAGGATAGTAGTAGAGTTAATAGCGAAATATAGATAAGAATTCCGCCTAATAAGCTTATTATTCTAAAATAACCTAAGGTTTAGTAAAGTATTTAAGATTCTTATAGTCTATTAGTATAGTAAATAGGAGTTCCTATCCCCTAAGCTTTACTTCCTATATATAAAGAGAATTAACTATAGCTAGTAATTCCTTATTATATATAGTATAGTTATATTCCGCCGCTATTAGTTTCTAGGAATAGTAGGCTACTAGTTATAATATACCGTTATTATCTATCTATAAGAGGTACCTGCCTAGACTAATACCTAAGTAATCTATTTCTATAATAATATCCTTTACTAGGTCCTAGAGTACTAGGCAGGGTTCTAAGAGGAATAGTATTTTTAGTTATTTAAATACTAGCTCTTCTAGTTCTCCCTAGGTAAACTATATATACTTTTATATAAGCTAGGTTAGTAGCTCTAATGTAGAGGCGAAGTCTAGGAGGAATTCCTAGTAAAAGTTTATAAATCTAAGGAAACTCTATATACCTTTTATACTCTTTAGGGATTCCTAGTTATAAATTACTTATATCTTCTCTAGGTTAGGTATAAGGGAAACTCTAGCTATAACTATAAACCCTAGGTACTTTACTATTTTTACTAAGAACTTATATTTATTTAGGTTAAGGTAGAGGCTAGCTTTTTCTAGCTTCTTAAGTACTATTATAACCTTTTATTTATAGTCCTCCTTATTACTAGAGCTATAAATAAAGATATTATCTAGATAGGTAGTAGTATAATTATTAAGTATATCCCCTAGGGTATAATTAATATAATATTAGAATATAGCTAGTGCGCCTAATAGCCTAAAGGGATATATAAGCTATTTAAATAGTCTAAAGTAAATATAAAAGGCTATATACTTCTTAGAGCTAGGCTTTATCTATAGCTTATAGAAGGTAGATTATATATTAAGCTTTATAAACCATTTTATAGTTAATAAGGAATATAGTATCTCCTTTATTAGTAGTAATAGGTACTAGTCGTCTTCTAATATCACATTAAGTCCCTAGTAGTCTATATAGAAATGCTAACTACTATTCGCCTTATAGACTAATAGGACTAGTACTACGGCTAATAATAAGCTAGCTTAAATCTATCCCTTATCTAGTAGTATAGTAAGCTATTACTATAGTTCTAAGAGCTAGTTATAGGGTATATAGTATAGTTAACTATATAGGAGTTATCTAGGGGAGCTATCTACTACTATCTTAATCTTAATTTTATAGTTAAAACTATTATAATAAGGTAGTAATATTATAGCGTCTTCTTCTAAAAATAAATACTTATAAGCTTAGTAGTATCTTAGGAGTTCCTTCTTAGCTATAGGGGAGTATTTAATAATTATATTAATCTTATTAATACTTATTATAAGGATATTTATCTCCTCTTAGGTAGTTATAAAATCCTATTTAAGTAGCCTATAGAATTACTCTCCTCCTAGAAGAACTAAGCTTAGTAACTTCTAGTATTAATCTATTATATAGATTATCTCTCTTAGTTTTAACCTTAGGTAAATATAACGCTTTTTAGTATCTAGAAGTAGGCTATAATAAGCTAGCTATAGTAGCCTAAGTATTATCTATTATAAGAGGGCTAGGACTATATAGAGGAGGATAGGGAATACCTATCTATCTATATTAACCTATACCTTTACTATTTAAGTAACCTAGAGCTTAGGTAAATCTCCTATAGCTACTTTTATAGTACGTTTTAAGGGAAGTAGTATTTACTATAGGCGTAATAAGTCTACTATATCTTTACTAACTACTCTATAGTATTTATATCCTATATCTACTAAGACGTCTATAGGGGTATAGGTTTCTAGGATAGCTAGTATAAGAAATAGCTTTATATTTATTCTACTAGCTATTTCCTCTTATTATTCTAGGGTAATAAAGGAAGGACTTTACCTTTCCTATTAGGGTATAGCTATTAATTACTTACCTAGGGGGAGTCTTTTCCCTAGGCCTTGTCTTTTCCTAAGTTACTTATTTTCTTATCTAGGTCTATCTTAGTTCCTACCTAGTATACTCCTATAGCTAGTAGTTTTATAAGGAGTAGGCGATAATGTTATATATTATATCTATCCTAACTATAGCGTAGGTATAAGCTATTTTCCCTTTAATTTTAGAAAACTTCTAATAAGACCTAGGTAGCTTATTTCCTTATCTTAGCTCCTAAGGAGGGGTAGGAGTTTAATAGTATTAGAAACTTTAGGCTATTAATGCCTATTATTATAGTATCCCCGTCTAGGTCTACCCTTATCTAATAGCTATTTCTTTATAGTTAAGGGTAGTATTATTCTTCTATCTAGTATAATTCTAGGTCTACTAATAGCTCTTATAGTTCTTAGATTATGTTATTATAGCTTATTTTAGAGATTTACTAGCTAAGTATAAGTCTTCTTATTATATCTAAGAGTACTAGTTATAGCTTTATTAGCTTAACCTTATTATTCTAGAGGAGTCTACTAGCTAGGGCTAGTTCTTATTTAAATTAGATAAAGAAATAGGAGAAGGGTTCCTTCTCTCCTTACTTAAGGTAGTTTAGTTATATTATTATAATCTTATAATAGTAGGGGTCTCTAAATACTATTTCTAGGTATATAAGGAAGGCGATTAGGTCTAACTTACTATATTACCCCCTAGCTTTAAAGTATACTATAACCTTTAACTAGGCTAAAGAGCTAAGGTTTACCTAAATATATATAAATTATACCTTAGGGGGGCTAATAAACTCTATATTAATTTTAAGCTTATATATAATTACCTATTTCTATCTTATAAAGGCTTTCTAGTTACTATTAAACTTCTTACCTTAGGGAAGTAGTTTCCTCTTTATAATAACTATTAGGGGAGCTAGAATAGGGGGAGTAGTTAGAGGGGATTTATTAGAAAGAGGGACCTACGTCGCCTATAAGAGTATAAACTACTTAGTAAGGAGCCACATCTCCTCTACTTATCTAGTATTTTACTCCGCTAGTATTATATATTACTTCTATAGTCGCTTATAAGTCTCCTTAATATCCTCCTATAGGTCGCCTACTCTAGGAAGGTCTATCTTAGGGAGACTCTTTTTTCTTTTTTTTTTTATAAAGAGATTTAATTATTATAGACTAGCCTTAGGGCATCTATAGATAAGCGTTATAATAGTTATTAAATCTCTTAGGGAGAGGTAAGAAGGAAAAGGGGAAGAGGTTTCCCCTATAACTATAGTATAGGAATAATATTTAGCCGCGTAGCGGCCTAGCCCCCACAAGCCTCCGGCTATACAACGGCGGATACGGGCTTTTAGCCTGAATCCTTTATAACTAGATAGAATAAAGGTATTAGGCTTATTTAAAAGGGACTAGAAGGGGAATTTTAAAATATATAGAATCTTAACTTAGAGGGGGGAATACTTAAAGAAATCTTCTCTAATAAGGAGTCTTTAGATCCTAATAAGGAATCTCTAGAACTACTCTAGGAAGAATTCTAGAAGTAAGCTACTTCTACCCCTTTCTTATTACTATTAAGCTTAAACCCTATTAATAAACCCCTAGCTACTAACTTAGAGGGGGTTAACCCTTATATAGTAATAGATCTTAACCTTAATATAGCCTTAGCTAGCTATAATTAAGAAGCCTTAGGCTATAAGATAAACTAAATAACCCTTTAGTTTATTTATTAAGCTATAAAGGCTATTAAAAAGAAAGTTAAGGTAGCTAAAAAGGTACCTAATAGTATGCTAAATAACTAGAAGGAAGTCCTCTAAAGTCCTTATAAGGATAACTAGATTAAAGCCTTATTTAATAAGTTAGAATAACTTATTAGGGCTAAAGTCTTCTAATTCATTAAATAATTATTAGTCCCTAGTTCCTATAAGGTCTTAAAAAATAGACCTATTTTTAGGCTTAAGCTTAACTAAAATAATTAGCCTATTAAATATAAGGTAAGACTAGTAGTTAAGGGCTTTATATAGGTTTTAAGATAGGATTTTTTCTAGACCTACGCCTTAACCTCTATCCCCCTAATATAGAGGGTTATTCTTATACTTATAGCCGCTAACGACTAGGAGATTAAGTAGATTAACTTTATTAGAGCCTTTCTTAATAGCTAACTTAAGGAAGCTATCTATATAGCGTTCTTAGAAGGTCTTCTAGATCTTATAGAAGACCTCTAAACCTATAAAAGTAAAAGAAGTAGTAAACTTCTAAAGCTTCTAGCCTAAGCCGGCTATAACCCCTCTAAAGAATAAGTTATTCTTCTTAATAAAGCCCTCTATAGTCTAAAGTAAGGACCCTAAAATTAGGAAATCCTTCTAAAAGACCTCCTAAATAAGTTAGGGTTTAAACCACTACTTTTAGATAACACTATCTACTAGAATAGATCTATATAGACATTTATAGTAACCTATATAGACGACTATCTAATTATAGGGGCTAATCTTTACTATATTAACTAAATTAAGAGATAGCTTAATAAGGCCTACCCTATTAAGGATAGGGGGCCTACCTCTTTCTTCTTAGGTATTTAAATTATCTAAAATTAGAAAAAGAGAAGCCTTTAGCTATATTAAAGCTAATTTATAGAAGAAGTAGTTTCTAGGTTTAGTCTATCTAATATAAAGCCCTAGCTTATCCCTTTATAGCCTAGGCTATTATAAGATCCCTTACTAGGTCTAAAGCCTAAATATATACCCGCGGAATATTCTATAAAAAACCCTAGCTTAGAATCACCTAAAAAAGGGGTATCTAAGGCTCTATTAAACCTTAAATAACATATATTCTAGTATATTATTAGTATAATTATATAGCTTATAATAATAACTAGACTAGATATTGCCTTCTCTATCTAGTTCCTCTCTAGGTATATAGCCCTAGTAAATATAGTACTCTTTAACTTAGCTAAGGGGTATCTTAAGTACCTAAATAGCACTAAGATATATACTATAGGGTATTATAAAAGTAAGGAACCTAAATGCTAGCTCTGAGCCTATTCTAATAGTAACTTTACTAGGTACTAGGAAACCTCTAGGTCTATAGGCGGCTACCTACTAACCCTTAATAGAGGGCCTATTAGCTAGAGATTAAAAAGGGCTAGCCTAATTACTCTCTTAACATTAGAAGTAGAATCTAATACTCTACTAGAGATAATTAGGGAGATTAAATAGATCTTAGGGCTTTTTAAAGAAATATTAATAAAAGTCTAGCGCCCTATCCCCCTATTTTATAATAATTAAGGCTTAATCTTAAATACTAGTAACCTAAACTAGTATACTAGAATAAAGTATACCCTACTAAAGTTCTAGTATATATATTAAGAAGCTTAATCTAGCCTAATTAATATTAGATACCTAGAAATAGCTTTAATACTTACTAATAGCCTAACTAAGCCCCTATTAGGTGCTAAGTTTTAGAGCTTCTAAAAGCTCCTAGGCCTATAAATCCCACATTAGTATACTCTACATATAGTAATTAAAAGAGGCACTATTAGTTACTATATATACTAGAATTAATTATTAAAAAGCCTCTTAGTTAATATAAGTAACTACTATAGCCTCTATAAAACCTACTAGGTTTCCCTTTAGGATCTATAGAGACTACTATAACACTATATATTACTAGGTAGTAGTAGCTAGAGTAGTTAAGTTAGTTACCTATATATACTATAATAGTATATCTAACGCCTATAATTTAATAAAAGATTCCCCTTTTTTCCCTTTAATAGGGAAAATAAGGTAGTCTTTTAATAAGAAAGACTATTATACCTATAGGGTAGGATACTCCTAGACTTTTAGTAAAGTTAAAAAGTCTAAAATTTAGATAAGTCTAAAATAGATAAGTCCTTAATCCTATAGTTAGATAGTCTATAGTTAGATAATTCCTAAGTTAGCTATATCCCCTAGTTAGTTAAGCCCTTAGATAATTAAGTCCCCTAGTTAGTATTAATCCCTTAGAATATATAGTTCCTTTCTAGGGTAGGCTATAAATCACTATTAGTACTAACTAACTATAGGGTATATCACCTATAGTTAGCCTATACTTAGCCTAGCTTACCCTAAGCTACCTACCTTAGAGGTCCTTTATATATCCTACGAGTACCTAGGTAAGATATTTCTACTAAATAGGACTTATAAGCTAACTTTTATTTTCTATAAAATTTATTTATATAAGATTTACTAAAAATATACTTATAGCTAATAATTTATAATATAAATAACGCTAGTTAACTATACATAGGAATAGATAGTACTACTAGACTTGTCTTATTAAGAGGAATTAAATAGTATAAAAATTATTCTAATCTAACGACCTTAATAAGTATAGGGTAGCTACCCTATACTTCGACTCTAATAGTGCCCGCTTGTAGCGCTCTACAGCGCGCACAGGCGGGCGCAGCGCCTACAGCAGCTGTGGCTCACTAAGCGCAGCGCTACAGGCTACAACTGCGCCGCCATAAATTGGCGCACAGCGCCTGCCAGCAGCTATGGCTCACTGAGCGCAGCGCTACAGGCCGCCAATTGGCACTGCCAATTAGCACAACAGCGCCTATAGCAGCTATGGCTCACTGAGCGCAGCGCTGCAGGCTGTAACTGCGCCGCTATAAATTAGCGCGTAGAGCCTGCCAGCAGCTGTGGCTCACTGAGCGCAGCGCTGCAGGCTGCCACTAGCACTGCCAGCTGGCGCTGTTAATTAATGCGCACCTGCGCATAGTTAATAAAGGTATAGGGTAGGCTAACCTACCCTATACTAACCTTTAACATTACCTCTATAATAACTATTATAAGTTATAGGGTTATCCCTATAGCTAACTAGAGGGGGTATTAAAAAGTAGGTTATATATAGGGACTTACTATAGCTATTAGAGAGTAGGTCTCTTATAGGGGCCTACTATAGCTATTAGTATAGCTAAAACATTCTATAGGATTATAGAAACTAATAGAAGCTAATAGATATAGCTATATTAGCTACTACTACTAATTACTAGATTATAGTAAATTAGCTATATAATTATAGTAAAACGAATATTCTAGTAGAGTTTTTTATTATATGTTTTTCTCTATATAAGCTATAATTCTTTCTAGTTAGAAACTATAAAATAATAAGGTTAATAATTCTTTCTCCTATATCTTCTACCTGCACTAATAACTTCTACATGCCTGTCAGCAATTGCTATAATTCTTATTAGAGTTAGTAGTTCTAATATTCTAGTTTAGGTATTATTAAAGTTTAATATATTAGACTAGGCTATGTAGAGTCTCTAGGATAGGGTTAGGCTAGGTCTAGGGGGGTAACCCCTTAGGCGCTATATGCTCCTAGCTCTTTTAAGCGGCGAAGATGTCCTTAGGGACCTTATTAGCTTATCTATCTACTAGTAAGACTTAAATTTAGTAGGGTAGAAGAGGTATACCTCTTACGCTTAACCTTAGTACTACTATAAAATAAGGTAGGTCTAGGACTAAGCTAGGTAGCTTCTCTTATAGTTAATATATTATTCCTTTTTATTATCTCTTTCTACTAGGCATATCTTAGTCTTACTATAGACCTAATATATATATCTTCTATACCTTTCTTTATTTTTATAATATCTCCTAATATAGCTATACTAGTAATAATAGAAGTACTATAAGGGCTATATTATCTCCTTAAAGGGCTTATACTAAAAAACCTATAAGTTATAAAATACTCCTTATTTATATAACTAGTTAGCTATCCTTATATTATAGGTACTTATAATTATAGATACTACTATTTTACCCTTAATCTAGGGATAATATGCTCTTACTATAGTAATATTTACCTTATTAAAGGCTAATAGTATTATAACTAGGTCTATAGTATCTTAAGGGATCTTATAATATAAGACTACCTTAACTATTATAGAATAAATTCTATAAGATAGGGTTACTTCTAGTCTAAAGGCGGTCTTTACCTAATATTTATCCTAGGTATATTCCTTTACTCCTTAGTAGAAGGAAAAGATAACGTCTCTAGATAGGAGGCATTATAAGGCTACTATAGTATTAGCTTAAATAGCCTTATTAACTACTCCTACTACTTCTTATAGTAATTAGTCTTTTATCTCCTAGGGGTAGTCCTAGGCTTTAACTATTAGCTCTTATTTATATCTAACTAGTACTAGCTTTACCCTAGGAGCCCTATAGTCCTAGCCTATAGCTACCTTAGCCTATAATCTTACCTAGGGAGGTTAGTCTTAGGACTTACTTTAGCTCTACTTAAGCGTCTATATAACTATCTTCTAGATAATAGACTAAACTATTTCCCTAGTAACTAGTATAGCTATTAAGGTTATCCTAGCTTCTACCTAGGCCTGCGTTAGTAGGTACTACTATTAGATTTTCTTTACTTTATCCTTATAATTATCCTTAATTAAAAAGAAGAGCTTATTAATTAATTCTCTCTTAGTTAGTTATTACTACTAGTTTACTTCTACCTTAGGCTTATTATAGCGTGTTTCTATTAGGGTAACGCGTCTAGGCGCGTCCCTAATAATATTTTAGCTACCACGACTACCCCTGCCGTTATAGCCTTAAGCCGTCATCGTCCTAGGGTAGTTTTAGGTGTTATTTACTATATAAAAGGTCTTTTTTTAATTTTTCCGCCGTTTTAGGCGTAATGCGGTCGCGTACTATTTCCTAGTCGCGAAGGTTGAAGATAAATATATTAAGTTTTATAATTAATATAGTTATATTATAGTTATAAGGAGGTTACTAGTATCTTATAGTATTCTTATTATAAAAGCTATAAGGAGTAGAGCTATAATATTAGATACTAGATATAGAAATACTAGTAATTCTAGTAGTATTTTACTAATAGAGATATTATCTTATATACCTACCTAAGACTATTAAAGTTCTAATAGACTATCTAAATTATAGCTACCTTATAAGGAAGAAGATATTATTATATAGATAGACTATAGTACTAGATAAGCTCTTATTATATAATTTTAAAATTATTTTTTAAATAGGTAAGTTAAATCTAATAGATATACTTTTAAGGTAAGTAGACTATAAGTCTAATATAAAAGAGTTATAAGTTATATAGCTATTACTAAGGTTCTTAGAGTATTTTAAAGAACTAGGAAAGAGGGTAATAACTATAGGATTTTACTATACCTAAGTAAGCTAGTAGAGTACTTAGGTAGTTAAAAGTAAGGAGTATATAGTAAGATTACTAGGAAGATAAAGTAAGGGTATAGAAGCTAAATATAATAAGAAGACTCTATAAGAGTAACTATTAGAGGCTTAATAGAGAGATAGTCTTATTAAGTAAATTAAGAAGATATTATATAAAAATAGTAGAAATATATTAAAAAACTAAGGTATTCTATAAGTAATAAACTAAGAAGGACTCTTAGTAAATAAGAATAGAGTATTTATACTAGTTAGTATAAGATTAGAAATCTTATAATTATATTATAATAATATTATAATAAGATACTAGGGAGTTTATAGGACCTTTTATAGGGTTATAGCTTTATTTTTCTAGTAGTTAATAAGAAAAGATATTAAGATATATATAAAGTATTACTATATATATTAGCTAATAAAAGTAAGAATATATTAACCTTATAGCTTATTTATATTATTACTAGTACCCTCTTAACTATTTAAAGAAATATTAATAAATATAATTATAAAGATATTAGAGAGATAAGGTTAATATAAGAAGTATAATATAATTCTAGTAATATAATATAATATCTATATTACTATAAATAAGTAGCTAACTAGTAACTAACTTATAGAGATTATTTTATAAAAAGTAGTAATACTATATAGGGCCTTAAAAGGGATTATCTTAGATAAAGGAACTATTTTTATATTAAGATTTTAGTAAAGCTTCTACTATCTCTTTATATATAAGTAATAACTTAGTATTATATTCTACCCTTAAATAAATAGCTTAATAAAATATATAAACTAAATACTAGAATACTATTTAAGGGTATTTTATAATATAGAATAAATAGACTAGGTAGAGAAATTACTAATAGTATAATTTATATATAATATAAGTTAGTAGGTATCTATTAGTAATATACCTATAAAATTACTATTAAGATATATACTAATATACTTAGTATTATTACTAATATAAATAAGAAATATATAAGTATAAGAAAGAGTATAAGAATTAATAGTAGTAAGGGAAACTACTATAAAAAGCCTAAAAGAAGCTAATAAAGTATATATAAAATATTATAACCTAAAATAACTAGATAAATTCTTTAAAATAAGAGACTAGGTTCTATTATCTATAAAGAATCTAAAATTAATATAACCTAGCTAGAAGCTAGTAGAGAAGTTTATAAGACCTTTTTAGGTAATTAAAGTAATTAGGATAGTAAAATATATATATAAGTTAGACCTCTTAAAGAACCTAAGGATCTATAATATATTTAATATATTAAGCCTTAAACTATATAATTATAGTAAAGATATAGAGGTAGATATATAAATTCCCTTTAAAAATAATAATAAGTTTATAATAGAAGAAATTATTAGGTATAAGTATAATAATAAAAGAAGACTATTTAAGGTTAAATAGGTAAGGTATAATAAAAGTAAGAACTTATAGGTAAAATATAGTAACTTTATAGATCTAACTCTACTAAGGGAGTATAAAGAAAGACTATAAATTTAAAAGATAAAACTATAAAATAACTATAATTATATTATAAAGAAGGTATAAAAAGGATATAAAAAGAGCTAATTTTATTATTAAGAAAAAAAAACCCCTATAAAGTTATTATAAAAGTGCTTTAAGCTTACCTTAAGCTTATAGTACTAAAACTCTATAAAAATTATATTAAAAAATAGTATAAAGCTATAGTAAGAATAGTATAAAGGTATACCTACTTAGACTAGAAGTTAGGAAGGGGAGGGACCTCCTTAAGGTTAGGGGCACTAGTAGTAACCTAGTAGTAAATTAGTAATATACTTATACTAACTTTATTTAAAAAACTTATAGCCTAGGCGTAGAGGTAAATAGTATAGAGGTATATTATATAAGCTATAAAAAGCTATATATTTATAATATCTTTATAGTAAGCTACCTACTTAGCTACTATAGTAGCCTTATACTTAATACCCTATAGGGTTATAATAACCTTACTATAATCTTTTAAGATCTTCTTAGCCTTAGTAAGAAGGCTTATATCTTATATAAGTTAGCTATAAATTAGGTATAAAGATATTATAAGAAACTTATACTACTACCTTCTATCTATATATAGAAGAGAGTATAGTAAACTAGTTACTTATCTATAGTAAGGTTAAAGTAATTATACCTACTATACTAATAATAATAGTACTTATTAGACCTATCTAACTTACTATAAGCTTATAATAAAGTAGTAATATTAGGGATACTTACTAGTAGTATTAAGGTACTAGTAAGCTATACCGCCTATTACTAGGGCGTCTAGGTAGTAGTAGTATAGGATAAGGTAACTTTATAGTAAATTAGTAATAATAATATAATAAGGGAATAAGGGGATATATAACTTATTAATAAATTTAAACCCTTTTTTATTATAAGGATTAATAACCCTCTTATTAGATATAAATTAGTAGTAAACTTATAATAAAAGTAATATAAACTACTTATATAATATTATAAAACTCTTTATTACTTTATATATTATTAGACCTATAAAGTATTAATAAAGTTAATATAAAGTTATAAGGTACTTATATATTAAAAATAAGAAACTATAGGAAAATCTAAGAAAACTATATATAAGTTAGTAATAAGTATATAATAAGTTTATACTAAAGATAAAAAATACTAAAAAAAAGGGAATAGAGATATTAGAAAAAGAATAATAAAAGTATAATAAATAAATAAAGAAGAATAAAGTAAGGAAGTTATAAAAATAATAGTAAAAAATAGGTAATCTATAATAAAAGAAAAGAAATATATAATTTAGGTTAATAAAGAAAAAGAAAGAAAAAAGAAGCTAAGAATTAAAAGGATATTTATTATTAAAGGTATATATATAAGCTAGTAAAGTAGTAGTAAAGTAGCCTTTAAAGATTAAATAAAGAAAAAGAAGAAGTATATAAAAAAGCTATATAAAAGCTATAAGAATAGGCTAAGTATATAAAGAGTATAAGAAGTAATTAAACTTATTAGATTAAGACTAATAAGGTAACTAGTAATATTATAAAAGTAAGAGTAGAGTAGGAATAAGAACTAGTAGTAGGTAAAAGATATAAAAGAAGTAAAGAAGTTAGTATAAGAGTATTATAAATATATAAATATAAATAAGAAATATTATATAAAAAGCTATATATATATAAAATAAGTAATAAAAGTAAAAAAAAAGTAAACTATATTACTAAGAATAGAACTAAATAATAGTAATAAGAAAATAATAAGCTTATAGTAAAGCTATACTAGGAGTAGAAGGGAGATATAGTAAGGTACCTTATATAAAGTAAAAGTAAGTATATACTAAGGATAGTATATAAAAGGAGAGGGTAGTCTATTAGGGTTATAACCTAGTATATATAAAGAAGCTAACCTATTAGTTATACTAGGCTAGGGGAACTATAAAGTAGGTTATATATAAGGAAGTATATTTATAGAGGCGAGCTACTAATAAACTAGTAGGGAGGAGGTAGTAATAATTCTATTATTATACTTTACTATAAGGATTATCTTATAACTAGAGTCCCTTAAGTACTATAACCCTTATAATATCTTAGGAATTTAACTTTATATTAGTAAAACTAACTCTTAGTTCTTTTAACTAGGAGATTATTTTCTTATAGTATTTAAAGTACCTTATATATATATTTCTTATACTCTTTAAGAGTATTAAAATAAATAAGGATATTATTAAGGTAAATAATAATAAACTTATTAAGTTATTTTTATAAAATACTATTAACTATAGTTTAGAATATTACTAGTATATTAGTAAGGCTAAATAGTATTATAAGATACTTAAAATATCCTCTTATAGTTTAAAAGGCGGTTTTCTACTTATAACCTTTAGCTATATAAATTAGATTATAAGCTCTTTTTAGGTTAAAAATAGTAAACTATTAGGCTTAGCTAAGTTTATCTTATATCTTTATAATAAGTAGTAATAGGTATTAATTCTTAATTATAATCTTATTTAATTATTAGTAATTAATATATAGTTATAGTTTTTTATTTTTCTTTAGTACTTATAAGATTAGGTATCCTACTAGGGATTCTAATAGTTATATATATCTCTTTTATAATATTTCCTCTAGATACTCCTTAAGTACTTTATCTTACTTAGGGTTCTAGGGATAAATCTTATTAAATATTAACTTACTATACTTTAAGTATTCCTTAGGAATCTCTATTATACTAGCTTTTAATTCTCTAGTAATTATATATATTCTTAAAGACCTATTATAGTTTAATTAAGGTACTTTCTATAGGCTACTCTTATTATTATAACTATATCCTAGTAGATCCTATTAAAGTTAACTAGTTCTCTAATTAACTTAAAAATTACTTACTTATAATTAAGGTATCCCTAATATAATATTATATTTTAAGATCTCTATAATATCTAGGTTAACTTAATAATTTATTCTTTATATATTAAATAGAAGTTATATTACTTTTATATTAACTACTCCTTAGTTATATTTTACTATATTACCTTTTATAGTTATAAGTTAGTAAGGCTTATCTTTTTCTATCTAAGGTAATTATAATTTATTAATGAGATTTAGTAAAATAAAGTTTCCTTATATTCTACTATTAATTATTACCTAGATTATTTTTCCTTTTATAATTAGGTTAATTATAAGGTATATTTAGCTATTAATATTTATAATATATAAAGACCTATTAGATCCCTATTAAAGAGCTAGTCTTATTAATAATAATAACTATTATTTCTTAACATTTTCTTAGCTTCTTTAACTTCTTAACTTACTTTTCTAAGTATTTTAAAAAAGGTTAACTTTTACTTTTTCCTTTCTTTTTATTCTTCTTATCTTTATTATTATTAACTTTATATTAATATATTAAAGCTTTCTTAATAATTACTTAATCTACTAGCTATATTAATTAAGTTTAAACTAGGTAAATTACTTATAGATATATTATTTCCTCTATTTATATATCTTAATAATATAATATAAATAATATAGGTATTTTTATCTTTAATATAATAATCCCTTTTAGGGTTTTTAAATAAGAGAAATAAAATCTTTTCTTTATTTACTAATCTTCTAATATTAGAGTTTATACTCCTTAAAGATTTTATTTTCTAGGTTATAGCGTAAGAATATTTAGTACTTTAGTTTCTTCTAAAGATAGTATCTATAGTTATTATATAAGTAAGAAACCTATAATAGTATTATATAATCTCTATATATAAGTTTAAGTTCTAAAACCTTTAGATTTTTATAAATCTATTTCTCTTTATTAGTTAATATTACTATTAGTATAATAGGGTCTAAGATATTAGTTCTATATATAACTATTATATTAAGTTCTTTATTTATAAAATAAGATTATCTCTTAATTATATAGTTACTAGTTAGTTCTAGTAATATTATAGGAATATAGATAAATATATCTTTTATATCTAACTTAGTAATCTTAAGATCCTTCCTTTTACTTAGAGGTATCTCTAAGACTACGTCGGCATTTACTTCGATTTCTAGTCTAGTTATTTTAAGGTCCTCCTCCTCGTCTAAGATAGGTTATATCCTAAAATCCTAGTCTTTATCTAAACTAGTATTATCTAGTAAGTAGTAGTTTTACTCTAGTTTAGAGAAGTATTCTTTACTATTTACTATACTAATAATTTAAGTAAGTAATTTATCTTAGTTTATTATATTTAGCTTTTATAACTTAGTTATAGGTTTCTAAGTTTTCTTAAGGGTATAATACTTATTTATAAAGTATTTAACCTTATTATAATTATAATAAGTTTTACCCTTTTCTTTACTTATAATATTAAGTTCTATTAGGCCTAAGTAAGTCCTATAGGCTATAGATCTTGTAGCAATTGCTGATAGGCATGTGGAAGTTGTTGGTGTAGGTAGAAGATGTAGGAGAAAGAATTATTAACCTTATTATTCTATAGTTTCTAACTAGAAAGAATTATAGCTTATATAGAGAAAAACATATAATAAAAAACTCTACTAGAACATTCGTTTTACCACAATCGTATAGCTAATTTGCCATAATCTGGTAATTAGTAGTAGTAGCTAACGTGGCTACATCTATTAGCTTCTGTTGGTTTCTATGATCCTATAGAATATTTTAGCCACGCCAATAGCTATAGTAGGCCCCTATAAGAGACCCACTCTCCAATAGCTGTAGTAAGTCCCTGTACGTGACCCACTTTTTAATAGATCTATTTTAGTATCTTCTAATATTTAGCTAATAATATCATAAAGGGTTACCCTAATAGCTAGTTCCCCTTTTACTATATTTAAGTTTTTTTATATAAAGATAATTATTAATCTTAATAGCTTATTTAATAAACCTATTAAAGTTATTAGGTTAATCCTTTTTAATAATTTTATTTTTTATATTTTTTTTAAGTCTATTATAAAAAAGTTTTATCTAGCTATTATTATCTTAATTAATAATAATAATTATATATTTAAAATCTTATATATAATACTAAGTAGATCTTATTTACTTAAGTACTTTAAGTTTATATATAGTAGTTTAAATCTTATTAGGGTCTCTAAAGGTAGTTTTAAGTAATTCCTTAAAATTATTATAATTATTAAAGATTTAAGTAGTCTTTACCTTAGATTATTTATTATTAAGGTAGTCCCTAAGAGTTAGCTCTTATTATTTTATTCCTTTTCCTATAAGAAGGTTTCTAATATAAAGAATCTTTAAAGATTTCTTATTAATAATAATATTAACCTTTAAATAGGCCTTAGCCTAGGTAAAGAAGGTATAGATATTTCCCTTAGTTCTATTAAATACCTCTAGCTTTAGAAACTTAGGTATAATATATATAGCTTTTCCTCTAGGATTAGTCTAAAGTACCTAGACTTATATAGTTAAGGTTATAATCTACTAATATATTTATTATATTACTTATATAAGGTTAATAATATTTTTACTTATTATAGATATTATAAAAAGTTAACTACTTAGGTTTTAAAGGTAACTTATTAAATAAGACTAATTAAAATATAATAATAACTTAATCTTAGTCTATAGTTAGTCTATTTCTTAGGTAGTAAGTTAGGTTTAAATACTATAAGGTAGTAGTAAGTAATATCTTTATAAAGTTTTATTAAGAGTAGAACTCTTAAAACTAATTACTTAGAATTACTTAGATTAATTAGTAGAGATCTAGACTACCTAGTTATAAAAATACCCCCTTCCTTAAGTACTTATTTACCTTTCTACTATAGGCCTAGCTTATAAAGCTTATTTAATTATCCTAATAATCTTATATAGCTAGATTATCTTAATAATCTAATAAGCTATTACGTAACCTTATATCCTAACTAGGCTACGGGTGTGCCTTCCCCGGCGGTCTAGCCTTAGCCCCGTATCTATATAGCTGTGTTCGTAATATTCTATATATTAAGATTCTTCTATATCTTCTACTTAATTAGGTAGTAAATAGGGGATGTTTTTTAAGTATACTTAAGGCTAGAAAAAAGCCTTAAGACGCCTTAGCTATTAGATAGAGTAGATATATTAATATTCTAGCTTATTTAAGGCGTTTAAGGCCTCTTTAGAGAAGCTAGTAGCTATAATAACTTAGAAAGAAGTAAAGGAATAAGTAATAGCTTTATAATATTAATAGGCTAAAGTCCTACTACCTACTAGCCTATAAGAATATTTACTTTAGTAATTCTAAGCTCTTATACCTCTAAATAATACTTTAGAAAAATCCTCTTACCTAGTAGTAATAAATTAGCGATTATAGGATAAGTACTAA
The DNA here is from genome assembly GCA_024472245.1 of Beauveria sp. NWAFU-1. Classification (NCBI taxonomy): domain Eukaryota; kingdom Fungi; phylum Ascomycota; class Sordariomycetes; order Hypocreales; family Cordycipitaceae; genus Beauveria; species Beauveria sp. NWAFU-1. The sequence goes on from JANBXD010000007.1 coordinate 681,226, forward strand.
GATAGGCTATATAATACTACTTTATAGGGCTAAAGATAGCTATATTAAGAGGCTAAAGGATATAACTACTATATACTAGTAGGAATAGGATAAAAATATTATTCTAGTAATATTCCTATAGAAATTTAGTTATATAATAACTACTATAGCTATTAATAACTAATAATTAGTAGCTTCCTAGGTATAGCTTTATTTCTAGGATAAAGACTATCTTTAGCTAATAAATAGTAATATTATTCCTTATCTAGTCTTTCCTTATAGCCTTAAAGTACTAGTAAGTATATAATTTAAGGTTATCTAGAAAGTATTATTATTAAATACTATTACCTTAGAAAATAACTAGTAGGTTAAGCTTCCTCCTAATAGCTAAGATATACTTAATAATTATAGTCTAATATTAAAGCCTAGACTACTTCTTTACTATAATTTACTTCTTTAATAATCCTAGTACTAGGCTATTTTCTTATTAGCCTATTATTAGCCTTATTTTATCTATATTATATTAGTATTTTAAAGAGATATTATAAAATACTAATAAGGTTAAAAGGTAAAAGAATTCCTAAATAGTATTAGTTAATATATTACTAATTTTTTTTATATTAATTCTTTTACCTCTTAAGGTCTTAACCTTAGGGTTTTAATATAAGAACCCTTATAGCTAGTTCTTACTAATTAGTCTTATATTACTATTAAGGATAACTACTTTCCTAGCTATCTCTTAGACTTAGTTATATATTATAAAGAGGCTAATAATATCTTAAGTTAGGATCTAGCTCTTAAGATATATTTCTTAAATACTTATAAAGTATTATATTAACTTATAGACGTCTTTTTTAAGTTATTTTCCCTTTAGCTAGCTACTAAGTATTTATTAAGGGATTCCCTAGTATCTTATAGTTTCTTAGTAGCTTAGGCTACTAATTACGTCTTAAATAGTATATTAAAGGTCGTCTTTAGTATATTAGCCTTTTATATTTATCTTAATAAAGTTTAAGATAATAATAATAATTATTACGTAAGAAATCGCGGTTGTTATAAAGGGGTGAGGGGGAGGGTGGCGACGCGATTTTGTGGCTCCCAAGTGGGTTGGCTCCCAAGTGGGTGGCCGACGTTAGTTCAATAACAAGATTAACCTGATTTACCTGATTTACCCCAGATTAATAGAACTTATCATTCCTGCCCAGAGTCGAAAGCCATGTGAACCGACGAGCCGTCTCCGCGACCCGGCACAAAAGCACCAACACAAAAGACGCGCCCAAATAAGAATGCCGCGTATATAGCTTTCAAACTTTTCGCTAAACTTTTCTCATCATGCGCAAACCATAATCAAAAGTGCGTGCTATATACAATTATGCACAGAGTCGAGATGACCATAATAATAATAATAGAGATAAGCCTACGCCTCGCGGTCCAGCGACTGCCCAAGAACCATTTCATAATACACGCCTCTTCGCGCAATCAGCTCCTCATGCGTCCCGCGCTCGACAATTCGCCCCTTGCCAAACACCACGATTGTATCGGCATCGCGAATCGTGCTAAGCCGATGCGCGACCGCAATCGTCGTGCGACCCGCCGCAGCCCGGTCTAGCGCCTCCTTCACCACTTTTTCAGACTCGGTGTCAAGCGCCGAAGTGGCCTCGTCGAGCAGCAGCAGCCGCGGCTTGCGGATGAGCGCGCGGGCAATGGCGATGCGCTGGCGCTGTCCGCCCGACAGCGACAGGCCCTGGCTGCCGCACGTGGTGCCGAGGCCGTCGGGCAGCGAGGCGACAAAGTCCCAGACGTTGGCCTGCTGGCACGCCGAGATGACCTCGTCCTCCGACGGCTCGCCGTACTCGACGCCGAGGGAGATGTTGTCGCGGATGGACCCTTGATAGAGCACGGGCTCCTGCTGCACAAGCGCAATGTCGCGGCGGTAGCGCGCGCGGTCGTACTGCCGAGCGTCGAGGCCATCCACGCGCAGCGCGCCGGAGGTCGGGTCGTAGAAGCGCTGCAGGAGCGCAATCATAGTCGACTTGCCGCAGCCCGAGGCGCCGACAAAGGCCACCATGCTGCCGGGTCGGATGCCAACGTCGATGCCGCGGAGGACCTTGAGGCTGGGGCGCAGGGGATAAGCAAAGTGGATATCGTCGCAGGCAACGTCCTTTCCCTTGAGGGGCTCGCTCGACTTTTCTGCATCGCTCGAGTTTGTGTCAACGTCGCTGTCGTAGAGGGCGCGCGTGCGGCGGAGGCGCAGAATGTAGTTGATGGCGGTGCCGGCCTTGGTGATGCTTGTGGTGTACTGGAAAAAGATCGCGGCCGCCTCGCCAGAGAAGATGATGGCGATGAAGATGACGTAGAATTGCGCCGCGGTGTACTCGCCGGTGGAGACGAGCTGGCCACCGTACCAAAAGCCGAGACACATGACGAGGAGAGATATGGACTGACTGAGCGCGTAAAAAAACATTTTCCAGCCCAACCCGGAAATGGCATCAGCGGCAATGTGCTGCAGCGAATCGTGGTAGCGGGTGATGATGGCCTGCTCGAGGGCGAGCGAGGACACAGTGCGGATACCCATGACGGCTTCGGAGGCAAGTCCGCTGCTGCTGGAGAAGCGATCCGCCGTGTCAGACTCGAACTTGAACTCGAGACGGATGCGAATATAGCCCGACGCAATCAGTACGGGAAGTCCTCCCAAAGCTAGCACTAGACTAAGCTTCCACCCGTAGCAAAGGGCTAGAATGACGCTGGAGAGGACATTGACAAGGGTAATGAGGATAAGGACACAATTGATGGACAACAGCTCCTGCAAACTCGTCGGCTCGGATGCCACGCGGGATACAAGAGCACCAGTATTATTCTCGGGCTTGTCGAAAAAAGTCATATCTTGACGAAGGGTGTTGTCGAAGATCTCAGCGCGATAGAATTTCATGATTTGCTCCCCAATAAGATTGATGAGCCATCCTGAGACGCCATATGCGACGAGATTGGCGAGGGCGACAGCGAAGAACATGAGGGCATAAAAGTTGGCCTCGGAGACGTTAGTGGTGTTGAAGGCATCCATGGTCTGTGCGAACAGGAAAGCGACGACGGGATAGGTGCCGCCGCCAGCGATGCCACAGAGCGCGACAAAAAACATATACCACCACAGGCCGGGCTGCTCCCGGATGATGATCCAGAGTCCCGTGAGCAAGCCGTATACGTGCTCCTGCTCTTCCTCGATTTGGACACTCTGCACACCGGCTGATGCACGTGAGGCCGAAAGCTCGAGTATCTCACCCGGCTTGACCTCTCCAGCGTCGTCATCGTCGGCCGAGGCATCACCGTCACCAAGATCTTGAGCGCGGACCAGCGCTGCATACTTGCCGTTCATTTTGATGAGCTCAGAGTGGGTGCCAGTCTCGAGAACCTGGCCCTTGGACATGACAATGATTTTGTCGGCGGTGCGTATGGTGGAGAGGCGATGGGCAATAGCAATCATTGTTCGTCCCTTGGCGACATTGTTTAACGCCGTCTGAACGATCTTTTCGGCATTAGGATCCAGAGCACTGGTGGCTTCGTCGAGGAGAAGGATCTTAGGGTTAGAAATGATGCTGCGCGCAATGACAATTCTCTGCTTCTGACCACCAGACAAAGATGCACCACGCTCGCCGATCATGGTGTCGTAGCCGTTGGGCAGCTCGGAGATGAAGTCGTGGGCATAAGAGGATTCGCATGCTTCCTGAACCAGACGCCGCTTTTCGTCGTCTGGTAGGTCCACCATGGCGGTGCCAGAGAGACCATCGACAACATTTTGATAGATGCTGCCAGTGAAGAGGGTGGGCTCCTGCTGTACGAGACGCATGCTGGTGCGCAGCCATTGCAGATTGAGGTCTGTCAGGTTGTGGCCGTCAAGCGTGATTTCACCCGCGGAGGTCGAGTACCAGCGCTCCAGCAGACCAAACAGCGTACTCTTTCCGGAGCCGCTGGCGCCGACAAAGGCGGTCGTCTTGTTTGCGGGAATGTCAATGCTAAAATTTTGGAGGATGGGCACGTCAGGGCGAGAAGGGTAGGAAAAGTCAATGTTGGAGACTTTGATATCGCCCTGAAAGTCAGGAATAGTTTTGCCTGCCGTGGAAAGCGAGTCTACGGCCGACTTGCGATCAATGACGGCAAACATGTCGTGGGCAGCGGCGGCAGCCTTGGAGATGGCGACAGTTTGGGGAGCAATCTGTGTGAGAGCCTGAGCGGCGACGAGAACAGCAAAAATGACACTAAAAATTAGCCTTCCGACAAGAAAAAGAGGGCAGAGCCATACACGATATTTGCGATCGGGGACAGAAGGGAAAGGCAATGGGGAGACGAGGAGTGCTCACGTTACAACTGTACCAGGCTGGGCAATCTCGCCGCTGGCATACATGCGCATGCCCTGCCAAAAGGCCAGGCCGTAGCCCGCGAAGATGCAAAAGAATTCAAAAGAAAAGAGAATAGCATAAATCAAACACTTGTTCTTGCCAGCAAGGCGGGCCTCTTCGAGGATGTTGGTGAAGCGGCGGGATAGTTTGGGAAAGGCCCAAAAGGCGTGGGCGGTGCGGATGGTGGCAAATGCCTCTTCGGCAATGGTGCCCGACTTGCTGTAGATTTCAAACATTTTGTACTCGCAAATCATGTCAAAGGTGACACATACAACGGTGACGACAATATTGACGGGAACAATGGAGATGACGATCAAGGTCAGCTTCCACTGGACGACGAAAGCGACGACAAAGGCGGCGACAAAGGTGGATATGGCTTGGATGGTGATGCCGAGCTTCTCAGCGATGCCATTGGTGATAAGGTTGCCGTTGGTAAAGATCTGGCTGGAGATGGAGCTGGAAGGAGCGTCGAAGAAGGGAATCTCCTGGCGGAGAGTCTGGCGGACAAAGTCGACGCGCATCCTTTTGACGACGCGAATGGAGGTGAGGGAGACGGCGACCTGGAATGTCAGCGGGGATGTTATTTACTGGCTGAGGTCTGCATACCGTCCATATGTAAGTCAAGATGAATTTACCGATGAATAGATATATGAAAAAAAGGCTATGGCAATTAGCGACAGTGATGCTAAGGTGCTGGCCTAGACGACGTACGCATAGTGCGCCACCTCCTTGCGGTAGCCGGCAGGCGACAGGGTGCCGGCAACAAAGTGGTTGAAGGCATTGACATAGGAACCGAAAACGACATCCATCAATGGGAGAGTGGTCCCCGAGGCAACCATGCAGAGAAAGGCAAAAGAGTTGATAATCCATCCCTGGGTATCATTGTACTTGAAGACGCGCTTGTCGAGGTCAGCAAGCTGCCGTGTTTGTGCAATGGGAGGCAAGGGATGCTTACCAAGTAATATTTGAACGACCCATCGCCATCATCTTTCTTTTCGTCTTTTGGTGTCGGTGTCGGTGTCGGTGCTTCTGTAGTAGGCCTGGTAGATGTATCAGGCGAAGGCGAACGCTCCTTTTGTTCCATCATGGCCATAGGCGTCTCTGTTGGGGAAGTGTTGGGCTGCGAACGGTGTCGGTGTAAAGTTCGAAACGTCGACCACGACGGCGGAGACTTTTGTGGATGGCATGAAGAACAAGCTTCAAAGGCTAAATAGGCGCCTCGATTGGACCAGCTGGTTGTTTTTATTTAATCAGCAAGGGCACAAAGGAGAGAGAGGGGAGACGGCAAGGCTACCCGGACTCCTTTGGAAGCGTACAGGATCAGCGTGGGTCCCGGGCGATTAGCCGCACATTCGGGTCCCTAGAACCCGGAGTCCTAGAAGTAACGAAGGCAGCAAGTAAGGGGATGCGTCACTCGGCGGGAGAGGTGCGTGGAGACGAAGGGATCATTGGTGGGATGAATGGATCCGTGGCGCTCTGAGATGGACTTTTATCATGTGCCGTAGCCTCAACACACCTCAGCACACTCAAGTTGGAGTCGTCACGGTAGGACATGTTGCTGCACATGCAGGATGCTGCATGGAGCGGGAAGGCAAAGTTCGAGGGCAAGGGCGATTGGTGGGTGATGCGGCTGGTTGTGCGGGCGATTGGTGGATTACATGGGAGAATGCTAGATACGTGGGAGGGCAGATTTGCTAATACTCAGTAAGTTATGGTATGTGATGTTGGGATGATACGTGATGATCTAGATGTGATAATACGATGAGCGGCGGCGAATGAGTGAAAAAGTGGATACCCCATCAGCCCGCGGCGGCGTACATATGAGTGAACTGTTTGACTCGGTGCAGTCAGATCCCTGTCGTAAAAAGGGTTTGCGACTCATATTGCAATTCATACGATCCGCATCTGTATTGCAGTTATCATCCGTCACCATACGCGTCTTCGAAATGCTTTTTTCTTCTTTCACCGCGCCAGCGATGGCCGTTTGCACCCGACAGATGTCCATGAAATAAAGTGTGCGCGCTTGCCATCTGCCAGCTGCCAGCTGCGCCACCTAAAACATAACGGTCTCCGATCTTCGGCGTCCGCGGCCCCCGCGGTGCCCGGCTGCACCGTATATTGGCCAGCCAGTCTGCTGCTACCCTCTCTGGAAGCTTCGACTTTCGCTTGCTTCTGCTCTCGACGAGCTGCAGCAAGAAAACAGGCACAAAGTTTGAATTTGCAAAGGAGCTATTCGGCCAACACCAACAGCACGTCTCTCTACGTACTCGACATCGGAAGCGCCACCAAGAACGATACCCCTGCCAACTCCTTCTGACTCAGCCACAACCAGCCACAAGCCAACGTCTGACATCCGCACCCGCCTCCGTGACTCGGCGCGTCTCCCCCTCCTGCAGCTCAATATAGTTTTTCCCGTTTTTTTTTGTAAAACTGTCTGCCTCGATTTTGCGCCTCACGACTAGAAGGCTGCTCACCGCGTCGTTTCCTATTCTTATATCCGCGATTCGACTACCGCCATCTTGTGTCACGCTCACGCTCACGCTTACTCACACCAAGACGGATTCCTTACGCCACCCCAACGATTATGCTGCGTGCTGGGCTGGGCTAATCGCATTTACCGAATCACTCAATTTGTCTCTCTTTTTCTTCTCTCTTTCTTCACCTAGCCTGCGGCTTCACGCCATCCCGCTAAACCCAGTTATGAAGTCAACGTCCTTACCCGGCTTTTCCGTTTGAACTATTCACGACGCCCTACCCAGCCGCCTCTGTGCACCCTCTAGTGCAACACCCTAAAAACAGGGCCTTTGTTGCATCGTCCCTTTTTTCTTTTTTTTCGCGTCGCTGCTTTATCAGTACAGCCTAATAAGCCGCTGCCAATCGCGGCTTTTTCTACGTCAAACCCCGCGTCGCCATGCAGCAAAGCACCCCTCAGCAGCCGCAAGTCCTCATGGTCGGCCCCGCTGCCGCCAACGCTGCCGCTGCCGAAGATGCCTCTGGCCGTCGAGCGGTAAGATGCCGCCCCGTCCCTCTTTGTATTTATTTATTTCTTACCTCATTTTCTATTAATACACTTTTCATTTGTTGCTATTTGTTTATCCGTACACCCCCCTCTGCCCTTCCGCTCACCCCCTTGCTGCTTCTTCCCCATTCCAGCCTCATCTTCATCTACACCACGGAGTGCATCTTCAACACTTCATTCCTAGTGTCGCTTCATCCAGAAATTCCCTCTACCCTCCCGCAGCCGTGCAAAATACCGCACCGGAGCCATCATGCCAAACCGTAGTGTGCTCTGCTTGCCGTCTGCGCATGCCTCGCACTGTCACAAGCTTGCTGTTATTTCCCTCACCCTGCGTGTAAAAGAGCGATTTTGTCTCGGATATCTTTGGCTAACCTGCTCATTTTCCCGCTTATAGTGCGATCAATGCCGTCTCCGCAAGGTACGTCACACTCCTTATTACCCCGGCCCAGTCTTGTCTCTCTCTATTCCCCCGTACCGTCTTCCACCATCGCGTCTTGGACAAGCATCGAGAAGCCGTTGCCATGATTGGCGGTTCTGCTGACCACGGCTTTTGCAATGAGGTCGGCGCCACCATGGCACTCACCCTATCTCGATGCCAAGGGCATCCTCCCCCCTGATCTCCATCGTTATCGATCCCGCTAACAAACTGTTACCCAGATCCGCTGTGACAAGGACTGGCCTTGCTCCAACTGCAGAACGGCCAAGCGTCCTTGTACTTCTACCGGCGCCGGCCAGCGCCCTAAAGAACCCCGTCAACGTGTTCTTATTTCTTCTCAATAGTATGTTGCCGCCACTATGCTATGACCGTCTCACGCTGACCACACCAGTGAGCGCAAGATTGACCAAATCGAGTCGCGACTCGGCAGCATTGAGACACTTCTCAGAAATCTCGCCACGTCGGGCGTTCCAAGCGACGCCGCCAGCCGCATCATTTCCACCCCGCAGACGGGTAGCAGCGGCCCGACGTGTGAGTCCATCGCCGACTATGAGAGCAGTGAGGAGGACGCCGCCTTTGGCGGCGATTCGGGTTTGACGGTCCACACTGCTTTTGCTAGCGAGTTTCTCGAGCGTGCTGTGAAGCGAACGTCGCTTCGCTCCGCCAACCCCAAGATGGAAGCGGCTTTGGCGAATCTCGGCCAGCTCGTCGAGATGCAGCAAAGCCGCCCGGAACATCGGCCCCGGTTCCCGCTGCAGCGCGCTGTTCCGCCCGGCGGCGTATCCAAGCTACCTCTGCCACCCATGGCGCTGGTCGTAGAGCTACTCAAGAAGAACAAGGGTATGCATGACCAACGATCTCTGTTAATACTGTGCTAATTGGCCTAGCTTCTCCCGTGACACTATTCACCATCATGTGCGACTTAGTTGGCGTTGCAGACATCACCACTCTCTGTCGAGCAGTATACTTTCCCACAGAAGACGTGTCTGATGCCACCTTCGCCGTCGTCAGTGCGCTGCTATATAATTTGTTCCTGGAGCAACATTCCCTCTGCTCAGACCCCGATGTGAGGGAAGAATACAACCGTCATTTCCAACTATGTCGCGCCAACCTCGAAACCACACTGGCCAACCTACCGATGCTCTTGTCCGCTAAGATCGACAATGTTCAAGCCCTTCTCCTTGGCGTACGTCTCCATTTTCCCCGCCATATTCATCATACTAATTCACAGCAGAGCCTCTACGCCGTCGACGTCTCTCGCCCCACCGTCGCCTGGCACTTTGCCTCGGCCGGCGCGCAGCTCTGCCTCACCGGCGGCTTCCATCGCCAAGATAGTCTCGCGCACGACCCGCCCGAGATTGCGCGCATCAAGCGCATCCTCTTCTGGCACATTTACACTCTCGATAAGGGTCTCGGACTGCGCCTTGGTCGTGCTTCCGTCATCCACGAGTGCGATATTGACATCCCCCGCGTCTTCGAGTTCGATTTACTCGACACCAGCGGCGCCGACACTGTGCCGACCATGTGGGTGGAAATATCTGGCCTGCAGAGCGTCATATACGAGCAGCTGTACAGCCCCGCAGCGCTGCACTGCCCACAGGACGAACTCGTGCGTCGCGCGCGCGGGCTGGCCGAGCAGTGCCGCAAGCTGGGCGTGCGTGGCGACCAGGCGAGGAGCAACGCCTACAGCTACATCAAGCAGATGAATATTTCGGATGTCGTGGATGTCTTCATCCGCGGGGATGAAGTGCAGTACTACGTGACGCAGACGCTCATCTATCGTGTCATACCGGCGCCTGAGCGCTCGGTGAGCCGCTTCTGCGATGAGTGTCTCGAGGCGGCGCGGAGGGCTATGAGTGCGCATCAGGACTGCGCACGGTTAATCGATCTCGGCAGTTTTGTCAAGACCATATACGTTCACTGGTGAGAAGACGTTTTTGCATTACAATTTCCTGTCTCTTCCTTAATACCCCGCTAATATTTATAGGAACCTTCTCCTAACCCCGTTTGCTCCTTTCTTCGTGCTGTTCTGCTACGTCATTGAAACCTCGTCTGCCGACGACCTCAAGATCCTCAAAGAATTCGTCGCCTCGCTAGCCCTAGCGCGGGACTCGTCCGAGGCGGTCGAAAAGCTGTACCGTCTGTGTCAGGTCATGTACGACGTGCTGACACTGTACGTCGAGGCTAAGTCGGCGCAGCAGCAGCACCAGCAAGACGGCGGCGGAAGCAACGGCCACGGCGTTGTGCCCATTGGCGACGAGTTTGAAATGTACCTCAGCCAGCTTGGGTTGATGCCCATGGAAGACCAGACCATGACGGGGGCCGCGCACGACGGCAGCGGCGGCGGCGTGCACCACAACGGACAACCGGCGGCGGCGGGAAGCCAGGTGCCGCACAATCCGCAGGTCGCGCAGATTGCCGACTGGTTCGTAAATAATCGCAACATGATGGGGCTGCTGGAGGAGGACCTATCGCATATCGAGTCGTATCGATGGCTGCAGCCGGGGGCCGCACATCTGCAGCAACAACAACAGCAGCAGCAGCCGCCGCATCAACAGCCTCACCAACAGGCTGGGCAGGTGCCTGGACCGACGAGTAATTCAGTGCATGGACACCATCACACGGGATCCATGTAGGAAGCAAAAGCTGTTGCGTGGCAAACCCCACTTGTAATGATAATGATACCAAAAAAAAAGTCATGACTTGCTTGCAGGCAATTTTTTCTTTCGATTTCAATTATATCATTTCGTGCGTGACCTCATCTCGTGTGGACCTCTCAATCGGTCGGGTATCTCGGATCGTACACTTCGTAGCCTTCGTCTTCGGTATCGCTCTCGCCCGTCCCCAGCGGTGCTGTAATCGTGGCCGCCATGACCACTGCCTCCGGCCGCACAGGCGGCGCCACTGCATCAGACTTTCCCTGGCCTTCTGCGGCGGGCGTAACTGTGCTTTTGAAACCACTCTTCTTGAAGCCGCCCTTTTTGAAGCCTCCCCCGGCCGTCGCTGCAGCAGCGCCGCCGCCATCGGGCACCTTGATGCTGATGAGGCCGTCGGCTTTAGCCTCGGCCTTGCGGGCGCGCGCGCCGGCGGCCGGGTCCCGCACCATGGCCTTCATATCCTTGAGGCGTTGCTTGTGGGAGTGGTCGTAGCTGCCGAGGTGCGCCTCGTAGTCGTTCATCCGCGCGTAGCCCTTGGCGCAGAGGGCGCAGTAAAAGGATTTCTGCGCGTCGCGGGCCGACGACGTGGCGGCGGGAGGGAGGGTTTGGTGTCGCTGGGCGAAAAAGCGTCAGTAGTCTGTGACAGAAAAGGTCGAGGAATATAGTGGCGTACCGGAGGCATTTTGAGGATGCCACGCGCTTGGGTAAATGCGTAGTGTTGAAGCCTTGAAGGAGGGTTGGTGTTTGTTGGAGTTGGGCGATGAGCTGGGCGAAACGCTGAAGCGCGGTGCGCCGCTCAGTGGGGGAAGAGCGCCGCGGCGGGGCTATTTCAGCGTGGCTGCCCACTGACAGCGCTGGAATTCCTGCTGACGGGGCCAGCCTCGGCTCCCCACGGGCCACAACTGGGCCCTGAGACGCCCAACGCGACGACCAACAGCTCGGCCACCTCTCAACACGCCTCCCATTGTGTATTCTCGACACTCATCCCGACTCACACGCAGCACTACAACACCGAACTGCAAAGTGTTGATTGAGCGCGCTAAACCCGCAGGCTTTCGCCATGGACGGCACACAGTCGCTCAACCACCGCGCGTCGCAGCAGACCATCATTTCGCTGCTCGAGCTCGACCCGTCCCCGATCGAGTCGCCGCAACCGTCCGACGAGAAAACCCTCGACGACGGCGTCGAAACTGATGGCTCCGACACCATCATGGCGGCGTCGACCGACTCGGCGAGCACCACGACCGGGCCCGGCCTCAGCACCCACGGTGGGCGCAGCACTATCTTTTACCGTACGACTTCCGTCTCTCCTAATTTTCGACTTGTGTACTAACCAACTCTACCCCCCCGCAGTCTTACGGATCCAACGCTACTCTAGCTACGCCATGTCCGTCTTCACAAGCCTGCATCTTGCCAACGTGTCTCTCATACCCGCCGCACAGCGCTCGGTGGCCGCCTCCGAGACCTACCTTCTCATGACGCGCGAAATCTACCAGACACCCCTCCTCGAACCGCTCCTCGTCGCCGCGCCCGCAGTCCTGCACTTCGGCGCCGGCATTGCCCTCCGGCTGCTCCGGCGGCGCGCCAACATGCGTCGCTACGGCGGCGGCATGCCCGCCATGTACGCGCTGCACCGCTCTCAGACGGGCGCCGCGGCGCTGTCCCTCTGGCCGCCCTTTAGCTACATATCCGCGTCCGGCTACGCACTGACGGTGTTTAGCGCCGCGCACGTCTGGGTGAACCGGCTGCTGCCGCTGGCGGTCGACGGCGACAGCGCCAACATTGGGCTGGCGTACGTGGCGCACGGCTTTGCGCGGCATCCGGTGATTGCGCACGCGGCGTACTGGGGGCTGATTGCGACGGCTGCGGGGCACATGGTCTGGGGCGCGGCCAAGTGGTGCGGGTGGGCGCCGTCGACGCAGGGATGGAGCGGTGGCGCGGCGCTGACGGTGGACAAGAAGACGCGGAGAAACAGGAGGAACAGGTGGTTGTCGCTGCATGGAGTGATGGTGCTGGTGGCGGCGGCGTGGGCGGCGGGCGGGATGGGGGTCGTGGCGAGGGGGGGCCTGCAGGATGGATGGGTGGGAAAGGTGTATGATGACATGTTTGCGAGGGTCGGGCTGTGAAGATATCACGGTCGTTGCATTTCTGGAGTTGAGCGGGAAAATATGCACATGCGGTGTCTCTTTTTAGTCCTGGCACGGTTTATTATACCCATGCTACGCACGCGTTTTTCACAAATAGATCATAATGTAGATGAGATGTGAACTATTTATCCTGAAACCTCGCATGCCTCTGTTCTTCTCGGCTACTTTTCGGCGTAGTACTGAAGGAAAGTTACACAAGAGAGACAAACAGGGCCGTTCAAGTGCTGCCTGTCTGGTCCACATCGCGAGCCACTTGCGGTTTCTTCTATTTATCAACCACAACGCAGAAATTATCAACGAATCTGTGGCTGGAAGTGGCCAAATCATAGCTAGAGCGCGGCTTTATTTGTGCAGGATTTGTCAGGCACGACAAAGATGTAACATACCACCGCCTGATCCTAACTATTAACCCTTATCCTTAATCGCTAACCCTGGTCCTGAACCACTATCTCCTAACCGATGCTCCAGAACGCACGTACGAATTATCATCGTCATCGGCCGTAAGTCAACCTGCGAAGAACCGCCGTCTTTAGTTAAGAAGAGCCACTTCAGCCACAAATCGCTCGATAATTCCTGTGTTGTGGTTGACAAATAGAAATTACCGTGACTTACGTAGGACAGTCGAGGACCTCGACTCAACTATGGATTACCCCGATTGAGGATCTACAAAGTAAGTGTCTGTGGCCTTGCATTGACAGGGCAACTTCTAGGTGTCGGCTTTTCAGCTTTGTTCTTCGTCACCATATCTACGGATAGGTAGCCTAAGGTTCGTCAAACGCCTCGTAATTGCCACACTGAACCACGTGATAACAGCCACTGACTCTCCTCGAGTACGTAGCGGCGTAAATTTTTTGTGCCACCAAAGTATAAAGAGGCTATAAGAAGATCTTTCTTCAGTTGTACCGTCTTTGAATCATTTTTCTCCTACCATAGCAGACTCCTGCTAACAAAAAAAAAAGCTCACATCCACCCGCGAATACTAACATCGACTGCCGCGGAGACTACAATTGTGCGTCACGAAGCACGTACCGAACAAGGGACTATTTATCCAAAAAACACCGAAGTCCTGATAAGCGCTGCTCTTCGGCACTTGAAGAACAATACTGCATTCTCAAGCTCGCCCTGTCGCTGAGACTACAATTGTGCGCCACGAAGCGCGAACCGAACAAGGGGCAATTCAACCCAAAAAAAAGCCGTAGTCCTGACGAGTGCTGCTTTCCAAGTCCTTGAAGAACATTCCTACATCCTCAAGACTAGGCACCAGCCGGGCACGCAGTGAGAGTACTTCAGGCAAAAAGTCCGCATACAACAACACAAGCAACATAGCCCCCGACTGCCGCCGAGATTACAATTGTGCGTCACGAAGCGCGTACCAAACAAGGGACAATTCAACCGAAAAAATCACCTAAGTCCTTTGCTGCTTTTCAAGCCCTTGGTACTCCAAGCAAGAAACCGGCATACAACAACACAGGCAATATAGCTCTATACTATGGCGAGTGTTTCAGGACCAACGACTCTCGCTGTTGATGGCGAGAGTTCGAAGACTCCACGCCCGCTCTTCATTTACGGCACACTTCGGGCGAAGCCCTTATTAGCATGGGCCCTGACAGGCGACTCCTCACGGGTAGCTGACATTGCTCACATGGTGAAACCAGCCCTGGTTTCTAATTACACTCGGCTAGCCGTCAAACATAGCGACTATCCAGCAGTGGTCAAAGGATCAAGAGAAGGGGACTGTGTGGATGGATATCTGCTCCAGGTGGACACGACGTCACAACGCAAGAAACTTGACGATTTCGAAGGTGAAATCTACACGGTCGAGAGTACTATTGCCAAACTCGTTGGAGCTAATGACCAGCCTACTGGAGAGACTGTGAATGCCGATATATATATCTGGGCAGGAGATAAAGAAATGTTGGAAGAAAAGCCATGGGAGCTTGAGAGGTTTATTAAAGAGCGACTTGAAGATTGGCTCGATCTTTTTGACGGGGTGGAAATGATCGGTGAGGAAGGTGATGAGTGAGGGGCCATGGGAGCTCGAGAGGTTTATTCAAGAGCGACTTGACGATTGAGTTGATCCTTTTGACGGGGTAGAAATGGTCGGTGAGGAACGTAATGAGTGAGGAGCACCTGCTATTTGAGTTCATGATTACAAGAGAACAAGCTCTGAGGTATTGCCTTCTTTAATACCTACGCGGGAGGCGGATGTTTTCTGGTGTACCCTCTGACACGCTATGTAGACTCATATAATATTAGAGAAGACATACTGACTAGACAGTAAATGCACATGTTAATGGACATAGTAGAGATAATATCTGAAATCCCCTGTTGGCTGGCTGGATCAAGCCCTCGTTGACTAGCCGGCTGTAGAGAGATATAAAAGAGAGAAGAGGCGAGAAAAGAGGCAAGAAAAGAGGGAAAGAAGGAGGCGAGAAGAAAAGCGAAGTGAGAGAAAGGAAGAGAAATTCGTGTTAAGATATATAAGCCGTGTCAGGATATTCTGAGACGTGTTGGCGCCTTACAAATGTGGCCTAACTATATAACACAGGCCTTCCGCGCGTAGGTAAATACATAATAAGTGAGCCCCGGCCTCTATCAGGCCACTCATTATGAATTATAATTAGCATAAGAAGTATCACAACTAGGTGTTTTGACTTGCTCTTCCGATTCAGTTCAGCTTCATCTGATACGCAACTCATAAGCGGCTGATCTAGCCTTGATAAAGCTCACACGTAGCCAGCCTATGCTTCTATAATATGATACTATTCTCATCATTGTTCACGCGCAGCTAAATCCTTCAACCTTCATTAATATACGTGTCTTTATCAGCTCTCCACGCTATCAAAATGTCTCTTTCTATCGGTATCGAGTTGGAAGGCGTTGCGGTGAGGCGAAACGCTTCGTTGATAGATTTCCCTGTGCAGACGGAGCAGCAAATGAGGCTTATATGCGATGCGTTTACGTCGGCTGGCCTACAAAGCCGAGTCTATATTCCCTCCACCACCAGAGACTCGGGTCCAAACTACTCGGGGTGGAATATTACCATCGATGGAACCATTTCAGAGCTTACTTCAGAGTCAAGCACAGATTCAACCGTGGCGTATCGCTCTCGATTTGGGTTTGAAGTCGTAAGCCCTGTATTCCATGATACAACGGGGAGCGAATGGAGAAGAATGATCATCACAGGGGTCGAGGCAATCGGTGATGCCGTACAATGGAAAGCGAATCGCAGCACGGGGTTCCATGTTCACATTGGACCTGGCGCACCAGGTACAACGTTTTCACTAGAAGATGTTAAGAAGATTGCCATCTTCTGTTGCCGTTTCGAAGGTAAGTATATAACTGCTTCTGTATGTATTATTTCTAACGCGAGATATATAGACGCAATGGATTACTGGCATCCCGAGCACCGTCGATCAGACAATGACAATATTATGTCTAACCGCTACAATGACCTGCTCCAATATTTTACTTTCTTCCAAATATATGGCATGATTGTTACAGCCAATACGGTAGACGATGTCATTAAAATCGTCAATTATGTACCTGATGAGCAAGCCTATGACGGGTATAGCGACTCCAGGTTTTTCAAGGTGAGTGCTTGTTATATCAGTCCTCGGACAATGTGTAAACTAATTTATGGTGGAGGTAAACTTTACATCCCTTGCTAAGCATGGCACCATCGAATTTCGCCAGCATGAAGGAACCACAGACCCTCGTCGTGTTATCCGGTGGGCATGTAAAGTGCTGCAACAGGTGACTGCTGCTCGATCGGCCTCATTTGAGATGCTACAAGCGCCTGGGGACACCTATGAGGACCTTCGACTGTATGTACCACACGAAACTTAAGTGTGGTGGCTTCGCTTTAATCTTTTGGGCGGTCGAATATATGTTGCTCCGCTTGTGATACTGAAGAGGACCTCGTGTGGGAAAGGAACAAATTTGCTTTATTAGCTGCTGCAACTCGACGCGAACAAGCGCGTCGAGTTTTATAGCCTTATCCAGAGCTGCCGGAAGGTTTGATGGTGCGCTGCAGCCGTATACGTACCGAGCGTGGATTATGCAAAGATGGTTTGGCACAGATGGAAAGTCAAGCGGCAGAGAAATAGGAGCCCACTGCTGCGAGATTTTGGTAGCGGCAGAATGAAGAGGGAATCGGTAGTAGCACAGACGACATTGGTCAGTGTCCGCTGGTGGTATGGACTGACCTCAAGCAGAGAATACAAACAAGGCGGATGTCAGTCGACATGCCAGCAGATGTACAGCGTCCCGTGAGTCCCATGCATTTGCCGTGTGAAAAATGCAGCAGGCGTCAGACTGAAACCACCGAATCTGCGAGGGATCGTGTCGTGGAAAGACTAAAAAAGGGGACAGTGAGCGGTCGCCGTATGAGGCGGCGGGCATGTTGCGCAAGAGGTTCTGCGGCGCAAGAAAAAGAGGCAAGTCCAATATTATTGTGTGAGTGGGCGAGACGCCAAAATAGTGCATCATCTTCGCACAAGTAATACCCGGAATAGGCACCTTGACCATGGAAGGTGTGTCTCGGCTTGTGGCATCCGCAGCCAAGACGGAATATCGCACATACGGTGAGACAAAGGTTGAATGAAATAAGATGAGCTCTTTCGTCCGCGGGTCAACGCGTGGATGAGCCGTCGTCCACTCGCGCAAGAACGCAAGCGGACCATGGCCACCTAACAGCTCCTACACAGATTGAGAGGCTGGCACTGTTTGTTCTCCTGGAGTACACTTACCTTGAAACCAGCCGACTGTGTCTAGCGACGGGAGTAGGATTCGCAGTGGAGGTCCAGACTCGCCCGTCGCCAAAGCGCGGCCGTCGTGATACAACAGCGCCGTGTTCGCAACCGATATTTTTTTTATTGGCTGTCGCGATCCCGGAAGCTGTGAAATGATAATGAGAAACAGTGTACGTGCACGACATGCTATTTTGATGTAACTGGACGGCGGATTGACAAGTGTTGCGATCGACGGCAGGATCGGCGTCTTCAGTGAAGGTGCCGTGGCCGATGACAGGTACACGTCGGTCAAGACGTATTAATTGACGAAGCTGGGATACGTGCCCTTAGCGGGGTCTTCAAAAAAGGCAACACCACTGAGCATGCCATCGCCATCAAACCAGTGGAAGTCGCGGCCCAGATCCCGATTATTGGCTGGGTTGCCGCCATTGCGGGCGTACTGACCACCGGAAAGCTCCTGGGGCAGATGGCCGGAGAAGAGACATCTTGTCAATGGAAGCGTTTTGTGGATGGAGGCGAAATTACCCTGCAGATATCTATTGAGAAATTGTCAGGTCATGTCTCACAACCCCCGCCGGGTCCGGGGGTCTCTGGGATCCTGCATACGGATGGGGTTTCGGATGCACAGGCAGTGCTTGCTCTGCTTGCCCTATTCGCCTCGCGTATTTGAGATGAACAACTATCACGGCGATGAGAGCGGCCACGCACATGAATGTAGCTGTGCTGATTGAAGCTGTGGTGCCCCAAAATGCATCGATTTGCAACAGCGGCATTGAC
This sequence comes from Beauveria sp. NWAFU-1, assembly GCA_024472245.1. NCBI lineage: Eukaryota > Fungi > Ascomycota > Sordariomycetes > Hypocreales > Cordycipitaceae > Beauveria > Beauveria sp. NWAFU-1. Next base: position 699,386 of record JANBXD010000007.1, read on the forward strand.
ACTGAGAATCGGGGCGCATGAAAGTCAACTTCTCCAAACACATGAAGTAGAAACTTTTCTTTGACAGTAGAGGAGCTTCTTCAAAAAAAGCCGTCGAGGCCGCTCTAGTTGAGGTAGGACAGTTATGTTCTCTGCAGCTGTAGCCGCAGGTTTTGTGCAACGTTGAGAGAAAGACAAGATAATGAAATGAGAGAATTGCAGAATGAACATTTTGCTCTCTTTCAGGCTTCACAGAAGTATTCTATCCACCATTATATAATCCGTAGTGACACTTCAGAAAAATTGACTAGAGCCAAATTATCCACGTATATACATGCTACTAGCAGATCAGCGCACCATTTCCACATTCATAGCCTCACCAGGATTCAGGCTCAAAAGTATTACTATTCGCCGAATACGTGTGAATGACCTCTGCGACGCCTGAAAGCTGGACAAGGATGCGAATCAGTAAGACAAATCTGGCCTCGGCTGCATCATCCCGTTCAATACAGGACACCACCGATGTCCATGAGCGTGGTGCAAGTCGCCGAATCGCGTTCACGACGACATGACGTGTATGGATTCGTATTGTGAGTAGGAACATCCATGCTAGACACATTCCCATCCATCATTTTCATGCTACCATACCCACCGACGGGCTTCCGATTTCATAAATTTGATACCAGCTGACACATGCCAAAATTCCGATACGGGTGATGGAAAAGTTGATGCAGATCTTGCGTGACTTCATCTGTATTGCCAATACTCATAAGACCCGCCAGTCCCTACGAAACAGGTAACTGGTCTGCCCATCAGGGAACTTTGTCACCACATCCCGCTTCATTTTACATTTTTCGCTGTAATCCCGTTTAGCGACTTGACCTGGCTCGGTTGAATCAATTTCCCTCTCAACGTCGGCACCATGGGGCTTGACTATGCTTACGTGTGAGCGCGAATCGAATCAAATCATGTTAGACACGCTTTGCTGACAACTTGCCACGCGTAAATAGCCATCTCAAGTTCACTATACCGCCTGCTATTCTCCTGTCACTTGTGCACCGTCCCTTTTCGACACCGCTTGACTACTATCGTGTTGCATCGTTGATATGTATCGCTGTGGCGTCAACACTACCCTGGGATTCCTACTTGGTTCGAAATCACGTATGGACTTACCCTCCCCAAGCTATCATGGGGCCGAAGCTTTTCAGAGTCCCCATTGAAGAAGTCTTTTTCTTCGTCGTCCAGACCTACAACACCAGCGTTTTGTATCTCATCCTCAACAAAGCCACCACACATGCCGCGTACCTGCTTTCAAAGTCGCACTTGGAGAGTCGAATTCACTCGCGAAAGCGCTTCGTCACATGGATACTATGCGCCGTTATATTGCTCGCGGCATACATGGTCTGGAAAGGCGGCCGAGCGACCTACCTAGGTCTGATCATGAGCTGGGCAGGTCCCTTTATGCTACTGCTTTGGACTCTGTCTGGTCGTTTTGCTCAACGACTGCCCTTGAAGAACATAGGGCTACCAATTCTTTTGCCGACTGTGTATCTATGGGTAGTTGATACCCTTGCTCTTCGGCGTGGAACCTGGGTTATCCAGCGGGATACAAAGACGGGCTTCCATCTCTGGCAGAACCTGGAAATAGAGGAGGCTCTATTTTTTCTCGTGACCAACACAATGATTGTCTTTGGAATGCTCGCCTTTGACAATGCTTTCGCGGTGTTGCACGCCTTTCCGGCCACGTTTCCAAAGGTCACAGTCTTGCCAGCCCCGACGACTCTCGCAAGAGCGCTTCTCCTAGACTCTGCCTCACAGGACCTGGGTCGCATCACTGCCATACAAGAAGCCATGGCTCGGCTAGAGAAAAAGAGCCGCAGTTTCCACTTTGCGAGTGCTTTTTTCGACGGACGACTTCGCATCGACTTGACGCTGCTCTACTCATTCTGCCGTGCTGCCGACGATCTCGTAGACAACGTGGCGACCCCAGAAGAAGCGCGCCGCAATGTCCTGTTGCTGCGCCAGTATCTCGATTTGCGCTATGCGCCGCGGTCGGAGCATCTCGAGTGTCGCAGAGAGCTCGAGTCGCTCATCAAAAGCTCCTTTCCACCCAAGACACATTCAGCGCTGCTCTATTTACCGACTGATCATCTACCTGGTGCGCCGCTGTACCGTATGATTGATGGCTTCGAAACCGATTTGAAGTTTTCTGCTAAAGGAGGAGAGAACTCAGCGCTCGCAGCGCAGTGGCCTATTGCAGATGAGGCTGACCTCGAGACGTACGCATCTCGCGTGGCAGGGACCGTCGCAGAACTGTGCATCAGTCTAATATTGCATCATACTGCCCGCACAGTGACGCCGGATCTTTGGAAACACCTGGTTTCATCTGGTAATTGCATGGGGATGGCTCTGCAATACGTAAACATTGCTCGCGATGTTGCCGTAGACGCGCACATGGGTCGCGTGTATTTGCCAACTGAGTGGCTCAAAGCGTCCAGGCTCACACATGGGGGTGTTCTCACCAGACCGGGCAATGTTCACGTCTTGCATCTACGTGCCAAGTTACTAAGGCAAGCGAATCGCATGTATGAGGACTGCAGGTCCGCCATTGAGCAGCTGCCTGAAGAGTCGCGCGCAGCCATGCGCGTCGCGGTGGAGAGCTACATGGAGATAGGGCGAGCTTTGAAAAGCGGTGATTATGAATCAAAGGCGGGCAGAGCCAGCTTACCTGCACGGCGGCGTTTCTTAGTCGCGTGGAAAGCCATGTATAGGTAGTGAGGGAAAATTGCACGATGCTGCGATGAGGTCATGGAGTTATCAGCTCGATCTCAAACACCCTAGTGCGATGTAGTTGATCATTCAGATCTCGATATTAATACGAGCTAGCTCAAGCCCGCCGCGGTCTATTATGCAAGTGACAAGTTTTGTGTTACTGAGTGGACAGATGAACATGCCGACTCACCTTGCCAGCCAAGACAACCAAGACATGGGCATGCACACCTTGCTGGTGTAAATATCAATATTGCTAAAACTTCCGATCCTATGAATACATGCATGTTTCGCATGTTTATCTTGTAGCACAAAGGCGGTGTAAGTTAGACACACAAATTCGCTCAGGGCGTATATAGTCCACTGAGTACTCTCATCAACCTTGGAGCGGTTCTTGACAGATCTTAGCCACAACGCTCTCAATACCGCACCATGGCTAAGCGGCCTTCCGCCATTGTTGTTGGTAAGTCATAAAGTCCATATTCGCGACTCTTGGCCCTAACATGTACTCTTCTCTCTCCCCTTAGGAGCCGGAATCGGTGGAGTCGCGTCGGCGGCTCGACTTGCCCGAGCTGGTTTCGATGTCACCGTATGCGAGAAGAATGACTTTACCGGCGGACGATGTTCCTTGATTCATTATGAAGGATATGTATGTTGCTTCGATTGACTTGCTGCCGATCTTGTCAGCGGTCAAGGCCACGACACGGCGCTGACTTTTTGGCTTGTAATAGCGCTTCGATCAAGGGCCATCACTGCTACTCCTTCCTCGCTTCTTTGAAGAGGTTTTCCACGATCTGGGTACATCTATCGAGTCTGAGGGCATCGAAATACTGAAATGCGAGCCCAACTACAACATCTGGTTCCATGACGGTCACTGCTTCAGCGCATCCACCAACTTGGCGAGCATGAAGCTGGAAGTCGAGAAATGGGAAGGCGAGGCTGGCTTTCAGCACTACCTGTCCTTTCTGCAGGAATCTCACAGGCACTTGGAGCTCAGCGTGACCCATGTTCTCCGCAAGAACTTTACGTCGCTCCTCTCCATGGCGCGGCCAAGCTTTCTGCGGCACATTATCAAGCTTCATATTTTCGAATCAGTGTATGACCGGGCATCAAAGTATTTCAGGAGTGAGCGGCTGAGAAAAGTCTTTACTTTTGCCACCATGTACATTAGCCTCTCACCCTATGATGCGCCCGGAATCTACTCTCTCCTGCAATATTCAGAGCTGGCTGAAGGTATCTGGTACCCCCGTGGAGGCTTCCATCGCATCATTGAGGGTCTGGTTGGTGTTGGAGAGCGCCTAGGAGTGAAGTATCGACTTAATGCACCAATTGATCATGTCATGGTCGATGAGCAGTCAAAACGCGCAACCGGCGTTATTTTGTCATCGGGGGAGCAACTCAAGGCCGACGTCGTCGTGATCAATGCCGACCTAGTCTACGCCACGAATCATCTTCTACCTACCACACCACGAGCTGAGCGTCTCTCCAAGCAGCAGGCTTCCTGCAGCTCCATCTCCTTTTACTGGGCATTCTCCCGCGAGATTCCCGAACTTCAAGCGCACAATGTCTTTCTCGCTGACGAGTACCGCGAGTCCTTTGACGCAATTTTCGAACGGCAGGAAATGCCAGAACAGCCGTCGTTTTATGTCAATGTGCCGAGCCGCGTCGACAAAACCGCCTCGCCAGCAGGTACCGATGCCGTAGTGGTTCTTGTGCCAGTTGGTAATCTAGGAGAGGGTACGACAAACAAAATGGACTGGCATGAAATGGTGGAAACTGCTCGCGAATGCGTCATCTCGACAATGGAAGCCCGTACCGGCGTCACTGGACTGAGGGACGCGATAATCCAGGAAATCGTCAACACCCCGGAGACTTGGAAAGCTCACTTCAACCTTGATCGCGGTGCTATACTTGGACTGAGTCACAGTTTTTTCAACGTCTTGAGCTTTCGACCGAGTACCAGGAACCCTGATGTAGCTGCGTGCTACTTTGTCGGTTCAAGCACCCATCCAGGAGCAGGAATGCCAATCTGTCTAGCTGGAAGCAAGCTTACCGTAGACCAAATATTAGAAGACTGGAGTATGGAAAAGCCATGGGCCGAAGTAGGCACACCGCCAGGATCAGGGTCGAGCGCGAGCGCCCATGTTCCGCTGGGCTTGCTTGTAGGCATTCTTTGTCTGTTGTTGTCGGTGGGACTGGCATTGAAACTGTGGTGACATTAATTGTTAGTCTTGATGATGGTGTGCCGCCTTTAGCAGAGCCATAAAGACGATTGTTACGTCTATGGCATCTGACAAGATAATTCGTTGCGCTTTTACGTGCCAAATGAGCGTCAAAATTACCCATTTAGGAAGACGTGATATCCTAGTCAGCTTTGTATAAGCGTTAATAATGAGTTATGTATTTCTTGTATTTCTTTTTAGCGAACTCGCTATACTAGATTCGGTCAGATCAGCGATTGATGCAGCCAGATTTCCAGTCTTACCCGGCAGTCTAAATCTCATGACGCCGCCAGGGCGGCAACGGAGCGCTTGCATGCCACAGCCGGTCCGTGGAACCGCGACGCATGCTGGCCGACCCCGCGTTTCTGAGATCCTCGGTTCTCGTGGGATACCCGGGGAACGTGGGATATGCACACACACGATGCTGGCGCAGATCCCGACAAAACAGCGAAATACGAGGGATTCCCTTAGAATGCCCACAGACGTGAGGGGGCAAAGTGGTTAGCCGAGTAGGTGCCATCTGAGGAGGAGACGAGCCCCGGCCGTACCCCGCGTCCGTAGCCGAGTACCGTCTGGGGAAGAGACAAGCCCCCAGCGGCTTACAGCAGAGGATGAAAAAAAAAAAAAAAAAAGGATTTGAAAAACATGCGTCTCAAATTTAGTATGACAAAATTATTTAATACTAGCTGCTGCTTTGCCCATCGAATCACGAGCAAAGATTTGGATCCAGTGAGGCCAACCGCGAAACCCAGTAATGTAGCCCATATGTGACGGCACATTCACCTCCCCAGCGGTCCTGCTAAAGATTTGCGCCGCAATGCAATCTGCCACTTGCTCCGGCGTCAGCATGGGTATCTGGTCCTGCACCTCCTTGAGCCCCTCGATATTGTCCAAAAAGGGCGTGCGGACAAAGTTTGGGTTGACGACGCTCGTCATGACGCCGTCTGCGCCGTGGAAGCTGCGAAGCTCGGCGCCGAGCACCTCGTGAAACGCAATGGCGGCCGACTTGCTCGCGCAGTAGTCGGCCGCCTTTGCAATCGACGCATGGCCCGCGAGGCTCGCCACCGTCACGACGTGGCCCTTGTTGAGCCGCATCATGTGCGGCAGAAACTCCTGCACCGTCGTCCAGTGCGCAAAGCAGTTGACCTGGAACACCTTGGTAATGACCTCCATTGGCATGTCCATGATGGTGAAGGGCTTGGTGATGCCCGCATTGTTGATGAGGATGGACGGCTCTCCAAAGTGCTCCCGCACGAGGTCTGCGGCTTGCGCTACTGAGTCGCGGTCTGTAATGTCGCACTTGAAGAAGCGGATTCGGGGGTTGTTCTGGAACGACTCGGGCGCATCTTGGATATCGAATATAGCCACCCGGACGCCGCGCTTGGCCAGCCTCTCCACGGTGCATTTGCCGATTCCGCTGCACCCTCCCGTGATGACTGCTATTTCGCGATCCCACTTCCAGTTCCCAGGCTTCGTAAGGCGCCACGAATTGAGTGCGATGCTGCTCAGTGTAGAGTTGATGTAGCGGACAACACTCAGGCCTAGGAGGATCTGGAGGCCCTTTTTAACAACCTCGAGATTGACAGACGGCGGCGCGTGCAGCGCCTTGAGTAGCTGTAACTTTTTCTCCTCCGTCGCAAAGATGAATGCGCACAAGAGGGAGCCCGAAACAGAAGGTGACAGCAAAAGGCCGTTGAGATGAATAAGCGCCTTGGCTGGCATCGACGACGCAATCTGAAGCATCAGCGACATGGTTGCAGAGTAATGGAGGCGGCGATGGTGATGGGAGTCAGAAATAATGGGAGGGTGTCTCATATAAGTAGTCAAAAGTATCCAAGCAGTGCCCGCCCCCCCTTTTCTCGCCGTGACTATTGACACAACCACTACCCAGACGTATACCACGTATACCACTGCTCCAAAGTGCAAGGTGTGACGTAGTATTCTGGTGCTTTAAAGGCCGGAAAGTCAGCGTATTCACTTGCTATAGTATATGTGTTGGATTCAAAAAGGAATCATATCATCATCTTTGGAATCTTTATCAAGTTTGATTTTATGATAGCCGTGGCCACCGAGAACAAGTAGACTCTTCAAGTGGCGGAGCTGATTAAAGGTAGTCTCGGCAAAAGGCAGGGATATAGCCTATTAACGTCATTGAAATCTTCACATGCTTAGCAAACTCCTCATTATACCGCACGTGCCATGTGCTGTTGGCCAGAGAGAAAGACAGAGGCAAGGATATAGCCGAATACCATCATTGAGATGTTCTTGTAGTTACTAAACTCTTCATTATAGCACTGTGACATGTGCTGTTGGCCAAAGAAAATGACAAAGACAGAGGTATAGCCTATACTTTCCATTCATGCTTTCTCTGGATATTATTCTCTGATAAGCTACCGAGTCGAAACTAATACTGTACCGACATCTATATATTCATGAAAGTACAATTTTGATACCACTCGGGTAGCTCATTTTATGATCAAATCTGTCTTGACGTCGCCATACTTTGCCTGCAAAAGCCCACGCATGTAGTTGTCCCGTGGAGCCCAGACGCCCGTTCCACCCTTTGGCATCTTTGCATACGCGCCTTTGAGATAGGTCGCCTGAAGTGTAAAATGAGGATGCAGAGACATTGCTTCAGCGCGTTCCTTGTCCATATAGGGATACGCAAATGAGCCACTGGCTTCTTCAATCTGTTTAATGACGCGAATCATGACATAGACTGCGCAGTCGCATCCTAGCGTCCACGACGCGTTTTCAAACCCGACGGTGAAGAATAGATTGGGTGTATCTTGAAGCATGCCTGCTCTCCACAGGAACCGGTCCGCCACTGTGACTTCCTCTCCGTCATTGGTCAAGCTGATGCCGCCGCCGAAAAGGAGGCGTAGCCCAGTCGCCGTTACAATAACGTCCGGGTGCAGCTCCTGACCAGAGTTGAGCTTGATGCTGCGTTCAGTCACGGTGTCGATGGTGTCTGTCACGACACTAGCTTTCCCGCTTCGCAAGGCCGCGAACAAGTCGCCGTCCATGGAAGCGCACATGCGTTGCTCCCAAGGTTTGTAACGAGGGTTGAAGTGAGGATCCCAGCTGATGCGGGGCGGCAGGTGTTTCTCGTTTTCATATCGCACATATCTTTTGACAAGGCTGGGTGCAACACCGCACAGCTGAATCAGCGCGTAGACTTGGATGATCCAAACCCAGCGGTTGAGCCAGTGTGCCATGCGGCGGGGGAAGAGCTTGAAGAGGAAAACGACGAGCAGCCCACGATTTGGCAAGGGCATCACGTATGTCGGGCTGCGCTGTAGCATCGTGACATGCTTGACTTTATCAGAGACAGTAGGGACAATGGTTATCGCCGTAGCACCTGATCCAATCACAACCATCTCCTTGCGTTTATAGTCGTAATCGGTTGGCCAAAATTGGGGATGAATGACTTTGCCCTGGAACTTTTCGATACCTGGTATCGTAGTCTGTAATGGTTCTTCGTAATCGTAGTAGCCGGTGCCAAGGTATATAAACCGTGTCGTGTACAAGACTGGGTTCTCAGCGTCACCATTGACTACCACTGTCAACTCCCAGCATTTCTTCTTGGGGCTCCAGTTGGCAGCTGTCACTTTGTGTCTAAACTGAATATGCTTGTCGATGCCATTGTCTTTGGCAGAGCGTTCCATGTATTGTTTAATCTCTGGGCCCATGGCGAGCGTCTCTTGCTTTTGCCAGGGATTCCATTCAAAGCCAAAAGTAAAAATGTCAGAGTCTGACCGGATACCAGGATACTGGAACAAGTCCCATGTGCCACCGATGGCATTGCGACTTTCCAAGACGGCGTAGGTCATGCCCTTGGGGCCCTCGGACTGAAAGCGATAGGCTGCATTGATGCCAGCAACACCAGCGCCGATAATGGCCAGATCAAAATCGACCTTCTCCATGGTCCGTTCTTCGTAGCAGATTGAGGGTTATCTTTGAAAATGAAAAGGATGAGGCTAGAATAGATTCTAGGTGCTGAATCTGTAAACTCCTTTGGAGTAACGGGAGCGTGCTCGGGCTGGGGCATGCTTTTAAAGGGACAGGTTGCAAAGCCGAGGACCATGCAGAGAATCTCTTTTACCAAGCCCAGGTGATCCAATCACATGTAAAATCGAATACAATTAGGCACTCCGCAACTGCGGGAAAGCCTTTGTAGTAATGTGGTCACCGGAGCGTATCTCCAAGGCTGGGATATACTTGTCTAGGGACAAGTTACGGAGCCGGTTGCAAAGATTCTCTTTTGTCAAGCACATGTAAAACTGAATTACAATTAGGCACCCCGCATCTGGGGAAGTTTGCAAGCGAAATCTCACCCCGCATTGACATTTCATGTTACATGTGATAGCATCCAGGCGAGACGGAGACGGAGCGCAAACGATGCTGCCGGTGGAGATCGGCCGTGTCCAAGGTCTGACCTCATAGCTTGAAGGTACAAGCAAGGTCCCCAAACTATTACTGAGCCCAGTAGAGCAAAGACGCTCTCGGTTATTGTTGAAACGTAGATGAATTGATTGATGCCGTTCGGCCGCTGCATATATTTTTACTCGACTCCTGGTCTTATAATACGACGGATCCGGCTGGAACATTTCTGCTCTAGGAAACCCCCCCATCACAGCACCGTATCAGTATTGAAAGAATTATCATTGTATCGTTTTCAGTATGACGAGTCTACGCAAGATCCCGTTGCGCTTCATTTTTCTCAACTCTCTGCTCGATTGTGCGTTGGTCAGGGTGTTCCACTTACGACCAAACATAGGCGGCCTTTCGCCATTATTGGTCTACGTTGGTATTTTCCAGCTGCTATTCATCACTCAGCTTGTCCTCTTTTTCCTATATGCCATTTTCATCTATCCTTTTTACGTCTCGCCACTTCGCCATCTGTACTCTCCCAAGGGGGCCAAGCCTTTGATTGGATTTGGCATAGAGATTCAAAAGATTGGTCCGGGACCAATGGCAAGAAAATGGTTTGTCATCTTCGATAACTCCACCGTAAAAACAAGAGACTAATCTTATATCTTCTCTTAAGGTTCTCAGAGACAGACTCTGATGACTTGATGCGCATACTTTTCCCAGGCAATCAGGAGGCTCTCCTCATCCGCTCGCCTCAAGCTCTTTCCGAGGTGCTTGTCAAAAACAGCATGCAATACGAGAAGCCAGACTTTGCGCGCAGCTTTCTTTCGCACATCATTGGATGGGCATTGCTCACTACCGAGGGAGACGTTCATAAGAAGCAAAGACGAAACATGAACCCTGCATTCTCTTTTCGTCATATCAAGGATCTCTATCCTCTTTTCTGGAGCAAGTCGCAGGAAGTCATCACTGCAATGACAGAAGAATGCCGAGAGAACTATGGCGCCGCGGACTACATGCGCATGGACATATCTGCTTGGGCTGTCCGCAGCGGGTTGGATATCATTGGTCTCGCGGCAAGCGGTATCGATTTTGGTGCCATTCAAAACGCCCAGAGTCCGCTGGCCAATACATACTACAAGCTGAATCCCTCATCGGAAGACATTTTGCTTATTCTCCTCTGGGCTGTGTTTCCTGATGCGATTATGAAGAGACTTCCTCTATCGCGCATCACAGACGTTACTACGGCGGCAGAGAGTCTTAGGGAGGTCGCTACTGAGCTTATTCGCGACAAGAAAACAAAGATGGCAAACAAAGAAGACATGGGAGTTGACATTCTCAGTGTCGCAATGCGAGCCGGCTTGTTCTCCGACCAAGAACTAGTTGATCAGGCACTGACCTTTCTCTCTGCTGGCCACGAGACTACTGCCTCGGCGCTGATTTGGGCGGTATATATGCTCTGCAGATTCCCTGCCGCGCAAGAAAGATTGAGAAACGAGATTCGTGCTGCAATTCCATCGCCGCAGAATGCAGAGTCGGGTATATCTAGCGCTGATATTGACAGCCTGCCGTATCTCAATGCTGTCTGCGACGAAGTTCTTCGCCTCTACGGTCCCGTTCCTGCAACTATCCGAGTCAACAACTGTAATACGACAATTCAAGGCCAATTTATACCGCGCGACACGATGGTGATTATTCCTATCTGGGCGATCAATACCGACCCGCTACTCTGGGGTCCAGATGCCCATGACTTCAAGCCAGAGCGATGGCTCAAGTCTCACGACAGTGGAACTGGTCACACTAATACAGCTAGCAGCGGTTTGACGAATAACTATGCCTTCATGACATTTCTGCAGGGACCACATAAATGCATTGGTAATACCTTTGCAAGATCCGAGATGGCATGTCTGTTGGCCGCCTGGGTGGGACGATTCTCCTTTGAGCTTGATGACCCGGCGCTGATGGATGAACGAAACGTAATTATTCCCCCGAGCGTCGTTGCTAAGCCTGATGGGGGCTTGCAGATGAAGGTTCGAGTTGTCGATGGTTGGTAAAGCTTAGACGGGCGAGACGAAATGTTTGGAAGGACTACTATATCGCGCTCCATAAAAAAAATGTATGCAATGCTCACTTTGAATTATATTGTCTCTTCCAAACCCACGCTAGCTCCTAGCCTCCGGGCCAAGCGAAGCGGGGGATAGGCCGGGCATTTCTTTCGGCCAACGCGGTTTGCAAGGGCTCTTGCTTCCACCTTTCAAGTTCGGATGAGCAAATATGCTTGTAATAACGATATAGTAGTCGTCGTTCATGACTGCAATTCAATTATTTCCTTTTGGAAACATAGACTCACGTTTGGCACTAGTCAGGCTGTCCCGCCGGCAAACCGAGAGCTCGAATGCCGAAGCCGAGGCAACTCGCTACCAAGTAAAACTATAATGGCATCGCCAGCCAGACCGTCTGCTCCTCCCATAGCATCTCATCTACAAATCAAGCATTAAACTGATACTGCTTCGGGTTCTTTTGTACTAATGGAGAAGCTTGTTTTCTCTGTCGATAGCGTCTCGTTCTTCGCTGCCGTGGTCGTGTGCGGCATCCTCTCGATCCGCATCATCGTGCCACCCAACCACACGCCCCAAGAGAGCGCCTGGAAGAGCGACAGCATCGCCTTCTACGCTGGCAATAATGTCTTCATCTACATGTCCATTGTTGCCGTCTCGGCCCTCAACCTCTACTATGCCGCTCTCGTCGTGAGCCCGCCCGCGACCGCTGCCCGCATCTGCCCGATCGGCACCACAGCGCGCCTCAATCCGGAGCTATTTGCCTGGAGCCCAACCACGATTGCCTCGTTTCTGGCGATCCTCGTCGGCGCGCCGCTACGGCTGGGCGCCTTCCACGGTCTTGGTCGCAATTTTACGTTTGGTCTGGCCAAGCCGAGCGGGTTGGTCACGGACGGCATCTACAGATACATCCAGCACCCCAGCTACACGGGCATCTTTCTGGTGGCGGTTGCTGCCGCGGCCACCTTTTTCCGCCCAGATGGCGCAGCCGCATGCCTGATCCCGACAAAGTATGGGCCGCTCATCGATGCCTGGCTGCCGACGGCCTATGCTGGACTTGCGCTGCTGACCGTCTTGCAAATCTACACACGTGTGTCCCAAGAGGAGGCCATGCTGAAGGAACTCTTTGGCAAGGAGTGGATACAATGGAACAAGCGTACGGCCAGGTTTATTCCAGGTCTTCTATAAGCAGAGTTCTGCGCACGACGCTTTATCACCTTGAATAGATCGTCTAGTAAGTAGCTACTAGTTCAAGCCTTACCTTTATCGATACTAATAGAATAAATCTATTCATAGCCTCTGTCTTACCTGCCGGTGATCACCAGAGGCTACGCTTCGACTGTGTCAAGTACACATTCCAACATTAGGTCAAGGGAACTCGAGTTGTTGGTGACAGTCTTCAAAGCATCATCCTCATACCTGACGTCACTAGCTACTCGAAGCTGAGGGGGAAAGCTGCTTGAAGCTTGCAGAGGCTAATGAGCGATTGCCAATGCTCGTGAATGGTCTAATGGAAGTGTATAAAGGGTCAGAATCAAGAACAATAGTGGTTATAGGATATACTTGTTCTAACTGCTTGTATCCTTGAGACATCTATCCTCAGCTCAAAGATCTCGGATGGCGCGTACTGTCTAGCATTTGTCGTCCATGAATACGAAAGAATCCCCTGCCGCCAAGTGGGTGTCCAGAGCTTTACATTTCACAAGTGAAGGCTTGGTATTATCCAATGTCGCCAGGAAACCAAACAAAAGAGAACGAATCTTTGTGTAGCGTTTTGTAGTTCAAAAGGTCCCGAATGTCGAGCATATCACAGATATCAATGGCACCCTGATTCCAATTCATGGTGTGAGAAGCTGTATAGGCTGAAGAATCTCGCACTCTTGCAGGAAGTTGCTGCACAGTTGCGAAATAAAAATGACTGTGCCTATTGAGCGGGTAGATCACTCTGTTTGGCTTCGGTGATCTCAGGCCGGTTGTGCGGCGTGATCCCATGGTCAACGGAAGCGAGCGACATCATTTTACAAGACAGTGCAGGATTGTTCATAACTTTTATATGCTGTTATAAGGGATATTATGTATTCGTCGCTGTAAGTTTCTTTGAACTTATCGAGTTACCTTGCGTCGTCTACACAGCCGTGCAGTGTCCGGATCGTCTTCTCGTCATTTGTCCCAAACATGGTCCTCCAAGGGTCGAACTGAACCCATGCTATAAAAATTCTGATGTTCAATCCAAACATCACAAACCTGTGTTGAGATACCCCCAAGGATCATTGCACCCGTCCGCAGTTTATCGGAGACAAACAATGAGAGTAAGATGAGACGAACTGACGAGGCCGCTCCAACTCGCGAGAAAACATAGCATCCATAATGTTTCTCAAGATACCCACTAGCGAGGCCAGACAACTGACGCGGATGCTTCCGCATCACTTTAGCGGCCGTCGAGCTTTCCCCCCTCGCCTGACGGGAGGAGTGATGGGGCCATGTTGCATCGCTCGTAGCAAAGACAGACAATTAGATCTGCCATCCGCAGAGGTCTCCTCAGCATCAAAAGGCCAAGCGTCCGAGCTTCGCTACGAGGCTGCCTTGAACGCGGGCGCAAGCCATGACCGTGGGGATGTCTCAGTTTCCACCGTGGGACACACCGGGCGGCCAGGAGGAGCCGAATTTCGTGCCTCCTCGCGCTTTCCCTTTCAAGGCAGCGGCCTGATCTTGGGGGTACGTAAGAAAATCAGTGTCGCGACCTGATGCATGAAATTATGTAATGGCTGCGACAAGGAAGGATCAGTCGTCGGAACTCAAGAGGTCTGGCCCCGGCCGAGCCACATCATGCCATGCTCCTCGTCTGTCTTTGTGAAGATGACGGCGATTCTTCTTTTTTCGCAAAGCTTATTGGACACATTCGTTTCGGTGGCACGTTTTGGCAGCGGCTGGAAAAGTTGGCGCGACGCCTCTTGCTTGACCGAACTCAAACGAGCGCCCGAGGTGTGTTTTCATGCATAAGCCCACCTTATGTGATGGGTCATAAGCGGGAAGCTATACATCTGTTTGCTTTCAAGTGGCCTCAGAACCAATGTACATATGGTGGCATTTCCGCATATGTTTCTATGACAAATCTATCTGACTTGCGCCCTGGACAAGACTGTCCTTGCAAAGTGTCACTTGCAGCAGGGATAGTATGACCAAGTCCATGAGCAGGATCCTACACGGACTTCTTCACTCACTCTTATTGACAACCGGCAAGGCCGTTTTTCCTCGTTTTTATCGTTGAATCATTGCTCTTCAGTTGGTCAGTGCGTAAGGAGCCTGGGTGTGAGCGTGGGGTTATATCAAATACTTTACATTTGGTTACCAGAATGACGGAACGGGGCGCGGGGGTGGTGAGACGAGGGGTGTGTGTGAGAAAAAGCCTCAATCGAATAGCAACCAAGATTAAAAACATGATTTAGGTGGAGGGTGGTGGCACCGTGTCACGGACTTCTTGTAGCTGCAGCATGGGCAGGCAGTGAGGATATGCTGGGCTCACAACAGCATCGTTGGGCTGCCAGAGCGGGTAGGGATCCCGGCCCCGGCCGCATTGATTGGAGATTGATACAGCTGATTTGAAAAACCATGACTGTCATGAGGTATCTGGCGGGCCCTGTCTGTCACACTGACCACCTTTCTTGCCATCGTGTGGGAGGGCCTGGGTGAGACATTGGCATTCCTAGCGCAAAGGAGGCGTCCACTTGGCTGGACTTTGTGGTGCATATCTGACAGGAAAGTAACTTTGTATTGTATTTGAGCACTCAACGTTTCGATATCAAAAGAAAGTTGGGATGAACCCCAGCATTCGAGACTCGGGAAGAACAAAAAGGGCCGATTCAAACGACATAATCACACAATGATGTGTGTTGGCTAGAGCAAATTATCGGGAATAGCACAATAATGCAGTCGTGTGCTGTCCATTTCCGACATCAGTGAGCCTGGGCTCGCCATGATCAACAACTAACACCACCGAGTGGTGCTCACATGACGTGAAGAATATCTTCTCATGACATCCAAATCACAGGTGGGGAGCCACAGACGCATGTATGTGACCATGAGCTTAGCTGATCCATGCCTCCGATACTCCGGAGGCGAGGAGTTTTAGATGACGGAGGAATGTTCATCGATACTGTGAGACAACACTGTGAGGCCACGGGGGAGATTGGGAGACTTCTGGCCTGATTTCGCCATTATATTCTTCATTCTTGGCAGCATGTCCTATTTCTCTACCGATGCGCTGGTAGAGCAGCTCCTACAGATTGCCGTTGCGGCTGCATGATGAGCTTGGACTCGTCATCCTCCAGCTGGCCTCGGCGATCCCAGCGGTACACCCATGAATGGCAGTAGACACACGAGCTGCAATACCCTAGCACTATGCACAGCATGGAACTTGTCTTCGATACGAGATTTTTGAGGTGCTGGGTACACTACGTGGCCGTTTTGCATGGCTCGCATTTGCATGCGGAGAGGGGGCCGCGCCGCCTCAGACTGTATTTCGTGACATACGGTAAAGATCTCCCTCAGTGTGCTGGGAAAGTGCTTTGTAACCCTTGGAGAATCAGCCTAGAATAAGCCGGGAACGCTGCGCTCAAGATGACATTGATTAAGGTTAGGTGGTGTTACAGGCATCTACGACATGTCTAAGGGACCTGGAGCAGCTGCCGGCTTTCTTCTGCGTCGACGAGATCCGATATTCATTAAAAGATGAGCGGCTACGTCAGACTAGCACAAGACGACCAGTGACTTACATGTCATTGACAAGACACCCAGCCGACTCATTCCAACGTGTTGTGGCTTGCGGACGTTTACTCGTTCCAGACACATGTGACCACACAGCAACAATAGCCGCGGAATTTCGCGATGCATCTAGCAAATAGCATGGTTAAAGACCACCACTGCGTTACTCTATATGATCTACTTTATTTGCAAAAAGAAGACGTTAGATGCTGCACTGCAACTCATTGCAAAACCCGAAAGAAGGGTCATCCTATCTAGGGTAGGACCCCAATGCCCTGATGGCTGACGGGCACTCGAGCAGCCAAACCCAAGTTGGCGTGGCTGAGGGGAATAAAAGTTGAATGAGTCCAGAACACATGACGAGGGATGTTTTCTCGACATTTGCGTACTTGGAGGCCATGAGCATTTACCGCGCCCTGTTGGCCTTTGAGAGGGTTGGCGACTTGTGGAAAACAAGCTTGGACGGAAAAGACGCCTCACCGCAGCGACCGTAAAACAGAAGTGCGCTTAACCAATCTGGCGGGCTCGGGCAAGAATGCAATCACACCCGGAGGCTTGTTCCAACCCATGCTAGCTATTCCAGCCATCCTGTCACATCCCGTCCGAAGTGGGCCATTCCTAGCGACGCCCGGAAGAAGGCCTAAGAGGCGGCCAAGATCTGCTTTGTGTATTCGTATGTGGAGGTGTCTACTAGTAAACTAGTTGACTAGTAAACGACAGTTAATCGACAACAGTCAAGAGGCTGCGAAGCGGCCGTCACGTTGACGCCATAGCATACTGGAGGTGCGCCTCTTGGGCCAAGAATTGGCAGTTTGCTCGATAAAGTAAGTATCATCGACGTAAAGTCATTCCTAGTTGGCCCGCACAGAGCTTGAACTCATCCTGGTCGCGCCCGCGCGCGACTTTCAGTCACCTGCTTTGACTAGTTAATACCCCTGGTCGGCAAGAGCAACTACCGCCCCGTCTCGAATGCGCTTTACCGTACTTGCCGTGGCGGTAAAAGCTGGACCTGCAACATGTTGGCATCTGCGAACCATTTTTTCACAGTTCGTTCCATTGTTGGTGCAGTGTTAGACATGTCGCAGGTCTCGCCTGTGTGCATGATGGAGAGGCCACAGGGACGAGGGGACTGACAACATGGGGTAGCACGACAAGGAACGGAGTGCAGAACCATGGATGAAAATGAGCCTCCGGATACTAAAATCCTACATCGTGGTGTCTGACCCTTTGGTCTCGGGTGCCTGTTTAAGATCGGAGTAAAGCTACGGACGCGTTGCTCCAGGTTTCGTAAATGCAAGCGTTTCCAGTTGGAGAAGTTGGACGGAGAACAAGTAGTACTCGTCATTGGCAAGCGGACAAGTGAGAAACGTGGGCAATTATTACCCTCTGCGTATTCGGGAGGCGAGTTCTCGCTCGATTTTCCAGATGCGAAGAACACGGCCTTGGGGGGTTCGCACGATGACGCGCCGCGTGCAACACGGCGGAAATATAGGCCGAGGCACAATATCAATTGATCATTTCCCACTCGCGGCAGATTTGAAAAGTCCGGGTCGCATCCGCTTCGGCAATGCTGAGGAAGGATCTTGACAGACTTTGTTCTGGCAACTGGACCATGGCCTGACACTAAAGTTCTCGACCGCGCTGCGCATCAACGTTATGACAACGGTTGAATGATCCGCGTAGGGATATCATCCTCCAGGTATTATTATGCTGTCCCAGCAAAAAAATGTCATTGACAAGGGGATCAAGTGGCGCCCCCCCAAGGCCCCCACGGAGTCCGAGCGGAGTGGCGTATAGCTGCGGGACCTAATAACCCGGCGATCAATCAATCTCACAGCGATTCCAAATTCTAATGCAGCTCTCTAATTGCCTGCCGCTCGGATACCCAAGTCAATCACATTTCATCGAGTTAGATGGCCATCGGCATTGAAAGTTGGAAAACACTGACCCATAGTCCGGTTTGGGCGGGTAGGATCGGATGGAATTGCAGCACACGATATTGAAGTGAGAAGCAATCAGCCTGGATTATTTTCAATAAACTGTTTAAAGAGCCTAAATATCAAGTCACCTCAAAGTATGGGCCGAGGCTGACTGGGGTGATAATTTCCAACTCGCTTCAGCTCCTCATGGCGCAATGGCAGCCTACTACTGTGCGATGCATCACAATTAAAGATATACGTGGGCTTTGTTATTTTCAAGGATGTGACGGCTAGCCAGGAGACGACGGCAAAAAATCGGCGAGCAACACGAGAGCACCTTGTTGACGTCCCACACACTCTAATAACAAGCCCGCCGACACCACCGACCGGTTCCAAGTAGGCGAGCGTCCCTGTAGCTCTCGGACAACTGCAACGTTTGGCAGTTTGGTCCCCCAATCTCACTCTGAGCACAAGTACAGGATATTCAATTTATCGCGCATGGTAACACACATATACAAGGCGTCGCATAACGGGCCGATGCGAACGATACTATCGAGTTCTACGGGCGCTTTGCCGTTACACCAGGCCCGAATACAAGTGCTTGTTCAAGGGGCCTCGCTACGTTGACAGGCTACAAAGTCGTAATGTTAATAATTAATGATTGGCAGGAATCCGCAAGTACTTTTTCCGTAGGCTTCTAAAACCTGGAATGGCTGTCACGCCATTAGGAGTCCATACATGTGTTGTTGCCGAGGTTTTTAGACTGGCTCTCTTTATGGATCTGCATGCATCTAAATAGTGATTGCAGAGTTTCCTTTGGGTCTGGCCGCCTGCCGCGTTGGGTAGCGCAGTACCGTCTACAGCAACACACTTGGAAATCCAGCACCCGATACGTAAAGGCCAGCTGGTAGTGGCCCAAGCTTGTGGCGAGTAGCAAAATCGTTTTTTATTTATTTCTATCTTTATCTTTATTTATTTTTATTTCATTTTCACAATTATAGAAGCGATGCTGTAGTTTTTCGTATAAAGTAGTCCAATGTCCATCCAAGTTTGGCCGCGACTGGTTTAAGCCCTCAACGCCAAAGATTCACTCTCAAAAAGTCGCCGCAGACTCGACCAAGAAATCTTCCGTCTTGGGCCTGCAGGACAGACAGTATTTGCTGCCGTGCAGACGAGACAGTCCTGCGCGATAGATCCCAATCAGGTAAGTCTTTTGAGTCAAAAAATGCAACACGGCGCGCAGTGTGGATTATCACAGCAAAAAAGTGGTCGAGGCAGGCAGGCAGGCAGTCGACGGGTTGGCCTGGGCGGGAATCCCCCAGCGGCATGGCGCGAGCTAGTTGGAAAACTAGACAACCCTTCTGATTTATATGGACCGGCGGGGGGGGGGCGATGCGATGGGCCGCTTGATGAACCGCAGCCTATTGGGACGGTGGCTGGGCAAGCAGAGGCCAGAGCAAGATGGTTTGCTAAGAGGTCAAGGGCTCGTCGCAACGCGACAAGGTGAGACATTTGAAGAATTTGCCAGTTCGAGTCGTCGCTGACAGCTTGTCCAGACAAAAGCGTAAAAGTCAACCCTGGTTGCTTAAAGGTTGCTTGGGGGTTGCTTAGGGGTTGCTTGGAAAGGCCACAACCGCAGCCTCACATGTTGTCTGGCAGCCACGGCCGTTCCTGGCACCAAAAAGCAAGACTGCACACTTTCATCGTGTTTTACCTCATCTCGACACACAGAAACGAAACATTTGCACCGATCGGAGCGGTGAAAAAGCACCCTTTACGCACCCTTGTGTGTGTCAACACATCATCTACGCCTCTTTGGGAAGACAGGCATTGTTTTCTGGAGTTGATTTGAGACTTTGAATGTCCCATGCACACCTTACCTCTCATGGGGTATACCCGGAGTACCCTGTCCAAACCTGGCCAACCTGACAGCCACCAAATACGATGAATTACAAATTCCCCGGGCCCCAAAGATTTGAGTTGGCAAAGGCCCTCGTCATCCAACTGGCAGAAGGAGTGACATATGCACGCACACACACACACGTACACATACACAACGTACGTACACACACACACATACTGTACATATACACACCTACACAGTTGACAGTACACACACACACACACACACACACCTTTGGGTGCTCTCGGTGGGCTTGCTTCCGTGCTACTACTCTGCAAGCCCCAAGGTCAGGCGGGATATCCTTTCTTCTTTCCTCACGACTTTGGAGGGTGTAGCATGCCACACAGCCTGCTTCATCTGGTGTTATGCTCCAACTTATGCGCCTTGCCACTTGCGTAATGTATGCAGTGGCGGTGCCGCCAGCAAGTCACCATCAGTGGTACACGGAATGCAGTCCTGAAGAGATCCCACCATGGCTGCGATTACCGACACGGCCTAAGCTGGGGCTAATTAAGCAGCACTCTCATGGCGCCATCAATCTAACACCAGGTTAGCGGTTGCTCGCCTGCTTTTCTGGGGTCAAGGCACCTCCGAAAGTCTCAGTCCCCAGATCTGTGGGACAAAACATGCCATCTCAAAAATGACAGTTCCTGTCTTGACCGAGAAGTAAAAAGACAGAGAGAGAATGGGAAACAAAAAAAAAGGCATCCGGGGGCGCTGCGGGCGCTTGCGCTGTGGCTTCTGCAAGGTCTGCTGATCTCGGGATTAACACCACCTGCATACATACATACACGCCTGCACTGCCTGAATGACGGGCACCCCGAATAATACTGATTAAAGCGTGTCCCCCGATCGTCGGTAGTTGATGAGACTCACCAAGTTGCGCGTCATATGGAGTATTCGTATGTACACCAATGGGCCTCATCAAATCACCCAAGGCGGGCCGCAATCTCAACACAGAACCTCGTCCACGGGCTTGTCACAATCAGAACAAACTTGTGGCTTGAAGAGTGGAGAATACAGCGACTGGTGTAATTCGAGTTTAATTTCGCAGTTGCGCACGTTTCCTTTTTCTTTTCTTTTTTCTTCCTTTTTTTTCTTCTTGTTGCATAGCCTCTACGGATACTCACGCCCCTTTCTTGTATTTGCCTACAGGGAAAAAGCAAATAAGAAAAAGAAAGAAGAAAAAAAAGGAAAAAAAAAGGAAAAAAGAAAACGTTTACAGCGGCTCAAGATTATGGGCTCCAAAAGCACTCTGTTCACGCTTTCTTTTGCGCAGTTGCACACGGGCCAATTCCGTTGTCAATTATGCCGCCAGAGCAACATGGCAAATGCAAGCAACGACACGCGCTAATTACATATTATTTTCTCATCTTTGCATCAATTTAGCGCAACAAGTCTCCCTTTACTCATCCTCATATTATATTCAATAAGCTTTGCCTCTTTCTTGGGGTACGGCTGGCCCACACAACTGGAAAGCAAGCCCCCCGGACGGGCGGACAGATGAGCCGTGGCGGCAACCAAGTGGCACCTTTTTTCCTTGCCTTGCCCTACTTGCCCTACAACTCGTCACTTTTGGCTGCAATCGGTGCCGGATAGAAATCAGACAAAGTGGCAATGTGGCAGTCAATTTATCCCTGGCCTGGCACCGGGGAGCTGGTTCAGCTCGCCAACTAGTGGGCACCGAATTACTGCGGCACTGATATAGGATGGCTTAGAGGCGTGGTTCATTCCGACAAAAGTCAACTGTACGCCACAAGCAGGCTGCATCAATCAAAAACCTCAACCCAAAATCACGACCAAATTGGACATGTCCCTCCCCTACCACCGTTCCCTCCGGTGGAGGGAGGGACGCCAGGTGGAGCATGTCTGTTGATCTCTCTGCGACCCCCGGTCTGATACGGCGAATAACCTGCTGTGGCTCTTCTTCTCCGGCTTCCTTGGCCCAAGTGCTTGCTTGCCCTGGGCCTGGGTCCCTGGTTTATGTACAGAGAAGCTGGCGCTGCTACCTTTTCGCGCTACCTAGATGCCAGATGCTTTCATACTGGTCAGGCCAGGGTACCAAGTACTCGAATGAACAACAAGTACAGAATACATTCGTCTGCCAGACAAGTTTGTCGTGGTATTGCCATTGCATCGAGGCAGACACAGCTCACGCTGTACCAAGTAGTCATCGTCTATGATGGGCTGGACATGTCCGGGGCTAGCCAGTCTTTGCTTTGCAGTGAGTGGGTGGAGAGCCGGGCAGATCAAGCCCGGCTGGCTACTTGACAAGCTAGCGCAGCGATCGCTTTGCATCCTGGGGCAAATATTGGCAACTGGAGCCAACGGCATCTTGAATAGTACGGGGTCCCAGGGAGAATCACAGTAGTACATTGCTCAACAGGCGGCCGCGTCCTTTGCAAGCTCTCGGCGGCATCGTGAATTGCCGTGAGCGGCTCATCAACTAGTGCTCAACTGATAAGTGGTCATGAACCTGAACAACATCGAAAGCCAACGCAAGAGGCAGAAAGATAGCTGCAGCCTGGGGGCAGCAGTGGGAGGGGTAGGGGATGGGAGTATCCTTGTGATTCCCACCTCTCCACCCCAAATGCTACGCCAAGTCCAGCCAAGATATCCCTGTCTGGCGTCGCCTGTCACCCTTGCTAGTTACCCTTGCATCATCCCTCCTCTGAAAGCTCAATACCCATTTGCCATCTCGCATCTCAACGGTGGTGGCCGCGCCAGCGGGAACACGGCTAGACATTTTGCCCATCCCCCACGACCAAAAGGCCAATGTATCCGCACTAGGCCCTGGCCATCATCGGCAAGCCCATCCACCCTTTTCATGTACTCTGTACAGATTACTCTGGGCTTCGTCGTCTTCCATTTCTGGTCTAGTTTTGGCGCACACCTTGGCTGGCTGACCAGATGGAGACGGGCGTGGATGTGCAACTCGACCAAGATTCAAACAAGCCCAGTGACGACAAGGAGTGGCCCCTTCGCAAAAGCAGTGATTCGGACACGGCGACATACACCTTGTCACCCTCCCCATGAGCAGAACAAGTTGGTGGCGTCTGTCCGCTTTTTTTTCTCTTTCTTTCTCATCGGCGCCCTAATAACTTGACACAGCTCGCTCGGGTCTGATGGGCTGCATCACCCTAGCCCGTTGCTCTGTGGCCTGCAATATGGTTTGTGCTCAACATTAGGCCATTAGTAGGCCACGGGCTGGCTTCTTTCTCGTCATTTAAAGACCAACCGCTCTTGTTCATTGCTACATTGCAGCTCGTCCTGTCTTAGGTGCACGTCCAACTGGATCCTCCCCGTCCCGACCCAAGGCGCAAGCTAAAGAGACCACTTGCATAGCGCCATCCCAAGGTCTGCCAAAAGAAAGCATCCCCTCGTGTTTCCCAATCCTCTCCTTCTCGACCACCTCGAGATACCCACAGGGGGCGCCCGAGACGTTGACTCTCCTGAATCTCACTGATTCTTTCGACTCCACTGCCTTGACCAGTCTATGCTGTTCCCGACTTGGCCTTGTTCTCCCATCTGCCCTGGAGCCGGTTTCTTATCTCGTCGATACCTCTTGCAACGGCTTCCCTTTTAGCGAATTCCGTCTGAGATACTACCATGACTTCACGTCGCTGACGTTCATCTCCCTCCCTTCAAAACAGCCTTGCGCTTGCAGCATCTCGACTCCACTGACTGCATTTGGGCCGCGAGCCGACAGCTATCCAGCATCAAGTGCCACTTTGTACTGGTAGTATATCCTCTCCCGTCATCCGTATCGCCCATCTTGGTAATGTGAGTAGCATCTCCGTGGTAATTTCCATTCCATCCTCCCCTTGCCGCCTTGCAGCCAGCCTTTGCCTCTTGTGGGACTTGTCGCGTTGCATCGTCCGGACTCTGCCATGGGGAATAAAAAAGAATGCTGACCCGTCGTTACCAACTAGTGACCATCTTCTCTTCATCCCATCACAGAGACCGTTCCACCTACTCGGTTTGTTTTGAACGTACCTTGCCCAGAACCAACCTCCAAGGAACTTTTCTGCCTGTTGGAACTGTGCCTGGACCCCAATGAGACGGTGACTGCCTGGCCCGCACACCATCTTTGTTGCTTCAGACACCGCCTCCCCCATTTTGAGAGCTTTTTGGCAGAAGAGGAAAGCCCCCTCCCCGACTTTGTCTACTGATCTTCTCTTCTTGGAATGCCAGTGTCTCTGCTTTGGATCGGAACCCCTCTCCGCCACTGGTAGGACCTTGCTCCGTCCCATCACCAGCTCGCAAGACCCATACAGTGTCTCACCCAGCCCCCCTCCCTCTCCAGAGAAAGAAGAAAACTAGCGCGACATCACAAGAAGCTCGACACTGCACGGCACAAGCACCAGCCTCGACCTGCACCTTGGTAGCCTCTGCGCTGTCGCATATCAAATCTCCGAACCCAAGGCACTAGACGCCAGGGAGCACTATTAGTGCAACTGATCCCCTCCCGTCAAGACCTCGTCGAGACCTGGTTTAAACTGTTTGTGTAGCCCGTTCTCCTTCCAAGACACCGGTTTGTATTCTCCATCCTCTTTCCCCTCATCGACACCTGTCACGACTCTCAACTACCCTTGTGGGTAACAACTCACTCTGGGAACTACTCAATGTGAGTTGATCGCGACATATACCGCTGCCTAGGAGTTTTATCAACGATGCTGCGTCTACACCGTCTTGGTGTCGACTGTCGACTATCGCTACTGCTACTCGGCTGCCAGCTGAATATTACTAACAACTTTACAAGCATCGTCAACTGGCCAAAGGCACAAAGCACACTTCAAGACAGATCATCAGTGTTTGAGAGGACCACGATCTAGAGTCAAGTCTGTTGCTGTTCCACTGCCACAAAACGTCTCCCACCACACATAATTAGTCTGCCTTTGAGCAGCTACTCAAAGAAATGGCGGCTTACAGTAAACCATCGATGCCCTCGATACCTGGTATGTCACGCTCCTCGGCTCCTCCATGGACCTCGTTGCTTAATCATGACGCACCATGAACTACGGCGACTGGAAAGCGTAGCAAACCATGCCAGCCAATCGTCGATTGTTTTCTCGACTGTCAGGGTACCACAAAGAAGGCGAGTACTGACAAGACAATACTAGGCTACGATCAACCGAGATACCAAGACGCTGCATTGGACCCGTACCAGCAACCATTCTCAACCCAGCATGCGGACAAGTTTGCTCATCTTAACCAGCAGGCTTTCGGCTCCAACAATGCAGTCGCCTCGTACCTTCCATCTGAGCCGACCGTCATCTCGTGCCAGCCACCTTCAGGCGGCTTTGGCTCCAAGGTTTATCTCAAGATTTCGGCACCCTACGACCTGTTCTCAATATCATCACAGATACGATACTTTTTTCTGCAGTTTGGTTCACACAAATGCTCCATGCCAGATGTGGCGAGAGACAACCAGGACGGTTCAGGCTTCATTTACTCGTGCAGCGCCGATGCGCCGCAGTTTTTAATGACGGGCTCCAACTCGAGCAACGTGCCCTTGTCACTAGTCATTGAAGACCCAGAGGGCGTCGAGACCTCGAGGGCTGTTGCTGGGCACTTCCAATACGTTGAAGGGTCCGGAGTTGGTGTCACGAGACCCGAGAAGCTGCCAAAGAGCGAGCCTGGCGCACCTGGCACGCATGTCGATCAGCCAGGCCCTTCGCCCAAATCCGGAGAGGGTCATATCGGCACCGAAACTTCTACAAATAGCTACGATTATTCTTCACAGCCTGGACCTTATGCTGCAACATTTTCTCAACCTCAAAGCGACATGATTACGACATATAGAAGCAACAGCTTTGCTGACTCGAGCTACAGTGGACGCCGCTCTTTGGGGTGGAACTTTAACACTCCTCTGGGCAGCACCCGGAGCTCCATTGGCGGTATTGACAGCGTCGGAAGAAGCAGTCTCTCGATGCCCGCGTCCTCGGCAAACACACCTGCGCTGATTCGTACGAGCACAATCACCAGTGGAAGCGGCGCTGGCAGTCAGTATGCTGCCATTTCCCTCTATGCGGCCAAGGCAGTCTTGAAGATCAAGGGGACGCTGGATTCCATGATTGATGGTTGGACGACCGAGGAGTGGGAGAATCGTCGCCGAATCGTCGTTTTTCGAAAGTCACAATCCGGGTCTACGTTGACGGCAGAGTTCCAGCCAGTGCCCGTGAATGAGCGCCCGCCAAATAGCATCTGCGTCTCGTGCATTTACTGGGCCGAGAAGAACGAATGCTACGTCACGTCCGTGGACACCATACAGCTGCTGGAGCAACTGGTCGCATCACCCAACCGATTCAGTGTGGAGGAGAAGAACCGCATCCGTCGAAACCTCGAGGGATTCCATCCTCTGACAGTCTCCAAGGCCAAGCCGGAAAGCGAAGAGTTCTTCAAGCTCATCATGGGCTTTCCCAACCCGAAGCCGCGAAACATTGAAAAGGACGTCAAGGTCTTCCCATGGAAGGTTCTCGAGGGAGCGCTGAAGAAGATTATCGGCAAGTATAGCGCGAGTCCCAGCAGCCAAATGTCGCAATCTAGCATGAATGGTTCCATGAACCCAGGCGGCCCGTACGCCCCATCTCCCGCCTCGCACATGGCGCCGCACTCGAGCATCTCGTCGCATCACAGCGATGCGCACAGCCAATACTCGATTACTCCGAGCCATCACGATGCCATTCCCTCGCCCCGATCGCTTTCCGGCTCTCAGCCCAGCTGGACACCATATACCACGGCGTCGTACCCCAGTGTCGGCCGCGCCTTGAGCCCAAGCATGCGCAACCACAGTCCTCACCAGCCACCTCCGATGCGCATCAACACCAGCGTTCTGCCCGCTGTCAGCACATATGACAGCAGAACAGTGTCGACGGGCAGCTATGGCCACAGTGGACTGCACACGCCCATTAGCCATCACCCGTCTGCCGCCACCCCTCCCAGGTGGGAAGCGACACCGGCAAGCTATGCGGAGAGTTATTCTGGGCTGTCATCGCAGCATGGCCACGCCGCTCCACCCATGTACAATGGCGCTGGGTACAGCGATGGCAGTTCTCGTGTCTAGAAAACCCGTGCAAAGACTCTCGCCTCACCTCGCAACTTGGCAAAGGCATAGGCTAGTCGTGGCAGCTTTTTTTCCCTTGATTTTTCTTCTGCTTTTTTGGCGTTGCCTCTGGTTGGCAAGGATCGAATTTCGTCAAGAGTGAAAAAGATACACACAAAAAAAAAAACAGAAGAGCGCTCGTCGTGAACAGATGACCCTTTTTTGTATAGACTGTGCGCTCATGATAATGCGCACGTCGCGCGATGCAGTCAGGCGGGCGTTGAGCGGCCAATCAGAGCAACGATAGCAGCCTACCCGTTTCCTCATTTGGACGGGCGTAGGCAAACTTGATGCAGCCCAGCGTCATCAGAGCACAAAACAACATGTGCGCGTCGCCATCTATGCGGTTGTTTTCTGTCACCATTTCTGCGGTTGCTTTCTGTCTGGCTATCGAGAATGGCCTGAATCTGTGTCGGCAGCCTCTGGCGATCTATACTCTTCAAGCGCGCATGACTCTGCATTTCGACACGGCAGAAATATATATCTTGTGGTGTTTTGGTCGTTCAAAATCCCTCATTTTAGGACATGGCATCTCTTCGATGCCATCATTTTCGGTGTATGAGCATATTGATTACGGTTTCCAAGAACCTAGAGATCAATTCTGGTGTGCACTTTGACTTTGTACTGTGCAATACCTCCTGTACGCTCATGCTTCTGTTGTCTCTCTTGAGAAACAGGCATTATACCCCAGTTCTGATTTCGTTTCCATTTCTTACATTTATACTTGGCGATACTTTCTGGGAGTCGAATTTCAACCTTTTTTATGCGTCTTGTCTTGTTCCTTTTCGTGCTTGTCATATGGGGACTGGTCAAGGGAGTATGGAGCGGCCGTGAGCGGCGTATGAGTTCTAGGAGAAGCTATGCTTCTCAATAAGGCAATGTACGGGGATAAAATATTTTTATGATATGATGGTAATAATAATTCTCTTGAATATAAATATGATGCTACTCGATACTCTACCTTGCACGCCTTCTTGAAGACATGCATCAACTGGTATAGGCTTGAATGAAATATGGCTTTCATCGACAAGTATAAATTATAATTGCTCGTTTCTTTCAGCCTCCGCTCTGCTTGGTTCCTGATTGCGGCACCAAACAAGAAATTTTTAATCACTCATGTTGTCGTATGTCTTTACAGAGGTGCGTGCAAGTTCTCAGACAGCAGACGCCGCTACCACATTCAGTTTTAGCTAAAATACTATCAAGCACATGTTTCTACTTGGATATATGATAATCAGTTTCTAATAAGAGCAGCCGTGCGTGGTACATGACTATTAGACTGTGATCGTATTGATAGAATACTCCTTTGTTGGCCGTGGTTGGAATGACTTTAGTTCTTTTCCTGCACTCTATGCTCCTCCTCGTCCTTCTACTATACCCGCAAATATCATACAAGTTTTGATAGTTTCGATTATTTGATAACTGCCAGACCAACGTTCTTCGAAGGCTTGATACATATGAAATTTGACATAGTTTGCTAGACATGGACTCTATACTATCTTACCGTAATGCTCGTATGTACCATCATCTCATGCTTGCCAGTTAGTATTCCATATAGCTGATTTAGACCAAAAGCTCAATGCAAAGTTTGCTTTGTTGCTGAAAGGCTGTACACCAGTCTTTCACTGAGCCGGCCTCGGAAACAACCAGCCTCCGCCGTCCTGTATTCCGCCATGGCAAATCACTACCTGGTATCAAAACCAGAAACAGCTATCAGATATTTTAAGCAACGCTTTCACTTTCCAACACCCTTTCAACATTCTCTCTCCAACACGTCCTTTTGGGAGCTAGGGAGTGGCTTCAGTATTGGGCTGATTGATAAGCGATTCTAGCGTAGGGTCCTTGAACGATGTGCGGGTACGTATGTCGGCCTCCCGCCCGCCCCATCACGCATTTCAACCTCTCCATGTCAACTATCATCAACTGCAACGGTGTGATTAACTAGTCAAAGTCTAAATACAATGGCAAAAGAAGATGCTCCACCCACGTACGAGGGTGTCGGAGCTTAAACAACCGACACAGATCCACTGCGCGACGCGTGGCCTTGCGACTTTGTCCCCCCGCGCGCGATTGGATCGAATTGAGCCTAACAAGGTCCAAGAGCCAATTCGAGTCTCGCTAAAAGCTGTTGAAATCGGAGACACGACTTGTGCAAGGCTACATTTCCCACAAATGGCCTCTTGGGCACGGACACTTTGGGGGCATGGCCGCCGATACGAGGAGGCGGGTCCAGACCGGAGACTTTCTTCTTTCATCTGAGCATCTTTTGATCCGAAACCTTTTGGATTTGAATGTGCAGAGACAAAAAGCTCAATGCTGCATCAATCTTTTTGATCCCTGGGCTTTCACGGAGCCAGCCGCTCAAGGGGGGGGTCACGAGATGGGCACAACTCGCGCCACGAAAGGTGTTTGATCGGCCGAGCCAGGCAGAAGTGGAGAGTGAATCTTGACGACTGATTCAGACTTTATTTTACCCCAAATTCCTTGAATGATTTAAATATAGATGCTATTTTGGCAAATTTTCCGCTGCTGTCAGCAGTTGCGAATGCCGCACCGTTCCCTGGCAAAGGCGGCAGCCGCTCGCTCGACCCGCGCCGTTTCAATATGCTACGGCCGACCTATGCAAAAGCGTTCTCGTTTATAAATAGTCGAGGGAAAATTTTTTAAACGGCCATTGCCACCAGCTGTCGAATCCCGGCCCAGCTGATGCAGTTGACCCCAATGTAATATCACGGAGATTCGACGTACATATAGCGAGGCAAGCAATACCTCGCTACGTATTGGAGGCGTGTGCCAGCAGCCCTCGGTGCCCCTCAAGATGGGGGAGAAAGAGGGGTGCAAACTGACTAGGCCGATACATGTGTGTTCCGGCACATCCCAATCACAGTTGTTTAGTGTTATATAGCCAAGATGTTCCATTCGCCTCGCCAAGACGAATGCAGCGAACCCCGCTGGAACACCAAGAGCATTAAACATCTCGGCTTCCTACACTAACCATGGATACCATCGCCAAGAACAACACCCCTCCCCCCTCTTGTTCCATTCCTCGCTCGCCCTCCCCCCCCGCACCTCCGCGCTCGTTTCTCCGCGCCGAGAGTGAAACAGGAAACCTTGGCGGTGCGTCGTCTATTTTAGCGATAGATAGAGGAGCTGTACTTTGTAAGCTTTTTAATAGGCTTAACTCTGCTAAAGTCACTAAAATCAGATAATACCGACCTTCCTGTCTCGTGTCAGCGTTCCGGTGAAGGGTGCCACGCGGCCATGTAACGCAAAGCCCTTTGATAAGGAGCCCACACAAAAAAAAACTGAATGATCTTTGTGTAATAAGATGGACTAAAATTACCCACCCAATTTGCCTCGTCGGCAATAGAGACAATCCAGCCAGCCATGACATGCACAATCATGGGCCACATGGGGAGGGAGGGGGGAAACGGGTGAAGAAGCTGCACCGGGAATTACAAAGTAAGGAGACAAAAAGGGCGAATCTTTTCTTGTTTTCATATGAAGCCCCGTTTCAAACGAGCGCCCAATAGCTGCGTATTGAATTGCACTTTGTAAGCCACACTCGGCGGCTCTCGCCAACGAGATAACTTTTGCCAATAAGAAAGTCGCTCCAGTTGCTGCTGATATGGCCTGGGCACATAGACTGACTTGCGGATCAGCATCCGCGGAAAGGCGCCCCTGGGCGTGTGGATATTGCGGTGCCAAGATGTTAAAAAGAGGGTGTCAACGAATAACCCACGAAGGTGGTTTGGTGGGTATTCCGCCATCACAAGTTCTCGGTTCACACAAGGTGGGTGTGAAATTGCGTATGGACTCGAGAGCCGTTGTGACATGTGGGAAGCTGGAGGGAGGATGGGGCCGGCGTGACGGTAGCTGTCTCTTTATTTTATTTTTATTGTATTTTA
Organism: Beauveria sp. NWAFU-1; assembly: GCA_024472245.1. Taxonomy (NCBI): domain Eukaryota; kingdom Fungi; phylum Ascomycota; class Sordariomycetes; order Hypocreales; family Cordycipitaceae; genus Beauveria; species Beauveria sp. NWAFU-1. Next base: position 730,383 of record JANBXD010000007.1, read on the forward strand.
TTTTTATCTTTCTCACGTACTGGTTACGTTGCCTTCCTTGGCCGTGATCTAGACTCTGGCGCATGACACGGTAGGCTATGTCTATTGCAGCAGCAATCGCCGAGACCTAGCCAAGAGATGGGTGCAGCTACCCAGATGCTACTGTCAAGATATGGGTTCGCTAACTAGTCTTGCGAGCGCGAAATGCGGACGAATCGCTGACAAAGAAGTCCATCATATTTAGTACCTTCTCTCAACGCAAAAGCATGCACCGGATCCTTCGCATTCGCAGGCATAATATATGCTGTCAACCAGCTGGAAGCCTCACCGTGGTTGCGCCGTTGCCATACCATCTGGCCAAGCCGGCTAAACTTGGCAAGCGGTTTATCGACGCATCTTGCATCCAATAATGCACAATGATGAATTAATACAGGTAGATGCCGGTCCGCCTCGTTGTCCGCGGTACACACCCCCCTCCAACAGGTCTCTAGTTTCTCGTGGAGTCGGCCCGCAAAGTCGCTTTGCGCGCCGCCACCATCTGCATACGCAACACCCATTGCCCAATCCTGCAGGGGGGGCACGGATTGATGAGTGTGTCCCCCAGGTGTGGAACATTGTTCTGAGCAAATTCCCCGTGCACATTTTTGCTGGATAGATTGGTTCCAGCGGACCGCGAGAACAAGAGGCTTTGACCGTGGCTTGCATCACGGCTGACAGGGCGTATATTGTCTTTTTTGTTAAACGAGACCAATGGGGCAACCACAGGACTGGACCGGAGCCAATGATGATATCCCATCTTTACTTCTGTCTTTGGTGCTTTATTTCGCCCGGCACGCAATCGCGATGACGTCTTTATTTTGTCTGGTGTTGTGTTGCCAAGAGGGAGCAACGGCTTTTCTGTATGCGGTCAGCAGCGCCGAGGAAAAAAAAAACAAGCTTAAGTGACTGCCGACAACGACTATTCCTGAAGCTAGGCAGCGAAGCACTGACAAGCCTTTGTCTCAAGTAACCGCACGGGGTCGGCAGTGGGAACCATATCTGCTGGCAACTTCATCATGGGCTCGGGGCGTGGAGGCGCTCTCTGCCAACCGGCAATTCAGACAGACCGCGTGCTCAACGAGATTTTGGGGGAGGCTCCCGAGGAGACGGGGGGGCGCGATGTATGGATCGAGGTCGGTACGGCGGCCACCGGGCTAGCTAATTAGTTTTCACACACTCTCGGTCCTCTGCTCGACGTCGGTCCACGATCAAGTAAGCCATCTTGTCAGGACGCGACGACGATGAACGAACGAGTCAAGTCTTGGCCCTGCTCCACCTCCAGTTCTTTTCTTTCGCGCTCCATCAAATCGTTGGCTTTTCAGCTGACGCATCGCATCGCAACAAGCTTTAGTTTAAAGATTTTGGGGCGAAAAAGGCTTGCATGGGCGGTGCGCACTGGGTTGCCCGTGCTGCGCGGTAGCGGCTGGGCGCAATGCAACGCAACTCGAGCTGCATTCCTGGGTCGTCGCTGCGACGCTGAGGAGAAAAGAAACCGACTAATCACGGAGCGCGATGCGCTCTTTCACAAGCAGTCTCGGCTCCTTCTCTTTGCCAAGCTTTCGAGAAAACGAATTGATGTAGTACTACTCTATACCACAACGGTTGGAGGGGCGGGAGGAGGGGGGAGGGGGTGGTTAGATTCACGGGGAGACGTTGTAACCCTCTTGAGTCGTCGTGCAGAGCAAAAGAACGCAATGAACTGGAAAGAAAACAAAAGGGCAAATGGTGGCAAATATCAAGTGATTTTCAGGGACCCTGTATTTGCGGGCAGGCACATGGTTGGCTTTGCGATTTAGGTTTCGGGCTTTTCAGTTTAAGCTTACCGGGCCGCAGGGCTAGTTTACGACGTGTATCTGGAGATTCAGTGGGAAAGGGCGCTCTCAGATGGCATAACCGCCCACGCTAGGGCAAGTCATGAAGAAGTTTGTTTCATACATCCCGGTCCCGTGTGCGTCGAAAGCGACATGGTTAGATAACAATAGAAGCGCAAGATACTGATAGAGTAAACGGATAGTCTGACAGGAACGCCACCAGCCGGCAGCTAGAGCGCCCGACGAGCGCCTCTTCTTGGTACCTACATCATCCATGGGCCAGAGAGCTCTCTCTGGTGTGTACACCATTCCAGTTTGCGATAGCGCAGCATGCCCCCCCGCCCCCCAGCGAATAGCCATGGCAGGATTGCGCCGCTGATTACGAATATTGAAGAGGCTCTGCGCTGTGTTTAATCTGGACTGTTCTTGGCGCTCGTTTCGACCGCAACGCGAAGCTTTTCACCATCGAGATGTTGTTTATTAAGTCCAAATGCATGCCTTTCTCGGGACAGACTCCATCCGGCATTGGGTCCCGGGGGGGGGGGCCGGTTCTCAGATATGCAGCGATGACTGACTTGGATGTTAAACGAACGAGTCATTCAAAAAGCTTGACCCAGGGGGTATGATGCGGGACTCGCAAGGGTCTCCATGGCCGCCCAGGCAGCGCCATCTCTTTCCTGTAAGATCATCGGACATCTTGTTGCGGACGGACCGTCCGGCGCCGGGCGCCCTCTGCGTGTCGTGCAGGCAATGGGCCAGCAATATTATGCAGGCTCAGCTTTTGGCGAGTTTTATTTTCCTTTTTTTTTTTTTCCCTTTCGAAAGACTTGGCTCCATTTGTTTATTCTTGCCACTGAAAAGACGTGACGACATTAATAATGCCTGCCTGTCATATTAACGTTGGCCTGCCGGACTCCGTGGTGCAACCCGGCCCACGGAAGCCTATCGCAGCCTCAAGCCACAATAAAGCCAGCAAGATTACTGATACACAAGTCTCTATCAGTAGCCTGTCAAAATTCTGCTGTCTTCTTCCTCAAAGTGAGATGCCGCTTGGGGGGGACCTCCCTGTTCCTCTCAGCCTCAGGGGTGTCGGCTCCCCTCCAGCTAAACCTATTTGCTCCAGCTGACTGTCATATCTCTTTGTAGGGGCTTGATCGGGTCCAGTGACAGACAGATTGGCTGGCCCGCCCCGGCTAGTGGTCACTGGTGAGTGTCACTGGTGTGTGAGGGCGGGGGGAAGGGGGGTGTGTGGCACGTTTTAGGCCTAGAATAAATATATGCTTACGCCGAGATAAAAATTCAAAAGCCACCAATGGTTTGCGGTTCCCGACCGGGTTTCCGATTCAATCCACCGCATTAGAAGGGCCTTGTTTTGTGGTGCCGGTTTGGCTTTTTAGCGACCCCCATCCATTCCCACCTCCAAAAAACCGCCAATCTATCCGTATTTCATCAATGCACCGCATTTGCTCGGCCAAACAGCTTAGCGTTGAGAGTAGCAAGCCACACAGGTTATGACGAATGGGGGCCAAAGGGGGCGCGCAAACAAGGTTCGACGGGGAGGGAGGGGGAGCGGGAAGAAAGTGCCATCAGGATCGGAACAAAAGATCCAAAAAAAAAATCATCAACGGTTAGCTACATGGAAAAGGAAGCAAAAGGGATCGACAAGGGTGATGATGGTGCAACAGCTGATTGCCGCCCAAAGTATGCGTCGCAAATTTCAAACGCTCAAAAACCTCTCTGACATCGCCCGTTATTACGCTTGCAAAACGCACGTACTGATGCTCATCTAAGCCGACCGATTTGATCAAGCTCTAGGGGTAAGGCTCGCCGGGGTCAGTTTTGGTTCTGACGTGAGAACTGTTTGGCTGCTTTCAGTACATCCTTTCATCTCAGCATCCGGCATATGCCTCCATCTTACGTCGTCCTTAAATCGGGGGCGCTGAGAGTTGTCGTGTCGAGTGTCACCTAGCGATACCGTCATGGTTGCGTTTTGACTGGTGAGCATCGTAGAGACCATCATGGATAGGGTTGCTTCGTTCATTCAGCTTCTAATTTCGAGGCCTTCCCTTCTGTCAACCGAGACTACATTGCCCAATTAGTACTGCAAGTGGCCATCGCATAATCAACTTCTCCGGCATCTTTCTCAACACTGTAACGCTACTCCGCCCACCACCATACTACCCCAGTTTCTTGTTCGGGACATGGTTGTTTGAGCAACGTCGTCCGACCACAGCTTGCCAGTCACTACCTTGATCAGCATCATCACAATTCTAATGATTTGTGGCAAGCTTCAAGGGGTGGGAGCAGGTGCCGAGATCATCGGCGCTACGTCTGCACATACGGTGGCTTTTTGCTTTTGTTCATGCATCATGTGCTTCAAATTTGTATGTTACGTGGCAGCAAGTAGTCAATGCTTGGCACACCACGAGACTAAATCTATGTACAATCAAAATCAAATCTGTGCTGAAAAGTCTTTACAGTACCCAAGTCATGAACCCAGGTTCAGCCCCAAAAACGCCTATGCGGAGCATTGTCACGCTCTAACGCCGTGCCTTGGCATATCTGTTTGCCCACTTCTAAAGAGACGACAACGCAAGAGATACGTATCGTGAGAAAAAGCCCAAACTCCGTTTCTACAATCAATAAAGTTGCAAAGAAGAGTAAGAAAAATGATTCATAGGCAAAGAAACTAGTGCTTGTTAGTGAAGGAACAAGATGAGGTCAACAGGGAAATGAACATACATTGCAGAGATACGGTTTCACTGGCTATCCACAGCCATATGACCAGATGCATCACCCAATGCACAGAGCTGCTTGATGCTGTTGTAGACGAGATGTGAGCGGTCACCCTGCCTTTGCAGCGGTGTGGCAGAGGCTAGGCCAGACAACAGTGTCCACACGTTGGGTAGCTGGAACAAGTCTCGGTTAGCGTCTCAGTGAAGAAGAGGTTCACGGCCCGAGCTAGGCTGAAAATAGACCTACTTTTTGCTGGATGGTGGCTAGATTCATGGCGTTGGCATCGCCCAGATCCTGCATAGATCGGAACTCGCGACACTCGATGGCGCAAATGTCCTCTGCCGTCTTGAGCGCCTCGTCTTGGTACGCACGTCTCTCCCACACGCTCCATTGAGCAGACTTTTGCCGAATCTCGGCGAGCAGAGCAGGAAGGTGGCGGTTGCGGCTCAGACGCTGGTCCATGGCCAGTGAGGAGCAAGGGTCGAAGCTGCTGCCGTAGTACTGAGCAGCCATAGAGTCAAACGTGTCGAATCCGACGCGGCGAGCGCACTCCAGAACGTACTCGAAACGCTCTTCGATGCTCGAGAACTGGTGTGGTGACCCAGCCTCGGAGTGTTCAGTAGCGGCGGTAGCAATGGAACCCCATGGCGATGTGGAAATGGCGCTTTGGGGAGCCACAGTTCCAGTTCTTGAGCTGGTTGGCGACATCATGGCTGGACTGTTTTCCCATGTGGGGTTGGTAAAGAGCTTGGTATCGTTTCCATCTTCTTCGGAGATTTCAGAGGCTTGGCCTTTCAAAACTAGGATTAGCATAGTATACATGTGGCGCTTGGCTATGGCAACATACCGAGACCAGTCACGCTTCCTCTGTAACCGAAATGGGCGTCCAGTTGAAGCGATTCTTGGTTGGGAGTCGATGCGGCGCTGCCGTTGCGGTACAATCTCTGCATGGAAGGTTCACCTGGCATCTCCAGGCTGGGAGACATTAGTGGCACCTGATCAAGGCCGGCGGCAGCATGATTTAAGAGAGCCGGGTTGTTGAAGGGAGGCTGTTGGTGAAAGTTTCGGTTCATGTAGGGGTTCCCAGCCATGGAGACTGCATCAGGCATAGGTTGAGTGGCGCCATCAACGGCCATGCCAGGCCACATTTCCTGGGGCATCGAGCCTGGAGTTCTTGGGAGAGACATGGTTTGCTGCCAAAGTGCGGGGGGCATGTTTCCAGCATTGGGAACAAAGCCCATGGAGCCGTCAGGCGTGACGGCACCAGGCATGTCCTGGGGGTAGTACTGATGCTGTTGTTGTCTGGCACGCATCTCACAAAGCTGCTGCTCGAGGTCCTGCACCCGTTGCTTCATGCGGTTGCCTGTCGTTTTGTGGTCAGTGAATCAGCCCACAGAGGCCGTGCGAATTGGTGATGCAAACTCACGATATGTTCTCTGGGCAACTCTGTTCTGGATTCTCTTTTTGGTCTTTTGGTCAGCGTCCACGAGAGACTCTGGGGTGGTTTCGCGATTCAAGGCTGCGGGTGGTGATTGGCTGCCCGGAGGCTGGGCGCCGGCGGAAGATGTGCTGGAGATGGAAGACATGGTCTTTTTGTGCTGACGAGACTTGTCACTTGTTTCCAATGCCGTTGCAGAGGGCATTTCCGTCAAGTAACGGTTAGTCGTAGAGGGTGACAGTAAGTTGTTGTCTCTTGTGTGCGTAGGTGTATATAGGTGATGCGGTTGTGCAAAGGTGGAATGGATTGAAGTGTACAGAGGAGAGGTGATAAGTATGAATGGGTGTGGGAGGTGCGGGTGTATAAGTAAGTATACGCAATGGAACCAGAACAAGAGGAACGAGGGGCCTGCCGTAAATAAAGTGTTTGGCCAGGACGAGGGAGTTGAGATGAGTCAGTGGGGTATAGCTAGAGACTGTTTAAAAGGTGGTCCAGGGCAAACTGGCAGGTGGGAGTGAAACGTGGTGAAAGTCTCCCAGAAACACGGCCTGGAATAGACATGCTCAGCCAAGTCCTCGACCCCTCCAGCGGCACCGGCCAGGGCGAGCTATTCCCAAGCGGCAACCTGGATCTCTTACCAGTGAACTTGACACGCCCCCCCACGTTAATAATCCTGCACTAGGGATCCAACTATCTGCACTCCTCCTAGTTGTCCGGGTCCGTTGACGACACACCCAGTCCGGCCCAGCCGCACAGATAGAAGCGGGCGTGTATCCGTAGCAGTCAGCGGAGAAATGCTTCAAACCCTACCACTAGTTAGCAATACCTCGACGGCAGCGGCAGGAGCGCAACAGGCAGTTTATCCACCACAACACTTGGCCAAATTAGCTGCCAGATGGCTCCTGCGGCCAGGCTCAGCCTCCGCGCTTTGCGAGATAATACCAGGTTCCGGACCGGGGCGGCTCTGCGGGCTGCAGGCGTTGCCCGCCGATGACATGACGGCCCTCAAGGGCCCCGCGGGTGACGCCTCCACCCCTTGCGTGGGAAGCGATGTCCGCAAGCCGCTGGGCAGCAAAGAGCCAAGGTGAAGGAAACACTGGCATGTCCGGGATTCAGGGTTTGTCCGGCTGACCCTGGACTTGTGGCGGTGGGACTCGCCCGCAGGGGGAGGGGTGCGGTAACCGTGCGGCCACGAGAGACTTTTGAGAAGGAAAGAGTAAAAAAAATGAAAAAGAGAAAAAGAAAAGTCCCCAGATTAACAGTTGGATGAGCAAGCCTCTCTCGATTGTGCCGGGCCGGATTAATGCGCTAGGCGTAGATGGATGTTGGCTCCGCCAAAACGGCGTGCGTGATGGAGATGGGCGCCAAAAGTTCACGCCAAAAGGTGAGTGAGGTGCGGCGGGCGGAAGGCGATGGATGGTGTGCGAGCGATAGAGACGGGATTCAGTACGCAATTGGGCAATACCGTGCGGCTCGATGACTGAAGACTGATGACTGTCTCGGACTAGGTGAAGAAGCAAGCTTCCAACAAGGATCAAGAAGAAAGAGCCAAGACGAAGATCAAGAGCACGAAGGTTGACAAGCTGAGTCAGCCCCGCAATTTCGCTTCGTTTGCCTGCCACACTCAGACGTCTGACTGGCAGCTGCCAGTCTGCAGCTGCCAGCTGCCGCAAAAGCAATAAATGAAAATTAAGAGTAAAAAAGAAAACAAAAAAGCTTGTTTGGGATTTCTGCCAGCTGCCAGCACCGACCTCGAGCCAACGTTACTCCTCCAGATTTGAGCCCGTTTGCGTTCATTTTCATCTTCCATCTCACCCTTCTCGAGTCCGCCCACGCCATCGATAGATAGGTGCAGCCAAAGCCGGGCTTTTGCCTTCCCGCCAAATACTCCGTACATACATGCGGAGACAGATACACTAAACCGCTGTCACAATCCCCTCTAGGCCCCTGCCCTGCCGCCGCCGCCACCCTACATCTCGCCTCCAAATTCTTACGCTGGCTGCACCTACTCTAACTGGTGGCCCCCCTTTCTCTAATAAAGCAAGCACTCTTGTTGTTTAGCTTCTTTCATAAGCATCCTTTTTTTCGCTGCAACGCCGGGGGCACCTTGTCTTCGCTGGGCCAAGCATGGCTCGCAGCTCCGGGTTCCACGCTTGCACGGGTCTGGAGCTGGATACCCGCTGTTCTGCACGCCTCTGCAAGCCCGTATGCGGTACGAGAAAGGACAGTAACTACTATCTAGCCATCATCATTCGCTCGCCCGTCCACGCGCCAATCCACTGGCCGCAGTTACATGCAAGTCCCGCAAACACGCTGGTGGCAGGCTTCCTAATGGACCGCGATGAGCAGTTCCCAGGAACTTATTAGGCATAATCCTCTCGAGGCTTGGCTTGCCCACAACGGACCCCAACTGAGATGGGCAGCGGTTGACAGTTGCCGACGTTCATCTCCCGGCCCAAACCCAGACGCTTGGCGCTGATCAGGAAGGAGAAAACACGAGAGGAGCCGAGCCATACTAACTATTAACTATGGGGGAAGGGGGCTGCCAGCACAACACTATCCGCCGTGCTGTCTGCTCATCATCCTGGTGGGGGGATCGCCTGGTACTGATCGGGATCTGCCTTTTCTACTTGCCGGTAGGCAGCCTCTGTCGCGCCTCATGATGACTTTTGGGGATGTGCATGGTCAGAGAGAGGCCTCATTCGTCGTCCGAGTCTAGTGCTACTAGCCTTTTTCATCTCGTCTATGGTATTCATGCGTCCGAGACTGCCACGCCGACTGTGATTGCTTTCTCTGTCATTTTGGCTCTCAATACAACTGGCTTGTCGTAACAAGCTATATGCTGCCTGTGCTAAGCTGCACGCCCCCACCACCACTACAGGTATGTCGTTCGTTCGTTCGTTCGATTTTTGGTATTTTTGTAATTTGTAATTTGTATCTGTATTTTGTACATTTTGATTTTTGTGGCTGGCGGACTTCGCTAAGTCTCAGTCGGCCCCGTGTGCGCGCATCGAGTATTACTCTACGCCCGCAAATCGAAATTGCAGATTTCATGACTGATACGCTCGCCAAGGCCAAATTGCTGAACTCACAGCCTACCTTTCCACGATTGACCACTACACACATTTTACTGATATGTCATGTCACAGTGGACAAATCAAATTACTGCCGGTAGTGACCGACAGATTGACGTTCCTGTGACATAACGTTCAATAGTCGTCGGTCAATCTTGCTTGTTGCAGCTTGGTGGGTTCACCTGGTCGCCCTACTTTGACCCCTCCGGCCAACTAACATCTTGGTTCACTGACGTATATACGTGACGCATATTTATAAAGACCAAACGCGTTTCACCTCGTTCATTTTCAGCCTTGTGCCGAAGCACGCCTGTATGCCCCATATTCCCACCGTGGGTACTTGTTGGGCCTCCGCCTTGGCCGCGCCCGTTGAATGATAAATGCACGGTACGCAGGCGGCAGTCAAGCAGAGTGCTAAATTAAACCCAGCAGGGAATATGAAGCCAAGGAATTGCTAATAATAAGAAAAGCCCTTCGCCCCAATACTGATTATTTGGCTTTCGCCACCTATAGCACCGTCACTTTATCGGGGGTCTCGGCCTAGACGTTGCATATCAGCTCGGCCAGTGTAGGCAAATGCATGCCAATTAGGCCATTTCTCCGACTTGGCCGACAATTCGAACAACGCCGGTGATGTCTATATGTTCAAAGGCCGCTCGCTTTCTGCCACCGCCAGCAATGCTCCACGATGATGTCCTCGTGCAGGGGAAAATTTTTTTGAATCTCGGCATGCCGCCCGGGGGGTTCCGCCTCATAATACCTGATCTGTTTTTTTACGCCCCCAATCGCTTGCACAGATGCATTCTTCAATAGTGCCCGAGATGGAGATGGACTAGGCCCCTGTCCACTTCCGCATTTATAGCCGACTATTCGCTTTGAATAGCCCGTTGAGGTTGCGAGAAGCGGCCCTGCTACCCTTCCAGGTATGCTAGCTCCAAAAATACATTTAGGGTGTTTTCTCATGATAATTCCTCTTTGTTTTGTTTTTTTGCACCCTCTCTCCACCTTGATGTCGCCTGTTTGTGACGGAAGCGCCCTCTGGCCGTCCGGGTAGCTAACCGAATAGCGTCAAATAAGCTTGCAGATCGCAGCGAAAAGGGACATCGAGTGCAATTCGCGCAGTCCCGTGAATTGTTGCGGATATGTGTCATGGCCAAGTCGAGTGGACCTTTGTCTTTCCAACAAGTGATTTGTTGCAGTCACGCACATACAGAATGGATCATGCAATTGCTGTCCATTTCCAGTATCAATACGCTGTCCGTAACAGCGACGGGGATGCCGGCCGCAGCAGACCAAATCTGGTGATACAGCTCAACAGATTGGCTGCAGCCCCCAATGTTTTACAAACCCAGAGGAGTAATACCAAAATTGTCCGGAAGACCCGAGTCGCACAGCTGCTGCTGCCGCTCCAACAAAATCTGCAGCAGGGGTCAGTTTTCAGCTTGGCGGACGAACAAGTGGCGTCTATGACAAGCTATGAGAGCCTGATGTCGCAACACGAGTTGGAAACAACTGCCGCCCGCCAAGCCAGATATCAAGATCTTATTGATCGAATCAAAGCATTGGTGTTACACATGTTGCCCTGAGACGTCTATTCTGATTGCGTTCATGCGCGAGGCTTTGTGCATGCGTGGCGTCCTGCCCGATCCTCAGGTCTGGCAAGCAGCTTGGCAGCCAAGAGTTGGGCTCCCAAAAATCAATTCATTTTAGTAATTGAATTGTGAAAACTCTTGCCGCATAACTGGGGCTGTGTCACGCAGCCGAACTGCAGAGCCCCGGTCAAGGAAGGATTAACCTGGCCGATTGCTGCAATCAACTTTACGTCTATTGCATTCAGTTCAGCTCCCACTCGGCGTTGCCCACTTCCCCAGACCGAGGACAAATTCGCACAGCATCTAGGCAGAAGATTCGTTGCCTTGCAATGTATATTTTTTGCTTTCCAGGTCTTTCTTTTGAATTGCTCATACCTTCTCGTAAGCCTTGCGACTGTCTTACTCCCGGCAGGCAGTTATTAGCCGTTCATCCGAGCATGATTGCACAGAAGGCGTTTCTGCATGTTTCACTTATCCTACGGAGCAGAAGATCAATGCCTCGAAAGGAAAGACGACGGGAATAACCAGTAGTATCACTTCTCGCAGATTTAAACCACCCAGTCCGCGGCATCTACATGATTGGATGCGATCTCCATCTCTGGCGTAAGCATCATCGCTCCGGCAGCCAATCGATTAGTTACGATTCGCATATTTGTGGCTGGAAAAAAGATGGCGCTGCTGGTTTTCGAACTAGATAGATGATGACGAGCCTAACAGGTGACAAGGATGTCGGGCATGGCGAGAGGCGCGGTGATGTTGCCAAGCAGCCAGCCACTCTTCTGCTCAAGACGGCGCCCTGCCTCGGGCCTCCGCGAGCAGCTGAGACGCGAGCTGGCAAACCACTGCCGTGACTGGGCGACCTTGGCTTAGTGCCAGGTCCCGATTTCATATCAGGAAAGCTAGACTCGGTAGATTCGACATTTCAAGGCAGGCTTACAAAAGAAGTTAACCCCAACTAACAGGCAACGCGAGATGCTCCCCAAAGGCATGTTCCGAGCTGGCCTCCGAGGTATGCACCGGGCTGCTTGAGCCAGCAGTCATTCCGTATTCCGGCCTGATTTTTGTCTACGGAAAGATGCATAAGTAGCCCCATGGGTATACTGTTTCACTTATAGGCGATTCTTCTATGCAAGATGCAGGGTTTCGAGTCTCGCTTGCATTGGTAGCTGCTAGTTACCGGGTAAGGCGCGATCGCGTTGGCCTTGTTAAGCAGCTGACGGTATCCGTCGGCATTATCCAGGTGCTCAATTGGCTTTTACGACGGACGACATCGAAGCGCCAAAACTGATTACTTTAACTTTTTTCCCTCGCCTTTCGTACGGCAGACGTTGCCGTGCGGGATGCAGGGGTGGGGGGGGGGGGGGTTCCAGTCGTCTATACGATGCAGGTCGAAGCGAGCCTGCGATAACTACCCATTCCCAGCGATACAGCGAGGGTCTGCGATTGTGGCTTTACCTTTACGTCACGTTTCATAGATACTGGAGACGTTGAACCGTTCAGCCTCAGAAGGCCGAAGACCTCTCCATCCCTGGCTCGTTTCACAGAGGCTTCTCACCCAAAGAGGCAGGTATTTAGTCCTGTTGCGAACCCCCCTTCATCCGAGCCCGCCCCAGCCCTCCTGTTTCTGACCGGGGTAAAGGGGAGCCGTATTTCCCCTTGCGAACCTGGTCCGTTTCAAGGTTTCTTCCGTTGTGATTGCTCTGACGGTGGCGCGCGTTGTCGCTGAACAATCGAATAAAGACAAGTCGCATGGCGGCCTACTGAGGTTAGCCTCCTTCTCCGGCGCAACGAGAGCCGAGGAAGGGGGGGTGGATGTGAGCGATTTGTGCGTAGAATGCGAGATCAAGAGATAATGGAAACAGCCATCTGTCTGTTGTCAAGCCTGATTGATTTCGATATGGCGCAGCGTGGTGGTTGGTCATGGTTGGTAACCCACAACAACTAACATTACTTTTGCTTGTAGTTCCGCGCGCCGAATGATGGAGGGGGGGTTTCCGCCGTATTGCCATCTGGCAAAAACCCCTGGCGCTGGGGCTTCCGCTCGCAGGACTCCTCTTTGATCCTGCCTTGCTTGGATACATGTCCGCTCATCGCGGGAATCCCACATGGTGTTGATGATTTTCTTCTTCGCGATGTGTCTCGGAGCCGACGGGCGGGCGTTCGGGGCCACGGATTGGCCCTCGATATTGTGGCGTGGTTCGCCGGCTGTGACGATAGCGCCGGCAGTGGCCCGGCGAGGAAAGGGAAAGGATCAGAGACTTAATCATAAAGGGACCATGTCGGGCAACCTTGACAATCCGGGTGATGAACCCGCGGCGAAAGTCAAAGTTAGCTTCAGAGTTGCACCTCTCAAGTTTCACTCCAAGTTGCACCCCCCCTACCTTATTCCCCCCCCAACTCTGAGCTTCCTACATGGGACACACAAATCTTCAACACTCGGAGAAGCTTTGCGCTCCAAGCATGCCGCCGGGAACCGTTGCTGTATACGCGCCCAGGACTAGTTTTTCGGCACCTCTTATTTCCCCTGTAGTCGCAGCTGCTTTTGCAGCTGCTTTTGCATTAGTGGCTCGGCATATGGTAGCAGACACGAACAACTCTCCCGCACACAATGCTGCTTGCTTTTTCTTCTTCTTTGTTCATCTTTTTTTTTTGCGTTTTGGTCGTTTGGTCGTTCGCCGAGAGCCCTGTCCTGTCGCACATGCATGTAAGTGAGAACTAGAGCAGGTTGTACTGCCTCGAAGGGATCGACCGGCCGCCATAATAAGCACTGCGACGTTGGAAAAAAAAAAGAGCCCAACAAGGCGGTCCCCTTGCCCATATTTGGAGCGTCCAAAGTTTGCGCAATTGCGAACTAGTAGTTCTTGCTTGCATCCTGCTGATCCTTTCCTATCACTTTTTCGGAACGCACATCGTGGGCGGGCTACCCTTGCCTAATAAGTGCCTGACAACTAAAAAGTGCTGACAACTAAATATCAGTAACTACTGATACCTAGTTCTGTGATGGTTCAGGTCATCACCGGGCTAATAAGCTGCCATCACTTTTATGCGGAGAACAAGAAGAAATGAGCAAGGTACGGACGCAGATACGGCTGTATAGGTACACGCCACGTTCGCAAATGCCCCTGTAGCTGAATAGCGTGAATGGGGTCTTGTTCCGGCTCGTGCGCCTTCACGGCTATGATTCCGGTGAGGCTGAATGAGCTCTAAATCTTCTTTGTTTTTAAAACAACACCCCCATAACTCCTGTGGTACCAGGAAAAAAAAATTTGCCAAGATTATTTGCAAAATCTTTCAATTCCTCTCCATCATCAGGGAACGCGTAGCCGGAGTCTACATTTGGGATTATCTGGCGCCACTTTCGCAGTTCTTGTTCCGGACGTGGCATAAGTGCAGGCACATGTCAAAACTTGCTACGGGCGTCGTGTTTTGTCTCCTTTCAGGATTAGTGTTTATGCGCTATTTTGCCAGCGGTGGTATCTTTTTTTTTTCTTGGTGCTGACGCTTTTCCTCTTCATTCTTCGTATATTAGTTAGCGGGCGACAACCGGCTTACATGCCTTGGCCCCAAGCAGGCCACCGACCAATGCAGGCGGTGATCTTCGCGAGTGCAGCAAGGGGGGGGGGAAGGTCTCACCAATGAGGTGTTTGTGCCACTGGCCCGTTCGCCAGGCGTGAGCCGGGCCAAGAGGCCAAGAGGGTCGCACGCGGTGGTTGTCGAGATGTTGATGTGTGCCCTGAGAACGAGTTAGCTCTGCAGATCATCATCGGCCGACCGTTTCGGCGCACATCGATCCGCTCCTTGCTTTTGGTTGTATGTACTTTTGTCCAAGGGCCGTCTTGGTCGGTCGGGGAACAAACGAACTGGCTGCACGGCGTATTGATAAGCGGAACTGAACGAAGGGTTGCGTGGCCGGCGATCGGCTTTGTACGAGGTTCTCGCTGCCGAGAACATGCATCGACTGGGCATCGACTGGGCTTTTCTGACCGATGTGGCTTGACAAGGTTGTTAGCCAAGCCGTCGCTGTGAAACAATCATCGAGCCACGCGGGACAATGACGACAAAAAGGGGGCATGTCACTAAATGCCCCAGAGTTCCTTTGAGCTGTACAATGGGGAGTTATGGAGTATTGCCTTCCCCGGCGAACTGCGACTTATCTATTAGATGGATTAGATAAGGAAGAAGAAATAAAGGTGAAAAAGAAGAGTAGGGACTAACTAGTTATGCGTCTTATTGGCTTTGCCCTGTCTGAGAGCTGTCTTATTTATTACCCACATGCCACGCAACAGGGGGCGTGTTGGTGAATTGATAGCTTTGCACCCACGCCGCCTATTTTTTTCGTCAAAGATGACGAGCAGGAGAAACCTTGCGAGTCTGACTACGGATTCCGAGGCTGTAAGAAACTGATACTTGCGCAAAGACGCTCCCACGCCAAGCCTCCGTCCGCAAAGCTTATTATTAAACAACAATGTTAACAGAAAAGTAAACCAAATCTTAGAAGAGCCTCAAAACCACTACTACCCAAGTGGTCTTTCCTGAAACTTGATGCAATCCCGATGCCCACGCACAGTTCTGCTTGAGCCCCCGCGGGGCAGCTCGACGCTGGCTCTTGGCGTTGGGGTGGCACCGACAAGCTTCTAGATGAAAGGTCTTGGGAGAATCTATCCACCCCCCCCGGGATTAATTTCGCCGCGGTACTTCGTATGTAAAGGCTAATGAGGTGAGAGCATCGGCACTTGCGGTGATCCCACCTCGCAACACGTCTCACGGCAACCACTTTCCTACCTGGGCCTCTGACCATCCGAGGCCACCAATCGCGGCATGGATACACTTTGCCACAGTTCTCAGATTGTCGCGATCGAAGCTCGTCATGGTGTCGTTGATGACGGCGCCGTGGAGAAAGCATTGCTATCCCACCTCTTCTCCGGTGGCAGTGCCCGTTCCAAGATCAATTCCAGAGTCCCCCAAGATGAAGAACTTTTGTCAAGAGGAGCAACTTGTAGAAACACTTGTGAGTGGCGGCCGCGCCCTGCAGCGCGGGCCCTAATGCAGGCATGCCAGCAAATTTCGCGACGTAGATGTACGTAGTAGTCATCCTCAGCGACGATCTGCCGGGAACGTGGCTGCTGCCGCAGAGTTACGGCTCCCGCCGAATTTCGCAGGAGCAGTATTACTACTCACAGACACGTACACATTGTCATCACTAATATGCACAATGTCGAGATGCAGAGTCTGAGTTTGTGTAGTCTGGGGTTCCTGTTGGCCCGGCTCATTGCCAATTGCACATCATGGCCGCGCGGCGAGGTTACACACGGAGT
The DNA here is from genome assembly GCA_024472245.1 of Beauveria sp. NWAFU-1. Lineage (NCBI taxonomy): Eukaryota > Fungi > Ascomycota > Sordariomycetes > Hypocreales > Cordycipitaceae > Beauveria > Beauveria sp. NWAFU-1. The sequence continues at coordinate 746,367 of JANBXD010000007.1, forward strand.
GCATGCATTATGCCGAGAACGGTGACTTTTCTCGCACACTTCATCACCCAAACACGAGCGACTTATTGGTGAGCAGTCCTGCCACAGTATAAGATAAGCATCAACAAGCAGCGTCTTGGCAGTCGTCACCAGCAACCAGGGTCATCGAGAGGGGGGGGGGTTTCCTCTGGGGTCAGGCCAGTTTCCATATCGAAAGCGCACATCCTTTCTGAAACCAGTACCTTCCATTGTCGGACCTAGCTCCGTTCTGACAAGAGAAAATCATTTCTGTCGACATGCCCGCGTCGCCGGAGAACCGAAACAGATCCCAGGGACCGCCGAGAGCCCATCTCTGACCACACCACAACGAACATGATCGACGCTTTTCGGGTGGAAGAGTCGGCACAGAGAAAAACGGGAACTCTCCATTATCCCCGTCTTTTTCTTTTTTATCAAAAGCCACATGTCAAAAAAAGTGCCACTGCCCGATCTGTAGAGAAGAAGAAAATTACAGTTGGCCGAGAGGCAGGCATTACCATCGTCGGTCCACTCAAACCCTCGCCATTCTATGGGCAACGCATTGATATCGAGTGGAGACGGTCCTCTGGCCGACGACTTGTATGTTGGGGCAGAACATGTTGAGACAGGCTTCTGTCTGGTCTAGGGTACAGTCATGGACCGTGCAGCCTGTGTAGCAGGCAGCATGCCTCCCGGTTACTCCTTCAGCCCGAAAAGACCGGCAGCCATGAAAGGCATGTACACCCGGCCTCTGAACTCGAGGCCCAAATGAATGGAAGATCAGACTATGCGTGGCTTCAGTACGAGGGGCGTACCAAGGCCAAATCTGCCATCTTCGAGCATGTCTGTGTCCTGGCCCTGCCAGTAGGTCCTATGCAGTTCAGCTTTGGCTTTCCAATCATGTCGTGGCTCAAGAAAATATGAAACTTACATCGCAAAAGCTCAAAGATCGTTTCAATTGTGATTCTTTGGCCCTGCAGTTTGAAGGGCTGTCGGGGAAATGAGGCAGCCCAGACCAAAGTCATACACCTTTCAATCTGGTAGGTGCTGCGTTGGTACTCTCCTGCTGCCTTGGCATTCTCCAATTGTTTCGACTCAGATCGCAGCACTCGTCCACAATGGTTCTCAGTACAGTCTCTTGCTTATTGATACTATCCGTCAACATAGACGTGTCGACGGCAAATGGTATGTCGTACAGGAGAAAGCACAGCATCTCCACGGCGTCGGCTCTTGATGCCTGATACAGACGAGCCCATCACAATTTGTGAGACCAGGGTGAGATGGCTGGGGAACAATGATCCAGACCATTCCTAAATACCCAAATCAGATTGTATGATGCTTGAAAGAGGTCTTCTGAGTCCGAAAACTGATCTGCTACTATGTCAGGTTTCGCAGACCCCAGCTACGACATCAATTGTACCCCAAAGTGGTACGATATTTGAGAAAAGTTCTCAATCTGCACGGAATTGATGAAATCAACACCACCTTCTCCGCTCTCGTTGCTTCAGACGCGAGCGAAATATCTAGCCGAGCAACGAAGAAAGAGTCGGGAGATGTTGATAAATGTGGTTATTTCTTCAATTTTGATTATATTTTAGAGAAACGCTACACTTGAGCTTGTGCCCGGCAATTGGCCAATCTGGGCGCGATGATCGCTTGGCCTCGGACCCTCGGCTGCAATCAAGATGAGAGAAGAGATTCGGATCATGTCGCATGGGTGTCAGATGCTTTACAAAACACTTTCGGTTAAGCATTGTAATTAAAGTACATTACTGCCTCGCCTGTCAGTTCTCGTATTGAAAGTGAGCGCACCCGTAGCCGGTGGTAACCGCTTATTACAAGTCATTTAGAACTCGCACGCTCGGGTTATTACATGCCGAGATGCACAAAAGTACAAGCAAACTTCAAGGTCAAGAAAGCAAAGCATTCCGGATTTGGAAAGACAAGCCTCACAGCAGGAAATCGAAAGGTGCCGGGGCACTTTGAGATCGAGAGGTCGATTTTTATCCGTTCATCCTGTGTGCGTTCGCCTTCTTCCTGTTTTCATCTCATCGACTTATTGATGGGCGCCAAGTAGAAATACTCTCTCACGAAATATTTATTGACTTATCACCCTGCGCTGACATTATACAATTTCCAAACAACACAGATCTGTGGCGGTCCAAAACCAAGGTGACAGTCACACAACGAGAATGTGTCAACCCGGCCAAAGTGCGGATAGACAAAGGTTCTGCAGCACCTGGAATCAGGGTAGACGTATCACGTTGCAAGGCAACTTTTTGTCTCTTCTGATTTCAATTTATCGCGGCGCCGCTGGCTTGCGTGCTTTGCATATATAAGCCCACAGACATTGCAAAGCGTCCCTGGACCTTCCGGACCAGAGCGCCACTCCGGAGTGCTAATTTCACCACATTGGTGGCAGGAGATGTCGGCGGTGTTTAGAAATTTCTCGAGGCCAGGTGAGTATATGGGGTGTCGCCATCCGGGAACCAGCTTCGCGCATACTTACCCGAAATTGCTGCTGCTGGCTAGAGGGGCCTCCGCGCCCGACAGAAGCTTCAGAATGTCGTCTTTGATATATTTTTATACGACGGCTTTCGCCAGAATAACGTGACCTGCTTGAACCATGACGGCTTTGGCCAGAGCATCATGACTTGCTTGAATCATGGCGGCTTTGGCCAGAGCTTCGTGACTTGCTTGAACCAAGGCTCGTTTCTCGAGTAAGTTTGACCGTGTCATGCCTCTCGCGCCCATCACCACCTTGTGATTCGCCAGGTTTAAAGCCGTGTACGAGGGCGGAACGGCCACCAACGTTGTCTGGAAAGTTGTACAGATCTTGGGCTGTACCTCTTATCTATAGCGCCCGAGCAAGATGGGCAAGGCATCAGTCACATAGTCACAGTGAGGTGAAATTCCGCACTATGGTGTTGGTGGCTTTACCTTTTGCAATGTCTCGCCAACTCTAAGTCGACCAACAGTGTACTGCTCGGGTAATCTTGGCACCGAGATCTCCAGGCGTGTCTCTTTCTCCTGGAGCGACATGTGTGTACGAAGCAGACGGTAGCTATTAGGTTTGGAAAGAATAGCTCGACGCAACCGCTGACCGGGCCGCAGGCATGAACAATCAAGGTACACTCACGTATACTGTGCTCCTTGGTTGTGTACACGAAGCAGCATTGCTCTGCAGCAGCCTCGTTGGAATAAATTAGCCGGCGTTTCGCCAACGGCGAACGTTCCCCTGGCAGCTTGTACTTGGGCTTGGAGGCGGTGTAGAACAAGATGTGAGCCGTATCCGGGCGTTAATGGCGGTAATGGCGACTAGAAAGGGCATGAACTGAAGCGCTCGTGATACGAGATGGAAGATGTGCAGTGGCCGGCACCTTGAGAAGAAAAATCACGCATCACAACATCCCAAGCAACTCAACAGGACAAAGGGCCAGTACACACGATGTTGCAAAGCTTACGCGAGGCTGACCAAGAGGCAAGAACCTGGATTTTGGCCTCTGGTGGGGCTGCTAGGCGGGGAAAGGAAAATCCCCGAAAATTGGATGAGCAGAGCATTGATGGGGCGACGCCCTCCTCTTTGCCCGTGCACATCCTCATCACCCAGCGCATCCAAGGCACGGCATCTGTCATTCGACAAGTCATTTTCCATCATTTTCATTATGTGAACATTATTATCTACCAACTATGCATGATGCAGAAATGCGTTTTAAACCAAATAGCACTGTCAAGTGCTTGTCGACGGCCTCGCACCGCACGCAAACGACCCTCTACCTCTTTAAACCATGCTAGAATTTTTGGCGCCAGACATCTGAGTGTTGCTCTTAGACAACGTCTCACCCGTGTCTTTGCGCGAGAATGACGCCCACGTCTTGAAGCTCGACATGGACATGGTCTTGCGAAATTTGACTCCTGACTCATCTGGCCCTCCCTGGCCCCAGGCACCACGCTGAACGGCACGATCCTGGAGCAGACCAAACTGGCGCTTGGCAAACTTCCAGCCCTCAATACCAGCGACGAAAACAATCGTGAAACCGATAGATAGCGCCCATTCCCAGGAAATGGGCGCGTGTTTGAAGAATTTGGTGTTCAGCTTCGGAATGTACACAACGGGGATGACCGACAAAGCACCACAGATGACGGACCAGAATAAGAAGCGGTTACTGTAAACGTCCTTGAAGAAGGGAAACTTGCTGTCATCGTCGGGGTTGAGGCGGAACATGGAACGGCGGAGGCTCTTGAACTCCCAAGCAGAGATAAGAATCAACCAGGTGAGCTCCGCAAACGTGGCAGCACGGGCTCGGAACACAGGCTGGCACTCTTCGGAATACGCCGTATTGCAGTTCGCACCAAGGTCGCCATTGTACCGGCCGTAAATGATGATGACAAAGGTGCACATGGTGCAGGCACCCATCATGATGCCATAGATTACCATGTCAACAATGATTTGGTTGGTGAAAACACCGCGACGCTTGTCCTGTGGAGGTTTACGCATGACATCCTGGGCAGCAGGCTCACGACCCAAACCAAAGGCGGGAAACGATGAAGTGACCATGTTGATCCAGATAATGTGCAGAGGGGAAATGGGAAATACGGAGAAGCCGTCGCGATCGACGAAGCCCAGGCCGGCAACTAGAAGAATGACTTCGCCAACGTTGGACGTGAGTAAGTGCAGAATAAACTTTTGGATGTTGTCAAACATGCGACGACCTTCGCGAATGGCAGCGACAATAGAGTTGAATTTGTCGTCCGTCAGCACAATCTTGGAGGCCGACTTGGCAACATCAGAGCCAGAGCCCATAGCGATACCGACGTCGGCACGGGACAGCGAAGGGGCGTCGTTGACACCGTCACCAGTCATGGCCATAAAGGCACCGCGGCGACGCAGAGCCTCGATCATGCGAGTCTTGGTGTCCGGAGCACAACGGGCGATAACCAGAGGAAGCTCTTCCAGCGCGTCAATCTCGGCGTCTGTCATTTTGTCGAAATCGGTGGCCTTTTGCACAATGGAGGTGGCAACACTGTCGGGCAAAACGCCCAGATTCTTGGGGATAATGCCGACTTCCTTGGCAATGGCCTTGGCAGTCTCGGGGTGGTCACCTGTGAGCATGTGGACCTTGATACCGGCCTGGGAGCACTCGGCAATGGAGGGCTTGGTCTCGCGACGTGGGGGATCGTAGATACCAGCAAGGCCGAGCAAAGTGAGGTTCTGTTCGACTTCACCGCGGAGCTTCTCGTCTTCGGCGGCACTGGACGACTGCTTTGCGGTGAACTTGTCATCCCATGCGCGGTACGCAATGGCAAGAACGCGCTGGCCCTGAGAGGCTAGCTTGTTCATCTGCTGGAGAACGCTTTCCTTGAGTTCGTCGGTGACGGGCTGCTGGTCAGCGCCAGTCCCCACGTACGAGCAAAGATCTAGAACGCGCTCAACCGCTCCCTTGGTGAAGACCATGCTGTTGGCGGTCTCAACAATGGAACCACTTTCGCCTGCGGGTGCATCATAGATGACGGACATGCGCTTGATAGAACTGTCAAAGGGAAACTCGGCAAGCTGCTTCCAGCCCTGGCCCTCGAGTGACTTCTTTCCAAGGCTGAAGCGGTGGGCAAACACTTGGAGTGCAACCTCGGTGGGCTCGCCAGTGGTCTGCCACTTTTCTTCTTCCTTGTCAAAGCGAACGGTGGCTAGGTTGCAGAGAGATGAGGAGAGCAGGAATGCCTTGAGCTCATCCGTCATTTCACATGGCGTCTCGGCTGGGGCTGGCTCAGCTTCACTCTTAGGGTTGAGCTTCTCGTCAGGGACATCAAATGTGAGAACAGCAGCACTGCGCTCACGGTCGTAATCTCGCTTGGGCGCCTCAGTGACGGGCTCGTCCTTGTTGAGAGCGTATGTGACGCGGCCCTTGGTCGGGTCATTAGGGCTCTGCGAATCGTGGACAGTGTAGATGTGACTGCTGGGAATCCAAGCCTTGCGGACGATCATTGCACCCTCAGTAAGGGTACCGGTCTTGTCAGAGCAAATATTGGTGACACCGCCGAGGGCTTCCAGTGCAGAGAGATCGCGCACGACGACGTTGGCCTTGCGCATGACTGTGACAGCGACGACCATGGTGATTGTAAGAACACTGCATTCACGTGTTAGCGAAGTCATAGTCTGGAAATGTGCAGGATCCATACGTACGCGACAAGTGATTCGGGTATGATGGCAATACCGAGAGAGGTGGCATAGATGATGACTTCATTGCGAAGATTAAAGTGGTTGACGCCAAAAACGACCATGGCTAGGATAATGGCACAGCCAAAGAGGACGTAGGCAAGAGCTGAGAGCTTTCGTTGAAGAGGAGTGCCCTCGGTCAAACCCAAAAACTTGCCAATAACATCGTAGGTACGTCTAGCCAGGCCAACAACGGGCTGGCGCTTGCCATACTTGCGCCAGTTCATGGAGCGGCCGGCTTTGCGCTGCTTCTTGGAGGTGGAGGCGGCAATCTTGCCGACCTCGGTGCTCATACCAGTGGCAGTTACTATACCACGACCACGGCCCTTTCGGACGACGGTGGTGGCGTAAGCCATGTTGACGCGGTCACCGATGCCGACTTCCTGCTCCGAGGTGGCCAGCTTTTCGGTTCCAGGGGTAGTGATATCATTCTCGACAGTCTTCTCGACGGGGATCGATTCGCCAGTCAGCTGGCCTTCTTCACAGGCCAAGTTCATGGCTTCAAAGAGACGGAGATCGGCGGGGACGGTGTCGCCCGTCTTGAGGAGGACAATATCGCCGGGAACGACGTCGGGGCTGTCGACAGAGAATCAGTATGAGTGCTTTTGGCTTATCTGCGAAAGGGAAACATACTTGGAAATGACTTGGGTCTTGCCGTCACGGAGAACCATGGCACTGGGGGACGAGAGGGCGCGGAGTGCGTCCATGCGCTTTTCCGCGCGGTACTCTTGCCAGAAGCCGATGGTGACGTTGAGAAAAATGACACAGGCAAGAACACCGCCCTCGATGTAATCTTTGATACCAAAGCTCAGAGCCATGGCAAAAACGAGGACCTAGCGAAAAAATCAGGATTAGCGCGGAGTCAATGGGCCAACAGAGGTATGGAAGAGCTTACAATAATCATGGCATTGAGAATCTGCTTGGTCAGGATGCTATACCAGGCAATGGTGCCGCCCACGTCGAGCTCATTTTTGGAGTACTTTTCAGTCGCTTGGGCGACCTGCGCCGAGGTAAGGCCCTTGTCGACGTCGGTGGAGAGGGCGTTGGCCGTCTCGCCGACGGAGAGGAGGAACGGGTGCTTGGGGAACTCAGCCATTGTCGCAGGTGGAGGAGGCAACGACGACGGCGATTGGAGAAGTGGAGGAACCGCGCTGCTCGGAGGGAGGGCAGAGGCTGATGAAAGTGCGAAGGTGATGCATAGACGGACTGGGTTGGGAAAGACTGTGTTTCCCGCTGACGATCAAGACGACAAAAGACGAATCCCTTTGCGGTCAAGGGCGCCTCTTGCACGTAGGTAGGACTTTTGGAAGCTTGGGGGTTAGTGATATCCCCGTGTGTTAGAAGAAGTGTTACTTGATGCTTCCTCGTTGGTAAAAAACGTTGGTCATAGATTGATCTAGATTTCGAACAGCCATGGGGAAAGGCGGGGGGGAGACGGTACTATAAGTACTTGTGATGTCAAGCAGAAATAACGTGTGGGAGATTTCGCCCGCGCCAGATGCCCTTGCAGCAACTCGCCCACACCCCCAAGATAAGGTTTTGACGTAGGTAGAAAGCCCAAGGCCGCCGAGAAGTAGTGCCCCACATCCGGAGCATGGGTTCTTCGGCTTGGCGGCGCCGGGGGGCCCCACCTGGCGGCGCCGCAAACATTGCCCGGGCGAAAACGAGCCTGACTCAACAGTACCAGTATGCTGCTGTATGGACAGGGTTGCTGCGGACTTGTTGGAAGGTCTCTCGGCCTTTGTTGCTTCGCTTGTCTCTCGGGTTAAGCCGAACCACATGCGCGCGAGCAAGGCGCAGCACGATAAGAGATCTCACCATCTATTTTTACAAGGGAAAATCGTGGCAGTGAAAATGTAAAATGCCAAGAGGGGGGTGGGAAAGCAGAAGGAGAGTCGTAGTTTCGGTGCATCGCCGGGGATAGCTGTCCGCAAACAAGAGGGCTGCCAAAAAGACGGGCGATCTGCTCATTGACACCAAGTGTGGTGTGACGTCAAAGACTAGGCTTCAAGGAGTTGCGTGCTTCTTCAAAAGAGAAAGGCCTTTGTGGGATAAGATGCTCAAGTTGAGGCAAGTTTTGAAGCTCATCCAGCAACCAAAACATGCAACACGATTGAGCAACAACATGACCGAAACTAGTCACATTACAGATGAGGCAGGAAATCAAACCTTTTTTTTTTTTTGCTTTCACGCCGCGCCGCGCCGCTTCTGGCGGGCTTAGACATTCTGCATTCCAGCTCAAGAAGGATTGCCTCTGCCCGTTGCCGCCAAGACGCTGGTGTGGGTGCGTGCAGTCACCAGTTTGTCACTAGCTGAGGGTGCTCGCAGGCGAAAAGCAGTAAGAAATACGGGACTCTACCAGCGACAAGAGGCTTGGCGTTTTGGGAGCAATCTGCGACGGCGACGGAAGAAGGAGGAAGAGGAAACATTGTTTTCCCGCGTCACGGGAACTCGATTCATCTTAGAAGCCATGCTGCTCTCTTTCTGGTTGTAGAGTCGGGGGGCGCGGTGGTGGCGGGATGTGACATGAAGATGCATATTCAGCAGTAAACGACACGCTGCCTCGAGACACGGGACGGAAGCATGGCAGGAAAAAAAAAAAGACTATCAATGTCGAGAGGCACAAGTTGCTTATCGACGATCCGAAACGCCGTGCAGATGCACCATGGTCTTTGTCCCGTTTGACAGGGGGGCATGTGTTTTCTTAAATCGTTTGTGTTGACCGACTACTACGCATCACCTTTATGCACTCGAACCCGACAACCCCAATCTGCACTGGACTATTTCTTGTCTCTGGTAAAAAGACAAGCCCGAACCGTCTTGGTTATCGACCCCCGGGCTCAGTGTGGTGGTCGTGCACTGGTAGTGCGTTATTGTCTTGTCCGCCAAGACACGAACGATTACCTAGGTCTTGGCAAAGCACGCGTTCGAGAACAATCAAGGTTCTCGAATCAAGACGGAGAAACACTCATCACAAGCCATGCACGTTTCTTTGTTGCCCTCTTTTTCTCTTATTTTTTCATAAATGCCAACACATCATTTCTGCATGAAATTTTTTTTTTCCATGGACTTGGTGCTTGTTGGCAGGGAAGCTTCGAAAATGTGCACTTCTTTATTAAGGTTCATCTTGGGCTGCTGTATCACCCAGCTTCTAGCGCATAGAGCGCCTATTGCCTGTCATCCGCAACTACCTATGTATTTTGTGTGCTGCAGGCTGCAGCTGTGAGTGGCGCACGGCGTGGATTTCAGCGCTCTTGGCGCTGTTCCAAGGGGGAGGGGGAAGCCGAAGATGATGATAAAATTTCCATTTTTATTTTGGATCATCTCCTTGGCAGTTCAATTATTAGTTTTCTTTTTTTGAACCCAGACGAAAACCGCAACGTTGTGCTCCGCGGGGTAACTTGCACCCACTCAAACCACTACCTACAGAACCCGTTGGTCTTCTGCAGTGATCGGCCAACAACACTGCAGGGACGCAGCAACACCTCGAACAATGTCTCATGTCTTGTACTTTGTCTTTTGTCCACGATATTGTCTATTACCACGTCATCTACGAACCATGCACATTTAGATAAGAAAATCCTAATACAAGACGTCATTCTCAGGCATTCCATTTACACCTTCTGCCACCATTTGGCTTGGCGGTGGATCACGTGCGCAGCCCATGTTAAGTAAGGCCCCGCCTGATTCGCCCCAGACGGCAGCTGCGCCTCAATGTGGCGCGCGTGGCGGCGTTTACGAGCGGGAAACATGGTGGTGCCTGGAGATGGCTTTGGTCAATTCCGATTCCGGAGAAAGCAAAAGCTGGTGTTCTTTTTCGTGTTCGAAAAGTTGAATGATGGACCAATAGGAACAGAGTACAGCTTTCCATTGGCCTGGTCAGTGGTCTCATTGGACAGGTCTTCGATTCGATAAACTATTGGGGCCGGGATTCTGTAGATGTTGTCCATCTTGGCTGAGTTCCTGTGCTTTAACAAACGGTCTAACTTGGCGAAAGTCAAACCTGTAATGACGCCATGCTTTCTTACGTAGTGCGCAGACATACAAACATGTGTTGCTGCAAGTTTACTCGGCCTATTTTATCGGACAACACCCGTGCCTTGTTGGCCACCCACGTGCGATAGATTATAGTTCATATGCTATGATCAAGTTTCGATAGTTCTATGTGATCTATTTGCTGCGAGATAAGATCAAGTCATGTGTGTGCGTTAGGCAAAAAATACAAACAACCCTGAATTTCCCCCAGTCGTGCTGAAAGCGACGACGCACCATGAAAAACTTTATACAAGCAAAGTGAGAACAATTATAAACCCTGAATCCCCCCAGTCGTGATACTAGAAAGCGATGACGCACCATGAAAAACATTATACAAGCCAAATCATTAACAAATTATTTCACCTTATCTCATCTTCATCACCACTAACTACGCCCACGCCATCATAAGACCAGCCACAGCCGCCACGCCGCCCGCGACAAGCCCCGACGGAGCGACGCTAAACGCCTTGCTCTGAGGACTCACGCCCGTCGCACTCTTGCCGAGGTACCAGGAGCCGATATCCGTCAGCTTGCCGGCATTGTTGAGAAAGGGGGCGTTGGCGCCGACGCTCGAGTTCTTGGAGCGAAAGGCGCCAAAGTACGAGTAGCGGCCGATGTAGGACTCCTTGTCAAAGTAGTCGACGGTCTGGTTGAAGAACTGCTGGGTGGGGTTGAGGTCCTGATGGGCAAAGGCGTACTCTGTGATCCAAATCTCGGCGTCGGGCCAGAGGGCCCTGCGCTCGCCAATGTGCGAGGCTAAGCCGCCAAAGTTGTCGTACCAGTGAACGGGCACCACGTCAAAGGTGCAGTTCTTGGTGCCGCCGCCGCTGCTCTTGCTGCTGACGAGCGCGGAGCAGTTGCCGAGAAACTGCTTGAGCCAGACCAGGCCTGCGGGCGCGCCGGTGACGGCGGGCAGACCGAGCTTGACGTTCATGGCGGCGAGGGGCTCAAAGTTGGCGACCCAGGCCTGGGCGGCGATGTGCGGGTCGACATTGCTGCCGCCCCAGGAGTTGGGGGCGTCGGGCTCGTTGAAGGCGAGGGCATGGGTGATGTTGCGCCCCTGCTTGATGAGGCCCTTGACGTCGGCGAGCCACGACGCGTCGCTGGGGTCCGCGCCGACCCCCCACATCATGGGCACAAACTCAAACTGATCCTGCGCCACGTCGGCATAGGCGGGCGACGGGATACTGCCATAGTTGTAGTACCAGGTGAGGTCGATGCCCGGCGGCCGCCAGAGCTTGTTGTCTTGCGGGTACGAGGGATTAGGCGTGAAGACGAGACCGCGCTTTCCAGCGGCGGCGGAGGCGACGCCGACGAGCGCGTAGAGGCTGAGAGCGAGGATCGACATGGTTTAGATCTGTCGGGATGTGGTGTAGCTGAGTGTCGATGAGTGTCGTCGGTTCGATCGGCGTGGGGTGGAATGCCGATCGCAAATGGCGCAGATCAAAGATGAGAAATTCGACAAGATGAAAGATGCGAAAGCGAAAGCGAAAGATGGGGATAGATAGAAGTAATAGAGTCGCTGATTCTGCGCTCCCCTACTCGGCGCTGCAGGTGAAAAGGAGGTCTGCCAAGCAGCCAGCGCGATATCCTTGGGTCGCACGTTGGGGGAAAGCTCGCTCGTAAACGGCCCTTTGTTGTGCGCAACGTATTCGATAGGGTGATGAGAAGACTGATCAATGTACGGATGCAAAAAAGCGAATGACTAAAGACAAGTATGCCGATGCAAGAATAACGATTGTCGAAGAAAAAAAAAACAAGCAAAGGAGTATTTCATGCAGAAGAACAAAAAAAGACAAAGCGCAATGCAAGTACTCCAGCTGAGGAGGAAGCGGCCCCCAACAAGGTTTTTTTCTGGCGGTTTGACAAATCTATTATTGGAGCGCTCCAAACAGGTGGTTTCAATGGGCTTTGACAGTTCTTCAGTGAGACGACTGTGCCTTGATTAGTGGGGTTGGGCCTGCAACATCAGACGCTCAGGAGGATTGATTCGGATTTGGTTGACGAGTTTGGACAGTATGGCATTAGGCTAGTGTACGGATACTGTACAAGCTATTTGTGTGAATGCAGAGAGGCGGTTCTGCGGTAGAACCTTGGCTGGTAGGAAGAGGCTCTGTGAGACAGGCACATGGGCTGCCTTGACCTGAGACTGCGCATTGGCATTCGACGACCACAGCATGACTTGACAATATGCTGACAGGATTGACATCATCTTTCGAAATTCTACGACGCACATTTATATATGCATGTCTCGTCGGTCCTTGCTTCCGGCCTCCCCCTGTCGTGCCGGTCCGGGGTGCCGTCCGGGGCCGTTCCAGCATCGGCGGCGGCGGCTTGTCCTTTTCCAGCGAAACACGAATTTCAAATTCTGCACAGGTTTGATGGTACGGCCAGTCAGTGAATGGTCAACGGCCGCTGGCGCAACCCGCTCAAAGACCGTTGGCAGGTTTATTATTACTCAAGTAAATCAGGCGTCAGCCCCCACGGACCATCACTGGTGGAGTAAGGCCATGGGTGACTTACTGGTATCGCTAGACGTCCATGGAGATGACTCTATCGACAGTTCTAGCATCGGAAGAATCACCAGCATCAATGGAACCACTGATACTCGGAACTGAGGATGCACTCTTCATATTGATGATTTGTCTGCAAAGACGGCGCTGCTTGGACGCGGAGTCCGGAGCTTTTGCTTTAACGGGTAGGGACTGGGTAAGTACCTTGCTATGGCTGGCTTGTGAAGGTCCGGAGTTGGGGAAAATAGTGGCCCGGGGCGGTGGCCGGTGAATGTGAATGTGGTGCCGGCCAAGCACATGGTAATTGAAAACATGAGCAACGAGATGCAAAGGAAAAGAAGAAATGGTAGATGAATCTAGATATTGAAATTGCCAATTTCTGTAGCATTCAAACTTTGACTCTCTTTATCCCGCGCCATCGGAGTTTTGGCGCAAACCTCGGCTGGCCGCATGCTTGCTTAGTCAAGCACCCCGGACCACAACTGGCAGACCACATTGGCCACAAGCTGGCGTAGATTGCCTCGGCTACTCCACAGATCCGGGCTCGGCGTTTGCCATCTGCGCTCGCCTGACGTACATTTGTATCCGGCTCATCCCCTCTCAAGTCCTCTCCCGCATTCATCCTCTTTGCCCTTTTGCATCATCCTATACCCTTTCCCTTTAACCTACATATACATAATTCATCATGGCTGTCGAGCGCATCGGTTCCATCATCAAGCACCTGGCCCCTGGCTCGGCCCTTAGCAGCCTGTGAGTATCATGCGGCATGGACATTTGGAGGAGCTATCACAAGCTAATCGTTTTGTCTCACAGCCAGGCCAAAAACGCCGACGATATTGTCATCACCGTCGCCATTCGCACGCCCCTGACAAAGGCCCGCAAGGGTGGCTTCAAAGATAGCGGCATCGAGTACCTCGCCTACTGCCTGCTCAAGGAGCTCAAGACTCGCTCCGGCATCGACCCTGCTCTGGTTGAGGACTTTGCTTTTGGCAATGTACGTTGTTTCCGCGTTTCATGTAAATCCACATGCTAATTTGTCTCGTCTCTCCAGGTCAACGACCCTCTTGCCGCCTCCAAGATCCGCGCCGCCGCCCTCGCCGCCGGCTTTCCCAACACGGCCGGCGCTTATGCCGTGAACCGCTTCTGCTCGTCGGGCCTAAAGGCCACGGCCGATATTGCCGATTCGATCCGCTCCGGCGCCATCGATATTGGCGTCTCCGTCGGCGGCGAGAGCATGTCGGCCCCCGGCGCGCCCCCCTTCCCCTTCAACGAAGAGGTCATGGAGAATCAGGAGGTGCAGGACTCGCTCGAGCCCATGGGCTGGACTAGCGAGAACGTCGCCGCCGACTTTAACATTACCCGCCAGCAGATGGACGAGTACGCCGCCGAGTCGTTTCAGCGCGCCGAGCGCGCTCAAAAGGCCGGCTGGTTCGATGATGAGATTGTTCCCATCAAGGCCAAGATTGAGGGCAAGGACGGTGAAATCACTGAGATCACCGTCACAAAGGACGAGGGCATCCGCCCCGGCACTACCAAGGAGAGTCTCGCCAAGGTCCGCGCTGCTTTCCCCCAGTGGGGTGAGACGACTACTGGTGGCAACGCCAGTCAGGTTACCGACGGAGGTGTGTATTCTTGACCGCAAATTGTACTTTGTTTCCCAACCCTGCACACTTGCTAACATTATTTTACCAGCTGCCGCCATTCTGCTCATGAAGCGCTCCACCGCTATCAAGCTCGGCCAGCCCATTCTCGCCAAGTACGTCGGCTCGACCGTCGCCGGCCTTGCCCCCCGCATCATGGGTATCGGTCCCTCGGTCGCCATCCCCAAGCTGCTGGCCAAGTACAACATCACCCTCGCCGACGTCGACGTCATTGAGCTCAACGAGGCCTTTGCCTCGATGGCCGTCTACTGCCGCGATAAGCTCAACCTAGACTGGGCCAAGATGAACCCCCGCGGCGGCGCCATCGCCCTCGGCCACCCTCTCGGCGCCACCGGCGCCCGCCAGATCGTCACCGGTCTGAGCGAGCTGCGCAGACAGGACAAGAAGGTCCTGCTCACCAGCATGTGCATCGGCTCCGGCCAGGGCATGGCTGCTCTGTTTATCCGCGAGTAAGTGGAGGACAGTGTCTGGCGAGGGTGCAAAATGATTTACAGGGTTTATTTATGTGTATGAATATCTGGCAAAATGCCTTGGACTACTTGATAGTTGTCATGTTTCAAAACAAAATAATGTTTTCACGACGGACTGGCCTCTTTGACTTGTCGCGCATGTACATGATGCGGGCGTGCGTGGCTCTGGTGCATGGCGTTCGCACGTGTGCTGAATATGCATGCAGTCGGGCGAGCAAACGGCGCGCACAGCGATCACGCGGCGTATACAGGTGGTGCATTATAACCGCAGAGCAGTGTGCCGAATCTGCGCATGAATCTTAGACAAGAATAATATATTGCCCTTTTTTTGGCCTCGTAGCCACACAACCATAATACTGTGTGTCTCATGACCCCCCACAAGGTGCCTGGCTGCGTCCAACGAAGCCGCCCAAAAAACAATGACCAGTCGTGCCAGTGCCATCCCAGTGCCCACTATAAACCCTGGATCGCCCGCTGAGACACAGCCTCTCACGGGGCCTGGAGAATCAGCAATTAGCATTACGCCCCACTGTAAAGTATCAGGTTACAAGGGCGTCCTTGGTCTCTTATTGAGGGGGCCAGACCGAACCTTGGGTCAATTCTCTTCTCGTCAAGTCATTTCCTCCCTCACGTTTCCCTTGAATTGCTCTGCTCTTTCTTGTTCTTATTCTGCCTGATGGATCAACCTTAGTCGAAGCAGGAGGGCATTCGCATCGAGCAGCGGACTCGAGCGTCGGGATAAAAAAACAACTAGTTACCCGTCTCACAGAAATCTCCGCGGGTCTGCCACGGGCCAAGATCAAAAGGAAAAACAACAACATTGACGGCCAAATACCCGAAACCAAGTCACCATGACTGGACGAAATCCAACGCGGCCTGGCAGCGGCAGCTCGTCTCCGCACCCTCATCAGCCTGCCCAGCCTAGTACCCTGCGGCAGAGCCACACGCCCGCGAGCCGCCCCGTCAGCTACGTCGGCATCGACGACGACGACAAATCCGACGACGATGCTGACTATCAAGTGCCCGCCCCCTCGGACCGCCGCGCCGGCGCCTCCGAGGACACCCCGTTGCTCATCACCGCGACCGAGACCAGCGCGCACCCCGGCGAGTGCGACCACGGCACCTTTAGCCCCCGCGCCTCGACCCCGATGGGCGCGCAGGAGCTCGAACGCCACATTGACCGCATGCAGGGCTCCGAGGACTGGAAGTCGTGGCTGAAGCAGCGCATCCGGACCAAGAAGATGGGCACGTCGAGCGAGCTCGCGCAGCGAGCGGGCGTCCGCGACGACCCAGTCATGTATGGTGGCAGAAGACGGTGAAGAGCAAGGCAGCAGCGGCGGCTAACAAGAAACCTTAGGTACCTGTCATATTACGTGCCCTGCCTGATTTGGATGCGAAAATACAAACTGTCCTATCTGCAAGGCGATGTTGTAGCGGCCATCACCATGGCGTCCTTTTACCTGCCCATGGCCCTCTCGCTCGCCGCCAACCTCGCACACGTGTCGCCTCTCAACGGCCTGTACTCGTTCGTCTTCAACCCCTTCATCTACGCGATCCTCGGCTCCTCGTCGCAGATGGTCGTCGGCCCCGAGGCGGCAGGCTCCCTGCTCGTCGGCTCCGTGGTCAAGTCCAGCGTCGACGCCGGCGGCCTCGAGGACAACGACCTCGTCCACACGCAGATTGCGGGCGTCGTCGCCGGCATAGCGGGCGCCATGGTCCTAATTGCCGGTTTGGCGCGCCTCGGCTTCCTCGACTCCGTCCTCAGCAGGCCCTTCCTGCGGGGCTTCATCAGCGCCATTGGCTTCGTCATCGCCGTCGACCAGCTGATTCCCGAGCTTGGTCTGGGCAGACTCGCAGACGATCTGGGTGTCAGCCACAGCAGCAGCGTGGAAAAGATTTACTTCATCGTCGAGCACTGGGAAGAGGTGCACCATGCCACCTTTGCTGTTGCGGGAGTCAGCTTCTTGGTTATCATGTTCTTCCGGTCAGTTGCGCTCTTCTCTCAGCCATACAATCCGAACTTTTTGAGTTAACAGGCATGCAGTGAAATGAAACGTCGCTTGGAACCCCGGTACCCCTCTGTCGTGTTTGTTCCGGACCGATTCGTTGTCGTTGTGGCTTCTGCCATATTGTGCTGGTACTATGAGTGGGACAGAAGCGGCGTCGAGATTCTCGGCGCCGTAAAGTCGGCCACCGGAACCCTTTTTGCCTTCCGTTGGCCGTTCAAGCTCTCTCACATGCGTCACATACGCTCTGCCATGTCGACCTCGTTTCTCATTGCCCTGCTCGGCTTCTTTGAGTCGTCTGTTGCGGCCAAGAGTCTCGGCAACAGCAGCATACCCGGCATGGAGCTCAGTGCCAATCGCGAAATGATTGCTCTGGGCGTAGCAAACGTCGTCGGCTCTTGCTTCATGAGTCTTCCTGCATTTGGTGGCTATGGACGCAGTAAAGTCAACAAGACGACGGGCGGCAAGACGCCCATGAGCTCCATTGTGCTGAGTTTCATTTCCCTACTCTCCGTGCTTTTCCTCTTGCCATACTTTTACTTTCTGCCGAAACCCGTTCTGTGCTCCATGATTTCTGTCGTTGCTTGGTCGCTTATAGAAGAGGCGCCGCACGACATTAAATTCTTCATCAGGATCGGCGGCTGGACTGAGCTGGGTCTCATGTCCATCATCTTCCTGTCCACCATTTTCTACTCGCTGACTCTCGGCATGGCGCTGGGCGTCGGCATCTCGCTGCTCATGGTCATCAAGCACAGTACGCGCCCTCGCATCCAGATTCTCGGCCGCATCCCCGGCACGCAGCACTTTGAAAACGCCGAGGCCGCGCCGCACAATCTCGAGTTCATCGAGGGGTGCCTCATTGTCAAAATTCCCGAGCCGCTCACCTTTGCTAACACGGGCGAGCTCAAGTCGCGCCTGCGCCGCCTCGAGCTCTACGGCACGCCCGCGGCGCACCCGGCGCTGCCGCGCATCCGCAGCCACGACGCCAACCGCAACATCATCTTTGACATTCACGGCGTCACGTCAATTGACGGCTCTGGCACGCAGGTCCTCGAGGAAATTGTGCGCAGCTACCGGGAGCGCGGCGTTCGCGTCTTCTTCTCGCGCATGCCCGGCGGCGCGAACCATCCCGTCTGGCACCTCATGGTCAGCAGCGGCATCGTGCGCCTCTGCGGCGAGGACCACTTTGTCAAGAACGTGGAGGAGGCGCTGCTGATGACTGAGTACGAGGAAAGCATCGAGGATGCTAGGAGTAGCCTTGCTTGAATTGATGACGTGGACAGGCAGCATGTGACACGGCTGATTGATGATTTGCACTGAAATTCGATTCTGCGTTATGTTTCCCCAAAAAGCGATACAAATAGATTCTGACATTGTCATGGAGAATGAGGGTTCGGCGGCTAGAGTAGATCTTGTTTAGCATTATAGTACATGACGTGACCCGAGACTATATTTATAATTCATTTTGAGATTCATCTATGCAATTACACTCGGTACTGACTGAGGATATGTTGTGTGGTTCTCACATGGCTGCTTTCGAAATCCCAGATATGTGAGCATAAATGACGTGGGCCAGGATCTTACCTGTAGAGTGTCTCACATATGAAATTCCAAGGAAGACAATGCCCTGAAATCACTATGGTTTTACCTTGATCGTTTTTCGAACCGTAACCAATGGCGGCTAAATGTAGTTGGCAACTAACTACCTACATGCTGAGGGGGGCAAGGGTTTCTATTTCCTGACAAGTATACAACTCCCTTGCCTTGGTTTCTCATTCATGACATCGATGTAGGCAGCGCTCTCTGATGATGGCATTATACTTGCCTAGATGGTTTTCTCCTCATAAATCTACTAATAATAAGTTGTTGTCTAGAAAAGCCCCCCCAAGCCTTTGGGGTGATCGCCCAGTGGCACCCACAGTGACATGCCGCTAAGCTCAGTGTGCCACACGCGTGGGTGCCCGTCAGGGATGGAAATTTCGAGGCCCCTCCAAAGGCGCGTTATCCCAACTTTTACATCATCAAGCACACGCAAAACAACTCACTGATTGCCAGCTACCGATTGCCATCTCGAGCGGACGACGATACTCACACATCGCCACAGCTAGGGATGCATCAACAATATCTGGCTTTTTCATAGACCTTGCGATGGATTCGGAGCCCACCCGGCCGTCGGAGCTCGACGAGTCGCAGTCGTCCAAGCTGTCCAGCATCAACCCTAGCGACATGGACAGCGGCAGCGACAGCGACAGCTCTAACGGTGGCGCCTCTGAGGCGGCGCCCCAGGTTGAGTGGCTCGCCACCGGCCGTCAGCGTCGTTCCACGGCCGGCAACCGCATGAAGTCGATGCTCGCCAACGAGGAACCCGATTCGGATCTCGAGCTGCTTTTTGCCGAAGATGACGACGACCAGGGCTTCTCTGACGCCGGCGAGCACATCTCGGACGTGCAAATGGATTCTTCCTCCGATGACGACGACAACAACGACGACGACGACCTCCAGGGCGAAAAGGAGCTTGATCGGCAGGCCAAGGAACGCCGTGCCGCACAACGAAAGCGCAAGGCGCAGGAAGCGATCCCGGCCAAGTTTCGCAAAAAAGTACGCATCGACACGAGCAACTCCACGCCGCGATCCTCTGTCGCGCCCTCGACGCCGCTTACGAGCCAGCCCCGACCAAAGAAGAAGAAGAAGTCGGAGCGCGCCTCGTGGCTGCCCTCGGTCACCGATATGCCCACACGCGCGTCGTCGCGGCAGACGACGCGGCTCTCCAAGGAGCAGCTGCACGCGCAGATGGAGGAACGCGAGGCCAAGCGATTGAAGCAGCTGGCACAGATGCAGAAAAAGGCGGCGCGTCTCGAGGCCCTCAAGAAGCCGCCCATGACGCAGGAGGATCGGTTGCGCGAGGCCGCCCTCGTCGAGGAGCGCAACAGCAAGAGTCTCAACCGCTGGGAAGAAGCCGAGAAGCAGCGCGAGGAGGAGCGCAGGGTCAAGCTCGCCGCTCTGCACGAGCGCACGCTCAGCGGACCGGTGATGACGTTTTGGAGCGGCAAAGGTCGGTTCGGTGACGGTTGGCGCAGGGGTGAGGGTATACACGTCGCGCTTGAGGAAAAGCCGAAAAAGGCGAAAAGGGAAAAAGTGGTCAAGGAAAAGGGCAAGAAAAAGGACGATGCAAAGGATAGTGTAAAGGAAGAGAATGCCGGAGAGACGAAAATAAAGACTTTGCAGGGTGCGGACACGGCAAATCCCCCAGCTACAGGAGATGGTCAAGACGCGAATACAGGTGGAAGTGGCGAGTTGAATCCTGACGCCGGCAAGGAAACAACTAAGTTAGGTGCAGCAGCAGAAGGCGTCTCCAAAGACACGGCCATGGCGGATGCCCCAGATGCACAAACGAAAGAAACTACTCCATCAGCAACACCAGCAGGCCCGGCTGCCAACAGCCCTACAGAAGCCAAAGCTGCTGACGATGCGACAAAAGACGCGGTCGTAGACGTCTCGACGGCAACAGAGGGCGCAGAAAAGTCGACTGCCGGTGAGGCTGCAAGTCAAGATGGCGCCACAGAACGGAAATCTATGGAACCGAAAGCCTCGTCGGCAATACAGTCTGCCGAAGCCGTCGAAGCGCCTTCGAAAGAGCCTGACTCTGAAGCAACTACGCCATCAAAGCAGCCCGCAGAGGCGGCATCTAATTCAAAAGAGGCAGAAACACAAGTGCCGGTTGTCGTGGAGGCTCAAGAGGGTGCCACTTCTTCTGGATTTGGGGACAAAGAGCCTCAGTCGCAACCAGCTTCCACAACGCAGCTGACGAGTGGTACTCGTGCCACCACAGGAACAGGTACTATGCCGGCCACAGGCGGAGAACGACCTCCCAAGACGACTCCCCTGCAGCCGATTGAGAACGAGTCACTGCCCGCAAGCAAGGTGGTGAGCCAGATTCAGTCGGAGGCAGCCACGCCACAGCCAGAACAAGTCCGTTCACCCCTGGACGGGCTCGCAACAACTCGTGATGCCATCATTTACCAAAATTTCGACTCGAATGCCATAAAAGACAAGGGTGTGCAAACGCAGGTTCTTTTTGGCCGGAAGATGAGCCGCTTGCCAAGTACGTATATATCTATCGGGCAAGCAAATTCGGCACGATTGCTAATCAGATACAGAACCTACTGCTGCGCCAATATGCCCCATTACTTGTAATACAGCCCGGTATCGTGACCCAAAGACCAATCTACACTTTTATAGTGCCGCTGCCTTCAAAGAGCTCCAGCGTGTACGATCGGGTGAATACCGCTGGAGCAGGCTGCTTGGTGCGTGGGTCGGCAGCGGCACATGCGCAGCTCGAGGGGTCCCTGAGAGATTCCTCAACCCTTCGAGGTGCCCGACGCTGGAAGAAGTTGAGCGCATCGAACGCAAAAGGAGTGAGAAGGAAAAGCTCAAACTACAGCAGGCAGAGGACGAGAAGAAGGCCAGTGAGAAGAAGACGACTGCGTCTGACAAGCATACGAGTGGCAACGGCGCTCCCGCACCGCCTAGTGGTGGTGCGACAGCTGCGCAAGAAGATACGTCTGTTGATGTAAAGGTGGAGGATGCTGGCGGCACAGAGGTGAAAGCGCCGTCCGTGGCTGCATAGGATGCATGCTACTGTGTACCAAAAGAGAACCAGGAGGAGGCTGGAGAGGTCTGGGCAGAAAAGGGCCGGCGCAGACCTTGAATGTAACATGATATTAGCTGCAGAAGATGCTAGACGATGGGCAAGGCGTTTACGGGAATGTGTACAAAAACACACGACTTTTTTTTTCGGATTCAATTTAGATTCTTAATCGGCAGTGGGCAATGGAGCAATACCATCTTGGCGGCGCAAATACTTTTGCGCTTTTTTGTATACTAGCTAGGATTGGAGAGCGGCAAGATAGCGATAGGGAAGGGAACGAGAGAAGGAAACAATACGAGAAAATTGATCTTGTCAAATTCGATGCCGCTTGCGAAGCCTCTGCCCCAAGGAACCCTCTGAGAAGGCAAGAATAAAGGAAGAAGGCGTTGCCATTTTGCCTTTTGAATGCATCTCCTCTCATAGCCTCGCTTATTAGTACTCGAGGAGCACACTGCGGCATTGGCCAGCTAGAATGGCGCAGGCGGTGAGATTCACAACTGACGTGATTCCACCAGGGCCAGCAGCTCCGACTGAGTTGGAACTGATCAATTCGATGTCCCGTTATCTCACTTTGTCCGCGACCTAAATAAGGGCTTTCTTCCGCCTCGAGGCCTCACCCGCTCAGGAAATCTCATACCCCCTTCGCCTACCATTCTTGCTTCTGCGTAGAATCAACAGCTCGCAGAGGACATATCTGCTGCACTTGCGTCGCCATGGCACATGACGAGGACGTTGCCGACGCTCGCCGTCGAGGGACCCCCGAGATCAGCTCAATCGCCGCGATTGCATTCATCTTCATCATTGTTGTAATCGAAGATTATCCATAGCTCGACACGCCTGTGTGTATTCTCTTCTTCGTCATCGTCATGAGCCTCTTGTATGTCTGATCCCAGTGATATTATGTTAACGTCATCTCTGCTATTCACAGGAATTAATGCTATTGGTAGGGGTTACAACGTTGCGATGGACCTGATTATCAGTAGGTCACGCTCTGGCTGGACACTCTGGGGCTCTGGCTTTTGCCAAGGCCCACGAGTACAACATCAACGGTCAGACAGAAACTGACATCTCGGATCAGAAGACGCGGTTGCATTTACGCAGAGATCCCGCCGCGTGCCATGTATCGTGGCCAGACGCTAAGCACAGTCATTATTTTTCGCACTGCAGTGGAATTTAGACGGTTGTGTGTGAGCAGACACACGAAAATATGGGGAGATTCGAATATACTTTTACATATCTGCTTAAAAAAAAACTACTTACATATCAAGGCCAAAGTCGTCTCTGGTGCTAGTCTTGTAATAGTCGCGGCGTCTTGGTAGCGCAAAGGGCTCGGAAAATGAGGCATGTGCTCGGAACTCGTACAGTCGTGCTGCGTGATTCTACAATTCTACGAATGCGTAGGAGTACTCACGTTGGACTCGGGCGCTGGCGAAACCCGAAATGGGTGCACAGGACAAGTTCGTGAGCAGTAAATGCGGTTTGCTCAGCTTGGCAGTTCGTATACGGCGTGTCCAGGATTGAGTGCACATGGGACGAGAGCAGTACATGGCGGAAAGGATACGGGAAGTGTGATGTACAGGGTTATACATAGAGAGGGCCAGATGATTATTCTGGTTGATGAATACGCGGGGCGGGCGTGTTGATATCTGCTGTGCTATCTACACTCACAAGTGCGGATAGGCCGACCAGATACTCGGCCAAAACGGATAAAGGGCGGAGATTTAGGACCGCTGTGTTATTAATACTTGTTTGGCCGTTGTTTCGGTGGCTGAAGGGCACCTCCTGGTCAGAGAGCGCTTGCCAATCAACTTGGCTGCGACAGTGACGACACAGGGCTGACTTGCCCGCACTGCGTCTTAATTACTCCAGAATCCGTACGGGGTATTGATATGAATTTCTGCAATAATGAACAGGGAGTGAGGGGTTTGCAGCCCGCCACTCGAGTAATTCTGGGTACAGGGAATGAGACCTAGGAGCCGGGAAATTACCAGCGAGCAAAGGCAGCTCAGTAGCCAAGGGCTACGAATACAGGCTACAGCAGGCGCCGAGCAGGACTAAATGATGCAAGATGGCAAGCGTTGCAAGCATCAGGCATGATGCATGGCGTTGCAACCGCTTGACTATTGGTCGTTGGTCCGCTCCTGTGCAGCGGGGAGGAGGGCGTTGACGAGGATTCTCCATGCAGCGGGCCAGTCGGATGCAGAGGCAAGGTGGACTGGGCGGCTGGGCATGACTGGTCCAGCTGGTATTTGGCTGCATAGTGCAGATTACTGTAATAATAGCACGCTATCATGGCGAGCCAGTCGGGTGCAAAGGCAAAAGCCGTCTCCAGCTGGCATTTGCCCACCGTGCGTGCGTGCCTAACCTACCAGTACGCACAGTTGCGCTAAGCCACACGCGGAGTATCATTGTCCACATTAGCCACATTACTCCTCACTAGCTTAGCTCGCGCCACTTTTTTGTCCAGCCTTTCTCAAACTGTCTTGCCCAATCCACGATGAAGATCTCGACAATTGCGCTACTAATTAGTACTTTGACCGCAACCCTCAGTCCTCCTTGGCCCGCCTCCCCCCTCCCTTACGCTTTACTGCCCCTCAGTTCAGCTACCCATGGCCAGCGCATCTATGCATTTCCGCCAATCGCCGCCATCGAGGATGCCATCCATCTCCAGTGCGTCGGGATTGAGGCTCGCCGTGATGCTCCTGGCTGGGCTTCGATGCAACAAAAGTTCATCAACAGCCATCATCAATCCATCATGCATCGAAAAGCAGTACAACCTTGATATACCTTTTCTAAACAGGAAAAAAAGACCGAATATAACCCCGAATACTGATTTTCTCGCAGCTGTACCACGTCCGCGACCCTGTGCAAATCCGTTCGTCTGTGACAACGGCCCAAGCTCTTAGTCCACCTTTTAAGATTACCCAAGGTCCTCGCTACCACGGCGAATCCGTCCTAGAAAGCTAGAAAGTGCCCATCGTCACCATTAATTACCAGTACATGCGTACAGACCTTGACCGTTCATCCGTCCCATCTTCGGTCCCGCCTCTTGGACAGGAGTTGCCTATGCCACATCTTGCATGACGCCTTCATCAACGTACCTTTCCGTCTATCGTTCTACATTGTTTTTTCTGCAACTTGCAGCTTCACTTTTGGTGCATTCTGGCAATTAGACGACCTACAGACGACTGGCGTCGCCGATCCGCCGCAACGAGGACCCATGTTTCAAGTACTAAATGCCATTCAGCTGAGCCGCAGCTGAGAGAGTCTGTCAGTTCGCCTTTAAGGAAGCCAGGCCACCCTGGTTACTTTCTTGCGCTTCTACTCAGAATATCTTTATTCTCATCTCGCTACGTCGTCAACCGATTCGCCCCCGTCGTCCTCATCATTGTATTGTCGGTCGCTAGCCAAGGCCTTATCACCGTGCTCGCTCGTCCCATCAGCCCAGCAACTCCAATCGTACGACGGAGGGGCCGCTTCTTCGCCCGGTCTCTTTACAAAAAGACAAAATACCGGTTCTTTGCTGTTTTTCTTGTGCTTATTCGATCCAACCATTTACCAATCGCGCATCACAAAGTCGAAACGTTCATTCTATTTCCTTATATTAAGGCCTCGAGCCCCGGCTTTACCAGGGTGCTCTCAACCCACGATTCCGAAACACGTTTCGCGCCCCGGGTTGCTCGGGAGAGCCTTCGAATAGCGCGCATTGCCATTCTGGCTTTGCAGTATTGTTTGGAAAGCAAAATCTCCGCGCTTGGAATCTCTTGACAATTTTCATCTCTTCTCAACCTCTTCTGCTTTGCATTTGCATACAAGCGAGGCGTCTGTCTCCATCGCCGTTATGGACCCCTCAAGAACTCTAGTTGCATTCCTTTTGTAAGTTGTTAGCTGCCCCTGGGCGCAGATAATGTCTCGCATTCGCCCTTTGTTCCCTTTCGACTCGAACCCCCTTCAACAACCAATCGAGTCGCGCGGAATTGCCCATTGTCTTGTGTCGCCGCAGACTGCGCAATCAGGCAAGCTCCATTCAATGCCTATCTACCTATTAGGGCCCTTCATTGACGAGGCGCCGACCGATCCCCGTCCTTTGAAGATGCGCCGTCCGAGACAACTGCAAGCCAGGCCTGGCAATATTCCGCGTTCATCCACCGCCTCGCAACCAAGATGTATGCAGCTTGCCTTCATCGATGAACAGGTTCCGCCGTCGCCTGTCTTGACTGGACGCGGTGTGCAGATCGATGTAGGTGCACACGTGTCAGGTCTGACTCGCTGGTCATTGATTGGGCCAATGGACAATTTATTGGCATCAAGCAACGCATGTCTGGTTGTTCAAGTGCGCACTGACAGGCTGAGCTGTTTGCCTCGGCGACTTCGTACGTCGCCGACGGCTGCAAGCCTTGCAAGCCACCAGCTGACCGCAACATCGTGGGGCCAATATTTCAATCTCCCTCGCTGGAATTCACTTTGCTTCATGAGTCCAATACAGGACGTTTTATCAAATACACTTTCCACGACATTTCCATTTTGCTGACAATGGCATTTCAACTCATAGTGAGACGGATCCATCGGTCACCACTGTCCACTTGATTGGATCGTGGGACGGCTTTTCCTCGTCGTATCCCATGGATCGCGACGCCCGGCGCGGTCGCGGTCATTGGCGAGGCTGTCACTCCCTCCAAGACCGTGTTTGCTGCGGCGCTGGCAGTCGATATAAGATGCACACTGGCCTTGCCATGGGCCACACCTACTACTATTACGTATGTTCCTCGTAGTTTGCTCCCCTCACCACCATCACCGCCTCCACCGACCTGGCCGCCAGCTAGGACCACTGCGCAGACTCTTCTATGCCCATTGCTTCTTTGTTACTCGTTTAAGATGCTGACAAGGCTGTCCGCCGGCCTATGTAGTACGAAGTGAACGGTTCGACGGAAACGTGCAATCCTGCGTTGCCTTTTACCACGTCCTGCCCATACCTTCCTGGCCAAAAGGTCAATACTCTATATATACCACGAGAAGGCACCAGCCGCACTCGTCGTGCCTCACTTACATCCTTATCCGAACAGGACTTTCGAACCATGGATCCCCGCTCCAAGTTTGTCACGCCGCAGCCCGCTGCTCCTTCCTTTGCCGAGATGTCTAAGCGCCGCACGGGTACCGCTGCTCCCGCCCTCTCCACGAATTTTGTGCTTTCCAAAGACCGTCCGGAGTCGGCCACCTCTCCTAAATCTCCTTGGAGACGCTTCTTTCACAGACCGCTCATTTGCCGTTCACCAGAGAGCCGTGACCGCTCAAACAAAGGTGCCGACCACGGCAGCCTCATATCCGCCACCTCGAACTGCGACCCTAGACCTCTTTCAGCTTCGGAGGGTGCCAACACACGCGACATCTCCCCCGCATCGCTACGCCGGCTACTTGTCGAGGAGGTGGACACATTCAATCGGCCAGTCTCGCGTGGTAGCCTTTCCCCATCAGCCCGCGCTCGCACACCACCCCTCGACGTACTGGATCAGGTCGATGAAGAAGATGACGACAACTTTGTTGGAGTGTCGGATGATTTCTCATTCTATGCGGTAGAAGAGCCTTTGTTCACAACCCGGCTCTCTCCGCCACCGTTCAGGAGGGATCCGGCTACGAGCTCTTCTGCTCAGACCGTGGTGCCATCACCTCGGAGCCTGCGGCCCGCTCTTCAAAGCGCCGAGGATGTGTCAAACGGCCTCTTGATATCGCCCACGCGGCACCAACCTCTTGCAAAGTTATCGATGCCGGGCAGCCCGAGTCTTTCCTCTCGGGATACTTTGCACTCGAGATGCCCTTCATCCACTCTGTCAAGTGCCATGAACTCGCCCGCCTCTCCGACGCTTGAAGATTTTCCCTTGTCGAGCGACATTTCGTCGTTTGATGGTGAGTCTCAGGATGACGACAGTGAGCGGTTTTCATGCCCTGGCCATGAAGATGTGCGTGTCGGCCATGTAACAGCACGCACCAACAAGCATGTCAAGGGTCCATCGACGGCGTCTTTTTCAAGATATCGCCTGCCGCAGCTGACATTTTCGACGGATAAGCTACCTGGTGCAGAGGATAGATTATCGACAAGCCCTCGCTTCACAACCTTGACGTCGCCGCTGCTGCTGCCTCGCTCCGGTCAGCCTGTGAGCAGCAACGGCGACTCCAATCTACTGGGCTCGAGCCTGGGCCCGGGTCTTGACGACTTTGCCAGCGAGCTTAGCTGGCTGACCGACTCGATCACGAGTCGGCGCTAGGCCCTCACAATAATGCCTCGACGTTTACTTGTGCTTTTTGAATCTTTTTCTTGCATGCTCTTGCCAGGCATGCTCAGCGTCATTGCTTTTCTCGCTACATTTTTGCACATGATTGATACCTATTTGCTGCTGTTTTCATTTTACTATCGACTTACATTGCTTAATCTTTATTATACGCAAAACATACTATAAAGTCTTGTCTAGCACCTCGATGGTGACTGGACGTACATAGAACCAACAATGAGAGATATATTGCTACTACTACTACCTATTGCCTTGCCGTGACTGTGAAAGATGGCAGCTTTGTGGTGAAGGGTGGTGCTGTATTGCCATGGTATTGGCAGCTCGACATTTCCGTCCATGCCTAAATTGAGTCAAGCAATGCAAGTGTCCATGTTCAAATTGGTGTTGATTCGAAATTATGTGTATATAAAAAAGACGAAAAATTCCTATTCAGACAGACCCAACGACATCGCCATGCTATAAAAGAAACGAGAGTGTAATGGTTCAAAAAAATGCCGAGTCTGGATGAACAAAGCCCGGACACGAAAAGAAGAAGAAGAAAAATATGATACAGGAAGAGAAGATGCAAGTAGCATGATACCTCCAACAGAGGGCTAGTTTCGTGCATGAAGTGGGTAACAGGACCTGTGCCGGGGCAGGCCAAGTCTCACATTATTATAGTATTATGAGGTGTTTGCCGCAGCCAATTCAATCCAGCAAAGGAAGAAAGCGAACGAGGCCCGAATATGAAGTTGGGATGCAGCAGCAAAAAAAGGGGAAAACCCCCCAAGGGGGACAAAAAAACACCGCAGACCGACCCTGACCGAACCTCATGATCCAAAAAAAAAGTAGATGGGAAACAAGAGCCAATTCATAAACAAGGGGAAGCCCCGATCAGCATGGTACTTGTAGTGACACGCGAGAGCGAGGGAAACAAATACAGGGCAAAATAAAAAGCGCGATTCGTCGTCAAGTATAGGCAGCTTCGATGGGCTGTTTATTTCGGGGCCGCGGCCGCCGACTTTTCAGCGGCGCGCTTCTTATCGGCGAGGCGGTTGGCGCGGGGGCCCTTGTATTTTGTGCTGAGAATGCCGTCCCAAAAGGTGAAGAAGGGCTGGGAAAAGTTGGTCTTGATGCCCCAGGTCTGGTGGTGGATGTCGTGGTAGGCGGCGTTGTTGTTGGTGATGAGCTGGAGAGGGTCCCAGGGAAAGGCGTAGCCGCAGTGGTCGTCAATGGTCTTCATGGTGGAAAAGGTGAAGAAGCAGGTGCCCTGGAGGGTGGTCATGCCGGTGATTTTGAAGCCGATGCCGGCGCCGAGGGTGTCGAGAAGGAAGCCCTCAAAGGGGTGGTTGTAGAGGGCCCCGTAGGCGTAGGGGACGTAGAGGCGATGATGGCGCGAGTGGAAAGTGGTGTAGAGCCAGCGGTTCATGTGCATGAGGCGATGCAAAAAGTACTGCCAGGTGTCGAGAATGAAGACGGCAACGAAGAATTGCAGGGCGGGGACGAGGACGTGGTAGATGAGGCGGGCAACGGCCATTTCCCAGGCGGCAAAGACAGGCACGTCGGCGTCGGTCTTGAGGAAGGGGTAGTAGCCGCCGGCGACGGCACCGGCGAGCAAGGGGTGGGCAGCGGCCATGTTCTTGGAGATGGCGGTGGCGTTGAGGCCGACGAGGGCGAGCAGGCCCGGGACGGCGCGCTGGGCGAGACGCACGCGGGTTGCCCAGACGGCAACATCATAGCCGTCCTTGCCAACGTACTCGGGCGGGTCGGCGAGCTGGAGGAGGGCGCCGGTGACGACCTGGATGAGCTGCTGGATGACGACGTCGCGGGCGACCTCGTAGCGGGAGGCGTGGTTGCGGCGGGCAATCTCGTCGGGGGTGTGCAGGCGGTACTGGGGGAAGAGGTCGAGCGTGTCAATGGTGTGGAAGAAGAGGCTCATGGCCCAGTAGACGACGACGGGCGCAACGAGCGACAGCCAAAAGTCGGGGCACCACGACCAGAGGTCGGCTCGGGGCTGGAGATCGTAGGCGGGCAGCGGCGGGAGCGCCGTGTCGAAGAGGGTCGCGTTGCTGGCCATGACGGAGGCGGCGGACGCGGAGAGGCTGGCCGAGGTGGCGTTGACCATTGCAAGGCGGGTTTTCTTGTGTAGTTTGTTTGATCGGGAGGGGGGCCGAGGATGAGAGAGTTCGGGGTAATCAAGGATCACGGTCGCGTAGTTGTGAATCGACTCGCAGAGAGGCTTCTTTCTGCTGCGGATGCGAGGACGAGGATAGAGCAATGTGGCGCGCGGCGCGTTTGTCCCGCGATGAAGATATCACCATGCAAACAAGAAGGAGTTAAGATGACGTGGTGGCGAAAATGAAAAAAAGGAGCGTAGTTCGGAAGCAATGGATCCAAGTCGTGCGCGGTCGGCTGCGGGGAGGGCAGGGGAAAAAAGTCGAAATCGTTAATCGTTGTGCAACCCGGAAAATGCGAGCAGTCTTGAATGTCGGAGATGCAACAAGTCGGGAGAAAAAGGAGCGTCACAAAGACTTTGATGGAAATTGAAGAGGAGGGAAAGAAAAAGCGTCGCAGCCGGGGGTGGATCGCTGAATTAAAGATGCCCTCGGGCTACCTACCTGCCTATTATTTACAGGTGACCAACTAAATATTTACCACGGGCGCAACCGCGTTCAGTAGTAAATATCATTACAAAGTACTGCTTTTAGCCTAGCATCCCAGTTTTGGCATGTTTTCAAAGGACTTTCCAATTCATTCTTAATTTTTTTTTTTTTTAACTGGATCTATTTCCTTGTTCGGAACGGAAGCTCGGAGATGCCAAGCGGGCATGTCGTCGCCTCTTGTTCAAAAAGTGGCCCAGCATTCACGCCTTTTCCCCTGACTAATAACTAAACTTGGTTGTAAAAACTTGTGACGGTGGCGGGATGTTCTGTTTATTCTTCAGCATGTCGAGTTGAACATGCATCAACAAGTCAAAGGAGTCTACAGATGAAATTACAACGGTCAAGGGAATCACGGTAGGGCCGGAGTACATGACCAGAGACATGCGGGTAAACGGATGACGTGGTTGCCCTCAACAGCCAAGCCCAAGTCCCCATCAAAAAGGTGCATTTGGCTTTGATTAACTTTGCCTCTTTACCTCTTTTTATTACTCCCCAGCCTTGCAACTCGGTGCTCGCTTGCTTCTCAGCTTGCGGCTTGGAAATGACACCACTTCGGCAACCCAACTTCCAGCCCACCCCCATGTGTCGCCCTCTTTCATGCGTGTCTGGCATGTCGCTCCTCCCCTAACAGGGAACGCGAGAACGCGGATTCGAATCTGATAACGTCGACCACCCACTTGCGGGCCACACCCACATTTGGGCCACCATTTTTGGTGTAGCTATACTAAAATAGAATCTTATATAATAAAATAGAGAAAAGTTTTATAATTATTTAAAAATATATATAAAATAGCTTAAATAAGTAACTTTTATATATAAAATTTTTATAATATAGATAAATCTTAATAAATTAATATAATTAGTTAAAGTTTTTTTTTTAAAAATGTTAGGCTTTACTAAGAAAGTACTAGTAATCCTTAATACTTTAATACTAATTTTAAAAAATTAAGGAGATTTTTTTAAATTCTAAAAAATTTTAGTATAAGCTATTTATATAGATTAAAATCTTATATTTTAAAATCTAGTCTTTTTTAATAAATAGTTCTTTAGTTATTAAAACTAAGTTTAAAATAAGAAGAGAAAAAAAGAAGAAAAAATTACTTTAATTTATAAAATATTATTAAGATTTTTTATTATAAGCTAAAATTTATAAAGTAAAATTATATAATCTTATAGTATTCTACTATATTTATTATATAATTCTTTATATTTACTAAAAAATACTTATATAAGAAAAAGAAAAAGTTAAAATTACTATATAATTTACTAGGGAGAGGTTTTCTTTAGCTTTAACTAGTTATTACTATTTTATAAAAATTTATTTATTTTTAAAAAGAAGATTTAAAAAGAAGATAAATATTATAAATAAGCTCTATATTATTTTATTATTAATTTTATATAATTATTAGAACTATAGTAGGGCTAGAAAGTCTAGTTAAAAAAGGTGTGTTTTTACGTTTTTTGGTGGGAAGAGGTGGCCCACAAGGGGGTGTGGCCCACAAGTGGGTGCCCGACGTTAACTCAGTACCTGCGTCTGCCCCCTAACGCCCCCTAACGCCCATTTCAAAATCCGTTTGATAGCAGTCCGATCCGAGCCATAGTCCGAGGTGGGGTGATTCTACGCGTAAAGCAGCAGAGCAAGCCACTGGTCAGGGGCTTTGATGCGGCCATCACCTGGGGTCGAATTTGAAACAGTCATCGACAGCTCTCTTTTCGCAGTCTTGGTCCCATCTGAATCATGTAACTCAGTGCATGCCGTCCGGAGCATCTGGCAAAAGCCCGCGACAGCTAACAAATAGCCCACAACAGCTAACAACATGACAATGTAATCTCTCAAAGCCAAAGATACATTCTTCATGATCAAGGCCGCAGATCTACTCGGAAGGACTTTACTAGAACACCTCTTTCGCCCCTTTCGCGGCCCCGATTTGGCCTTTTACGCTCGTCGCAAACTTGCAGGTAGAGCCGTTGCTGCTCGTCGTCGCTGTCTTATGCTTTGCAACCTGTGAGCATTTTCACACCCCTCTTCGCCGATCTTCTCGCCCTTGGTGAGCCAAAGTTGACCAATGATTATGAAAAGCTACAAAATATCATTGTATCCCCCTGGAGCAGCCACCCGAGACTGCTGATGTTTTTCTGTTGTCACAAGAGTTGACATGCGCTTTGCCCACATCAACAAGAGCCCGAAGCGCATCCGGATGACCATTCTCAGCGGCTACAAGTGTTTTCGTTTCCCTTTCCCATTTATGGAGTTGATATTCACCTTACCAGTCTCGACAAGTAATCTGACTTTCCTTGTCTCCCCTTTTTTGGTAGCTAATGAAAGCGCTGACATTCCGTACACGCTTGCATTCACGTCCACACCAGGAGTCTGAAGAATTAGCTCGAATGTGTCGGACCAGGGGCTGTCAGCGGCCCTCATAAGTGGCGTAAAGCCGCGAGAATCTCGACAATTTACATCTGCCGCACCAAGCAAAAGCCGCACTATGTCCGTGAGCCCTCTGACAATAGCCTCGTGGAGCGTCGAAGAGGATCCAACTTTCCTGTCAACATCAATGCCAGGGGTTTTGAGTAGTATTTGCACTACTTCTGCGTGCATGTAACAAGCAGCCAGCCAGAGTGCTGTGTACCCTCGACGGTCTCCGTAATTCACATCGACGCAATGGCTGTCAACAAGGATCTATACTGCCAGCGGTTTTCCTTTTGCGGCAGCAAGTAACAATGGTGTTTGTCCATCCCTGTCCAAGACATCCATCGAGAAATGCCCTTTACGTGCTCGCTTAGCGATGGCTTGCAGTTGTGCAGTCAATTGCCATTTGGCTGCCAAATGTAGCAGGCTGATCCATTCGTAACCACATTTAAATTCCGGCCACTCAGTCTGGTACGGATTAGGAGGCCAAGTAGAGTAATCCAAAGCATCCTCTGCTCTGGTGCCACTTGCCTCGGATGCTTTGACATGTGTCGCCCAGTACTGAATCACATAATAGAGAAGAGAAAAGTCCAGCCTCACAGGGACGAGCATTTTCTTTGGAGAAAGCCCGGGTGGCAGTGAGCGGCACGCAACCCGATGGTGGCGGCACCAATGAAGATACCGGGCTTCTGGATGGCAGGTGGGATCTGGGCAGCTCTCGGCGTATGGATAGAAAGTTAGAGCGGAAGGGTTCCAGTCATCGAAATAACTTGTGTCATGACGCCCACCGCATATCACCTCAGGATTCGAACGGTAAAGCATACAAAGGTATTGAATGCATGCTCTCGTAAGCCTGTAATGGCCATTCTTATGCTCATCGGTAGCCACTACCGTGCTTTGGGCTTCTGATTCAGTTTTGGATCTGAGAATAGCCAAGCCTTGATCGAGAAAGAATTCCTTGACGGCTTGGTGTATGAATTGAACCCGCTCTTGAGCAACCTCGACAAGCCCGCAGCTGAGCACAACGATGCGTCTCTCCATAGCTTCATCATCGCCAATATATGCGTCATCATTGAGGCAATCAGCAAGCGACTTTTTGGGATCGTCAACGCCGGGATTGTCGGCATCAATGACAATGGCCCATCGCAGTTCCGGTACTGACATGGCCTCCTCAGCAAAGCATATCCATTGCATGATTAACAGAGATTCTGCCGGCTCATCTGCTTTGCTGTGTAGTATTGATGCGGATAGCTCTTCCAATTCCTTGGGCATTTGTTTAATGACTTTGTAAATCTGCTGGGGGGTGCGCTCCCTGCTCTTAAGCCTGAGAGTCTCGTCTACAGCAAGACGAGCCCACAAGAAGATTCCATTCGCGCCATCAATAATTGCATCTGCTATCCCGGCCTGCAAAAGGCAAGAATATCGAGAAATACCAGACTGCACAACTGTCCTGATATCAGGCTTGTTGCGTTCGTCAATCGCTAGTTCAAAGCCACCAGTTCATCTCGGAATGGGGAAGCGGCGGCAAGTAAAGCATATGTGTAACTTCCCGTTACTCGCAGAATTCTGGCCAATGAGAGCCGTAAACTCCTCAATCAAGTCATATGCGGTTCCTGCGGCCCCTTCGTCCAGCGCATCCACGAATAGCCATAACGCATGCGACCTGGATATGGCCGCCGCGAGATGCTCTGCCAAGTCTTGCTCACGCCAAAACCAGTCTGTGCCAATTTTTCCCTGGCTGACTTTACTTTCATGGAACCTGTCGACGAGTTCATGCAAGTTATCAGGAGTTTGCTGAAGAAGTTGATGTAGAATCGATCTGTAGAATCCAAGTCGTGTCCGCTCGAGCTCTGTTCCACGGTCGTGGAAGAAAAAAGACGCAAGTATCGTTCCTTTTGCGTGATGGTTCCGGACCCGCTCAATAATATGCTTGATTAGCGTCGACTTGCCAGTTCCTGGATTACCCTTGATCCAGAGCAGCCCGCGGCTGGCCGAAACCCAGCCGGTGTAAATCGGTTCCTTAAACACCCAAGTACATGTCCCTTTAACGGCTTTTGCAATCTCTGTGGACCTTTTGTTCATGTCTTGGAACCAAAGAGCTCTCAAGCATTCTCCTGTCCGTTCATCCAGAGTCACATTGGCTAGGCACACAAGAATCAGTTGCAAGGTCGCGCGTAGTCCGAGGCGAGAAACCCGCCATCTCGTTTCTCATATCATGGTACCTACCCTTAGTCGAGATAGTATCCCGTGCCATATCTCGGAGTACAGACCGAACTTTCTCATACTCAGCATCATTTCGACTGAATTTGACTATATCTGAATGCGAGCGTTGAATATCACAAGCGCAAAGGTCGTCAGACTCTGACTGAGGGCAGTATCTCGCAGATACAATGCTGACAGCCAGTACCTTTGGGCCATTCATACGCCACTTTCCCGCATGGTCCTAGGTAATATAAGTTATACAAATCATTGTTTTCTCCGGCCGGATCAATGCACCTGAGCTGCTGTACTTGAACGCTCTGTTTCGTAGAAGCAAAAGAAACGGCAATCGCTTAGTGAGTTCTGCTTCTTGTCGCACAGTTTCTTGAACTCGTCCTTCAATGCGTGCAGCGCAGGTGAGTTTTCGCAGCTCAGAGAACTAATCAAGGGCAAGTTGTAACTCGGGTCTGCCATTTCTATCAGAGCCTCTATCCGCATACCGCTGTGAGGTACAGCAAAGAAGATGATTGCACGTGTTGCAGGAAGCAGCCTTCCTAGTGTATGATGTTGCGTCTTTGATGTCGCTATAGAAACGAGAGCCTAGCTCAATAGTCAATGAAGTGAAATAGCCTTGTTTGTACACGAATTCAGAGAAAGTGAAGGTAAGGGCGTATCATGAAAGTTGAACGTACTTGCTTGATGAGTATGCCTCCGAGGCTATGCCCGATGAACATGATGGGCGTCGTTGGAGTCTCAGCCGCCAGGGGACGTAAACTGTGTAGGAAAGATGCGGATATGTCAGGATATTCTGTATGCTTGTGGAATGGGCAACATCTGAGCGGTGGCCATAGATGATCACCCGGGCCATTGGTCTCTTGGTGATGTCGTCTGTAATCTCGTATGGTAGTGAGTCTCGCAGCCACATGTGACTGCCACCCCTTTCTTTGAACGAGCCAAACGCATGGCCACCAAGGCCGGAGACGGCAATGATGCTGGAAGTCGGTGAATCAGTTTCGACATCCATGTGTGTGCCCTGTCCTAGCCTCCCAGAGCGACGTACTCTAGCTTGTGATTCTCTCGAGGCGGTGCAAAGAGGGTCGTCATTCCGTAAAAGTCCGTGTCCCATCTAAGGTCACCTATTGTAGAGGTTCCCATCTGGAATGACTTTGTGCACTTCGCCACCGAGGATTGCTGTGGCTTGGCCACTCCCGCCGTCAATACGTGGGGCAAGAGACTGTATCAAAACACTCTGAAAGTGATTACCCATGAAGGACCTGAGTTTTTCCTTGTCCCAGCCATTTGGAACACCTGAAATGCGAAAGGTTTTTGTAGAGCTCCCGGTGGCTCCTGCCGACGGCGTAGTGACGGACGTTGACATGCTCGTGACTCGGACGAATGCTTGTTGGTAGCCCTCGATAGAACCAACCCGCTGATGAAAAAGAAGATTTAGAGATAAGGCTGAGGAGATTCTGCTCTCTCGTCCTCAGCCTGCATAGCTGCCCAACGCGGGGTTTCTGTGGCTGGTAGTATATTGATCATGTGGCTGGCTTACATCACGCATTGAGACTTCTCATGCATGCATGCATGCAAGGCGGCAGGCTATTGATTTGGCGCTATTTGGCCGCTGTGTTGTCGATCAGTCATTGACAGATGCCCCTTCATTGAAAGGGTAAAGGGAGGAACTTTTGGTGACTGATGCAGAGCACTAGTAACGCCCACACTGGATGCGTGTATGGCTGCAGGTCTTCTATCCTCGTTCTGACCAGGGCAGCATCCTCCTACTAGACCAACTAGCAAATGATTGGACAAACAAAGCGATATTATCAAGTTCACGCCGGAAAACCAATTCTGGCTTACATGGCTGATCTCGCAAAGCCGGCGATGTAGTGTATAGGGTACTCTGTGATGGTGACTTGAGCGAGCGAGCGGTTGCTGCGCGTGTCATTGCATTTTTAAAGCTGTCTGTTATCACACAAGCCATGATATCGCATATAATCCTAGATTGCCATCTTTGTCACTGTTACTGGCTTCCAGTGCTAGATAAGTTGACCGAGGTCATCATATGCGCGCGACGCCATGTTGGCAGAACGTTGTACAGCATATCCCAGATTTCGCATGAACTGTGTATAACGAAATCCAACGGCTTCCGGATTTGTCTAGGCCTTGAAGCTTTCAGAAAATAATGTTTCCTAGTTTCTTTACTTTGCCATTTCTTCTGTTTCTCTTCTCCACGATTGTTTCATTCTGCAAACCACTTATTTCTAATATTCTCTTATGCTTCTGTTGCCTGTCCTACCATGCATGTCCACACCCGAGCGCTAATAATAGCACGGCTGTTTTCGTGGGGTTGACCTGCCAAGCTTTTCAAAGTATCTGCTTCAGACATGTCATTTCCATTCCCATATTCGCGCTTCAACTATCACTTGACCATTGGCCCATCATGACAGCCCCCACCTACCGTTTCCCTACAGCTGCCCAGGTGATGCGTCTGTATTCACTGTGCATTGGTCTCGCAGTGCCGACCCAACCAGCCATGCTCGCCTCCGCGCTCTACTCGCCCATACGCCACAAGCAATACGGGCAATCAGACTTGTTTCAGCTGGCCGGGCTTCTGGCCTCAAAAGTCATTCTCAACCACCCATATCAGGACGGAAACAAGAGAACGGCTCTTTACGCGGCAGACATGTTCCTCAAGATGAATGGATACCAACTGGAGACGAAACCGATGGGCACAGAGGACGAGCAGCGGGATCGGGAGATTTCTCTGGCTCAGGTCTCGGCTGCTACTACGCAGTGGTCGTCGGAGGATTTAGGGGCGTATTATGCAACAATAGCTACGCCATTGGCAAATGCAGACGAGGCCAGCGATTACTTTGACGGTACTGAAGAGCACTGAGCTGGTCTATTCTTCACATGTCTCATTAGCTTCCGTCTCTAGGGCATACTCATGAGTACACTCGGTCGCTTGTCCTATCATGTATCCTGCACCCACAGCCAGAGCGTCACAAGGGTGATACTGGTCTCGTTCTGCCGTGGCATGTATTGCGGTATCGTTAAGCGTGGGTATGAATTCGCATTTTAAAGGCGCCCGTGCTGTTAAGAAGAGATATTCTGTGAAAGACGCAGCCGGCAATATGCTATTCGCAAGACACCGAGACTCGGGAAAGAATTGCAACGGGACTATTTCTGGATTCGCGCCGTCCGGCTGTACAATGCCGCTCCTCATGCAAAAGCCCATGTGCCTCTCGAAAACGATACAGGTCTATTCAGGGTCTCCGATGTAGATCCTGATGGGTTTCGTAATGGGTGTGCCGTTGGTGTCGAGATTGAAGTAGGGGCCTTGGCATAATAGAGGTGGTAAGAGTCTAGATACACCTGCCACGCACCCACCTACAGATAGTTATAAAAACAAGAAAAATCGTTCTTAAAAATAATTATTATACAATTATAGAGGACTATCCTAAGTAGATATTTAGGTCGCCTATTCATGAACTATAAGCAGGCGCTCTAGAGCCTCTAGCACTACTACAAGAGCTAAATTTACCAGTATTGTTTTTATCGACGATGGCAAACACGGGTGACGAGGGAACGCTCGAGCGCCAGACGTTTGATATCGACTCAACGAACGAATGGTTCAAGAAGCTTGCTTCTTAATATATGAAATTTGACTGAGTAAAAATTTCTGTCCAATTAGCATTCAACCTACCTGCAGCGTCCACAGACACCATTGCAGATTTTGCCCATGACGCTATTTCCGGAGCTCAGCCATGATGTTTTATTCGAAACTCTTCAATAAGAGCGTGTCGAATCAGTTTTGGGATTCCAGAAGGCTGTCAAGATTAGATGCAGTCTATATGCGCCATTCTTGGTGCCAATACCGCTCTGGATGCGGCGTGACACCTCTCAATATGGTATCCGGCCCCGACCACGCCCTACTGGCGAAGCTTCTCGGTCAGGGCTCGGGTCTTGAAAGTCATCTCGGAGCTCTGTGACATGTCAGAGAGAGTGAAGGCTTACAAAGGGCCGTGTGATGCAAGGGGACTGACGCACATGCTGAAGGGTATCAGGAAGCCGCGCATCATGCACTTGGCCCTTGAACTCGGCAACAGCGCACCACTACCCGACTTCTACAATATCCAAGCAGAGGTAATTACCAAGAATAATACCGAAATATTCTCATCAGCACGCGCCGACTATTCCCGGTTCTACCTCAATCCGTGCGGCTTGTGGCGTTGAGCGGCTGCCTGAGCTGATGCATCTAGACATGATCTTCGCGGGGAAGCACCGGAAGACGCTGCTACTGCACTGCGCTCAAACTGTCTCACGAATTTGCATAGCCTAATGTAAGTTGCGAATCCCGTGTTGAAATTGGCGGACGAGCCTGGAAAAGGGACTCAGCCTTGGAGCGCAGAACCCAAGGCCGAGCGGAACACAGACCTGGCGCGAGAGGCCAGCTATGCAACATGTCTGTGAAAAGACAAAAATGAGAATATGGCGCTGTGTATTGAGCTCGTCTTCAATTGGTGGGGGAATTCCTGCAGACTTGTATGGAAAGCTCGAGACTGTTCGGCGGAGGCTTGTTCATGCGAACAGTCACGAGGCCCAGTCAGCTGCACAATAATTTTTGGGCACCGTGGATATCAGAAGTACAGAGAGAATAAAAAAGTTACTTTCATGAGAATAGAACAAAACGAGCGCTTTTCAAGAAAGAAACTAAGCGAACAGCTCGCCGGGTTGCTGTAACGGCCGACGCCTCAGCTGATGATAGACACAGTAGCCGCTAAGTCCTCCAAGTCTTTAACTTGAAGCAGAAATAGCTTATTTGAGACTTGTCTGCAATAGGAATAAACGAGGCGCTGGTGTACACGCTTCGGGCCTCTATCAAAGTTTAAAGTATTCAGCTGCGGGGTCAGCTGAGTTCGGCGAAGTATATTGAGGGGTGGCAAGTAAAAAGATCGATTATATGGAGCTTCAGGTCCTCACTTAAATGTGTGAATATCCTCATCTTGCGCTACACGGTTAGAACATTACTTTAAAAGTTATCTCTCAACTCGCACCACGCAAACATGTCTGCCGAACCACAGGAGACCAAGGCCGCTCCATCAGCCGGCACGCAGCTCTTCGACAACATTGCCCAGTCGTACGAGCACTCGACCGGCGGCAGCACCCGCGCCATTGCGCGCCAAATTCTCGAGCTCAAAGTTTTTCAGAACCTCTTTGACGCGCCGCACGAAGCCGTCGTCCTCGACAATGCCTGCGGCACGGGCATCGTGGCCGAGGAAATCATCAGCCGTTGCCGACAGCAGAGCTCCGGCGGTGTCGGCGGCGGGGCCGTGCCCGAGATTCGCGCCGCCGACCCGGTCGACAAGATGGTCGCCGCGTGCGCCGCAAAGTTCTCCTCCCTCGGCGTGACTGACCGCTGCTCGGCGGCTATCATGCCGGGCGAGAGGCTCACGTTTGCCGACGCCACGTTTTCGCACAGCATCACCAACATGGGCCTCATGTTTTACACAGACGCCGCGGAGGGTGCGCGCGAGCTGCACCGCACGCTCAGGCCGGGCGGCGTCGCCGTCGTCACGACATGGGCGCAGCTCGGCCAAGTCGACGATATTCTGTATCCGGCGCAGCAGAGGGCGCGGCCCGGCGCAGAGCTGGTCAAGATGCCAATCGAGCCGCGGTGGTTTGATCCCGCGCAAGTCGAGGCGTGCCTGCGCAATGACGGTGGGTTTGCAGACGTCAAGGTTGAGCTGCGCAGTGCGTACTATGCAGCGCCCACTGCCGACGCCCTCGGTGACCAGCTACTGGAGCTGTTTGGCATGTTCTCCAAGACATGGACCGAGGAGGAAAAAGCATCATTTGGCCAGGCTGTGCGGGAGCTGACGCCGAATGTCACAGTGCCGTGTACACAGGTCGATGGAAGTAGTGGATGCGGTGTGCCGGTGACGGCAATTGTGGCCATTTGCACAAAATAAGAGGCCCTGCGACCGAAATCATCTTGGAGCTCCCTCGGCAAGCCGGTTCCGAGAGGCAACGCTTTGGCTCTCATGCGCAGATGCCAGCCATGTCCTTGCGATTTTGAGCACATTTGTCCTGAACAATTAGTCGCGCGGTAGAAAGGAACACACCCTCGCTGATTTTATCCCCATTTTAGTACGTGGCTGGCCATAAGTCGTGTATTCATAAATTTCCAACTCTACATCTGGTTTTGCTATTGTCAGGTTGTTTCCCGTCAGTGCCTCCGGTACTGTAGACCCAATTAGTATGCACAGCGATGCTGTTTTCCCTAAACCTATTTCAAGTTAGAGAGTGCCATCTTTGATAATTTTGAGAGAGTCCAACTGCCAATATCCATGGCCGCCACGTCTTATAATTTCACCAGCTTGGGAGAAGAAAGAGTCCACGCGCAAGGCTACAGGGCGAAGAAGTAGCTTTCCGACATAGTATTGCGTAGCTGCCAAACGCTGCAAAGACTGATGAAAGCTCAGAAGAACATGGTGAGCCACTCTGATATCGTCTGGGCCGGAAGCGACGATGAAAAGATGGATCATGAAGTTGCCGCACAGTATGAGTTGAGACCGTCCCACTGAGAATGTGTTAGAAGACGTTATGGCCTTAGAGGTATGAAAGTAACTTACGACGGCCCCAGAAACCTTGTAAATCCCCCTCTGTGACTTCGTCCATAAATGTTGCGAATTGTTGCATTTCGAAAACCGCTTCATGGAAGTTTCGACGTAGGCTTGAATTTGGATCTGCTCTGGCTGCCTTTGTGGCAGGAGAAAGGATAGCCCGAAACAGTAGAACTTTGGCAGCGTGGTACATCAAGTGCAACGGGCCTTTATGATGTTAGTTCGGATGACACGGGTGCGGTCTGCCATAGAGAGAAACATACAGTTGTTATGGATAGCGGGAGCTGAGTTGATCCGTCTTGTGGACAAGCACTGCGGAAGCAGAGCAGGCCACTCATGGAGTTTTTCTTTCTGGGCTGCCAGTGTGTGGAAAACATGATCAGGACCATGAGAATATCGCGCGCTTGGATTAACAAGACTACCATAATGTTAGCTGATTTCACATATTTCGTACTGGTAGAGACTCACAAGCTGCAATCGATGATTTCGCGCACAATTCGGGTGATGCGAACCATCTCCAAGAATCGTTGACCAACAGCTACCTGGAACACTGATGAGTCTGGATCGACCATATGTTTCAAGTCCTCCGGTACGTCTTCGTCGAAGCGAACGTCCTCCAGGTCAGGCGGTGTCGTGTCAAATGATTCACGATATATGTGAGGCGGGTTACCATGACAGATGGAAGTCCAGCAATCAGCCATGTATATAGCCCACCACAACTTTTTGCGCAGTTTTTTCTCCCATGATTCTATGTTCCAGTTCGAAGGATCTTGGTGTAGGCCGCTCATCTGCGCGTTGGAGACAGCTTGAGCCGCGAGGATCCAGATGCTGGGCGTTTCAACTGTATCGGTCCAAGGCGGGGCCATGTGAATCAAAAGCAGGCATGCTTGCAGATTGGCGAGATTGGGATTTTCGAGCTCACAACGCAAGGAGCTCTGTGCTTGCGTATGCAACTCGTGTTGCTCCCAGGGACAGGGGCCCTTGAGCGACGGGTCTCTATTCCAGAATACCGTGGCCAAGGCGTAAACAGCGCCACGAAGCGATGCTGGGATCTTTTCCTTGCTAGAGTTGTATAGACGTAGAAACCGAACCTTGGAAACGACGGGGTACACTGGATGAACGTATTTGAAGTATAGACGAACAAGGTTGGGTCCATACGGATAGACTCTTGATTCAATGGCCGAGGATGCTTCTCGTTTTGGGCGATTGGTGTATTCGGGTACTTCATTTTCTAAGAGCAGAAAATGGACTGGAGGGTCGTTCAGTTGTGAGCTGCCTGGGTAAACCTGCAGGTAGTCGGCGTCAATCTCGTCGATCTCGCTGACAATCATGTAGCGAAACGAGTCAAGAACATGGGTATCTTGCTCTGCGGCTGGCCC
Source organism: Beauveria sp. NWAFU-1 (assembly GCA_024472245.1). Lineage (NCBI taxonomy): Eukaryota > Fungi > Ascomycota > Sordariomycetes > Hypocreales > Cordycipitaceae > Beauveria > Beauveria sp. NWAFU-1. Next base: position 789,451 of record JANBXD010000007.1, read on the forward strand.
CATGTAGTTGGCAGTCTTGTTCACGTTATCTTCGAGGGTATGAATGCGCCCGGGGCCATTCGTGGGCCAGATGCCCATACCCTCAGCGCTGCCCTTGGTAAATGTGGTAATGGTGGATGCAGAGGGGAGCTTGACTGCGCCTGGGCGGTCCTTGTCACTGAATACGGGAGGTAGTGTTGCTTGAGAACAAGGAAGAGTACTGTCTTGGATTGGGGTTCTGGCTGCGGACTGCTGCGAGGCGACATTGATTGGAGAGAAGGCGTGGTGAGAGGAGCCAGGACTGTCGTGCGAAGGCGTCGGCCATGAGGTTACAGGCGGGCGTGAGGCACCGTTGGGAAAGAGGTCTGGGCGGGTATGACGGATTGAGTCTGCAGGGGATGAGATGGAGACTGAATGAGGTGATGCAGCATCTGGCGAGGCGTGATCACCGTCTGCAGTGGCACCGGCGTCCTTGTCGGCCAGTGTGCCGGAAGACAAGCAGGGGATGCCTCGTGTCTCACAAAAGCGACCTGCATGGGCAAACGAGATTAGCCATGTGACGGACCATGGTGAAGCGAGCTAGCGCAATACGAAGTATGTCGCGCGCGACGAAGCACGACAAGCGAAGCGGAGAGCAAGCTATGAGAGACTTACATGGTGGCTGGTCGGTAATGACGCAGGCAGTCTTGCGGCGGCGGCAGGCATCGCAGGGACGATTCTTTCGGCTCCTGCGCTCACGCGCCTGGCCGAAGCTACTCTGTATGGTAAACTTGCGGCGGCGAGCTATGGAAGCTGAGGCTGCATCAGCCGGCGAAGGCTCGCCGGGCTCGGCGACGTCAGCGGGAGGACTGTGCATGTTGAGATGCAGTTTGCTGCCGAAACAAGAGTGCAGGACGGGCACGGACGCAACCCCGGACAATGCAGGCGGGCAATGGGGCAGAAGGCGAAATCGGCCAACAAGGTTGGGCGAAGGATTCCAAGGGCGTGGTGCAGTTGAGGCAGCGGGTGTGAAGGAAGCCAAGATGCAGCGGCGAGGGGAAAAAAGTTGGCCGAAGACTGAGGGAGTGGAGGCTTGAGGGGGGAAAGACGAGACGGCCAGCCGGCTAACGCAAGACCTGCAGCCGGTTGGTGTGGCCACGCTAGCACGAGTAGTGTGGCGGCGGATCCCAAGGGGACTGGCTAACTGGCTGTAGCCTGTTGAACAAAGGTCGGGACTGGCTCACAGTCTAGTAGACAAGCAGGTTAGTGAGATGGATCAGCGGGTAGGTAATATTATTAGTAGCGGACACGAATCATTGGCAGCGCGGGATGTAGCGACATGACAAGACCTGTTTGACCGCAAGTAACGAAGATAATGTTTTTCCAACCAGGATTGAGGCCTTTTTTTTTTCCCACTGAGAATTTGTCTGGCATTGCGGGCTCTGCTTTGTCATCATTCAACCCTTATTATCCGTGGATCCCAGCAGAGTGCCAAGTGCCTGTTGTAGCCGATCTGCTTTTAGCGGCTTTGCCAACTGTACCTGAATGCGGATACATTGAGGTACCGGCGATTGCTCACAAATTTGGCTGCTACCTAGGTACCTACCTACCTGGATCCATTGGGCTGCATCACCCAAGCTCTTCAGCCAGCGCAGCTCTACCCGTCCCCGTTGGCAGCCGTTTGCAACCGTCAACACCAAGACGCATCGGTTGTGGTTCAACGCCACGAAATAAATATCTATTGACCAACAGGAAAGTCTCCAATAGAGCCAACTCCTGTTTCAGCAGACAAATCTGCTTGATTTGCCTCACCACCAATCTGGCCCATTCTACACAAGGAGGGTCTCATTTTGACACCTGTGGGTACGGTGAATACAGTTGTTCGTATGCACATAGAGTTCGCCGACGATGCCACCCAACGGGACAACAAGCCCAAAGCGCTGACCACGTCTCACGACGCCATCTCCACACGACTACAATAATTAACGGCGCCCAGTGTCTTTCCTTGAGTGTGAGTTGCGGGGATTATCCTTGCCTGGAACCGAAAAGGTACTTCGGCTTCGACTATTTGTTTGGATGGACCCCGCGGACGCTTCTTTACCCAAATGTTGAAATAGCGCAACATGTCACCCTTATTCATTCAAAATCTGACGGGCTGGCTTACATCTCAAAATTTACAGACTCCGTTTCTAAACTTCTGCATAAGCCACCCGTCTTCGCATCTCTTTGGTTTCTGCTTCAGATCCCGTCTCCGTTTCACGACCGACCGTCCGTCGTTCTTCATTCTTGTCCTCATCCTGAATGAAATCCGCTACTATACGCTCCGATTCCGCCAAGCTTACATCCCACCGGTCGCTGTAGTACTGTTGCAGTTGTGCAGCTGACATCTCATTCTTGACAAACTCATCGACGACGCGCACCGGGAAAGCAACGTGTAGCGCCACGAATACAAGAGCGCTCGAAAAAAATCCATACAGATAGTTTGTCATGTACAGCTCTCGAATGCTGTCCGGCACATTGACCGAGCTATTGACTGAGGTCACAAATCCTGGCACACACGGGCCTACGCCGATAGCCCACTGTTTGACGTCGCATCAGCTACTGGTAGTAATATTACCGATTTGGCGACGATACTTACGGAAATGGGTGCTCTCCAGTTGATGCCCCTGCTATACCAGTATTTGCTTGACGAGTTGCCCCGGAACAGGTCGTCGACATCCAACTTCTGCCGGTGCACCACATAATAGCTCGCCACCATCATGCCTGTCATGGGCGCCAGGAAAACGCCATAGCCCGACATGACCGAGATGAAGACTGTCGCTGTGTCTACCATTCGCCATGGATTCACAATAGGACTTAGTACCGCGGTGATATAAGCGCCTCGACGAATATTGAGATATCGCGGAAAGACGGCCGCCAAGTCAATACCACCTGCCAACGCATTGCCGAGTACATTGCTTCCCAGCTGGGAAAATGTCAAAGCCAGTCCCGAAAAGAAGACGCCAGCGCGAGCTGCCGGCGTAGGATCCATGCGGACAAGACGCGCCAGAAGTCCCGGAAGATACCAGTGCTCCTTGCCGAGGCGATCCTGCGTGGCGGCTACCACCAAGATGCCAATGATGGAAGTGCCAATACTATAGATGGGGTACGCTATAACCTGGCCCCATTTTGCGTCTCGTGATGAGCGAGCCAGACGTGTGTAATCGTTTTGGTTGAGGATTCCGGCTGCTATCGAACCGACAGTTGCAACGATGCCATTAACCATGACCCACGCAGTGCTGTTGGGGCCGCTGGGAGGATTCGGCTTGTCTTCTGTGATTGTACTTCCGAATCCACTCGGTCCCATTGTCGACAGCGCCCAGACCAAAAGTGCAATGTAGAAGACGAGCGCGACGAGGGATGTGCTGTTCAAAAACCACTGCAGTCGGTGTGGGCGAATCCAGATGAACGGGAGGCTGATGACGAAGAAAATCACGTACGACATGAAACGTGCTGTCGTCAAATGAGAACCGGATGGCATGGTATTGCGCACGTGTTGATCGACTTTGGGGTCTAACGCCAGGACAATCAAATGAAAGCACTGTCCGCCAGTCCATGATTGAGACGCGTACCTGCTGCTAGGTTAGTGGGTGTTGGTGAGCTCATCGGGGAAGGAAACTGACCAAACTATTGCACCAGTTAGCAAGCAGAGATGACCGCAGAAAAGGTCACATACCTATTGAAAGGAATATACGGTTCCAGATGGTGAACTGGGAACCCCACATACCCCAGATCGATCGACTGATGACGGGAAACCCGACTGTATGGGCGTTAGTACGAGGCCCCTTCACGCTGGGCTGCGGTTTTCCTCACTGTGATATCGAGAGCCTGGCATGGAATTGACAAGAACTGCGGCCAAAGCTATGAAATTGCCGACGACGATGCCTGCATTGCATTGAGTCAGGAACCGAGTGAGCGAAGCCAAGTAACAGAGGAATACGCACAGATGACGGCTTGCCACCAAGAAAGGCCGAGTGGAATGAGGGCACTTCCGGTGATGAAGGTCGTTGTATTGCAGTTGATGACAAGCCCTGACAGGAGAACAGTTAGCTTTCTACCGAGAGCGCTGCCGTTTTCGCGAAAACCGTACAAAAATCGTGAAAGGATCTGAGTGTCCATGTTCGCCTTTCCTTCTCGACGGGGCGAACATCATCATTCTGGGGGATTCGCACAGTCAGCGGACCAGACCTCGGTCGACATCAAATCGGACTACTCACAATCCATTTTGACACTGACGATAGCTCAGCAGCACTCATGAGTGCAGATAATCGCTCTGTGAAGCGATGAGGGCGGCATGGCCCTCCAAGGGGGTGGGCTGGCGACATGGCCGGCTGCCTCTCGCTATATCAGTGTCGTGGCAGATTGTGTTCTGCTTGTGCAACACACCAAGGAACATGCACGAGCAAACACGACCTGCGCGGGGATCTTCTGCGAGGAACTTTTTTTTTCCCTGCAGGTGTACTGAGCCAAATTGAACTAACCAGGACGAAGCATCCCGATTGGTGCTCAAAGTGGCCGAAGTCTAGAGCCATGCAACTTTGGAATGCAAAGCTAATCGCAAGGCCCGACCTGATGCGTCCGAATTGCTCTCTGAATCTTTTCAAAGTCAAGATTGCAGCAGTAGGCGTTGTGATAGCAAAAGTACGTTGAGTGCATTGCCGTCGAAGAAAAAGCTAGCCGGGCCTGCGACTCAGCCAATCTCCACCCGCCAATTCATTGGCTTGGAGCGGGCGCGGGGGCACGCTAAATTGTCCTGACAAGCAGGCAAATATTTATGGATTGGCTAGCCGTCTGAAGTAGCTGAAGATCTGGATTGCTCAGCCTTCTTGCTCAGCCTAATGTGGCCTGCAAGTTTGCCTGTCTGGAACAATACTGTTCTAGCTGAAGGCTACGACAGCGCTGATCTCTCCACTACTGCGTGCTGGCCGCTTTGTGTTTGAGCGTAAGAAATATTTGAACAATGCATTTTGAGACTGGCGCATATGCGCCCTGAAATTGTGCAGCGGCATTGGCCAGTGCCTGGAGACACGCAAACAAGACTTCTTCTCGGCGGGCTCCGGAAGAGGCAACGTATGATTGCCGGCAGGGGAGCGAGACATCAGAATTCGGGCCGCATGTCACAGAAGCTCGAGTTTCATTTTTTTTTTCTGGAACCAGTAAGCACTGCCCCTTTCGCAGAGCGGAAAATTGCCAAAGCAAGCCTGCGCATAATGATAATAGAGTATTAATTAGGCGCGCGAACTAGTTGCCGGCCTGTGTTGCGCCTGATTATCACGATCATTTATCTCGGACCTTGAGCACCTTGAAACCTCGGCAAAAGCTAATGAAACGACTACTAGGGCTCACTCACTATGTAGGGCTTAGCACATTGAGACACAAGAAAAAAGGACAAATGATGCATGTGCTTGCTCTTTCGTGAAGTTATAATAGCGGCGGCAAGTTATGTATTTTGTTGAGCGGCTCCTCGCTCGGCTCCCCTGCAAATAGTGGAATAAACGGAATGGCTGTGGGAAATAGGCGGAGCAGAAAAGTCAATGCTTATATCCGCATTTGTTATTATTATTGCTTCTTTTTACTCACAATATCCGCAATCTCATTGCACTCAGGGATAATCCTTGATGTTGATTGGGGCATCTGCCAGTGCTGTATCCGTCCAGAAGTTATTGCATCGCGATTCGCCAGCAGCCGCCCGATGGCGCATTCTCCAACTGATGCTTGCTCATCATAAGTTCATAACATGAGTGTGTAGCTCAAAAAATTGCACTGGTCAACACGGTCAACACAGAAATAGTATCTCGACTGACCTGTCCATCCGCGTTTGCAGTCTCCTGGACGATGGCCAATCCGGCCGCCGCTAACCAGGTAGGTAATTACGGCGCACCAGCAATGACCGCATCCCTCCCTTGAGAAACCCGGCCCCACGTAAACGTAAGACGCTGTGCAGTGCTCTCTGGAACTCGAGAGATTTTACACGCGAATTTGGACTAGTGCAGCTGGCGATTGCTTATTACCCGGAACAGTGACCCGGCTGTGGGAGCGGCTTTGGCTGACGCAGCGATGGTGGGCTGGCACATCTGCTTCATCTACGATGTAGACAGGCAATGTTTCCGCATGAGTAGTACTCCGTAGACTCGGATACAATTGTCGGCGACGGAGGAACGTTTGAACTCCTGCTTGCGCGCAATTATTTCAGGCTCTAGGCCTCAATTTTGTGCCATCCATCTCAACAGTCACGAGGCTCTGCTCGCTCGCTCACACAGTCGGTGCTAACGCCATCTCCGAGACAGGCAACGCAACAAGGTTTGTTTCTTTGGGTTGGCAGCAACCACGAGCGCCACGCTTTGTCATTATCACGGCCCTATATCTTGCGTGCTCCGAAATCGTATGGCTTAGAAATACCGATTGTGAATCTTTGTCGTTTTGGCTCTGGCGCACGCAACAAGGGTGCAGAGCCGCTCCGAGCTCCGTCTCAGCTGAGGCTCCGAGAGACGAACCTCATTCGCTGGACTGCCTATCGGCTACCCCACTTACTCCGAAGCCGAAGCCGACACCTTGCACGCTTTTGGTGGTGACTCGAAAGGTGAGGGAGCGTGGCTTGATTTGAGGCCGAGAACCTGTCAAGGTGGTGAATGACGGCTTACCGAGTGAGTCGCAGGACCGATGACAAAGTTTTGTCGCCGAAGGGCGCGTGGCTGGAGATGCGGATCGCTGCCGAGACGGTCAAGGAAATATTTATATTTAAAGCACGGCCATTCTCGACAAAGCTGGCCTTGTTGAAGAGGGTAAATCAAGCCACTCAATCAATCTGTTCAATTGAATACAGGAAAACAGCTTTGACGAGCTCGCAAAGCCATCACAATACACCTTTCACTCAAGCTCCCCAGAACCACAAACCACAACAGAATCATGCCATTCTTCAAAAAGTCGAAAAAGGCAGACTTGGGGTCGACAGCCTCCGAAGTGACCCTCGTCGACCCTTCTGCCTGCCAGGCAGCCGCCAAAGGGACGTCGCAAGCCATCAAGTCCAAGCCCAAGCACCCCAAGCAGAAGCCTCTTACATCTGAAATCGACAAGTGGAACACCATAGAAGCCAGGTTAGGTGAGAGCTTAGCGCGCAATCAATCGTGTTTCGATTAGCTAACGCCTTCATCCGCAGCGTATATTATCAACAAGTGAGAGATGGCCAGCGGTTTGGGCGGATGGCGTTTTAGAACAAGATACCACGACATGAATTCACGATTGGATGGACATTAGGTTTCCGGTTCGAATTACTCGCAATTTATCTACAAGTATTGTTTAATCCAATGCAGACTTTTTTCCTCGTCATCTTGATTTTTTGCCGTGACGATTACCTGCCAGCCCTATTACACACAAACAGGCATCGGCCCAAATTACCCACTCCACATTCGGAGTCCGGTTGTGAGTCGTGAATTAAGTTAAGCTCGGCGAGCGTTTTCAAGTTCCGACCCTCCATAGCGCGCAAACACCGGCGTAATCTACAGAGGTTCTCGGCACCTCAACTGTGCGTTCACTAAAGAACCCAAAATAATGCGACCTGTTTACCAATCAAGAAAGGCTGACACCAACCTCAGGTTCAGGGTGAATACTGACTGAGTCATGTGAAGCCATAAGAACTGACGCTACGCCCGCCCCCAAGAAACAGAAGTGAGATGACTATGTCGTCAGACGGCAAGGCTTGCTGTTGGCGTTGCCGTTGAGACAATCTCACGGTTAACGCGATGCATCTCATTCCGATCTGAAAATATTGGGCCTACAGCATCACTAAAGTTGCAATACACTACACTCGTGGACGGTCAAGCAGGTGGCGGGCAAGACGGACACGCTGTTCCGGAAGATTAACCTGCCGCAGCTGTACCCAGGCGGTGCACATGGTTACTATGAGCTGGTAGTAGGCTGCCAGACATGCGCAATGTACAAACTGTACAAAGATGTTTTGCAGAATACCAATACATATTTACGAAGAACATGTTCAAGTCACGATTATGATGCAGCGCGGTTTGACGATTCACAGATTGATTTTCATTGTTGCCCGAATTGAACTTCGCAGTAGGTAGCGACAGTGAAATGCAAAGGTACGAAAAGGAGCGGAATCCCGTGTCTCGTCTTCACTCTGTGCCGTTTTCATGTCTGGCTAGCTACTTGAGCTTAGAGCTCGTTTTCCTTCTTGCGAATGTCAAAGACCTTGAGGGCCTCTTCAGCAGCCTTGAGGCCAGAGAGGGCCATGGCACCAAAGGTAGGACCTACGCCGCATGTTAGCCGTCCATTTCAATGACAAAAAAGTGTACCGCATCAGCCAGGCCACGTACCCATGCGGTTGGCGCCGTCAACCTCGGACAGCTCCATGCCGCCGACAATCAAGCCGGGCACGATTTCGCGGGTGCCCTTGACGATGGCGTCCTCGGCCGTGTTCATGTCGAGGCCGCGCATGCCGCCGAGCTTCTCGATGCGCTGCATGCTGACGAGGCGCTTGACGCAAAAGGCGCCCATGGGCCCGTCGTGGCCGGTGGTGGAGATGATGAGGGGCGCATTGATGGTGTTGGGGTCCATGCAGGACTGGTCGTCGTGGTGCATGGAGACGAGGGTCCAGTTGGTGACGACGCCGGCGATGCGGACGCCCTCGTCGCCGTCGCGGCCGGCGCGCGTGATGAGGTCCTCGACGCAGGTGGCGTTGAAGAGCTTGATGTTGGGCATCCGCAGCACCTTGGACATGATGGTCGAGGTGAAGAGCGCGGCGTGGCGGACGACGACGTAGGCGCCCTCGTCCTCGTAGGGCACGCCGACCTCGCGCAAGAAGACGTCGGCGGGCTTGCGCATCACCATGGCGGAGAAGAGCTGGCCGCCGAGCCAGGCGCCGCCGCCGGGGCTCACCGACGCCTCGATGATGGCAATCTTGAGGTCGGGCCGCTTCTTGCCGAGCACGTAGGCGGCCGACAGGCCGCAGGAGCCGGCGCCGATGATGACAATGTCAGACTCGGCGTACGTGTCGAGGTCCTGGAAGTAGCGGCGCGTCATGGCCCGCGAGACCTGCGACTCGCGGATGGGCGCGAACTGGAAGCTGTCCCACTGTCCCAGCATGTCGTCAATGGCGACGCGGCTGGTGTCGGGGAAGCCGGGCTTGGTGACGGCGTGGCCGTTGCCGCTGGACACCTTGGACACGGGCACGGCGGCGTGCTGAGGGGGGGAAAGGGCGGCAGGAGGGCTCATTTTGGAAGTGTTTTTTTTTGGTTGGGTTGAACGGGTGGTACCTGCGACGGTTAGGATAACCACGTCCAGGACATCTTGGGGGGACAAGGGGGAGGAGGCATGATCCTTTCGCTGGTATTATCCAGATCAAGTTGAGGGCCGTGTAATCTCAGCCACACTCGCCTCTGCGAACTGGTTCCGTGGCGCCGCGGAGCGCGACGCTGGGAACCAGGAACGGAGAGACGAGTAGGCACCGGCTCATGCTGCAACACTTTACCTGAAGAGGAAAATCTTGATCTCAAGTCTGGACAGAGTACCACCGAGAGGCCGCCATGATGAGGGCCATTGTCCCGGGCGGGGAGGGTATCAAATACCAAAAAGGTTGTTTTTGTATCTGCGTGTCGTATAGAGACGTTAGCCATCTATTGCTTTTACATGTCTCATACCTGCCCCAACCATCTAAATGTGTACGAACTTGTTGAATGGTTTCGAGTGTTTTCAGTCTTGTTACTGATGACAATGTAAGGAGGTAAGAGAGCAATTAAAAGATAGATCGGCAATGCGTCTTTTTTATATCAATGCTCCTCTTTTTCCACGCGTCTCTTTATTGGATAGTCAACCACCCCGCCGGATCAATGGCATGTCATATCAAGGAACAAGCCCTCCGATGAGGGGTTTTGGGAGGGGCCAGAACCGGCCAAGCAACTCCACACTGGACACTCGGGTGAGGGAGGGATTTGATTGCCAATGCATTGCTAATAACATGGTTTGTGGGACTGGGCAGGGCTGAAAGTTTCATTGTTTGCTAGAGGAAAGCTATCAGTATGTGTTGGTGCTATGCTATAAAAGGCTCTCAACCTACGCGGTGAGAGAGATTGTCGAGATGAAGCTATATGATTGAGATCAGGCTGAATGGCGGCGCCGTTGCTAGCGCTAATCTGCGATTTTACCACTACAAGGCAGTTCCTTGCTCGTAATTTTGAGAAATTTGAATCGAGTCATATCGACTCATGATGATTGTAATTCTAATTGTCTATAAAAGGCCTCTAAACAGTGGCCCCTCTATAAGTGCCGTGCCAAAAGTGGCACTCAAAATTCAAGCCTCGTAATCGGCAAGCTGTTATACTTGGTAAATGCTATACGGTTCGGAGTTGGGCTGCTTTGCTCTTGATGAAAGCAGTAGTATTACTTTGGCGATTTAGCCGACATTTTCCAGTATCGCTCAATGATTGTGTTGGAAGCTGTCTCTTCGGAAGACATGACAACCTCAACCATGAAAGCTCTTGACATGTCCTTTTCGATATTTGATGGCGTAATCAAGCCTCGGCGACCTCTTTGACAGTCTGCACAAAACGCTCCGGGTCATGGGCGAAACGTCCGAGGAAGAGACCGTCGAGACCAGTCTTGAGACGCTCGTACAGGCCAGGGCCAGCACTGCCGCCATATACAACCCGCGTCGTGCCTTTTCTGTTCTTGACGCAGTCGAGCCCGCGCAGGCCCGCAACGACGGCCAGCACATGCGCATCCCCCGCGGGCTGCGAAGCGCCAATCGCCCACACGGGCTCATACGCGAGAACCAGCTCCGCGTCATCCGCCAGCGCGCCGACAACGGCCTCGACCTGGGGCCTGCACTCGGCGACCGCGACCCGGACGTCGCCCTCTGTCTTCTCGCCGACGCACACCAGCGGCACCATGCCGTTGCGGCTCGCCGCCGCCGCCTTCTTCGCCGTCACGGCGTCGTCCTCGGCAAACAGTCGGCGGCGCTCCGCGTGGCCGACGGCGACGATACGCGCGCCGACGTCGCGCAGCACCGCGGGGCTCACCTCGCCGGTAAAGGAGCCGCGGTCCTCCCAGTGGCAGTCCTGGGCGCCGGCCCACACGGGCAGGCCGCTGGCGGCGATGCGGGCGGCGGTGGCAGCCACGGTGAGGAAGTCGGGCAGGATGAAGACGTCGGTGTCGGCGAGGAGCGCGGGCGGAAGGGCGGCGAGGCGCGTGAGGACGTCGGCGGTGTAGGTCTGCGTCTGGGAGAGGGAAAAGTACATTTTGGAGGAGAGGCCGACGAGGCGGCGGCGGCGAGGGGGAGATGTCGTCATGGTGAGGGAGCTTGTGATGTGGAAGAGCTGCGTGGTGGCGAGTAGGCAGGCAAAGCAGGTACAGTGGTGCACAAGTCAACGACGATGTTCAATGTCAGAGGAAATTGGATGGCTGTAGAAGAAATCAGATGATGGGAAAATTAAAAGGAAAAAAAAAGAGGATTTGTCTAGGCTCATGCCGAGATCACAGCTGGGCGTGTCTGGAAATCGGCGAGCTGATTCTGGCGAAGCTAGGTACCCCTCCCCCTGGAGCTAATAGTGGCAGCGGGCGGAGAACCCCGCCAAGGCGCTGAGTTGGGGTGGGTTGATGGGCGAGGGTGAAGGAAGATGGCGATTCCAGTAACGGGAATTTGAGAAAGCTAAGAATCCAAGTCCAGAGCAGAAAATGAACAAGGATTTCAGCTTCTTCCCAAAGTACTGCCCAGTGAGAAAGTCTTGTCTTCTTCCCGAAAACCGAACTGTCAGTCACGGGTTTACAGCGGGTTGGCGGGCTGCATGCGCCAAAGTGCAGCGCCTCCCTAACCCCGCCAGGTGTTGCCGCTTTGGGCATGCCGGGCTTTAAAGTGGTGATGAATGCATTGCCACGCGCATGTCGACGGCCTTGGAATTCCGAAACACGTTTTTTTCTCGTCCGTCGAGTGGCAGAGGCAAAGAGACTATTGGGGCAGCACAGTTTGTTTGCACCATGTGTCCCAGTTCATCGGCTGGGGCATCACAAGCTTGGGTTACCTTGGGAGAAGAAGCAAACAGTGTACTGATACCTAAGGAACCAATTGTCTATTATAGGTGGTCTCTTTGAACCTTCTATGGCAACACGCTATTCTTTCCAATGGCATTTCTGCATCACCAGTCGCAGCTCCTACGCCTCCAGCTGGTCAATCTCGTCCACCTTTTTGGCGCTGGCGCTGTTCTCGTCAAACTCGTAGCCAAGCCACTCCTTTGCCAGGCGTCGCGCCAGCTCCAGGCCGACGACGCGCTCGCCCATGCACAGCACCTGCGCGTTGTTGCTGAGCACGCTGCGTTCCACGCTGAAGCTGTCGTGAGCCGTCACGGCGCGGACGCCCTTGATCTTGTTGGCCGCAATCGCCACGCCCAGCCCCGTGCCGCACACGAGCAGCGCCCGGTCCGCCTTGCCCTCGGCCACCAGGCGGGCGGCGGCGGCGGCGCGCGTCGGGTACGCCGTCTTGTCGCTCGTCTCGCCCGAGCCCACGTCAATCACCTCGCTCACGCGGCTGTCTGATTCAAAGTCGCGCTTGATGGCGTTTTTGTAGCCAACGCCGGCTTCCTGGAAGACAAGTGTCAGTGGTGGGCGTTGGCTAGCGGCAAGGACGGCCACTTACATCGCAGCCCATGGCTATTCTCCAGGTAGGGGCCATTTTGTCTGATTTGATGGGCTTCTATGCTTGGTGACTCTGGAAGAGCAGGTTGAGATCGAGTCGAGTAAAAGGGAAGAAATGAGTTGCACAGATGGAAAGGTGAAGGAGCAAGTCGTTTGTTTGCACGTCCGAAGCTCGGCCACGGCCAGGCCAGACACTTCGCCACACCCCTCATCATTTCGTCAAACCCCCACCAAAAGACCACCGAAAAAAATCAATTCGATCACGCTGCCATCATCCAGGGACCGTCGCACTAGCAATGACCATCCGAGTTCCAGAACCCCAGTGTAGCAGGGGGGGCGTTTTCCCCGAAAAGCTGGGGCAAGCTCCGTCTCTTTCGCGGGCCAAGACCCTTGCAAGTGGGTGAGCTGCCCGCCGGCTTGCCCAATGCGGAATTCCGACTGAGAACCGACTCCCATGACGCTGCAAACGAGAGACGGACGCATTACGACACACATCATTGTCTTTTTACCTGTCCGGAGACGGGAAGCTCCAGATTAATGTTGTCCATCATTTTTCCTTGCGCTCATCTGCCCTCTCCGACTGCGGCACCATGCCCGAAGGCGTTTGGTGCAGCCACGCCCATCAACCTCGACACACCCCCGTTAAACGGGGGGTTCTTGGTGCCACGCACCCCTAGCTCACGATAAATCGCTGACCAGCTCCCCCCCGAGTCCTTTGTGCTCTTCCATCATCACCTCTTTTGCAGTCTTTTGCTGCAAATTCCTTGTCGTTTCTACTCATCACACGATCCTCGCCCGCAGACGCACGAGAATCGCATTCAACCATGTCCAAGCGTCACCTCTTTGACTCGTCCGACGGCCTCGTCAACAAGGCCTTGAGAGGCATCATCCGCTACAACCCCAGCCTCAGCTTCGACGAGGCCAATCGCGTCGTCTTTGACTCGGACTATGACAAGTCCAAGGTGGCCCTCATCTCGGGCGGCGGCTCCGGCCACGAGCCTGGCTGGAGCGGCTATGTCGGCCAGAACATGCTCACGGCCGCTGTCCAGGGCGACATCTTTGCCAGCCCTAGCACCAAGCAGATTGTCGCGGGCGTAGATGCCGTCCCCAGCGACAAGGGCACCATCCTCGTCATCACAAACTACACCGGCGACTGTCTGCACTTTGGCCTCGCCAACGAAAAGGCCACCGCAAAGGGCCACCGCTGCCGCACCATCATTTGCGGCGACGACGTCTCTGTCGGCCGCAAGGGCAGCCTAGTCGGCCGCCGCGGCCTCGCCGGCCAAATTGGCGTCCTCAAGGTCATGGGTGGCGCCGCCGGTGCCGGCGCCTCGCTCGACGAGGTGTACGACCTCGGCGTTGCCTTTTCCCAGCAAATTGTCTCCATCGCCGCCACGCTGGATCACTGTCACGTTCCGGGCCGCGCCGAGCACGCCACGCTCAAGGACGACGAGGTCGAGCTCGGCACCGGCCCCCACAACGAGCCCGGCTACAAGAAGCTCTCCCCCGCGCCCACGCCGCAGGACCTCGTCAAGCAGATCCTCACCCACTGCCTCGACGAAAAAGACCCGGAGCGCGGCTACGTCCACTTCAGCCCCGGCGACGAGACTATGCTGCTCGTCAGCAACTTTGGCGGCATGTCGCACCTCGAGATGGGCGCCCTGGTCGACGAGCTCCTCGAGCAGCTCGAGCGCGACTGGCGGATGGACCCGACCCGCGTCTGCGCCGGCTTCCTCGAGACGTCACTCAACGCGCCCGCCTTTTCCGTCTCCATCATTAACATCACCGCCGCCGCCCGCAGTTGCAGCTACTCGGCCGACCAGATCAAAGCCTTCTTCGACGTCCGCACAAACACCTACTGGGAGTCGGTCGCCGGTGCCCAGTCCAAGCGCCGCGCCCGCAAGGACCAGCTCGTGTCGGCGCCCGAACCCGAGCACAAGACGGCCGATGACGCCCGCGACCTCAAGACGGATCCGGCCCTGCTCGAGACGATGCTGCGCACCGCCTGCGACGATCTGGTCAAGGCGGAGCCGGACCTGACCAAGTGGGACACGGTCATGGGCGACGGCGACTGCGGCGAGACGCTCAAGACGGGTGCCACGGCGCTGCTCGCCGCGCTCGACGCCGGCCTCGCCAAAAGGGGCTCCGTCGTCTCCGTGCTGCTGGAGCTCGAGGACATTGTCGAGAGCAAGATGGGCGGCACGCTCGGCGGCATTCTCGGCATCTTCTTTGTCTCGCTGCGCGCCGCCGTCGAGAAGAACATTGCACTAGCCCGGTCCGCCGACGGCGGCGCCGTCGCGCTCTGGGGCGTGGCCTTGACCACCGCGCTCGAGAACCTGCGCCGCTACACACCCGCCCAGGTCGGCGACCGCACCGTCATGGACACACTCATGCCGTTTGCCGAGGCCGTGGGCAAGACGGGCTTTGGCGCGGCCGTCGACGCGGCCGTCAAGGGTGCCGAGGCGACCAAGACCATGACGCCCCGCCTCGGTCGCGCGACCTATGTCGGCGGCGGCAGCAGCGGTGCGAACCAGGAGATGCCTCCCGATCCGGGCGCCTGGGGAGCCATGGTTGTCATTGCTGGCCTATACAAGGCATTTGATGGCAAGCAATGAAGAAGGTTTGGGGATCTTGTACATATCATTTGGCGTTTTCGTTTGTTGAGCGAGACTTGGTGGCCTAGTAGTGGGAGGGTACGGAGATGGTAGTTGCGTGAATTTCAGGCATGTCTTGATCGGAAAAAAAATTACGAGTCAGAGTAATCCATCGAAAGGCAATACTACGGAGTACACACATTTAATTACATCGCAAGTAGCGCTGTCTTGTACACATTTCTGGACTAACACATCTTCGCTGCCGACAGGGTCCTGACGCAGGGGCATGCAGATAAATTCAGCTACATTAATTCGAACATGACATCCTTTCAAAATTTCAAGCATTAATCAAAACGCACAATCTTAGCCATCAATTCCCAACTTAGTCGCTCTCCTCTAGCGCCTTTTCCTTGTCTGACTGCTGCTGCTGCTGCTGCTGCTGCTGCTGCGCCGGCGGAAACTTCATGCCGCGATTGGGGCCGTTGGGCGCCGCGCCGGGACCCCAGCCGCCGTAGCCCCCGGCCGTGGCGACGCCCGCGAGGCCGGCCGCGTTGCCCATGGCCAGCGTGCCGGCCAGCTGGTTTCGGCCGACGCCGGGCTGCGTGTCCTTCCAGGAATCAAACTCGTCGCGCGTCTTGCCCGCGTACTTGAGCAGGTCGGCGTCGCTGATGGGCTCGCCGCGCTTCGAGTCTTGGTAGCGTTGGTAGAGCGACTTTTTGTCGCCCTCCTTTTGCTCGGCCGGCTTGTCGCTCGACTTGAACAGACCCATTGATAGGGGCTTTGTTGCCGTGTAGTAGGGGGTGGGGGATGTTGGTAGGTGCTGATGTGCTGTGCCTTGAGCAACGAAGTAGATGAAGTTTGATGCGCGCGAGTCGAAAATAAATGTAGTATCATGCAATGCAGAGTCTTCTTTGAAAATGTCCTGGGAGGCGAATGCAGCGGTTTTTATTGACAAAAGACCGCTTGCCCGCTCATGCTGTCATGACAAGGCTGAGCAAGTAACCCATTCGAGAGCGAGCACCGGACTACCCCGCGGGAGCCCGTTGTCGTCTTTGGTGACTGCTGAGCTTGAAAAGTGGCGTTGAAGCTGTCCCACTTCTGGAGTGATTGCGGAGAGGCTTCATGTACTAATTGAGAATGACGCCCTGTTAGTGTTGATCACAAGGCCACCCGTGCCGTCAAGCCGCCCCAGGCAACCAGGCTACCACTCAGCCTCATTATGGTTAAAATTCGACAATCAAGATTTGTCCATACATTTGGCACGTCATAATGCTGCAGGGCTGGAATTGTTGCATGCTATTCTGAATAAAAAAAACACCAGTTTCTCTTAAAAATGGCTCTGAAAATGGCCATGGCAAGTCGGAAATATACATTGAGATGCGAGGCACCGAGACACGCGACACATACACCACTCGGCGTTTAGGCAGCAGCCTATTCATTCTCCTCGGCCCTTTGGCCGGCGATACATCTTTTTCCATGTGCATCGCAAAATGCCACGGCGGCGCCATCGCGGACCCAGTGATGCGGGCGGCGTGCCCGAAGCCTCTGGTTCTAAATTTGTTTAGGCATGGTTGGCCATGCCCAAGCTTTTGTTGCCGCCGTTGAACGCGACAAACTGCGACTTGAACAGAATGTCGCCGTAGATGCCCATACCGCCGGCGGGACCGGCCTGCAATCCGCCGAAGCAAGCTGTAAAGGTTGTTGATTAGCAAGTCTGTCCCATCCCTATATCCCAAGCACAACAGAGAAAGATTTACTCACCACCATTGCCAACGGGCGCAAAGTTTATGTCCTCGCCCTTGACGCGGGCCATGTAGACGCCGCCAATGTCCAGGTCCAGATCCGGCAGCTTGGCATTGCACGGCACCACGAAGCCGCCCTGCTGCTGGCTGTTTTGCGCCTGCGGCACCTGCGCGTAGTAGCCCTCGACAATGGCCGGGTCCGCGAGGAGCAATGTCGTGCCCGTGTCGGCAATCGCCTGGCCGCCGCGCGCCGCCGGCTGCGGCTGCCCGCCGTTGACGGCAAAAGACTCGCTGCTAAACTGCCAGAAGCCCTTGCTCGTGTCGACGGGGATCCAGGCCATCTGTCCCGTAAACTTGCTCGCGTCGACGCGGCCAAACTCGTACGCGCCGGGCGCGTTGGCGCGCAGGTCTGCCGTGAAGACGGGCTCTTGCAGGCCGGGCATGACGTTTTCGAAAAACGTCTTTTGCTTCTGCGGCTGCACCGCGTTGATGGAGCCAAACGCGAGGCCCATCAGCCCGCCGTTGTTGGCGTCCTGCACAAACGTGTCCGTCACGGCCGTCGCCAGCTCAATCGCCTGCGCCGGGGCGACCGCGCCGCCAATGTCCACCACGTCGGTGCCCACGTTGCCCTCGGCGCCCGAGCCGTCGCCGTACCGGATCTGGAACTGGGCGCCCGGAATCATCTTGAACGTCTTGCTCTTGGACGGGTCGTATACTTGGCGCCCCTGCGTCTGCTGGGCGGGCAGCTGCGTGTTGAAGACCCAGAGATCGGAAGAGCCCGTGTCGAAATCCAGCGTGACGGGCTGTCCGCCAATCTTGACTTGTGACAGGTACTCGACGTCATTCTTTTCCGGGACGGTCTTCACCTTGCCAGTGAAGTTTCCTTCACGGGCCCTGGCAAGAGACGCAATCACATCGTCGTTTGGATCGACATTGTTGTTGCCGTTGCCGTTGCCTTTGTTGGCGTTGTTGTTCGGGTTTCCATTGGAGCTGTTGTTTGGGTTGCTATTGGGGTTGCTATTGGGGTTGCTGTTTGGATTGCTGTTTGGGTTGTTGTTGGGGTTGCTGTTTGGGTTGTTGTTTGGGCTGTTGTTTGGGTTGGTGCTGGGGTTGGCACTGGGGTTGTTGTTGCCATTGTTGCCATTGTTGCCATTGTTGCCTTTCCCAGCACCGTTGCCAGCGCGGTTGCCGCCCTCGTTGTTAGCACCGTTATTGGCACCGTTATTGGCACCGTTGTTGGCACCGTTATTGGCACCGTTATTGGCACCGTTGTTGGCACCGTTGTTGGCACCGTTGTTGGCACCGTTGTTGGCACCGTTGTTGGCACCGTTGTTGGCACCGTTGTTGGCACCGTTGTTGGCACCGTTGTTGGCACCATTGTTGGCAGCGTTGCCAGCTCCCTTGCCCGCACCATTGTTGCCATCCTCATTGGCACCATTTCCGGCACCGTTTCCGGCACCGTTACCAAGCAAGCCCCCAAGGATATCGCCTAGAACAGACTCAGCTCCGACTTGTTCAGATCCAACGTCCTCAGCTCCAACGTCCTCAGCTCCAACGTCCTCGGTGCTGACATCCTGGCTAGCACCCTGGCTAGCACCCTGGCTGGCGACCTGGTCGGCGTCCTGTTCGGCGTCCTCCAACGGGCTATGCCATTTGCCCGCACGACGCTTTGTGGGCTGGAACGTAGCCGCTTCACTGTCCTGTGCTTCCAAAGCATCGACAAGTCCGGTAGGCAAAGGCATGCCGTACTTTCGGTATGCCTTGGCCAAGGCTCGGGGCCCGTTCCGGCCGGTGTATCCTTCATTGCGAACACGCTCAACCTTGAAGGTTCTCTTTTCGACATAGGGAGCGGCTGTAGCCAAGCTCGTGAGCTCCAGAAGGAGTAACACTGTGGAGAGGGCCTTGGTATACATGGCGCCTGGCGATGTCGAAGACCGTAAAACTGTAAATGAAAGGATAGAGGGTCACACCTGGTGACGACGAAATGAAGCTAAAGAATGGTAATAGTATAAAGGTGGGATAAGATTAGAGTAAGAAGAGATGGTATAGAATATGAAGAACCCAACAAAGAGAAAGGGCGACAAGTCAAGTACAGGAACCAAGAGTCCCGCTCTGTATAAAAGAAGGCGAATGAACCAGAAACACAATCGAATAGTAGGGAAATTAATGTCCCATGAACCTGTATATACATGTTGCCCGATTCCTCGCCCATATACTTCGGCTATGTCGGTTCGTTCGTAAACAAAACCCGTCGCAGCGAATCGCCCCCAGATTCAACAGGGGACTTGCATAATGCAGCCTCAGTTACTGCACGGGAATGTCGACAGCCCACCCCGGGGCCGGAATATGCATGGCAAGATGCTCCGCAGGAGCAAAACAAACGGCTCCCGGGAGGGGGGGCGTCCCTCACACAAGAGTTGTAACGGCGGCAGCAAAGAAGGCGGGCAGCTAATTGGCCAGGTCGTTGCGCTTACTGTTTCGCGCCATCCACTACTGATTACGCAGCTTGATACTCTTGGGGGGGAGGCGCTGCTCTTTGTTTCCTCGTGCCGCTAGAGCCGGGTGTAGCAAGGAACATGTAATCTGGGCGAAACAGTTATCGAGTCTCGCCTGCGTGAGAACAGCCTATTCCATGCAATTTGATGTCTGGGATTTGGGTATCTGCGAATCGCCGTTATATCGCCTTGACATCCAGCCTTTCTTCACCAAGGCGTAGGCCGTGCACTAGTTGGCAAGTGTGGCTACAATTCTTAATTAACATGCAGACGCAAGGACTTTTGCTAGTTAGCGCAAGCCAATTTGAAAGAGTCCAGACGACTGCAGCTGCTGCGGCAGGATAGGAGAATCACTTCTTTTGATCATCTAGATGATCCTGCGTTTCATTTCCTTGGCAAAAGTAAACCCACAGCCAGTCGGAAAACAATGGCCCGTCACATGGCGAAACCGATGTTGTTTCATAAACCCCATGCAGCGGCGACGAGCCGCCGAGCGATTGGCGGAGGCTGGCAAATTAACTGTCGAGTGAAATTGATTTCGACATAGATGACAGGAGGACCGAATCACACTGGAGTAGATGGTCAATTTCCATACAGCCACGTCAAGGGTTCCTTGATTTCCACACTCGGCCGACGGAGGATTGCCAAGCACGCTGCTCCCCCTTGTGTCATGTTCTATTGCATCTCTAGCGTTCATCAGGGCGATTTACAGTTCATGATTTAGTGGGCAACCTGGTGGATGACCTGCGACTAACAGCTAGTGATGCGACGTCTAATTACACAAGCTTGTTCCTCTTTTGCAAGCGAGTCGTGGTTTTAAGTTTTGGACATCATTGTACGTGTATACATGACTATACTAGGCCAGGTATGCTTGTGATTCGACGTCTGCTTACACGAAGCTTACCATTTCACTCAGCTTCGCAGGCATGTGAAAAGTGCAGCGCTATTGTCTGCTGACTTTAATAGAAACCATCAACAAAAATTTGTAAATTCACATCGTTCCCGCCGTTTTTTTCAAGCTTTTCTCCTGCCATTTCTAGCTTATTCCGCCGTTTTGAGTTTGCCATGCTTCGTTGGGCTTGTCACGACTGTCTGCTTCTGCTTCCCTATTTTTAGCAACTGGTCAAGTGTATCATGAATATTTCACATCAACATCCCTCACGTTGGAGACACACCAACGGGGTACCCCGCTTCGCAATCCACGCAAAGTACTTGGCGATGGATGGGCGATCGTAGTGGGCAGTTATGGCTTGGCACTGAAACCACCACTGGAGGCTAGTTGTTTCACACCATCTTCAAACCCTTACGAGGGAGTCGGCTCACTACACATTTGGTCGTTCATGAGAAGATCTGGAACTCTCTTTGAGACAAAAACTATTTCAGAAATCCGAGGAAACGACTTCCGTCGGCAGATGTGCTGCTCATCAGAATGCGGTGATCCTGAAAATCTGGCAGCGCCTTGGGCCAAGTCACGGAGTTGAGTCGCTTCAGGGTCCTAGTAAAAAACCATCGAATTCTGGCATAGTTGGGCATGATATCCACCTGATGAATTGTATGTGTTCTCTTGTGATACTATAGGCATAACATCAGCTTGCTGATCTCGCTCATCATCGCGGTTGAGGCAGCATGCGTCTCAGCCAGTTCGATGTCTTCCGTAATTCTTAAAAACCGCTAGCAATAGCAAATCGTATGTTCCCTTCAATGAGCCGGCCAGTACAAAGGTTAGCCAAAAGTAATTGTGACTGGCAAGCACACCAGTAATCAGAGGGCCCATGCTCTGCGCAGTCGTCTTGACGACATTTACGGCGCCCATGACAGAAGTGCGCTCCCCAGGCTGCAAAATGGTAGCCATGAATGCAGTCCTAGGGGCACTGTCCATGCTTTGCAGAGACGCGCGCAAGACTAAGAACATGATTGCAAACTTGGGGTCAGAGGGGATCGGAATCAAGGCCAAGAAAACGGCCGACGGAAGATGGGTAAAGACCATGGTCTAGTACCATTAGCAAAACTAAACTGGCCTCGGACGAATCAAACACGAACCTTGACATTGCCGAGGCGTTTGGCAATGGAAGACGCCACCAACACTGTGATGGCCGAAATGATGCTGGTCGTGAAGAAGAGGGATCCCAGTTTACCTTCTTCGATACCGAACTGACTTCGGAAATAGAAAGTGACCCATGAGCTAGAATAGGAAGAGTGTTAGGGTTGTGCCAAGGCAAAAGGGCAATTTTGTCCCGACTCACAGAGAGGCTAGTCCGGAACCCAAAGAATCGAGAGCAAACAGCATGCAAAGTATAGCCGTGACCTTTTTGCTCTCCGGACTGATGTGAGGAAGCATCGAGGCCAGCCGACTCTTTTTGGAAGGCGGCTCAGCTTCGGGCGCACCATTGACGAGCAGCGGAGCGCGCTCATCGGCCGTGTCTGCCGGCGGCAGCGGGGTCGGATCGAGCTCTACCTTGCGGGACAGCATGACGGTGAGCAGGAGCTTGAGCAGGCCCAAGACGGCGTAGGCGACAAACGCGCCGCGGTACGCGCCGAGCAGCGACCAGTGCAGGCGGCGCCGGGCCGCCTCGACAGCCCAGCCGCCGGCCATCATGCCAAAAGCCGAGCCGGCGGGCGCAAACAGCGTGTACCAGGCGTAAATCTCGGCCCTGTGCTCGGCGGGCGTCAGGTGGGCGACGATGCTCTCCTCGACGGCGCGAAAGGGCCCAATCTCGTTGCCGGCCGGGCTGATGACGCCGAGGACGGCGGCGAGCAGCAGCACCCAGTAGCCGGAGCAGAGGGCAAAGACGGCGCCGCTGGCGGCCATGAGCAGCGCGCCGAGCGACAGGATGGCGCGGCGGCCGAGACGGTCGGCAAAGAGCGTGAGGAGGAAGCTGATGACGACGTCGCCGGCCAGCGTCAGCGTCATGAAGAGGCCGACGCGCGTGCGCGAGTGGCCCAGCGCCTGCAGGTACGCGACGAGGATGAGCGTCGTGACGCCGTAGGCGAAGAGCCGGACGAAGCGCTGCAGGCAGAGCAGCTTGACGTCCCGCGGGGAGTGGAAGAGCGTGACCAGGCCGACTTCTGCCAGGACGCGGGAGTAAAGAGGCGGCCGGGGCTGCACCTGGTCATCCATGGCGGCGAAGCTTTGCTTTACCGTTCTTTTCGTTGGGTTTAAAAGACGGATTGAGACATGCTCGACTCTTTGAGCCTGTCGGCAGCGTAGTGGTAGGTATTTATTAAGCTCGACAAAGGGTTCGGAGCTCCGAGATGGTACTAGTGAGGCTGCCATGGCTGTATTATTCGCAAATTACGCACCTTCTCCGCTAATTGCTCCAAGCGACCCTGCCCACCTTGCTCGGGCGTGCATTTCTTCTAAAAGTTGGCCGAATCGCCGAGCCGGCGACTGTAATCATGTGTTTTGATTGGTTTTAGCTCGACGCTGATACGTGCCCGCATATAAGCAGGGAATTAAAGGCAAGAATATCCCTGCTTCTCTCAATGTAGGTTTCTGCGGCGTTATATACCAAGTATTTCCTTGCAAAAATTCTACATCAGTATTCCTAATTCTTGTACTCGCCTTTGGCAACGCGCGCAACCAACTCCTCGAGTACCTTTGCGCCATAGTCGTAGTCCTTCATGTCTAGGTAAATTTGCGCGCTGATGCGAACCCACATTCTATCTCCCATTGCAAACAATGGCATCAGAGTGCTGTATTCGTCCTTCATCGTCTTCATCATCCACGTCCGTACCTGGCCAGCGTCGTCCTCGGGCACCACAACATCGCCCTCCTGCGCACCGCCGGCGGCGCCGCCTGTTTCCCCCATCCAAATAGGCAGCGCAATGTTCCCCATGGCGCAATTCGTCAACGTGCCCTTTTCATTCTCCAAGACCCACGTCTTGAGCTGCTCAGCCACGCGCCTGCAGCCCCTTTTGTTGAGGTCCCAGAGGTAGGCCAGGATGCGCTCCTCGCCGCCGCACACGTCTCGGCGCCAGACAATCGCGTCCTTGGTCACAATGTCCTGCGACCGGTCCTTTGTCGCGATGAGCTCAAAGTTTCTGACAAACTGGTTCTTAGTGTTTGGCGGCAGCACGTCGCGCCGGACGGTCGTTTGCGGCGTGTATCCGTGGCTCGTCGCCAGCGTCGTCGGGACCAGGTGCTGGTTTCGCAGCGGACAGTACAAGATTGCGCAGCCCCGCGGGACATGAAGCCACTTGTGACAGTTGGAGGTGAAGAAGTCGGGGTCCGCCGCGGTCAGATCCAGCTTCACCATGCCGATGCCCTGTGCACCGTCCACCATGCTCAGCACGCCGAGTTCCTTGCACGCTTTGCACATTTCCTCCCATGGGAATACGAGGCCAGGGTTCGAGGAAACAACATCAAAGGTACAGATCCTGGCTCTTTTCCCTTGTATTTCAATCTCTGCCACTGCATCACGAAAATGCTGGACGATTTCTTCGTCCTCTAAAGGGTAGTTTAGAGCAATCTCGTGAATGCCGACGCGCGCCGTGCCAAAGTAGTCGACCATGTAGTCTGCGACTTTTGCGCATGCGGGGTAAATGGTTGAAAAAAAGACAATGACATCTTTTCCGTCCTCATTCCACTTCATGTTGCGATATACAGTGTTGACAGCCTCGGTAGCATTTGTCACAAAGACCACCGTGTCGGCGGGCGCATTGACAAGTTCCGCCACAGCTTGACGAGATTCATCAATGAGGATGCCCTGGTCATAGCGAATAAACTTGTCAGGTGCCGCTTCCGATAGATCCTGATACGCCCGGAATTTCTCCCTAATCTCGAGCGGCATCGTCCCATATGATCCTATGTTGGTGAGTATGATTAGCCGCGGCTTTGAGCATCAGTCTGCGCCAGTTGGTTCCGCACCATGGTTCAAGTTGACCCAACTCTCTGCTTGCGGGAATAGTTTCTTCAATTCCCCACCAAACTCGAGATACTTTCCTCGAGAGGGCAGATTGGTCTGATTTGCAGAGGCCATGTTTTTGTGCAGCGAGTTGTCTGGTGATGAGTCTGTATTGGCGCAACTTCGAGACCAATGCTCAGACGAGGGATTAATCTTGGCGAAGCTATGACGCCACACGAGACTGGTGAATGCGGGGGAGGCTATTTATGAGTAGGACGCGATACCGAGTTGCAAAATAATTCTACATTAAAAGTGAGTCATTATAGGACGTGTCGATTTTGTGCGGGGATCCGATTTCGGTTTTAATTGTCCTCGGCCTTACAAGTCAATTACGCCCTATATGCTGACAAAATAGTCCGTAAAGGCGGCGGTTAGATGGATGGCCCAAAGTAGAACGAACCCGAATTATAAGAGGGTCTCTACCAAAACTACGCAACTACGGCACCCTACAAAAGGTTAGTTGTAGGATGTCTATGTAAGCAGTATCGTGGACCTGGGTTCTGGCCTTGTTGAGTCATTGCATGTAGAAAGCGTAGGGAAACTCGGCGCTTGCGCAACATGGTCAAGCTACATTTATCAGAATAAGATGCTTGCCCTGTTTCTCTTGTCTTTAAAATTTCTTCTTCTTTTTTTATTCGCTGTTTAAATGCATTTGTTTCTTCTTTGCTTCCTTTTTTTCTTGTCTGGTAGGCGTTGTAGTTGCCAACTCTTATTGCGCAACCGCCCCTCACCTGATGGTTCTTATGCTGTGCTCATCGCAGTGTCGCATCTCAAAGGCTCAATCAAGGTACAATAAACTAGACACAACTCGTACTACAATCACTAAAGTACACATCATTCCAAGCATTTCGTTGTGTATTCTCGTTGTTAGCATTAATCCTGAGTGCACAGGGAAAAAACAATCAAGCCAAAAAAACTAGTACAAGAGACTGTCGGACATCCGAAATCATAAATACATAAATACATAAAACTCATTCAGTAAACATTTAGCTATCCCAAATAGCTCCATATGCGGGTATCCCTCGCGTTTCCAGTCCATAAACCACCTTTTTGGTAATCTTCTCATTGGCAATGATAATCACCGCCTCTGCGTCCGATGCGACGGCCAGGTTGTATCCCATCTTGAGGAGGTCTGGCCGTCCTTTTGTCGCCGTGTCGTGGATGACGGCATCCGGAATGGTTCTGTATATCGTGTCCAGCACCGGCTTGCCAAACGTCTTCTCGGGGCTCTTGGTCGACCACAGCAGCTGCGTCTTACACGACGGGTTCTGGATGTGGCCGAGCAGCGGGCCGATGCCCGAGCCGGTGCCGATGACGACGATGCGGTTGAAGAGCGTGGCGATGCGCATGACGCCGCAGGTGGGCACCCCGCGCACCCAGACTGATCGCGGCGCCTTTTGGATGCACGACTTGGTCCAGTCGCCGGCGTTGGACACGACGAGCGAGTATCCTTTTTGGCTAGCCAGCGCGTTGGGCTCTGGCTGCGGAATGGTCGCAAAGGAGTGCCACTCGAGCAGCGGCCGGGTAGATATCCGCGTGAAGCTGCCGTTGACGGGCACGGTGTATGTAAAGGAGAGAACGGCCGCGTGGTCTGAGAGCGGCACCGTCTCGACGGGTACTTTGCGGAGAAACAGCCAGGATGATGCGATGCTGCAAGTGGCGACGACTAGGAGCCAGAATGCGGGACTCTGCACAAGTATCATGCCCAGAGCCCGGCCCGGCTGCGCGGTATCCATGGCGTTGAGAACAGTCTTGACCCAGAAGAGGAGAAGCGTCGTCCATCCCATGAACCGGTGCGACTGCTCAAAAGTATTGTGGTATCGCTTGCGAAAGGTCGGGTACGCGAAACCAATCATGGTGCAGCACAGCGCGCAAATCATCCACGAGACCACAATCGAAGCCAGGGAGTCTATCCTGTCCTCGTCGCGCACGTACAAGACTGTCGAGGAAATGTTGCTCCCAAGCAGCCAGATGGTCGAGCAGACGCCAGCCGCCGAGTGCACGCCGCCCAAGTGGTAAATCTTGCCGCACCGGCGTCTGATCCATAGCGGCGCAGTCTTGGGCACTGAGCAGAAAACCGTGTACAGAATGTTGATGACGGTGTCTTGGCGAACCAGGACGGCAAGCGTCAGGTTCGCAGAAACCACAAGCTTGAGGAGCTGCACGTCGGCGCGGAGCGCCAGCAGCAGCGCGAGCACGCTCGCGTTGAGAAGCACCACCACGGAGAACAAGGTCCGGTAAATGATGAGGATGCGGTACGCGAGCCCGCGCCACGGCTGCGGCAGCTTCTTTTCCGGGACGGCGAGCTCCATGCTGGCCTTTTCCGAAAAGACAGTCGTGGCCGAGGAAAAGGAAGCATGGCGCGGCGTCTCTACCAGAGTTTCCCTGTCGCTCGGCACCTTTTCCAGCGTCGCGAGGCTATCTCGTCTGTTCCTTTCGTCCTCGGCGATGCGAGCAAGAGCCTTCTTGTCCGTCTTGCCGTTGGCCGTGACGGGAAAGGACTCGAGCTGGTGAATGACAGAGGGGACCGCATAGTAGGGCTGCCGCTCCGCCACGCAATTAAAAAGGCGCTGCGAGTCCCGGTTGGGAGGAGACACGAATGCGTGAACCTGTCCGTCCAGGAAGAGAGCCGCTGCCTGGGATACGCCCGGTGCTGACAGAAGCGAAGACGAGATGCCATCGAGCTCAACTCGGAAACCCTGAGAAGTCAGTTAGACTTTAACCAAGTCCACTGGAAATCGGGTCGCTGAATGCTTACCTTGACTTTGACTTGGTCGTCGCAGCGTCCAAGAATTAGAATATTACCCGAAGCATCCCATTGGCCGAGATCGCCCGTTCGATACATTAGTGACCTAGAAACCATCAGCCTTCAAAGCTATCCTCTGTAGAGGCGCGCTCTCTCTTACCCATCATTTGTAAAAGGATCCAGCCGGTATGATTCCTTTGTTCTCTGCTCAAGCCCGACGTAGCCTCGAGACACACCACGCCCGCCCGCCCACATGACACCAGTCTGGCCCAGCCCGACAGGTTGCATCTCGTCGTCGAGGATATATACATTATTATTAGGAGTCGGCTTTCCAATATTAATCGGCCGTCCAGCGACATGTCTGCTCATGGTATTGACAATGGTTGTCTCGGTTGGGCCGCAGCAATTCCAGTACTCTGCCTCTGTTGCCCAAAGATCGGCCAAGGCCTGGGTGGTTGGCTCGCCCGCCGTTGCCGCTATTTTGATGTTTGGGTATTTTTGAGGCTGGTATTTTGATAATATGCTTGGCGTGCAAATCAAGACGTCAATCTGTGTCGTTGGTTTAGCGTATTGTCAGACTTGTAGTTGCACGTCTTCTCCGTACCTGACTTATAGTAGGCTCCCAGTTCCATCCTCGGATGACGAGAGTGCCACCATTACACAGACAAGAGAAAATTTCCCAAGCAGCTAAAACATGAGAATCTTGAAAGATTTTGTTTGGGTTTTGACAAGTGCTTACCCATATCAAAGCTAATGTTCAAGACTTGACCAACCCGTGTGCCTGGACTTATACCCAAGTTGCCAGGATACTGGCAAACAAGGTTCGTCACATTGCCATGTGTTACGTCAACGCCTTTGGGATTTCCGGTAGTTCCTGATATTATTAGAACACGTCTCCTTTGCCAATGGATTAATTGACTTGCCTGATGTGTAAATGACATAGCAGCCGCTGGAGGGAGTTGCCAAGTCTATCCATTCAGAAGCAGCTGGTTGGGCGCCAGCCCTATCCACACACTCTTCCACAACCACCATCTGCGCGTACGGGAATAGATCTCGCACTCTATTCTCGGTAGCTGAGACGCACAACAAGACATTACCGCCACTTTCGTGCAGCACGTGGCGGAGGGTCGAGTCTGGCACCACCCCGCCATCCAAGGGAACATACTGGGCGCCGCAGAGCAATACGGCCCATATCCCGATAACCATTTCGTAGCTGCGCTTGACCACCAGAGGGACCCTCTGGTTCGGCTTCACGCCAATGCTGCGCAGGTGCCAGGCGAGGGCCTGGGCGTGCATGGCCAGCTCTGCATATGTACGCTGCCGTGACACATTGGTGGAGAGGTCGTGGACTGCAATCCCAGACGGGTTGGAAAGGGAGAAGTGGGCAAATGCGGCAGTGGTGGTGCTGAATGGGGTTTGTAATACTTGCCCGAAAGAAAAGGCCATTCTGTCTCTGGCCATGTTGGTGCGCTTGCAAGTTGTCATCATAGAGGTCGCCATGATGATGAATCGGCCGGGTACTTTTTTCAAATGCACCGAGTCAGTTGGCTCGCACCATATATACCTCTTTTTTTTTGTCCCTTGCCCTCCTCCCACTCCCCGGCCATTGCTTTCCAAGGCTACCTACTCGGAAAGGACTGTAGGACAGGCAGGGCCAAGCCTAACCGCCGGGATACGAGACTGGCAAGGGTATCTCTACAGCAACATTAGACCTCTTACAAGCGTCTAATCTCTCCGAATTCTTCCCAATGCACTTTCTTTTCTCAGTCATGCGCCCGCTCATGGTGTCGATGGCTGCAGACATGCCTTGCTCACCCGGGCGGGAATTTTCGCCACATGTCCCAGCTCCGGAGGGGGTCCTCTCGCGGTCGGATCTAGCAACCCTCCCGGGGGGGGAGAGCAAAAGCATCACCACCACAATGCATTGTACAGGTCACATCGGGTCCATTCCAGCCTCGCCAGCACCCCAGTATTGCAGAGATGGTCTATCTTTTATGTTTAGTGGCGTTCTCCGCTCTTGGGAACCCGGCATGGTGGTACCATGGCATGCGCAGATGCGGTCAAGTGGTCTGGCGAGCCATCGAGAACCTTGCATGTCTCACTGCTTTCCAGAAGACCACCAATACCAACTCTGGCTGGTGCGTCGCAGAATCGGGCGACAAGGTTGCACATAACTGGCGGCTTAGCCGAGCAGCTGATAACAAAGAGGTTGGTCGGTGCTGTGTCGATTGTCGCTCGAGGCAAGGACGAAACGAAAGTTGAAGCAAACAAAAAAAAAAGAGGCAGAAACAACAGATATAAAGAGCAATACTACATCTGCATCTCTTTTTTTTTTTTCTCCCTTCCCTTTCTTCTTGGTTGACAAGTGTTTCAAGCTTACGGCTCTTTTTCTTGTTCCGCACTCGTGCAACGGGAAAAATATTGGTTTTCTTGTCTCTTTCCCCAAAGGGCAGCGTCCAAGACCGGTCTGGCCCCAGAACCAGTCTATATCTCCTAAGCGGCCGCAAGGAAATAAAGAAGAAAAGAAAAAAAGGTCAAGCAACTCGTGAATCACCCCATTCCCAAACACCTCAACAACTAAGGAAGCGGAGCTGGGGGGCTTTGGAATGGATGGATTGGCTGGCCCCAAACAACGTCAACCCACGACGAGCTGAAGAAAAAAAAAAATTGTAAGGTTGCGTGCAGGCATTGTAACCCAGAACAAGGGCTACGTGTGTCTCTGAGCTGGCCTGCAATGTAACCCATCACATCTTCAGCAAAAAAAATGCTTGTCGAAAGAAACCTGCGTCTGCACGGCCCTCCCCCCATGTGGTATCCAAGCCATGCGCGTTTCAGTTTTCCCAGGCATGTTTTGTTCAATCGGGGATGGTGCATGTCTTGATCCTTCAACCCGACGTCGGGCGCTCGTGTCCGGGGCTTGGTGTTATCCTGGTAGAGCATCGCAGCATCTACTTGTCTGTCACACCGTTCTTGCTTGGCACCTTGGCAAGGCCTGGCGGGGGAAGGAGGGGAAGGAAGGCGAGGCGAGGCGTCACCGACATGCGATGAACCCAAAGATATTGTCTGTGCGTAGATGGAAAAGTCGGGACGACAGGGGATCACCCCGTCACATTCCAAAATAGGAATGCCAGTCGTTTTAATCAATTGTTGGGTATTTGTTTATTACGGGCAAGGCCTCTCTGTATGGCTTCATGGCATCTTCACCGCACACACATTTGTACCGACGTTGGCGTATCTGCCAAGTTACCGTTGCATCCGCACTTTTGAAAGTACACTGTCGATTTATTTATTTACTTTTTTGCAATCCCTGTCTCTCAACGTCTCCAACGCCAGAGACCGAAATCAGGTTGTGGCCTATTCGTCGCCGAGCTGACCTTTTTTCTCGACGCCATCCATCCATTCATCCGTTCGAGTATCCTCCACCGCGCACGAGTTTTGCATCATCACAGACAACCATGACTGATTCTTCGATATCCGATCTCGTGCTATCGTCAACACCCGCTCCGGGTGTAAGACTGCTCCGCCTCAATCGCCCGGAGAAGCGCAATGCGCTATCACAGTCTCTTATTAGCTCCCTTCTCTCCGAGCTCCGTCTTGCTTCGGGCGATACGAGCATCTTTTCCATCATTCTAACTGGAAACGGACCATTCTTCTGCGGTGAGTGTCACCTCGATCGCGCGGATTTACTTTTTCTGTTTCAAATTATCCTTTTCCAGGCCTGTTGGTCGTGTTTTTTTTCCCGGCCGTGTACGAGAAGTTTTGTGACATGTGAATGTGCTAACCGCATCTAGCCGGCGCGGATCTGAACGACATTGCTGCTCTCGACGAAGCGGGTGCTAGAGCGTCGAGATATTTGCAAGACTTGTGCGCTGGTTTTGCATCCGTCAAGAAGCCAATCATTGCAGCTGTAAACGGCCCGGCCGTGAGTCACCCGCACCCACCTCGCACGCATTTTGCATCGGCTGACGTCCAACAAGCTAGGCGGCGGGTTCGAGATCTCCTTGATGGTGAGGTCATCTCCGATTCTTCAGCCGTCATGGCTCCCGCACGCGGCGACACCGTCAACAGCGCCGGTTTCACCGCGGCCAGAGCATCGGCAGGCTTATTGCTGCTCCGAAGACCTGTCTCACCAGGCCGTGGAAGATTTCCGCTGATCGGTTCCAGAGCGACCTTATTATTTCGGCACAGCCCGCGTACTTTGTCCTTCCTGAGACAAAGATTGGGCTCATTCCCGGCGCCGGCGGCACCCAGCGTCTCACAGCAGCCATTGGCAAATACAGAGTAAGTTTACCCTTGTCATGTGCTCAACGCCATCGATTAACGAGATCGCCACTCTCCCAGGCCATGCGCAGCATCTTGCTCGCACAGCCAATGTCTGCCCAAGAGGCCATGGCCGCCGGCCTCGTCACCGATGTCGTCGGCCCGGACACTTTGATCCAGCGCTGCGTCGAGATTGCCTCCACCTTTACTTCAGAGAACCGGCAGACTATTGCCTTTGCCAAGGAAGCCATCTGCCGAGGTGAGTACTTATCCGTCGGTGTAGTGCATCGTTGCAAGCAGCTGACTGAGATATTTTAGCTGACGACCTCTGCCGCGACGATCGCTTTGAACGGGAGTTGTACTACACGGCATTTGGCACCGCCGAGAAAAAGTGTGGCGTCGACAACTTTCTTGCAGCTCGTAGAAAGAAGGCATGACAATCTTCATCACATCACACAGTGCGTCATGTGTAACAACAGTTGCAGCTCATTTTTGGGGTTTTTTGTAGCTGCAGGAGACTTAAAAAATTGAATCGTATCTTCGTCATCTATAAGCTTAATGCTCAGAATGCAGGCACAGAATCGCTTCTCATCTGCTACATTTCCAATTGGAGCCCCAGCTCCTCAGCTGCCCTTCCAGTCCTCGTGAGGCCCTGGCTTTCCCCAGCAGCGGACTCGTCCCGACGTCTGCGAGCGCCGCAGCCGCATCTGTCTCGGCTGCGGCTGTCGCGATCCGCTTATCAGATCGCTGCAGCTCTTTCGAGGGCCCGAGCTCCGGTCTTGTTGTGCATGCCGCCGAAGACGGCTCTTCCAAGAGCCCGACCAGAGGATCGTAAATGTAAAATGGATTTAGGCGACGAGAGGACGAGCAAAGATTTGGGGATAGGGACGTGAGTGGTCCGGTAGGTGGGCTTATTGGCTCCATGGGTTGCGGCTTGCCGAATGGCGAGGATGCAGGCCCAGGTCTCAGTGGTGGCAATGTCATGCCCGCATCGAGTTTGCTGCGTGGCGTGCCGCGGTGTCTGCCCACCGTGGGCAATACAATTTCCTCGCCATCAATCATCTTGCGTTTGCGGACTCGGGGGTTTGACTTGACAGAATTAAGTATGGAGCTTTTGTCAATAGGGCTGCTCGATACCGGACTCTGCGGCTGCTGCACATCCATCTCGGCCGCATCGCTCTTACGGCTGCGACCGTGGTTGGGGTTCAGCGTAGAAGCTCGTTTCTTGGGCTTCTCAAGGGCACCCGGGGCGGACTTGCGTTGAGCCTTTGTTCTTGGTCGAGGCAGCTTGACAGCAGGTATCGATGGCGAATCCGCCCTCTGGGCATCTGGTAGTAAGGGGGGTAAATCGGTCATGTTTATGTTTGTGGCACGATCAGCAGTCTTTTCCGGTGTCTCTTTTCCGGTAATGCGGCGTAGCTCTTTAAGAATTTTCAAGGTGCAGTAAGCACCTGTGACTTTTGAATCGCGCATGGCTACGGGGTTCGCCGCCGGTGGGCGCGGCTTCTTGGGTGATGGTTCACGCCAGAGCCTCGGAACACGAACGTGCAGATCGTCGACCCAGGCATCGCAGTCCCATTGAATCCAAAAGTCGATAATGTCACCCCACGAGCTCTCTGGCGGCTTCGTAAAGTTAACAAAGACAACTTTGCCGCCTTTGCTGTGGACTGTTTTGGCGAATTCTCTCACCATGACCTTAAGCCCGTGTACTCGTAAGCTTGTGCCAAGAATCAGGAGCATATCAGGATAGAGCGCCAAGTCGTGTGTGATAATGGGGCTGATTAGGTGAGCACTAGGGTGTTCTTCGCCATACAGAACAATGTCCGGGCGCAATTTTCCTACACCTAGGGCTCTTTTCCCCTTTTCTTCACGAGCCGCGGCGGCTCCGGCGCAACGGGGGCACTCTGGCTGCTGGCCTGTCAAGGTTGACGTCTCGCGATTCTCCTCATCCCAGGAGCAAACCTGCCCGCATAGGAAGCAGCGCAGCAATTCTAGAGATCCATGCAAGAACACGCACTCGACACCAGACTGCGATGGCTCCTTCTTTAGAGTTGGGGGGAGCGCATTGCCTTTGCTATCGGCAGATGATGCCTCGCCGTCAGTCTGTGACGATGATGGTGCATCTGGTAATGAAGCCTGCGTCTGTGGCGTGGCCGATTCTGATCCCGAGTTGTCGGACAAAGAATTTTGGCTGCTAGGAAGCTCTTTGCTCAACGGTTCATCGACCATTTTTGCCAGCTGGTCCCTATTGGCGGTAGATCGACGTGAAAACCTACCGCGGCTCCCAGGTCCATCGATTAATGATGTTGACAAGCCAACTTTTTCTTCGATTTGGTCAATATTCTGCGTATAGCAGCGGACTAGCTTGCCACGGTTTCTTAGATGGCTGATGAACCTATGAGAGCCCGTCGGCTCCGCATCCTTGATTTTTTGCCGCAAAGACGTGGCAAATGTGTAAAATACTTGCGTGCGGACAGGGTCTGCCCAGACCGACACGTCGAACAAATCTCTGCCCTTCATATTGGGCAGCGTGCTGCGGCCAGAGCTTGAGCCTTGGGAGGAGGCAAACAGTTTCCGCGCCGCGGAGAATTCCTCCGATTCTGAGTCACTCGTGTTACTGTGCTCGTTGGACTCTGAGTCTGGTGAAGAGGGTTCGTAGGGATCAAACAGCACCGGCGGGGGTGAGGAGAGCGGCGAGGAGCTGGGAGGTACGCCGAACCTTGGGAGGGCGGCAAACCGAAACGTCGATGGGGGGACTAATTGGTCGTCGGGCGGTGGTGAAGACAGCGGGGAGGTCGTGAGATGGGGGATGGAGAGCGGATGACGCGCAGAGCGCGGCGTGGCGTATGATACCGCCGTAGCAGGTTTCGATTCTGGTAATGACGGGCTTTCTGGTCCAGTGGTTGGGTCTGCGGCAAGCTCCTCTTGTTCCACTGGCGCTTGCAATGACTCGATTGCCTCTATGTTCTCGTCTTCGTTGTCTTTCTTTTGCGGCGAAGCATTAAGAGAAGATCTTAGGCGCTTGGCTGGTCGGTTATCGACCCCTTCATCCTCGATCGCGCCATGCCGCGTCTCTGTGTCGAGCCTCAGCGCCTCTTGTTTGGCCGTCGCGTCGAATTGTGCTTGAATTAACGAGTATAGTCCATTTTCGGATCGAAAATCCTGCAAAGAATAGCAATTCACGTTAGCAACATCATTCTGAAGCACCTGATTTGTGTATGGTGTAGTCTGTAGCCGCATACCGGGATGCCCGAGTTGGTACTGATTCCCGCGCCTGTGACGACGACAATTTTGCGCGCCTTGAGCAGCGATTCCGCAATGTCCTGGAGAAGCTCTCCAGAGCTGGGCTCAACGTGCGCAGTCGGCATGGTCGCTCTGAAGGTTTGAGGCTGAACAGGGAGCACACGAGCTCGACGGCGTCCCGTTTTCTGGCTATCACCTCGAGACTGGAGGAGCAAGCCAACGCGTCAAACGCCAAAGCGAGTCAAGGTCCCAATACTGAGTGTGTATATCCAAAGAATTTAATCCATCGTATCGTAGTATGTGTCATATATTCGAGGCAATCAATTGCCGGTGTTCACTGTCAAGTAAAAGTTCGTTGTGCCACGCCAGCTGGCAGCTATCTAATTGATCGTGGTTGTAGGCGTTGGAGGGACTGAAGAGCGTGTAATGGGCCGGAGAAAGGGAGAAAAAGACGGAAAAATAATACGAATGCTGATGCTGATAGAAACAGATAATCAAAAAATTGACGCTCAAGGCAAAAGTTGCTGCAGTCTCAATCGAGCGTGCCGTTTGCTGGGCGTTTGACAGCTGTGACGCGCCTCACAAACTGTTGATGTCGCGAACGGGTGTGGCTGGCGGGCCGGCCGTCCCCAGCTTGTTTTCTTTATGCCCTTGTCGGATTAGCGCTCTTCGGGTGGGTGCTCATTCATTGGAGTCGCTGGCGGGTCCACTGCCAACGGTTTGGTGGGTGGCCGCTGCCCGAACGGCCGAGGTCAAAGGTTAGGTTAAAGGTTAGGATGGAGGGTCAAAGGTTAGGATTCGGGTGAATGGTTAGGATTAAGGGTTAAAGGTTAGGATCTGTGTTTGTGTTTCTAGTAAGTACTGGTACAAGCCCTGTGTCGAATTAAGGTCGGTACAGCCTAGCTCGGACAGGTCAACTTGGTGGATCTGGGACAGATTATCTGTAAGCACCGACCGACCGGTAGACGCAATGTTCATATTCAGTGAATTATAGTTTGACATCATGCCAAAGGCAATTGGATTTTGCGCCCTCCAAAAATAAATGCTCGTTACGTTTTAGACGACAAAGATTGTCCCACGGCGAGCTGTTAGTAGGTGGTGGACTCCCCTCCCGCCCAACTGCAAGTGTGGTCCCATGCACGTAGTCAAGGCTAAATTGAAGTCACAGATCTTGTGTAAAGAGACCCCGCACGCTGCTTTACGGATACTTTGTAATTCGTGATAGTTATCTATACATTGGTGTTCCTTCTCGTCTGATCTGATAATGGCAATCAGTCTATAACTCAATGCTTTAGAAACCAGTCGTGCATGGCAAGGCTATGCTCCTCACTTCGACCACCCATGGCGTCTATAATTCTCCCCCGAGGACCTCCACCCGAATCCAGCCCACCGTTCTCCTCAGCACGCGCCTCGCGGACCATGTTAACCATCCGCGTGCACCAGCGCGTCGAGCAGCTCGTTAAAGTCCTTTGGCACGCCCAGCCCGGTGACGGCGTCCCAGCCCGGCTTGGTCGGCCACCCACCCGGTTCCTCGCCGTCGAAGCTGCACGAGCGGCTCTCCCCTTTCGTCACGTCGCGCAGCACGCTGCGCACGCGCTCGCTGTACAGTAGTGGGTTGACCCAGCCCAGGGGCTTCTTGTTGGCGCGCGCGCGCGCGTCGTTGACCATGGCCAGCATGGCCGCCACCATAGGCGTGCTAGCGCTCGTGCCCTGCACCAGGCCCGGCTTCCCGCCGGTCACCACCAGCACGTTGGTGCCCACGGCCGACATGTCGGGAATGGCCCGGTTCCCTGGCTCGTAGTAGCCGTCGAGGCGGCCGTCAAGCGCCCGCACGTACTCGCCCACCACCTCGCGCTGCCACGCCGGCTGCTCAAAGTACCGCGAGAAGCCTCCCGTGCTGAACGATGCCGCCTCGGGCGGGTTCTTGGTGTTGGTAACGGCGCCGACGGCGAGCACCCACGGGCATGTCGGCGGGAACGTCGCCATGGCAATCTTCTTGTTAGAGCCGTCGCGCGTGCGGCAGTTGGAGTCGCGGCCGCCGCGCGCACCGCCGTCGCCCGACGCCACGAGCACCGTCATGCCGCGCGCCGCGAGCATGCCAATCATGCTGCACACCTTTTCGGCGTAGGGTCGCGGGACGGACAGCTCGTCGTCGGCGTATGATATGGACAGCACGCTCGGGATCTCGCCGTCGGGCTTGTCCAAAAAGTATTGAAACATTTCCAAATACGGCTCGTTGGTCGACGCCGGGCTTGAGTCGGCCGTGCCATTCTCGCCAATGAGCTCGCCCCGACCCGCGGTCGAGTAAAAGACGAGGTTGGCTGGGTACGCAAGGCTCAGCGCGTAGTCGACGTCGAGCGCGGCCTCGACGCCTGATTTATTCAGCTCCTGCGAGTTCTTACCGCCGTTGATGAGCTCGACCGTGTAATTGTACTTCTTTGCAGCAATCTCGGGCGCGTGCTCTGACAGAAACTGGTCCGAGTCCTGGTAGTTGGCGTACTGCTCGAGGAAGCCGGTCACACCCATGGTGACGCTCGACCTGTCGTCGGGCGTCTTGTAGTAAAAGTTGTACGCCTCACGCACGCACTTGGGCGTGATGACGGAGGTGCAGGGCGGGTCACGCTTCACAAGGTCCGCCTCGTTGAGCCACTTGATCTTGGACAAGGAGCGGACGGGCCGCATAAAGTTGGAGACGGGATGAATGAAGTCGATGGCGTCCTCCAGGGCGTCGGGGATAAAGTACTGCGTGGTGCGAAGGACAGGCTTATCCTCGCCGTGGTAGATGTAGTGCTCCAGACGGGTGCCGATTAGCGCGTCAGTCTGCCCGACCGTCGCGCGGACATTCACCCAGTCGCCCTTGGTGTCGATATTCTGGATGCCATGGCTACGCAGCCAGGCCTGCACCGAGCTGACAGACTTGGGAGTTGGGGCGCGCATCAACTTGGTGTCGGCCAGAGACAGCACGTCCTCTTGCACCGACGACAGAAATTTCTGCAGTCCTTTCACCTCTGGCTGCCTTAAAGCGATTGAGAACGAGTACTGCTCGCTCAGGTCGACCGTGTCGTTTATCTTCATCCATCCTGGTGGGAGGCTCGCCGTCCTCTCGAGGCAAATGTCGGCCAGCGACCCCCATCCGAGCAGCGCCGCTCCCAATGCTAGCTTGGGCAACATGATTGTCGGCAGAAACAAAGCTCGAAAACGCAAAGAGGACCAAGGGCTTTCTGTCGACAAAGCAATCCCGAATTGATTTTCTGGAAGAGGAGAGGGGGGCAATAGCCTGACTCAGTTATTATTAAAAGAAGCAATATTTAGTCGCGGCAAACGCAGTCGTGCATGTTTAAACTGGAGTTTGCTTATAGCTTGGAGACATGCATTCGACCAAGCACGAATTTGAAGGCACGGCCGCACAAGGCTTGCGAGCTGACTGTTGTTATTTCTCCCTGTGTTTGCTTTATTCGTCTTGAGTCAAGGTTTCGTCGATCACCACGGCAGGTGCGACTCCTGGCACTGTGCCCGTGCAACGCGAATGCCAGTTCACCAAGCAACTAAGCCAATAGAGCCGCACTGCGGGTTTGGCTCCTCCTAACAAGCCAAGTTCCCTTTCTTTATTTTTCTCGTTTTTCGTGCTCAGCGAGCGCTACAACCAATAACACGGGCATTTCCAGTACGGAGCAGCACAGTGCGATAGTATGCGCTCCGTAGCAAATGCTCCGTGTTATTCGTTTGTTCCTCGTTTGTTCCTCGTTTCCCTGGTGGCCATGTCTCACTTGGACACGTTGACACGCAACACGCTACTCCGCCCAAGACAATCATCAGGGATGCGGCGCGCCGCGGCCGACGAAATCAAGTATGGCCAAGATTGTGACGTAGGTCTGATTCAGACTTGCAACAGTAAATGGGAAAAGCATCAAGTGCACGAAGCTGTACAGCTATTGGCACATGGCATCTGGAGATCAGATTGGCCTGGCGGCTATCTCAATGGGACATATCTGAAGACTTCTGCAAGCACATATTAGTATGTTGTACTGCTTGTACTCCGCTATTCAGATGCGGAATGACAGCATGGCTAGTAGATGAGGCGTGCGGCAATCCAGAGGTGCAGAAAGAACAATTAAAAGCTATGCATGTGAAATAGATGACAAAATCGAACATGACCCATCTACGAGTATTATGGCTTGCCTGCGATTGAGATCGCGAGGTTGAGGACACACCCACGGAAAGTCCGTGGAGACCTCTTAACAGCAAACCTATAAGTATCATGTATGAAGGCAGTATTTTCACTTCATTACCCCTATAAAACCATCTTCTCCATACCATCTATACTGCATCAAACCGCACACCACTATCCACCACACACACCTTCTTCTCACAGAACTTCCTCACCCAACAACCAACAATGGCCCCCGAGCCCAACCAAGAGCCAACCCCAGAGAGCCTCCAGGCCATCAACAGCAAGACGCTTGGCACCTCTGCCGGCGCATTCCCCGTCGTCACGCTCCCCAGCGGCGATCGCATCCCGACCGGCACCGTCGGCGCGCTGCTCGTCAACGTGCGGGCCTACGACGCCGCCGCGGCTGCAGGCGACGCCGCGACGCAGGAGTCCCTCGCGCAGGCATTGCGCGCCGCGGTGCCGGTCTTGCACAAGGTCGGCCTGTTTGCGCTGTTTGCGCCCGAGGAGTGGGCGTCGGACAAGAGCCCGGGAAGATCATTAGTCGGCGAAATGGCAAAGGAGCTGAATTGATGGAACGGGGTTGAAGCAAGATGTTGGTGTAGGGTCAAGGAGCCAGAAAGGAAGCAAATGCATTATAAGGATTAGCTGATCGCATTGACAAAGGCTACGGCCAAAAAAAGAGAAACTATTAGCCAGAGCGAAAAAGGTTGGTGCTTTTATTTTCTAGAAGCCATGTCCCTTTCTAATTGATCCTGCGATTGCGTTGCCGTCCACCAAACTGACCCAGAGGACCACAGTATGATTCGAGTCACAGCAGTAATAATAGTAGTATAAAGAATTTTCATTCTTCCATGTTCCTAAATCCCTAAGAATGGCTATTGTCTAAGCCTTCAAACTCTCCCATAGCCTGTGGCCAGTACGTGTTGCGATGCCACTCTCGGTCGCGATGCGCCACGACGCTGATGCAACCCCAACATTGACTACTGCAACTCTTCCTCACACCTTAAAAAATGTCCTGTCAACCGTCTCCTTGATCCTCTCCACAATCCTCCCAATATCCTCCTCGGTGCTCGTGTAGACTGGTGATACCAGCACGTGGTCACCATTCACACCGTCCATCGTGCCCGTCCCAGGATACAGCATAATGCCCGCGTCCATCAGGCCCGTGGTGTGCACTGCATTCGCTATGCCGGCTTCCGCCGGGAAAGGCGTCTTGTTCTTCTTGTCGCGCACAAACTCAATCTTGAAAAATGTCAGCGCGCCTGTCACCCGTGGCAACCTGGTTACACTTACACCCCAAAAGAGGCCCTTTCCTCGTACATTGCCCACATTCGGATGATGGTCAAGTTTTTGGTGTAACAGCTGGCCGAGTAATTTTCCTGTTTTCTTGACATTTTCGACGAGCTTGTCTTCGCGCACGATTCGCTGCACCTCCAACGCGGCCGCGCAGGCGATTGGGTGGCCCTGATACGTGTGGCCGTGGATAAAAGCCCTACAGTCCCGTTAGCAGAGCTGTTGTTGTGAAGGTGTACGCATGAACGAACCCAGTTCCTGCCATCAACGCATCTGCGACGCGGTGATTGATCATCATCCCAGCCACAGGAGCATATCCTCCACCCAGGCCTTTCGCCATGGTCTGTATATCAGGCACCACGCCCTCCTGCTGCCACACATGCAACGATCCGCAGCGACCCATTCCAGACATGACTTCTACAACAAAATCAGTCATTTGCTATTTCCGAAATCGAGTTGCACCAACCGTCTAGAATAAGCAGCGCGCCATATTTGTCGCAGACTCGTCTCATGGCCTTGAAATAGCCGGGAACGGCAGGGACACATCCCAGTGTCTGTAAAGAACGGCCTGTCAGTGTCCATGCGTCTGGTCTTGAGTCTCGAAAACGTACCGCTCCGACAACTGGCTCAGCAACGAATGCGCAGACCGTATCAGGACCAACTTGCTGAAACTTATTGTCAAGCTCACTCGCCAATTGCTCAACATACTCCTCGGTTGTTTGGCCGGGTTTCATGCCTCTATAAGCATTGCATGCCGAGACACGGCGCACGTTTGGTAGAAGCATGTCGAGGAACAATTTTCGTCGGGCAACATGTCCACTCATTGACAGTGAACCCAGTGTCGTGCCATGATAAGACCCCTCTCGTGCAATGAAATTTACACGCTTCGGCTCTTTAGGATTCAGCTCCATGTAATACTGTCGTGCCATCTTCATCGCTGCATCCATAGCTTCGGACCCTTTCAAGATGTCAGTTGGTGACTTCTCAGTTGGTGGTTCCTTCGCAGTCGTGGACGTGACAAACCAGATGACATGATGTACGCCTTGGCCATGGCGCCACCTGTTCCATTAATAAGCTCCGTGGCCAGATCCTCTCCCACTTGATGACCAAAAAACATAGAGTTGCTATAAGAAAACTTGTCCATCTGATCAATCATCGCCTGCCGAACCCTTTTGTTTCCATGTCCCAGGCAGGCCACTGACGCCCCGCCTGTGGTGTCCTCTATTTCATGTCCACACGAAAATCTCATGCGCGTTCCTTTTGCATCGACTACTTGCATCGGTGGCACCTTGACGTTCCTGTGCAGGACTGCGCTTTTGGCGCCCGGGGCTGACTGGTGGTTCATTCGGGTCGCAGCTGCAGCAGTCGAGACATGACGGTGAGCAAGCCGATTGACGGAGAGTACTCCGGACCCTACCGCGCTTTGATGTGTCCATTTCAAACCGCCGGTCATGACCGAGTATCTCAGGGGCAAACGAGTTCGAAATGTTGCCATCTTGCCGGCTCAGTCAATAATGAGGAGTAGCAGACTGGCTGACGACAGCAACAGACGATTGCGTGAGAGGGGTTATTAGCCTGTCCATGTTTGCCATCTCGCAGCACCATCTTGCGACATCGGGCAGCTGCCGGACGCCAAGGTAAGGGACCTGGTCATCTGGCCAGGCGTAAAAGGCAGGGCGCCCATCTCAGACTTTATGTCGTGCGAGGCGGGGCATGCTGCTTGGTTGGGCTGCCTTTGACATTCGGATGCGCCCTCCGAAATCTCCTCCGGTCGCTGCATTCACCGCTATGATGGAGATACCGGAATCAACAATGTCCACTGGTCCAGTTGAAGCTAGCATCAATTGTGCATTTTCGTAAAATCTTCATCTCGCATCTGGATCTATCATTACAAGATTCGCAGTTGGATGGTTAGTTGCTTGGCCTCTGAAACAAACTCTGGTGCCGTGATCAGTCATGCACGTCGACCCAAAAACAGGAAACGAAAAAGAAGAAAAACTTACATGTCAAGATATCCTAATATGTCGCTCGGCCCGACGCAGCCTGTACAAAGTAATGGTTGCAACATCTGCCTTTTATCGCACTTAATCTCACCTCCAAACGCTGCACGTGACGCCCTGGCGTTGCTGGGATTATTTACGAAACTTTTAGCCCTTTTGTCCTATCAACCATCAGCTACACATTCATGAACAACGCAAATCGCAAAATACCCGGCGTAACACGCCCATGTATGCGGGAGTCGCGGCACTATTCAGGGCGCGGGCCATACGGCTCGGCGCACCTCGATTTAGTGCAGCCGCATCGAGCCCGAATATCGGACGAGGGCGTACGCAGTGTCTAGCCCAGCGTTCTCTGCACCTGAGCGCCTCCCCGACCGCCACCGCGCGTGGCACAACCGCCCAAGCCGACTCCAACGACGGACGAGTCGAAGAAAGCGCACAAGTCAGCGAGATAGTCCAGACGAACCTAGCCCGCAACAACGAGATCCGTCACGCGTACCGGCACAAAACGCCCGAGTCCGAAGCCGCCGTGACCGAGATGCTCGGCACCACGTATATCCCGCCCGCGCGGCAGTACCCCACCGCCGAGGCCACCGCTCTGAGTCTGCAACGCGCGCGGCTCGTCGCACGCATCCGCGTCGGCGAGGAGACGCTCGCGGCCCGGGCCGGCCGGGTGCGTCGCCGCGACGCCCTCGACACCTTGGGACTGCTCAAGCACACGACGCAGCCGCGCGTCGCCGGCCGCGCGCCCGCCATGCACGCCATGCGCGTCGTGCTGCCCAAGACGTGGGCGCTTGATGTCGCGGGGAGCAGCAAGAGCGTCGACTACGTTGCAGCGCGCACGGGGCTCGCGGCGCGGCTGCGCATGACGGGCGACCGCGACAGCCCCACGGCGGTCGTGCTACGCGGGCGCGCGCCCGTGCTCGCGCAGGCAGCGGACGAGCTTATCGCCGTGTGCAGAGACGTCGAGGTGTACAGGCTCGGCGAGGTGACGACCATGGACTACGCGGCGCAGCGGCTGTGGCCCGCGATCGAGGACGCTGAGGACGGGGGCGCGTTCGTGCCGCCGGACCAGCTGGACAATATATGGTTCCACAGGGAACAGCAGTACTGGATCGACTGCGCGTACGAAAAGTTGCCGCGGCCGACGCGGTGGACCCAGGCGTCGTTTGACACCTTCATCAGGTCGATCGTATACGGACGCCTAAAACCAGGCATGACGCTGCCTCTCTACCACTACGGCATTCACACCGACAACATCCGCGTCCGCATGATCATGGAGGCTTTTGAGGATCCCGCCGCGCGCAGCTGCATCACCACGCCGGTCCTCCAGATGGCGCTGCAGTTCATGGCCACGCACGGCGGCCACCGCGCCTCCGCCGAGCGTCTGCTCGCCCAAGCCGAGAGATGGGGCGTGCCGCTCGACACGGACGCCTTCAACATCCTTCTCGCCTGCTACGCGCAGGCGCACGACGCGCGTTTCTTCCACAAGGTGCTCGTCAAGATGCGCGAGCGCTGCTTCTACCCCAACACGCGCACCTGGCTGCATTTCCTGCAGCTCGTGCAGCGCGACGACGCCCGCCTGCAGGTTGAGGCCGCCATGTTCGACCTCGGCTTCTTCGCGGACCCGGGCACGCGCCGCGGCGTCGGCGTCATTACCGCCGGCGCGGCCGCCTACCAGGCCTTTCGCGCCGGCGAGACCCTCCCGTCGTTTCTCCGCAAGCAAATCGCGCGGTTCGGCCCCGCGTGGCTCACCGAGGAATCCGCCAACGCCGTGCTGAGCGAGTTCTTCCTATTCCACCCGACGCCCGCCGCGAGCAGCCACCACCCCGACCACCGCGTGCTCGTCGAGCGCCTCGCCGCAGAGCAGGGCCGGCCCACCATGCCCAGCAGCACGCGCAACCTCATCCTCGAGCACTGCGCGCAGTCGCACGTCTGCGACTGGGACACAGCGCTATGGGCGCTCGACCACGGTATGCCTGCGCGGCGCGATGACGCTGCGGCCGGCGAGCGCACCGCCGCCGGTGCCACCTACCACCACCTGATTAACCTGTGCCGGGCCACGCGCAGCCCCGCCGCGCTCGCCGTCGTCGTCTTCTACGCCGTCAAGGAACGCGCGCTGGTTGTGCGCGCCGCCCGCACGGCCGTCGCCCAAGCTCTCCTCGACAAAGGAGACGACGCCATTCCGCCGCGACTACTGTCCCCGGCCATGGCGCGCGCGATCCAAAAGGCGCCCGTCGAGGTCAAGGCGCACGCCGTCCGCGCCGTAGAGGCCGCAATCCGCGACACGACCGAGGGCTACATGCCCGCGGACCGGCTCGTCGACGTGCTGCGCGACGCGCGCGCACTCGACTGCCACCTGCAGCGCGAGGGGACCGGCGACGGGGCTGCTGCCGGCCCGGTGGAGCCAGAGGCGGTAACGATTGCACTCGAGGGAACTGACGGCGAAAGCGCGCGCACTGGGGTGCGTCTGGACCGCGCGTTTGACGTGCGGCGCA
Organism: Beauveria sp. NWAFU-1; assembly: GCA_024472245.1. Taxonomy (NCBI): domain Eukaryota; kingdom Fungi; phylum Ascomycota; class Sordariomycetes; order Hypocreales; family Cordycipitaceae; genus Beauveria; species Beauveria sp. NWAFU-1. Next base: position 834,030 of record JANBXD010000007.1, read on the forward strand.
TGGTCGTCTACAACCAGCACGCGAAGCCGGCGTGGCTAGTAGAGAAGCAGAAGAAGAAGCAGCAAAGGAGAGCAAAGGAGAACGAGGCGGCAAGCGGCCAAACGAGCGAACCGTCGTCGAGTAAGTCAGTACCGGAGAAAGGGGCCAAGACGGAAGAAGCAGCCGCCGCCGCCGCGGGCGAACAAGGCGGAAATCACCCACTTGTACAATACGTAAACTCTTTGCATTGAAGGTTTCGGATACAAAAAACGGCGCAAGTCATCTTTCCTTGGACATATCGAGGTGTTTTATAAAGAGATGGAAGCTCAACGCCATCATTGTATTTTAGTTGCATCAAAGAAGAACACAAGCCAGAAAATATAGATACCCCTACATTTATAGCATTGCCCCCAAATAAAAAAAAAATGACCAAGATGAGCTTCAAAGATATACCGACACCAAGAGCAATGCGAATACTTGGGGTTTTCTTTGCATGTCTTTTTTTGGTACTCTCGAAATACAAATCCTCGACAGCTTTTTCACGTCCTTTATTCTCTCACGTCCCTGATCCTCTCATGTTCTTTCATCTTCTCCCCCCCTTCCTTTCGTCTCTCGTCTTTACAAAAAAAAAAGGTAATAATCAAAGTCATTCTTTCCGTCTTCATTTGCTTTCATTGGGGCCGCGAGATCTTTGCAGGTCATCATCTCCACTCCTTCCCCCCTTCTAAAGTTCATTTCATCGTCACAAGAGAAAAAAAAAGCGCCCACCGTCCTTTGGCACAGGACTTCTTCCACTCTTGATCCAAATCACATCGCTTCCCTTTTCCCAGATATTCTTTTTGGCTGCATAGCGTTGAACGGGGCCATGGAAAAAATAAATATGTCATGTCTAAAGAAAAGCCGACACTGCTCCTTCCAACAGATCCCGAGGTTTTACTAGCAGATTTGATTCGTAAGAGAGCATGGGCAGCATGGAATAAAAGAGGTACAGGAGGATATCATCGCCAAAAATGGAGATCTTTGAAGCGTAAACGAGGTGGATAAAAGCGAAGAAAGATACGGGGGTGGTGGCTGTGTTGTGGATGCTTTCAGTCGTGGGGTTCAATCGTTACACTGTCACCCACTTCAACCATTGCATCGTCATCCTGGCCGGTCAAGATGACCACCTAGTCCTTCTTAGTCCCTTCTGAGGCGGGCGTGTCTTGCTTTTTTTTGCTGTCGGAAGCGGGGGCTGGCTTGGATTCGGCGGACTCGTCCGAGTTCGATGCGGCGGCAGAAGGCTCTGTCTTTACCTCTTTGACATCCTTTTCGTTTTTGTCGGTCGTCGTGGATTTTGAGACCTGGCTCTCGAGATCCTGGTCTTCGTCGGCATTATCGAACATTTCGGTATCATCTGAACCCGTAAGAACCTCTGTGCCATCGCCGAGGAAAATAATTCGACCGCGAGACCCACCAGCTCCAAAGCCCTTTTTGCCATCGGCATCCATTTCAAATGCGCTGTCGCTGTCGTAGTTGTGGTGTACGCCGGGGCCACGAAATTCGGCTGATGGGGGTTAATTATGGTTGCTCAAGAGGCGCACGCACGCGTAGGCTCTGACTGGATAAACATACCGTATTCGGGAGGAGCACAAGGACCGTCACCGTTGGCAACACGCTTGGCAATCTCGTCGTACCATTGCTCTTTGGTCTTGCCGTTGAGAAACGCAATGATAATCATGGTCATGTTGTCGCAGCCGACACCTCCGGTCTCAGAGTTGGAAGCCAAACAGTTGTCCATCATGTTTTCGCAAATCTTTTCGAGGTCCTGCTTGGCGGCAATGCCACGACGGACGAATTCGACGACGGCCTGAGAGGATTGGCAGTCCCAGATGCCTACACATGAGTCAGTATCGCTCCCAGGTTGATCGGAACGGACATGTTCAAAAGTTCCATTTCAAAACCTACCATCGCAAGCGAGAACAAGGAATTCGTCCTCGTCGGTCAGATCGTGCTGCGAAACATCGGGGAAAGCAGTGACAATCTGGGCCTCCGGGGGTAGCTCAGCGACCTTCTTGAACTCGAAATCGCCAATGGCGCGAGACAGTGCCAAATTGCCATTGACACGTCCAAAGTCGACGAAACCACCGGCGGCAGTAATACGGTTCTTCTCGGCCTCGAGTTGAGGCTTGTGGTCGTCAGACATGGGCTTCGCGCGACCCTTGATGCCCAAAACACCTCGTGAATCACCAGCGTTGGCCTGTTTCGCGTATTAGCCGCCTTTTGGTCTCATCTAAGGTCACTCAAAGTAGGTTTCGGAGACGTACCACAAAGATTTTGTTGCCAACAATCAAGCTGACGCAAGCGGTACAGCCGGAAACCTCGTCCTCGAATCTGGGGTCTAAGAGTACACGTCAGCGGCCACGGATGGCGGTAGGAGTGGCGGTAAGAGCGGTAGCATACCTCCGAGCATGGCCCTGTCAGCGGCGAGAAACCCGTCCTTGAGGCCCTGGACATAGTCGCCCTTTTTGAAAGACTCCTGTCTGGCAATAATATTATGCATATTAGCGCCGCAGTAGGTCGCTACCTTTTCGCCACCATGTCCATCGTATACACCGAAAAAAGACAGTCGAGCATTCTTGTGGACCTCGGACTCTTCGGCGGAAGGAGAAGGAATCAGGTTGAGGACGGTGGTGTCGGCATCTTCCATGCTGATGCGCCATCCTTGCATGGAGGAGACGCCATAGTAGAGGATATCATCTTCGCCCTTGGATGAGTTCTGCACAAAGGAAACAAGAGAAAATCGTTAGCATTGGTATAATTTGAGTTTTTTAATAGTACAAGGCCATGGCTTCGAGGATCACCGCCCGCACGAATATCAAGAGTGGTTTGTGGTGGCGGGCGACTGAATGCGGGGCGTGGAGGAAGGGATTTCCGTGCTCAACAAGTCGCGTGAATGCGCATCATCTGGGTGTCTGATAGTCGTAAGAAGCGCAACGGCTACGGACCCTCAGATAATGGGCATAAAGATGCGTTTCATAGCCATTCTGACGCTCCACAAGTTCGTAGAGCCAGCAAGGCAACAAGCGCGTTGAGCATGGCTGACCCTAGCTATAGCATGACAGGGCGGGCACGTTCGACCCGGATAGCGACCGCGGCGGGGGGCTGAAGAAGACTCGAAAGACGTCGAAAAAAATAACAACGCACCTTGTCGACCACCGGCTCCGAGAGGGTTTGACCCATAGCTGCGGAAAAGGGTGTTTTGTCGGGGAGCAGCGCGAGGGCAGCTACCGCGAAGATGATGGGATTGTGCGGTTCTGCGGTTGTTTCGTGGGGAGGTGGGATGGATTGATGGACGAAACCGTGCGCGGGGCTGCGGCCGGGGGGTGACTTGGAGAGTGGCGGAGGTGCGGGCAGGCGCTGGCCTCACGAAAAGGATCAAAATGCGACGCAAATGGTCGTTGTCGCTCGCTCGATGGGAGAATCTTGTTGACGCAAAGTGGTGAGAGGGATAGGGTCGAAGTGTGAGTTAGGTTTTTTCAAGGCAGAGAGTAGGACGATCCGGCTGGCGCGCTGTCGACCCAGGACGGAGGGGGGGGGCAACCGGGCAGGGCGACGTAGGGAGGACACACAGAACGGAGTGATTGGCAGTGATTGGGGGATTGGGGGGGCGGGATTAAGGAAGAAACGGGGCGGCGAAAGGGTTTTTGGCAGAAAATCCAGACCACGGCACTGCTGGCTGGTGATGCTGGCACTAACCAAGGTACAAGACAGGGTTAGCTTCAAAGGGAGGGGCTGCTGGTCGTACTTTGTAACACACCACTGTACCAGCGTAAATAGGAGCCAAATACTCTGAGCCACGTTTGAAGGGCATACACTTTGGCACTGGTGCCTGATTACAGTAGCACGAGGGATAGGAATCCCGATGCACCCAGGCGCTTCCATTCGATATTTTCGTCTTTCTGACTGCATGTGGTGGTGTCGATTAGGAACTCCCGATACGTGTCTGCGTTTGCTAGGGCACTCTTCAGGGTCCCCGCAAACTTCTCAGAAAAGGCACGCTACAAGCCCATTCTCCCGCTTCCGCGGCCGCGTTAACAGAACTACCGCAAACCCTCTACTGTTCTCTGATAGTGACAGTGATGGCATGTACTTCCTGCTTGTTGGGCGTGTTTGTCCTACCGCGAGCCTGGCGAGAGTCGTTACGCGAGGTTCTGCATCACAAACGCGGACCAGTTCCTTGACCAAACCGATGCGCTCATGAACATCGGCGCCGCATCAATGACTATCCCTATATTCAACCCCGAAGGTGACAATCAAACCTTAGATATGGCGGGAAAGGGGCTTGCTTGCTTGTCTGGTTGCATGTTCGCCTTCCTTTGCTGTCACATCATGTGCCCAAATCAAGTTTTTTTTTTCATCTCCCACAACATATTCACCTACCTACCGATAATATACTAACGTAGGTACTTACTACCCAGCAGGCAACCTGTGCCATCCACGCACATAATCGGTCTCTTATCCCGGCACGTTGCCGCCGACGACAGCCGTTGCTGCCTAACGTTTAATCTTGAGCAAAAAGTCAAAATAATCGAAAAAGAAAAGAATCAAATTTTATCGATGCCGTGCCCTCCGCTCCCCTCCTCTCACTCCCATTTTTAGCATCAGATTTACAAAAAGGTGGGGGATAAATCTATCATGTTGGGGTAGGGTTCCCGGGCCCCTCCAGCTGCAGGCCAAGGCCCGGCCGACACGGCCGCTTGGAATTGCCCATATTCGCCAGGTTCCCCTGCTTCCCGATAACCAATTATCTTGTATTACTCACCATGTTTCTCCCCGGCGACAAAAGAAACTCAAATCTCGGTCCTTTCTGCCGTCCTTGCACAACACGGCTTCTCACCAGGCGCGCGTTCCAAGATGGTAGTGCCAACGCCACACCAAAGTCTTCTCCCCGTCCCCCTTTCAGAAGAAGCCACCCAGGATCCCAACCCCTCCAAGTTCCAACCCTCCAAGGCAGGTCCAAGAAAATTTTCTTCAGCCGTGTTTTCTTTGCAGGTCGCGTGTTCCCATCTACGAATATCTAATCGCACCCCTCCCGTCCCGCCAGAATTTTTTCTACTTCGAATGCTTCCCTACGCCCAGCCTCACCACCCAACAACAGCCTTGCCTCGTTTATGCCTGATGCAGTTCGTGCTCTAGTTGCCTACCAGCACCACATTTCCAGATACTTGGAGCAAGAGCACTGAAAGTTGAACAATGTTCAAACGCAAAATATCCCCTTGTATTTTTGATGAAGCATCACCCACATCGATGCTCCTACACAGTAACCAAGACCTGTCATAGTATAATCGCCAGTGACTCTGCAATCAGAATACATAATTTATTCCCCTTCGCCCCATGGGACAGCCTCACTCGCTACCCACGTATGACCCAAGTCGGTCGAGAAGAGAAATGCCAAAACAACGTACAATCCAAGCCAATCAAGACACCTTGAAAACATGAAGATGCCATCACAGTATCTCGTCCACCATATAAGAGCCACCATGACTCTTTACCTCTTCCGTCGTATCATCATAGCGTGGCTGGTAACAATCCGGGTAGTCCGTGCCTCGATATCTTTTATGGTAAGGCACGTAGGGCGGTAGTCGCCACGCTGCGCGGCTTCGCTTCGCTGCACGACGAGCACGCCGTCTCTGCCACTTGCTTCGTTCCCAATCTCTGGGTCGTCTTGGCGCCCGTGCCAGCGCGGCATCGCCCCCTTGTCGGCCCGGGCTATCCAGACATGGGCCTTTGATGAGCGATACGAGCTGCGTCACATACTTTGACCGCGTCGCCCGGTCCAGCTCGTGCATCCATTGTGTGTAGTTGGTAGGCTGGGCCGCTTTGAGACCTTCCATCACTGACGACGTAAAGAGGTGCTCAAGCAGCTCCTCGACGCTCCCGTTTCCCCCACCGTAGCGTGCGAGCAGCCGCAGGTGGCACTGCTGTGCATCTTTAAAGTACTGATCGAGCCCGTTGGACGCGGGTGCCAGATCTATTCGCGTCAGGTCGACAATGTCCCGGTGCGTCTCGTAGCTCTGCTGCGGATGGCGCTCCGGCTCCGCGAGCAGGTCGGCCAGCAGCGCAAGCGTGTTCTTGAGCGTGGCGTTGGATATTTCCCATCCGCTGTTCCATAGTCTCTGCAGAACCTGCCCCGACATGTTCTCGACCAACAGCTGTACCGCTCGGTTATGGTCCCAAGCGTACTGGTAATGCTGGGCGCCGCTCATTGGCCGCAGATCGGCGTTGAGAAGGTATCGAAGGCCCATCATGTCTAGCTGGACCAGCACGAACTTGTGCCAATCCTTCCACGACCCATGGCCGCGGAGCTGCATCATATTTCGACTCGGGTCGTCTTATCGTCGTGTCACTGCTGCACAGATTAGTCTTGAGTTTGCGTTTCTTGTTAACAACTTACGTTGTTCAATTGTATATGTGAAAGCCCAGCTGTGGATGAAGACGAAACGTTTCCTCAGCTCCCAGGAAGGAAATGACAGTGACCCCAGCAACCTGAGATCTGCCAGCTGGCAACCTCGCAATTGCCACTGATCTGCCAGCTGGCAACCTTGCAGTTGCCGTTTGCCGTTTGCAGATGCATCAAACGAACGTTGCCACCGCACAACAATGGCAATCTCGAGTAAAGCAATAACAGGTACGCAGACCTGGCTTGGCCAGGATATAACACACTAGGCTAAAACTTCTACCGAAGTTCCTATCGCAAACAAAATATGTCATGTCTTTCCAGCTCACTTATCAGTACATTTTCCCACAAGTGTCAGCACCCCATCATGAACCAGTATCAGCGTCATCACTGCACATCTCAGGGCTCGCCTCCAAGTCTCTGCTGTCGCATGCATCACGACACCTACGCATATGGCGGAGACATCGACATAGACCTCTTTCTCTTGGCTGTTCCTCGTCGTCCCTCCTTTAACGCCTCCACCTCATCATGGTTACGGTCCTGCCATCTTCGCGGCGCTGTGTGCGGTTTCAAGAACCAGCAATCTCTCTCTTTGTGCCGGAACGCCTTACGATGATGCTTGGCGCAGTAGCTGCAAGCTTCTTGGGCTCTGTGTACCAGTTCAGCCCTGCTGGCCGCCCGACTCCCTTGCGAAGCCTGCGTGTCGTCCCGCTCCTTGGCCAGTAGCCACTCCGTCACGCCAGCCCGTGTTCCCCCGCGCGCCAGCGTGCCCTGCTCCAGCTTCTCCATCCATTCGGCGTACCACGCGGGCTTGCTCGTCGCGAGGCCCTCGACTAGCGCCGTCACAAACAGCTGCTCGAGGAGCTCCTCCACGGGGCCCGCGTCGTCGCCGTCGCCGCCGTATCGTGCGAGCAGCCCGTCGTGGCAGTGCTTTGCCGCCAAGATGTACTCCTTGGTTGTCTGCGCGCCGGCGGCGAGATCTGCGCGCACCAAGCCGACAAGGTGCGAGCGGGCTGCGGCCGTTGCCTCCGCGTCCTCACGCCGGCGTCGCTCCGCTTCGTCGACAATGGCCTCGAGCGTTTGCAGCGTGCCCAGTACCGTGGTGCGCTCGGGCTTCCAGCCTCTGGCGTACGCGCGCGCCAGCATGTCCTCGGAGAGGCCGTCTACCAGGAGGCGCACACCGGCGGCTTGGTCAGACTCGTGCCGGCGGACGGCGTCGGGGACGTCCCAGTCTTCGGGGCCGTCGTCGTTCAGGAGGTACCGCAGACCCATTCTCTGCAGAGTTATGCGGGCTTTGATGTGCCATGTATGCCAGTTATCGAATCCGGTGAGCTTACTGAGGCATTCGTCGGGAATCGGCTCTCTCGGTGACATGGTCGTCGGCATTCTGATGCCTGAATAAGACGAGGGATACGCAAAAGAAGGGCGACGAAGAATGATTTGAACCGGCGCTCAACAATAGAAGATTTTGAAGGATGTAGGGGAGAGAATTGGTCCAAACAGTGAAGCAGTATTCAAGTAGCAGTAAAAGGTTGCGGGTGTCAAACGCGACGACAGGTGTTTATGTCGCCGTTTGCTAGATGCCGATTCCCGCAATGGAGCTCAGACCAGTCAAACTTGGCCTGAATTCATAATCAAGTACCAGACAAGTTGTTGAGAGTACCATGGAAGCTTCCAATTCATTCGACAATTCGCGTGCGTACAGAAGGTCGTTGTAAGAAGGTCCCATTTGATTCTAGACTTTTGGTTTTCAACAAGAACATGATCATGTAAAGTACCCACTTCATTCGGCAATAAAAACAGAAATAAAATTAAAGATGTACCGCCAAGATATGCATAGAAAGTACATATGCTGCGAATTGCGCCAATATTCGTACATCTCCTTGCGCCCCAACCAATTCACTTCCCGTTCTATTCTCTCGTACTAAAAAACATTATGGATATTGTGGTATCAATCGCATCAAACAAAAAGAAGAAAACTCAAAATTATCAGCAAGTCGTAACAAAACCTTCGCTTTTTTTTTAAGCCTCGGCCCTTGGCAACTTATATAAACACTTTGAAGCTGCTGCTCTCCGACAGCTTGCCCGAATTATCCTTTCGCCACGCGCTCGCGGCCGTAGACAGAAAGGTCGGGCTCTCGGTAATGGTCGTCTTCTTCTCGGCCCCGACCTCGCCCCATTTGCTCTTGGGCGTGGGCGTGGGACTCGAGCGCTCGCCGGGCATGGCGCCGTCGCGAGTCTCCGACAGCGGGCTAAACTCAGACTGGTCGGCGACTTCTCGAATGCTCATGTGGGTTGGATCCCGTTTGCCGATGACGCGCCAATTCTCCGCGGACCCAAACGAGGGTGACGTCAAGAGGCTCCGGGTGCCGTTGGAGGTAACGTCAGCCCAGAGCACGCTGTCAGCAGTCTTGCCGGTGGTGATGTAGGCTGGTTCTGGCGGCCGTACATCCATGTTGTCTGCGTCGGACATGGTGATTGATTCCCAGTTGGGGTCTGATCCATCGCTTTCCGCAATTGTCGGTGCTGATGGCCTGTGATTGCGGCCTCGCTCATTGATCGAGAGAGCGACAGAGCTGGTGGTCTTGGTCGAGTATGTATCGCCGCTTTTGTGGTCTCTGCGTGAGAATGTAGGCGTGTCAGCGATTGCTGGGGTCTTCATCGATGTACGATCCTTGAGTCCGGTTATGCCGTCCATGTCCTTTTTGTATCCGCCTGTGCCCGATTTATGAAGGTAGCTGTCGATTGGGAACACTTGATGTGTAGATTCGGGAGTACCTGGAATGGTAAAAAGTTCATTGTCGTTGTGCGTAGACTTGGCGCCGCTCATGTATGGAATGTCTCCTTCGACAGTTTCCCAGGAGCGCCTCTCATCATTGCTGACGGGAGGGCTGATGCTTCGTATCGCACCTGGCTGTCCCTTGGTGGTAGGCGATCGTACCGGCATTGCACCGTACTCTTCGCTTCCACCGAGCGTCTCTGATGACCGTCTCGCTGCCGGGACGCGAGGAACCGCCTCCACGTAAGCAGCCGCTGTAGGTTTCAGCATGTGCTTTTCATTGTTTGGCACAGCAGTCATCTTCTCGACGCGACGCGTTGAGGAATTGGAACCGCGACTGCCCATAGGGCTAAGGATATTTGGTCGAGTTTTGCTAGACAGGTAACTGCGGCTAGCCCGACGGCGTCGCAGAAAGCAGACAAAGAGCATGAGCATGAGAGCAATGAAAAGGATCGGAATGATGGTGGCGAGCAGTATATCGCCCGTGCTGAGTCGACCTCCCGTCGCCGGCGAAGGCGATTCGCTAGCCTTGGACGTTGACGTCGAGCTGGGACTGCTCGTTGTCACTGAGGTGCTGGTTGGAGTACCGTCCGGCGCCAAGAAATTGACATGAAGTTTCTCGCTTTCAGACAGGCTGGAGGATTTGGAACTGGCCTGCACAGTGACATCAAAGTTGCCCTTTGAGTCTTTTGGTACGTTTCCAGATAGCTTGAAGCCGTCGACTTTGAGCCATTTTTCGGTTGGACTGATCGTCACGTTCAGATTGATGTCGGATGGGTTCCTGAAATACTGGCCGAGGTCGACATCAAACTTCCCGCCGGGGCGGGCCTCCATGTCCTCAAAGGTAGACTTGAAGAGACCAGTGGCGATGTTGACGACAACAAGGACGTCCAGGGTGGCAGAGAGCATGCTGCTATAAGTGATGGTAAAGTTGCTAGCATGGTCGCCATCGCGAGGAGTACCGCTCAGCTTGCCGGTATCCTTGTCGTAGTTGAGCCATTGGGGCATGTTTTCGGTTGTAACGTCGAGATCGCTCGATTTCACCGGTTTGCCATCGAGGGCAACAGCATCTTTCAGGCCTTCAAAGTCAACCGCAATACCTCTTGTCGCATTGATCGTGACAATGGGGTTCTCGGTAGTGAGCTTGTGGCTGCCAACGACAATGTTAAAGGTCAGCGAGGTGGCAGCGAAACCAACAATGTCGGATGCGACCAGGCTGAAGCCAAAAGTCTGAGGTGGTTGTACCAGAGACTCGAATGGCGGCGTTTTGCCAAGAAATGTCAATGAATCGGCATCAAACTTGACCCAGGCTGGTAAGGGGCTGTTGTTGGATGAGACGGCGTAGTAGTTGAGGCCGCTATTCTTGCCGAATGTATCATGGTCGAAGCTGTACCGAAACTGGGTGGACGGGTATGACAGGACGGACGAGGGCGCTGAAAAGTTTCCAAAGGTCTTGATCTGGTCTTCGAGAGGTATTTGGACCACAGGCGCGGGCTTTCTCGCAATGACAAGCGTTGAGTCCATTGTAGTTGAGCCGCTGTCGTCGGTGGCCACAATGTCGACCTTTTGGCCAACAACGTCGTCGTCGGGGATATTGATACCCCTGGGCGTTCCATAGAGTCTCCGGGTCGCACTCTCAATGGACAGCCATGAAGGGTGATTTTTGCCAAATGAGTATGTAATGTTGGAGGATGAGATGAAAGTCTGGGGCGAGAAGGAGTAGGTGAAGAATGTGTCTAATCGGGCTGCAAGAGGCAGCTGGGCGTTGAGCGGGAACGCAAGGTTCGGTCTGCCGCAAGCGAGGCCGGCCAGTTGCAGAGCCACGAGAATTATCGTGAGCGCAGCCATGATGACTCTGCAGCGCTGGGAGGACGAATGCTAGGTTGATCGTGATGCTCCAGAGAGCCGCTGGTCACGATGTGTTGTAAAGGCACTGCGAGGACGATGGCGACGAAGAGGAAGAAGCAAGCAAGAGGAGAAAAGGAAAGCATCGTGAAAGTGCAGGCGGCGAGGGGGTGTATCAATGTCTTTGAAGCCATCTGCGCCTGATGGCTGGCCGCATTCTGTCGATACCGCCCCCTTCATTCCTACAACAATCGCCCCACGGCACATTGTGCGCAAGAGGCGATTGGAGAGGGGCACAAGAGAGCCCAGTTTCCATGACGGGCAGAAGCAACATGTCTCGTGTCTAGCAGGTCTCTGAAGCGCGTAAAGCACCTTGGCGGGGGAGGGACGCGCGACGGACGAGCACACGACGAGCAATGAGGGCTGGGCATTGGCAGAGGCGAGCATTCCAGAGCGCGGTCGTTGACACGCCTGACCAGACTTTGTCCGAGGGCGAGACGTGGGGCCGCACTATTGAACAGGGCGGGATCGATAGACGGGGCTTTGAGAAATGCAACTGGTGATGATTGGAAACTTTGGATCTATATTTTCCTTGATTGAATCTAATTGTATTGCATTGTATTGAATTGATAATTAGAGGTGGTCGTTGTGGGCGTTTGCTGTGAGGCTATCGATCCAGCAGCGCGACTGCGCAGATCAAGGGTCGCGCCTGCGTATTTGACGTTATATATTTGCTCCGTGTTAAAATTGATCAAGACAGAAGAAAAAGTCAATCAGAAAGGCTATAGAAATGAATACAAAGGATAGAATTGAATTATCCACGCACGAAACAACGGACGGTTTGTCCAGCATGTCCAGGTACTATTCTGGGGCTTCCACATACCTGACGCAGGCACAGGCCATCAGGTAGTGGCTACCTGGAATTCGTGCCACGGCTGGTGGTTGGGAGAGGTATCACTTACAGGTCGTATTAGCATCTTGGTCAACTGAATAAAGGCATCCCACCACCCTTGGTCTTCAGTCACCCAGACGAATTACCCGATATTGCCACTATCCAATCAAGACTGCACCGATATATCAAAACAGTCACACAGATCAATTTGCTGCTCAAAGATGTGCTTACTTGAAGGCTAGCTCGTGCACACAATCGATTGGTGAGGCTGTCGATGACTAAGCAACACCAGTATCAATCAACTGGGTGCTTGGTGCTTCACGAACGAGGTGACGAGATCCCCTATTCTACATCGCATGGCCTATATTTAGCCCAGGTACACTTGTAGAGGTGGAGGCGTCCCCTGGCGTTAAATAACACATATCTCCATAGACGTGGGGACCAACCGCATGGCTTCGGCTACAGCAAGCTAGGAACCAAAGTCGATTTGATGCAAATCTTGGACGTCACGAAGAAGATTCCGCGATTCCGCGGGAATGAGGAAATCTCCGGCTAACTGACCCTTTTCATGATTATAGCAGCTGGCAAGACATCCAAGGCTATGGCACGGTTTATTCTGCTGAATGCTACTCGTCAGTTTACCGAGGTGGACTATGGCGATCGTCTCTAGGAGCTGACGTACGCCATATAAGCCACACTGTGCACACAGACCTGAAGGGAGTTTAATGTCTCAACTCAAACCTAGAATCAAGTGGTGGAGTAGTAATTACTCTCAACTTTCCTAATCCACGATAGTTTCTTGCTGGTCAGAAACGAATGATGCCTGTTTACCTTCCGGACTGAGGCAATACTGCATGCAATACGAGAAATACTACATTAATTACGAGGCATATTACTCGATTGTCGTTAAATGAAGTCTGAGATAGGCCTGTCTATGGACTACACATATCATGTAGCGGGCAACCTTCAACCTACACAGGAGATGACGAAGCTTCCTTTCATCCGTGTACAACGCATAGCAGAACAGCTAATCTCGGTCTGCAATTTTGCGTATTATTTAACATGGCTAGACTTCCTGCAGCTCAACATGAGCCATTGAAACTATCAGCGTTCTTCAAACTCCCTCTTTATAATGAAAGCCATACAACTTGTGCTGAGCATCCTCGCTGGACTGATTATTGCCTTCCCGGCAGAATCTGACGTTTTGCATAAGGATGGTCATCTTCTCGACCATAATTGGTTAAAAGAACATGTCTTTGATCCGAGCTCTCAGATATCAGTACGAATTGCCCTAAAGCAGCGAAATTTAGAGAATGGGATGGCCTATTTACTGGATGTGTAAGTGTGTGCTCTTTGCATTCTGGGTGGCTCTAATATGAAATAGTTCTGATCCTGCCTCTGTGAACTATGGCAAGCATTATTCAGCGAAACAAGTAATCGATTTGTTTTCCCCTGGCGATGAGAGCGCAAAGGAGGTCCGAAAATGGCTAGTAAGCTCTGGTGTCTCGAGCAGGAGCATCACCTCCTCCACGAGCAAAGGATGGATAGACATTCGAACCTCCGTTGGCCTTCTTGAATCTCTACTTGACACAAAATACCACCTTTTCACCCACAAGAACGGTGTGAAGCGACAAATCACTACGGCAAATTATACACTACCAGCTCATGTACATCGACACATTGACTTCATCATTCCAGGCTCTATTCATGCGATTAGTCCAAGCTATTTTTCTTCGACGAAGCCAACTAGGAGGTCACAAAACAAGAGTGCTGCCATCTCTTCTGGAATCATACAGCAGCTCGTCTCGAACCGTGGTAAGATTTCGAAATGTCACATCATACCGTTCTGCTGCTGACCGAGAGGGTCTAGAAAGTACTCAGCACTGCGCAGAATATGCCACACCAAAGTGTATCAAAGCCATGTATAAAATTCCGGACGGCAAATCCTCGAACCCGAACAACCGGCTCGGAATTTTTGGAATTGATAATGACTTCTTCGTGCAAGACGCACTGACAACATTCTACGCACTTTTTGCTCCCGAAATACCTGCTACATTCGGTCCAAAAGTAAACTTGATTGACTATGGAACGTCGAAGCCCGTGGGCGGGGGAGACTCGTCTGATGAAAGTCAGCTCGACTTGGAAGCAGCGTTGCCAATCATATATCCGCAAGGGATAGAGCTGTACCAGACCAAAACTAATTTCAAGAACGGTACCTTTGGGTTCTTCAATCAGTTCCTTGATGCTATAGACGGCGCATACTGCGAAACAACGTCTGGCGGGGAGACTGGAGATGACCCTGTGATAGATGGGCCTACACCTAATGAAGCCTGCGGCACACTGAAACCGACAAATGTTATATCGTTGTCTTTCGGATGGGCAGAGTCTGACTATCCAGGCTATTATTTACAGGTTTGTTTTCCATTCTGCTTGAGAATTCAAGGTATGATGTTGACCCGTGCACAGCGCCAATGCGATGAATACATGAAGCTCGGCCTTCAAGGCACCACCATCGTCTTTTCGAGTGGGGATGCTGGTGTTGCTGCAAATTACCAAGACGACTGCTTAGGAGAAAAGAACAATGTCTTTAAACCCGGATTTCCTGCGTCCTGCCCATATGTCACCACTGTTGGTGGAACCGTTCTATCATCTGGGAATGCTCCTGAGGCTCCAGAAATAACTTGGGCTGGATCGGGAGGAGGATTTAGCAACATGTGGACAACTCCAAGTTATCAACAGTCGGCAGTGACATCGTGAGTGATTTTTGTTCGAGTTTGGACAAACTGGTGCTGATTTGCCAAGATACTTTCGGGATTATGACCCGGGTTACCCTTCTTACACTGCGAGTGGCGGTAAAATCCCAACATCCAACGGCGTCTACAACCGTGCTGGCCGCGCATTCCCAGATATTTCCGCGCTAGGCGATAATGCTGTCATTACATATGACTGGGGGGTTGGGTTCGGAGCCGGCACCTCGCTGTCTGCGCCAATTGTAGCCGCAATCTTTACGCGAATCAACGAGGAGCTCCTTACTGTTGGCAAACCTACGATCGGCTTTGCCAATCCGGCTCTTTATGCTAACCCAGGCATGCTCAACGACGTCACAGTGGGTAGTCAAGATAATGACCACGGGGTTGGTCAGTGTGGTGGGAAAAGTTTCTCTGCAGTGCCGGGTTGGGTTCCTGCCACAGGCTTGGGAACACCAAACTACCCAGCTATGCTCAAGTATTTCCTGAGTGCCGGTGATAAGCCGCCTGGGCTAAATTACAGTTCTACAGCGCAAGCGCAGTAAATGTTTCCTACGCGTCTGCTGCGGCTGCTGATTAGTTGGCTAAGTCTTCTTGTTGCAAACGTTGCTAAAATACGGCACGGGCCTGAGCGGGATGACAGCTATCACAATTGGGTTTTAAAGCTAATCAATAATTTCGCTATCGAGAATTCTACTCCCAGCGGTGTTAGGCTACTTACACCATACTATCCTCCACATACAAGACAATCCATTACTGTTTGGCCTTGGCTTGCTGCACTGTCCGCTTGCCTGTTGTAGTAGACCGAAGGAACAGAAATGCCAGCACTGCGCCGACAGCAATAAGTACAATGTTTCCTTGGTATTAGTGTTAGTGTTTGCCGCATTGTTATTTTTTTGATTGTTATTCAGCGTACCAGCGACAAATGCAGTGATGGAATTAATCACGGATCCCACGCCACTGATCGTGTTGCCGACGGTGTGCAAGAGGCCGCTGAGCAGCCCAGTGATGGTACTGATTATGCCGTGTATGATGTTGTAGATGCCGTTGAAGAACGACGCAATAGACTGGTAGACAAAGTCCACCAGGTCGGAAATCGCGGAGGTGACGGCCATGTTGTATTATACTTCTGAATTGATTGCGTCCAAGTAGCTTTCTTTGCAAAGGCAGAATTAAATTTGTCAAGTATATATTCTCGCTGTATGATGAAAAAGGAAGAGCGTCTGCGCTTTAATACTGGGGAAAAAGCAGCTTGTCTGGCAGACGTCATTGATTGTGTCGTCTTGTACGCACCTGATCATCTCGCAGACGAAAAGCTTGATTCAGCTGGGGCGGGAGTCTGCATGTGGCAAGATTACCGTTGCGCCAACTGCTTTAGGCTACGCCACTACCACTCAGTTTTGGTTTAGCGCCTGTTGCGTCACAAAAACCGTTGTAGCTCGCCTCTGTCAGGAATGGGAACAAAGTAGCGGCTAGCTAGAAGAAATTGAGGAGATGGGTCGTAGATGACTAGCAGCGGAATGCTTAATTGAACAGGATGGACAATTTCAAGGTCGTCGCCGCGGGCGCATCTCTGGGCATAGCGCTGCCCGCGGCCCTTCAGTTCACCAGAGTACTACCATCCACGCTACCCAAACTCTGGATAGTCCTTCACACATCCTATCCTGTCCAGTCTCTGGTAACGTGAGCGCACTGCACAACGAGAGCACTTGCTCAAGTCTTGTGTACGGATTGAAGCCAGCAGTTTTTCGTACGTCGCCATCATTGAGTGTACGTCAGACACACTAACCCCATGAAAAGGCGTCTCAGGCCGAGGGTATAAACCTGTAGAACACAATGTTTTCTGCAGTCCGCCAAGAGCCAATAGCTCACAGACTGGTTTACAGACCGAAAAGACCTTGTAGACCGACAAGGAATCCTTGAACTGGTAAATGTTTTCTAAAAGTTCATGGATGACGGTTTCTCGAGCACTGTCCATTCTTGCTATTCAACATGTCAGCACTCCAGAAACGGCATTTTCAAAATCACGCAAAGAAAAATAAGCTCACAAGTAATACTTTCACAAAATGGCAGCTGCATGCTGTCAAATGGTTCCCCATTGTTTTCAATAATAGTGCTGGCAGCTGCTTTTGTGATGGCGTCGATCCCGAATACGGTCGCAATGAGAAGCCACAGAATCAATGGCCTTCCGGGCTTCGCTTCACGGATTACCTCTTTTATACGATCCTCCCCGATCCAGGATTTGACTACGAATCGCATGGTCTCGTGGCATTGAAAGTAATCCACTATGACAGCCACTTCAGCGAGCTCCTCCATCTCGAGCTTGTCTGGTACTCGGTCATTTTGGAAGTGTATGAGATTTAGTACATGCTTTAACGCTTTGGGATCAAAGCCGTTCAGGCTTTTATGGCGGAAGCCGTCAGCCTGGATCTCGGGAAGCCTCCAAGGGCCATTCGGATCAAGGTCTTTGCGGAAAACTTGGGACGCATGACGGAGGAGGTGCGAAGAGACCAAATACTTGTGTTCCGGCTGTATTTTGGCATCATCACCGGACAAATCTTCATCGTTGATATCTCCTGCGGCGGTTTTTTTTTCTGATTCAGAAACTTGTTTTTGTGGCGTTTGAGGCTCTGTGCCTGTGTCTCCAACCTGCCAAGCGAGCGGTTCCGTTCGGGGTCTCAAAATGAGCATAAGATCCTCAGATTCGTCGATTGCTTTATAGAGCGCGTCCATGTTCAGCAGAGTTTTGTTGCAGCTCGCCAACTGTTTGAAGAG
Organism: Beauveria sp. NWAFU-1; assembly: GCA_024472245.1. NCBI lineage: Eukaryota > Fungi > Ascomycota > Sordariomycetes > Hypocreales > Cordycipitaceae > Beauveria > Beauveria sp. NWAFU-1. The sequence continues at coordinate 851,483 of JANBXD010000007.1, forward strand.
ACGCGAAAGGCCGTGTAATTATTATCCAGCAAGGTTAAGTGAATCAAGCAGCGTCAGGGGCAACGCTAGTGGAGCCAGCACAATCCGATCACAACGACCCAACATGTTCCACGGCCGAATATGACCGATTGGCTGCACATAAGAAATCAATGCACGGATAGATGGTCAATTAGCCTAGAGCTCATCATTATTAAAACTACTATTTTTTCCAAGAACCAGCGAGCGCCAGTCAAACTGGAATTTAGCAGAAACCATTTTATATCAAGTTAACTTACAATTCTTGACTACTATAATTATGTATACTATCTTGTGTATTACTACTCGTGAGTTTTTCTTGACTACTTCCCCACTCTAATAAAGCCCTTACTCTAATAAAGCAACAATATCACGAGTACCATTGGAAAGATGTCTAACCTCAAGTAGCTTTGCTCCCATGTGGTGAATCTTGCGCGCCGAGCCTGCTCATTATTAGTGAGCGCCCACTCGAAAACGTCGCTATGAAGGTGACGAAGCTCGTATTACTGCGTTGCTTTTCCTGAAAAGCTAGCTCTAAGACACTGACTTTGACTTTGTGCTGCTTGATGCGTAAATAAAAGTTGCCGAGCGCGTTGTAGTAGTCGCCGCAATAAGCTTCAACTGGCCGGGGGAGGTCACCGGGGTGTTCGTCCTGAGTCTTTTCGATTTCGGCCATCATAGCAGCAACATTACCAAGCTTGCGCCTTGATGGTAAAGGGTAAGTAAGGATTTACTGGGGTCGCTGGGATCGCTGATGTAGGGAAGCTCGTCCCATTGGAAGAGCTCCACATTGTCACCCTGAAGGCCCAGTATACCTGGCAGGTGAGTCTCGATCCAGCCCATACCGTACGATTCATAACTCTCCATGGATCGATTGAGTGGAATGTGACCTTGGAAGAGCATTTCCAGATTACCTAGTGGGGTGGACTGCGGATCTATCCGCGACCGGAGCAAAGCTTAGCACTATTTGAGCATGTCGTTCATGGTCGAATACATGCTACCGGCCGTCTCAAACAGGCTTTCTAAAAATGGAAACCCCCTCGGAAGACACTGAGTACTTGCGTCCTCGATCTCAGCGTATGCATCTGCAAAGTCGATATGCTCATCGAGAACGGGTCGCAGTGTAGTGTTGAAGAGGCCCAGAGGCATCAGAATAGATTCGCGAATGTACTCGTGCGCCTGCTTGCCCGAGACCTTTTCGATGACTTTTCCGGCCACACTGTATCCCCAGTTATTGTAAAGCCATGACTGACGAAAAGGAGCAGCTACATAAAGCCGCGACACAACCGGCGTGACCTCGAACGGTGGGAGAATGAAATCCATATCACCTCGGAGCGCAACAGACATGCCACCGGATATTCCAGTGCGATGCGAGAGAAAATTGAGTAGGCAAACAGTTCCGTCCAGCTGCGGCTGCTGGGGTCGATACTCTGGCCATATATCTTGTAGCGGTGTTGTCCAGGTCACAGTCGGATGGTTGCGGAGAAGCTGAGCCAGGCTGGCGGCAACGAACCCTTTTGTCAGTGACCCCAGACCATACAAATTGTCTGCTGTAGGCGAAAGCTTCGCCGCGACATTTCGATGGCCAATGTTCTCGACGTAGATGCTCTGGCCTTGGTGTATGACGCCAATCGAGGTTGCGGGGACGCCAGAGATTTCGCAAATTTTGCGAATAATGGGAAGCGCTGCGTTGAGACGTTGCACAATAGCAACGGGCTTCATTCTGAGGTCTTGTCAATCTTCCTGTGGCATATTGAAAAATAAACGCGCTCAAGTCTACTCGTTGGAGTCTGAAATGGGGAGAAGTGACTTGGGAGCGGGCGGCCCGTGTGAAGTGCAACCTGAGGACGCTCCCTGGGAGCCAGAGTTGCACAGCTTATGATCGAGGAATTTTGAGGAGCGAAAACAGAAAAAGACCAAAGGCCGATTGCTTTTATTCATGCACAAATTATCGAGCTGCCTTATTTCGCGGCCAGTAAAACACTGCTCTCCTTCTCGTGATTTCTGTAAGCAGACCAAACACAACTTGGGAGCATGTTGTGCAAAGCAGTCACGATTTGTATTAGAGTCCAGAGTTTTTTTTCCTTGTCCTGATTATATTGGCTAACAAGGGATTTATTCTTTTTTTTATTTCATAGGCAATTGCAGAGCGGGATCACGGAGCATCTATCGTACCTTTCAGGACTTTAGGAGTCGTTACCGTTCCTCCGTTTCTGGTCCGAACTCGGGTCCGTTTTTCTGGAAACTAATTCATTCTAAAGTCCCACGGCCTTTTAGTCTCCCAGACGGCTGATTGTGTGTGCCGGGCTCCGACTCAAATCATGACAGATTTCGTAATGAATACTTACTGTAGGCAGGTTCGTCCCCGTCAATCTAACTCCGCTAGGGCCCCGGAGCTTCCCCGGGCAGCCGCTCCGCGTGGCTAGCTAAATCTCGGGCAACGAAAGGGCCAATGGGGTCTAATGTGTCAGAGACGATCAACCAGCCTGTACATGGTTTGAGCTGAATAGACTTTTGATTTCGAATCCGCCTCTTCTAGTCTCTCGTATTCGCAGTTCGGTGCCTCGGTTCATGCAACAGCAACATCCGGGCCAGCCGCACGCCTAGTATAAATAGTCACGGCTAGCAAACCTACCCGCGAATTGCGAATTGAGTAATTGATCATTTTGATACAAATCAGAATACAGATGGAGCCTCGCATGTCTCCCGATATCGATACCACAAGCGCGCTTTTGCAAGGCCTGTCCGTTGGTGCCGCAATTCTTTGGGCCCTTAAAGTACACGAGCCACCCAATCCATTACGTTTCCTCGCCAAATTTCTCTCAGTCTTCCTACTCTCCGTTCTCGCTTTTCTACGCGGAGCTCCGAAGTCACTTGTCCTTGCACTGGGGCTTTCCTCCTTGGGAGATGCGTCTCTTGCGCTTGGGCGCGGAAACGCAACACTTCTCGGCGCCATTGTCAATTTTCTGATCGCTCATCTGTCCTACATCGCGCTTTTCCGTCATCATGGTGCTGATTTTGCACTTCTTTCTGGGGACAGGTATCGCTTGCTTTTAAGTGCAGTGACGCTTGCCCACGGCTGTATTGCGAGTTACCTCATCTTGCCCCGAGTGAAAGGCAGTGTGCGGCTACCATGCGCTGTGTATGTCGGCGTGCTAGTGACAATGGCGCTGTACGCATACGTCATGCCCAGCAACCAAATTGCTTTTGGTGGTGCTATTTTTGTTGTTTCTGATACTCTGATTGGCGTGAACCGATTTTATTTCAACGATGAGTCGGCTTACCGACTTCTTATTGAGCAAACTATCGCGGTGTTTTATTACTCTGCATAGTTTCTGATTACTAGTGGGGGCTTGAAGTTACTGGCTTGAGCGCACCTCATTGGGGCTTATATAAATAGTTGTTGAAGGCGAAATTCGCTTAGGCGGTGATATCAGTTGAGGGATGAGTCACTTAATTACTACTTACAGTGATGAGCACCATTCTTTTGATAGTAGTCTTGGCATCTTAACGGCATCTCCACACAGTTGCAGCACCAGCCAGATACGTACCGCAGCCTCGCTACCGAGTACTTATATGGGTGGCGGTTAATAAAGAAATTATTCATCTACAACACCACGGCGCGATCTTTAATAAGCAGCCAAGCAACACCACTATATCTGACCAACACCTGCATCATAAAAGTTTCCCCTCGAAATGTACACCGTAATCTTTGGCGTCGCAAAAGTCGTACGCCATCACACGGCCTTGCTCACTGTATGCCGCAGATAAGAAACTTGTTAGCCTTATCGGACCTTCAGCGGGACTTGAGCCGCCTCGTTACTAGGTTGTCAGTTCAGGGTCCAGAACGTTGCCCGAGGGTCGGAGTACTCATATAGGCAGTATTGCACAAAGACGGCATTGGCAAATCTCGCTTCGAGAGAAAAAAACTTGCCGGCAATCACCATCAGTAGTCTAAAGTTTAGTATAATTGACCAGTCACTCGCCGTTTGCCTTAAGCCACAAACCAGCAGCCCTTGACCCTCGGGGTATATTATCAATCAGTCGAATCACCTCCCCCCGGTCCCGAGAACAGTCAGCCTGGCGCCGCGCAGCCATGGGCGACCTCGCCGTCTCGCCACCCCTCGGCGCCATCCACATCAGCGAGGACTTTACGCCCCTACCCGAGCTGAAGCCCGCCGGCAACACGGACATCACCTTTGACGGGCAGCTCGCGCGGCCGCTGCGGCTGCGCGAGGACCTGCGCACCGGCTGCGGCGGGCAGACGTGGCCCGCGGGCATGGTACTGGGCAAGCACATGCTGCGCTACCACCGCCATGAGCTGCAGCATGCGCGAATGTGAGTCTTGCGCTTTGTTTCGGGTTCTTCTTTTTTTGTCAAGTCCTGGAGCGGGAGGCAACGCCGTTTGTCTTTCCTCGAGTTCACTCTAGCCGCTAGAACCCGAAAACCAAACCAGCAAACGGGTGGTGTTGCAAAACGACGAGAACTGGCAGCATGGCTGACTGGATGAATGCAGACTAGAACTCGGAGCCGGCGGTGGGCTCGTCGGTCTGGCTGTGGCCCTGGGTTGTGGCGTCGAGAGCCGCCTCATGCTGACGGACCAGGCCGAGATGCTGGAGCTCATGAAACACAATATTGCCCTCAACGAAGTGGGCAATAAGGCGACCGCGTCGATATTGAACTGGTACGTCTTGGCATCCTGCAGCGAGAACCCTCCTCCTCTTGCAATGGCAGAAGAAGCTCTCTTTCCGCGACGAACCATGTCCTTATTCCGAGAATCGTGTGCATAGGGGAGAACCGCTGCCGCAAGAGGTCGTCGACTACAAGCCCGACGTGATTCTGGCCGGCGAGTGCGTCTACTTTGAGCCAGCCTTTCCGCTGCTCATGCAGACGCTGCGCGACCTCGTCGCGCTCAACCCCGACGCCATCATTTACTTTTGCTTCAAGAAGCGCCGCCGCGCCGATATGCAGTTTGTCAAGATGGCGCGCAAGGCGTTTGCCGTTGACGAGATTTTCGACGACGACCGCCCCGTCTTCTCGCGGCAGTCGCTGTTTCTCTTCACCTTTACGGCCAAGCACAGAAAAGCGGCTGGCGGTACGAGACTGGCGGAGAAGCTGGCAGACGAGGCGGCGGCAGCAGCACCGATGACGGCCTGAGTTGGTCCGGGTCGCGACACCACGCGCCGACCGTGACGGCCCGCTAGGGGAGCACATCACCGGATTCATTTTCTGTCGGCTGTCATTTTTTAATAACCCCATATCCGCTTCCTTTGTCTCGAATCACGCACCATAAACAGATTTCCACAGCCAGCCTCCATTTTCTCTTGGGCTAATGTCGGCGGGTGGTTGGGTCTGGAATGTGCCTGGGGACAACCGCTAGGAATGCCGAGCATTTGGCCGCAAGAGTCCCCCACAATCCGGACCTTTTTCCTCTGAACCGATGCATGAATCCGACATGGCAATCGAAGCAATGAGCATGGGCACGCTACCACGATACTAAAAAGGATGGAGACGAGTGGCAGCAGCCCACACGGCGCGGCGTCTTTCTTCTTTTTCTTCTCAAAGCTCCATGCTGACATGCAGCCACTGCACGTGGCTACACCTACCTTTGTTTCCCCTCTCCTGGTCAGCCATTCTTGGTTCACCTTTTTTTCTTTCGCCTTGCATCTCGGCATTTTCCGTGAAGAGTAATTGACTGGCGCATAGAGAAACATGGCATATATACATACATACACCAGGCGAGACATAGCCCCTCAGCGACGCAGAAGATGACAAGATTTTTTTAGAACAGATGAAGATATAGACGCATTAATAAAAAGAGAAAACTCTAGAACCATTTTTCAAGGTAATTTTACTTGAATGCTTTGCGGGTAACAGAGACGTTGTGACCCAGCGAGACGCCAAACCCTACCGTCTCGCACTCGTTGTCGACCGTTCGCCAGCCCGACCGGGATCCTACTCTAGAAGCACGTTCAAGCTTATTCTGGACTGTTTGGGCGGCCGCTACGCCCCAGCCAAGGCCGGATTAAAATCTGACAAGCCCCTAGGCTTGTCCCGGTCCAGCTCGCCCCAGCCCGGGGCTCCAGTCTCCAGGTCAGATAAGAATCGGGCCAGCGCCGAGGAGAATTAAGCTTAGGAAAATGGTCCTCGATTAGGCAACTGAGCGGCGATATGGACCGTCTGCTCCAGGTCATGTCAAATTACCAACGTGGAGAACGGGGAGCATGAAAGAAGGGCTTGCTTTGTGTTTCCGAGGAGTACATATGTATTGTGCGTGTTGCCTCTTTTGTTTAACTTTTCAGCTTGAGTCGCTGTTGATGTATGTATTGGTAAAAGTTGGGCAATATACTCACGCCTCTCCTTCACTTATACCTTTCTCCACGGACATCACCGAGAGACACCACCCCAGACCTCACTCCTTGTCTAATCGTCTTTTTGCTTCTTCCCATTCCCTTTGCTACAAACAATGCGACGCAATGGCCTGGCCCCATCTCCATCCTTCACCCTCTTCAGCCAGCTCCCCTGCGAGCTGCGCCTCCAAATCTGGCACGACTCCCTCCCCGCATCCGAAGGCAGCGCCGTCTACTTTTTCCGCGACTGGAAGTGGGAGCCCTCGATCCCCTCGGCGTCACCGCGCCCGATCCTCGAAACCGACGCCGAGCTCGCCTGCGACGTCGTCCACCCGCACGTGCCCGTCCACCTGCCCCACGTCTTCGTCTGCTACGAGGCACGCGAGGTCGCGCTGCAATGGGCCGCGCGCCACGACCTGAGCCTCCAGCTCCACGAGCGCGCCTGGGACGAGGAGCACGACGCGGGCGGGCGCGTCGTCGTGCGGCCGTGGCATCCGGGCCGCGGCGACACCGTCTACGTGGGCCGCGACCGCTGGGACGACTTTTGCCGGCGGCCCTGCACGTTTCCCTTTGACGGCGCCGCGGCCGTCTACTACGGGACCGTCGACGGCGGGTACGCGGCGCTGCCTGCGCCGTCGTCGTCGGCCGCGGGGGCGGGGGCGGGGGCCGCGGCGGGGGGTGGGCTATTTGCGCGGCCGACCCCGCGCAGCGTCGAGATCCGCGCGCTGGCCGTGCCCGCAGCTGATGTGCCCGCGCGCGCGCTCGCCGGGTTGCTGCACTGCCTGCCGAACCTGTCTCGGCTGCAGCTCGTTTACGGCGTGCTGCCGCAGCCGCACGAGCGCGAGGACGAGGCGCTCGTGCCCCGGCGCTGGACGCTCGCCAGCGCCCATCGTGAGGCCGGCGGCGTCAGACCGTGGCGCTACACCGACGCGCCGATGGGAGGCGGACGGTACGCGCCGTGCGAGGAGGCACCGCTGGAAGGCGAGGCGCTGCGCAGGCACGTGGATGAGGTGGAAAAGAGCCTCTTGAGAGAGGTGAAGAGGTGCGAGGTGGAGAGTGAGGCCCGGGACGCCGTGGAGGGCGACGACAGTCTGCCGTTTACGCTGGAAGCCGTGGTGCTTGTGCGGGAGCCATAACTGTTGGCCTTGGACTACATTCCTTCTTTCGTTTTTGTTTTTTATTTTTTTCAGACATCGGGACATATCATCCTCTGCTTAATGTACAAGTCCTGGCCAGGACACCGTGTACATATTGGCTGATAGTGTAATAATCGGGCTTGCGGGTTGAACGGGACCATGTACATGAATACTACATCAATATTCATTGCACATAGCAAACAATTTCATTAATCATTCTTACCAATATTGCAAGCATCATGAGTCGAGATCGGACCCATGGTCCGTTCATGCGTACCACGCGTCATGCAGGACTTGCTATCAACGGGCATGTGATATCTGCGCATGGAAAAAGAACAGCAACGATGCCGCGCTCACCAGTCAGACATGCAGCAACGCAGCTGCTCAATTGCCGAAGAATATGCCCGAACAGATTGGTGCCCTTGCTGCATGCTGCGGTGCAGAAATGGACAGCACAGAGTGTGGCACAAGCCTCGTCAGTTTTTTGCAAGTTTCGGCCGGCAGGCAAAGATGAGAGGATCAGCTTGGCGACGGCAATACAGCAATAGGGCAGCATTAAGACCGAAATACTGATAGACCATGGTCCTTGATTTCAGGCGCCAACGCACCTCCGATTCCATACTCCCTGCTAGTCAAAGAATACCGCCGGCTGTCGGGTTTAGTGTCGTCGAATCCGAGAAGCGCGAAGCCGTTCCCAAGCCAGAAACTAGACAAGGAAGACGCATTGTGCGCGTGTGCGCAGAGTTAGCCAAGAGAACGGCATGGTAACATGTATTTCCATTATGAGCATGACAATTTTATGACAGCTGTAAAGGAAAGTGGCGGCTGGACGACGCGCATGGAGGGCCGGTTTTACAGTTTCCTTCTTAACATGGCGTATCAGGGCCGAGCCTTGCAGCGTAAGCACAACTTGTACAGCTGAGGCGGCCAAGAGAGGGGAGAAAAGGCGCGCGTGACGATGCAGCGAGAATGACTGGAGCAAACGTTTTTGCTGACACTGATGGTGATTTGGAGAAGTTTAGTGGCGGCCGTTGCGACGGTTGCTAGTTGAGCTACGAATAGGATAAAGGCGCCATGCAGGTGCTGGCGCGCGCAGATTGAGGGGTCGCGCGCAGGCAGACTAGTCAATGAACGGAGTTCTACAGCGATTTCATACAACCTTGGCGAGACAGTCAAAGATTCACTACTGCGAAGCCGGATCTTGCACTATACGGAGTTTGTACAGCCACAACATGAGCTGCATTGCCTGCCCTTGCAAAGGACATGGACAGCAAAAGGTGTCACGTTGGAAATTCACGGCTGCAACCGGACATGTGCTGGGACAAGTGATGCAGCTGCATCTCTTCAACGTTGGCATGTGAGAATGCCAAAAATCAAGCCCTACCTCCCGAGCAGTTTTTGCCGAGCAGGTTGCCAGCCGGCGCTGCGGGGGACAGCTGTAGACGCGGTCGGGCACAGATGGGGTTAAAGGGTCGATCACGGGTCATCTGTTGACGAAGCGCCGCAGCTGCGCGCATGTCTCGGTGTGCCGCACTGCAGAGGTAGAAGAGACGGTTTAAACAAGAGTAGTGCTTAAGGAAAGGTGGTGGTGATGGTGATAGCGCATGGTCGTTGTCTTCGTCTGGTCCGTCGAGGGCGGGCTGACGATTTACGGTGAGATGTGCGGGGCACGAGGCAGACGGAACAGTCTGAGTTGCGAGTCGTCTGGTTGTACGGAGTACAAGACGTCGTGGTACGGCAACTTTATTCGAGGTGTGGGCGGCATTGTATCTCATTGGGCGGCTGCAGGGATTGAGTGAGGAGGTTGATGGTTGATGGTGTTGGGCATTGTTTTGACTGATTCAGCTCGACTGATTCAGCACAGTTCCGCTTCTGCAAACCCCTTGGCGCCTTTACAGTCTGAAATAGCAGCAGTTTGTTTCTACTCTGTATCTATCCGGGACGTCCAATGAGATGAGTCAGTGAGCGGTCTGTAAAGAAAAGGTAACTGGTGCCGTTGAAACAAGTGCCCCGCGCAATGTGTCTGTACGACTATGCGCCGAGAAAAAAGACAGTGAGACATGAGGGACTGCGTCGAACATGCAGAAGAAGCGTGTCTCTTGCCAGCAAAGAAAACACTGTTGCACGGCATGCCGCGCGGGAAAAAGATGTGCGGGTGGCATGTGTCGGTCTTGTCGCCAAGGGACGACGTGTTGCGTGTCTGGGGTGTTGTGGGCGTGGCGCAAGTCAATACTGGTAAAGTGCTTGCGTAATGAGGGTCGTGAGGGTGAAATACGGAAAGGGGGAGGCTGACCAGGGCAAAACGAGAAGAAGGGAAAAAGAAGGAAGAGAAAGAAAAAATAACTCCGTACAAGGGAATACGCCAGAAAGAGAATAGCGCAAGGCACACGGCGTGAGCTAGCCAATCACGGGTGGTGAGTACCTGATTAACGCAACGGTGGAGAATTTATTAAATAAATAGATTTATTACTGATAGGTGCGGATACATGTGGTCTGTTGCCCGTTTCGCCCCAGTTTGTACGAACAGGCCAGAGGCAACTAGCATTGGCATCCCAGCCAGTTTCAGGTTTTCGGACCATCTACGGATACCAGATCGCCTTAGGTACGGATAATATTACTTCAATTTATCTGCCTGCCTTGGCATCATATATTTTGTTGGCAAAATTGCCTGGTATGCGCCACATGGGTTGATGAGCAATTGTGCTCATGTGTACAAAGTACATATACATGCACTGAACCGCAAGTCATCGCTCAGTCAAAGGTACTTTCTTCTAGTGCGTTGGTTGCGCCCACGCTGCAGAGGGCAACCTTGCCCTGGTCTGGGCTGTGCCAATGACATTGACAGGCCCTGGGCCGTCGAGCCGTGCACCCGTGTAAACGTGTGGTGGCAGGGCTCTGTGACCTGTCGGCTGCGAGGTGCGGTAATATGGTACCTGCATTGCGTTGTTGCAGTCTTATTGAGGGGGTGTGAAGGAATCTTGAATGGGTGAGTGGTTTGTTGGCAAATGGCCAGGATCCCACGGGATTACGGCCGCAGAATTGCATTGAAATAGAATTTTTCAAACAAAAATCAGAACGCATACTTGTACGGAGAGGTAGGTACCGACCGAAAACCGCGCACGCATGTCGCAAAACAGAGTCTAGATTCTAGACCGCCCAACATGCTCCAGCAAAAACTGTCACTGCCCACAGCGGCCGGTTTTTTTACACTTTTTAGCGGGCTGATAAAGGTTCTAGCGCCTGTCTTGCCTGTGAAAACGGTCCACTCAGGCGATGGGAGTGGACAGACGGACAGATCAGCCCCAAGTTCTATTCGCGGTCTGTTCCCAAGCATCTCCACTTAGTGCCTGCTCAGGACCTGCCATTGGTTTGGGCCTCAGTCAGCCAAGCAGCTGCGGGCCTGTGGAACAAAGCGCCGCCGCCCATGGCCAGACCTGCAGGCTACCAGACACTGCCAGACACAGACTCCTCTGGCTCCCTCTCGGCTCTACGATTCGCCCCTTGCCAGTTGACTGTCCCCTGGAAATCCCGCTAGTCAGGTACCCATCCAGGGGATCAAGCAGCCCAAATCCAGGCACACACAGAAGCATGCTGCCGCCAGCCACTCATGCCACTGCCAAACAGCCTTTTTGGCAGAGGAGGGGGTGACCCTCCACATTCCCAACTTCCGCTCCACCCCTACCGCGCCTCGACTTGCATCGCACCGCACGCAAACACATTCCCTCCCTCCCTCTTCTTCTTGCACTTTTTCTTCTACTCTCACTTTTCTTTCTTTCCTTTCCCCTCACTTACCCCGACTTTCCTTTCTGCTCGTCGTGCTTCCCTCCTTCAAGCCCGTCGACACATTTGCATAAAGCAAAAAACGTTCCTTCTCAACTCACATATATATTCGTCCCTCCTTCGTCTTCTCACGACAAACATCAAGCTTACGCGCTCACGTCTCAAATCTCACACTCCTTGCTTGGCTGCGCCAACAACAAACCACGATTACGCTCACTCCTTATCTTGAACCTGCTTCGCTGTGCCAAGTCGCATACCAGCCTACAACAACCACAATCAAGTCGCTTTGATAGCCAGATACCACACCGCCAACATGAAGTTCGTTGCTTTTGCTCTCTTTGCTGCCGCCGCAGCCAAGCCTCTCAACCGTCGCGGCACCGTCACCGTCACCGAGGTCGAATGGGTCACCAAAATCGAAACTGTCACTGAAATCCTCGACGTCAGCTCCACCACTTTTGTCACTCCTGGCCAGTCCGTCCCTACCGCCGACGCTACCCCGATTGTCCCTGCGCCTTCTGACGGCCAGTTTTTTGAGACTGCTTCGATTTCCCAGAAGCAGCCCGAGCAGACCTCTGTCGCTGCTCCTGCTCCTCCTCCCCCGCCTCCTCCACCTTCTTCCACTGCTCCCCCTCCTCCACCTCCTCAGCCTACCACCGAGCCTGCTGCTCCTGCTCCTGCTCCCTCTCAACCCAAGCCTGCTTCATTTGCTGCGGCTCCTGAGCCTTCTTCCACCAGCGAGGCGCCTGCCCCAAGCAGCACCGGTGGCGGCGGCGGCGACTCCGGCGAGCACAGTGGTGAGATCACTTACTACGCCGTTGGTCCAGGTGCTTGCGGACCAGACGACACCGGCAAGGACAACACAGACAACATTGTCGCCCTCTCCAGCAAGCTCATGGGTCCTTTGTCTAACACCAATCCCATGTGCAACAAGAAAATCAAGATCATCGCAAATGGCAAATCCATCGAGGCCACGGTGCGCGACAAGTGCCCCAGCTGCGAAATGGGTAGCATTGATGTCAGCGAAAAAATCTACAAGTATCTCTTTGGCTCGCTGACTTCGGGTCGCCAGCCGATTTCCTGGTCTTTTGTCTAAGCACTCCGGTTTGACAATCCCCTTCGAGTGTGCGCTGCGAGGCTGGCGCCTTGCGCACATGAGCCGCTCTCTCAACCTTGTCAGGACGAGACCTGCAGAGACGCTCAACATCACTTCCAGAAACGGCAAGGCCTTTCGTTCGTTCTTTACCTTCTACGTATATAACCTTTTTCGTCGTACCCTCTTTCTCAGCTCGGTCTGATGTTGATGGTACGCTATGAGACACGCCAACAAACAGACAAGTTTTAAAAACACAACACATACGGGGTTAGATGTGGGAATCATTTACGACTATGTCACTGAATATAGCCAGTTGAATCAATTGCGATCTAAGAATTACTTGCTACTCGAAGTGACTGTTAAACGGCGTAGTACATTTGCAGCTGCAGAATTAATGCACTACCACCAAAAGTAGCTGTCAATACAACGCAGAAAACTCTGTGTTAACAACCCTTTTTCTTTTCGCTATTCTGTCTCAGCGCCTGTAGCATACACTGAATCTCAACATCTATGAGCTGCTCGCTAAAGCTTATATCAGCCCCGAATTCGGTGGCAGCGCTTTGCCGTTGTTGAGATTCCACAACGGGGCGCCCAGCGTCACCTAACTAGTTAGTACGCGGTCTCGTTCGTGTGTGTTCTACGGATAGTCGATGGCGTCAATGACCCGTCTACGCGGCTGTTGTTTGCGGACAGGCTGCGTAACAAAGGTATAAGGCCAAGAAACTCTTATTTAGCGGCATTTTCTCTCTTGATGGAAGATACCGAAATTTCTTGCTCGTCGGAGGTGAAAGTGCAATTCGGGCGCTTACTTTGCGCAGTCGCTAGGGCCGGGGGTACGTACCCCGTCTGGTCTGATGATTTTTTTGTGTGGGAGAGAGCGTGGTCGGACGATTTTTTGGTGACGCGACTACCCGGTATGAAACACGCGAATTGATTACAAGATCTTTTGGCGGGCTACACCCGTCTGTTGATCGTAGATGTGTGGCAGGTCATTTCCGGGCTTTAATCAATTTGACATCTGTACTTGGCATATGAAGGGCCGCAAGGGTGTGGCTTTGTTTCGGCTCACGGCAACAGTTTGCCAGTATTATTACAAGGTTGCCATGTACAATAGTTCCTTGCCTCATGTAAACGCATGCCAGACTCGGGAAAGCCCGCGAGAGTTAGACGACAATTCCCTAGTCGCATAATTCAGCCCGAAACATAAAGCGACAAAAGAAAAAGGACAGGAAACAAAATAAAAAAATAGGACGTGGAAGAACAAGCTGGAGCAAAAGATCTTGATTGACCAGGCAAAAATAGGAATAACAGCAAAAAGATATGGTACTTGATGAGAATGGGATTCGAACCCATGAGGATTGCTCCACCAGGAATGATGCTAAGGTGACCTTAACCTGGCGCCATAACCAACTCGGCCATCTCACCGATTGATGAAAGAACTGTATTTATTTTATGATATACAGGCTAGACTGTTCCACATGCCTGCTACGCGATTTTCTTGTCTAACAATTGGTTGATCATCGTTGGCGGGAGACACAGCGACGACTCCACGATTTGGTCACAGTAGGTGTCCAAGTGTCATCCTTGCTCTTTGAACTCGACGCAGAAGAGTTTTTTTTTTTACGAAAGAAAAAGGAAAAAAAGGAACTCATCGTCATGGCAATGGCGCTCAAGCACTGACATACGTGCACAAGATAGCATATGCAGTCACAGGCGGGCGATCAAGGAAGTGGTGAGACATTTTGAGAGCGAGAAGATGCAAAAAATGCACGAAACTGAAACTCGACTTGAACCACGTATTATGCTATTGTATCATGACAGGACGAGCAAGAAGAAGATACTCTGCAGACATCTAGCCCGTCACCCATGTATTCAACCCTATTATTGGCGCCCACGGCCTAGTCTAGAGGACGGCCAAGGACCTTGTCCAGGGAAGGCTCGTTCGTCAGTCACTGCACATATTGCTACGCGTTACCCAAGACACTTAAAACAGCCCACAAAGATTTCAATTTCACCAAGTCTACATGTTCTGTACGCTAGGTGCCGACGGTGCCTTATTCGGCTCACCACTCAGCCTCCCACGGATTCAACGTAGTGGCACAAGGACACAACGGGAAGATTAGGCAAATACTGCTATACTTTCATGTACTCAATTACTGCACCGGAGTAACATCAATCGGTGAGATGGCCGAGTTGGTTATGGCGCCAGGTTAAGGTCACCTTAGCATCATTCCTGGTGGAGCAATCCTCATGGGTTCGAATCCCATTCTCATCAGACAATCCGTTTTTTTGCCTTTCTGCCCAGCTGAGCGCAAATTATCTTTTTTTGGCTCTCGCAATAAAACAGATCTATGCCTTTGTCACTTCAATGAGTGCACATAGTTGGTTGTCATGCCTTGGCCGAAACTCACGACCAGAACGCGTACCTGCTCCTTCTTCACCAACCGCACCATCTGACGCTTCACTAATGATCATCCTCATTCGTTTGCAAGACCCATTGGCGAATGTGCGTGCAGTGCAAGAGTCGTCACGGCCAAGCTGAGCGACTTCTTGGAATATCCGCGGCGGTAAGATTATTCGAAAACACATCATGAAAAAGGACCATCGTTTACTAAAACCGACGCCTATATGCACCCAGAGCTAAAACTCCAATGCCGCCAAAGCCAGAAATAGGAGCCAAGTCTTCGCAAAGAAGTACTTGGCAGAACACGCAACCACATTCATCACATACAAATCGTTACAGCATGCTGAGTAAATCTTCCACATATCTCCGCGTGTCGACCCCAATCCCCTGCGCAAGCCTTCCTACAGACTCTGCTCCGCCGCCTCCCACCCCCAAGCTACCGCTCCCCGACGAGACATGGTCACTCGCGCGGCGTATCAAAAAGATCTCCTTGCTCGTCGTGGCGGGACCTAGCGCTACCATACCAGTCTCGTCACCAGCGTCCGACTCGGGTCGGGGCGAGGGCGGTGCCGAGTCTCGCGCGTGCGGCGGCTGCGGCGTGACTCTGGACTCGGTCTCGCGCTGCACGAGCCTGGTCCAGACCACCCACCACCCGCGGCTCGTCTTTTGCGTGCGCTCCAGATCCACGACGCGCGGCGATCGCGTCCCGCTGTACAGGTTAAGCACATGCAGGTGCGTGTTGACGGCGTCGGCGCGGGACCACCGCAGCGCGGACGCGTGGTCGTCGGCCGGGTACAGGTGATCGGGTATGTTGGGCACGGTGGTGTGCACGGTGAGGTCGAGGGCGTTCCAGACAAGGTCATAGATGCCCGAGGCGCCGCGGCTGCCGCGGCCCGTATCTGGCCTCTCGGGGCGGTATTGCGTTGAGGCGAGCAGGGGCTTGCGCAGCGGCGACAGCTGGTAATGCAATGATCGATAGAGCGCATCCCACGCCAGTGAGTCAGTCTGCAGGCGGAACAGGAAGACGAAGATAAAGGGCCGGTTGACATAGACTACTACTCGCAGCTTCTCCGCCTTGCTGTTTCCTTGCGTATGTGCACCGGGACGCATAGCGCCGCGCATCTGCACTTCCATGAGTGTGGCACCGCCATCATCCGTTGGTCTGTGTGGCGGCTGGCCAACTTGACCGGTGACGCCTTCATTGTCTGCTAGTTCGACATGTATGGTTCGCAAAACAGTGCGGGAGTCGTGCTCGGATTCTGATTCATCGGATGCAGCGTCGTCGTCGCCCCTACCATGCGCCTCCTCGATTTCACCTTTGAGGCCGATGAGATAGTGGCCTGCAGCTTCCTGAGACGGCGATGGCTTTGGCATGGAAGGCCTTTTCGGAGGCGTTGGTTCTGCTGCTTTCGAGCTGGGCTGTTCTTTTTGATTGGCGGCTTGCTCCGTGGAAGGTCCAGAAAGCCCGGAGACGCCGGGAATGGTCCAATACTGACCGTACCCAAGTTTCAGGTAGCTAACCATCTTATCTAATTTGCCATCCTCAGCTCCAGTAGCATGTGGTTCAGAAACACGATCATCTTTGCCCCCCTCAGCCGGTTCGGAGGCCGTTGTACTGCCCGCTGTATTGGGGGCCGGATCCGAGTTTTGGGCTTTCAGTGTTTTGATGGTCGATTCGCTGCTTTGCGTCGAAAGAACCTCGGGCTTTGTTTCAATCAAGTCATCTGAAGCGGCCTCAGAGGTCTTTGAGGGATCGGTCTGAGGGTCAATCTTCTTCGGTCGAGCCTTGCGCGTCGAGATCGGGCTCTCGATCACACCGTATGCGTGCTCACCCCAGGTATAGAGGTCCTCCATCCAGTGCGTTACATCCCTCAGAGATTTTCTGGAAAGCGCGCCTGTACCTAAAAATATGGCTCCATCGTCGGTGGAAGGCTCCCTGCCACTGCCAAGCCAAGGCGCGACAGCTCTACCCTTTGATCCCGTTTCATCATCGCTCTCGATGCCAAACTTGGACACCATCACGTCCACGAGCCCTTCAGTCCTGCCAACTAGGCCTTCGAGAACCTCGCGCTCGCCGCTGCCGCGTTCTTCCTCACCCACGCCGACACCAAGCTCGCCCGATGCCGCGATATTGATGCCTTGATAGATATCTCTAGCAGGATTTCCATGTAGTGAGACGCTCCACGTCGACAAGTAAAGATCCCAGTAGCGGCTGAGGACAGCCACAAATCTATGCCGTGGCAAACGCAAGAAAAGCGAGCTTAGCGAGATATCGTGATGCATCAAGAAAATGCGGTGCGCGCGCTGGAGATCACGCAAGACGAGGGCGGCGGGCTTCATCTCTTTGGTATTGTAATCGTATTTTTCCTCTTGCGGCTCACTATTCTTAGTCAAGAGTCGCGGTGGCAACGGTGTCTTGTTCAGATCAATGCTCTTTGCTATGAATTAGCGCGTGTCTTGTCCTGACATGACAAGCGAGCATCAACTTACTGCCAGGATCCACCATCCAGACTCGAGCTCATGCACAATGACCCTGGTGGTCTCTGTTTCGATGCTATCTACGGGATCGCCGTCGGCGAAGCCCTGACTGAAGCTAACCATGCCCTGCGCGAGACCAATCTGGCGCAGACGCTCGTTGCGTTCCTCGGGTGAGATGGCCTCGGTCGGGCGACCTCTGGTGCGCGCGCGGCGGCGCTTAGAGGACGCGGCAGCCAGCGACGTGACCGAGGCATAGTAAACAATCTGATCGTCGATTGTATCGTCCGTGTTGCCTAGCGACGGGTTGTAGATGGCGAGGAAGCCCAGCTGCGCGGGGACAGGGCTGCCAGCCGCGGGGGCTGCCATGGCGGGCTATCGCGAGGATGCGGGCCCGAAAGCCTGCTTCAGTAATGCGAGTAAGCCGGGTGAGAAGGGGCTGATTGAATTTCAACTCTCTATCAGGCCCAGTTTCCCGCGTCGAACCTGGGCCTTGGCTGGTGGTTTGGTGAAGATGGCAAGATCGTGTGTCTAGCGGGGCAGATCTGAGAGTACGTCGTGGTGACGAAGCTACACGCCAATGCCTGAGCAAAGTCGGTGTCATGAGCCTGCTCTTCATCCGTACCTCTACATCGTTTTTGGGTTCGCAGAAGAAAGATTTTCTTATCTCGGCTTTTAAAAAAAAGATTTTTGCTATTTATACAATATCGGTCTCGCTTTACATTTACAACGATTGGCAGAGAGCCTCACTAGAATGACGCGCTTATGTGGAGCAAAGTATAACCAGGCCACCTTGTCGGTCATCGTTGCATCGTCCACAAACAGACAAGCTTTTCTCAATGGCAAACAATTTACTGTCATAGACCTCATACATTGGACACAAAATTTCGCGCCTCGAACATCTTAGATGCGTCACCACGCTGCCCTACAGCGTCGTTTGGCGTTTTCTTCCTCTCAATGCCGCGTTCCTCGACAGCATCCTCCCCTTCCTCGCCGTCGCTGCTATCAACGCTCTTGCGGGAAACTTGAGCAAACTCGCGATCCCGTTGGCGCGTGAGATACCACAGCCACGTGAGATAGAGGCAGAATGTGACAATGGTCAGTGGCAGCGTGATGACCCAGTAGAGGCCAAACTGGGGCAAGAGGCCGACACCGATGGCTGACGAGTCGGGATCCGCCTTATCCCATTTAAACATGGGCATGGAGAACATTGCTGAGACGAAGCTGCCTGGGAGGAAAAACATGGTGACAATGGCGAGCGTCTTCATCGAGGACGAGTCGCGGTAGCTGGCGCGGGCAATTTGGTGAGACGACTTGGCCAGCTTGATACCGTTTGCATTGTCTGCTTGCATCATCAAGTTGAAGAGCTGAAGGTGTTAGCTTGATGACCATGTATGCTGAAGATTGACTTACAGCATTGATTTGAATGTCTACGCGCTTCATGGTGTACTGCGTATCTAGCAGCTGCATCTCGAGTCTCTCCTCGAGCACACCAACATGGTGTCGCAGGAGGTGTTGCGCATTGCGCATGGCAGGTAAAGCTGCAGATGCTTCTTTATCCAACTGTTTGGTGATGAAATGCAAAACCTTCTGCATGGACGTACTTTTCCTGTCGATGCTGGCAAGCTTGGTGGCTGAACCGCTGGCCCGGATGGCCAGCTGGCCGAGCTCTGCGTGCGCCGAGGCTGCCACTCTGTTCTCAAAGATGTGATAGCCTGTTTTCGATTCAATGTCCGAGACGACAACTTTAATGCGACTTTGCGTCAAATCAATCTCGAAGCCGAGTTGCATGGCCAAGAGCAGTGCCGGGGCCATGCCGCTCAAATATAGGTCAGCACCAAAGGGCGACCCTAATAAGCCCCGCAGCACCTGATTTGGCGAGAAGCCAGGCGTAGATGTCTTTTTGTCGGGTTTCTGGTTGGCGCTGTCATCCATTACGGCATCTTCCCATATGTATATGACGCCTTGGATAGCTGCACATTCATTGCCGACGGCTACGTTGACGCTGCGCACCTGCGACCAGACCGCAGCCAACTTGGGCGCATGATTGAAGGAGTAGCAACAAAGATCCGTATCAGACTCTGTTCTGATCTTTGGCAACGCCGTCACGCTCGTGACTGTGCTTTTGAGGTGTTCATGGGCCAGTTTCAGCCCAAAGGCCTTGATAATTTGGTCATGGACTTCCTTTGAGATATTCAAAGCCCTCTTCTTAGCATTTCCCGTTGTTTGGACTGCGACTAGGACGAGCCGAAGGGCCAGTGTATGCAACGGTTTGGCTTCTGAACTGGTGCCGTTCTGCAACCATTCGGGTATAAAACCAGAATCAAGCTTGCGGGACAGTGGTGTAACTGCGTTGCTGTCCTTGTGCACCCAAAGCTCGTACACTTCGCAGACACGAGCATTACTATCAAATCCGAGCGCCGACTCCCCGGCAGTGGTTGCGAGCTGTCCCGCAGCAGCCAGCTTTTCGTAAATCTCATTCATGATGGATGTGCAGGAACTGCAACTTTTGAAATGAAAAAGTGACAAGACGGAAGCAAAATCAAGGCTTGAAAAACAATGGTAAAGAAAAATGCTGGATCTCTCTGCTTTACTGGTAGAGTTGGCTGCTCACCTGCGGACGACTTCTAGGCGCCAGCCTGGTGTAGCCGCGGCGGATTGCATGCAGGAGCCCACCATGATGCAAGCTTCCTGCAGCGGAAATGGCAAGGCGAATGTAACTAGTGGTTGCCTTTAGCGGTTCGTAGTCAACTAGGTGAGAGCGTTTCTCGCCAATAAATGAAGAGCGAAGCCACTCAGCACCGCTTTAAGTACTCGAGCGCTGCCTAAGGAAATGTTTATAGGCAGGTTCCATAGATTGCGGGACTGTGAGATTTATTCTATCAAGAGATGCCCACAACTCCAATACCCTCTTGCCTCTTTCAATGCCGCACTGATCATGGTAAACAGCGCGGGCCGGCCCGCTAAACCCGCCTGGTGACACGCAATCAATGGCTAATGCTTTTCGCACGCCACTCGTTTCAGCTACTACGGGGCCTGGGGGCACGCCAATTCATCCCGGGCGCGTAAATGCAGCTGACAAGGAGAATACTCATGATGAAATTCAAGGTTGCTCACCTCGCAGAATACGCTACGGAAACTATGTACAAATAGATTATATGCATAAATTACTTCTCATGTGAAAACGCCCGGCTGCTTCATGAATCAAATAAACCCAACTCCCCCACCGTGTAAGCCATGTACTGTATTGCGCAAATTTATTTCCACGTCGCTGCATGCACACATAATGGCACCTTGTTCAAATCCAATTTCTCATCCACTGCCCTACCATGCTCACCTCTGCTCGCCGCTGGGGAGCTCGTGGACCTGATTTTGCTGCACAGGCGCATAGTAGCCCGCAGATGTCGATTCGGCCTTGGGATGCGAAGCGCCATAGTACTGCTTGCTCTGCCAATTGCCGTCACCGTGATCCGCCGGTCGCTCGTAGCCGCCAATTTCCTGGGGCGCGTTGCCGGCGTCGACACCCTTCTTCTTGGCGCTTCGTCGGTGCCGCAGGAACCAAAACGCAAATCCGACCAGCGCAAGGCCCGCGATCGGCCCCACGACGGCGCCCGCAATCCACGCCTTGCTGGAGCCTCCGGAGGATGCCTCGGGTGAAGCGGCCGGCGACGTCGCACCGGAGGACCCCGTGGGGCTCGGCGTCGTGGTGCTCCGCGGCGTCGTTCTGCTGGCCGAGTTGCTGCTGGGCGTGCTGCCTGTCGAGGCCGAGGCGGTCGTCTTGGTTGCGGACGAGACGGTGACGGGGACGGTGTCGCGGTACGCTTCGAGGGCGTACCAGTACTGGGCGCAAAAGATGCTCGACGTGACGTCGCTCTTGGCGCCGGGGGCGGACATGATGGACATGGTCTGGCAGACGGCGGAGCCTTGACATGCTCCCACGGCAAAGTTGTCGTAGCTTATCTTGTTGTCGCGGCAAGCCGTCGGCATCGGGCACTTGGTCTTGTCGCAGCACACAGCATATGAGCCTGATGTTGTAAAGGTACCCTGAGGGCAGGTCATAGCTTCGGCTGCAGTGACGGCGTCAGAAGGGGTTCAAACCATCAAGTGATGAGTATTAAGTCAGTCGCATACTGGTGCCATCTGGGTGAATATACCATCCCTCAAAGTTGGGGGAGGCAGTGATCTTATTCGCCATGGTGTGTAAAAGAATGTGTGTGATGAGTCGACTGAGACGGTTGAGAGCGACGATTATGTCCGCCAATATCAGGTCAATATAGCAGCAAGAACCCGCACGTTGCAGCAACGAGATGGAAAACTTGCATGCAAAGAAGCAGACGCCGAGGGTAAGGAGTTTTGTATCACCCGCCAAGAAGATTGAGCCAGCGGGGGCTGCTGCAGCTATCTGGATCCCTCCGCCAAAGCCTGATTCAGAAAATACAGCTGGCAGGGGGTCTGCATGGTGACGAAAACTACCGACAGGCGGGAGGCCCCAGGCTGAGACCATAGGCCATTGATGAGGCGGAATAAAATGAGACGAGGGTGCCGATCAGAGGAGTTGCCCATAATTTGTAGAGCCACACGCAGCCTGATCGTTTCTGTTGACAAACTCACTCTCTTCTGCGGACTTGCCTCTCATCAAGGTTGCAAGGCACCATCTAGGCGTTTCTTTGGCTCATGCTCCCCAGGTCTATAAGCAGGCTAGAAGACAACCTGCCTTTACTTGCAATGCCGAGGCGTCAGCGGCTACCCGTGTGCATATCTACAAGCCATGCACGCCTGCTCTTCTTCTTCTTCATCAGCATCTCTGCAGTTGGCTGATTAAATCCACACCTTCTTTGGCGAATCCGCCGCAGCCGCCTCCGTCGCAAGCCACGAGAACGAGAAAAAGGAAAATTGGCAATAATAGGAAACGAGCCCCTGTATCTTGGGCTGGCTTGGACTCAAGACGCTCAAACCAGTCAGCCTTGCCACGGTCCGCCACACGTTACCAATAGACCAGGGAACCAATTGTAGCACCAGGAGACAATTTTCTGCAGCATCGTGCGGAGCAGTAAGCGCTGTGTTGCATTGGACTTTCTCCACCAGAGGCAGTGATTTTGCTCTAGCTCGGCAGCCACATGGGCCCGGTGTTGAGATGGTCTTTTTTGCGGCTCTTTCTTCCTTTTCCCTCGTGGACTGCGGGAGATCTGAAGGCTGCTGTACGGGCTCGATTATAGGTTATAAGGTGGACGCGCCCGCTGATCAGAGGTCGAGAAGAGTGAAGATGGTGGCTTTCTCCAAACAGATTGGCACACATGTTGCGGCGCCTCGTACCAGATGTGATTGCCAGAGACTTGGCAGTAGGTCATGAACATTTTATGACATTCGCACGCATTCAAGAGTGAGGTGTGTCGGCGACTAATGTTCGAATTGCTGCAATAGCCAATCTCGGCGGCAGCAAGATTCGGAAATACCAAAAACATAACACTTATGGCTCCTCTATCCAGTGAGAGCCACCTGCCGCTATTCCGTCGTCACAGGGGCAGTGGCCGTTATTGCAGAGGGCTGTGTGAGTGCTAAGAATAGCTCACTCACTTTACAGCGGAGTCCGCTCAACTCTCACTGAAAAAAGTCTGGCCACAGCAAGCTCAGTGAGCCCTTCATTGGATACGCGACAACGGCATCGCGGAACAGATGGCCAAAGATGAGGCTGGAGAGCAAAACGTTGACAGTTTGATGCGATTGCTTCATTTTTTATCAACTTGATACGCACAGGGCATCTCGCGATTGCTCGTTCGAAACAGACGCTGGGTCAGCCACATGCGCTGGCTGGATCAGCGCGGCCTTCCCCACTCTGGCTCCGGGGCAGAGGCAGGCTGTGCCCGAATGAACAATAGGCGAGCCTCTTCCAAGGCCACCGACACTTGCATAACGCAATTTGTTTGCGTGCATCGTCGTCCGACAAGCTTTCTCCATTTTTGACTTTGTACATCATCACTACATGAAACTAGTGTCTGTGCGAGAGCTCTCCCCAGCTTTTTATCTCCCCGCGCGGCCTTGCTTTTCCTTCTTTCCTAGTTACCTGCTTGTTAGGAAGGTACCCAGCTTCAGCTGTTTATCATCACTGGCGAGCTAGTACGTCATCATCCAACAAACGGTAATCCAGCCACCCATTCACAATCAAAATATCGTGATTGGGAGTTGCCTTTTCACTCTTTTCCATCTCATCTTCGCTCACGACACCGGCGCTGCTACAAGCTCCCTTCAACAACAAGAAACCCGCCCGCCATGGAGCAGGTCAAGCTTCTCCGGCGCCGCACCACGGACCTGCTCGCCAACGCGCAGCAGAACATTGCCAGCACGCACAAGGGATTTTTCGCCAGCGCTCAGGAAAACCTCGCACACGCCCAGCAAAACCTACCGGCCCTGTCGATGCCGCATTTCGCCCTGCGCGGGCCGTCCTCCCCTGCGGACCACGGGCCCAAGGGCACCTGGGAGCTCATTGACAACATCCCCGCCCTACGGCGCTCCGCGCACCCGCTCGACATTGTCGCCGACAGCGCCTACATATTCGGCGGCGAGTTCAACGGAAAGATTGCCGATAATGACATGCACGTCGTGCGCCTGCCAGTCAGTGGCGCCAGCACTGACTACTACCGCGTCGCCGCCGCCGCCGACAAGCCCGACGAGGCAGACGCCGACGAGCACAGCAAGACCGCATCGGAAACCTCCTCGGACGGCGCAGGCTCCGAGGCTGGCAGCAACAGTCCACGGTTCAGAAGCAAGGGCAAGGAGCGCGCCATTGACATTGTCCGGCCTGATCTAGGCGATGTGCCCGCAGCACGGGCCGGCCACGCCACGGCCGTCATTGGGTCGCGCATCTTGCTCTTCGGCGGCCGCGGCGCCGACGGGAAGCCGATCGAAGAGGCCGGCCGCGTCTGGGTCTTTGACACGCGCAAACGCACCTGGAGTCATCTCGACCCCGCGCCGGCCGTCATGGGCGGCGCCATTACCATCCATCCGAACGCGCGCAGCGACCACTGCGCCGCCGCGACCGACAAGCCCCAAGACTTTGGCTCCTCTCGCACCACCAGTTCTTCTCCTCCCACAGCTCCTCCTCCTCCGTCTACCCCCACGACACTGCGTAGCCGCGCGCAGGGCTGGCGCGACTGGGCCGTCGGCGACATCTCCAAGACGGGCATCCCGCAGGATCCCGTGGTCGGGCAAGTCGCCGAGAGTGCCGTCGACGAGGAGTCGCGCGGCTACGGGACACTCTTTATCCACGCTGGCCGCCTCAATAACGGCAGCGGCAGCAATGACATCTGGGCCTTTGACGTGCGCTCCCGTATGTGGACGGAGTTGCCATCCGCGCCCGGCCCCGCGCGCGCCGACACTGCCATCTGCATCAGCAAGAGCCGGCTCTTCCGCTTCGGCGGCGCCGACGCCAGCACCGGTGAGAAACTCGGCGGACAGCTAGACTACCTGCATCTCGAGGTCGATGTGATGGACGGCAAGACAGAGGTCGCGGTGCGCGCCCGCGACGGCTGGCAGACGATTTTGCAGCACCCGACCAGCACCTACAGCAGCACCGTGACGCCCTCGGAGCCGCTCCTCGCCTCGCCGCGCAGCACCAGCAGCGCGCCGGAAATTCCCGCCGACAACGGCGTGCACCCGTGGCCGTCACCCCGCAGCGGCGCTGTTTTTGAGGCGATGACTATGGGCGGCGGCCGCGAGGTCCTCGTGCTGGCGTTTGGCGAGCGCGGCACCGACCAGCCGCCTCTTGACGACGTGTGGCTGTTCCAGGCGCCCCCGCAGGGCATGTCGGCGGCGAGCGTGACGGCTGCCGTACTGCAGGCCGTGGGGCGCAAGACGGGCGAGGGCCGATGGGCCCGCGTGGCGACGCGGCCCTACGACGACGATGAGGAGGTAGGAAAGGGATTGGCGGCGCTACCGCGGGGACGGGCACGACTGGCGAGCGCGCCAATGACGAACCTCGAGGACAGCGGCGTCTTGGTCTGGGGTGGGGTGGGCGAGGACGGCGAGACATTTGGCGATGGCTGGGTCCTGAGGCTGTAGAGACGGCTTTTGGGCGGCAGGCGTGGGTGTGTGATTATGTGCTTCTGTGTAAAGCGAGAATTTGTTATGAATGGGATATTGACATTCTGGAGATGAGCATACCAGTTAGTTGCGCATATGAAACTCTATACATCTCCACCCAATACTATGTATACAATTGGATAAATTTTCAAACTTAATCATGTGGCTTCAGTTGGTCATTGTTTTTATTTATATGTACAAGTCCATGCTATTCCCTCGAACCATTCCACTCAATAATATGCACCATCTGCCGTCTGTGCCCTCCTTGACCAACGAAGGGGTAGACGAGAGAAAAAATGGCAACCAAACAAGTAAAAACAGACAAGATATAAAAGGTTGTGGCTACAAGATTTCTTTTCTGTAGGTGCAAACCGTGTGCGCAACAAGCAGCTCGGCCAAGTCTGCGTCTATGCTCCGGTTCTTCCATCTTCATAATTCCCCTTTGTAATTTACAAATCGGCTCGCGTCGTCTCGACACCCCAGGGCTCCGACGTCAGGTTCGTTTGGCCGGCGCTGTTCTCGCAGGTTTGGCGGCTGCTGAGGGGACCGGCCGCGGGGAGCTTGCCGGTGGCGGCGCCGGCCTTGAGGTCCTTGAGCAGCTTGACGACGGTCTCGGGAGTCAGGTCCTCGTAGTATTCGTCGTTGATCTGGATCATGGGGGCGTTGACGCAGGCGCCCAGGCACTCGACCTCGATAAAGGTAAAGAGGCCGTCGGCGCTCGTCTCGCCCTGCTTGATGCCGAGGTGCTCCTTGATGGCCTTGACGATGACGTCGGAGCCGCAGCCACCGAGCTGGCAGGGAGTCTTGGGTAAGAGAGTTAGTCGAGGGGGTCGAGTCAAGCATGGGCATGTGCTCTTGGGCGCGCGTGCGAGAGCTGCCGATCCCAGATGGAGGCCAACTCGGCGCCGAAGAGGTTTGGGAAAAACGTACCGTGGTGCAGGCCTGGACGAAGAACTTGCCGACAGGAGTGCGGTTATACATGGTGTAGAAAGAGGCGACCTCGTAGACACGCATGGGGGGCATCTCGAGTAGACGGGCGACCTCGTTCATGACGCTGATGCTGGTGAACCCGTGCTGGCGCTGGCCAATATCGAGAATCGGCATGACGGCGGCCTTTTTGTACTGGGGAGGATAGCGCTTCAGGATCTCGGCAATGACCTTTTCGTTTTCGGCGCTGAACTTGAACGGGATGTCGGGGTTGTTGTCGGGCGTGTTGCGATGCTGGGGACAAGTCAATCGTCAGCGGTTCTGCTCAGTCTGCGTTGCAACCCTTGCGTCTTCCCGAATTCAACCATCTTCACGCAACAAAGAAGCTACAGGCCAAAAAGAGCTCGTTCGCCACCTGCAGCGACTTCGTTCCCGGCTGGCCGTTCTTTTGGCTGACCGATGCCTCTCGGCGGTTCGGCCCGCCTGCACGTCTTTGCAAAATGCTCCCGGGAGACGTCTTTGAAGAAATGGGTTCATTGACGATCAATCCTTACCACGTTGAGTGTATCGCTCGGTCGGGTCGCTGAGACGGAAAAGGCGCGGCTGGTCGTCTGGGGACGGGCGGCCATACGCGCAGAGGCGCGGACGCACGACCGGAAGAGGGGGGCAAGCTTGCTGGCCATTGTGAAGTTCGAATCAATCTCCTCCGAGGTGTTCCGCCGAGCGAAGCGGAAAATGAGCTGTCAATGGGGGTTAGGTAGCGCTGACCGTGGATGCGAGGGTGAGAGTCAATTGGAGCTTTGGCAAATGTCCTCGTCTTCCCGACACCAATTGAAAGCTGCTTGCAAAATACGTCGCTGTGATTGGTTGGGTGTGGTAGTGAGCGGATAAATGTCGGAGAGTGATAGAGGTACGTATCTTTAATGGCAACCGTCAACTGCGACATGAGAACGAATCAGGAGAAATTCGGAAAATGGCTGTCAATTTCTGCTTGAAACTTCAGGCATCGTAGATTATTGCGTCAATATGAAGAGGTGAGTTGGAATCTGCGTAGAAGACTGCAGCGGCCTCTTTCGGCACTTTGTTTCGTATGCGATTGGCTCTACGATCCCCCACAACCCAAGTTCTCATGCAGCGCTGCTTCGAGGGAAGAAGTGTAAACTATGCTTTCGATTACTACGGTCTCGCGACAGTGTTCCAAAAAGAGGTGTCATGCGGCTTCCGATGCCTGCGCATTTCTCCTCAAAGAGACGTATATCCATCGGAAACTGACTCTTGCGTCCCGACATTGACTTAAGAATAAATTTGCAGCTCTGGTTTTCCACTGCACAAGTAAAATTTCCTCTTCAGCCACTGTAATTCTGTCAGCTCTGCTATGAGCCCGGATTGCGTCCATCAAACAGCCCGCCATGGTGGCGAAGCCAAAATTGATCATTTCCTGTGCATATTGAGTGCTTTCCTCTAAGCTCTTTTCACGTCTATCTAGGTTGCTCGACATTGGATGCTCAATATCCTCTTCAAAAAGGTACATAGTTGACCATACCGATTTAACCTCAGCGGACTCTAGTACGGCTCGGACTTGCTGCAAATCACGAGTGAAGATGGGAGGGGAGAATAGGTCTGCTGTTTCCAAGGTGATGACACCATCTGCCACCATCGCATCAAGTGCTAGGACAAGGCACTTGAAGACGGGCGTCTCCCAATACCCACAGACACTCAAACTCCCTAGGAAGCTCAGGATGAGGAATCCACCAGGAACAAATTCGTTGCCACGAACTTGGAGGAACTGGTGCAGATCCCTGTCCGACTGATCTCTGCAGATATTTTGCCGGAAACTCATGAGCGAGACGCGGTCGATAATAGGCTCTCCGTCTGCAACATGTGCTTGCGGAAATCGACTTAACCACTGAAGACAAGTAAACGAAAATCCAAAATGAACTTGTCCATCTGGAACGACTTGGTGATAGAAGCTTCTAGCTATCATTTGAGCGAAAACTCGAGCGGATGGATAGTTCTTTGCCCATTCTTGTATGGCCGGATGCATTGTTCTTGCCAAGGAAGAGAAGTCATTTGTTGGAGTGTCGACTAATAAGTATTGGATGTCGATCGGACGGGCAGAATCCTTAGCAGATAACTAAGAAGTGCGACAACGGCAAGATGCTTCCAATAATCGTCAGCCATGAAATATTTGCCAGCTTTCTGCCGGGTCGCTCACGAATTGATTCCTTCAGATGCCCCATAGTCGACCACTGTGCGTAACTTCTCATTGAATACACAGTCGCGACAAGCATCGGGAAAGAGAGAGAGGGCCTTCACCATTGCTGTCGCTTGAATTTTGGCATTCTGGTTGTAGCAGCCACTCCCGCGCATCGCCACCGGGATGACGCGAAAGGGCTGTTGCGCACTGGGCTGCGCAACGGCCTGGTTTCCTACCATCTTGGTCGCTATATCTGTTAGTTGGGGGAAACAGTCCGGCAAAAATTGATGCTGAGCATAGCCAAAGCATGGTTTTTGGGGGGATAGTCCTGCTTATATTTCTATGCCCGGGCACAAAACTCAGTGTTACGCATACTACTATCATTACTTAGGCGACGCTTGTTTAATTTCAAGTCCTCGGAAAATTACCGCGTTACATATAGGTATTACACCACGACCCCTAACTCAATTTGGGCTAGATTGTTAGATTCAAGGTACGTAAGTGGCAAGGTCGCTATAATAGGGTTAGACAACCTAATATTAGCTATCGATCTTCGGCTCAAGGGTCGTATTGTATGCAAGTTCCGCTGACCACTGACTGCATACGTCTTGGCATGCAGAGTAATTGACTATATATTGCTTTTGGCAATTGATTTGCGGTCCCACCTATAGCGGGCAGGACAGTAGTGTGAATACTTAACGCAGATCTTCTATATACTCTAAGTAGTCCACTTGCGCGAAGAAAAAAAGCTTACTTGAACAGCTTAAACTTATCTTTTGTCTTCTATCATATGCACGTCTTCAATTGACGGCTACCAGCTATATACCGCCGGCAAAAAACACAAAAGGCATCTACTCAAAGCTATATGTTCAGTATATTTATGGCTGGTTGGTTTTGTGGCTATCAAATAGCTATGCGTGGAGGTGTCCCACCACCGCAATCCTACTGCCAAGTCCACCATGGGTGCCAGACATCTCGATATCGGGGTTGGGTCCGGTTACTACCCTGCCAAGGCACTGGCTGCTGTAGTCTGCAAAAAGATAGCTATCGACGATCTAAATTTGATTCTCTTGTCGCGACGGCAAACCGAATGATCAAGTCATCGAACGCTGTTCGCGTTACAGCCGTTGTCGTAGACGCTACGGAGCATCTGCCCCTGCCGCAATCCGCGACATTTGACTCGATAAGCATGCTCCATTTGCTACATTGCGTCCCTGGGCCTCAAGAGCGGAAGGTGAAAGCATTTTAACGATGTCAGTGATCTTCATGCGCCGGATGGGGTTCTTGTAGGATCAAGTATCTTGGGCCGGCAGCAGCCGATGAACTGGATGGCGGCTAAGCTCATGTCAACCTATAATAATTCCGGCACATTCGACAACTGAAATGACCGCCGATATGTATCTGGGGAGGCTTTACGGAGGAATTTTGAGGAAGTTAGTATCCGACTGGTAATAGGACGGGTCATGCTCTTCACTGCAAGGAATCGAGATCGCTAGAATACGCTGGGACTCGTGTTCAGCCAGAGATGCCAAGCTGAAAAAGATGAGAACGGGAAAGATTGAAACATTAGGTAGATCGTTTGTCGATTCGTGTTCTTAGTTTAGGTTTACGAAGCTGATTGATTCTCGATGGCTATGGCTTGCATCGCAGTCGCTAATTTATCAACTGTGCTCTGACATAGCAATGCTCTATTTAGGCTTCCACCGCGATTTATCTATCTTCCTTAGCCTATTTATATACTTGGTTCTTTAGTTGTAAAGTACTAGTACTCCCATACTAGTACACGTGCAGAGCGGTTTCCGCTAATCTCACGTAAATTCCGTACCTGACTTAAATGTGGACATCGTACAGCACACGGCTGTACTCCATTCCTTGGGCAGAGCTTCCACAGCTGCACAGGCCTGAATCTGTATAGACATGGCGGTGACTTTTGATTATAATGCGGGATCGCAAGAAGGAACATGTGTAGTATGGTTAGGCGTGAGACAAACGATACGATGGCCGAGATGATTGGCATTTACGCGATATCGCTATATGTGGAAAGCTGGCAGCGGGTGGTACATTTACATTTGCAAGGTACAGTAGGTTGCCAAAAGTTCCGTACGGTCAGTACTAGCACTACTAAAATATACCTACTTTAACTATAAATAAAATAAGAACTATAGCTAATAAAATTATTTTTAAAATCTAATTAAGTTCTTATTAACTTAATTTACTTACTTCTAACTTTTTTTTCTTTTTTAAATAACTTAATACTTTTTTTTTAAAGGTTAAAGTTAGAAGGGTATTTCCTTAACACTTTTTACTAATAAAGTAACCCCTACCTAAGGTTTCTTAACTTTACTAATAATTATCTTTATATTTAGAAAATCTAAAAATATAAAAAAATATATTTCTTAGTAATTATATAAATACCTTTATATTTGATTTTTTTTTTATATTTTTAGAAGGTATACTTATATAGATATAAGGTAGTAAAAATCATAAAATACCATATATTAGTACCACCGAGCGGAACTTTTGTCTCCCCACTATACATAGGTGCCTAAAAGTAGGCAAGTTGGGTCGGTGACGACCAGCACACAAGGGGTGTTGCACGTTTGTCGTGTTTTTTTCTTCTTTTTTTTTGCTTCGTATTATTCTCGTGATACGTCGTTTCCCCAATTGTGTCACAAGTTGGAGGCTTTTTTTTGACACCTGATACGACCTAGCTGTCGTAATCATAGCCTAGATACCAGCTATTCGTTAGGCATCGAGCTTCACGGCTTCGCGCGTCGGGGTCCATGGTCGCATCAGTGGGACTATTTAACTCTAAAACGTATTCTAAAGAGTAACGAGCTAATCAGACACTAAAAAGGGTAAACAGACGCTTTTGAAAAAAGGAACATCTATCCGTACTCCATACCTGGCGGAGCCTTCATCGAGATCAAGGGCGGAAGTCGCGCCATACCCACACAGCCTTACCCGAAAGTCCGCAACTGTCTTGGCACCTGGGGCACTTTCCAATTTGGCAAAATCCGCACAAGCAATAGGGTCCAAAGTACCTGATAGGCAAGGAGATCAGACGAATGGCACCGATCAGATGACGAGGAGACAAGGGCTAGGCTAATGCGAGGTGGACGGCTGCAGTGCGGACCCCACAGGATTGTCCGATGTGTCCATTCCATCGTTTTGCGCTGAGGCGTCTAATTACTATTTAAGGCATTCTTCAGGTTTTCTGCTCTGCTCTACCGACAATCAGAACGCGCATATCTGCAAACGGGCTCGTCCTGGCTGTGTTTGCTGGCCAAGTTTCCACCCACATCTCGAGGCAAGTGCATTCTGGCCTACTTCGGGCAACAAATATTCTGACTGAGAATAGCTGCTCTCCCATGCCGTAAAGATGGCTTACGATAACGACAAGGCTACTATGCCTCGTCTAGACCAAACAAACCCGACGGTCAACGCCTTGCCCGATCAAAACAGCCTCACTAGCCCACACGGCCATGATGGTGATACTGCACTCGATGCCAGCACACCGAGCGGGGAGGATGCCATTCAATACCCCTCTGGATTCAAGCTCTTCGCTCTAATGGTTGGCCTTCAGCTCGCTGTGCTCTGTGTCTCTCTCGACAACACCATCATTGCCACTGCCATCCCAAAGATTACGGATCAGTATCAAGCCCTCAGTGATGTTGGATGGTACGGCTCCGCCTACCTGCTCACTTTCTGTGCTCTTACTCTGCTCTTTGGTCGACTTTTCAAAATGTTCAGCGTCAAGTGGGTGTTTCTGAGCTGCCTGGCCCTCTTCGAAATTGGCTCCCTCATCTGCGCCGTCGCCCCGAGCTCCGTTGCCTTGATTATCGGGCGCGCCATTGCAGGTCTCGGTGGCTCGGGCATCTTCTCAGGCGCCCTGGTCATCCTTGCGTATACCACACCCCTCGCTAAGCGACCCATATACACGGGTCTCTTTGGTGCCATGTATGGAATCGCGAGTATCATTGGCCCATTGGTTGGTGGTGCCTTTGCCGATCACGTCACCTGGCGCTGGTGCTTCTACATCAATCTGCCTTTTGGAGCCGTTACAGCTACTTCGCTCATTCTCTTCCTGCATCTGCCCAAGCGTCAGGAAAATCATGCAGCCGGTACCTCGTTCTGGCAAACCATCAACAGCTTTGACCCTTTTGGAACCATTTTCTTCCTGGCCAGCGTCATCTGCATCCTTCTCGCCTTGTTCTGGGGTGGCAGCAGATACTCGTGGGGTAGCGGCCGCATTGTTGCCTTGCTTGTAGTGTTTGCCATTTTGCTACTGGCCTTTACAGTTGTTCAGTACTTCATGGGCGAAAACGCGACGATACCCGGCCGCCTCATCAAACAGCGCAGCTTGGCAAGCGCTGCCGCTTTTGCCATGTTTGTCGGGGCTTCCTTCTTTGTCAACATTTACTACATACCAATCTGGTTTCAAGTTGTTCGCGGCACATCGGCCACAACTGCAGGCGTCAATACCTTACCCCTCCTCATCTCCTTCACCGTCGGTGCCATGGGAGCCGGATCCGTGGTCACCAAACTCGGATACCCCACACCATTCATGTATGCTCTTTCTGTCATTGGGTCCATTGGAGCTGGACTTTTGACTCTGTATACAGTCGATATCTCTACGGGCAAATGGATTGGCTATCAGATCCTGTTTGGCTTCGGGATCGGCATTGGCATGCAGCAGCCCATTCTCCTCGTGCAGGCTGTTGTCCCCCTCAGCGATGTCCCAATTGGCACTGCCATCATCATATTTTCTCAAATGTTTGGCGGCAGTCTATTTATTAGTGTTGCACAGAACGTTTTCATTACAAAGCTTGTGGAAGGTCTGGCAGGCATTTCCAACCTTGGCGCTGATCCCAAGAGCATAGCAGGAGCTGGAGCAACGACCAACCCGGCCCTTTTTGGCATCACTGACCCCGCCGTTTTGTCTCAGATGAAGGTTGTATATAACAATGCGCTCGTGTGGACGTTCAAAATTGCCCTTATCACAACCTGCTTGAGCGCTCTCGCAGTCCTGGGGATGGAATGGAAGAGCGTCAAGGCCGAAGAGAAGCCCGCAAACAATGGCGAAGCTAACACAGATTCTACGGAGAGTCAAACGGCGAAAAAATGTTGACGAGCGCCCGTACGGACTCTTCAATGAGAAGTGTTTCTGTGTCTAGCTCAAAACGCGCAAGGCCGAGTTGCGCTTAGCTTTCAAGGAGAGTTGCATTCTAGCAATGCCATCTCAGACGCCAAGTATCTATATATCCAATTTTTAATTCGACACAATACAAAAGTTGTGCTGAAGCTCAGTGCGGAGAAGTGCTACGGCGAGTAGTTTATTCAACAAGAGACCAGCTGCAGGTCCCGGACCAGAGTGATGATATGCAACCAGGCAACAGGAATGAGAGAGAGAGAGAGAAAGTTGATTGATCGAGCTATCTATTATTGTGGGATACTGACTGATACATATCTTCTTCTTGTAATTACGGACGATCATTCTTCCGAAACGGCCTGTGTCGTGTGTAACCACGTGTCACACAAGCAAGGGGCAGGACAGAAAAGACCATAGAATGCATAATGAAACACAGGAAGCACCGAAATCACCACATCAAACCTCAAACCTCAAACCTCAAAAAAAATGGGTCTAAGCCTTGTTGGAATTCAGATGACGAATGTTTTCCTCAAGGCCTGACTTGCAAGCAGCCCAAGCCCGCGCAGATTGCCAGTGGCCATGATCTCCAGCACAGTAACGTCAACAGCAAAGCTCTGCTTCCACCAGCGACGCAGCTCAATCGCAATTAGCGAGTCCATTCCGACCGCTGCTAGGCTAAGCGAGACGTCCACAACGCGGTCATCTGGCTCGCGCATCATCAGCTGCAGAATGCGTAGGCCAATCTCGGTGGCTAAGAAGTCTACTGTCGCGTCACTGTCAAGGAGTTTAGCCGCGTCTGCGCAAGAAGAAGCCTCCTGAATGAAGAGAGCGAGCGTGTTGGATGTGCTGCGAGCCATGACCCCCGAAGATGTCGACTGGACATTATGGTAGAAGCCCATCTCACGGTTGCGCCGCCAGACGGTCGGGCAGCTGGGATCTGTCAGCGAAATCTCGCTGTGCACCCCAGCAATTATATGGCCATGGTTTGCCCACGATGAAATATCACTCTCTGGTGCTGTGGTATCCGGGTTTTCGTGCTGGTGCAGTAGGCAATGCTCGAAGAGGTCGAGCACGAGCCGCTCCGTGAGGAAATACAGACCTTGCGACTTGAGCTTACGAGATACAGCCGCATTATCTGAGACGAAGCCGACGTCTTCAACGGCAGCAAGGGCCAGAGCCGAGGCAGGTAGCCCTCGGCGGCGACGAAACTGCACCAGAGCCTCGAGAGCAGTGTTGGCAGCGGCATAATTGGCCTGGCCTGGGTGATGGGTGGCTGTGATGAGGGAGCTTGTCACCAAGAAGAAGTCGAGTGGAGGCCGGCCTTGCTCGTCGAACGCGTGGTGTAGGTTCCAGGCGCCATCGACTTTGGGGACTACAACCTCGATCCAGTCGTCAAAAGACAAATCAAGTACTGGTCCATCCTGTCACTGGCCATTAGCGGATGACGGGAGGAGTTTGCGAGACGGCGAAGTACTCACCCGAAGAACCATAGCAAGGTGCAAGACACCCTTGACCGAACTTGGCGCCGCGGCAATGGCGCGCTCCACGTCTGCTATTACCTGTACCTGTCCTCGCACTGGAATAGCGGTACACCCCAGAACAGCCAGCTCTGTGAAGAATGCGACATCTCCTGTACCCCGACCCGCTGACCGAGAAAGAAAGACGAGGTTGCGCGCACCGCGTTCCGCCATCCATCGTGACACGGCCTTGCCAACACCCCCGTGTCCACCGGTAAGCAGATACGTCGCCTTTGAATCCAGGTTCAGCTTTGCGCGTTTGGGCGACGCGACCAGTGCCGTGGGGGCTGCGCTTCCAGGCGCCGAAAATGTAAGAACGGCCTTGCCGATATGATCACCCTTTTGCAAGTGGCGAAACGCATCCGTGACTCGGCGTGCCTCAAAGTCCGCACGGCGCGGAATAGGTCCGATTCGACCTTGCTGAAGCAGCTGGACCGCGTCCGCAAGCAGCTGGCCGACCTGCGCCGGCCGCTGCTCCAGCATGTGCGCCAGGTCCACGCAGCAGTACGAGCGGTTCAGCAAGAACGGCGCCAGCGCGATGGAGCCAAATTCTACGAGGTCGCGTTTGCCCAGCTCGACGAGCTGCCCAAACGCGGCGACGCACTCCCACGAGGCATGCAGCAGCGGGCCCGACAGCGAGTTGAGCACAATGTCGACTCCCTGACATGTGTCGCGCGCATCACATCAGCTACGAAGGACTCGTCGCGCGAACTGAAGATGCGAGTCCGCGGGAGGCCATAGACTGTGTGCGCGTAGTCAGCCTTGACCCTGCTTCCGACCGTGACGAAAATCTGGATAAAGGCAGTCAATGAGCAAAGTCGTTTTGAAGCCATGCGGTTCAGCCGGACGGACATACCTCGGCGCCAACACTTCGACAAATCTGAACAGCGGCGTGGCCGATACCACCACAAGCAGAGTGGATGAGAACCGTCTTGCCCTTTTGCACGTGGGCCGTTCGTAGCAAGGCCTGGATTACTGTGGCAAAGACGGTGGGAATGGTGGCGGCTTCTTCGAATCCGAGCGCGTCGGGTATGCCCACTACGAGAGATCCCTTCGTAACGGCCCGAGTGGCAAACAATCCGTCAGAAGCAACAGCAATGACGCGGTCTCCGGGCTTGACGTGGTGGACGGCGGAGCCGACTTGAGTGACGACGCCAGACATTTCAATGCCAAGTTGTGGTGTTCCATCCCCGAAACTCAAGATGCCCATTGACACCATTATGTCCTGCGGCTTGTCAATAACAATCTCAAGAATGAAGAGTATCGATCGCTTACTCTGAAGTTTATGCCCACTGCTCTGGTTTCCATCTCAACCTCGTCTTGGGCAACAATATTTAGCCCTGTGCGTACCCAATGCAAAGTGTCAAGCGACCCGGGCTTGCCAAGCGCGAGTTTCTTGACAGATTCGTCCCCGTCCCGACCTGGAGAGCTTACCCTCATTTCGTTTTGCAACGAAAATGGCTGTGTGCGGGGAATCTTGACGCTGCCATTGTGCACCACAAACTCGCGGTCAGGGGAGAGCGCCTCGACGTCGCCGCGCTCCATAATCTTGGCGAGAACTTGCAGGACTAGCTCGGTAAAGGTCGGCTCCGACTGATTTATCTCTAGTGTGTGAAAGGGTACGGCCTGCTCGGTCCGGAGAATGCGCAGGGCGCCCAACGTCTGGGCTGGTCGCGGATCGTCGCAGTCGAGCTGTACACATGACATGATCCAGAGCAAGCTCTGACCCTGATGCTGGCGCGCCATATCTTGAAAGGCGTATAGGCGTGGTGCGGTCATGTTCTGGAAAAAGTAGCCTTCCATATCCAAAGTCACCAGGATAGGCTGGCCAGAAGGAAAGGGCCCATCACCCAGCTTGACAGCCAAAACGTCGTGCCCCTGCGATTTCAAGTCGCTAATGAAGGCGGCGGTCGGATCTTTGTCTGGCTCGTCGCATAAGACAGTGATGGTGGTATTTGTCTCCGACCCTCGTGTATTCTCGTGGATATGTCTACTGGTGTGTCCATTGGTTGGTCCAGTACTGGCCGTATCCGTGTATCTTTCTGCCCGAGAAACAATGGCTGCACAATACTGATACGGCTGTTGCTCATCGTATATGACAGTGTCGGCGCCAGAGAACCCTGCGGTTTTCAGCTCGCGATCCCAGCGCGAAACGGAGACAAAGGGCTCCCATTTACGATCATCAGCCTCGCCCATCCACCAGCCCGAAAACTGACCAAAAGCGTAGCCGGGCGCATTTGCACCCGTAGCGCACACTTCCGACAAGAGCAAGTGGCCACCATCCCGCAGCAGCGTGCGCAGATTCGTCAGAGTGGCGTTCAAGTTGGGCGTGGCATGGATGACATTGTTCGCAATGACAATGTCGTAGCTGCTGGGCTGGAACCCTTGCCCCGTCGGGAGCTGGCTGATATCAAACATCTTGTACTCCATGTTGGGCGCATAGCTGAATCGTTCGGTGGCCTGCGCAAAGAATCCGGCTGAGATGTCGGTAAAAGTGTAGACCTTGTACACTGGGTTCTCCGATATACTGACGAGGTCTTTGAGGATAATGTCGGTCGCACCACCGGTGCCGGCGCCCACTTCGAGGATGCGAAGCGTGGGTTTGTTGATGCACATGAGGCGGACAAATTTGGAAAAGTCAAACGAAACGGAGCTGTAGATGTCAGTCAACACATCATCTTGCAGAAGGAGCTGCAACGTGTCCATGCGACCCGTGAACAAATCCTCGCAATGCTCGTTGATCTTGAAGATGCCGCGCGACAAGCGTTGGAGCACAGCATCATCAGTAATCATGGCAAGCCTCTTCTCTAGCTCGCTCCGGCGTCGCGCCTTGTCAAGGGTGGAGAAGAGGTGTGCTTGATCTTGAAAGAGGCCATATGCCTTGCTCGCTGCCTTTTGCTTCTCTCGAACCAACCATTCGCGGTATACTTGGTAATGTGGCTGGCTTGCCTCAAGATCTTTGATCCGTTCTGCTGAGTCTAGGATGCACAGCAAAACAATCTCTTCAATCATGACGCGAATATCTCTATTGACACGCGGGGCCTCGATTAGAGTCGCATGGTTCACGAAATCAATGTCCGGGAAGAATTCGAGTCGAGCTGCTTTGTGCGCATTGGCGTCGGCTTCCTCATCAGATTCGAGCGGCATCAGCCGCGCTCCCTGCGTCCGCAGACACACTCTGCTGCCCGCTGTGCACTTCAGCTCGGAGCTCTTTCCGTCCTGTGAAATGACAGCTTCACCAATCATGAGCTCAGAGGAAGCGTACACTTCCATCTCTTCGATGAGGACAGGCACCACCAGCTGGTTCAGGTTTACAGACGATGCCTTTGCGCCAGCTGCAATCATAACTTGAAATGCAGAATCCATTGTTGCTGGGTGAAAGAGAAATGCGCCTTTTGCGGTCGAAGCGATGCCAGCAATGGCATGCTTTCTCGCCGGACTCGCCTCTAGAAACGTCATTCCTTGAAAATGCGGCCCGTATCGCAGGCCAATCCGTGACATGTCGCTGTACCACTTGGACATGTTGACTTTGCGCGGGAGCGTCTTGACATTATTCGTTGCGACTTTCTGCGCTGTCAAGAGCATCACACTTCCTTCGCAGTGTCTTGTCCAAGTCGAGGCCGAATATGATGCAATGGTGAATGTGTAATACTTGGAATCGGACTTGTCCGTCAATTTGCGTCTGCGGAGTGTCAAGGCGACCTCGGTTGGTCTGCTCTCGTGCAGGACCAAGGCGGTATGCACCACGATGTGCTTGACCGCATAACCGACAAAATCAATTGTTTCTGTGACTTGTCGGATTGCTTCTCCAGCCATGCTAATGTATCCAGCCAAGGGGAACACAATATCGGTGGAGATCATGTGGTCTCTTAGCCAGGGCTCGTCTTCCAAATCAAGCATGCAGCGCCAAGAGGGCTCGAGGGCATTGGTCTCGGGGATCAATTCCCCCAGTAGAGCGTGATGGCCGTACTTGCGGAATCGCCAATCGCGCGAAATGCGGTTTTCGTTCCAGTAAGTTACTGTATGATTCCATGCGTATAAAGGCAAGTCTGTCAACACTTTTCCGCGAAGGAATATTGTTGAGTCTGCAGCCATGTTAATCTCAACGCCCTGCTGAAACAGCTGGCCGACTGTAGCGGCAATAGACTGCAAGCAATCTGCGCCTCGAATCATCGTGGGTAGGTACGAGCTTTGCACCCCGACTATCTTGCAAATCTCACGTATAGGTCCGGCCATTTGTGTATGAGGGCCGATTTCTATTACCAGTGGCTGAAAACCTTGTTCAATAAGCACTGTTGAAAACGCCGTGCTGAACCGGACAGTTGAGGTTAGATTTTCGACCCAATACTCTAGATCCAAGGCCTTGTATATGACTTTGGTCGTGACGGTAGAGAACATCCTGGTGGTTGTGTCTTTGGATATTGGCCATGCCTTTGCATTTCCGAATACACTCTCCATCATATCGAGATATTTTTCGGAATCATGTGTGGTGAGTGGTAGGCCATGTTCACCTGTAGCCTTCGAGCCAGTGTATCTGGGCCGTCGGCCTTGATGTTGGCCAAGACTTGATCAAGGGTCGTACTGTCCCCGGAGATGGTCGTGGCCTCGCCGCTATTCTCGGCTGCAATAACAACATCACCGAGGAGATAGGTCCGGACGGCCTCTGCAGAAAGTCCTACTGCCGCCATGCCACCCTTGCCAGGCTGGGATCGCGTAGCCAGACCGCGGAGATACGACACAATGATGGCATCCCGAGATGTTACGATGCCAGCTGCAAATGCCGCTGCAATTTCGCCACTAGAGTGGCCGATGACTGCGTCGGCAGTAATTCCAAGTTGATTCAGGATATTTACGAGCCCGATTTGCACGGCTGTGGTCAAGGGCTGAGATAGCTCGGGCTGGGAGACTCGGCTACTACTATCGGACTTGAGAAGCTCGTCTTTTTGATGTCAGACAACCAATCAGTGCAATATTGCGGTTGCAAAAGCACTTACCTCTCAGTTTCCAAGTCGGCGGATTTTTCAAGGTTTGCAAAACATGGTCCAATTCATCAATGGTTTGGGAGAAGACGGGGTGGCCCAGAACGAGTCCCCGAGCCATCCGAGGCCATTGCGCACCTTGTCCGCTAAAAACAAAGATTCTCGACATTTTTTGAAGCGGGACCTTGATTGGAGGAGCTGCCTCGGTAGCAGTTCCGTCTGTCGAAGCCACAATGTAAGATCGGTACGGCAGCTTTTCGCGCCGAGATGCCAGTGTGTGCGCGAGGTCGCTCAAAACCTCGGGTCGCCGCTTTGTGTAATCAATGATTTCTCTTGCAAACTGCTTTACAGATTCTGGCGTATTCGCAGAGAGGAGAAGCAATTGCCGAGGGGAAGCCAGCTTGCGCCTGTTGGTACAAGTCGCGTAACTGCACGCCAGCATCGGGTGTTCAGTAAAGAATTGCTCTGCGCTGTCAACAATGACGTGTGCATTGCTTCCGCCAATTCCAAAAGAATTAATAGAAACTCTCTCGGCGCGGTTCTTGGGCCATGAGGTTGGCTCGAGCGGTACAACGAGCTTGTGCCTTTTGAAGTCGACTGCAGAGAATCTCAGCAACAATGGAAGACTCCTCAATGACCCAAGCATGACATTATGCGAACTCACTGTTGGGATTGGGGGTATTGAACTTGATGTTGGGGGGGATTATTTTATGTTCAAGTGCAAGAATAGCTTTGATCAAACTGGTGAGGCCACTTGCGCCCTCGGAATGGCCGGTGTTTGGTTTGACCTGGGTTGATGGTTGGAATGTCTTCACAATGATCTCTGATGGGTCAGTTGGGATTGGACTCACTGATCCAATATGGATTCCCTCTTCTCCAAACACCTTGCCAACAGCAACACATTCTATCGGGTCTCCTACCGCAGTTCCCGTACCATGGCACTCAAAGAAGCCCGTGTGGCTCGGGTCCAGCCGTGCTTGCGCATAAACATGCCGGATAAGTGACTCTTGCGTATCGGATCTGGGCGAGGTTATGCCTTGTGTTTTTCCATCGCAATTATTCCCAGAGTTTCGAATAACTGCCCGTATCGGGTTTCCATCCCGTATCGCGTCTGTAATGCGTTTCAGAAAGACGGTATTGATGTCTTCAGCCCGAGCAAAACCGTCTGCGCTTGCATCAAAAGTCTTGCATGATCCTTCTGGGGAGAGCACGCCCTCGTCAGTCATAATCTTGAATATGTGCGGCCCCATGAGGAGAGACGTGCCGCTGACGAGAGCGGCAGAGCAATCCCGCTGCTGAAGCGCTCGACAAGCTTCATGCAATGCCACCAGACTCGCACTGCACCCAGTCTTTACCACCATACTGATAAGCTGAGTCAGATCTTGTTGTACAAACTAGAGTCAGTGGCATTGTTGAACAACTTACCTGGGACCATGTAGATCGAATTCATATGAAACTCGGTTTGCAAGCATCAAATCACCGGTGAAATTGTATCCCCCCGAGACCTAACTTTCTCTCATGGAGCTCTGAAGCCAGTCGTCACCAAACGTTCCGACGTAGACACCAAAATCTTTCCCTCGCCATCCAGTCTCGCCAGCATTTTCGAGGCATTCCCGCGTGACCTCGAGAGTCTTTCTTAGCTGAGGATCAATCTTGTCCAACTCTGCTTGGCTCATGTGGAAGAATGAGGCGTCGACAGCTCCCAGATCCTCGTCAAGACAATACGCGTACTTGGTACTGATTTTGTTCTTGTTGCCGAGGGAGCCGTCAAAAGCGTGAATGTTGAAGCGATCAGACGGGATGGGAGTGCGGACGTCTTTGCCGTGATACAATACATTCCAAAACTCGGCACCTGTATGAATTTTGCCTGGCAGACGTATACCGACGCCACAAATTGCAATTGGCTCAGGTCTAGCGTCTAGTGTGTGCTCGGCCGTTTTGTCATTGGGAGTAACGGCGGTCAAGTGTACAGGATGCTCGTTCATGGCCCCGGTAGGTGTGCCGTTCATGGTCATTGCAATGGCTGAGTGACTTGTCTGCAGTTTCTGAATGAGATGATATACTACTAAAGTTCAAAGACAGCTTGGGTAAATAACCCGGGTAAATCCGTTGAGATTACGCAATTAAGCACAATGTGAAACGAACAATATCTCTGCAGCAAAACAAAAGTAATCCATTCCTGGTGGCGTTTTATATAACTTGGCAGGTATCGATGATTTGACATGTAAGATGAAGTCCGGTCATGACCGGACCGGGACCGGACTCATCTGGAGCCTCTTCTTGAGATGGGCGTTTTGTGGTGGTAAGACTATGGCTTCCTTAACCAGCCATCATCCGCCGCCGGACATCTCCGAAGCCCCAGACTGCGGCCTAGAATCTCGAACCGCTGCTGAGGTTACGCGGCGGAATTTCCAGCTCGTGCTTGGCAGCAAAACAGTTCACGCCATAGCGATGCGCTGGCCAGTCTCTCCCTACGGGATGCACATAGCGAATGCAGAATCGATCCCGAAGGATTACTCCATTGCATGTGGCGTTGGGCGAGAAGAAGCAGACGAGAACTATTGGATGTTGGTCAGGCTCAAGTCACTGCATACTGCGACATACACAACATGGCAGCCTCGTCAGAAATAGACGTCAGACCATCATCTTGGCGGAACAAATCAGCGCGCTTGTCCCCGCACATGGCGTTGGAATATGCAGGGAACTTGTGACAAGCGTGCTTCTAGGCCGTGACTGCTCCTTTTTACTGGGCGCCGCATGCAAGTAGGCTGTTGGACAATGCGGTTGGTCATATGACAGCAAAATCACAGAGGCTGCCGATATATTGGGGGCAGTCTCAGGCATATTGCGCCACCTCGGCTCGCGGCAAGGCAGCCCTAAATCTTGATACCTGAAGCCGAGGCTGCCAGTTCCAACAGAAGCAGAGGGAGACAAAGGTCAATCCATGACAAACTCTTGTGCCAAGAAAGAATACCCAGAATTATTGGCTGATAGACGTATTACCATTCTCGCTGGACTGAAGAAACTTGTCAAAACATAAACAGACGTAGCTGCAATCCTCCGGCCTTCGCAGGGCTGTGCAGTGTGCCATGCGGCTGTGATGCAAGCGAGCAGCGTGATCAGCTTGTTGCGTTGCACCTCGTTCGAGGGGTGTGGACGGACGCAAATCGTACAGAACAAGATCTGACCTATTTCAGCTCAAAGCCAGTCTCAGTAAAGTCATTGCGGGCGATCAGTACATCCTTGGTATTGACGTCGGTGTCCGAGGACTGTCCCTCAAAGCCGCGTAGTGTTGCTTCCTCACCTCAATCACCTCAAATGATGTAGCAAAATAACCAAATTAGACATACGGAGCTGGCTAGCTGATGGATTCTTGGCAGTGACGAGCTCGCTCCGGAATGCTGCCGGCTTCGTCAGATGGTCCACAAAGTCGCGCACTACCTGTAGCGTCACAGTCAATATAAGGCGCATTATAAGCTCATGGACAAGGTGACGCGCCTGTTCACCGAGTAGTCTCAGCCTCGGGGGTTGCACGAGCTCTTGCATCGAACGCTCCGCGCTTCCTTGATGCAACAATGCGGCCATGCTCCCCCCCGGCAGGACGAAAGTGTGGTAGCATTTGCCATGTTTCTGAGGCATAACTCATCACTTACTTCATCCTCATTTTGAGGCAGAGAGATTTGTTGACGATTTAGAATGCGCAAGACGCTGGTACGAAGTAGAGAAGCCGACAATAAGTCGTGATAAATGGTCACTCTACGAGGTAGGGGATATGATTTGATACCCCCATTGCCCTCGGTCGTTGACGAGCAGACTCCTTGGCATCATATGCTACGAAACGCCGTGAAAGCTCATGGCTCAAATGCTACATATTATTTGTGCTTTGCAAGATTCTCCAGAGCGTGAATATTAGGCTAAATGAAGCATGCGTTACTCCATGGTGCAGGTGGTGTACCTTGGATCTCAACACGCATTCTTTTCCATGAAACCTACGGATAGTCTGGCAGATTTTGTGTAGGTTTACCAAGGCACAACACCGTACTCTGCGCACACCCGTCCAACATCAGCGTCTCTTTCTCCTCTAATGATGGAAGCCACGCGCTCTCCGCCCACTTCTGGCTCGGCCGCTCCTCTTGCTCTCAGCTGCTCAGGCGTATCAAACAAATTTGTTGCCACCAGGCCCGGATCGGCCCCGTGAACCAAAAATTTTCCACTGCCCTCTTGCTGAAGCCGCACCCAATACTGGTTCATAATCATGTTTCGCGCTGCCGTCGCTGCCCTGTACTCGGTTGCGCGCGACGCGTAGTATTTGCTTTCCGGGTTGGAAGCGTGGGCAAGAGACCCCAAGCTGCTCGACAACAAGACAAGTCGCGGCTTGGGCGCCTGCCGCAAAAGGGGCAAGAAGGCTTCCGTGACGCTGATGTAGCCAATGACGTTTGTCTGGAAAATGCGCCGGGCAGCGTCTCGTGCTTCGCCGCGAACAACTATGCCGGCATTGTTGACCAGCACGTCGAGACGGCCGTGGGAGGCCATGATGGAGGCGGCTGCGGCATCAACGCTTGCATCATCCGTAACATCGAGTTGTATAAAGGACACGGTCCCTTTCAGTTCTGCAAGATTGGACAATGTTTTCAAAGCGGCCTCACCTCTCTCTTGAGTACGGCTTCCGATGATGACATGATAAGAGGCACTATAGAGCAAAAGGC
Organism: Beauveria sp. NWAFU-1; assembly: GCA_024472245.1. Taxonomy (NCBI): domain Eukaryota; kingdom Fungi; phylum Ascomycota; class Sordariomycetes; order Hypocreales; family Cordycipitaceae; genus Beauveria; species Beauveria sp. NWAFU-1. The sequence continues at coordinate 896,290 of JANBXD010000007.1, forward strand.
TTTTCGCAACCTCGAATCCAATCCCTCCGTTGCCGCCTTGATTCTCTGTCAGACACGAACACGAGATTCAGGAACGCATTAGTCGGGCACTTGCCTGTAATCAGTGTGACAAGCTTTTCCATTGAAAACACTATGTGAGTGGATATGGGAAGCCAGCACACTTTTGCTCAAAGGCTTGAGATTTTAATCAATTAGTTTGATGGCCTCGTATAGTTCTTCTCCTTGAATATTAGCTCATCTCGCGTCTTCTTCGAGTGGGGGGGCAGACTTGCAATCATATATTCCGTGGCTCTCAGTCAGCCGATACCCTTGACTGAATGTACCTTGTACATTTTCCTAGACTATCATGTACAAGGACATGTAAGTCACATGAGCCATTCTAAAGGTAAACAACGCCAATTCATGGTGAATCCTATACTCGGCGGACTTTTGCAGCGGAAGCATGCAAGGCGGGCTTGGCGCATGCAGCATGTGAATCCTCAGTTCGGTTCCAGTCCGGTCCGTCAAGCATCACGGGCACAGAGCTTTGGTCATCCATTCCGGCTTCATGCGGCTCAGCCGCAATTGAAACTTGGCAACATGCAAGGCGAGGGACTTGCCGCTGAGGGCCAGGTTGTACTTTGACGATACAGGAATGCAGCCCAATATACACACACCTGTGTCGTTGGCACTTTATTCAGACGGCATCCTCAGTCCTATGATAGAGAACTAATGCAAGTAAACATCACACCATAATCCAGCTACGAGGGCTAGAAAGCTCGTCCACCCATCCTGTTGTCGGTAAGCTAATGCACGCTGTGCGACGCGACCCGTCACGGTGATATTTCCTTCCCTAAAGTCATCTACTCTCACATTGTTTCGCTTTTTCGCTCTTTGTAGGCAATGTTCTTGGCAATACTACGCATCTTTGGCTTACACTCTAGACTGGAACCCGAATTTGCTGTGATCTGGCCATAGATTATTCATCTCCCCCTCTCTACTACACATTTTGCAGTTTGGGTCAAAAGATTGTAAAGACAAAAATTCACACACTTTCTTGCCTCTCAACTATACCTACTTGTAAAATGGGTTCCGTTGAAACACTCGAGTCCTTTGACTCCACCAACTTTGACCCTATTCCTCTACCAGATCATCTTCCAATCTATGAGCTGCCAAGGGTCTCCATTTCCAAACTCATGAACAGCGATGACGTTCATACCCAGACAGTGTTCGACATATGCTCTCAAACGGGGTTCTTCTACCTTGACTTGATGGATCTTCCGCTCGGCCGGAGACTCTGGGAGAATGCCTGCAAGGTCCGCAACATTGTCCAGCACCTCTTGGCTACCCTACCGGAGGAAGTGAAGCGCGGCTATCGCACCCGTGTCGAAACGGGAGTACTCGATCGTGGCTATACCATGACCACTCCCGAAGGCGAAGGTGTTGCCAAATACGTCGAGTCGTTGAATGTAAGACTCCCAGGTTTCCCACTCTCATCTATTTTGAACACCCCCTAATAAATCCCTTCATGCGGCTGCTAGGTTCCCCGCGATGAACTTTTTGCAAAGACGACACCAGGTTGGGCATTGCCCACGTGGCTGGAGCAGCACCAAGACCTGTTCAAGGAGCTTCAAGTCGACGCGCACGCAGTTGAACAGACCCTCCTTGCTGCTCTTGAAAAGCACTTGGGACTTGCAACAGGCTCCTTCACCAAGACTCATCAGCTCGAAATCCCAAGTTATTCGTTTCTGCGCGTGCTGAGACACCCACCGTCTAACCCCAGCACGGCCATTCGCGACCGCCCTCGCATTTTCGCACACCGCGACGTTGTCAGCATCTCCATGCTCTTCACTTGGCTTGGTGGCTTGCAGATCCCCAAGGACGACGCCGTCAATCCCACTGACGATACAGGGGCCAATGACGACTCGTGGCTTTGGGTCCCTCCAGAGGCTGGCCACATGATTGTCAATCTTGGAGACGCCATGCCTATATTTACCAACGGTGTACTCAAGTCTGGTCTTCATCGCGTGGTAACTGCCTATGGCGAGCAAGCCAAGTTTGATCGAATGTCGGTGTTGCTTACTGGGCGTCCGAACTGGGAGATTCCCATGGAGCCACTCAAGGGCACCAATATTCCGGCCTTGACTTTGGAACAGGCCGAGAATAGGCCCGTCGTGAGCTGCAAGGAGTGGGGTGATAATGTTATACGCGGCTATTATCAAAATGATGTAAAATGGAAAGACGGCAGTCGTTAGCATGCACTGTCTACTGGATTAGTATCTTGTTGAGCAGTTACTATACTTTGTGTCAAGCTTGATTGATTCTCGGCACCAGTGCCGTGTTGTGATATGATCTGCGACCAACTGCGCAAACTGAAAATAAATGCGCAGTTGCATATGCAAAGACATACCGTTATACTTCCTCTGACGCTACAGCGCCATAATCCAACAACCACCTATCACATCATCATCGCACACTCACTGCTCTGCCTGCTGCTCAATCCAAAATGCATTCATCATCATCTCCTCCTCCAGCGTCCGCGGCAGCACCACCCTCTCCGCCTCCTTGACCCTCTGCTCCGAAATCGCAAATTCATGCGGCAGCCTCACATCCCCCGCCCCTCTTCCCAGCATCATACGCGCCGCCGCCGCGCCACTCCTCGCCGCCGCCGGCATCCCGTGCCCCGTGTATCCCGCGCTCACATACAATCCCCCCTCCTCCCCGCCCAGCACCTCCGGCACCTGTCCGACCCACGGGTGGCCGTCCCGCGAGTAGCCCATGATGCCCGTCCACTCGTACGTCGCCCGCAGCTCCTCCACCTCTTCTTTCCCGGGCCGTAGCTCAATGACTTCGTGCAGGCCTCTGCGCAGCCGCGCGCTAATCTCGTCGTCGACGACGTCGTCGCGCGAGGTATGGCTGCGCAGCTCGGCTTCACCGACGCGCTCCCCGCCGAGAATCAGCACGCCGACGCCGTCGTCGTCGTCGTCGCGCTGCACGAGGTAGTCGTCGGCGCCGTCGGCCGTGCTCCAGATGTACGTGCGCCGCAGCGGCGTGTGCCCGGCGAGCGGTGGCCGCAGCGCCGAGACTTGTCCGCGCGTAGGTCGTATGAGGCCCGTCATCCGCGGCAGCAGGTGCGACGTGTAGCCGTTGGTCGCGAGCAGGACCTGCTTGGCAACGACCTGGCCGCGCGGCGTGTGCAGCACCCACGAGCCGCCGTACCGCTGGAGGCTCGTCACCGGCGTCGTCGTCTGCAGGTTAAACTTTACATGCCGCGGCCGCGCCGATCTATCATTCTTCCCCAGCAACGTCTCCAGCACCCACGCCACGAGCTTATAAGGCCACAGCTTGGCCGCGTGGGGGTGCAGCACCGCGGCGCGGGCGCCGGGCACGCGCAGCTCCGTCAGCTCCCGCTGATCCTCGACGTAGCGCACCTTGTCCGCGAGGGACGGGTGGTACCTGCGCAGGAGTCGCACATTCTCCCTGGCGGCCTCGGCCTCGTCTTCGGTGGCGAGGCGGCACACGGCGCCCGTCGACTCCCAGTCGCACGGCACCTGGTGGCCGCTGACCAGATCCCGCAGGAAAAAGTAATTGTCGAGCTCAAACTGCGCCACAGTTGGCTTGGTGATGAAGATCATCGGATGGCAGTGGCCGCCATTCTACAGCGTCCAATACCGTAGTCAGTAATGCAAAACGTGCGTAAACGTCTCATGTGGCAGGCCTCGGTTCGGTATTGAAACGTACTCGGCCTGTGGCGCCCCAGCACGCCTCGCGTGCCTCGAGCATGAGCACGTCGCGCCCTCCGTCCACGAGCTCCCTCGCGGCAAATGCGCCCGTAATGCCGCTGCCCACCACAACAACGTCGGCCTGCTCGGGGAGCTTGTCGGTGGTGCGGTGGCCCAGCAGCGCGGGCGACGGGTCGCGGTGCCAGTAGGAATGTGTGCTCTCGGGCGTCGGCAGCTCGGCCTGACCCTCTTGCAATTTAATCTGCGTCATTTTAATGTATTAACAAATATGGCGAGCGTCCAAGTATGCTACCTCTGCTTTGCTTTGCCGGATGGCCACTCTTATGTGGAAAGAATCAGCCTGGTAATGGTCAGGGCGGCGAATCACTTGGGCGAAGTGTCGCGGCGAATAACTTGGGCGGGATGTCGCGGCGAATCACTTGGGCGGGGTGTCCCGTCCCATCAGATCGACCCAGCGCCACACTGTGACCTCGAAGCCCTTCAGGGCGCTGCTACGCAACTTGATGACGAGTTCCTCGCATCATTACTAATTCAAGAGTCGGGTACGAATTCCGCCTCCTCAGCTAGCACTTTCTAGTTGATGCCTTCCTCTGCGCATTGTTCAAGGTGGCCGATGCGTGCGTGGCTTTTTGAGCCGCCGCCTTGTCGACATTCACGAAGCAATTACTTCTTCAATTAAGCCATAATGTGTTCATACCATTTCTTCGTTAGAATCATACGTGACAAATGAACGTCCGCTAATGTGTTCGCGACTCCCCTTGCTGCCTTGCTGAGATCCATATCCCTCCCAGGTGCTATCGATGTCCTCCCATCTACTATGATACGTATATATTTACATGATCCTTGAACGCCGAAATTCATTCCTGTGTAGTAACCGTATCTCGGTTCTGTGGCAATACAAGCCAGATTCTGTGTAGCCTTTCCCTTTTTTGCTTCCATAGCATGATATCCTTCCCCATATATATATAATCCCAAGCTAGCTCTTGCACCTTGTATCCGTCGGCCATATATCTAGTATCTCAAGTATAATTCGTAAACGAGCGTCGCCTGTTAGGTCCGCCATTATTTCTGTAGCGAGGCTGCTGACGCCCGATGGCCGTATGTGTTGTAATGACAAAAACTCCGAATAAATCATGTCGTAGTACAACTCCGCGATCGTGGCTGCCCTGATGTTGCGAATTCGCCGCCGCGTCACAAGGTCGATGCCACGTTCCCAACAACTCGGCAATATCTCTCTGTACGTTTCTCCGTACTGCTTCCAATCCAATCGAAGCTAGAGGTGTATCCTTTTATATGTATCCAGCGTTGCTCCTTGGCTAGATTGGATGCTCGTCTAAATAGTTTAGACATCCGTCATTTCGGTATCGCTGTCGACAGCAATGACTACTGGGGGCATATCTTCGAGTCCCCAGCTTCCTTCATAGACGGTGGCAGGCGCATTGCGATGTTCAGCGACCCACTGTAGCCCCTCGAGATCCAAGACTTGGTCGATGCGGGGTCTGTCGCCAGGCTCTTGAGCAGTCATCCAGCGGACAATAGAGTCGAGAGAGCTGGGATGAAAGGCGTCGACCATGAAGGGGGGCTGCTGGCCAAAATCTGCGATCTTGAAAGCATCGGGAACATTGCCTCTGCTGTCTTTGTTGGCCAGCACTTCGCTGCTGTGCACAGCTTCAAGCGGCACGCCGCTAGCATCCCGCTTTACTTCGTTGGAGGGCATCCAAGTAAGGCTGGGAACTTCGGAAAGATCTCCAGATCGGAGAGCAATCCAAGTAGGACCGTTGTCTGGAAGCACGACGTTGGCTGCAACCTCCAGAGTGATGAGCCCGAGAGAAAAGACATCGGCCGGCTGACCAACCTGGCCCTTAAGCATTTCAGGAGCCATGTACTCCCTGTCGCCTTCAGTGTCCACGCTGGAAGTGGCAGAGCAGGCTTGTGCAAGACCGAAATCACTAATCTTCAGAGCCCCCTCAAAGTTGATGAGGATGTTGGCGGGCTTCATATCTAAGTGCATGAAGCCAGCATCGTGAATTTCCTTCAAACCCAGTGAAAGGTCTTGCAGAATCTTGAAGATGCGAAAGTCGTCCAAGCGTCCACCGCGGCCCACGTTGCCCAGAAACTTTTCCAGCGTGCCTTCTTCGCAGTACTCAGTCTGAATGTAAAGGTGGAAGTTGTGCTCCCAGTCGTCAATGTAGTGAACAACATGTTCAGCATGGGACAGAGCCTGAAGGATGCGAGCTTCACGGAGCTTGAGCTCACGATCCTTGGGGCCGTGATAAGGATGCCTGCTCTTTTTTACCGCATACACTTGGCTCATCGTCGGGCTTTGGCCAATCTTTCTAGCTGGCGTCATGGATAGAGACTCGGAGAATAGAGTCTGATTCGTCTTGGTGACGCGATAAACGGTAGAGAATTCGCCTTTGCCCACCTGTTCAACCTTGTCAAACTTTGAATACAGGCTTGCATCAATGTCAAGATCGCTGGTGCGGTCATTGACAGGAGTGACAAAGATGCTGGTTGACGAGCGGAAGTCTCTGCCAGCGGTAGGTGTGACTGGAGGCGGCATGGAGCTCTCAGTAGCCTCGTTGAACTGCGAGAGGGAGAGGCGGCTTGTGTCAAGCGGCAGCATGCCCTCATGTGGAGTCTGAGGAGTACGCTGTCTCTCAATAGGAGACGCAGTTGAGGACCTCGGAGGCATATGCTTGACAGCAGAGAGTGGAGGTAGCGCAAAGGTTCGGTTTGCGCTTGGACTCTCCAAGGACTGCTCGCTCAGGTTGCTCAGGCTGGGAGTCAAGCTGTTCTTGGTGGGTGTTGGAGGAACATCGGCGTCCAAGCTGGTTGTCAGATCAGTGTTTTCGCCAAAAAGGGTGCGGTCCTCGCCATCAAGGCTGAGGACGCTTCCTCGACGAGCGCCAAGCCCGGATGGACCGGCGCGCTGAAAAATGGTCATGCCCTTGGCGACATTGCCAAATGTGTCGGGGGCACGGATAGGTGCTGCCGAAAATGGAGTTGACGGCATGCCAGCAAAGGAGCCGCGGCTGTTACCCCTCTTCCTCAGGCCGCTGCCTGCTTGGGGAGGAAAGGTGGCAAACGGATTGCTGTGCTTTTTACAAGGTGTGTCAGGCGGGGCGAACTTCTTGTCCGCCTCCTCCTCGGGGTTGCGGTTCACCTTGGAAATCAAGCCGGTCGAGTTGAATGCGCCAACCCAGAGATTCGAATGATTGGGCGTCGCAACAGCTTTTGTGTGGTCATGCGTAGGACGCGCGGTAGGACGAGTGGCGTTTAGAGGGAGGGAGCGCGAGAAGGGATGCGGCCGAGGTCGTTCAAAGGTCGGCTTGACCGGTGCGTAGAGGGCAGGCTCTTGTTCAGTCAAGCTGTTCCCAGAGGAGGAAGTGGTAAGAGTCTTGGAGAGAGGGTGAGGTTGGTGCGATTTGCTTTCCATGGGGTGGATGGAAGGATTTGGTAGAGGAGACATATTGGAAAATGGACTGTCTCTGGGCACCAGCGGGGGGACAAAGTGGTCGGTAGATAGTCGTGGCCTGCTTCTACCAGGAGTCGAGAGATCGGAAGATATTTGGGCGAGCTGGCGTTCACCAGTGCGTCTGCCTAGGGAACGCTGCTGCAGTGTTGACTTGCGGAGAGAAGAAGAGCGCTTAGGAACGGAAGATGAGGGGGAGGGAGAAGCGAGAGCATCGCCGTGGAAAGCGACGGGCATGGCTGAGAGCTCGTATTCAGGATGAGAGTCCTCGTGAATGTCAAAACTCTGAGACGAGGTGGTGTTGCTGCCGAAAATGCTGAAGCTTTCGGGGCTGCCAAACGTGGCGATGCCGTGCATGCTGCGGCGTTTGGCCACGGGGCTACCTTGACTGGGATGGTCGAGATTCATGGTCGCATCACTGCGCTTAAGAGAGCCAGTGGTCGAGGTCATGTGCTCTGGGGTCAGGTCCAGAGCTTTGAGAAACGCGGTCTGGGAGGACCCAGAAACGTCGAGATGCAGACTGTGGCGCGAAGGTTTCTTGTCTAGAGTCTTGAGAATTGCGGCGCCTGCACGTGTGTTTTCCTGGCCGGGGGAAAATCGGGTTCGAGGGGATGCCGATGTTGCGGGACGCGCGTAGTTGATGGTATCTGAGGTGGTGTTGAGGCTGCGTTTGATCGGGCTCTTGGGTGAGGCGCGGCGTGCCAGCTGGCGGGCGGGCGAAAGCGTTTTCGTAGCCTTTGCACTGCGCAGCGACAAGCGGACGCTAGGGCGAAGAGGGGTCAAGACCGGCGACTGCAAGGGCGTTGTAGATTGCACAGGTGCAGGAGCGGGAGGCGCAGACTGAGGATGCGCAGTAACAAGGCGATGTTGATGTTTGGGAGTGAGCACAAAGCGCCTAGAGGGAGTTCTGGGAGAAGCTGGCAGCGAGTGATCGGAGCTCTGTGAACTTGTGCGGGAGAGAAATTTGGAGGGGGATCGCGACAAAGAGCGACGGAGGGTGCGAACAGCAGAAGAAACATCGATCTGATGAGCGTGAGTGGGCGATGGCAGAGCCAAGGTGCCGCCCGAGTTAGAGAATGACATTGTGTTTGTGTTTGGAGGAATGCGCGCCGACGGCGTTGACAGCGGGGCGCACACAAGCGAGGAATGTTGACGAAACAACTGCTAGGCCCTAAGGGCAAAAATGACGAGCAGAAGCTGGAGAAACCGATTTGACAAGACGGTTTCCAAACAATAAGGCAGGAATTCGAGGTTTGGGTATAAAGCTATGCGTCGATGAAATCTCGAAGCGTCAAATGGGGTGTCGTGTTGTCAATGTAGATGACGGCAGAGTGTCGGCTGCTCTATAAGGCAGTTTTAAGAACAAGTCCAAATGCAGCAGGACTAATCAGGTAGATACCATGGTTTGGCGAATGTAGACGTAATGAAGACGTTGAGCTGGATGCGAGAGCAGTAAGCCTCGATAATGCGGCGCAATCGAGTCGTCGGATCAGGAGAGGCAGTTAGCACATGACGGGTCACGAGACGGGCACCTGCAAATCGCTCCTGCTCGAGGAGAGTGCGAGCCGAAAGTTGTGATGTCTTGTGATGGTACGGCCTGTCACAATCACATCCGTCTCTTGCTCAGGTTGTCGATCTTGTGCTTGTATCCAGATTCCTTCAGCGATGCGAAGGTCCACACTGCGGTCGAGTATCGCGCCTCAACCGTTGACCATACCTCCGGGGTAATGGCAGCGCAAGTGTCTGAGAGGGGAATCGTCGAAACAAGGGATCGATTTTCTTCGATCCAAGGGCGAGATATGTGCGGCAAAAGGGTCCTTTGTTGAAGGGGGTAGAGGATGCGTGCGGATGGATAGCTAATGTGAGGAATGTAAAAAGCAGGTGCAGGGTGTCCTTGACGAGAGCAGCAGTAGCGTGGTGGTAGCGTGGGCACCTAGCAGTAGGTAGTGGTGAGTGAGCAGTGAGCAATGGCGTGGTGAGCACTGAGCAGTGAGCAAGAGGGATGGATGGGCACTGACGGGCAGCACAAGAGGAGTTAGCGCAGCCGATATAAAGCCCACTCTGACAAGCCGAGTTCGAATACTGTTGGGTTTGTCGCGGCCCGGGTCTTGGGTCTAGCTATTTGACGGGGTGCGTGGAGAAGGCCGACGAGGGACAGGAGAAAGAGAGAGGGAGTCGCGACGAGGCGGGTGACGCATTTGTTTACAATGTTTCCTGATTTGGCTAGCGTGTCGCGCCCGAGACGCGTCGAGAAAGAGGCTGCTTTGATTTCTGGGCTGGTCCGACCCACTACCGGGGATGTCACAGGGGGGTTGTACAGGGGAGGCTTGGGGGCAGCGGCGAGGTTACAGGGGGTGGGAGTCCACAGAGCCCACAGAGCCCACCAAGAGCCCACTGAAAAGGTGCTGCGGCGGTGCAGCCCACAGCGCCACAAGACCCCGGAGAAGCCCGCGAACTGCTGTAACCCAAGGGTTCAGTGGCAAGGGGTCGCTGTAAATGTGCTGTAGATCTGCCTGAATGCGCTGAAATGTCCTGAAATATCCTAAAAGTGCTGTACATTCAACTTGGTGGGCTCATAGTCTCCCCGTCCAAGCACATCTTTACCACCACCAGTTCTCACAGGGATAAGAATGTCAAATTACTTTGGAAATTCTACATGGCTAATTTCCACTGCCAATGTCCTTCATTTCTCCGTTTACCATCTATCGACTCTGTTGATTACGAGGCGCTCCTCTTCTGGCTCGTCAAACAGGGGACCTGCTGCGAGTACCAGTTCTCCGGGCTATCAGCATGCACTGTGCAGCTTCCGGTTTGTTGTTTTGTTGTTATCCGTGAAATGCGTGTTTCCTGTCTTTTCCCCCGCCTCCTCGTCTGTTCCTGTGCCCCTATCCTTCTGCCTGTCCCTCCTGCAGACCTGCAGGCCTTTTTCCTTGTCCCGTCTCCAGCCAGCCACCAGCCTCCGAGACTATTGGAAACCAGCTCATCAAGCAAGCTCTCTGAGAAACCAAAGAAACTCTGCGACAAATTGCTCCATCCTCCATCGTGGCCGTGGCACGGTTCCACCACGTTTGCGCCAGGTCTCAGCATCTACGTACAAAAGTAAACAAGTTTGGCGCCAGGTACAACCCCCATCCCAGCCCTCAGGGGACCACCAGCTCGGAGCGCATCTGGCACATCTGGCAGCGAATAATCGCACCGTCAGCAAGCCAGGACGCATCAAAAAAACCCTTGCTGCCACGCTGGACTGCATCGTGCATCAAGCTAGAGCTGCTTGCGCCGAGTTGCCAACGTGTGCCGTCCGCACTGGTCGGCTGGACCCTCATGACCCTCAAGACCCCGTCGCTGGTAAGCCCAACTTTTTTCGGGCCTCCATGATCCATCAGACGACCCTGACCTGATCGTCTGGCTGCCGCTCGCCCGCTCATGCCGCTCGCCAGCCATCTATTCATCCTTGTTCTCTACGCCTTGAAACTTGTCTTTATTTTTCTTGTTTTGCTGCTTTTTCCATCAAGAGGGAAGTTTATTGGCAAGTCTCGGCTCAGTCGTCAGCTGCTGTTGCTCTGTGCTTTTCGCCACCTCCTTGGACTTGGAATTGCTCTGCTTCTCATCATTGTCATCCACATCATGGCACGCATCATGTCTCCAAGACACTCGCCGCTAGTGGGTCGTTGACGTGATAGGGCAGCCGAGCAGTCTTGCCCTCTGGCGCTGGTCGTCATTGCGCTCCCCTCCAATGCCCAACGTTTGCCACATCAGGCATTCATGGCAGGATTCTCGTGCTCTTCCTCTACCTCTTGCCTCTTGCCGCCTTGTCTGACTGTCACGCATAGTCCTCTGTTGGACAGGCGGTTACATTCTCGTCATACTCGTTGTACAAGACGCGACCTCTGCCGCTGTCCAGATCGGGACAAAATAAACAAGACCACTCTTACGTAGCATTATCAGTCAGGTATTATCAATGTTGCCCCTATTCCCCGGCCTCTCCCCACTACGGGGCTTCGTTAGTATTCGGCATCAAGTGCAGCTCAGGCGAGACCATCGACGTCGTGGGAAGGCTGCTCCGTCCAGCTTTCGCTCCGCCATTGCACTTTTTAACCCCTATTCAACATATTCAATATTGATTAAACAACTAGGTCCCAACCCCAGTCAACGTCTCGTTCACCCCGTCTGCGCTATCTGCGGCCGGGCAGGCCAGCCTAGGCCCGACCCGCAGCACACGGAGTCGAACCCGGTCTTTCCGCCAGCCTATTGTTTCCATCTTGCCCTCTTGGGCTGGCCTCTTGCGCCGTCCTTGTAACACAGTTGGTGTCAACTGCTTCCCGTCGGGGCGTCCCGAGTTCAAGGGACACTCGCTGCTATCTATTCGGTCTACGGATTACTGGATTGCTACTTGTCATTTTGCCAACAACGCAGAGGCCCAGCAACCTAGTCCTTTTCAATGCCTGCCCCCTAACATATTTTCACCTGTTCATGCAAACTGGTGGGCAGCTGCTGAATCGCGGCCAGGTATTGCCGAAGCTCAGACGAGTCGGCCTCTGTTGTGGCCAGAGGGCTGTCACTGCCGCCTTGAAGCAGCTGGCCACCAAGGTCCAACGCTCTTCTGGCGACCCATTGACCCCTTTTCTTTTACTCGTTTTATGCGCTTGACAAGGTGACACTCTACGGCCCCTTCTTCTTCTTTCTTGTGTTCCTTTGACCGTTGGTTGTGCGCGTCTGTGTTCCTGACCGCTTTGTGCGCACAAGGCCGGTGCCGAGCCAGCCCTCTTCAGCGTAGCGCCGGTGACACTCTACAAACACAAGGCGGTAAAGACGAAAGGTTCGCGATTTTCCCGGGCGTCTGTGTTGCTCACCGCATCCGACATGCGACTTTGTGCGACTGCCGTTTTCGAAAACCCACGAGGCTGGGGGAGAAAGGCCTGTACGAATAAGTAGGGCAGACCTGCAAGGGGAACAGCCGAAAGTGCAAGGGCATGGGGTGCTGGCCGCCCATTGACCGCCTCACGCACAGTGCATGAACGACAGACTAGACGGGTGGCTGAATGGCACATCACCTTTCTGTTTTTCTGGTGGCGGGGAATCCTGACCATTGATTAAAAAGAAAATTTACCCTGGTCGTGCGATAACAAGGGCAACGCGTCGTGATGCTGGATCTGTGGTGGATTGAGGTGGATTTGCTTGCCCTACCTAATAGGCGAAACGGCAGTATTATATCTGTGAAATGTGTCGTCATCGTCAGATTTAGACCATTACCCTATATTCGAGGTTGTATTTGGATATTTGCGAAACACTCGGCTAATTGTTTATCATGCGCAATGCGCATTGGCGACATCGTTTCCTTGCAAATTTTTTATTCATGTCGTCATGCTTTGCGTGCATTTTTTGTAAGCTGGGTGACCGATAATGACAAATAATTCGTTCCTCGGAGATACCTTCAGGCTATGTCTGTCGTGGTGGGATGCCGTCGTATAGGATTACGTCTTTGCCTCGACTTACACGTACTCATACAAGGGATGCGATTTGCAATTTGCAGGCCTCGCTACAACCCTACACAAGCGAATGCATAATGCCAACACGACCTAAACAATTTGGGAACATCGACAGTGATTCCACATAGGACTAATTAAACTCAACGCTTACATGCAACAACACCTCGCCAACGCCTTGCCATGTTTCACCCACTATCATGCGATTGAAACTCGCCAGTTCATAAAACCAACTACTCAATACAGGTCCATCTTTTCGAGATGAATTAATCCATTAGCGGGCTATCCGCAGTCAAGAAATAAAAAATAAGTCAGCCATCGACTCAAGAAAAGCAGACACCAGCCCCGACAAGGACCTGGGCACGGCGTAAACCACATTGTACACAGAAAACAACTCACCGGCGTAAATTGCCGCAGCTTGACGCCAGCCTGGCGAAACACGGCCGCCGTCTCCGTATCCATGCTGTAGCCATGCGCGTAGACGACCTCGCTGATGCCCACCTGGCAGATCTTGATGCTGCACGTCAGGCACGGGCACGTGTCGCAGTACAAGACGGAGCCGCCGCGGATGCGCTCGCGGCCGGCCTCGAGCAGCGCATTCTCCTCGGCGTGGATGCACAGGCATGTCGCGAGGCCGACGCCCGACGAGTTGCCGCTGTTGCAGCGCGGGCAGCCGCCCTCGGCGCAGTTGCGCAGCCCCCTCGGCGTGCCGTTGTACCCCGTCGACACCACGCGCTTGCCCTCCCCGACGAGCACGCACCCGACGCGCCGCTTCATGCAGTTGCTGCGGTGCGCGGCCAGCGAGGCCAGCGCCATAAAGTACGTGTCCCACCCGGGCCGCAGCCGCTCCGGGTCCGCGAGGTCCAGCTTGCCGAGCGTCGCGTACAGGTGCGCCAGCGTCGGCGACGTGTTGACGAGGCGCACCGTTGCGCGCGAGATGAGCGGCTGCAGGCCCTGCTGCGGGCAGTACAGGTGCTGGTCGCTGGCCGCGGCAAAGGCCTCGAGGGGGAGCGGCGCGGCCACGTCGTCGTCGTCGCCGCCGGCCGCCTCGATGCGCGCCGTGTGGCGCCGCCAGCGCACGAGGAGCGGCGCGTCGGTCGAGATGAGCATGAAAAAGGGGCGCCGTAGAAAGACGTCAAGCACCTTTTCCGTGGGAATGTCGGTCGTGACGAAGCGGCTGCGCCAGCTGAGCGTCACAAAGTCGAGAAGCGCCTCGGCCGTGTCAAAGGTCTGGCTGTCGGGCCCCCTCACAAATGGCGGCCTCGACGACGTACTCGCTTGAGCGGCGGCCGGGCCAGAATCGGCGGAACCATTCGTTGGTTTGCTGCCGAAGCCATTCACCCCTTTGGGTTCGCTGCGCAGGTAGAGCGGTTTGAATCCATGGTGCTCGACCAGATACTGCGCCACCGTCTTCTTGCCGGAGCAGATGCCTGTCCCGCGGGTGTCAGTATATTGCGAGACACTCTGCCATCTTTAGCACGACTCATCTTACTTCCGCATACACCGATGAGCATGCTAAATCAATCGTCAGCCGCCAAAGACCTGCAGGTGGGTTCCAATCTTATTCTGCCCCAAAGTTGAGCAAGCACAAGGTCGTGAATAATGGAAGGACGTGTCTCGGGCGCGGTTCGAGGTGGGTCTTCGAATTTAATAGGTTCTGCCTCAGCTGTCCGAATCGAGACAGTGGCCCTTTCTCCAGCTGAGTACATTGGCAGAAGAGACATGGAAGGACTTCTAGAACATAAGATAACAAAGTGGTGTACGAGCCGATCTCCAGGCGTTTTCTGTAGCCCTTCAATTTGACACTTCACAGGCTACGCGATCCTGCGCAACATGTCAGTATCATCCAAAGACAGCAAAGAAAGCAAAGCACACTGGTAAAAACTTCGGCAAGGGGCGACGACATGGGAGAAGAGAAATAAAAAATAAAAAAGAGAAAATGGCATTGCAAGACTGGAAACTCAAGTTATCTTGATGATAAAAAAAGAAATGTTTCTCCGGTACAGGGAATCGAACCCTGGGCTGCTCGGATCATTATTGAGAGCGAGCGATGTTAGCCACTACACCATACCGGACGTTTTCTTGTTGAACAGAACCAACTTAATAGATTATATGAAGGTCTCCCAGCACTATTGAGACGCTTGAGCTCAACTTCCGGATCCCGATCAACAGTCTGAGCTATTTGAGTCTCGTCCACGTCTGTTGAAAACTTGCAGATACCTTTGAGCGTTTGTTAGACACTTTGAATCTCTCTTTTCTGCGAATTCTTGTTGGCACTGGCGTCCGTTGCTGCCCGGGAGGCGCTTTGCCCCGCGGCGGGGCAGCCGACCAGGACATCCGCCTGCTCAAGTTGTCATGATGACTGTCTTGGTCAGATGACAAACCGCATGCGCTTTATTATTGACCACAGCACGCTGCCAACCAGGCTTATCAGAAACAACAATTGCCCATACACGAGCGCACCTTCAATCCTCTTTCCAGAGCAGGTACATCGAATGCGAGCAAAGGCAAACAACAGCGCGTTAACGACTTCGACACCAAGCTCCACGAGCGCTTGTGACAACACCGCGCGCGACACGCGCAGCAGCAACCATGGCGACTCCTTTACAGTTTGCCCCATTCGCATCTGAGATTGAGTTGCCATTCTACTCGGCGCTCTTTGCGTCCAAGCTCGACTATGACAAGCTTGATGACTCGGCGCGCGGGGTTCTTGGGCTGTATGAGCCGCGAGTAGAGCAGCCTGAAGCGAGCAGCAAGATGCAGATATTGGGTAATGCCCTGACAAGCAAAAAGTATGGACTTCTGTCGGGTGTGACTTTTCTGGACGGAATACAAATATGGAGATGTCTGGTTCCGCGACTGACTAAGGTGCAGTGCGCCGCTGGGCACAGCGAGAGCCGAAGGCATTATACGAAACGTAAACACTCTGGAAGACTTCAAGAATATGGACAAGACTGCTATGCTAAAGACGGCAGGGCGACAGGTGAGATATGTCGTAGCTATTTACCGCAGCACTACTGACGTCTACAAGATTTGGGACGCCATCAATGACGGTACAATCTACTCGGTCCCTTCCCTCCTCTCCTCATTCGTCATTCTCTCGTACGCCGATCTTAAGAAATATAAATTCACATACTGGTTTGCCTTTCCGGCGCTTCATTCCGACCCAGCCTGGCGCCGCTCAGGCCCCAGCGAGCGCCTCACACCCGATGAGACGACGGCCCTGGTCGACCGTGTTGGCACATGGCGCTACTCGGTCGACGGCCGCGAGCACGGCTTCTTTCTCGCCAAAAAGGTTCACGGGCCCGAGAGCGAGGACCACGACGAATACGGAGACGAAGCCGAAGAGATGGAACCCGACGCAGAGGCCGAAACGGCCGCCAGCAAACTGGCATACCACTGGAACGTGGGCTCGTTGCGCCGCTTTGAAGACGGCTTTTTCAACAACGTTGCCGAGGAGGACCGGTACATATGCTTCGTCGACTCGTCCACGCACGATGAAGGCCCGTCATGGCCCCTGCGAAACCTGCTCGTGCTGATCCGCCAGCGGTTCCGCCAGACGCGGGTCAAGATCCTCTGCTACCGGGACACGCGGGCGCGGCGGCACGAGGCCAGGAGTGTGGTCTTGCCGCTGGAAATGGACGCGGTCAGCAGCATGGAAATGGCCGAGATGCCCAAGGTGACGGGCTGGGAGCGCTCGCGCAACGGCAAGCTTCAGGCGCAGCAGGCCAACCTGGGCGAGTACATGGATCCGGCGCGGCTCGCTGACTCGTCGGTCGACCTCAACCTTAAGCTCATGAAATGGCGGCTGGCGCCGGAACTCGACCTCGACGGCATCAAGAGCACAAAATGCCTGCTGCTTGGCGCCGGCACGCTCGGGGGCTACGTGTCGCGTAACCTGCTCGGCTGGGGTGTCCGCAAGATCACCTTTGTCGACTACGGCCGGGTGTCGTACTCGAACCCCGTGCGGCAGCCGCTCTTTGAGTTTGAGGACTGCGTCGGCGGCGGAAAGCCAAAAGCCGAGGCGGCGGCGGCCATGCTTCGCCGCATCTACCCCGGTGTCGATGCTCAAGGCCATTCGCTCGCGGTGCCCATGCTCGGCCATCCGTTCACCGACGAGGCGCGCACAAAGGCGGACCTGGACAGGCTCAAGACGCTGATTGACGAACACGACGTGATTTTCCTCCTCATGGATACTCGCGAGTCGCGGTGGCTGCCGACTGTCATGGGCAAGGCCGCGGGAAAAATTGTCATGAATGCGGCGCTGGGATTCGATTCCTACGTTGTCATGCGACACGGCGCCGAGACAATGCAAGAGGGCCATCTACCTCTGGGATGTTACTTTTGCAACGATGTCGTTGCACCAGCAGACGTAGGCCTTTTTTTCTCACAGCAGCCCCTGAACTTGCATACTAACCAATACTCGCAGTCCATGAAGGATCAGACTCTCGACCAGCAATGCACCGTGACCCGTCCCGGCGTCGCCGCCATCGCCTCCGCCCTGCTCGTCGAGATGCTCACCAGCCTCCTGCAGCACCCGCTCCGCAACGGCGCGCCCGCGCCGCAGCATCCCCCGTCGTCGGCCGAGCGCGACCCCCCGACCCATCCTCTCGGCCTCGTGCCGCACCAGATCCGCGGCTATGTGTCGACATTTACCAGCCTCGTGATTCGCGGCCAGAGCTACGACTGCTGCAGCGCGTGCAGCCCGAAGGTGCTGGCCGCGTACCGCGCCGACGGGTGGCAGTTTTTGCGGCGTGCCCTCCAGGAAAAAGACTACGTGGCAGAGCTCTCCGGGCTGGCTGAGGTGCAGCGCCGTGCTGAGGAGATGGCAGGCGAGCTGGACTGGGACGACGAGGACGAGGGCCTGGCGGGGAATGACGACGGCGAGCTGCGGTGATGGATGGGCTGTGAAGGAATAAGAGGAGGAGGAGAAGCGAGACGAAGAGACACTATGACTATTGGTGATGTGAACCAGCACACATGTAGAGAGGAATATGGGCTTATTGAAGCGATGATGACGGGGTATGGGCTTATTCTACAGGTCTGAAGGAGATTGACAATGGCGTACACTAGGATATGTTTTTATTTCATCTTCTCCAAATTCGTTGGCGTCTTTTTGAGAAACATTTATACAGCAACGACGTCTATTCATTTCTACTTTGATTCAACCGATGCTCGCAATCTCACATAGTGTGTCTGGCAATTCGTGTGTGTTTGCGTGTAGCTTGTGTGATGGTGCCGGGAACCGCGTGCAACGTTCAGCAGACAATTGCGCATCGAGAGTAAGCCTCTGGATTTCGCAATCTCACCATACGTAGAATACGGATGAGAAAAGACTAAGTGGTAGGCTGCGGTTACAGAATGATGTGCAGCGTTCGCTCGTGAATCGGGTGGTTCGATCCAGTGGGCCAGAACTGGGGTGGCGGCGTCTGCGGCCTGACGTAATGATGCGCAGACCACAGAGGGATAGCGTCACTGCCACGATGACAAACTTTGGCATGGGCATTATTCAGTCACGGATGAGGGTGAGTCATGGAACATAGAACATCTAGGAAAAAGTCTTTGGATTGATGGGTATCGAAGAGAAAATTATCGTGGCCAAATATCGCCCGCGTCATGCAACCCAGCGACCCTCCGCATCTCCAATTCGCCATTAGGAGAGCAGAACAGTCGTAGACCGTTGCTCATTACACTAAAGAAGCCAAGAAAGCAAATGAAAGAAGTCGCCGTCGGTCGTCGTCAAGATTGAGGGAGCGTGCGAATAATGTCGCGGCAGTAAAATGAGCAACAAGTGCGTTGAGATGGAGTGAAGCGTAAAATGAGCGTAATGAGAGGCGCTGGCGACTTGAGCCGAGGAGATCCGAAAGCAATTAATAGCTAAGCACCCTTCGCACGCAAGATGCGATTGTTACAAAATGCAGCGGGTGAGCTCGGAAGACTGGCGGACGGTCGCCACCGTGGGGCGCTTGGCGGATTGCACAGGGAGTCATGGTGCAAAGGCTAGGCTCTTGTCGCGACTCTCTCATGAGGCGCTGCGAGGCGCCGGCGGGCGCACTTAATACTTGAGAATGATGTACAAAGCGTGGATGATACCGGGAATGTAACCTGCGAGGGAGGAGAGTAATTAGTACGAGGCGATCTTCGGTGAAATGCCAAGCGCCAAAGTAGGAAAGTGAAGCTTACCAAGGATGGTCAAGCAGATGTTGATGCAGAGGTCAGCACCACAGCCACGCTCCAGAAGGACACCGACGGGAGGAAGGATGATGGCAAGCAGAATTTTCTAAGAATTGGTCAGTATTCGACAGACTACGCCTGGCAAGGTTGCTCGTAGACGTACGCAAATGTCGCTAGAGAAGAGAGGATTAGGTTAGCTCGGCTGTTTTAGAAGAATGGGCGCCACGGCGCGCAACAGTAAACCAGAATTGCGCTGACGAGCGAGGTGCTGATAGCAGCAGCAGCGGCGAGAGGGACGAAGCTTACCTGGCGGTGAAAGGCATGTTGGCGGATTGAAGACGGCAACGAGAATAAGTGAGTTTTACTTTATTGCTGTGTGGTGTTGGAGGGTGGACGAGAATATGTTGGAGGAGAACAAAAGTAGAGAAGGCGACGGGTGGCGGGGAGGGGGCAGCAAGAAGCTTATAAGAAGGCAAGAAAAAAAAAAGAATTGCCCAGCGCGGGCCGGAGCTTAAGGGCTACTACCTATGTACCTACCCTTGCGGTAAACTTGGCAGGCGCTCGGAATGCGATCAAAGAAGGGAGCTCAGAGCAAAATGGGCAATGTAATGTAGTGCAGCGGCAAGTGAGATTTGGTAGGGCCGGTTCGGGGAACTTTTTGGTTGGGCGAATTACTGTGGCAGGCCAGGTAGACAGGCATGACTGACAAAGCCCACAACACAAACTTGAGCTGGGGCCGGTGTCTCCGCCTTGGCCGGACACGGACTTGCTAAGCCACAGCAGCCAGCCCTGGCTCGATGCGACACTGTTGACTCCCCAGGCCAGGCTGCGCTGCTTTGGCTGTCTTGGCTGTCAACCTTGATGCGTACAGGGTGTTTTATTTTTTGTCATCTACAGCTTCTTTTTTCTCGCTTGCGCTCCGAATCCCGAGTTTTTAGGCAAGCCTTGCACTTTCCAAAAAAAAGCTGTGCAACTGGTCTTTGTCGGCGTACGTTACTGGTTTGGCAAAGCTACAAGGCAAGCTTCAGCCCCACAGACTGCGCCCAATCGGCTGAGCAGCTTGGCCATGCTTCTCCATTCTCTGTGCGAGATGGTAGAAGTTCTCTCCAAGGTCCTTCCTTTATCAGCCAGCAATGGCAGTAACGATGACTTGCTCTACTCTACTTGATACAACCATGCTGAATTCTCTGCTCAATTCCATCGTCGATTTGACCCGTCCAGAACAAAATAAACTGGCGCTCTGGCGGGGCAGCTTTACTGTGAATCAAGCTGTACTGCGTCATCGACAAGCCACAGTTGCCGGCGGCCATGCTCCACTGGGGCCATTTCTTTAATTGCTCTTTTATTTATTTATTTTTTACTTTATTTTTTGTTATCCATCTTCAATTTTTGAGTTCTGACCTGGGTCGCACCACACAGGAAATCGTCGAGGCGCTTGCGAGCCTTTGCGAGATCCAGACGCGATGCAAGTGAGATATCAATGAAAGAACACGCAACAAAACCAATATCAATGTATAGACAACACCACCCGTTCCAAAGCCGTCAGCTGACGGCCTAGAGGGTCTGCGACAGTCGTCTCTCATCGCTGATCCGGCCGCCCCCTTGGCGACGCCTGGGCGTATCGCTGGGCCACATGCCTGCCGTTGCTCGTACGTCATTGGGGGCTTGGGTCCGGTGGACGTGTTCAACATGCCTAGAAACGCCCAAACGAACCCTGCCACAGCTGCACCAAGAGAGCCCTGCCTTGGACCAGTGCCGATGCGTCGCAATACTTGGTTGCTTGGCCATGCAACCATGCCGCCGAAAAAAAAAAAACTGATATTAGATTACCACAATGCACGCCTTGGTACGGATACTCCGTTACGGATACAATGTGGCAGTATCGCAGAGGACGGAAGAAACGGGACGGCCTTGCCTATTGGTAACTTCGACCAGGCAAGGCCGAATCTACCCCATACCCCCGATTACCGACCTCTATTGGCCCTCGTCGTCGCATTACCCCTGCGTTAACCATGCCACTTATTACGACCAGCTCCAGGAATTGGCTCCAGAATGATTGCTAGACTTAGGGCAAGGCGGCAAGGCATGACCGTTTTGCTTCCCTGCTTTTCTCTTGCCAATTTCCAATCAAACAATGCAGCTATTAAAATCAACGCCAACATAATATCCTAATTGTGGCACCTTGCGTCACCCGCCACACTCCAAATCGTCCGTTTGTCATTGCATCACAGTCACGTCTTTCGTCGTCTCGTGCATGTGGCGCAGCGGCCGACTTAGCCGTGCTTTTTCCACATGCCCTGTTTTTACTATCCCGATTGCTCGAAAAAGTCCACCATCTCGACAACGAGATTCTTTTCCATCTGGGAGCTACCTCATCTTGATGCAAGTGCTTTTGAAATCTCGCCAGCTCCCGTCTGCGGGTGCATCACTCGCGCTCTATGTAGTCTCCCGCTCCCGCAGACGACCATATGCAGCATGTATCCCAGGCCGGTGGCTGTGCTGACCTGCAGTCGAATTTGGGCAGGTCTGGCACGCCTGGTTAGGCTCGTCACACGCATTCATGAATCAAAAATGCACCACAATAACATGGCGTCGCTTGACGCCGAGGCGGCCGTGCTGCGCTCGGGTTCCCGCGCCCACAAAGGATGCCGTTGCTCGACGCTAGATGCTTGGCAAAATGGCGAAGCCCTTCTTGTCCAGCCTCCAGCCTGCAGCCTGAACCGAGCGGTGTGCTCTTGACGGGCGTCTAGATGCTTCCCGTCACATCTCTGCCATGATCCCTCTGCCATGATCGGAGCTTTCATCTGTTTACAATGATGCAGAGCCCGATCCGTCGACAAGGGGTCGCTCTGCTGCTCCAATTACCACTCTTCCAATTGTGTATCAGAGGTGAACGACTTGTATTAAAATTACAGCCCAGTTTCAAAGACGGACAGCCTCGGCACTCGACTTGATGATACACATGATGGACCGCATCACATCCATCATCTATCTCTCTTTACAAAATTTCCCCCAACACTCCTCCTCCCCATTAATCCGCTTTGACCGCGCGGCCCGCCATCCTCTTGCCGTACAGCACCGTGCCCGCCAGCAGGCTCCCCGCCGCCGCGCCCAGGTACACGCCCACGACAATCGTCACCGGCCACCGCTGCCAGTCGCGGTCCCAGTCGAGCGGGATCGGCACCGCCCCGAGCCACGCGCCCGCCGCCGCCCCGACCAGCGCGCCAAACGCCTCGTCCAGCGGCGCCGTCGCGCCCGCCACCGCGACCAGTGCCGGCCGGTCCAGCCCCCGCGCGTGCACCACCGGAAACACGCCCAGCAGCGCAAAGTGCGCCGCGCACAGCGCCGTGTGCGCCGTGTGCGAGAGGAACGGCGCGCCGAAGAGCACGAACAGCGCGTACAGAGCCGGGATCGTCAGCGTCGAGAGGAGGAGGGCGATGATGGCGCTCTGCGAGTGGGGGGTGGTTGACAGTTAGCATGACAGTCTGAGATTGCCCGTTTAAAAGCCCTTGTAGTCGCAAGATTTCGACATGTATGTGTAGAGAAAACGTACGGAAATGGGATTGGCTCCCCCGTCATTCTTGCGGGCCTTTTCGCCCGGCCGCGGCTTCTTGCTCGCTTTGCCCGGCGACCCGGCGGGCGGGATGCACAGCACCGCGTAGACGGCCTGCACGGCTGCCACCACCGGCAGCGCCCTCCACAGCGTCGACGCGGGATCGGCGACGAGATTGTCCATCTGCCACGCCAACAGGCCCAGCAGCACCGCGACGCGGCCCACGGAGACGCCCTTGGCCAGCGGCGAGTCGTTCACGGGCACCGGGTGCAGTAAGATCTTGGGCTTCGCTTCGGCGGCCTCGGGGCCGGGGCCGGCGGCGGCCGTCGTTGTCGTCTTGGCCGAGGACATGAGTGTTGGCTGGGTGTGCGGTAAACGTTGTATTGTCCAAGGGCCGTCAGGGTGAGCTTTGCGCGCCAATACGTGGTGGAAATGGCTGCATCTCCATCGCGAAGTCACGTGCAACTGCCTGCTGGTTTGACGGGTATAATTGACCAAGCCGTTACCATGTTAAAATTTAATGTAGATGACTGGGAGCAGAGTTTCAAAGAGCATCTCAAGAGATAATTGTTTTGAATGTAGTTTCGAGTAATATTCATTGCTTGCCTCAGCTGATCAGTCGAGCTGTTCAGTCGAGCTGTTCAGTCGAGCTGTTCAGTCTCGCTCAGGGCAGTGATCTGGTTGGCGGAGGCAGGTTCTAGAAGACGAACCAGGCACATGGACAAAATATTTTTCAACGGTCCCCGGATTTTCCCAGAAGCATACTAAAAATCCAATTCATTGATTCGTCTTTGATTGGATTCGCATGCGTCAGCTGGGCCTTTTCGAGGGTCCCCAATGGTCTCCCGACTATCAGGCCACATCCGGGCCGCCTCAGCACAGTAACCATTCCGCAAAGAACCGCATCTTTCCCCCGCGACCCGCCCGGCTGACTGGCTGCCCTGCAAAATGGTGCCACAATCGGTGCGACTCACCCCTTCTGGCGCGAGCCACGACAACCGCCCTCACCAGACTATGCGGCCTTGGTGGTGTGATTCGCGGGTGCCCGCCCGGCGCGCTGGCTCGTCTCGCCGTCGTTGTCGGCCCATGGCGCCTGAAGAGGGCATGCCAGAGCCCGGCGAGATTTGATTTTTACTTTTTGGTTCAAAGGGCGGCGCGGGCTATTATCGTCGGATAGAGCGTGTCGGAGGGCTGCGGCCGGGAGGAGCCATGGCATGGACGAAGGGGAGGAAAGAATACAAAAAGGTGCCGCGGAGCCGCGTAGATTTGCATCTTGTATCATCTTGCATCATCAAGTCAATCACTTTAAGAAACATCTCTACTCATTTTTGTCTATATACGAGCACTTCACCACTCACTCCCATCGTCGAGCTAGCAGCCAACAACTCTACTCTTAACGATTGTTAACGAATCTTTATACCTATTTTTCGAAATACCACTAAAATGATACCTGCTGCTCGCATCATCGGCCGCCGCCACTTTTCCCTGCTGCAATCAATGCGCGCTGTTGGCCGCTCCATGGAGTCGCATCCCTTTGAGCGTCTGTCCAAGACTCAAAAGTCGGCGCCCGCCAACTGGGCCGGCGAAGCGAAGCGCTTTGGTGTACAAATATCGTTGTGAGTCATGTGTTCTTTCTCTTATACTGGCAATCATTGTTTCATGCTGACTGTTGTCAAGGTTCGTTCCTGGTATTGGCCTGCTGCTTGGCTGGCCGTTGCTCGCCGCCAAGGCTGTCGATGGCCATGTCTAAGGCGCAGTCGGTGGCCAAAATTTACACAAAGCAGCTATCGAACCGATATTCTGAAAAAAGAGGCATGACTCATTTTTCAAACCTCATAAATTCCCTTTGTTATGCATCATTACCCCGGCGTTTGGGCGGGCATACTGCCATCAAAAGATATACATGTCTTTGGCAGTTAAGGATTACATCTCCATTGAGCTAGCTTTTCAAATATGCAATTAAATCCAATCATCTTAAAGGCAACCCGAACAATGAAAAAGTTATTCATTGCGTCTATCTTGCGTCTGCAACTCGTTGCATGCACACAGTATGCCTCGGGGAATCTCTCAAACATTGCTCGGCCCTGGTTCGTCCCAAGTTGTTACATGTGCATTGATAGTTTGCGGACATAATCTCACATAGATTGCCATCAGCAGCCACCATCAGCAGCATCAGCACCGGCCAGGCCGTGGCGTTTCCCCGCATTGCATGGCAACGATCCATCGCCCATCGCCTCCCCCACACGACGCTAGTGAAAGCCGACAGCGATCGCCGAGGGCCTTGTAACAATTGCGTTGTGCATGGAAACGTCTTATACGCCGCTAGAAGAGTTTCCTCTCCCCTGCACCACCTTATCCCTTCGCTGTGAGGAAGTGTCTGTACAATACGCTGTTCCCAATGCACGGTACAGCGACGAAGCGCGATGCCGCACCCGACGTCGAACTGGTCGAGGATGCTGCCGCGGAAGCATGATGGACCGAACCGAATTCACGGAGTCGCCATGCCGCCTCTGCTCGTCCGTCTGAGCGGCGAAAAGCGCGGTAGGCTAGAGCGCCATCTGCGGCGAAAGATTGACCTTTTGACTACTCCCGATGGTCATTTTGCATATACATGCTTGAATCACGTTGACAGGTGAGAATACCATTCTGAATTATACGGTCTACAGGAGCTGACCTTGTCGGCAGAAACAAAATCGTCGCGTGCACGAGGCTGGCAGGGCTCGAGCAGGATCTGAAGCTTAATGCCAGCGGCACCCAAGTTTCAGTCGGTTAGATACTCTCAAGCTGTGAGCAGAATCTGCTAACGGACGAGGGGATAGACTGCCGTCAGCATCCTGGTTCTTGGGTATTTTCAACTTGGTGCTGAATCCAATTGAAAACCGGGCATCCACCTCCCCGCTTGCGTAAGATGCAATATTCGAAACCCATCCTGACCATTGCAGTTGCTGATACACTTGGACCACTAGATGGCAGTTTGGGGTGTCATATCACCAGCTACGACCGCAGTGCAGTTACTTCCGGTACAAGGCTGACGGGAGCTGCGAATGGTACCAGGAGCAAGACAGCCGGTCAAAATCGAAGGCAAAAGATAAAACAGCTGACAAGCGGAAATAGCCACCATAGTTGCATAGTCAGAGCTAGAAGCTGCAAATATAGCACTCATGTAACTCGTGTAACGGGCAAGCCGCTTGAACGGCGGCTGTGCCGCCGAGCTTCTGGAACCTTCCATCTCTCGAAACTATAAGTGCTGTTCTGTTCTTGCGAGGCTAGTTCTCTTTTATTGTACTTCATCTCGATAGTAAACAGCATAGGAACTAGGTAGTTGAATCAAGTTACCAGCAAACCATCAAAAATCTATCTAGCGATCTTGTAACAAAGAGGAAAAATGAAAGAGCTGAGAGGAGAGATCTTCTGGATCTCTCCAGAATTGTCGTCGATACACCAACCTTGGCAATGGTTAAGCGGGCAGCCGTTGGACATAGGTATCGCGACCGCGCGGTCGCGGTCCATCTTAGCGTGACGACGCAACGAGGGCTTCAGCCCAAGTCCTTCAGCGTCTAATACGTGACACCGGTTGCCCCAACAACAGTAAGCCCACACAATAAATAAAATACGACGAGTTATACTTACGCTTACCTGCGAGACTGCAAGCCTGATCAGCACCGGCTGCACGGCATACTATACATATTATGACAAACCTCATTGGCGTATTCAGAGCCTTCCCTAAGGAGCTTTTTCGAGTAAACAATGGCCATGAAGTGAGGCTGCGGCAGTGGTCTCCACATCGGCGTACATTTGATATACATGTCAGTCATGGCATTGTTCGAGCAAAAGCCTTACATCCCCTCTCGTATCAAGGTACGTACGACAGCAGATGGACGTGCATTCTACATAGCCGGTTGCCTGACACTCATATTAGCTCCAAATGGCGCGTCCATGCGCCCGAATTCATCATACCAGCAGCACCTTGTTGCTCGATTTTTTAGAGGTCCAGATGCCATGGTGTATGCTGTACCAACAGGTATGGCGTGCCTTGATTGATTGCAACTCACGCCGCCAACAGTTTCAGGAACAATCCTTCCCAATGACCTAATATTGGTACATGAGCGCTCAGACCATTACTCGCTACAGCCAGCGCTAGACATGACACTCGATGGTAATTCAACTGGCGATCCCAATATGGCGACCGAATTCCACTGATGCTTATGCAAGACTTGAACCGAAAAATAACAGACTTTCTCCTGGGCAACTCTACTCTGTACACAAGAGAGCAATGGCTCAAGGCCTACCCCACGCCCACAGATATTCACCACGACTCAAAACAATAATAGTACAACTTGTGTAGGCATACTAAGCCTACTTTCTCATCCATATGTCTTCCGCCTCATCAGCAATTGCTGAATGATGGAGGATGCTGGCAAAGCTAAGCGAGAAGCTTAACAAAGGCGAGCGCGAGGGTGCCGTGAATGCTGCGCCAATTTTCTGTTCAAAAGAGGATCGAGAAGGCGGTAAAACAAGTCAATTGCTCAACGACATGCGCGAAAACGACATCTAGTACTTTAGTATTGCTGTTTGTGATAATTAAAGTTGATTGTCGTCTTGCATTTACCCAGTTGCGGCGGCTCGCAATTGTTGATCATCGAGGCGGAGTTCCTGATGGCATACTGGTACAGTGACTGACACAGGGCGGAACAACATGTTAGACGCGCAAGTTGCACAAAATTGGCCTCTACATTGACTTCCTCCACATTGACTTCTTGTTTGTTCCGCCTGTATGAGTGCATGCAGCAGATACAATGGAAAGGCCTGCCGTTTCTAATTCGAGCAAGCCAAAAGATGACGTGCATGAGGGACAGACCGCGTTGAAGATGGATGGGTCAGAGTGGCTTGCCGTCCGCATAGGCGAACAGGCCCATTGTTACTTGCTTCAATGACCATGAATCAGGAACAAACGACACCAGAAGACGACTCATGGCACCCCGCAGTGCAAGATACATACACTCTTCATTTGCTGGTTTCTGAAATCTTTTGCTCGTGTTCTTGGCAGTGGACACAATACGAGGGGCTTTCGTTATTAGCGCTAGGTTTCTGGTCCGTTTCAGTAGTGGCAAACGAGGCACGGTGGAGAGGTTTTATTCGAACAAGAGGGACAGCATCAGTCTGCTGCTGTCGATGGTTTCAGCAGAGGGAGCGCGTTTCACAGCAAGGGCAAGGGCAGAGTTGTGTGATGTTGTGATGTGACTGCCATTTCGTTGACCGACACAGACCTTTCCTGGTTTCGCGAGAGGGTAAGCTGTGTAAAGTGGTGCTATGGAAACACAAAGCTTAAAGCGGGTTATTGCTTGGTTTCACGCGACTCCATCTGTATTTGAGAGGCAGTACGTGGAAAGTTGATTGAGTTGGATGTCGAGGATGGTGATGGTTTATGGTTTGAACGGAACCATGACGGGCATGCAAGTCTATAAAATGGGACGGCCAGGTCCGCTCGCGAGTTACTGCAAACTGGTAGTATTTATTAGGTGGAAAGACTGTTGGCGCAGCATCTGAAAGAGGATGCGCCGAGCACCTGCAGGAGCTGAAAATGAGTCCATCTGGCTCCGGAAACGAGATGCTCGGAGGGTCTGTGCCGCCAATGATAGAAGCCGACCTACCGCATCCGCGTGGTTGAGCGGTTGGCGGTACACTAGACTCCGCTTTAATCTTAAATGCTCCAGGGCCGAAGTGAGATGAGAAGACGGGCATTGAGAGAGCAAGGGCGGGCCGAACAGCTTGTCAGGGGCTAGTCGAGGTTCTCAGGCCGACGTATCGCGTGTCGCGACAATGCAATGCCCAAGGTCAATGCCAACTCAGTGCCGGAATATATGCCCGGCCTAGCTGTTGATCAGGAGAGCATCGTCTAGTGTACCGTCAGATGGCTGGGTTGAGGATTCAATGCACACTGTATGTTTGGAAAAATGTTTTAAAAGGACGATGCGTTTACCGCGTAGCTATCAACGTTTGTGTCATTCGACTAGCCTGAGGGTGATAGGGCGATTCAAGGGAGCACTTGAGCAGCACGGACGGCCGCATACGGTGACCGCCTGAATGTAACAAGACGGTGTCAAAATGCCGATGGTGCATCCAGTAACTAGTGCGATGGAGCAGCATTGTGAAAGGCAAGACATCATGGGCACTGGCATATTTGTTAGTGGCGGGAGATATGCCAAGGTGGAAGGAGTCGGAGGCCACACAATGCAATCAGAAAAGCAGATGCGCCCTTGCACAATAATGCTATGGTACAAATTCGTGATATCATTATTAAATAGCAGTTTGCGATGATGCGCATAAGCGAGTGATATGATGGAGATGTCCGGGTCGGGGTTGTGCAGGGACCCTTTCTCGATCGCTTATTAGCGGTTGTAACAGTAACAACTCAAAGCTGCAAGTCGTCTTGATTGAAGGTACTGGTATTCAGGATGAGGGCCAATTCAAGAGAAAGAGAGATTGGCAAAGTCTATTTCCAGGCCCATCCTTTTGCTGACGCGATGTTTGATGTGGACTTTGCTTGACGGAACAGGGTGAATCTGGTGCAATGAATCGACAGAGAACAAAGGATAATGATGCACAGTGGCAATGGGTTATCTAGGCCAAAAACAAACATCCACATACCAGTTGCAACTTCGGATGAGGAAATGGCTGACCCATGAGTTGGGCGTGTCTCACAAATCACAATAGGTGACTTGGAAAGATGACGGTGGAAGGAAGCGAGGTACCTGCGAGTCGGCGTCGAGGTACATGAGGCGCTTCTGTAGAGGAGGAGAGGAGTCGCTGTGACTGGGCTGGGGGGATATTTAATATTAGATGGTTGGCCAATCGAAGGGCCGGATTACACCAAGCCTGCAGCAGGGTGCTACACTGTAGTTTGCCGGGCTGTATTAGCCTGCAGGACAAGGCAAGGGATACATCATTAGACAGGAAATGATGGCAGCATAAATGGCTATGGCAATTTTAATCTTTTTCACCTCGCCTTCTTCGACAGCCTTCTCCATATTGCGCCAGGTGTGATGGGAATTCCTGTGCTCGTCGAGGCCGTCGCTCGTGTACCTGCTTTTTGTCGAGGCTGGCGGCTGCAAGTATTTGGACGGCCTGTGGACAGTCAGTCGGCAAATTATAACTTGCTACCTACTTGCTGCCCGGTCGCTGGGTATGGGACGGCCTGAACCCAGCCACATGAGGCAAACAGGCACCCCGCAGGTACCGCACGCAGTCCAGTATTTCTTCATCATTGCCAGCCAGAGGCAGTTAATCAGGTACGACCGCGTGCGCCGCAGATGGTACAGGCGGCCGGCCGTCCACTAAAAGCTCACCGACGCCCGCCATCTTGCCCCCTCCACCCCTGTAATCACTTTAGCTCAGCTTCCTGCGGCCTGCTTGTCTGTCAAGTACCTCTGCTAACTGGCACAAGTACCTGCCCTCCCCCCCAACCTGTCTTGCCTTGATTCCCTTCTCTTGTTAGCCAGCCTTCTCTGCGCTTGCTCTTGCTCTTGTTCCCCATTTCCCTGCCACACCCCCCCGGATCGTCAATAATCTCCTCATTGCACACCAACCTTTTTCACTTGCTTTTCGAAGCCGCACCAGCCTCGACCTCTTGCTGCTTCCTCTTCGATTCGCCATCCCGCCGACATTTTCTGCAGCTTTGGCATTGGTCGCTTGCTTTCCCATCGACATCCCTCTCAGCATTGGCAGACCCTAGCGCGTTGCTGTGCCAGAATCGTACCGCCCGCGAATTCGCCCAGCCACCACACCAACCCCCGAGCCACTGAACCACGACAAGCCCAACACAACGAAAGCGCACCGAAAAAAAACCTAGTTGTGGACGAACTCGCCCGTCGAAGCATACTAAGGGCTACCACATTCGATTTTCTTTCACTACATTATAGACAGGGGCGCAAAACCTATCCACGTTGCTTGACGAACCGAACCCCTCGACAGTGCGCGTCTCGCTGCTGGACCCAGTTCCGCAAACAGCATCCCCGACGAACCCTCCCGCTTGGCTCGCCCTCCCGCTTGGCTCGCCCTCGACACAGAGCTCACGCACTGTCCCCTTTGATCGCGGGGCAAGTGCTGATTCTCTCATATTCAAAAGACTGCGGGCTTGCTTGACTCCAATTCCCCCAATCTTCTCCTCCATTCTCCGCAGTCGCGATGGGCTCAACCGACTTTGGCAACTTCAATGTACCAGAACCCCTCTCAATCGCCATCAGGCATGTTTGCTAACTCGACACTCAACAGAAATTCTGCAGAGATTCTACTCTGCCAGTTTGCAACGTGAGTGCACAACATCTATTCCGAATCCTCGCGACGACAATGCTAACATTACCCAGCTTCTAACAGACAAGCGCAACCAAACGGGACCATGGGATGGCTGCCAATTGACCGGAATCCCCCTCAGTGGAGGTCGGCACCTCGGTAACCTTGGCTCCATCCTCCTGGCTGCTATTGCCATTCTCACATCCGTCTTCTTGCTGCTCAAGTCAGACAAGAAAAAGGCAGCTGTTGGCCGAAGGTTTGCAAAAGCTCGCGCCCATCAAGTTCCTTGCCGACGCTAACAAGAGGTGCAGGGAAATGCAATTGTTCCTCATTGGCTACATTATCATAAGCATTTGTGAAATCTTTTCCGTCGGCGAGTTCCCGCTCTCTGGCAAAGTTCGCGTCGTACGTTGCGCTGTTCGCCCCAACACCGACAAACACTGACCGTTTCTCAGGCCTTCAGCGCTATTCACATTGGCATGATTATTGCCACGACCTGGATCCTCATGCTCAACGCTGTAATCGGCTACCAATTGATTGACGACGGCACAGTGCTCTCTTTGAGTCTCGTTCTTGCATCCGCCGCCGCCTTCTTCATTGGTACCGGCTACATTGCTCTTGATACTGGCTTCGGCTTCACTGGATTCTGGGACTCGAGTTACGCCCTGCCCAACCGCAACCTTGCTCTCTATGTCCTCTATCAGCTTGTGCCCCTCATCTTTCTCGTCGCTTTCTACGTCCTCGAGGTCATTCTCGTCCTTCGCATCCTCGGCGAAATTCGTCCCATGCTCTACCTGACCGGCGCTGCTGTTCTATTCGCCATCGGTCAGGTTTTCAACTATACTATTTCGCCCCATATCTGCAACGGAACCAGCGGCAAAATCGACGGCGCCCTGTTCCAAACTCTCTTCACTCTCTTGTCCGTCGTTGCTGTCTGGGCCTTTTGGTCCAGCATCACCGAGGATGACTGGTCAACCCAGGAGAGCACATACCCCTAACCCGCCTCGACTCCGATCCTATCCTTAGACCCATTACTTTTCTTTTCGGCAAACGGCGTTAATTCACGGAGGGGCTGCTGTTCACTGCATTTTCACTCTTGATTTTCTTATTATACCGATCTTCTATTTATCGGCGCTTTCCAGGCAGCAGGAACACCTCACACAACACTCAAATACTCGACACGCATAATCAATAATCTCCTCACCAATGGTGCTCTTGCAGGCCTGGATACCACGACGCCAACAAAACTACCCTTTGCCGCTCTCAATAGCGGATCAACTTGAGAGAACCAGCTTGGTTACAACTCACGGAGCTTTGCTTTGCATATGACTGAAGTGGTTCTTTTTCTGATTACGACGAACATGTATTCGTATGGAGCAAAAGCAAGACGCGAAGTGGAGGATGAGGGGATATTTGTTCACTTCTAAGACGAACGCGCTGATGAACCAGCTGCTGTATTGATTTATACACGTTCGTAGTATACCCCAGATACAACTAATGCTCATGTAGCTTAGCAATCAATAACTATTGCTTTGATGATCTTGCCACGCATTGACTTGAATCAGAGAGGAGAATTACTCCCTACTGATATCTTTTATAAATATTGAAATTAAAAGTTTAGAAATCAATGCTGTAATGCATTGGCTCTGAGTGGTGAGTGGCCGCTGTGGGGAAGGCTTTTGGGTGATGCAAGGCCAAGGCTAGAGCTTTCTGCTGGTGCACCTTCACCTTCGACTTGACGCCACCACTTGCCCGCAGCCAAGCAGGACTTGTTCCTTGCATTACTCCGCACGGCGCGTCTCTCCATTCTCGAATCTCTGTCATTTTTATCTCGTCTTGTACAGCCAGGGAACAGCACACAGCATGGCCGATTCCGATGGCGAGTTTGTCGCCGACAATATGTCGGACGACCTCATGGACCACACCATCGAAGATGACGATCACGACCACCATGCCCCGGCGGGCGGGCGACCCTCACGATCTGGCGGCGCATCCGGCGGTGGGCGACCGAAGCGCAGCAAAAAGGACAGCGGCGGCAGCCGCAAGAAGAAGAAAAATACGGCGCAGGCGTGGGAGAAATCAAAGCGGACATGGGAGATGGACCTGCCCGAGGAGGGCGAGGACGGGACGCTGGACCTGACGACGCTCGAGGCGGAGAAGAGGCGGCGGCTGCGGCGCGACACGACGCCGCTGCAGCGCGGCATCATCCGGCACCTGATGCTGGTGCTCGAC
This sequence comes from Beauveria sp. NWAFU-1, assembly GCA_024472245.1. Lineage (NCBI taxonomy): Eukaryota > Fungi > Ascomycota > Sordariomycetes > Hypocreales > Cordycipitaceae > Beauveria > Beauveria sp. NWAFU-1. The sequence goes on from JANBXD010000007.1 coordinate 929,218, forward strand.
ATGTCGTTTGCCATGGCGGACAAGGACATGCTGCCCACACGGCACCGCCTGACGCTGCGCTACGCGGCCGCCTTTGTACGCGAGTTTTTCGAGCAGAATCCCATCTCCCAGCTGGGCATAGTCGGCATGCGCGACGGCGTGGCGGTGCGCGTAAGCGACCTGGGCGGTAACCCGGCTGAGCATCTCGAGCGGCTCAAAGCTCTCGAGGGCCAGGATCCGCAGGGGAACCCTAGCCTGCAGAATGCGCTGGAAATGTGCCGTGGCGCGCTCTTGTACGTCTTTTCCTGTTTTTGGAGGTGATCTGAAATATGCTAACAGGTAGCTACGCAGCCATGCACCGTCGCACGGCACCAGAGAGGTCCTCATCATCTACGGCGCGCTCCTGTCCAGCGACCCCGGCGACATCCACGACACAATGACGAGTCTCATCAGCGACCGGATCCGCGTTTCCATCGTCGGCCTGTCGGCGCACCTCTCGATTTGCGCGGAGCTGTGCTCGCGTACCAACGCGGGCGACACGTCGCAGTATAACGTCGTCATGGACGAGGTGCACTTCCGGGAGCTGTTCCTGGCCGCCACGACGCCGCCCGTCACGCGCACGCAGGAGCAGAGCACGGCCAGCCTTCTGATGATGGGTTTCCCCTCGCGGGTGCTCGCGCCCGGCGGCGCCGTGAGCTACTGCGCCTGCCACAACAAGCCCTGCCGCGAGGGCTTCCTATGCACGCGCTGTGGCAGCCGCGTCTGCCGCCTTCCCGCCGAGTGCCCCGCGTGCGGCCTGACGCTCATCCTCTCGACTCACCTGGCGCGCTCCTACCACCACCTCTTTCCGCTGCGCAACTGGGTCGAAGTGCCGTGGGCCGACGCCGCGCAGTCCGCGGCGTGCTTTGCCTGCCAGTGCCCCTTTTCCGCGCCGCCGCGGACGGTTGCGGGGGTCGTCAACGGAGAGAAGCATGCTGATACGCAGGAGAGCGGGCGCCGGCTGGCGGCAAAGGGTGTCAGTGAGAGCGGGCGGTATGCGTGCGAGGTGTGCGGGAACCACTTTTGCATCGACTGCGACGTGTACGCGCACGAGGTTATACACAACTGTCCCGGATGCCAGAGTAACGCGCAGCCGCCGCAGGAGGATGGTGCGCAAACGAATGGGCATGATACAAGCAATGGGCACACCAACGGCGCCATGGCCATTGATCCGTAACACGGCACCGTTGTGACGTGGGCCACTCAGTATAGAACGGCAAGAAACGGCATTCGCAAGAGTGTGTACATCTTGACTGGAGGGCGTTAAGCATTTAATCATGGTTTTTTTGAACGGGAGAAAAAGGCCAGGCAAGGCCACAGTACGCGTATGTCTTGGAGCTTGTAAATTTTATGGATTTGCACATTTTAGCATAGTAGCAGGCGCATACACGGGTGTAAAGCACAAGATCGTCAGTTTTCGAATGGAGTTTGATTAAATTCTTGGATTTTTTTCAAAATGTATTATTGTTCTTTATATAGCTCAAATAAAGAGACTTGAAAGGAGTCGGTGCTCATGAATCAGAGCAGTTGAAAACAAACCTAGCTATGTACCGTGCAAATGCCATACAAGTTTATATCATGAAGAAGCGTGCTAACAGTCAAATGAAAATCTTGCGTGCGAGAACCTTGCACCACTTTCGGCAACAAGGTCAGTTTGCAAAACAAAAGAAAGTGACGTAACCGAGTTACACGACAAGAAGGAAGGAAATCTTTGCGGTTTGTGGGGATGTTCCTGCAAGCAGCACTTGCTTTACAGGTTGCCACGCTCGGCCTGCTCACGCTCAATGGCCTCAAAGAGACTCTTGAAGTTGCCGGCGCCAAAGCCCTCAAAGTGGTTGCGCTGGATAATCTCAATGAAGACGGTAGGGCGATCCATGAGGGGCTTGGTGAAGAGCTGGAGCAGATAGCCGCCCTCGTCGTAGTCGATGAGGATGTTGAGGCGCTGAATGGTGTCGAGGTCCTCGCGCAGCTCCCACGCGCGCTTCTCCGTCTTGAGGCGGTGGCGCATGGTGTCGTAGTAGGTCTGCGGGACGTTGATGAAGTCGACGCCGCGGGCGCGCAGGGCGGTGACGGCGCCGATAATGTCCGGGGTGAGGAGGGCAATGTGCTGGACGCCCGGTCCGCTGTTGAAGACGACGTACTCTTCAATCTGCGACTTCTTCTTGCCGGGGGCGGGCTCGTTGATGGGCATCTTGACAAGGTTGTTGGGCGACGCCATGACGACCGAGGAGAGCGCGGAAAACTCGGTGCTGATTTGGTTGTCGTCGACGGACCAGAAGCGGTGGAAGGAGAGGGCCGTCTCGTAGAAATTGCAGGCGGCGTTCATCTCGTCCCAGTCTTGGTTACCGACGCAGTGGTCGATGCGGGCGAGCGGCACCGCCGGCGCGCTGACAATGCTGGTCGACGGCTTTCCGGCGCGGAACCCGGGCAGAAAGGTGCCCGTGTAGCCCGCGCGGTTGACGAGCGTGTGCGTCGTGTCGCCATACGTGCGAATCACCGCCGTCGTCACCGCACCGTGCTCATCGTCGGTAAATGTCCGCGGCGGCTGCACCGCCACAGCGCCGCCCCGGACCGCACTGTCATACACGGCAGCGACATTGTCCACTTCAAAGGCCACGTCCTTGACGGCGTCGCCGTGACGCTCCAGATGCGCGTACATGTCGGCGAGCAGCTGGTGGTCGTCGCCGGAAATGTTGGCCGCCTCGTCGGCGGGCAGGTGCGCGGCGGAGCGCAGCGGCGAGGTGAAGACGAAGCGCACGGCATTGTTGGAGACGACGTACGAGGCAAAGAAGCGCGAGCCCGTCTCGAGACCGCGGTAGGCCTCGACGTGGAAGCCAAACAGCGTCGTGTAGTACGAGGCGGCCTGCTTGGCGTTGCCCACCCACCAGGTGACGTGGTCGTAGCCGGTGAAGTTGCCGACGGGCGCGGCGGCGTCGGCGGGGCGGGAGAGAGTGGCGATGGCGGAGGGAGCCATGATGTGGGGATTACTTTTGCGGCAAAAGTGTTGAAGCGGTTGGTGATGGTGGTTGTTGGCTTATAAGGGTGTGCTTGATGGGGGTGGTGTGATGCCAAGCACTTGCAACTGTGAGAGTAAACAAGTTTTCTAGTCTGTTGGAGTAATGGGCATAGATGGACAAGATGAATGTACAGGGTTTTAGAGTACCAAGTGTCTTTAAAGAAAGCAGAAACAATCTAGTGTCGAAGAAGGGGGGGTCTCAGAAGTCTTATAAAAGCTCCTGGGGGGGGGTCATGGCAAGGTTCGCTCGGTCGGCTTAGCTGACTGGGGAGGAGAGAGAAAGCAAAATGTGTGTGTCAGGCTTATTTTCGAGAATCCTCATTCGTCTCCAAACATGCAGGCCCAGGTTTTTCTTTTCCACTGTATGTTCAAATGACGGCAGCGGCGGTCGCTGGATGCCTACTTTTCTGCCGCCGACCCGTGAAAGCCGCGCCGGAAATGCCCCGCGCCCTCCATACCCCGCGGCCGGTTGCGATTTGAGCCGCACACCTTTGGCTCATTCCGCACTGGTGGATGCTCATGTGACGGCTCTCGACGGCGAATCTGTAACAGCGCGTAACCAGCGATTCGAAATTGTCTTTTTTTTTTTTTTTCAACTAGTTACTCTTTTTCCAATGGGTATGTTTTATTTCCAACAACGGCATTTCTCCCCTGTTCAGAATTGATGTGTTGGTGGGGAAACAGCAACCCGTCCCTCCCCCCCGGGATCGAAATTGACAGTGTCTCAGTCGCATCTGCCAGGTTGTCTGGCTCATTTAACCAAAATCATTGATGCAACAAGTACTTTTCAAACTGTAAAACGTGAATTGATGTAATAGTTACTCGCCGTGGCCCCAATCGCCAACAACGTCACACCAACCGCTACCCATTTCGCAAAGCCGCCGCCGGGTGGCGGGCCCCATTTGCCGCAAATCTCGGGGAGGGGAGGCAAAAAAGAATGCGGAATTGGAGCGCGCCTAGAATAAAACCGCCGCTAGTTCAAAAGTGTTCAAGTTGAAAAGGCAAGGAGGAAAAAAGGAAAAAAAAAGGTCTGGCTCCGTTCAAAGCCGCTCCTTGCCGTCCCCAGTATTCTGGCCATCTGCCTTGAGTTGCGTCTCCACATTTGCCGCTTTTGGATCGTCGCCAGCTGGTGTAATTGTTTATGCAAGCCGCACCAGATATGGCGAAAACTGTTTGATGGCTTTTTTGGTTTTGGGCGAGAGAATTGTTGATGAGAAATGGACGCGGAATAGACTTTCCGCAGGCTGGGCCTAACCATCTAAGAAAATTCAAAGGTTTACCGATGCCGTGCCGCTGTACAAGGCCGCCCGCCTTTACAGCACCAACTAAAAGGTCATCATGAGTATTATAGAGAAAGACGGAGCACAGACACCGAAACGTGGAATTTCTAAAGATGTCGCACGAAATGACAGGGCAAATAGCAGTCGAATGTCGACTATGTTCCACACATCTCTTGTTCGCTTACGGATACAGATCGTAAGCATACCGTTGATAGGATGTGTCACCCTGACACTACCAGGATCATGCTCCTCTCGGATATACTGCTGAGGCACTCTACAAATGTCGAGTCTGGGAGACCTCAAATACATGAGAATGCTGAATTTTGAGCTCCCAGTCGTGGCGTGGGCGACATTTACACAAATGCATCAAGACTGTTGGGCGGCCGGCATGGCCTGGAGAGTATGCCGTCGTTAGCCGCAGGGCAGTTTCCTTGTAGTTGGCAACGGCATCAGTGATAACCACTTGTAATAACAGAGCCATTGAGTAATGTTGAACAAGTATCAAGGCCACGATGAAGGAAAACCAGTAGCTTTTATTTTAGCAAGCAAGCATAAAGAATCCTCCCCGTGGAAAACGCGGAATCGATTACACAGGTCGTCGCAGACTAAGCCCCGCGCCATGACGGAAGTGGTGGGGTGGCGTCCGGTTCAACGTGGTAAAGACTACACACCTCCGAAACGAGGAAACATATAATAAACGCATCAGCACACCCTACCCCGTCAAAGACATCCTGTAGCTCGAAACCCTCCAAGACAACGATACGTGAAACGTCAAAACGTCTTCCCGCTTGCATCACGTCCGCCCCCTCACCTGCCCGTCATGGCTGTCCACGTCGACCTCTCCCAGCGGGACATGAACGTCCTCGAAAAGATGCGCGACCCCGACTTCAACCCAGAAGCCAGCCTCGTGCTCGACGAGCGACTGCCGCGCGACCCGCACCTGACGGACCCGGATCTCTACGACGAGGTGTCGGCCCGCGAGCGCGCCATCATCCAGTCCCTGCAGGCGCTCGAGACGGAGCTCGCGCAGACGCAGGCCCCCGACAGCGACGAGCGCGCCGTCGCCGGCTACCGCTCCGCCATCACACAGCTCGGCGCCCTCGTCGCCGCGCACCCGCGGTACGCCAGCGCCCGCAACAACCGCGCGCAGGCCACGCGCCGCCTCTACGGCGACCTGATGCTGCTCGGCGTCACCACCGCCAGCAGCGCCGCCTCGATGCCGCTGCTGCCCGCGCCGGACCGCGCCGAAAAGCGCGCGGCGGCCGCGCTCGCGCTCGAGGACCTAGACGCCTCGGTCGCGCTGCTCACGCCCGAGCGGCTCGCGACGCCCATGGCCCCGACGGCGGCGCGCACGCTGTCGAGCGCGTTGACGCAGCGCGGCGCCGTCTATCTGCAGACGGGCAAGATGCTGGCCGCGGACCACCACCGCGCGCTCGACGTCGACCCCGGCCGTGGCGAGAGCGCATGGTCGGCGCATCGCTTCCAGGAGGCCGCGTCGCACGACCTCGCGCTGGGCGGCCGCTACGGCAACGAAATCGCAAAGAATCTTGCAGTGAGCGTCAACCCGACCGCGAAGCTGTGCGGCCAGATTGTCCGCGAGGCGATGCGCAAGGAGTACGGGCCTGGCTTCATGGGGCCCGAGGCCGAGGAGTAGAGAGCCATTCGCGATACGCCGCAGAAGCTGTTTCTCGGCTGAGAGTTTTCTTTGTTCGGTCTGGGTACTCATTGGGGGTATCAAGATCGTATTACTATACAGTAGCTACTAGCATTGGGAGGACATTATAATGGCGTTTTGGTGTCTGTTTTATGACGCTTCTTATGAGGCCGGCGCCGATTTGAGACCGAGTCGACTATAGCAAATGAGTCAGCATATATACAAATATGATAACTGAATTGACACTGTGAGTGATCGTACCGGAGTCCTGTTTGAATAGTTTGGCTCGTGCTGTAGCCCTTGGCCTCTTCCTCTCGGTTGATGCGCACGCCCGCCGCCGCCAAACCAATGACGACCGCAAAGATGGGATCGGCGACTTTTGAGATAATATATGTCGGCGCAGGCATATTGAGAACCAGCAGAGGCACCTCTGAATGAATCGGCTTAATAAGGGTGAGTGAGCTGTCGAGCGACAAAAGTCAGAGATGATATGATGACTAAGGAACCGTTTCCTATTGAAGCTCGAAATCACGTGCAGTCCTTACCACCTGCTGCACACTTTTGCTCGATGATTCACGTGACCGGGCACACTCGCTTGGGAAACAGCCCACAAACCCCAAAAAATTTACCAAGCCCAAATTTACTGTATCACGGCTTTTGTGTCCCGAAAGTGTGTTTCTGAAAAACCTCTGATCCCACACACCACAGCCCCCCCGCCCGACAAGATGAAGTTCCTCAAGGTCGGCCGTGTCGCCATCATCACCCGAGGCCGCTATGCCGGCAAGAAGGTACGACTATTTAATTTATTGGGAGACTCGCCGTTGCTGGGTTCGGAGGAGATTGGTCGCCGCCAAAAGTTGGACAGGGTCTTGAGAAAACGTTCAACGGAAACAATGAAGAGAGAAAGCTGCTACGACAATGCGCATACGAATTGACATCCGATTCCCGTTATTGATCATCCACCTGTGGTCGATTTGTCAAACATGCGATCGAGCTACGACCGGATAAGGTCTCTTGACACTGGCATCGATTGGAACGACGCCATACTGAATTCGAGCGCAAGAAGCCCTTGCGGTCACCGTTGCATTGCTGCGACGTTTCGGGACATGCGTCAGCACCGAATCTGATCGACTTGTTGCAACTTTGAATATCACGGCAGCTTCTCTCTTAATTTGGACCGCTGGACGCTTTTATTACACCTCAGACCCTGGCATGCGACATCCAACCCTTCCTCCACGCCGAACCCACGACTGCGATGCAAACTCCCCGCGCCGTCCGACCTTCCCCCATGCTAACCCTTTTCCTTTCAGGTCGTCATCATCCAGCCCGTTGACAACGGCAACAAGCCCCACCCCTTTGGCCACGCCGTCGTCGCCGGCATCGAGCGCTACCCCTCCAAGATCACCCGCCGCATGTCCAAGACTCGCCAGGAGAAGCGCTCCAAGGTCAAGCCCTTTATCAAGGTCATCAACTACAACCACCTGATGCCCACCCGCTACACCCTCGAGCTTGAGGGCCTCAAGGGCTCCGTCACCGCCGACACCTTCAAGGAGGTCTCGCAGCGCGAGGACGCCAAGAAGACGGTCAAGAAGGCCCTCGAAGACCGCTACACCAGCGGCAAGAACCGCTGGTTCTTCACCCCCTTGAGTAAGTGTTTATTTTTTTTCTATCCTCGCTTCACTCGACGTGGACGGAGAGAAAAGTAGGGATGTCGAGATGAGATCTCTTTTGCTGACCACGTGGATTCAGGATTTTGAGTCATACGGGATTTTTCCGTTATGGTCATGGGAGTTGGCGGGATGTAAAGAGCATTCGGATGGCACTTGAGGAACCCAGGGTTTTTCTTTTATAACGGGCTTCATGTGAAATTCGTCCAATTACAACACAAAAAAAATAAACGACACAAAAATTTTACGTACATCTCGCCTTGACGTTGTGATGATATGGTTTTGGCGGTGAATGAAATGGAGGTATAAAAGCAATGAGGGTTTTTTGTCTTCTTTCAGGGTTGATATGATTTTGGCGTCAATAGCAAATAAACATGGAAACCCATTTCTTTACACCACTCAAACGGTACTCGGTCTCTACACCACTGTGTACAGTTCTCAGTTGACGCAATAATTGAAATCCCAAATCATTTCTGCATTTCTATATGTATACTGTCCATTGCTCAACGCCGTTTAAAGAAATGAGAGCTAAACAATTTTTTGTCTCGGCAAGTTGCAGTTTGAATTTTAATTGCCTGCATTGCGGACTTTGCTGCTCTTGATCTTCGTAGTGCGTCGTGGCAAGCTGTCCTCGCGTCCTGCGCCTAGCTTGAATAATTATACATGGGTCAAGGTTTCAAAAGTTGACACTTTTCCTGCGCTGCGCTCCATTGGGTCGTTGAGCTTGCAGACTGTATACAAACGGTCCAGGACTACACCGCGAACTTGCTCCTAGACAAGTGGTACATCGTCTTTTTTTTGTGCATTGCGACCAACTCAGTTGGCATCAGTCTTGCCCATCTCACTAGTGACGTCGGCAACAAGCTCTCCAGAGTTGTATTTGGACGCGTATGAAGGGGCCAGGCCGCTGAACAAGAGGGCGACGGTGAAAAAGATCATGACAATGATGCTGAGCTTGCGCAGAATAGGCTTGCGAGCACCAAACTCGGCCCATTGGCGAGAAGCCTCACCAGCATAACCCTTGAGCTGGTCGTAGCCGAGCTTATAGTAGACCATGCCGCCGAGAGCAATCGAGTAACCAAAGAACTGCAGGGGTGTAACGGGCGTGCCCCAGATCATCATGGAGGCGACGACGAGCAGAATATCCTTGAAGACACCGCAGAGGGTCAGGACGACAGCGGATGTCTTGCCAATCTAAGTAAAAAGTGTAAGCAAAGAATACGGCGCAGGTGCAGAGATGGAACTTACAAGGAAGACAACAGAGACATTGAGCATAAAGGCGCAAAGACCGTTGAGGAAAAAGGTAAAGAGACCGACATGGTAGACCTCGGCCATGCTGACCTTGGGAATCTCCCAGAACAAAGCAACGAGGCCATTCATAGCAGCACAGACAGGAGCAAAGTAGTAGAGGGAGACGAGAGGGTCCATCTTGAAGTCGGCAGAGCTCAGAAGACGCTGGACCATGGTGAGACGAAGTGCCTCGAAGAGAATACCAGCCATCTGAAAGAGAAAGCCGACAAGAACAAAGTCAACTTCACCAAACGAGGCAATGATGACACCGACAACGATGGCGGAAACGTTGAAGAACTGCTTGATGTTGGGCTGCGAGACACCCAGGCACCAGCCAGCGAGAAGGACAGCGACGGGCGTGGTAGCCTTGAGCATCTGAATAAAGGCAACGGACAGGTAGAGGTAGGTCAGATTACCGCAGATCAAGCTCAGACTGAAGAAAAGACCGATAGGGACGACGGCGCGGAGGTAGACGCGGCCAGTCATCTTGACATTTTTGCGACCATCGAGGACGGTCGTCCAACGGGCGAGGGCCTGGGTGACGACAGTAGCAAAGACCAAGTGGTAGGTGGTTAGGATAACGGGGTAGCCTGCGGATGTATTAGTTTCGGTATACGAGTGTCGCAAAAGACGTCGCGATCGAGTGGACACGTACGGAACTTGAGGGTATCTAGAATCCACTTGTTGAAGAGGATGACGGAGGAAGAGAAGCCAATCCAAACGCTTGAACGAGTTAGTTACTTGCGTTGGGTCTTCTCAGACTATGCGAGCAGAATGCAGCGCGCAAGATGGACCTACAGGACATAGAGAGCCGGGTGGATGCCGCCGGTAGCAGGCTGAGGTTTCTCCGAGGCAGGGTTGACGTTAGGGAGAACTGGCGCGGCGTTGCGAGGCGCATCGCCAGACACGCGCTCCTTGTCTTCGATAGACATGGCGGGTATGTACTGTAGTATGGAGAACGGAATTGAGTGTGCAAGACGGCCGAGCAGTGGCAGATATCGTTATTGTGCGATGCTGGGTATCGTGAAGCTGTTGGCCGCTGACGCAACTCAAGGGGGGCGAGACAACGGGCACGGATGGAGGAGCAGTGCAAACGATGGAGACTAGTAGAGAGCGGTTTTGGACGGAAAGCAGATTAGAAGAATAAAAGGAGAAGCTGAAGGGTTCCTATGATAGGAACACAAAGAGAAGGAATGAAGAGAAGAGAGACGAGACGCGCTGCAGAGGGAAAAAAAAGTTTGGGGAATAAGGCCTTGGCGAGGAGGATGAAGTCGTGGGGGTGGGAGGACGGGGGAGCGGCGGGAGAAAAAACTAACGTTGCAGTTGATTAGCGGAAGATTAGGTGAAGCGAGAGCGGCGTGGAGCGCCACAAGTACCTTCAACTGGGTACCTAAGTAAAGTGAGACTGATTTTTGAACTGATTTGACGACTTGTCGCCTCTCAGGCTCTCAACAGCAGCCTACCTGATGCCCTCTCAGGCAGAGTTTACAGGGAGCGGAAAGCTTCAGCTGAGGGGCTACAGTGGGTTGGCGGGCATGCTTAGCGGGCCGAGCGCTGGGTCTCTGGATCAGTCCTGGAAAGACACCTTCTTTCAAGTGCCTATTTCCATTGCAGTGAGCTGTTTTCTCTATATTGACTCTCGATTCTCACTCTATATTGATCATTCACCCATCTTTTGAATTTCAAGGTATTCACACAGCTTCATTTGGTGCGTAGCTGTGGTCAAGAAGACGGCATCGATAATCGACGAGTCTCTCTTTGGTTGGGAACTGGGAACTTCCATTGGAATAGGCGGTCGAATGTACCTACCTAAAAATAAATAATAAACGGGAGTTAGCGACTGGCAGAACTCACTAGTGGCAGACTTTGCGCTAGACTTTGGCGGTTGGCAAGGTATGCAACTTCAATTTACGCAAGCATTCATCATCATCTTTGGGGCGCAGCATGATAAGAAGATGGTCATTTTTACATTTCCTTGAATCACAACTGACTTCCATAGTCATCTTTCAGGTCCAGCTTTCGTGTTGCATACTATGCTTCTATTTTTTCAGCTTTTTCTTGCATCTCGTGTATCTGGCCCGAAGCGACGGCAAACACTAATTACTCGGCAATGCTGTGTACAAAGACGAATGTCCACCCCACCACCCTTACTGCTCGCATCCGAAGTATATCACAGTCATCACAGCCATCACACACACTGTCCGTCATCCCTCAACTCTCTGATGGGTTGCACAGTTTGCTGCTTTGCCCCTGAAAGTGATAGTCGGCGGGTCGAGCCACTGACGCGTAAGAGGCGGCGATCGTCTGTCGAGGTAGAGTGGGCTGTGGCTGGACGCTTGTGCATGATACCGGTATCAATATCAAACCGCGCAACATCAGTAACATGTTTCCTGCTTGTCGTCTGCGCCCTTTGATTTTTTTTGGGGGCCAGCCAGCGTTGATTGAAACGAACAAGCCACCGAACCGTTTTTCTTTCTCCCGTAGCTACCTCCATCTAGTTTGATGTAGGGTTCTAGACCAGACACGACTTGTGCTGTTTGAAAATTCCAAGACAGGGGTCGTTATGGCGGGGTGCCGGGAGGGAATTTAGCCATCCGCTACTGAGCGGGGCCGCCCACCGGGCCACTGCAGCACTAGCACCTCAGATAAGCGCTTCTCAGCGAATCAAACCAGACACGTTGGTTGTCGGAAATGGCATCTAGTCAACTTGAAAACCGTGCTGATGTTGAAAGATGCTCGTAATTTCACCTCTTGCAACATTGGATGGGTTGGTCACCCTTGGTCACCTCCTTTTTCTTTATTTTCTTTCCTATCTCAGCCACTACGGATAGGTACGGATAGCATACGCCCGTTCCAGCTACGGCACCTGCATAATGCTTGGCTCTAGCCGCGCCGCATGCTATTCTTGTGAATTCATGCCCGTGTTTCGTCATCTAGACTCGTCTTTTTTACGACCCCTTCTTTCGCGGGAACAAGAAATTGAGGAGCCAACCGGCGACTTGCCACGAGGCTGACTAGCCGCATCGACTGATGCACTTCGTATCGCGCGAGGCTGTGGGCCGGAGCTGGGATAGCGTCAAAAGCCAAGTAGAAAGCTTGGCATCCCGCCCGTGGTCTACTTCGCATCTGAACGAAACGGTTCATGCACATATATATACCATGTTCTTATATAATAGATCTCCGACAATGACTCCGGCAAAGGCTGGACCCGTCACGACGCCTCTCAGCCCGAAAGGGCAGGTCTCAAAAACCCAAAACTGAAAAAAAGGGACGATTCATCAACATGAAAACGGATAGCACGTGTTAATACTGGTATAACTTTATCCTTCATGAATCAGGTTCTCCGGCCTAGAATCAGTATCATGTCAAAATCTCACATAATTAGCAGTCGCTTCTTCCTGTATAGCTCGCATTGATACCCTTGGCTTGTCTTTGGCTGTAGCCTTCTTGCTTTCGTCGCCCATTCTTTTTGCGGTCGTACGTCATGTCTCGATGCCATGTTGTCCTCCATTCCAGCGTTGGTCCGAGTGAAGACGCAATTCATGCTTGCTTTGGCTTGTCAAGCTGGTGCAACGCCGACGGGGAATGAACGGTGTCTGTTGTTTCAGAATTGTGGCTACTTATCCAAGGGCCAACCCACATTGCCATGCTGTGCCTGCCAGAAAGATTGAGTGGCACAGCGGCACAGTGAGTGGCAAGTGAATTTCGGCCATAAAAACTAGCGCCGATCTTACGACAGGCGCGAGAAATTGAAAATGCCTATTTGTTTGGCTGCCGCACGAGAAGAGATTTTGGCGAGCAAATGCAGAGCCATCAAGGGCCATCCGCATATCGGCACAAGGATCGCCTGTCTGGCGTGTCTGGCAGCTGGCAAGCTGGGTGTTGGTTGATTGTTGAGTTTTTGGAGAATTTGATATTGACCTCCTTGTATTCACGTGCAATTCTACTAATCGTGTCGTCAAGATCAGCCAAGTTAATATAACTGAGCACGCGTTACTAGTAATGATAGTCAGGGACTTGGTAGATCGAGTAAGCTAATAAGTAATCATTGGCCAATAGCTGGCAAAGCAGAGTGCCGTGTGGTCCGGCATGACGGATGCGGTGCACAACAACTGTCAGCTTATCACACTTGAGACGAGGGACATGTTTTGCAAGTTCCGAATGTTGTTATGGTGGATTGGGGGAAATTGCGGTAATAAAGGCTCCCGCTAGATTGGACATCTTGAGGCGCAGATTGTGAGCTTGCTCACCACAGATCTGCAGGAACTTGGCAGCCACTCCAGCCAGTGATGACCTAGAAAACAAGATGCACGTGGTACTACTGTAGCATTGCAGCAAAAACCAGCCAGGCTTGTTTCTGGCTTGTATAACCTGCCCCTCGCGTGCACTTCTTCACATGTAATACAGATGGCTTGAACTACCCTGCAATGGCATATATCGTACCGATTCGTACGGCATAGCAGCGATGGGGGCAAGCCATAGGATCAAACCTGACCCTCCCGAGAGGTGTGGTAATATGGGCCTTCGAGATTATCCTGACGTTGCGGAATTTGGTGTGTCATTGAGGATTCTTTGGCGGTTCTTTCTGCGTGGTGACATTGAGCGCGGATCCAAATTAGCAGCGCCTAAGCAAGGTGGCATTGGCCGCCTGTTTCATTAAACAACAGAAGCTGTGTGACTGAGCGGCCAGACACGCCAACATCATGCTATGCCAACATTTCAGAAAGTCAAGCAATCAACAAGCTGTCGAGTCCGGAATTCTGCCTGACACGTTCCGCAAAGTTCCCCCAGCTTCAAAAGATCGACGCCCATCAGGTACCTATCAAGCCTGAAGTCATCAAGTGGGGCAAACTAGACTACACCCCCTAAGCCATTAATTTTAGCGTCCAAGACCAGTCGGGTAGGCTCCATTTCAATTTTCAGGGCACTTAAAAAGAGGTTTGAGAGTTTCTCAGGGGACAATGGCAGAAAAAAAAAGGGTTGGTCGCGCTTCTGGCCAAGCTTCTGTGTACCACTTCCGCCTCCCTCACCGTCTGCAGTGTTGGAGACATTCTTTTCCTTTCATAATACCACCTTCTGCTTATCTGACACTGCTTTTCTCGTCTGCGCTGCGCGTTGCATTTTCGTATTTCTTCCAGCTCCCGTCCAATCTTCACAACTGTTCAAACTTGGCACGCTTCCCCCACCGTTACAATGGGCGCCCACCAGTAGGTAGCTTCACCGTTTCCCACCCCCGCAAATCGCCTGCGCCAACGAACAGACATTGCTCGACGTCGGCCCAAGAATACGAGCTCTGCAGTACTGACAAACGTTATCATGCAGACACGTTGATGTTCTCGTTATTGGCATGGGACCTACTGGTCTCGGTGCCGCCAAGCGTCTGCACCAGATCGTGAGTCGCTGCCCCTCCATCCCACGCAAACGAGCTTTCCCATGCTAACAAGCCACAGAACGGTCCCTCATGGCTGATTGTTGACTCTGGTGACAAGGCCGGTGGTCTTGCCAGTACAGATGTTACTCCTGAAGGCTTCGTAAGTCTTATCCTGAGCTCGTCGTCACACAATTGGATTCTGTCTCGCTGACTATGCTCGTAGCTCTACGACGTTGGCGGCCACGTCATCTTCTCCCACTACAAGTACTTTGACGACTGCATCGACGAGGCTCTGCCCAAGGACGACGACTGGTACACTCATCAGCGCATCTCGTATGTCCGTTACAAGGGCCTGTGGGTTCCGTACCCTTTCCAGAACAACATTTCCATGCTGGCCAAGGAGGACCAGGTCAAGGCTATCGAAGGCCTCATTGACGCCTCGCTCGAGGCCCGCGTTGCCACTGGCAAGCCCAAGGACTTTGACGAGTGGATTCTGCGCTCCATGGGCAGCGGTCTTGCCGACATGTTTATGCGTCCCTACAACTACAAGGTCTGGGCTGTTCCCACCACCAAGGTAAGCCACACCTCCCCGCCGCGCAGCTCTAGGCATGAGCTTTGACTGACTGAGTCTTCTCTAGATGCAATGCGAGTGGCTTGGTGAGCGTGTCGCTGCCCCCGACGTGAAGCTCGTCACCAGCAACGCCATTCTGGGCAAGGTCGCTGGCAACTGGGGCCCCAATGCCACCTTTCGCTTCCCTGCCCGCGACGGCACCGGCGGTATCTGGATCGCCGTCGCCGACACCATCCCCAAGGAGAAGAAGCGCTTCGGTGCCCAGGGTGAAGTGACCAAGGTCGACGCCGACAAGAAGACTGTCAGCTTCAAGGACGGCTCCACCGTCAGCTACAACAAGCTCATCAACACCATGGCCGTTGACGACCTGGTACAGAAGATGGGCAACCAAGAGCTCATCAGCTTGTCCAAGGGACTGTACTACTCTTCTACCAACGTCATTGGTGTTGGTATCCGCGGCGCCCGCCCTGAGCGTATCGGTGACAAGTGCTGGGTAAGTTTGCACCCTCGCCGAGAAATAGCCAACTCGACGTGTTGACGCTGACATGACAATAGCTGTACTTCCCCGAGGACGACAGCCCCTTCTATCGCGCGACCATTTTCTCCAACTACTCCCCCTATAACCAGCCAGAGGACAAGGTCAAGCTGCCCACTCTGTACCTGGCCAACGGCGACAAGGCCGCCTCGTCGGAGGCCAAGGAGGGTCCCTACTGGTCCATTATGCTCGAGGTTTCCGAATCTACAATGAAGCCCGTCAACCAGGAAACGCTGCTCAAGGACTGCATCCAGGGTCTCATCAATACGGATATGATTCGCCCAGAGGACGAGATTGTTTCCACCTACGTGCGCCGCTTCGATCACGGCTACCCGACGCCGAGCCTGGAGCGTGAGGGTGTCTTGAAAGAACTTCTCCCCAAGCTGGAGGCTCAGGACATTCTGTCGCGCGGTCGCTTCGGCAGCTGGCGCTACGAGGTTGGCAACCAGGACCACTCCTTCATGCTGGGCGTGGAGGCTGTTGATGCTGTCCACAACGGCGCGGTTGAGCTGACTCTCAACCACCCCAACTTTGTCAACACGCGCAAGAATACGGAGAGACGCCTTGCGCAGTCGTTTGACTATAGCAAGTCCAACGGCCTGCCTTTACGCAACTAAGTGGGCGACAAGATGAAGGACGGTGGAGTGATATTTACGCTCAGACGGAATGGATGTGAATTCGAATCAAGGGTTGCTATATATAGAGCCTCTTGGGTTGATATATGAGACGAAAAGAAAAGGTAGAATAATCTAATAGACGTCGCATATTGCGGGATGGAAACCGATATCTCCTTGCTGTGTGCTGCCTCACCCGATGAATGGTTCAGCTACATGACCATTTAAATACTGTGATTGGTGACGACACATGGAATGAGTTTGGGCGTGCATGGCATTGACGAGCAGCTGGCAGGGAAGGTCGCCGAAGAAGTTGGGCAGTCGGTAGTATGCAAGGATGGTTGGTCCCCGGTACTGGCAGGCTGACCAAATTGACGTGGTATTGGGCTAAAGGCCTGCATAAGTCGTGCATGAAAAAGGATAAAGCTCCGATAGTTTATTGTTCCTGCCCACTTAGGTTGCCATGCTGGCCATCGCACCGATCTGCAGCGGCCAGATCTTTATTTGAACGGAGGGCGCTTTGTGGGAAGCGGTCAGAGAAGTGCATATGACCAGAAAAGCTGCAGAGTAGAGCCAAGATGCAGGGTTGTTGTGTGCCTGGCCACGAGGAAGAGGAACGGCGACGGTAAACGACTCGGCCAGCCTAGGCTGTGGGTAGCTATTTAGAAGCTAAATACTCGGAGAGCCAAGATTTCATTGTGTACATGTTATCTAGTTACTTGAAGCTTTGCCATTTTGGTTGTTGTCGCAAGGTGGGGGGAGATGAAGAGGGGACGGAGAAGAGGGGGGGAAAGGGGAAAGGAGGGGAAGGAAATGGAGCAAGCCATGAGCGAGTATTCAGAAAATGAGGAGAGGAAGACAGAGTCAACAATGGGAGTGTGTGGGATATTTAGATGGATCAATCAGCAAATCCATTTCATATTAAGATGTATTGGTTGTGAGTGTTAGAGAGGGTGAGAGGGTTTCGTCTCACAGCTGGTGAATTCATTCAGGTTGCCAATAATAACTGTACTAAAGTTCAACTACCTAGCTAGCACCCTGCATTTTGCATGCGGACGCGCAGAAAAGAAGCGCCAGGGACATGCAGAGTGGGCGGGCGTGCAGCGACTCCACTGGCTCGCTTCACCAAAACAAGTACTGTAGGTGTGTAGGTACGTAGTAGCAGTACGAGCCCGGTCAGTGAGTGGGCGCAGACGACTCTACTGCAGCTGCTGAATCGTGACTTTCCCAAATCATGGCTCAGACTAACGCCGTGGCTAAAAGGTAGATGCCACCCGTAACCTCACTTGTCGCTGATCAAAGCCAGCCTTGCCTGGCCTGCGAAGAACAATATGTGGCGTACTGCAAAGCCCCACAGCAGCCCACAGTTCAACTTGTCCAAGTAACAAGGTGAACGGCCCAGCAAACTGCGCACGCATCTGGCTTTGCTTGCCACGGCCGCTGCCCAAGGGGAAAAGGCAAAAAGGTCTGGTTTATGTATTAAGTACTACGCATGGAATGGCGAGTCATACTCTTCCTTCTTTTACTTGCTAGGCAAAGCTATTTTTAATTTGTGTTTGAATGACATTTTAATGATGATGACACTCGGGGGGAGGGTTTGACTGTTTTCTTCGTAAACCGTGCCTTGTAGTCTACGCCCCGGAAGTAGTTACAGGCAGTTGGCGCCTTCGGGTTGCTCACTGACTTTTACCAGGAAAGAATTGGCACGGCGCGGTGCGCAGTAAGGATTAAAAAAGATTGAGCAGACTCATCAGTATAACAGATGCTTGGTAGTACTTCTGGGTTTTAATCTTGGAGATTGCCAGAGCGAGGGTCGTGTTGAGCTCTGCCGGAGACAAGTACAGGTCGTCATTGATAGAGAATTCATCGGCTAGCCAGCATTGCATATGTGTGTTGGTTTTTCGCTGCGCAATATTGGCAGGTTGCTGGCGGGGCTCTCGGCGCGGCAAGTTGGAGGAAGACATTGCTTTGCAGTTTGCGGCTGGCGAATTGTGGCGAGAGATTCAAAATTCAACGGAAGAAGCAAGTACGAAAGTGGCCTGGTTAGACGCAGAGCAGAGGGTACTACTTGTAATAGTTCGTAATAGAAAAGTATTATTTGCAGGAAAGTTTGCTAGGCCGTCAAGCTGTCACGATGGCAAAGCGTGCAAGCTGGTCCAACAGGCGGCGACCACCCGCCACCAACTCGCTTGGCGCAGTGAAGTGAGGCGATCCATCCCGGGGTTGCAGTAATAAACCTTTGCAGATGCGCGACAGGTAATACGAAGTACATCAGTAATTAGTCTCAACCAACAGCCAGTCATTCAACAGCCAATCTTGATTAACAGTTAACCAGCAGCTAGTTAATTTAATCTACCGGCTGCTGATTGACCGGCTGCGGATTGACTGGCTGCTGATTGACTGGCTGCTGATTGACTGGCTGCTGATTGACTGGCTGCTGGTTGACTGGCTGCTGTTGATTGACTGGCTGCTGAAGCATTATGTACCTGCATCCCGCATCTCTCGCTCGATCAGGTTTGGTTTCTTTTCACTTGCCTGTTTCACTAACAACCAACACCAATCAATGGTGACAATTAAGTGAGCCTGAATGAATTATAAACGCATATAAACGGACCTGACCGCTTCACATAAAGAGGCATAATGTACTCCGTAAACGAGCATAGCTCACAATGCTCTTCTCTTGTCATCTCAGATCAACTTCCTTCGTCACCATCTTCACTGCGCACTTGTAGCATCATGGCTGTACAGAAGGAAAAATTGCCCGCCACGCCTGGCGAATGGAATAAGTTAGCAAAACAACACCAGGTCTAAAGCACTGTTATCCACAAGTTTCCGGACCCCGCATCGGGCTCCGTGATGAGGCCCGATCTCTCACGCACGTTGTGGTGAGAGATTCTAAGAGGGAGTTTATCCTCTTCGCCACGGCCACCCCTCTCCTCAACTCAATCAGGGACATGCTCAGATACCTCCGCCTCATATGGCGTCATGGATGGTTGTTCAGCTACACGCCCGACGGCCCCATCCTCGCGTCAGAATTCTTCAACAATGAACACTGACTCTCGGCCCATGGGCAAGGTACTCTACCAGGCCCTCCCCCTCATCACCATTGAACGCGCGACGTAACATGGCGCCGACAAAGATACCAACCTGAGCGGCTTCAACGAAGTGGAGATGTAGCGTCGTCAGGCCTTCGACGACGCCATCAACAACAATTTCAAGCCCTCTTCACCCTCAACCCCGGTCTACTCATGCAATATGGCAGGGAGACCGATTGGGACGTTGACACAGCCACCCAGTATATCAAGCCAAACCCCAGGTTGATCAGCAGCAGGCGAACCATGATCACGTCTCTCACGCTCGAACTCATGGAGGACAAGATTCCCGTCATCCCCGGCGGCACCAACGCGCCGCTCACCATCAAGACGGCCCACCTGGTCCCCTCCGTCCGCTGACGGAGAATGGCAGACGTATCTCAGTTCAATCAAGCAAGTCTATGCCGGTCCTTTCCTGCAGCGGTCTCTTTTGTACAGGCGTTTGCGGGTTTCACAGGATTTGGGCGAGATTTTCTTGACAGTGGCTTCGCTCAGCGACGACTATGTCAAGTACGCTCAGCGCTTGGTGATGCTAACATCTGCTCGGATTTTGTCTTCTAGGGGAAACTCGCCTAAAAATAACTCTAGGAAGTAAGTTAAAGCTGCCTACCTCTAGGTACCTAGGTAGGTAGCAGCCTGCGTGCCTATCAGAGGCTCTAAAGCGCTAAAGCCTGCCTGCCTGCCTACAGATACCCTACCAGCAGCACCTGCTCGCGCCTCAAAAGACTTTAAAAAAGGCACCGAAAGAAACCTATGGAGAGGCCATGAAGTAGTCGTCAACTGAGGAAAATTTCTCTGCAGGTACAAAAGGAGTACTTGGAAGGCTGGTGCGGCGCGGCTACCTTCTGTTGCTGGATATTCGAAATCTGTTGTTGATTTAACAGCCCACTGCAGCCCTCCAAAAGCATGGCGCACGGCGCACTGCAAAGACCCACAGCAGCCCAGTCTACGCTCTCCACTCTCCACTGTCCAACTGTCCAAGTAACAAGGTGAGGTGGCCCAGCAAAATGCGCACGCATCTTTGCCCCAGCCGCTGCCCACTTGCTTCTTCTCCTCAAATGTGTGCTGATCGTGCCAGCAAAAAAAGCCTAGCACATTTTGTAACTAGAGACAAATATCAAAACTCGTAACCGCTTCCGGACCGCCTCACGCAAGGTAGTATTGTGTGAACGCGTTCTTTTTCTTGCAATTTTTTCTCTTGCTCTTCTCCCGCCACGGTCCCGCCGCGGCAAAACGTCTACCGTCCCGCGACGAATCGGCGCCCGCTCTGTGTCTTACCCTACCACAATCGCCGAGGTACCGCCTCAGACGCATACTCTGGGCCGCTCTGCGAGGTACCTGCCTCTGTTACGCTATTACCTGCAACCTGCCTTGTGAATATTCTTATTGCGCGCTGCTTGCTTCTTGCTCTTGGTCCGACCTTGCAGATTCTGTCCCTGTGCCCTGCTGCAAGTGACGTATTCGGCCGTTTCGCTTCTCTCCCACACACCGCGCGCCGTTGAGTTGAGCAAAAGCCATTTTCACTCGCCGTCAACCGCCGTCAACCGTCGCCGCATCCGATTCCGACCATGCTGCCCGCCCAGTTATATTCTCCGTTCGATTGATTTGCCCGCCCCCGACGCCCTTTCCTCCTTCCACCCACTTCGGCCTCCTCCGCCGTTCAACGTCCTTTGTTGGGCCCTTCCGCCCCCCCTTCTCTCCTCTACACGTCCTTCGCTTTTGGTCTTGCCAGGCTCCTAGCACGCCAATTTCACCCGCAGCGACACCCGCCAGCGCGGCCGCTCCGGTTGCGCGCCGCCCGCCATCATGGTCGGTGCCGGTGTCGTGACAGAGGAGGCCCTTGACCCCCCTCCGCCTCCCCCACGTCTTTTTGAGCGCCTGCGCCAGATTGCCGGTTATACCTGGGACGAATCTATTCACCCTATTCACTCGACATACGACTACTGGTAAGTCTTCTGCAGGCTCTTCCTCGTTGCCCACCGCCTCGATCCTGCCGCCCCATGGCGGCTCCCCGTCCTGTCTTGGGTTCCTTCTGGCCGCTGCCCTTGTGTTCCCCTCTTCTAATCATGTTTCGTGCTGTAGGTACGTTTTTGGGACTCGACTTGTGCCACAGGCCCCGACACCTTCCACCTCGTCGCATCACACACCGAGCTCTACACTGCCAGGCAAGCTGCGGCCCTCCACCTCGGATCATGGCGGCCAACAAACCCCGACATATACCCACGACGGCGACCCCCTCCCCTCGCCTTCCAGCTTCCCGCCCCCGCCCTCTACCGCCTCCTCTACCTCTGCTACCGAGTCCTCCTACGCCGAAGAGCCCATCGTCGCCCGCATATCCTACCATACCGTCCGCGAGGAGCGCGCTTTTCAAATTAGCAAAACCTTCTTGGCCAAGGCCGATCCCCACGCCCATCACATCGTTAAGCCCATCGATCTCATAAGGCTGCCACCTACCTCGGGCGACCGTGGTGCCCTGGTCGTCGCCGTCTGCCACCGTCTCGGCCCCAACTACCTCTTTGATGTGCTCGACATGGGCCCCGCCCTCTACAGGGCACGCAAGGATGGCGAGTCCTTTCACTCTTACTCCGAATTCGAAGCTGTGCCCAAGCAGGCCATTAGCTTGGAAAGCTTTCTTGATTTTGCTATAGGGGCCGCAGAGTGCCTTGAGATCCTCCACCATCACCACGGTATGATCCACGGCGAGATTCGTGGCGATGCCTTCCACTTCAACGCCGAGACGGGCCGTGTTCGAATTGTGTCTTTTGGCTCGGGCCTGCGATCTTTTGAGCATGGCCTGACTAGTACCGGCTGGTCGACTCTGTCCAAGGAAATAGGCGCCAAAAATAAGCTCCTCTACATAAGCCCTGAGCAGACGGGTCGCATGCCCGCTGAGCCCGATAGCCGCACCGACATCTACTCCCTCGGCGTGCTATTTTGGACTTTACTCGCCCGACAGCCTGTATTTAGCGGCGACAGTCCCCTCGACATCGTCCAGGGCGTTTTGAACAAGAAAATTCCCAACGTCACCACTATTCACATGGGCGTCCCTGACATCATTGGACGCATCATCCAAAGGTGTACTGCCAAAAATGTGGCTGACCGCTACCTCTCCGCCAGTGGATTGCGCCACGATTTACTCTTGGTGCAGGAGTATCTTGGTAAAGGAGATGTACAGGCTCTTGCTGACATGCAGCTTGGTACCAACGACGTAGCGTCTTTTTTCCTTCTGCCCACGGTCATGATTGGCAGAGACAAGGAGAGGAATGAGCTGCTTCGTGTCATTGACCGCGTATCCAGAAGTCACTCAATACAGGCCGTGGGCCCCCATCCTAAATCTTCTGACGGCTCTAGCTTCCTCAACGACGTTCTTCTCGCCGATGACGCCTCTAGTGAAGGCGCTAGTTCCATTGGTGACGGCCACACCCGCCGAAGCGGCTCATTCACCCATGCCTCCATTAGCGACCAAAAGACGTTCAAGGCCAGCTTTCAGTCCTCGCTGCCGGCCGATTCGCACAATTCCGACAGTGCCTCCACCTCACACTCGACCAACACCGTCCCAGCGCCTCGCATTACCCGTCGCTGGGAGCGTCATCAGTCCATGTCAAACGACACTCACTCGGCTGCCGATAGCTCTGCCTATGACGGAAGCCGTCACGGTGGTGTGGATTCTGGGGCGTCCACCTTGTCTCGACATCTCGGTACGGCCAAATTCAGGCGTAGAGGTCAATGCGAAGTCGTTGTCATTGAGAGCGCTGGTGGCATGGGCAAGAGTTGCTTGATACAATCTGTACTGCCTGATATTCGCAGACGTGGATATTGTGCCACGGCGAAATTCGACTCGGCCAGAAGAGCTGCACACGGTCCTCTCATTAAGCTCCTGTCCTCGCTCTTTAAGCAAGTCTGGGGTGAGAGAAACACAGACACGCCGTTCCACCAGGCGCTGAAGCAGTACGTCCGCCCCGTCTGGCCCACGCTGCATAAAATTCTGGGTCTGCCCGAGTTTCTACTAGGCCCGGCAGATACCGTAGCATCTCGTACCATTTCGTTGTCGCAAAATCCGGCGCTACGAAATACCAATCGTGGTGGCAAGCGCAGAGGCTCCTCACCAGGTATATCGCCCAGCCCCTCCGCTGGCGGCCCCAGTATTGCCTCCCAGACGGCCCATGAGTTTTTGCGTGCTGGTGTCTCGACAAAGACGAAACGATTCGTCAACACCTTTCTCGACGTTTTGCGCGTCTTCACACACTACAAGCTTATATGCTTCTGCTTGGAGGACCTCAACTTTGCTGATGAAGAGTCTCTGGAGCTCATTTCACAAATCATCTCCTCGCGTATGCGAATGGTCATTATACTCACGCATCGGCCTGAAGAACTCTCAGCCGACAAGATGCAGAGCGTAGTGTCACCCCCCGAGGTTCAAGAACTGCCCAAGAGCAGTCGGCCAACCGTAACAAAGCTGAGATTGGCCCCATTGACGGAAGCTGAGGTCTTGAAATATGTCGCCACCACACTGGCCAGACCAACCGACGACATACTGTCACTCGCCATGGTCATCCAGTCCAAGACGGCTGGCAATCCGTTTTATATACGAGAAATGCTCAGCATATGTAACCGCAAGCGATGCATTTGGTACAACTATAGCGACTCGCAATGGCACTATGACTTGGGCAAGATATTTGCCCAGTTTCAAGGCGAAAAAGACTTTGACGTGCTCGACACCGATTTCATTACCCGACGACTCAACGAACTGCCTGCCGCCGCACGCGCCGTCCTTGCCTGGGCTGCTCTCATTGGAAGCTCATTTTCTTTTGGACTTATTTGCCGTTTGATGAGTGGCGAGTTCGACTTTGACGACGGAACTACACTTTGCACTCTCGACTCCCCAATGCAAAGTAAATATACAGAAGGCGAGGCTATTGAGGGCCTGCAGGCGGCTGTACAAGCCTACATTCTCGTGCAGAGTGAGAATGAAGATCGATTTCGATTCGCACACGACCGCTATATACAAGCCTCTTCGGGCCTGAAAGAATGCAACGAGCAAAAAATGCACTTCATTATTGCGCAAACGCTAATGAAATATTATGCTGATGAACCAAAGGAACGGACTGGAGCTGCTAGGCACATTTGCAAGGCGGTCCCCTTGATCAAGGCGCGCGTCCCAGAACGAGAGCATTTCCGCAAACTTCTCACAGAATGCGCCCAAGATGCCGTCGAAAATGGAGCCCGACCAACGGCTTCCAAATACTATAGCAAGGCACTCCAATTGCTGCAGCCCAATCCATGGGAGTCGGAAGATACCGATGTCAGCTATGACGAAACTCTTCGATTATACCTGCGCACGGCCGAATGCTATCTCTACATGAGCAAGCTATCCAAGGCCAACGATTTACTGACCATCATCTTCGCCAACGCCAAAACACCGTTGGACAAGGCCCCGGCCTACATCTTGCAGTCCCGCATCTTCGCGCAAAACGGCAACTCAATGGCTGCTCTGATTTCACTAAAAGATTGCATGTCTACGATTGGTGTCGAAGTGGAACGAGAGCCAACATATGAAGCGTGCGATGAAAAGTTTGGGGCGCTGGCGAAAAAGATCAAGTCGATGGACCGCATCAAAATCACAACTGCCCAGCAGAGCTACGACCAGGTCATGACGTCAGTTGGCGCCGTGTTGTCTGAATGTCTGAGTGCTGCCTGGTGGAGCGACTGCTTGGAGTACTACTATCTCACACTGGTCATGCTTGATACCCATCTCACTCGGGGGGCATTCCCGCAGTCTGGCATGGCATTCCTGAACATGGGGGTCATAGCTCTCTGTCGCTTTTCTATGGCAGAGTTTGCAGTTGAGCTCGGTATCATGTCCCAGGATCTGCTCTACGATGGGCGCGATATGTTTTCTATTGCTCGCGGTCAAATGCTTCATACATTTTTTCTTGCGCATATTCATTGCTCCTTGCCGCTCGCCGTGGCGCAAACTGAAGACGCCGTCGAATTGGCTTCCGTGGGAGGGGATCGAATGTCGACTATTCTCAGCTATGGACTTACTGCTCATGCCAAATTCTTTGCGAGCGAGAATCTTGACGACCTGGAGAGCTACTGCCAATTTGCATGCGAAGAGATTCCTACCTGGTTGTCTGATACAAGAGGTGGTGTCATGATTGTGGCTATTCGCCAAACATGCCGCGCTCTTCAAGGCAAGACTCGCGTGGACGATGCTCTCGACATCATGTCTGATGACCAGCATAACGGCCCTCGATATAAAAAATGGCTCATGACGCAGGAGCAAGAGAGCAATCGTGCCATTCTTCTGTACGAAAGTGTTGAGCTGGTCAATCTATTCTTATACGGGCACTATGAAAGAGCAGTTGAAATAGGCAGAAAGTGCTTCAATCACCTGAATGCCATTTGGTCTGCGCGCAACAGCAGACTCATTGTGCTGTTCTACGGTTTGGCCCGGGCTGGACAACTTTTAAGACAGATGCAAGATCCGCGTTCGCCCACGGCCAACTTTTCAGCGCAGACACAGGAGATTGTCAAGGAAATGCAGGGTTTCGTTGACAAGATTAAGCAGTGGTCAGCAGTGTCAGACGTCAACTATCTCTGTTGGTCGCGGCTGCTAGAGGCACAGGTGGTGGAGCTGGTTGGAGATCATGGCGAATCGGTGCAGCATTATGAAGAGGCACTTGACCATGCCAGTGAGCATGGATTCGTCTTTGAAGAGGCGCTGGGCAATTATCTCATGGCTGGCTTCTTCCTTCGCCGGCGTGCGAGACGATCCGCACGATCCGCCCTGCTCGAAACCGTCGGGCTCTATCGTCAGCTGGGTGCTACTGGAGTAGCCAGAGCCATTGAGGAAGAGCACTCTTTGCTGCTTCGCGGACCTACGCGAAGCCACCAGACAGCCGACGCCGCAATCCAGACAGATTTTGTGTCGGACGCCACGTCGGACCAGTATCCTCACGCGGATGGAGAGGACGACCACGAGCTTTCGCGAGTCAACTCTCATACTCTTATGCAGGCCAAAGGCGACAGGATAGGAGCCTGGCGCGGTTCCATGACTATGCAAAACGACGATGTGTCGGGACTCCCCACTCTCGACATGATTGACCTGCATGCCATTCTGGTTTCTTCCCAGGTCATCTCATCCGTCTTGCAGGTTGATGAGCTGCTCAAGACTATGTGTGATGTCATTCTGCAGACTTGCGGCGGCTCGGCGACTCTGGCGGCTATTGTAGTGCAGGACCCTGATGGAGACGGCAATTCGTGGTGCATTGCTGCCAGCGGTGATCCCGAAAAAGGCGCGTCTGCACACAATCCGGGACTTCCACTTGCCGCAAACTCAATAATTGCGGACAACGTCGTGCTGTACTGCACGCGTTTCCGCGAAGCTGTTTTCATCCCGGACCTCAGCGTTGATGAGCGTGTAGGCAACGTCAACGACACGTGGCTGCAAAAGAACCCACTTGGAAGATCCATCATTGCCATTCCCATTACGCACGGCGACAAGCCACTTCTTGGTGTTTTATATATGGAGGGTGAGCCTCGATCATTTACAGATCGCAATGTTACTGTGCTCCAGCTATTGGTCAACCAACTGGCCATCAGTTATTCCAACGCCCATACTATGAAGAATCTCGAAAAAGTGTCAGCAGAAAACCGGCTGATGGTGTCTGTCCAACGCCAGGCGCTGGAAAAGGCAATCGAGGCGGAAACCAAGGCCAAAAATGCAGAAGCCGAGGCCAACCGCAACGTCAAACTCGCAGAAGAGGCGGCCAAGGCAAAGTCCATTTTTCTGGCCAACGTGTCACACGAGCTTCGCACGCCACTCAACGGTGTCATTGGCAACTCTGAGCTGCTCCGGGATAGTGACTTGAACAGAGAGCAGCTGGAGATGGCCGACTCGATTCGAGTGTCTGCTGATCTTCTTCTGACCGTCATCAACGACATTCTCGACTTTTCCAAGATGGAGGCGGACAAGATGAAGCTCTACATCATCGCCTTTAATCCTGAAGAAATGGTTCGCGAGGTCGTCCGTGCTGTATCGTACAGCAACCGTGAGAAGACGTCCAAGAAGAATGTCAAGATTATCCAAGATATCAACTTGCCATCGATGCTGATTTATGGAGATCCGATTCGCCTCCACCAAGTTCTGGGTAATCTGATTGGCAACAGCTTGAAGTTTACAGAAGATGGTTCCATCACGATTGGAGCTCGCTTAGACTCGGAAACGGCCAAGAGTGCAACTCTTACCTTTTGGGTACGGGACACGGGCATCGGCATCCAGCCACAGCAGCTCGCCAAGCTATTCCAGCCGTTTAGTCAAGCTGATGCTGGAACGGCGAGAAAGTATGGAGGCAGCGGTCTCGGGTTGAGCATTTGCAAGTCTCTGATTGAGGTGATGATGAAGGGCAAAATCCGGTTGGACAGTGAAGAGACGGTTGGCACAACAGCCTGGTTTACAGTCGTCTTTGAGAAGACGGAGGCGGATGTTTCGGCTGGCGATGCGCTGGCCAAATCGTCGCCGCCGATTGATCGATACTCGGGCCTGCCGCCGAGTTTCGAGCGGGCCATTGTTTCGCATCCGCCGATGAATCTATCTAAGCTCGCAACCGAAGATATCCGCATCTGCATTGCTGAAGACAACCCAATCAATCAAAAGATTGCTATTCAGTATGTGAAGCGACTGGGCTACTGCAACGTTGTGGCGTATGAAAACGGCATGAAGGCGATTGAGGGTCTACGCGCCAAGGCAAAGGACGGGCAGCCGTACCACATTATCCTCATGGATGTCATGATGCCCGTCTTGGATGGATACGAAGCTACGAAGCTCATTCGCAAGGACCCTATTGAGGCTGTTCGAAAAATCCTCGTCATTGCCATGACGGCTTCGGCCATTCAGGGCGATAGAGAAAAGTGTCTGGCGGCGGGCATGAATGACTACCTTGCCAAGCCGGTGCGCGCCGACGTTTTGAGGCGGAAGCTGGACGCCTATGTTAATGCGCCAGATCATGCATTCCCAACACCGTCGCCCAGCCCGCTGGAATTCTCGCAAGCCGAGTATGACGCGAGAGTCAAGATGATGGCGGAATCTGGCAGCGAGCAGACATTGAGCCGCCAAGGCTTGCGGACGGACGCCAGCATGGACCCGATGGAGGAGGGCGCTGTATTTAACCAGCCGCTCAACTCGGAGGGGCTGCACGCGTGCGACAGCCCCATTTTCGGCTCTTCGACGCCGTCATTTCCGTTGCGCAGCCGGTCCGCCCACAGCTCGATCTCGACGAATCCGAGTTTATCAAATCTGTCCAGCGACAAGAAAGAGGGCAGCGGCGGGCGGGCAAGTGCCGATGACAATGGAAAGACGACGGCAGCAGACAAAAATGGCACCTTGACGAATGGCCAGAGGGACAGTTGATGGGCTGCCTAACAACCAAGACTTCTATGAGCATGCGGAAATGTTGGAGCCGCAGAGGTTGTTTCTAATGTGTATCCATACCCGATTCTCTTGTTCTCTATGGGCATTTGTTCTGCTTTTCATTCATCTTTAGCGAAAGTTGGCTTACTCGTATTACTTTTTTGCTTTTCTTATCCCATTTCCTTGGATTAGAATTGGCGTTGATAGCATATGGTCATGATACGAAGGGGAAAGGGAAACGAGAGCGGGACTTTTGGTTTATCAAAGCATTTTCTTTTATTTTATGAATTTATTTCTTGATTACTCTTTGCCACTTTTCCCTAGAGTTCTGGATTATGAGGCTAAAACGGGTGTATGTAATTCGTTGCTTGCACGAGGGCAGATTTCTCGGGCATGAAACGAAGCTATAGACAATGGAGCTCGTGAACCTAGACACCTTTCGTAATTAAACTGCGATTTGTGCCTCTGTCAAGTGCTTTGTAAAGTGAGAGAAGATTTTTCTTCTAAAATAATTTATAGACTATGAAACGTTTCCATAAAAAGCCTTTGCATTCGCATCACAGCACAGGAAAAACCCAATGACGGGAAAAAAGACCTGGACCAAGGCTTTGTGACTGTTGCAAATCACTGTCTGCAGCAGTAGACCTTTGTACCGCTCCAGCAATTCATCCTCCATCGCTGCTCCAGACGCCAGCCATACGGGCACTTGCCCGCACAGAAAGGTGCCGTGCCGTACCACAGGCAGGCCTCGTCGGCGAAATAATCCTTTCCGGCGACTGGTGTAGTGGCGCCGGAAGAGGCAGCGTCGGCCGGGTCGTCTTTCGGGACAACTTGTGTCAGTCTTAGCCCAGGAACACGTTTTGGCCAGCTGATATGATGCAGAATCTCATGAAAGAGGCTTACCAACCGCTGCGACTGCGGCCGCAGAAACCAGAGCGAGGATGAACTTGTAATGCATGGCGTATTTGGTAATCAATGGACAATGTATGTTTATTATTAGTGCGAGTAATGGGTTTGCGTTGTTGGAAAGGTAGCAAAGCCCGAGAAAAGCGGCTTTATATAACCTGGCGGAAACGGCTACAAGGGTCCAAGACCAAGTCTCACTTGTCTCTGACCCTCCTTCTAGAAGTAGCAGTGTGGTGACCTGGAGGCTGAATGGATTATCATCGTATATCTGCCCATGCAACGCCACAGACGTTCAGCTACCCCATGCTTGTCTTGGGACGGTGGCGTTTCCAAGGGTCCTGTTCTGGAGCGATTGCCCGCGACACACTACCAAACTACTCTTGCAGCATGGACTGCGTATATTAACGAGGATGCAATGATCAAGAAGCGATCTCGACAGGTTAGTCCTTTGCGCCCATGTCTTGGATGCTGGTTTTCGGATCGTCGCTTGCTTTAGCGCGCACAGAAAAGGTCATCGGCGATTCTCTCACAGACAACTCTACCGAAAGGTGACGATGCTTTTGGTACCCCCCTTGGGGGAGCAAGCATATCTCAGATCTTGGGCGACGGCTGAAGACTTGAAGGCTGAAAGCTGAAATACGCAACTGCACGGCAGTCGGCCATGTCGTACAGAAATGTCTCTGTTATGGTGTAGTCACAGCCAGCGCTGCCATTGGAGCCTGCCAGACACGGTCATCCGGCAGATATCGGTCTTGGAGCTATCGATGCATTCAGATGGTTCTTTCTTTAGCCAGTAGAAATCGCAGAACGATATCAAATGTTGGATCTTGGCATCGAGATTCAGGACAAACCTCTAGGTAAAAGCTATCCTACTCAGTACACAGTAATAGTGTATAACATGGGCATTGATTCATGACGTGCATTTGCCACAACCAGTGGACATATCGGGAAGTGGCATTGTCGGAGTGGTATTCCGGATGAAGTGTTCTGCTTGCCTCCCGGCACGAGGCGGTACGACTTACACGACATGTTTGCCAGATGCACTATATTCCTGTCGCGGAGGATAACCGAGATGTAAGCAATAAATGATCAAGTGCCTAGAAAACGGGCCGGCATCTTTGTCTCGTGTGCACAGATTTCTGAAATATAATATCGGTCGCGGCTGGCATACCTTTGTGGCCAAGCAATACAAGCTTTACCAAAAGCTGAAAGTTCGACAGCCAGAATGGCACATGACACTTGAATGATGGCGAGCTTTCATGCGGGAAAATGCCACTTTCTGCACGGTAGTAACAGCAAGCGCCGTCATAGACAGCGTGTCAACAGAGCCGGCTTGGCAGAAGCTGCTTGCACACTGTGATTCAGCTTCATAATATATTCCTACTCGGACGTCTCTATGACCGCCGTCAACATTAGGTGGAAGACGGCGGTCACGCACCCCAAAGCAGCGAAACCGATTATTTGTCGCGTTTCAATACCATCTTCTGTTGTCAACAGATTTCCTGTCAACAGATTGCCCGCAGAGAAACAACTTGATTGTTGTTGCCTTGCCTTTAACATGAAGGGATTCCCACGTCGGACGCTGGTAGAAGTAGTAGTCGCAGTATTCCTCCGCTTGCTTGAACCTACAAGAGTATTCAGAATACATGTAAATATTACAATGAGCTCCTTTTCTAAGAAAAGGAAATAACAGGTTACAAAGGCTAAAAAATTCTTACTTGTTTGATAATTCCCACTTGAGCATATGAACAATTACCTTGCATGATTAGGCGCCTTAGGCTGACCACCTATGCTATATATACCTGAAAAAGAGGATCTGGGTATTATAATAGAATCTGGTGGACATGGAGGAAATGTGGCGGCTGCAGGAGATAACGCCATGGATGGAGGCGCGCGGGCGAGCGGGCGCACAGCGATGGCCTGGATTTCTGAAATGCCGCCATCGTGAATGGAAATGGAATCTGACATGTGGAATTTGCGATTTACGAAGCGATAATGGCCAATGACGCAAGTCTTTCAAAAATAGCCGGCATACTCGTAAGCGCCTGACAGGGCCGAAGGGACGGACGACCTGCTGGAGTAGAATGGGCAAGGCAAGCCCCTCCCTCACTCCTGCGCTGCTAGGCCAGTCAGCGAATACCTAATAAGTCTTGATGGGTGGCCTTTATTTCCATCTTTTCCCATAGCCTTGGTCTTTGCATTAATCAAGAATTGCTTAATTTTCATACATCATTTGCGATTGTATTATTCCGGTTTCCTCATCAGATTCACCCAAATTCACAATCATCATTTGCTTTGCCGCCTCATCACGCCCATGTCGATAACCCCGCCATGGCCAACACCACCTGCAGGTACCCGGGCGCCTCATCGTGTCTCGGTCCACAGCCTTCCCAATGAGCTACTTGCCTGTGTCCTCTCCCAGCTTGACGCCTCGTCGTCTATTGAGAAACGCTTCCGCGACGACGCCTCCACCATCATTGACGCCTATTACGCCGCGCGCGGAGACCGCCCCTCGCGCCGGCACCCGCTCAAGTCGCTGTCACTCGTCAGTCGAAGATGGCGCGCTGCCGCGCTGCCGTATTTATTTCGCCATGTGCTCTGGACCTTTCGTCGATTGGAGGAGCCAGCAGCAGCCGCGGCGGCGGCTTTGGGTGCGAGGGAGGGTTTTGAGGTGCTGGCGTTTCTGAAAGAGCATAGCCTCGGGGCGGCGGTGGACAGCGTCACGCTGTACGTGCCGTGCCCGGAGCACTTGATTGACGACCCGACCGAAGTCGTGGGACGCTTCGGCCTGGTGCCAAGTGCCACTTTGGCAGAGACGACAACGACAATGCAAGGCGCGGAGGGTGTCGAGGGGGGAGAGGGGGATGCGGAGAGCGTCGTGTCCTCGGAGACGGCGAGCCTGGTGCTGGCCGATGCCAACAGGCATGCCACGTGGCCGAATACCTGGTTCTGGGACTTGCTCTTCAGCGTGGTCGATCCGCTACGCGTGAGCATCCTGGCGGCGCCGGTGGTGCTGGCGACGATGCTCAGCCGCAAAGTGTATACGCGCTGCCAGCCGCTCATGATGACGCGGTACCATCTCCTCTCCGTCTCGCGCGCGGAACGAAGCAGTCTGCCTATGGCATTAGAAGGCGAAGACGACGACGACGACGCGGACGATGGCAAGGGCCCGGCGGAACCGACGGCGACGACGACGGACCCCCACATCCCAATGTGCGCCAACCTGCCCTGCGAGCTCTTTTCCCGCCGCCGCTGGACCGGGCTACTCGCCAACGAAGGCTCCTCCGTCTCCATCTACAAGACCGATGCCTACGGGCAGACGCCACCCTCGCCGCTCCTCAGCCTGCTCGCCTCGCACGACCCCGCCACCCGGCGGTTCCTGCAGCGCCATCTCCACCGCTTCGCCTACGTCGCCATCATGCCTATGGCCACGCACTTCCAGGCCATGCTCACTGCGCTCGCCCGCCTCGCGCCGCACCGTCTCGCCGAGCTCTTTGTCCAGATCATGCCGCGCGGCGTCGACCTGGACCACCTCCGCTACCGCCCCGACGACGCCGGCGCGCGCTTCGAGGGCCTCGAGATAGAGGACCTCGTTATGGAGCGCGACGCCGTCTACAGCATGCTCTTTACGGCCATCTTTCTCCCCGGCCCGCGGCCAGAGTGGGAGCCGCTCCGCGTTTTCAAGACGGGCGACGCCGACGTTGATACGGTGGCGTGGGCGGAGGCCGTCGAGACGACGCGTGCGAGCACCTCGAGCTGGTACGTGGCGGAGCGCGGGCTCTTTGTGCGGGACCTGGCGCGGGAGGAGGCGAGGCGGAGAAGACAGACGAGCTCAAATGCTGTCATGTCGTCGCCTTCTGGGGCGCTGTGAATGACTGATGGTTGACGACTTGGCTTGTGACGAGGTGGGGTGAGGTTGGGCACTTTCATGAATGGGGCGTTTGCATCACACTTTTAGCAGGGCTTCGAATTCAGAATGATACATGTCAAACAAAAGATTCGGGCACGTCGTGCCGCATGCATTCGGGTGTGACCCCCCTCTCCCCCGGTTTCTATAAAAGCTGTCCAGCCTCGACGGGCGTCTACTTGTGATACGCCATTGTGTTTCCCCAACCCCAAATATGCAAAATTTGATCCAAAAATAAGAACATGTACGTTGTACACGACGGACATGTAGGGACATGTAGTAAGTAATGCAAACAAAGACGAAAAACAGAGAAAAAGGGAGAAAAAAAAAGGAAGATATATGAACCGCCTGTTAGAACAAGATGCAGTAAGAACAACGGAAATTAAGAGTGAATAAAGACCAAGCGCCACTTTATACATCGCTTTCGCTCAAATTACCGCCCTCGTCGTCGCTATCCGTCAGGTCGACGGCCAGCTTCTGCGCCTCGTGCTCCGTCATCTCGCGGTAGGTGCTCCAGCTGAGGGCCAGAAAGGCGAGCACAATCATGGCGCCGCCGAGGGTAGCGGCGCCGCTGAGCGGTTGGCCGGTGAGGGCCCAGTCGGCGAGGGCGACGATGAAGATGGTGAGGAGGGCGGCGACGGAGGAGAGCACGGGCGAGGTGAGCGAGATGAGGACGAGAAAGGAGCCGCTGAAGATGGCGTTGCAGAGCACGGCGAGGAGCACGAGGCGGCCGGTGGCGGCGTCGGGCAGCGCAAACTTTTCCCAGCCGAGGGAGTTGAGGACGGGGATGGGAATCCAGAGAACGAGGAGCGTGAAGAGGCCGATGAGAGAGCCAAAGGTGTTGGCAAAGATCATGCCGCGGCCGGGGGAGACGCCGTCGGGCGGGCAGGCGAGGCGCTTGTAGAGCACCTCGTAGAGGCCGTAGAGAACGGATCCGAAGCCAATGACCATGTTGCCGAGGAAGCGGCTTTCGGCGCTGGCGTCGGGGCCGGAGCTGGACGTGCCGGCTTGGTCACCGGCGGCGGGTGTACCGCCGCCGCCGCCGGTGTCGCCGTATGCGACGACGAGGACGCCGACAATGGCGATGAGGACGGCGACGGACTTGTCGAGGCGCAGGGGCTCGCGCAGCAGGGGCACGGAAAAGGCGTAGGCGAAGAAGGCGGAGCAGTTGTAAATGGCCGTGAGGTCCGAGGGCGTCGTCATGCTAACGGCAATGTACCAGCTGAGCCCGGCGACGGTGAGGGCCGTGGTGACGAGGGCGGTGACGCGGAGCATGTAGCGGGCGGAGCGGGCACTGTAGCTCAGCGTGGTGCCAAAGACGTCGAGGGTCTGCATCTCGACCATGAGGGCCGTCGTCTTGAGCAGCTGCTTGTGGCGGCGCCAAAACACGGGCCAGGGCTGGTCGAGGCGCTGCAGGCGCAGAATCAGCAGCTGCGCGGGCCACAGCACGATCCAGGAGCTGTGGGTAAAGTACATCATGCAGTAGGCCTTGTCCCAGCCGAGGTCGTGCTGGATGTGCGCGCTCAGCTCCGTCTGCAGGCAAAAGGCGACGAGGGAGACGACGAGGAAGAAGAAGGCGTAGGTGTACTTTTTGCGCGCGGCCTGCTCGGCGGCGAAGCCGCGCGGGGAGCGCGAGCGCATGGCCGTGGAGCGCCGCGAGAGGGCCGGCCGGGGGGCGAGGGCGGGCACGGCGGCGGCGCGGCCTGGAGAGAGGGTGCCGTTGTTGTTGTGGTGGCTATTGGGGCGGCCGCGCTCGGCGGCGTCGTCATTGTCGGCGGCAGCGGTTTCGGGCTTGGAGAGCAGAGGCGTGCCGTAGACGCCCTGGTTTGGTCGCGGCATGGCTGCGGAAGGGAAGAAAAAATGTTGGGAGAATGGAGAGTGTCGAAGGGACGGTGGGAAGGGAACGAGAGTTGGTCGGTCGGTCAGGG
The DNA here is from genome assembly GCA_024472245.1 of Beauveria sp. NWAFU-1. Classification (NCBI taxonomy): domain Eukaryota; kingdom Fungi; phylum Ascomycota; class Sordariomycetes; order Hypocreales; family Cordycipitaceae; genus Beauveria; species Beauveria sp. NWAFU-1. The sequence goes on from JANBXD010000007.1 coordinate 964,479, forward strand.
CATGGAGGCACGCGAGCAAGAGAGCAATGGTCCGAATTCTGTTGCTAAAGCTACTCCATGAGCCTGATGAATTGGGCGATTGAAGAAAACGGAGCTTCCGCAATGGGAGTCGCCGATTTGTCGTGGATCGGGAGGAAGCGTTCGCCTGGCATGTATGGTGTGAAAACGGGGGAAGAGCTTCTAATGCGAACCACGTATGAGTTGCAAGAATGCAGTAGGTGGGATCCAAGTATCGGGGCCCGGTCCGGAGTGGAAAGTCGGTGGCAGGATGGGAATTGAAGGGGACAAGAAGGAGAGAAAAGATCGTGAATGAAGGGGGAAGGAAGAAGGGCGTTGGGCGATGTGGCTCGTATTGGCGGCCCGTTTGGGGGACGTTGGCTAGCGACGACGGCGGCAGGCCAGCTGAGAAGAGACGGCTGAAGCCACTGAAACGTCACTGAATCAAAAACCCACTGTAGAAGGGGGGGGGGCGCGATGAAGAAGAAGGGTCCAAGTGTGGGTGGCAGAAGCCAACGCTGGGGGTGCCGCAGTTACAGTGAATGAAAATTAACAATACACAAAGGAATTGTGAGATGTCTACTGGATGTGGTAGTTTTTTTTTCTTTTGACATTGTCAGAATATTCATTTCTGATCTTCTGACTGCACAAGGCGGCCAAACAAAGGATACAGTGATGGTACGTACACCCTTGTACCTCTCTAGGTGCCAGTACCAACGGTATGGAAGTTGCCATACTGGAGCATCTTGAGAAGAAGAGCGGGGAACATGATTATAGGGCCTTTTAAGAGGGTTAAAGGAATCGCCCGCTTGTTTGACCCCGCTACAAGCGCCAAAAGGTGAAAAGACAAACTGCCTGCCGACCAGCGGAGTCTGGCAAGGCCGTACCCAATACCTTGGTAGGGACATGGCTACGTAGGTAGTGGTTCCAGCGTGCTTTGCGGCCGCATTGCCAAGCGCAGCACATGCGCGTCACTGGTCAGCTCACAGCCTCAGTTTATCTCTAGGTCACACGCACAAGTCATCTGCACGGCGCCCGTTTTGATTAAGCATAACTAGACGTCTGCATTCTTTCCCCTCACATTGTTCGACCAGGTCATTTACAAAATTCTTGCAGGGTCTGCATCTTGGACACCATCCGCATGTGCCAAACGCCACGACCAGTCGCAACACTGCTCACTTGCATCGCAGCAGCATAATGCGCGCCCTCCTCGATCCGCACCCCTAAAACGCGACTCCTCTCAACCTACCTCTCCAACTACTTGGCACCCGGCGCAAACAGCACCCGCTTCGTATCATACCCGTACTCTAGCTTCCCGTGCCAGTACGGCGCCGCATCCTGCTTGGCCGCCTCCCACGCCCGGTCCAGCGCCTCGACAACGTCTTGCGGCAGCGGGCCCTTTTCGATGCTGTCCAGGTTGCTCTCGAGCTGCTCGACGCTCGACACGCCGAGGATGATACCGTCGTTGCCGCCGTCGGCGCCGACCATGTTCAGCTTCGAGTGGTGCGCCGTCCACCGCAGCGCCGTCTCAATCAGCGTCAGCCCGTGCTTGTCGACGGCCGCCTCCTCGGCAATCTGCAGCGCGCGAAACACGCCGTCCTTGAAGTAGCGGTCGCGGTAGCGGCCGCCCTGCACGCTCGCCTCGTCCGAAAAGCGGCCGCTCTCCGGTACCGCGTCCTTGGACTTGATCTTGCCGGAAAAGAGCCCGCCGGCGAGCGGGTTGTAGACGACAATGTCGAGGCCGTAGCGGCGGCACGCGACAAACAGCTCCTGCTCAATGTGCCGCGTGATGCAGTTGTACATGCCCTGGTACACGGTCGGACGCACCCAGCCGTTGTACTTGCACGTCAGCACCACCTCGGCCACCTCGTGCGCTGCAAAGTTGCTCAAGCCCAGCTGCACAAACTTGCCCGCCTTGTGCAGCTCGTTGAGCGCCTCGAGCGTCTCGGCAAACGGGGTGCTGCGGTCGGGGCAGTGAAGGTAGAGGATCTGTTAACCGACATATTAGTACTCTGCTGGTACTTTTTGACAAGCCTCACTCACATCAACGCAATCAGTGCCCAGCTCCGCCAGGCTCTTTTCCACCGACGCAACCACGGCCTGCGCGTTGTTGGCCCCCGGCTTGTGCGGGTACTCGACCTTTGTCGCCAGCGTGAAGCCGCGGTCCTTCCACCCGGCCTCGCGGGTAAAGGCCTCTTGCGCGCCGTCAATGTAGATGCGCGCCGTGTCAATCTCGTCGTAGCCCCGCGCCCGTAGCACGTCGAGCGCCTTGCCTAGCGTCGCCACGTCGGTGATGCGCGCCCCAGCCTCCTTGCTCGGGCCAAACGTCATGAGGCCCAGGATGACCCTGGGCTTGATGCGAGTCGGGACAATGAGAGGCATTGCTGTTTCTGCTTTTAGATATATTTCTGTCTTTGTCGGTGATGTATGTGTAGTTGCGGGTGGCGAGCTGGCCCCGGACTAGCTCTGCTCTGGTGCGGGGGAGCTTGGCTGGCCCGCCATGTCGGCATCGGTTTGCGGAGGTGCTTCCGCCGCGACGGCGCCGTTGCCCGTTCTCTTATCCCCCCAGCTCCCAACATCCACCACTAGAGGCTTCATGACGCATCGTGTAAAAACCAGCAACATCGAACCACGAGAAGAATACTGCGCATAGCATTCAGAGTGGTAGACATGCGACGGCATCCAACGGAAATGCGTCTACTTTCATGTACGATGAGGATTATCGGATCGGGGAGCAAGCGAGCGCACGTCAAAGTCGAAGAGCCCAGCAGGAGATACTTTCATGTCTCACCGAGGAGGGCAGATATTGTTAATGGCCGCAAATTCAACCGTGCATCTCGCGCCATGTCTATGAGTCCGTACGTACAGCGTACCTAGGTATGTGGGTGAATGGCTTGTCTGAGCGGCATACTGTGCAGTGCATTAGTGGCCATTTGGCAACTCTGCGAATCATGACCAAGAAGAATAATCAGTTTTGAAAAGTCTCCGTCACTCAGCAGGCAAAGGCACAGGGACTACTGCAAAAAAAAAAAAAAAATGTATATATATATATATACCGAGAATTGGGATCGCCGCTTTCCCTAATTAATGCTGCAGCATGCACAGCACTCTACTCCGACGCATCGGAAGGGACTCGTCTTTTGGGGAACGTCTATTACGCAAAAGTCCCTCAACAAAAGCTAGTTAGCGCTGCATTTAGATTACTGCCGGGTCAATGGATTGTATTTGGCTTCGAGTATCCGTGCTTTGAGGGGGGGGAATGAAAAATCTTCCCTGCGCGTGCAGGACAATCGGTGAGTTGGCGGCAGACGCCTGCCCACCTGAGTCAAGCGCCACAGTGTCGCATAAACGAACAGATGATTACTCGGTACATGTGTACGAATATCATTAGTTGAGTGCGAGGTCGGTGGTTCGGGGGTGCCGACGGACGCATCTCTCTTTCGCATTACCGCGGCTCAACAGATTGAAGGAGCCAAGACCTCTTTGCGAAATTTCGTGGATGCCAGTGCAAGTAGGTACTCTGCGAGCATGGGCGGCAAGCAAAGGGAAACGAGAATAGACCAAAGCGGAACGGTGGGTGTGCTAGTTTAGGCGCTTGGGATTGATCGCTGGGGTGGAGAAAGAGGAGAAAGACGGCATCAATAGCGCGGGCAGACTACCTGTTATTATTAACCCTAATTATCAGCTGGTTGACAGCAAGCTCAATAGGAGTGGGCAGGCAAAGGGTGCTGGGGCGTCATGACATGCAAATATTGGTGTCCAGTCCGGACAGGTGTGACAGGCAACTCACCCGATATTGGCTGCACGCGCGCAGATGGGGACCGGCCGCGTCGAGGCGGACCAGAGTTGCGCCGTCGTGCATGTTGTATTTTCCTGATTCATGAGCTGATGAGACCGAGCAAAGATCGAGACGGACGCCCTGGCGTAAGCAGCCATCGTGCTGAATAGCAAGATACGGAGTACGAGGTGAAGGATCACCTGCCATCACATCCGATTTCCATTTCATTTCAGCCCTTTCTCAAGAACTGTGTAATTACTCCTGTGGGAATGTCCATAAAAGGCTCTCCCCCGCGCCAACTCGGAGAATTCAGCCACAGCCGGCGGGGTCCGGCGCGAAGCCAAATGAGCCAATGGCGCCTCGGCGACTGTCGCTCGATCCTATATACAGGCAATGAAAGAATCGACAGCATCCGGAATCGCTAAAAAAAAAAAAAAAAAAAACTCACACGGATGGCAAAGGCGCTTGTTTGTCTGCTGGCAGCCGCTACACAAATTTCAGAGCAGACTGTTGTATTCATCAATCAACCCTGAGCGCAATACTCCGTACCCAAGCGGATAACTCGAGATTCCCAGCGGCCACGCGGTTCAGCTGTCGACGATGAAAACTGGGCTGGGCCGTGCATGGGGGAGCCTTGTCGTGGCTCGCTGGGGTTAGCCACACTCTTTCTGCCACTCGTTCCCGTTCCCCCCAATCCCCGCGTTGCCCCCGTTGTGGTGACGACTTGTTTGGTTGGTTAGTTGATGGAAAAGCGGTCATCACCTCCCTGTGTCGTTGAACTCGCACTCGCTATTAATAGTGTCCGCCGGCTCCAGCTCTCTGCAGCTAATTATAATCAAGCTTGACTCGGCTGCGGCTGGATGGGGGAATGATGGAGTCTGGTCTAGAGAAATCTGCCCACGTACTGTAGACTGGGCGGACCGTAACCCCCACTGTCCTTTTGCTCGATGCAGCAGACAAGCTGCCCATTAAAGCAACCTCCCCCCCCCCCTCCAAAATTTATACAACACACGCACACACACACAACTTGTCCAGAGGCCGGCCAGTCCTTGCGCACCCGGGACGTTGTCCTTTCCGATGCATGCGCGCGTGCGAGCTTGCTCATTGTGATCCGAAGCCCACCTGCATCTTGGCATCCACGATCGGCTGCGCAGCATGGCGTCGACCGCGGCGCATCGGTCGGCGGCCGAGGCCTTCTGGGGAGAGCTCTGGACAAAGGCAGTCGGCGGCGACCATGCGACCTTTACATACGAGGAATTGGTCCTGCAAATATCGCCGCTGAGCCTGGTATTGGCTCTGTCGCCTTTTTTCCTGCGTCACTACTCCCAGGCGCCAGTGTACCTGCGGCACCTCCCATTTCCACGCCTAAGACTGGTACGTCGCCAAAAACACCCGCTCTTGTCGCTCATTCTTCTCACATGCTTCTTCTCCAGTTCGCCGCCGGTTCTCTCATCTGCCTAGAACTCTCAAATGTCCTTCTCCGCCGCATGCGACTCGACCCGCAAGCCGATACCATGGTTGCCGCAGCGCTGATTGATCTAGTTGCTGCACTCACAATAGGCATCATGCTCTACATTGAACAAGGTCACGGAATTCGGGCATCCAAACTGCTCCGTGCATACCTTCTCTTGGGCTGCGTGATTGATGCTGCCAAATGCCACCTCTTTTACCTAGATCGAGGCCTGTCATCTGCTTCAGCCATTGCTGCTTCGGCTGGGGGCTTCCGACTTCTTCTTTTGCTTTTGGAGGTATTCCCAACAAAGCAGCTTGTGGTTCACGAAAACGTTTCCGTCGCCGCCGAGAACGAAGCCGCTCGAGAGGAGAAGAGGCGCCGAGCCTGCTTCGTCTTTCCAGGGCTCTCCATTTCCAGGCAGCTTCGCATCTCCATCGAAAACGGCAACCTCATGCCCATTGCTGCCGAGTTTGCGTCTGACCGCTTAAATGAAAAGCTCAAGAATTACTGGCAGCTGAGTGCCGAGAAAGCAGACAAGATGGAGAAAGCGCGACGCACGGCACAAATCGATGGCAAAGCAGCACCACACCTCGAGCTGGAGAGCCTGATGGCAACCTGCGGTACAGTCTGGGATACTGAAATACGGCGAATATTGGTCCCGCGGCTCGTTTTCGCCATTTGCACATTTAGTCAACCCTTCATTTTGAAGGCAGTCATCGATGTCGTTGGCCAGGATCACGTCTCTTTGCTGCGCAAAGCTTGCCTGGTCTCTGCCACGCTCGCAGCCTTCGTCGGTATGACTATTGGCAAATCGTCATATGCGCACATGAATTATCTAATGGTCACACGCTTACGAGGAAGCTTCATTACACAAATCATCAAAAAGACTCACCGTATCTCGTACAAGGATGCACGTGAATCCGCTACCCTCTCTCTATTGAGCACTGCCATTGATGGCATTGCCGTCGCACTACCCAGACTCGTGGAGCTTCCAATCACATTTTTAGAGACGTACTTTGGCATTTATGCGCTTTCATCCTTTGTTGGAAATTCGAGCTTCCTGGTGGTCGTACCGGTCTTGGTCTCCAACATCTTTTCATGGTTCTGGGGTTTTGCAACTGGGCCGGCACTCTCAGCATACAACGAGAGCTCCGAAATTCGCGTCTCAAAGACTTCGTCCATTCTCTATCAACTTGGAGCAATCAAAATGATGGGACTCGGCCCTACCGTTGCCCACTTTCTTCAGCGCCTACGACAAGAAGAGGTGAACCTATCGAAAACACATCGATGCCTCGAGACGGTAACCATTCCTTTGGTTCAAGTTGCAAATCTCGTGACGCCTGTTTGGATAGTTAGCAAAGCGCTTTCGCAAGACGGGTACAGCCAAGCTGTCCCAGCCAATGTAATCTTTCCTATTCTCGCCCTTGTTGTGGCCATACAGGGCCCTCTTGGTCGGCTTCTGGACATGTACTCTACCATATCAGCTCTCAGCAACCATTTCGATCGGGTTCAGAATTTTCTGAGCTTGCCGGAACGAGATGAGTGCCGTTTCATCAAAGATAAACACGCTCCCAAGCATCGTCGCATTCCGCCTAGGCATCAACAATTCGTTCATCCTGTCGAAATGGTCGACGTGGACATTGCACCTCCTGGGGTACGACAACCCATCCTCTTCCGTGTCGATTTCTCTCTCGTGCAAGGGTCAATTACGGCAATCATCGGTTCACCTGGAACGGGAAAGAGCACACTGTTGCATGGCATACTCGGTGAAGCTTCTCTTGTAGAAGGGGCAATTTGTGTTCAGAATGAAGAAATGGCAATTTGTGGCCAGGTGACCTGGCTGCAGGATGTTTCGATTTTGGACAACATTATTGGACCTTTGCCTTATAACGCCGATTTTTTCCAACGAGTCATCAGTTGCTGCTTGCTCCAGAATGATTTGCAGCGTCTTCCCGGCAAGGCTGATTACATTGTTGGCCCCGGTGGCAGAAATCTCACGGCCGGTCAGCGCCAGAGAATCGGAATCGCAAGGACAGTCTATGCACGCACTGCAGTGATGCTGTTCGATGACCCTTTCGGCGCTCTCGATCGTAAAACGGCAGTGTCCATCATCTTTCACCTATTCGGCGCCAGTGGTCTTTTGAGGGAAATGGGCATCACAGTTGCTCTGGTGTCCTATTTGCGCGAGAGTCTCGATGTCTCTGATAGAGTTCTCCTGCTCGATGGCCGTGGTTATGCCTCCCTCGAGGATCAGCCCTTCCAGACTCCCGCCTTCGCAGCGGCCGTTAAAAGCGTATTCAGCTCTGTACCTGATGGTCCCCCTGAAGAAGTGGAAGACGCCGAAATGGAAGCAATACGTCGGTCCATCAAGTTCGAATTGCAGTCGTCTCGCCCTACCATTGGAGGGCCAGCCGCTATTCAGCCATCGCCCATACGATTGTCTACCCTCTACATTGAGCCTATCGGATACTTCTCCGTCACATTATACATGCTGCTCGTATTTTGTCTCGCTCTCGGAGAGCACTTTCCCAGTGAGATACTCATAGCAAATCTCTTCTTGTTAGCGAGCTAACAATTGCCTAGACATCTATCTTCGAGACTATTTCAAATCGGGTTCAAACGATAACAGTTTCTTCGCGCTGTATGCTTCTGTGGCTGGCGGTACATGCTTGGCTGGTACCTTTTCGTACTGGCTGCTGTATGTTATACTCGCGCCACGGGCATCCCTCACTCTGCATAAAAGGCTTGTAGGCACCATCACTGGCTCAACGCTCACCTATCTGGGAGTTGTGGACATGGGGTCCATCTTGCCGCTATTCCGCCAAGACGCGGGCGTGTTTTCGCGACAATTGCCCTTTTACTCCATGCGAACCGCGTATACCGCATTTTCCATCATCATCAAGACCGTCATAATAGCGTCTGGGGCCTCCTATTTCGTCGCTATCCTGCCACTTGTTGTGTTTGCGCTGTATCGCCTTCAGTGTTTCTACTTCAAGACTTCTCGTCAGCTACGAAGATTGGATGTCGAAGCGAAGACGCCTTTGTTGAAGCGATTTGAAGAGACCGCCGAGGGCATTTTATACATGCGCGCTTTCCGCTGGCTCAAGGCGGATACTAGAATCAGCTTTGGTCTCTTAAACATTAGCCAGCGGGCGTTTTTCTACCTTTACTACATCCAGCAGTGGCTGGTAGTGGCACTTGGGCTATTGACCAGCTGTATTGCAGTTTGCTTCGTCTCGTATGTGGTGTTCTTCCCCCACACCACCACCGAAGCATCTATTGGTCTGTCGCTTCTGACTCTGTCTCAGTTCAGCTGGACCCTTGAAAGACTCTTTGAAGTTGTCACGCTGCTTGACACATCTACGGGTGCGCTTGAAAGATTGCGTACCTTACTGCAGAGAACTCCTCAGGAGCCGGACCCCCAGGTCAGAGCTGCACCGCCCTTGTGGCCTTCGGCGGGCAATATCGAACTTGTGGACGTCACGGCCAATTATGAGCCCGATTCAGACAATCCACCTGCTTTGCAAAACCTATCCCTCTTTATTGAGCCTGGACAGCGGGTCGGCTTGATCGGCTCGAGTGGCAGCGGCAAGACATCAGTCCTCAATGCCATTCTCGGGCTAGTCGAATACACAGGGATGATTAAAATTGACGGGATAGATATAGCCACGCTATCGAGAGATGAGATTCGATCTCGCTTGGTCACAATCTCGGAAGATCAAGTCCGTCTCGATGCCTCGATCCGAGTCAACTTGCTACCTTTCACCATGAACAAGGTAGAGAGCACGGATCCTGTGCAACAGCAAATCGAACAAGAGCAAGCAAAGCAGCAAGATCAGATGCTCGAAGAAATGCTAAGACGCTTCGGCATATGGCAGCAACTGCTCCGAAAGGACGGCCTCGATACTCTACTCGATGACGCGGCCTACTCTCCCGCCGAGATGCAGCTTGTTTGCATTGCCAGAGCGATTTTGCGACAGCGTGAGACGGGCAGCAGGGTTGTCCTCGTGGATGAGGTCACGAGCAGTGTTGACTTTTGGCGACAGGGCTTTGTGCAAGACATTATGCGGGAGTCGTTTCTCGGCTGCACGATGCTGGTTGCGGCCCGCAGAGAGGAGTCGATTCTGGATGTCAGCGTGATTCTGGAAATGTCTCACGGCGTCATCATGCACGCAGCACGCAGAGAAGTGTGATGATGGTTACCACCAATATCTTTAATAGATGTTTACATTATGCACGGCTTGTGTATGCTTTTCGACTGGTCATCGTCTGCTTGATGTTATAGCGAGGCGCATCAACAGACTTTTGCGATCTCAGTGCCACTGTTCTCAATTTTCTACTACCATACTCGGCAGCTTTAACATTATATCAAGATGCCCCGTACATTTTGTACCCGATACAATCCCTGGCATTTCTTTCAGAAATCTATGTACATGCGAAATACAATCTCGCCTGCCCCTCTGCCCTCTGCCCTCATGTCGTTGTTACAAGTACAAAAAGCGTGCAAAGTGGCTCTTGCCGCCTCTTTTCAAGAAAAAACAGAGAATCTGTTCGCTTAATTATGCAGTGTGTTTCCTTTTTTTTCCGCTATGCCTGGGCATTTAACCATCTGCTCGCATGTCGCGATCGATTTTGAATTGGCACAGCGAATACTGATTCATTCTGCGGCCAACCTTTATAATCTCCTCCCACTGCACCTTGTACTGCAGCTTCGCCCACGTCTCAAAATCAATTTGAAGCTGCCGTCCGGGTAGAGCATTGTATGCAATGGCGAGGCTGCAAATGGCTTTCCGTTAGTAACAGACTTTCCCCAACTGTCATTTTTCCGAGGCTAGATTGGAAACTCACGTCATTGGCTGGGGCTCGACCCCGACCACAGAGGGCATCTTCATAATCAGCGCGCGAATCTCCTTTTCGGAGCCGGCGCCACCGACGGCGCCAATGTACGCGTTGTACACGCGCGCCGAGACCTCGAGATCCATTCTCTCGATGCGGTCCCAGACCTCGCGCGCCATCTTGTAGCCGCCTGGCTTGCGCTCCAAAGCCCAAAAGACGGCTTCGAGCGTCGCGTACGACGGCCCCTCTTGCGACTGCGTAATCTGCTGCCAATAGTCCAGCGACACCAGCGGCTTGTCGGCTGCCGTAAAGGCGAGCATCAGGGCAGTCTGCAGCTTGGTATTCGTCTGCACGGTCGTGTCCATCTTGAGCATGTTGTGCACCATTTCCAGCCCAGCGAGGTCCGGATGGCGCGTGAAGCCTGACAGACAGGCCATGTACGTCTCCATGCGCGGGTGCAGCGACTTGCTGCGGTGCTGGCGCATGTGGCCAAAGACGTACGCTGCCATGTCGGGTCGCTTTCGCGCGAAAAAGGCCTCCATAAGCTGCGTGCGGCGCTCAAAGCTCGTGTCCTCGAAAAACTGCTGCAGTAGCTGGTAGCCGCCCCACGCGCGCGCCGTGCTCGTTTTGGGATCTAGGCAGAACTGGATAAAGGCAGACTGCACAATCTCGCGCTCGGCTTCGCTGAAGAGAAAGGTATTGATGGAGAGAATGTCCATGACTTCAAAGTGCTGGTCGTTTTCCAGGAAGCGCAGGCACAATGTTGAGACGGTGGCGGGTTCTAGGCGGAAACCAAGCTCTTCGACTGTATGTAGTATGGAGAGAATGAGGGGGAAGCTGGGAGGTTTTTGCTTGGCAAGTGTGACGAGGTAGTGATTTACGAGCCGCCCGAATTGAAGTTGCAGGTCGGAGTTGGAGTCACTGCCCCAGGGCTCGAGGTATATGACTTGCTCGTAGGCATGTTGTGCGCGGTCAAAGTCCTTGGCTTCGAGACACAAGCGCAGCATGTGCATGTAGCTTTCGCCATTCACTTTGATACCCTTGTCATCGCCGAGCTGCAGTACATCCTGGCCAAGCTGGTAGTCTTTGAGTTCGACAGCCACGTAGAGGAGGCCGTTTATTGTGTGAATGGTAGGCTTGATGTCACCGCTGCGGTCGACCATGTGGTCCATCATGGTGCCAACTTGAGAGAGGCTGCGACCCATCAGCAGAATCGACTGCAGCAATGCATCCCAATGCCGTCTCTTTGGAGTCGACTCGCCCAATTCCACGAAGAATGGCATTGCCCATTCTTGTAGCTGATTTCGTCTCGCAAAGGACGCAACGGCGCGGTACGTATCCGGATGGCATTGTTGCTGCGCAATAGGCTTCGCAAACCAGGCCTTTGTCTCCTCGATTCGGTCGCGGCCGGCAAAGTATTGCACAATGACAGATTGTAGGTTGGCATCGAGGGCGATGCCCCGTTCTTGCGCGTGTTTCGCCAGCTCCAAAAGCTCGGCTTCCCTGCCCTCTCTGGCCAGGGCTCGCGCAACGACATTGAGTAATTGAACGTCCCCTGTGAGAAAGACGGCGCACTCGCTCATGTCCCACTTCTCATACAGCATCTCCTTGGCCTCCACTCCACCTCCGTACAAGGACAGCGCCCTGACAAGATATGTCCATTGCAGCTCCACGGCGCGAGGCTTCCGTGCAAAGTCGCTGTCCATCCACGCCTTGTACAGCGCGCGCGCAAAGTCGACGTGGTGCTGCGTCGTTTCGCTCGGCTCAATCTCGAGGAGGACCTGCCGTGCCATGGCAAGGTCGGCCGCCGTCAGGGGCTTGACGTTGAAGTCCTCCTGGAGGCTGATGCGCTGGTCGGAGAGGTACTCGAGCAAGCGTCGGCACTGCAGAGCCTGTGTGCTGTTGAGCGGCACGCGAGACTTGAGCTTGGCCTGCATGAGGCGACGCCAAGCTTCCATGAGCTCGCGCCTGGGCTGCGGCCGCAAGTTGTCGAGCATGCGGCTCCGCCAGACCATGATGTGCATCCAGCCGGGTTCGTACTCGGGTTGTCGAATTTCGCGCGGTGGCTTCTTGAAGAGGGTGTTGAAAAAGGTGCGCTCGAATCGCGGGCACACCGTCGTCGCAGCTGATGGGAGACTTCTCGCAGGACGTGAAGAGTTCAAGAGAGAACAGGATGGCGCTCTGACGCGGTAGACCAGGAGGCGCCGCCCATGGCGGGCAAAGTTGGCCCTCATCGTCTGCTGCGTGGGGTTTTCTATGATGCTTTTGAGGTTGTTCTGTAGTGAGATGGTTCATTAGGGTCTGAATTCTTCGAATTGGTCAGATAAAGGCGGCATATTCTCACAGTAGCATGGTAGGGGTAGAAATCATGGCAAGACTCATGAGGAGAGTATGGTAAGCTAGAGCGCTCTCAAGGCCGAAGCAGCTGCTGGACATCACCAACATTTCTGGTGGACCTACAGGGGGGTGCGAGGTGATTAACCGTGGTTTCGCCGGCGCAGACTGCAACTTCATATGTACCGGTCTCAGTCTCATATACATGCCAAGATCATGTATGAAAAACAATTACAGATCTTTGTTTCGATTGAGAATTGTCAGTCGTCCTCCAGCAGTCGCATTAGCCCTAGAGTGGGGGTTAAAGAAGCTTCGATACAAGCAGCAGCGCAATTTAGACTTATACGAAGACATCAGGATATTGTGTCATTCGGGTAGGCTCTTTCAAGCTAAAATGTGCTATAGTACATGGATATTCTAGATTCAATGACAAGAAAAAACTTGGTAATTGGTCCTCCCGCCTTTAGTATACAGCTGCTCTCGTGCAAGCTTATCCACGGAGTATTTATGCATGCCGCGGAGTGATCAACCTCTGCGTTGCTCAGGATGGTAAAAATCCGAGCGAATGAGTTCGGGGTGGTCGTGAATCGTCGGGTACAGACCCATGCCTTGAATTCTGCGAATCATTTTGGCAACCTTGCGCTGGTTGACGGGTCTCAGAGCAGTCTCCCTGGAATGCTTAATCTGACCGGAGCTAGTCGTAAACGCTTGGATGAGAGAAAAGTTCTGCACAAGTTGTTAGTTTCAATCGTCCACACGTATCGTACTTGTTGCGTGGCCACCGCCATACCTTGTACATGTCCAGTGGGCGCAGACCGAAGAGATCCACGACATCAACCTGGCGCTGATTCTTTCTGCGCCACTTGTCCATTTCGCGAGGGCTCAGATCGTGTGGCGAGTAGACATCACCGGGCACCCATCGACGGGGCATTTGCCGAAGGTAGTCCTTGGAAATTTTGCGATGCTTCAGGAAGTCAATCTGGCTCTGTTTCTCAAGGAGGCCTACGGCTGCGCGCTCCTTGTAGGACTGGCCGAGACGGTGCATGGTGCTGGCGGCGGCGCTGCGGCCCTTGGCTCCGCCACCGACGGACATGCGGTCCTTGTTGATGGACTGGAGGCGGCTCGTCGACGACGGTGTGGGTGACCGAGGCGGTGGACGAGTCTCTCGAGGCGGCTGCGCGACAGCGGTGGTGGACGAGAAGGGGCGGAGAAAGGAGAGGACAGAAGTCGAAGGTGAGCGCATGGCGCTCAGTCCCGGTAGTCGCATTGGCATCTTGTCGAGGTCCCCGACTGTGGTCGAGGTTGTGATTGCGGGAATGAGTAGCGTGCCTGACGCTCTTCTCAGTGTAGAGTACTGGAGGCCTTTTGACTGGAAATTCTAATTGGCCAACCACAGACGAGTGTGAGACCCACAGCAACTTGTCCATGAGCAGCATCAGCAATTAATACGGATACTATTAATCAAGGGTTAGTCGAACTGAAAGCGAAAGTAGTGAAAATAATTGGTATAGCATATTCGTTTGTAGAGACAGAACTCTAGAAATTCAGTCTCTCCCACATTCGAGTTGTATTCTTCATCATCTTTGCAGGACCTTCTGCGGATGAAATGCATGTTGCAATGCTCACAGGACAAGAAGACGAGCACCTCTCCCGAATTTTCTTTTCGCGAAACTACAAACAGCCGGCTATCGGCATTGTAAGCTTGCGAGCTTGTTGTACGTCGTCTTTAATCCTCGGAGTCGGGGCTACTACCAGTACATCGGCGGGTCGGCGGCCGCTACTCCGTCCCATCGGTAAAGCCCCACAATATTTTTTTCAGCAACTTTCTTTGGAGATTCCGAGTTGGTCGTTTCTCGCGATTCCTGCAGATTGCCACGACACACCAGCAAACTCGCCAAGATGGTGCGCAAACTCAAGTATCACGAGCAAAAGCTCTTGCGAAAGACGGACTTTATCACCTACAAGCAGGACAACGGACACCGCGACAAGGAGGTCATTCGTCGATACAATATCCAGAAGCCCGAAGACTATCATAAATACAATCGCCTCTGCGGCGTACGTTCTATCCCTGCGCAGCAAAGTTTATTATTTGCAGCGTTAAACAGCCTGACAAACTGATTCATTCGCTGACCCAAAATTTTGCAGTCGCTCCGCCAACTCGCCCACCGGCTCTCGCTCCTCCCGCCCGACAACGCCGTGCGGCGCAAGCACGAGGAGCTGCTGCTCAACAAGCTCTACGACATGGGCGTGCTGTCGTCGGCGTCCAAGCTGTCGGCGGTGGAGCACGGCGCGACCGTGAGCGCCTTTGCGCGCCGGCGCCTGCCGGTCGTCATGACGCGGCTGCGCATGGCCGAGAATGTGCAGGCGGCGACCAAGATGATTGAGCAGGGCCACGTGCGCGTGGGTGTCGATACCATCACCGACCCGGCGTACCTGGTGACGCGGTCGACAGAGGACTTTGTGACGTGGTCGGTCGGCAGCAAGATCAAGCGCAACATTATGAAGTACCGCGACCAGCTGGACGACTTTGAGCTGCTGTGAGGGACAGTGGGCGGGGTGGAAGAAATGAGGAGGCTGACAGGCCCGGTGAGGGTTTTCGATATTGGCGTATGGATTGTTAAAGATGATTCGTGCTTTGGAAGTTGGCATTTTCATGGCGTTATGGTGTCGAGTAAGACTTTTATCAGTGGAGGCAGGAGCTCAGTGTCGAAAGGAAGGCTGTAGTCGGGAAATTCAGCTTTGTTGAAGAGGTTCGATCTATGCAGGGCAGAGAATGAAGGCATTTCATGACCAAGATGACCGTCAATGCACAACGTCGCAAAAGTCGCCACGTTGGGGAACGGAGTCCGAGGAGCGCCATGTCTACCAAGCTATCTCGCTTCTACGGGGGCGTGTGCATGATGACACCGCAAGTTCGCGTAGTAAGAAATCATCGTTTATTTACTCCGTAGTCTACCGGGACTCGATTGGGAAGCTCGCATTGGGAACTGTGCGGCTACGGGCTGACACGGCTTGAGAGGGGCTCCGTCGGGCGTATAAAGCCAGGCTCGGACACACACCATGCCCGGATACCACCACCGGTCTTGGAGATCGTGTCCATGGATCATGTCTGAATTGGTCAGTAATACTGTTGCCTACCTGCGGTTATGCACCGGGTCTATGAATTCCACCGTGTTCCCTTTCATAGCACAATGTGGGTGGCCCTGCCCGAGCAGGTCGGTGAACCTAGCAGCAGCTTCCACTTTAAAGCACGATACGTACTATACTAAGTTACTAGCAGCCCTAATCAATGGAATAAACTCTACTGAAAACGCATTGATTTTTCATTAATTCCTGCACAGAACCTGGCTTGTGTGTTACCTCGACAAGCTTGAGTGCAGAAGGGGGGGGGTGCGCCCACTTTGACGGGCGCCACTAAAGACAGCCCGAACAGAAAGGACCAGCAGCGAGTGCCAGTTGCCAGCCAACGGCGTCTTTTCCACCTCCGGAATGCGCTAACTCATAACAGCTTCCTCCCCAAAAGCCCCGAACCTACTCCTACTACCGCCCGCCCAGCTCTAGGCTGAGCTGGGCTGGGCTGTCTATGCAGTGGCCAGCGGCCAAGGTCTTGTTGTGCCCTCCTACTCACTCATACTAGTCGCACACCCAGTCTGCCAATGATATAAAAGGTGCTCGTCGCCCTCTTACACCTGTGGTATCTCTCCTACACTCTGTGGCCCAATTTCTATACCTCTCCTCTTTTCGCAGCCCTTCGAACTCAGTACTGCCACGCTGCCCCATGTAAGTGAACTCACCCTCCCTCACTCCCTTGTACTTGTGTCACTGTGTCACTAACATGCTCACAGCTCCCATTTCTTCCTCGTCGCCCTCCTCCTCCTCCTCGGCACCTCAAATAGCAACTATCCCTACCTTTCTGCTCCCAAACTCGTTCATTCCCACCATGGGCCTCAAAGAGGATGTGGGCAACTTTGCCATGGCCATGATTGGCCCATGGATCTTCATCGGCATGGCCGTGGCTCATTTCCCACAGGCCTTTATATCCATCGTCTCCTCTGGCCAGTACTCCAAGCTCTCTTCCCCCTCCGAGTTCCTCGCCGTCGCCTTTGGCCAGTTCTGGGGCACCGTCGGCCCCGAAATCAAGGAAGACTTTAAGCCCCGCGTCGTCCCCGTCCTCGAGGGCCGTGTCCGCGACGGCAAGATTGTCCAAGAGCCCGTCAGCGAGCCCATTTCCGGCATCGTCATGGAAGTCGGTGCGGGTAGCGGCATGTGGACCGACGTCCTGGCCGGGTTTACGGCCGTCGGCTCTTCCGACTCTGGCGCCGACGGCCCCGCCTCCAATCTGCGCAAACGCAAGACGGACGCTTCCGACGGCGGCATCAACAAGATCTACGGCGTCGAACCCAATGAAATATCTGCGGCGTCGCTTCGGAAGCGCGTCGGTGATCTCGGTCTCGATGGCATCTACGAGGTCGTTCCCGTCGGCATCGAGGAGGTGACGGACCCCACGGCCTGGAACGGCCAGATCCCAGAGGGCAGTCTTGACTGCATTGTTTGCGTCTGTTGCCTTTGCAGCATTCCCGATCAGGAAAAAAACATACAATATCTTTACAAGCTTCTCAAGCCGGGTGGCCGCTGGTACATTCATGAGCACGTCAAGGTCACTCGCGGCGGTAGTCTGCTCAGTCTCTATCAGGGTAAGTACTGCCAACCACTTTTCGACGGTCGCGAATTTTAATGGTATTATTCTAGCCTATGTTGGTTTCTTCCACGGTATGGTCATGGGTGGCTGTCAACTCCGCCGTTCAACACTACAGAACATACTGGCTGCGGGGCCATTCTCCGAGGTCAATGTAGGCCAGCCTACAGATCAGGCCGGATACGAGGTTATTCCTTGGGTAATGGGTGTTCTCAAGAAGAAATGAGAAAGACTGTGGTGCGTAAAACTTTACTAGGAGTGGCGTTGAGGCATCTGGGTGGTAAAAGTGACGAGGCAATGATGTCCCCCCAAAGTGTTGAGTACAGTGAATTTCAATTATGATTAAGCTATCTTTTGATTTTTTGAATTATTGTGTGCTTTTACAATTTCATCGAATGCATCCATCGTAGTTTCCAACCAATGTGTCAAAGCTCCCCAACTGCCAAATGAACTCCAGGTTCGAATCTAGTTCCTCAAAAAGCCCCTCTTCTTGTTCCGCCCCAGCTCGGAGCTCAGAGCATCTAGGCAGACTACTTCCATGACGCACTCGAGGTTGCTTTTTCCATGCAAGCTGCCTTGAATTCGCAGCCTCCATTGCCCTTGCTGAATAGTCCATTTATCCCCCTCAGGCGGCCCGCTTGCAGCCATTGACTCTGTGCGCCGGCGTTTGCGCGAGTTCGTGTTCGCGTTATCTGCGTTCTCCATCGATTGCGGCTGGGGATATGCGTAGTCTTGCCCATCCAACGTCACAGCAGCTTCAGGTCCAAACTTGATCATGACGAGGTCCTCGCTCAATGGCGTATTTCCCGGCGTCGCTGGTAAGGACTGGGCCCCGCCTGATGCCATGAGCAAGCCCAGAGGCTGCGTGGTCGGCGGCAGGCCAAGCTTCGTCGCAATGACTTCGAAGAGCTTGGTCACTCTGGTGCGTGTTTCGCCAAAGAATTCAGCCCGTGGTCCGTCGGTAGTAAAGTGAATATGAGTTGCTTCGCCGCCGATTTCGAGGACAAGCTCCGCGGGAGCGTCGTCTACATACGGCCGCGAGTAGTTGACCCAACCCGCCAGCGTCTCGTCAAAATTAACCAGGTTGTCATCCTCGAGTACCGCTTCAGCTCGGTCGTGAACTACGTGGATGCCACTTTTCTGCACATTCTCTAGCCGCAAAACGATTTCGTTGCGCTGTCTCAGCGAATTGAAGCTGATGGAGTGGGGAATGAGCTTCTGTTCGAGACCCTTGAAATGGTAGTATCGAGCGTCGCGAAGCAATTCATCACGATGGACCTTGTCCCGGATGTTGACAGGGTAGCCGTGTAGTAGGCGTAGTAGTTCCGCAAAAGTATCGGCGCTTCGGTTTGGAACACATGGCGGGAGAATGGAGGGCGGCCGAATCAGCCCTTCGCGGCTGAGGCCGGGGAAAACTATGTCGCGTCGGGCGAATGACATACCGAAACCTAGGGAGAAGTAATTGGGAGAGTTTTCTGGATCGGTGAGAACGTCACGCGGGATCTGGAACTCGCGGTGGCCAATCGAAATAAAGATGCTCTCCTCATACAGCTGGGAGATGAGTCTGGGCACTGGCACGCACGGTCAGCTAGCTGCAGTACTCAGCCACCCAGTTGGACAACTTACAATTATAGAATTGGGCGTCAGCAAAGAGGCGCACAAAATGGGTGCCGTCGCGAGGCTTGATGTGGTAGCCTTGCAAGTGCAGCGCTATGTCGCCAAAAGTGACAGGATCGCGGTCGATGTATAGGGTGCGGATGCTCGAGGCGATGTCTTGGCCATTTTCTTCGGCTGATTTTATCTGGCACAGGAAGTACTGCGAAAAGTAGGAGGGCGCTGGTATTCAAGATTCGTGTCAATCGCAGGTTGCTCGCGGCCAATGACTGTGCGCAATGCGCTTCGACTCCTACTCACCGTCGGACGAAAGGGAGGCGCCAGAGAGCTTAAAGAGCTCGCCACCAATTTGAATTGGAAATACGCGCTCACGAGGAAGAATGTCGGGTATCTTTGTGATGGTCTGCTCGGTATGGCTTCGGTCGCCCGCGGCGGTTGGGGTCGAGGAAGCCATGATGCATCGGAGGGGCTTGCCTCGCAGTCCTAGTGCAGATTTGAATGATCTATAGAGATCCCTAATAGTATCTCTGATTCGCGCTGCAGTTCCGCCGCTCACTTATCGCAGGAAGGGCATTATGTTGATGGTGCGACTTGCCCTTCGTCAAGTCGCACACGGTCGCAACACGGAGCTGGCTGGCGGAGCTGTGGTGGGGCCATGTCGATCCGGAAGCAGAGGAACTTGGAAGGGAGCATGGCGACGCGCTGCAGGACACGCCATGACTACGGTAAACAACCAAGCGAGGGTCTCGTCTCAACGACCAGGCGAGGGTTTGGCGTATAATAATAAATTAGCCGAAAAAGCCATGAGAATTCCCAAGATTATATGTCGTGATCGAGAGCTCTTGGTATCTCCGGGACTTGGCCGAAATCCGGGACTTGGCTGAGGAAGTATCGTTGCTTGCACGTCAATTAATCCGGGGAAATACCATGCGTAGCGAAGCCACGAAGCCACCACGCATTGAAATTGAAATTAAGGTTTGCAAAACTGTTTCAACGAATCATGAAAACTGCCTCAGACTTTGACTTTGACTAAGTGCGATGGTGCCTAAAAATTGTATCACGTGAACACGCTCCTCAGCCATTCCACTTTACGCGCACGCGCTCCATTCGCGTCTACAGGCAATCTCACCATCAACGCGTCAAGAATGCAGGCCAACGATCATGGCCCCAGACGGCGGGACACCACCTATTGTCATCCTGGACAGCGACGATGATGACTCGGCAAACAATTTGACATTAGCCCCTCATGTCAAAGAAGAAGATAAGAAACGCAAAGCCGAGCCCTCATTCTCGGAAAAGATAGAATGGACCGATGAATCCGACTCTGTCCCCGTGGCGAAACCGAAAAAGAAGCGCGCAAAGAGAAAATCAGCGCCCAAAAGAAGAAGTACGGGCTCCGGCGGGCCGGCAACCAATGCCGACGATGTTGTTCTTGAAGATGACTGGCAGCTCGGGCTGCCCGACTATGTGATTGAGCGGCGACAGGAATTCGACGCCAACCGGAAGAAACACCATGAGGCGGCGCTCATGCTACCACCAGACTACACCGGTATAGATCTTGGTGCTGATAATGGCATCGAGAATCACACCGAGCGCCCTGTCTTTCCTCCTAGTAGTGGCATCAAGCCAGTGCGGGCGTACGAGGACATTGAGCTTCCTCAATCTGCTGGCTTGATTCCCGCACCCATTGCTCAGTATCTGCGCGACTATCAAATCGAAGGTGTGAAATTCCTGCATCGCAAGTTTGCCTATCAAGAGGGCTGCATTCTCGGTGACGATATGGGCCTCGGCAAAACAGTGCAAGTGGTCGCTTTCTTGACCGCCGCATTCGGCAAAACGGGTGATGAGCGAGATAAGCGAAGGCTCCGACAAATGCGATGGTCCAGCATTGATCGATGGTATCCACGCATCTTGATCATATGTCCCGGGTCACTCCTCGTGAACTGGAAGAATGAATTGAATCGTTGGGGCTGGTGGCAAGCTGAGATCTACCATGGGCCCAATAAAGACGACGTTCTCGGCACAATGAGAGCAGGCATGTCGGAAATTATGATTACGACCTACGACACATACAAGAATAGTCGCAGCGCTGTCAACATGGTCCAGTGGGATGCCGTTATCGCTGATGAGTGCCACAGACTCAAAGGACACAATTCCGAAACGACCAAGGCCATGAATGAGATTAATGCGCTCTGCCGCATTGGACTCACTGGCACGGCCATTCAAAACAAATACGAAGAGCTCTGGGCCCTACTTGATTGGACCAACCCTGGCAATTTCGGTACCAGATCAGAATGGAGCCAGACAATCAGCAAGCCGCTTACCGTCGGTCAATCTCACGAAGCTACGTTGGCTCAGCTGAGCCTCGCAAGACAGACGGCCCAGAAACTAGTCAATAACTTACTTCCTCGCTACTTTTTGCGGCGAATGAAGAGCCTCATTGCCGATCAGCTGCCCAAAAAGACGGATCGCGTCGTTTTCTGCCCATTAACCGACCTACAAAAACAGGCATACGACAACTTTCTCGATAGCGATGACATTTCCATAATACGAGACATATCAGAGATTTGTGAGCATGAGAAGAAATCGGGCTGGTGCTGCGGAAAATATCTCAGCAACGGTCGGACCTGGCAGAGCGCCGTTTTCCCCAGCATGATGTCTTTGCAGAAGCTCGCCAACCACCTGACGCTGCTCGTGCCGTCGGCGACGGACCTGGACGGCAAGCAGGATTCAGAGCTTAACACGCTCAAGATTTGCATGCCGGACAAATGGCAGAGCCTGTATGCGCAGCGCGACCAGATTGGCAATCTCGTTAATCCCGAGTTTTGCGGGAAATGGAAAGTCATGAAGAAGCTGCTCAAGTTTTGGCATAGCAATGGCGATAAAGTGCTCGTCTTCTCTCATAGCGTGCGCTTGCTGCGTATATTGCAGCACCTCTTTACAAATACGAGCTACACAGTAAGCTATCTAGATGGTAGCTTGAGCTACGAGCAGCGACAGGAAGTCGTCGATACGTTCAACTCGGATCCGACACAGTTTGTTTTTCTCATTTCCACCAGAGCGGGTGGTGTTGGTCTCAACATTACGTCGGCCAACAAGGTTGTCATTGTCGACCCGCATTGGAATCCCTCCTACGATCTTCAGGCACAAGACAGGGCATATCGTATCGGCCAGACTCGCGATGTTGAAGTGTTTCGGCTGATTTCGCTTGGCACTGTGGAAGAAATCGTCTACGCACGCCAAGTTTACAAACAGCAACAAGCCAACATAGGCTATACTGCTTCATCAGAACGTCGCTACTTTCGTGGCGTTCAGCAGGATGCAGACCGCAAGGGCGAAATCTTTGGTCTGTCCAACATTTTCACGTTTCACAGTGATAGCGGCCTGCTACGTGACATTGTCAACAAGACCAACATTGCAGAGGCCAAAGTCGGTGTGACCCTGGCAGAAGTGGACATGGACCAGGCGGCCAAACAAGACAACGACCTACTTTCAGTCAAAGCAGAGCACGGCGACGACGACAACGGTATCGGGCAGCTCGCGGCGCTTCTCACAGCGGAGAACCAGGCCCCCAAGCAAGATGGTCGGAACACTACACCGCGTAGGAGCGATGCCGTTCAAGCCATTCTCGCATCCGCAGGCGTCGAGTACACGCACGACAATGCCGAGGTCGTCGGCACCTCCAAGATTGAGGAGCAGATCTCGCGCCGCGCCACCATGGCTTCGTGGCAAGACGACGTGCAGGGCCAGAGCGCCCTATTTGCCGGCAGCCAGGACGAGATTCACGACCTGGACGCGCTGCACAGCGTGTACAATCCGCCCGAGGATGTTCGGCTAAGACAGTTTTGCGAAATGGCACGCGAGTTTGGCTTTGCGAATGCACAAGACTTTGCGCTCGTCGTGGAGGGATGGACACAGGAGGAGCGGCGCAACTGCTTGGAGACATTTTACAAGAGACGTCAGGAAAGAGTTGTGCAGGAGACGGAGCGGAGGATGGAGGGTGAAAATGTGAAGGTCAAGAAGCAGGAGCTCGATGACGGATTCATACTGCAGAGCGTCGAGGTGAAGAACGAGAATGTCAAGATGGAGCCAGGAGTGAAGCAAGAGCCTGTGGAGCGTGAAGTCAAGAGCGAAGTCAAGGATGAGGTCAAGGAAGAATTCAAATTTGAGATCAAATCCGAGGCTAGAGGCCAAGTCAAGCATGAGGTCAAGAACGAGGTCAAGGATGAATTCAAGGACGGGGTCAAGAACGAGGTCAAGAATGAGGTCAAGAACGAGGTCAACGAAGAAGTCAAAGATGAGATGAAGAACGAGGTCAGCAGCGAAGTCAAAGATGAGGTGAAGAGTGAGCTTGTCAGCGTTAGGCATGAAATTCGTGCAAAGGCAGAGGTGGAGGATATCAAGATGGCGGATGTCAAGCCAGAAGGTGACGCCAAGAGGGTGTCCATCTTTTTTATTAGCGACGATGACGATGATGAGCTCTAAGTAGTACTTGCACCATGATACCCCGAATACAAAGCTGAACAATTCCAGCCTGCACATCTTTGTTTATTATTCGTCATAAATTGCTTTCGTTGCATTATGCTTGTGATTACCAATGCCCTTTACCGACTCATCAACTCCACGCCGGTCCTCACCACGCCAACCACCGCACCCGTCTGCAATACCTCGCTGCCACCGCCCGCCACGCGGTGCTCAATCTCAGCCAGGCCGTCGAGCCAGGTAATCATGACGGCGGGGCTCACGTCGAGCTTGGCGAGCTCGTCGGCCAGCGCCGTGATGACGTCGGCCAGCGCCAGCCCCTGCAGGCGCTTGATCGAGTTGATGGCGTGGAGGCAGCTGGTGACGTCGGACGTGCCGAGCAGCGTCGTCATGATTTGCTCAATGGCCTCGGGCGCCGGCGCCGCGATGCAGGTGTAAATGGTCTCGGTGGTGATGTTTTCGCGGCAAATCTCGCTGTCGGGCGTCTTGGGCGCGCCGGGTGCTCGCAACGGGGTGCCTAGTGTGTCGCGTGTCAGAGGAGTAGAGAAAAGAGAAGTTACAGACAACAATAAGACCGCGGGAGGAGAAAATCTCGGAAGAAGGGACTCTTACTGGATGCGTGGCATGCTTGCAGCACGTTTAGGGCGCGTCGCATGTCGCCCTTGCTCAGCTTGACCAGCGCGTCGACGGCCTCGGCGCCGATGCGTACGCCCTCCTCGTCCACCACGCGGACGACGAGCTGCCGAATGTCAGCCTCCTTGAGGGGACTGAAGCGGAAGCGCGTGCAGCGGCTGAGCAGCGCGGGGCTGAGCTTGTGCGCGTAGTTGGCAATGATGCAGAAGCGCGTATTGGCCGTATACTTTTCCATAATGCGGCGCAGCGCCATTTGCGCCGTGCTGGTCATGGCGTCTGCCTCGTCGAGGATGATGAGCTTGAAGCCCGCCACGGGCGACGACGAGGCCGACGCGCCGGATCTGGGAGCCCCGCCGCCCATGCCGAAAATCTGCTTGGTGCTCGCAAAGGTCTTGATTTGCTCGCGCACCACGTCGATGCCGCGGTCGTCCGAGGCGTTGAGCTCCAGCACCATCTGGCGCACGTGGGCGGCGCCGTAGATGCGCCGGGCGAGGGCCAAGATCGTCGACGTCTTGCCCGTGCCGGGTGGGCCGTACAGGAGAAGATGCGGTAGGCGGTTCGAGTCGACGAATTTGTTGATCGTAGCGAGGATGTCTTGGTGGCCTTCGACGTCGTCGAGGGACTCTGGTCTATATTTCTCGATCCTGTGGAGGCTGCGTTAATGGAGAGTCTCCGGGGGGAAGGGGAAGGGATGTTCTTTTCTTGAGGTTCGTACCATGGTAAGGTGTCTTCGGCCTCGACGGGTAGGTTTGCTGTACTTCGCTTGCCTTTGCTGGCATCAGCGGAAAAGACAACGTCGTTGTTCTGGGCGGGCGCCGAGTCCACATCCATTCCGTCTTCAAAGTCGGACATGTTGGCGGTTATGTGGTTTAGGTGAGCTCAGTTTTCACCGAGTCTGTTTGATATGTAGCAATTGGGCGGTGTCTGGCGGTTTTGCAGTAGTTTGCCCGCTGTGAAGAAAATCGGCCGTCGGGATGTGAGGTTGGGGAGACGCGCCTCCACGCGCTCGAGACATGAAAGCCATTAAACTACCTCCACTTTTGCGGTCTAGCATCGCCCAGTACTTATACCCTTAACGACTTGTACGGATTTTTTGACATGATCTCTCACTTATTGGTAATTATTTTCCTCTTTGAAACCGATTTGCGCTTTTCTACGTTCGCGCTTTGTAATCGGCCCCTTCAACTGTAATGCTGTAAAATCTTGCGTTTGCTTGCGATTTAACGTGTCACTTCATCATGGACATGTACATGAACGAATGAATAGCGGTATCATGTGTGCTGTATGCTCCTTCACCATTGCACGCTTCAAGTAGCGCGTGCTACCTAATAATCATCATCATATCGCCGTGATCAGTTCCCTATATACTCGGCAGCACGTCATATTCAATGCTGTGGAACCAGAGGCTTTCTCTGCCGCATTAATGCCTTTGTCTAATACGTTCGTAAATGATTCGTCCCTAGGCCAACCACTTCAAAAATGATGGGAATTAATGCAACCGCAAACCATGCAATTCCTGATCCATATTAGTGTCCGCTGTCACACAGGACGACATGCGTCAGAGCATGGCAATACGTACCAGTATAAACAATTAATTTTGTTACAACTTCGACATCGTACCGTACACGCGGCTTGACAAGCAGCGCAAAAACTTCCTTTTCATCAACCGCTCGGCTCTGCTGCTCCGTCGGCTCGTCCGCTGGGGCCAGGACAGCTTCATTACCAGCAATAATTTTTTCATAAACTGCAGAGGGCGGCTTGTGTGCACCGGATGCTAGTGCTCTGCCTGCTTGATCTTCCGACTTGCCAAGGATATCAATGTTGCTAGACTTGTTCCTAAGACCGCGGTTGCTGCTGACGCTCTCGCGACGCTGACGCTCGCGGTATGCCAACGTCTCGTACGCGTCCGCGGCACTTTGTGGGCCAATAGAAACGGAGCGGCCGCGCGTGGTTGGGTGGCGAATGCCTGCAACCATGCGAGGAAAATCAGACGCGGTAGGGAAAAGAGTATCGATGCGGGATCCAGGAGGCACAGACTTGTACTCGCTGGCAGGGGTGAAGAAGCGACGGGGCAGAGTAAATCCGCAAGACTCGATGAGGCGGAATAGATGAGGCAAGCCTTTGAGAAGTAGAGGCTTCATCGTCTCGCGCCAGGCAAAGACAATGAGTACACCAAATACAATTCGAACAATGTTCAGACCCCAGCCGAGAGGAGTGACATCGACAGTGCCGTTTCCAGCGTAGGCGTTGGACACCCAGGGATCCCAAGGGATCTTGCCATAGGTCCATGAACCAAATTCGAGGCCAATGACGACACCGGCAAACGCAACGCTGTCGTCAAAGCATGGACAGTCATCGGCAGGTTCCGGGTGAATGCGCACAAGTACGACAATTACCAAGCAGGCAATTGCAGGCGCAACCCAGGAACTCGAATGCATAAAGGCGTCAAACGTTGGGCCATAGTAAAACTCGAGCATGCCAATGGCCACACCAGTGACGGAGCCAACAATGACGTCGAGAAACCCATGCATACCGCAGTACAGCCGGCCAAAGACGATTGACGCGGCGTAAAAGTAGGACAGACACTCCAGAAACAGCTTCATGGTAGGAGGTAGTGTATTCTCCGGGCTCTTGAGAAGCAGGAGGCCGTAGACGGCGACCGACACCGCATTCGCGCTATGTGTCGAGGGAAAGCCGTATTCGAGCGCAGCCGAGCCGGACATGGTGATGCGCTGCAGCGGTGGAGAGAGCGGTCGGGGCAGCGAGTAAAAATCCTTGATGAAGCCGGTCCAGAAGACGCCGAGGGCCAGAATGTGCACCAGACTACGCTCTGTTAGCCTCCAATGCCCCGATTTCGCCGTGAGATGATTGACCAGCCCTACCCTTTTCCAAACCAGGCCTGGCCGCACCAAAAGCACATTGGCAGAAAAACCATGAAGAATGTATGAGTGCCCAGATTCGCGGTAATGGCAAAGTAGCTATCGAGGGCCGGTGTGCGCAGCCGTTCCTGCATCCAGGCGAGGTACGGCGTCTCCCATCGAATCAAGGGCAGCGCCTGTTGTCGGAGTCGGTACCGCCATGGCGGGAGAGCTCTCTTGTCTGGTTTACAAACGCCCCGCGTTGTCAGTCTTTTTGACACCTTTGCGACAGACGTCGAATTCGGGCAAAAGGAAGAAAATAAAAGGGAACCGCTTACAGTGATCTAAGCTTCTCAATCCAGCGTCAGGAACGTCGCCATTCTCGTGCGACGCACCCTTGCTTCGCGTGTTTGTGCCCATAGCGTCGAGTCGTGCAGTGGTCTGGGAAGAGTGCGTGTGCGAATGAGACAAACAGAGGTATTGAAATCGTCGCAATAGATTCGGCAGGAGAGAGGGGCTCTCAGCAATGGCAGAGCCCCGGCGGAGAATGATTGAGCAGAGAACAGAGAGCCAAACGGCGAATGGGCACAATGAGCGAAAGAAGGCGCAGGGAGCGAAAGGAGTGGATGCCCAAAGCCTTGCTTGTGCTGAGGGCGACGAATGGATTTAGAGATTGGTAAATGTAGCTTCACAAAGATTGCGCGCGGAGTACCTCGGGTTCTTGTGCCTGGCATTTGCGTGGTGGAGACGGAGTCCGGGAAGGCTGGGCTGGTAGCCGGCAGGGGCGCGACCGACAGCCTTCCTGCTTGCCTTTTTCCAGCCCGTTTTACACCCAAGCACAAGATGTTATCAACGGAACAAGAATACTTGATAAATAATCAGAATGATTACGCATAACGAGGGTGATTATACATAATCAGGATGACAAGGAAGTACCGAGTAGACAATAAAATCAGTCTGGTTAGTATCTAATGCGGCAAGAAAAGGAGAAAAAGAGAAGAGAAAAAGACACCCGCAATGACCCAATGACACCAATTATCAAGAACTCCATGACGCGCCAATCATCCCGGTCTGCCCTGCAAAGAGACTAGCACCGAGCTCTTCGGGTATAATACGTACAGCGTCCTCTTCGCTCATTCAAATACGCAACATGTTCAGATGCAGTCGTTACTCGATCCGCACCCCCGACCCCCTTCCCCAGCAAAAAGAAATAAAATAAAAATGCTCCAGGCTTCAATGCAAAAAATCCAAAACAACAAAAGTAGTACTCGCTCGTGGGTATCACTCCCTGTTATGCTTTTATCGTGTCCTGCTCGTGGTGCGGCTGGTGGTGGTGGTGGTGGTGGTTCGACTGGCAACTCTGCTCGCAGGCCTGCTCGTCGTCCTGCTGACAGACCTTGTTGCGGGCTTGACCGCGGGTCTGGTTCGTGGTGCCGCCGTCGTCGTTTTGGAAATAGTTTTGGGTGTCGTTTTGTTAAGAGGTGCCTTGGCGGATGAAGAGCTAATGTCGCGCTTTGCGCCAGTCGGCGCCAGCTTCTTAGGTGGCACCGCAGTCGCCTGCGCAATGCTCCGCGCGCGTCCTCTCCTCTCTCGAATTTTGGCGAGCGCTTGCTCCCGCGTCATGGTTGGCGTAAGAGCTGGATCCGTGAGATCAAAGCTGGCGCTACTGCTTGTAGAGGGAGTTCGAAGCTTCTCCATAAACGAAGAGTTATGCTGCGAGCCCTCATCGCGCACGGGCACAGTCGTTGTTGTCACCTTGAATCGACTCGTCGATGAGTACATTGTCGGCGTGGGCGAGCCTCGGTTGTAGCGGGCTTCGTCATCTTCATCTACAACAGCTTCCTCAGTGACACCCGCATTACCGACTTTGACCCTGGGCTCAAAATCTTCCACCGTCGGGATGTTGAAAGACTTGGGAAGCGTTGGCTCTTCCTCACTGTGAGGCGCGCTCAGCAGCGACTGAAGAGATGTGCGGTCTCGCGCGATACGGTCTCTCGACATGATGGCGCATGCGGGGGGCTCTACTGACGGGGTCCTAGCATATATGCGAGAGTCTTTCGCATCTTCGATTGCGTCAGGGAGAAGAATGTCAACATCATCATGGTTCTCGTGAGCAACAGCTTCCGTTTGAAATCGCTCTTCCAAAGCCGCGGCCTCAGCTTCCTGCTCCGAAACGGTACGGAAAACGCCCTCTTTGGCGCAAAAGATGGTGCTGGTTCGCTCTTTCTTCGATCTGACGATGATAAGCTGATGCTCACCAAGAGACTCGGGCTCAGGAAGCGACTCTCGGCGCTCCTCGAAGTCGAACTCGTGATGGCCTTTATCATGATGTTCAACAAAAAACTCGGGCTCAAGCTCCGGGACCGCGTCAGCAGGCGGCGCAGTAGCGCCATCAGCACAGTTTTCAACCTCAAGCTGCGGCTCCTGCATCGTTGACTCGGGTTCCACGGATGGTTTTGAGACTGACTCGATTTTCTGCTGCACCTCCTCCATAGCGGGGCATTCAATCGTTGGCTCGTGGTATTCGACTGCGAGAATGTCTCCTGGTTGCATCTCAGCCTCGCTCTCCGATTCCTCCTTGGGCTGGTCTTCATCCATTGCTTCTTGTACATCCGCGATGGCGTGGCATGAGCTTTGCTGCTGAATCTCCTGTATTTCAGGTGTCATCTGAACGTCGACCATTGGTTCAGGCTCGTGAATGATGGGTTCGTGAATGGTAGATTCGTGAATTGTAGGCTCGTGAGGGTCTGCAGCTTCGGGTGAAGGTTCCTTCTTGATCAGGTCGTCGGTAGTAGTATTAGTAGTGGTGGTGGTAGCAGTTTGGTCGGCATCCGAAACAACTACCGCAGTGATGTCGGCTGGTGTTGTCGATTCCATTGGCTCGCTGCTCTTTCGTGGTGTCACTTGACGAACTTGGCGATTCTCACGCGTACGGGAGCATGAATGCATTCGGCATTCAGCCTGTAAGAACTCAACCATTTCCTGAGCTCGCTCAGCTCTATGCTTCTCCCAAGCAACTTGCAACGCAAGCTCTTCTATTTCCATGTCGGTAGCGACAGAACCAGCCAGCTCCATGGTAGAGAGAGAAACACGGCGACTGTCCTCGGCAGATTCACGCTTGCGCTTTTTCTGAACCTGGCTTGGTGATGACAACTCGTCATCGTCCTCACAGGGCAGAGGCAGTCGGCCCTCGGCGGCAATGCGTGCAACCTCCTCGTTTTTGGCGGCAGTTTTGTAGGCATCGCGCTCCTGCTCAACCACTTTCACGCGCTCAAGAGCTTGGTCAAGTTGTTCTTGAACTCCTACTATTTGGTAGCGGGCAGTAAAGGCCTCTTGATCGCGTGCTTGGCCGCGCTCCTTCTCTCGCGCCAGGCACTCTTCGTTGATCTTGACTGCTGTGCGAGCAGTCTTGAGCTCCTCTTGTAGTTTGACTATTATCGACTGCGACTTGAAATTTTCCTTTCTCGCTCGTCGAATCTCCTTTTCCCAAAGGGCCTGGGTGTGTGCATGTGTTTCCTTTGCGCGGCCGTAGCTGTCCTGTTGGGTTGTTAGCTGTGCCATGCATCGGGTCTCTGTTTGGCGGCTGACCATGACTGTTTCTAGCCGCTCGCCAACTTTGCGTTCTCGTTCTTTGCCTTGTTCGACGGTACTTTGAAGCTGTTTTATTTCATCTCTCATACGCCTCATTTCCATTTCAGCCTCTTCTCGCCCGAGAACAGCCCTCTTCAGCGCATCGTTCGCTCTGCGCTCCAGCTGCCTCGATTGCCCAGACATATTGTTGAACTGGCTGATTTTTTCTAATACTGGACTGTCGTAACCGTCGGTTCTGAACGGCGTCATTTCGGACTCGCGACCTTGGTTGACGCGGGCTGGCGTTGATGTCTGGAGTGGGCTCATCGGCCCTGCTGGTGTAAAGCTCAAGCTCTCGTCCATTGTGGGCGTGGATGCTTGTTCTTGAATTCGGGTGTGCACAGGAAAAGACCTCTTCAACTAGATGCCACCATGCATCTATCTTGCCAATGTGGCTGGTCGTGGATTGTTTGTAGATCAGCTTTGGCCGTTGGATTAGTCGTGATATTTTGCGTTGATATTAACAAAGTCTGTTTACTGGTGGTGCCTGACCCCCAATAACTGCTAATAAGCTATAATGGGGCCATGTTGGGTCACCGTTGCTGTAGCGACACAAAGGTCATGTGACAGATCGCATTGTTCTGCGGCGGGCCGGTGTCACTTCCCGCTGGCCCGCTATTGATGCAGGGGATCGAACTATTTGCCTCCAATTACCAGTTATGGACACTTGTAATTACAGACTCAGACCTGCATCTCAGCCGATCACCCTGGCTGCTTCGGGAGTGTCTGCTTTTACCGCTATTTAGTGCGTTGCGTCGGCAATATTGGACGACCTCCTCGCTTCGTGAAACCCACCTCTCCCCATCATGGCTGACACCGATCTCCGCCAGCGCAAGGCCAAGGCCGACCATGTCAACGCAAAAGAGCCCGCAAAGCTTCGCGCCAAAGCTCAAGAAGATGACGAGGCGGACTCACTCCGTTTGGATATTCTGCGAGTCTTGACTTTCTTGTTTGTCGCTTCATGCGGCCTCAGCTACGTCATCAGCTCTGGCGAGAGCTTCTTTTGGGGCATGCAGAATAAGCCGTATTACCTGAAGCCTGAGTGGTGGAAGGCCAAGTTTGTATGCAACCACTCCAGAGACGAAATCTCGCTCAGGCCTACAGCATAGCTGACCCAGCCTTCTCCTCTTCACAGGGTGGACCGATTTATCTCACCCCGGATGAGCTTTCCCAGTACAATGGCTACGAAAAGGGCAAACCCTTGTATCTCGCTGTCAATGGCACCATTTTTGACGTCTCGAACGGTTTGAACATGTATGGCATTGGTGGTTCTTACCACTTTTTTGCCGGCCGTGATGCGTCGCGCGCCTACGTAAGCGGCTGCTTCGAGGAAGACTTAACCCCCGATATGCGCGGCCTCGAAGAGATGTACCTCCCCATCGACGATCCCGAAATCGATTCCAAGTGGACCACGGCCGAGATGAAGGAGCTCAAAGAGCGGGAGCTAGCAGAAGCTAGGGAGAGAGTACACAGCGGCCTGAAGCACTGGATCGACTTCTTCACCAATAGCCCAAAGTACCAAAAGGTCGGCTACGTAAAGCGCGAGGACGGCTGGCTAGAGAAACTGCCTCACCCTGAGCTGTGCAAATCTGCTAAACAAAAGCGCAAGAAGAGGGTTCCCAGAGAGCAGCAATAGCGTAACGCTGCATTGTCACGACATTCACATTGAACGTTCAACATGCTTTAATGTTGCAAAGGACGAAAGAGATGTATGCAAAATAACTACCCGCGCTACATACAGAGAATCTAAAACTTTGTAGCAAATTGCCTGCCCTAGCAGCCTCCGCTTGTTATCATTAACCCATTCATTTACACGACACTATTACATAAGACATTGTTCCCTCTACAGAAGTATGAAAGCAGCACCCAGAGCAAGTAGCATCGAGCCGGACACGCCAGCAACCGAGGCACTGCCAGTTGTTGGGGATTTGTCGGCATCGGCAGGGGTTGTGCTGGACCCGGTGCTCGCCTCGGAGGGAGAGGCACCGCCCTCAGTCGAGCCACCCGGCAAAGTCTCAGCAGCGCTCTTCTTGTAGTTTTCAAGCGATCGTGAAGAGTTGCCGGTGGTGCTATAACATTGTCGAGTCAGCACTTGGTAGCCTGGCTTGTCAACGGCACGAGGACTCACTTCTCGTTGATGACCATGACCATGCCCTTCTGACAGTGGGGGCCTTGGCTGCAGAAGAACCACATGGGTTTGGTATCGTTGACCATGATGGTAAAGACGGGAATTTGGCCCATGGCTGCGCTGGCGGCGACGGGCTGGAATGCCGAGAAGATGCCCTGGGTGCTGGGGTTGACCTCCTTGATGGGCTTGCACGGATGATCGAAGTCGGACTGGGTGAGAGTGTGGTTACCAGCAAGGAACTGGAACTGAACCATGGTTCCAACCTCAGCCTTGACCTTTTCCGGCCAGAACTTGAGGTCCATGGGCCCGGACTCGTTGACGGGGTTGCGGCCGACAGAGACGACCTGGACATCGATGGCTGCGTGTTGTCATGTTAGACACAAGTGAATGAGGCCTTTGCTAGGTGATAATTAGGGTCGCAAACCTTGGGCAGCGCCCAGCAGGGCTGCAGCGGCAGCAAAAGTGAACTTCATGTTGCCTGGAGATGTGCTGTGGTGTGATGCAATGTAAAGACCGGACGGTGGGCAGAGCTACCAGAGCTGCCAAGCGAGAAGAGACGTAAAATCGGATGGAATGAGAAGTAGAAGCAAGTTAATAACCAACAGCCTACAAAAGGAAAAACACACAGCAAAGGAACTAGCCTCTGCAAGATACTGGAAAAAAGAGAATGTGCTGAGAAGGAAAGAGAGAAATAATGAAACAAGGGAGAAGAGGGAAAGACAAGGGAAAAAGAGACAGAGGACTGTCCAAGATAAATGCAAGCTGTCAGAAACAACAGGGGGCAAGACTTCAGAGGGAGCCCAGAGACAAGCGATGAGCTGTAACGAACTAGATTGACCACCGGCTGCATCGGGCGAAGGCATGTGTTAGTCGAAACAGGAGTGATCAGCCACTGCATCGCCTCCCCTTGGCAGTTGAACATCTCATCGTTTTCAAGTAATGCGACTTTTGGGTGCCCAAGGGAAACCAGCCAGCAATTCAATGCATGCCATGCCGTCTTCCGAGTCCCCTCCTCTCCTCCTCGTCATCTGACAAGCGGCTATTGGGGGCGGTTGCGTGGACAGGCATGGGCCGAATGCCGTCCCATCCATCTTGCGTAGTACGCCCTGGATCTATAGTTTCCGAAAGAACGGGGCTAACAAGGTACCCGAAACCGGATTGGAGCCTTGGATCTTCCATCGTCGTGGTGGGAAGCGCATGTCCCGGGGTTGGCGTTGTCAGAGGTCTTGTTAGAGGTCCTGCTCAAACGTGGCGAGTGTCTCCTCCAATTTACATTCATCATCATCTTGCCGTCTTTTCTCGAGTGTCCATACATATTCTCAAGTGATGGCCACGAGAGTCCAAGAGCACCTGTCTTCTCAAAATTTCAGAGTGGTGCGGCTAGGAGTAAATTGACGTCCCGTGTTAGTCCAGCACCAACAGAGACCGGCGAAGCAGTGCACAGCACAGCAGAACGACGACGACAGACGCGCGGCGAGGGTTCGAGGAGGCTGTCAAAGTGGAAATTTCTTTTTTTACAGAAGACACCGTATTTTTGAATCTTTGCATGCATAGGTCTGGCACTGGCTGTGCCGCACCTTGGGCATTCTACGACGCCGACGAGACGAGGCCCGTTTCAGACTCGGCCCCACAGCTCCGTACTTGCAGCCGGGCCAAGGACCGCCGACGGGACTCGTGGCTGCTCGCCTTCACAATTCTCACGAACGCGACAGCAAATCAATTGATTGTATTTTATGGCTGTGAAGGTATCGAAGAAGTTGGTAGTCGGCATGTTATCGGCGGCTTGTCTGATGATGCGCACGTGGTTATACATAGTCTGAGAGTAATTGCGTGACTAGTCGCAGGCACCAAAGATTGCTTGGACAGGCGTAGAAGTGCCAGAAGTTACGCGAGATTATAGATATTGTTATCACGCGAACTGTCTGGAAGCTAGTGTCGACGAACTTCTGCATGAAACAGCTCGCCAGCGACCTGCAACTCGCGATTCCCTCATGCTTCTGCATCCACATACAATATACCGTCTCTGAACATCATGGCCTGAAGATGTTCTGACATTGAGGAAGCCAAAAAACCGGGATCGGTGAGGTAGAGTGCCTTTGTAGATAACATGCTCTCAACGGCCTAGTCCAACTTCATTCAAGGCACCGTGGCAGCCCTCTAAAGACTGTGTTGTCAATGTCCGCAGATCCTCTCGATAAAAATCGGTGCTGATCAATTGTTCTGCACAAAGATATAGGGAGGGCCAGGCGTGCACCATGAGTGTCGTGGTAACGGTTCGAAATGCACGAGGCCTGGCGATCATTTCCATGTTCGAGGCAGGCTTCTTCACACATGCCTTTGGATATAGACGCCCGAGCAGCAGAGCCGTCTTGCGCTGTCAAGAAATGACATTATTACATGCACGATGTCGTCGTAGCATCGTGCCCAAATGTCGCCTCAGAGATCCAGCAAGAGCTGCGGCGCAATCTTTTCCAGATCCTCCACCTATACCAAATCAGCAAATGAACATGCTTCTTCTCGTCCTCTTCCTCCTTCACCCGTCCAGCAGCCGCACATACCTCGAGGAACCCCGATCTCTTCTCCACTGCCGCGCGCGAAATCGCCTCGCGCACAAAAACGTCGACGTACTTGCCGACCGCGGCGTTGGCGTCACGCGACACCCGGGTCGCGTCCTTTTCAAACAGGTCGTGCAGGATACGCGTGAGCAGGTCCTTGGGGATCGACTTGTCGGCGGTCGCATCCACCGCACCTCCGCTGCGGCTGCTATTTGCTTGGCGACTCGTGGCGGCCTGTCGGCGGCGACGGGGAGGCGAGTCGTCATCCGAGTCAAACGGGTCACTCGAGGCGGTGGCGGCGTCGCTCAAATCTTCGACCGCCGCTGCGGCTTGCCTGCTGCTGCCCGCCTGTGGGCCACTGCGGACGCTGTTGGCCTGCTTGGGCGGCATTTTGATCTCTCGTTACTTTTATCTCAAAACTAATAGGGATGGTAAAAGGCTGGTAGAGACGCGCTTTGCGTCGCGTTGTGGTGGAGAGGCTTCGTTAGTCATCCCATGAACGACCGACGATCAGTCTACAGCAAGCTTCAACAAAATGCGCATCAAGGAAAGGTCGCTTCACGAAATGGTAATAGAGTATTAAGAACCAGAGTTCGGTTTATTTAACAACAAGGGAAATTGCGTAGGTGTATAAATTACAGCGACTAGAAAGTCTTTGGCAGAGCCATAAAAGAGAATTGCGCCATGCCAATGCCAATCTAATCCGCGCATCAGCTGTTGCACACGACAGAGTGCCGGGGTATCTACCCCAACTTCCCTCGACGTCAAACTTTCAATCTCTCCATTTTTAAATCCCCCTGAGTGATCCTTTCCCAACGAAAACAGTGTCTATACAGTGGTAATGGGGAGCATGGCATTTAGCCGGAGCCGCCCGAGAAGGCCTTGCCGAACATGAGGACCTGGAGCTTGTCGTAGATGGACAAGACACCGGCACCGGCAACACCACGGAGGATGTTGGCACCAGCACCGTTGAAGAGAGACTTGACACCGTTGGTAGCAATGATCTGGCGAGCGGCGTCGAAAGAGTTCTTGTACTTGACGGCCTCACCAGAGGTCATCATCATGCGACGACGGATGGTGTCGAGAGGGTAAGCAGCAATACCGGCACCGGTGGTGACACCCCAACCGAGGAGGAAAGAGGCAAGGAAGTTGTCCTCGAGGTTACCAGTGAGAAGGACGGGCTTGAGGGAGTCGTACATGCCGAAGTAGAGACCACGGTAGACGATGATACCAGCGACAGAGGGCATGAAACCACGGTAGAGACCGGCAATACCGTCGGAGGCGAGGGTCTTGCGGTAGACGTCAACGAGACCGTTGAACTGGCGCTCGCCACCCTTGGAGGCGTTCTTGGCATCGTTGGCCAGACGGGTACGGGCGTAGTCAAGGGAGTAGACGAAAAGCATAGAGGTGGCACCAGCAGCACCACCGGAGGCAAGGTTACCAGCCATCCACCAGGCATAACCATCACGGTCCTTCTTGAAACCGAACATCTTCTTGAACTTGTCACGGAAAGCGAAGTTCAGAGCCTGGGTAGGGAAGTAACGGATAACGTTGGCAGTGTTACCACGCCACAGGGCGAGAACACCCTCATCAGCGGCGGTACGGCGGAAGCACTCAGCGATACCGTTGTAACGACGGTCGAGACGGCCAGACTTGATCATCTCATCCTGTTCAATTTGTTAGGAAACTGTACGAAATCACCTTGGCCAAAATGCGACTAACCTGGTTCTGGATGAGAAGCTTGACACGCTCGATGGGAGCAGCAGCGGTCTTCGAGACGGCGGCGGAGACACCACCCACTGGAGGAATTGTCAGTTTCTATGGCCAGAGTAATTGTTTTGCATTGTATGGTGCCAAGCGTCGAGCGACGGTTGAGGGCGGATGAAACGTACTCAGGAAGTCGGCAACGAAGGGCTGCGAGATGAGTTAGCACATGTGTCCAGGGGTAGCCGAGCGTGTAGCCGGAGGTCGTGAAAACTTTGTCGCGTTATGCCCGTCGTGCCGGCAAAGAGATTGGGTGAGCAAAGGAAGCGCAGTGCGGTCATGAGAGGCATTGACAATCCATGGCAGCTCAATTGGCAGCCGAGATTGATACAGCTTCGATGGCCAGCCTCCCCCTTTGTTGCGACGACGGCAAAACGCGGCATTTCTGGCGACGCGGCGGAAAATAATTGTCAAGACTTACGGGCATGCCCAGGACCTTGGGCTTCTCTTGAGACATGATGGCGGATGTTCTGGTGCTTTCCCGGAAAACAAGAAAAGACTGAGGGGAGATTTGGGGATGGAGAAGGAAGGAAGTGAAGTGTGTCTGGGGAAGTCGAGTGAAATAAATTCTGCTCGCTGGCTGGGTGGCAGGGTTGGGGGGAGCGGAAAAAATTGTTGCGGGTCCAGTCAAAGGGACAAGTTTTCTTGGAGCGAGTCTTCCCGACTTGCGCGAGAGGCTAGAGACAGCAGTGAGCAGCGCATGCACTTTTCCATGGCAACAGTGGAGTTTGCGCCTCAGGCCAGAAGGAGGTCTGAGGCCAACAAGCGCGTGTGACTCTGAGAGCCAGGGGAGGCCCACGCTGTCCCTAGTGTGCCTAGATTTTTAGGGGCTTCGAGTTACCGGTTCGCCCCGATGTTCTTTTTAGCTGGCTGGCATGCGATCAAGGTACCTACCTTCTTAGACGTAACTGAGTAAGTAAAAAGTACCAACTCGGGTTATTTGGCCTTGCTAGTCGCATCTGAAAAGACCAAGATACGCCCCGAAATGTACATGCATGTCACTCACCTATCTACCTCATCAACGTCTCGACGAAAAGGAACTCTAATGATGCTTGATATCACGGCGACCTCGGGCGCCATTTGGCCATTGCCATAACCTGGTCAATTCAGTTCCGATATGTTTCTTATTACCGCCCACTACAGTAATATGTGACCACAGCTGACACACGGCTAAGCCAATAGTGAGCCACACTTTTGTGTTTGCCTCACCGAGAGATCTCGCGTTGGCATAATGGAGGGGCGTTGTACCGGTACAGCCATTGTCCCTACCTACCAGATACTAGAAGAAGTTTTGTTCGAGATTGCTGTGAGGGATGGTTCCGCACTACGGAGTGCTGAACCACACGTTCATCTCTTGCGCTCTATCATTATTTGCGCAACAGCTCCTCACTATCCTCGATGATCAAACGAGCATCCACTAGTTAAATCCAGTAGCCTCGGCTCGAAAGAAACCGATCATTTGGTTCAACCGTTTGCAATCTTGCTCCGTTTTATCAAATTCACAGTCTTTGATCGCAATTTCCAACTCTACGCGCCACATCGGAGGTACATAAATCTACATGCATTACTGCTATGTGTTCTTTGGCCCGGGGTCCACCAAACAGAACAAGATAGCTGGATCCCCTGTCTGCTCCATGTCCTCCCCTGCAGCCCCCTTTCATCCGGGACAGCCGCAAGCCGCTAGAAAAAATTCCAGAAGGCAAGCGCAAAGTCTCTTTCGCTGAGGAGCCGGTCTAGAGAAGCAAAATTTGGGCAGATGAATTGCTGAATGGCAATGAAGCGCTGTGGTCTGATAAAGCCACAGCCATAGCCAGGGTCGGTAGGACCAATTGCAACGTAGCTTTTTTTTTCATCTCCTGAATCGCATTTGCACGTCGCAACCCGGCCGTTTGTTTCAATCCCGCCAAAATCCCGGCTAGCGACCGGGGGGCGTTTTGCAGATGCTGGCGCGGCCCCCCGCTTGCTTGGGGCACAGCAAGATATGACATGCGCCGGAATGTAAACCTTCTTCGAGAAACACATATTTAACTTGATGTTTACCGTCTCGTTCCGCTAGTGTGCTACTGACGTTGGCCTATTTATTATGTCCTAGTGCGCTACGACATCAACGATGGGCTGCAGCTGTTTGACCTACTAGCAAACGCGGCTCCAAGCTACTTGGCAGCGGCTCAGCGGGTGCCGGTCTGACCGAAACATCAGCAACCACTTTGCTCAATGCCGCAACAGGGATGCTGCTTCTTCCATCCTTGACTATTTATAGCCAGAGGGCTACTCCAACAATGAGATGAGACTCATAAATACGTGCGCTGATACATTTCAAGGGCATTTCATACTTGACGATCTTTGAACAGGCTTGGTTCTCGTGCCTCGTCACGTGATGGCAGGTATATGCTCTTGACGCTGCCACCGCCATGCTACCATACTGGCAAGTTTGTACCCATTCCCAAGAAATATGAGTAGAACGTGTTTCATCTGCATAATCTACAGCCTAGTACACCCTTATCGGCAATATGGTATGTTGCCACCCAGTACATGATTGTGGCCAAGAAAAATGACCATGTGCGATGCTGAACTCGCATGCTTCATGAAAGCCCGCGAATAAGACTTGGTCAATTGTCCAGCATCCAATATTTGCTGCGATCGTTCGTAAGCAATCAGCGCAGTCACAGGGCGAGATTCAACGGCCATTGTCATGAAGGTTTTTTGTTGTTCATTCAGTTGCCGTTTGCTCATGCAAATTCGGTTTCTAGGTATGCTTTACCGAGTGTGAAAAGCGTCCCAACCAGGCATGTTTTTTGCCTTGTATCTTTTCCCCATCCCTCGGCCATATATCATGGAGGCCATCATGACGCCAAAATTCCAGAAAACACCTTGGTCGAAATGCGCTTAAGCAGCAATGGCACGGGCTATCAAAAAATGTTAGTGCTTCTTTTCTCGTTGTCGTCGCCAGGTGAAGTCGCATACTGTAGATCTTCATCTTGCTGTGTGTGGTGACAGGCTTGATCATGCCCTTCTCCTCGAGGTCACTGATGCACTTGCGAGCCAGCGAGCCGTTGATCTTCATGCGGTCGACGAGAACGGCGACGGTAACGAGGCGGTAAGACTGGACATCCTTGTAGAGCTTATCGGCGGTGCTCTTGTCGAGAATGACGGCGTGTTGGGCCTTATCCTTGACCTTGCCCTTCGACCACTTCTTCTTTTGCTTCTTAGCTCCAGCAGCAGGCGCCTACACCAAGAAAATCGACTGTTAGTTCATTGATCTCTAGGTGTTCAATTCGTTCTGGCGAGCATCGTCGTCGTAGGCAGGTGCGGGCGTACCATTTTGATGTGATGTGATTTGACGTTGACGGAGTGTGGAGGAACAACTATTTTTCGCCAAAGCTGCGAAGACGACTACCACTTCGGCGATGGGCCCCGCGCCACTGGCAGTGGCAGGGCAGGCTTGCCCTAACAATTGTGGCGTGTAGGGTACGCACCCAATTTTTTGCAACGCCTGATTGGCCCACATGGCACCCACCGAAATTTGCCAAACCCTCCTCAGCCGAGCCAGACCTCCAACCTTAGGAAAAATCCCATCACGACAACCCGAGCATACTAACCGCAGTCCCCCGCCATCCACGGAACCATCGACTGCTATATTCAAAATGTCTGAGGGCGGTGATATCGACGTTCTCCCCAGCGTCCTTCCCAAGGACGTTGCCAAGGAGGTTGGCAATGTCAAGCTGTTCAACAAGTGGGACTACGATGTCGAGGTTCGCGACATCTCTCTGACGTATGTTGATACCTGCACCGCCGCGTGTGCGCAGGCGAATGGGGAGGGAATTGATGTCGAAGCGAACGAACTCCTCCCCGTCTGCGCCGCGAAAACGAGACTGGAACATGTATTCTGACGGATTGAATAATAGCGACTACATTTACCTGAGCAAGCCCGTCTATGTCACCCACTCCGCTGGCAAGTATGCTGCCAAGCGCTTCCGCAAGGCCAGCTGCCCCATCATTGAGCGTCTCACCAACTCTCTGATGATGCACGGCCGCAACAACGGCAAGAAGCTCATGGCTGTTCGCATCGTCGACCACGCTTTCGAGATCGTGAGTGACCACCACCTCTGAACGAGTCTGCTCCACACCGAATAAATTTCGCAGCGCCACAAACGAACAAGGACAAGCACGCAGTGCCTAGCGAATTCGACATCGTGTGGGAGCGACGGGCATGGAGAAATTACGAGTTGCTAACCACGCGCGAAAATAGATTCACCTCATGACCGACCAGAACCCCATCCAGGTCGCCATTGACGCCATTGTCAACTGCGGTCCCCGCGAAGACTCGACCCGAATTGGTTCCGCCGGTACCGTCCGTCGCCAGGCCGTCGATGTTTCCCCCCTCCGCAGAGTCAACCAGGCCATTGCTCTCCTCACCACCGGTGCCCGCGAGGCCGCCTTCCGCAACGTCAAGTCCATTGCCGAGTGCCTTGCTGAAGAGCTGATTAACGCCGCCAAGGGCAGCAGCAACTCGTACGCTATCAAGAAGAAGGATGAGCTGGAGCGTGTAGCCAAGAGCAACCGATAGAGGGTTTCACAAAAATGGATTTACGTCTGGATGGAGTGCGGCTTTGGCGTGGTTCTGGCATATTACAGAATTGCATTTTTGCGTTTCGGGTCTGGGAACGCGGCTATGGATTGTCATGGAATTGTCTTTAGTCTCAATAAAACTGGGCTCTGAAGAAGCCTACTGACCTAATGACTTGTCAAGCTGCTTGCTACGTGTGCGTGTGGGTGTTGTCATGGTGGCATGTGTCAATGGTTGTCTATCAGCAGTGACCACCTTGGAGGTGGGATGTATCAGCATAGATTCTGTACAACGCATCCTTTTTTTTTCTTTGCTACATGGAACTATCATGACCTGCAGGATATGGCTTCAGTCGATGCAACGTTACTGCTTTTTTTGGGGATATCATGAACGCCTTGGTACCGTCACACTATATCAAGAAGAAGAATGCACGATTGCCACAGAGTTATATATATAGATTCATTCAGGTCATGTTAAGTCATAAGCTCTATAATATCCCATGGTTGGGTTGGTTGCATTCATCATTCATGATTCGTCATTCATCAGTAAATTCGCACCTTCTTCTCCCCAATCGTCAACCGCTGGAACATGCCAACGTGGAGAATGCCTTCTTCCCACCACGATCCCATACCTTCATCGACCTGAAAGCCGCAGCGCTCCCAGAAAGGCTGAACTTGTTTCTGGGCATGAACGCAGACCAGCCCGCCCCAGGATGGGATCTCTGTTTCTCGTCTAGCGCCCATTTGCTCGAGACCAAGCTCCGTAACGCTGGGGTCAAAATATGACGGGTTCTCTTTGAGCCACTGCAGAGCCGTGCTGACCAGCAGGCCCGCAATCTGGTTGCCGCGAAAGTCTTTTTGGACGGCAAGGCGGCCGAGCTTGACGTAGGACTCTCTGCCGTCGTGGTACGTAGTCGGGCGATCCGCGGCAAAGACAGGCGCGGCGACCGCATCCACCTCCGCAGATGGCTGGGCGGCCTCGCCCTCGAGACCGTCCTTCCAGTAACGACCGCCGCTGACGGGATGGGGGTTGTGGGGAAAGGGCACGACGCGGACGGTGCCAATGGGCGTGCTGCGCGTCGAGCTCTTGCGCGGCTGGACGATGGCGCCCGTCTCGTCGCGGATCTCTTGCTTTTGGGTAGTGTGGACGCTGGCATAGGCCACCCAGTGACAGCTGCGCGAGTCGTCGACATCAAACTCATTGTCAAGGGGGACGCTCTGCTCCTTGACGAAGACGTCCTCGCGCACCTCCATGGCGTCGAGAAAAGTGGAGGGTAAGCCGACGGGCTGCTCGTCGCGCGGAGCACCTGGCTTGTAGCCCTCGAGCTTGCTAGGCTCGAGGAGCGAGATGAATGGTGTTCCCATGTTGGTTGTGTGAGTTTAACAGGTTGGTGTGAGGCGAAGCGTGAGCAAACTGTGTTGAATATTGGAGCAGCTCATGGGCTTTGTACGAAACACTGACTTCTCTTGTATATTAGTCATATGTCGAATTATGCGTCGGCGGGGGTATGGTAAAGGTGGTGTGAGCGGTCGTGACAAGAAGAGCAAGGAGTGTCATGATATGGCGTGGAGTCGGAGACCCGCCGAGCGCATTTCCAACGGCGGCCAGTTGGCGCTGGGCCAAAGCTAAATTGGCAGTTGTCATTGTTCTGTTTGCAGTGTGAGGCGGTGAAATAAGTTGCGGGCGTCGGTCAGCGCAGGATGGATATCAACAAACCAACTACGGTGGAACAAGTGTTTTGCGTCTGCATGTTGACGCAGATCCCACGTTTCCACGATCTACTTGCACGGGCGCAGCTGTTTGGCTGTTATGCCACAAACGGCTGGCTACCTTGGATACCCTAGAACATGCTTAACTGGGCAGAAACGTGTCCATGTCCACGTCCACATGCTGTTTTGAATCGAAACGAGGGTTCATCTTGAGGACTTGGCAGGGGAACCAATGGCGCTTTGTGGGTAAAAGGGCTTGAACAATGATTTGTTGCAGTTGGCCGAACGGTATGCTGGCTGCAGTAGAGGTGGTAGCGCAGAAATGAGGCTGATTGTGCATCCATTCTACGTGCAGCGCATCTACTTTTTCGCTGGCTGTGGGTGGCAGTCTTTACCCCGCGACCATCTAGATAGCCATTTCCATCTCTTTTATTGCTCGTCGAGGATGCTTTTAAAGAATGGTACAAATACCAGCAATTTTTGCTGGCACCAATCAAGCGATAAAAGAAGTACGGTACTGAGATGCGGAAGCTGGGCTGCACGGAACGGATAAGGTACATTGGACGGCGCCGAAGTCGCTGGCGGGGGCCCAGCGGTAATAAAGTAGGCACCCAAGTACCTTACCTAAATCTGTCTCTAGTGGCTCGCATCACCATGCAAGCTGCAGGTGTTATCGACGTGTCTTCGGCCACTAAATTTAGGGATGAGATCGGCTTGGAAGATTTTTATTTTTATTATTTTTATTATTTCCTGTGCTCCGATGCATGCCTGTACGTTTGCTTTTCCATGCACTGTCTGGCACGATCTTCGGGAGACAGTCCGGGTCATGATACCCTTTATCTGCCGTCACTGTACTAATGATTGGCAGGTCGGCTACGCACGCAAAAGCACGTTGTCCCCTGTATTATGGCGCGGTTGATC
This sequence comes from Beauveria sp. NWAFU-1, assembly GCA_024472245.1. Lineage (NCBI taxonomy): Eukaryota > Fungi > Ascomycota > Sordariomycetes > Hypocreales > Cordycipitaceae > Beauveria > Beauveria sp. NWAFU-1. Next base: position 1,008,434 of record JANBXD010000007.1, read on the forward strand.
CGAGATAACCCCCATAAGGAACTCCACTGGTGATGAGCTAGCGGCTCTGTGCTCGCCTAAAGGAGAAAGAAACAGTGGGATGCTATTCGCTGGCCGTGCGCAGCATTCCATCATCTCTGATGGTATAGCCGACTCCGTATTCAGGGCCAAGCGCATAATTGGAAATTTGGCAGTGCTGGTAGTGATAGCGAGGACCGGTATCACTAACTAACTAGACTCAGGTGCCTCAATAGACAGGAGTAGACAGTCAACTATTATCGAGTACACCACCAGACTCGCCAGCGAGAGGCAGATGTACTGCAGCATGCTGAGATGTACCTCTGCAGCACGGATCGGGTTATTCATTTCCTCTACGCATTGTGTGTAGAATGACCCAATTCAATGCTACATATCGTTCAGTGGTGCTTCTTGTTCGTGGCCTGAAGCTTGCGCTTCTATTGACATGCCGTCTGGTTTATTAGCACCGCCTAGCAAAGCGTACCGACCTCCACCAACCTGCAGTAGTTTCCCCAATTTGCCTCGCTCAGGGGTGTGCGCAAGACCCCCCCCAAAGGACTCTCTTTCTGCCACCCACGTTTTCTCCCAGCCTCGAATTCTAGCAACTGCTTGTTCTCTCCCCGAATCGGGTCTTGATATCCATTCGGTAGTTATTTACCCCAGCGACGCAAACCTTTTCTGGCCTTGCCCTCGCCATCGGAGCTTCATGTTGTTGCTAGCGCTACTCTCTGGCCACCAGCAACCTCAGTCTCCGCCGGCTGGCCAGCTTCATATATAGGCTTTCAGGCCCGCCCTGTTTGAACCTCGTCTATTGCAATCGATTCGAGTCGCTTCACTCAGAGTTGTCGCGCCGTCGATTCTCGCCATCGACGCTTTGCCATGCCCTGGCATCCGCTTCCGCGCATCGCCTTTGCGGTTGCAACTTTTCCCTTCACCGCCCAACGACCTGCCGACCTCCCCCTCGAAATTGGCGATGAGCTGTATATCATTGAAGAGACTGCCGACGGCAACTGGCTGAGGGGCTATCTCGTCGCCCCTCCCAGCCTTCTTGCAGGCCTGACATCTGTCCAGGGCCAAACGCTCGAGGCTAGAGTCTTCAGCGGCATCTTCCCTCGCAGCTGCGTCGAGGTTCGAGAGATGCTCGGCGAATCCGACGACGGGGACCAACATACCGCCCAAGATGACCAAGATACCCACGCAAACAACGACGAATCGCGGCAAGATGAGAATGGGTCCGAAGACTCGGCCAAAGGTGGGCTCGAGAGTGATGTCGAGAATGTTCACAAACAATCCAAGACGGTAACCCCGCGCAATTGTCGAGCACCTTTACAAGAACTTCCCAACGGCATCACTGCAAAGCTTTCAGTGCCCGTTGAACGTGATCCAAATATGCCACGCCCTCCAGCACCAGTACCAATGCTCAAAATTGGCGACGAGACGCCCACATCAGCATCCGAGCCCCTAATCGACGAAATCTCATCATGCCTGCGCGAATGGCACTCCAAAAACCTCCACCAACTTCTCCTCGCCAGGGAATATTCAAAGCTCGACAAACTCTCTCAGCTCATCACAAAACTCAATCTGCACCGTCAACAGTTTCTATACAACGTCCTCACCTCTCGCGAGTACGAGATTCTCCGCGAAAAGACGGTATGGGATTTGGTCCAGGTCAACAAGCTTTGTGGTGGTGAAGTCATTGTGCGCGACCCCGGTGCGCGTGGTCGCATTTTAACTGGCGAAGACTCTGTCGTGGCCCTCACAGAGCTCCAGTCCAGCATGAGTGTTCTTGATGAGCCCCCTAAACCAACAATCGAGCTTGCCAGCCTACACCATCTGCTGCTGGACGTCAAAGGCTTTGCTGGCGCTTCTACAGAGGAAACGTGCCTCGTTGCCTACCTGGCCAGCAAGCCGCACCATGACAAGCCCACAAGCCTCTCCGAAGCCTTCAGCATCGACGTCCCTGCTGGGCGCACCATGGGTAGCCTCATGCAAGATGGTGCTACGCGAACACTGTTCACCGATTTGTCCAGTCTTGATTTTGGTGACGTAGCTGCTCCCGAATCAGATCTCTATTTGGTCATCAAAGTGCAGTCTCCACAAAGAATCGAAATGCTGCCGCCCTCAACTAGATCCGGCAGCCTGGGGGATAACTACTACACTCGAGAGCACACCAAGTCACTACCCATCGGTGGTGGCAAGGGCTCGAGAAGAAGTTTCATGTGGGCCGCTAAGTCCACGAGGTCAACTTTTTCGCGAGGCTCACCAGCCGCCAAAATGGATGCTGTGAATGAACAGCGCGGAGACCGACCCTACTCCAATCGCACAGCAAGCCGCGATGATCACGGCCCCCCCAGCACTGCTGGCTCGCAAGCTAGCATGATAGCTGACGAGGTTCAAATGGCCCAGCGCACCGTTGGTGTTGGCGTAATGAAACTTAACCCCATCATGAAGCAAGACGAAGAGGTCGAGCATGTCATTAGTATCTGGGCGCCCTCCACAAGACCCATGACTGAGAAAGAAATGGGCGAAGAGTGGAATCCGATCATTCGAGAAATAATGGGTAACTCATCTGAGTCATTCGAGAGAGCGAAACGTGGCGAACGACTTCAGGTCTCGCTCAAGGCTTTTGACCACCCAGACGCGGACGCTCTTATCAAGGCCACGCCAACAATCTTATCTGGGGTCTCCAAGACGAGCAGAATCGGATTTTCTGGCGCACCAACGCGGCCCAGATCCGACATTTACCTCACCATCAACACGGCGGCTCTTGCAAAGCAGAATCTCCTCTCTAGATACGGGGGAAGCGCGACCAGTATGCCTCCCGGAATGCAGGCTTCTAATTTACAGGTGACGCTAGAGGTTCGACAGCGATCCGGAACAAAGATTGAAAATTGCATCTTTCCATCCTCGAATAGCAGCGGCTTGACTACTTTCAAATCTGCTGCCACCGAGCGTGGTGAGGCATGGAATCAAACGCTGCGCCTATCGCTGCCTGCGGATGATGTTGCCACGGCCCATGTTGTCATGTTTATCAGCGACATGCCAAGCCCCCCATTCGCTGTCGCACATTTACCTCTTTGGGATCGGGAAGCGTTCATTCGCGATGGGCCGCACGGCCTGCTGCTCTATAAAATAGATGAGCATACCTCAACAGCGCAGGCAGGACCAACAGGTAAAGGCGGATATCTTTCCACTGTCTGGGCACCAAGAGGTAGGGACGAACGCTCTGTTGAAGTGACTGGCCCGCTTGCGTTACTCCTCATCGAAACATTCCTGTGCAGTACGCGTTTCTCGCAAGACCGCGTCATTCTTGGCCTTCTCAAATGGAGAGAGCTGTCTCAGGAGGACCTAGCCGCCGTTCTGCGCCAGATCAACTTCGTGCCTGAAATCGAGATCGTCAAGCTGCTTGGCGACGTTCTGGACAGCTTATTCGGCATCTTGGTGGAGCACTCCGGTAAAAATGAGTACGAAGACCTTGTCTTTACGGCTTTGGTCAGAGTCTTGGGTATCGTCCATGATAGACGATTTAACCTGGTTCCTCTGGTAGACCAGTATGCCGAGAAGCAGTTCAACTATCCGTTCGCAGCTTCTTGTCTTGTTCGTGCTCTTGCGCGTCTGCTCCAGCACCCAACAGAAACCGAGACCGCCCGAAAGCTGAGATCTACTTTCAAAATTGTCAGGCACATTCTCAAGTTCATTACCCAAGCACGCAGTCAACAACGAGCCAAGGAGGCAGGCATTGGTATCAAGACTTCGGCGCAGGGTTTCACGAAGCAGCTTCGATCAATTTTCAAAGCCCTTGAAGAAATGATGCGAAACCCGGCCCCTGTTCTGGTTGGTAGCCAGACGCTAGTTGTACAACACTTCCACACGTGGCTTCCTGAGCTCACTAGCATGCTTACAGCTGAAGAGATTCTTCATATCGCCATTGACTTTATGGACTCTTGCACTGATGTCAAGGGCAAGTTGACCTTGTACAAACTTGTTCTCATTATCAACTATTCCAAGCTGGATATTTTCAGCCATCCTGACCAGAGATCCGCACTGAGCGCCAATACTGTTCGCTGGATTAGCCCTCATTGGGGCCACTGCCTGGACATGACTGACCAGTGGAGAAACCAAATCCGACTATGCTGCTCTATTCTTGCCAATCAGCTGGACTACATCGGCCCTGAAATTCCGGATCATGCGCCCAGAATCATTGACTCTTACCTATCCATTCTGGCATCGCCTCCACCCGCAAGAAAGAAACTGTCACTCCTCTTTCCCTCATCCTACCCGTTTCCGACGAAGTCAACGGCTCATAATATGGAATTTGACGAATCTTTGGCCGAATTGTCCGCCATTTTGTCGGCGATCTCAAGCTCGCCCGCAGGAATGCAGCTGGAACTGGCAGACAGCGACATGCAGACAATGTTAGAGAATGTTCTTCAGGTTCAAATGAGTATCCTGAAAGGCGAGGCATTCCCCGAAGGCTGGCTCAGTGTACACATCTATCATCACAAGTCTGCTATGCGCACACTCCAATACTTGGCGTCGATTCTGCTGGAGACTTTCCTACCTCATCCGGATGATGCCGAAAGTTTTAATACTGACCTATGGAGATTGTTTTTCGAGACGTTGCTGAAACTCGTTGGTAGCCCTTCGCTTGCCTTGGAAACTTTCCCCGAGCAGAAAAGACGAGCTGTTTGGAAAATCGCTGGTGATGTGCGCGAGGATGGAGCTGCCCTGCTACGTAGAACGTGGGAGGCCATTGGATGGGAAGCAAGCAACGAAGAACGCACAAGGTACGGACTGGCAAAGATGGGCGGTTATCAAGTGCAGTATGTTCCCGGTCTGGTTGGACCGATCGTGGAGTTGTGCTTGAGTGTTCATGAGGGCTTGAGAAGAATGGCCGTTGAGGTGTTGCAAACTATGATTGTCAGTGAGTGGACTTTGAGCGAGGATCTCTCTGTCATCCAAACGGAAATGGTTGACTGCCTCGATACTTATTTCAAGACCAAGCCTTTGACAGAGAGCGTTTTGCAGAAGCTTTTCCTTGGGGAACTGATGGAGAGATTTGCTGCCCTTTCTGGAGATGACGAGTCCTTGACGGAGGCTCTTCAGGACCTAACTGGAACCTTGGATGAGTTTTTGGATCTTTTGGTTGCTGTGCACAGCACGGACAATGGAAATGGAGCCTCGGACATTATCAACCGCCTTCGACTGATGGAGTTTCTTCGAGATATGCAAAAGGAGGAGATTTTCGTGCGATATGTGCACCAGCTGGCCAGCCTGCAGGCCGAAACGCGCAACCATGCCGAGGCCGGTCTTGCGCTGCGGTTGCACGCCGAGCTATATGACTGGGACCCGAATCGAGAGACTGGCGCAATGACAGATCCAGACTATCCGGCCCAAACGCACTTTGAGCGCAAGGAAAGGATTTACTTTGATATGATCAAGCATTTCGAAGAAGGCGAGTCCTGGAGCAACGCACTCACAGCCTATAAGGAGCTTCAGGCGCAGTACGAAACAAACATTTACGATTTTGCCAAGCTTGCACGGGCCGAACGCGCCATTGCCACCATTTACGAGACTATTTCAAAGAGCGAAAGGCTCGTGCCCAAATACTTCAAGGTCATTTACCGTGGCCTTGGCTTCCCAACTACCCTTCGCGACAAGCAATATATTTTTGAGGGCTCCCCAGGCGAACGGGCTGCAGCGTTTACGGACAGGATGCAAGAGCAGTATCCGTCAGCAAAGATCATCACGTCGGAAGATGGTAACGAAGTCGAAGGGCAGTTCTTGGTTATCTCGGTTGTGACGCCACACCGCGATCTGTCCCATCAAATTTACCAGCGCACTCGTGTTGCTCCGGTCGTTCGCGACTTCTTGCTCTCCTCCCACCCGCAGGTCTTTTCCATCACGGCCAAGCGTGCTACTTATGGTCCTGTTCAAGAGCACTACTCCCAGAAACTGGTTTTCACAACTGCCGAACCCTTTCCAACAATTCTTCGCCGAAGCGAAATCATTGATGTCGGCGAACTCGAGCTTTCTGCTCATGAGACTGCTTTGGAGCGTATTGTGCGCAAGACGCAGGAGATGGCTACTTTGGAGCGCCGTATCTCAGAAAGCGATGAGAAGAATATGCAACTTCTTCTGGATGCAGTAACAGTTTCTGTGAATCCGAAATCTGAGCAGAGTGTGGCTTGCTACCGCAAGCTTCTGCCTGAGCCGAAGAGCGACAATGAATATGACGAGGATGATGAGGAAGAGGAAGAAGATGAAGAGGAGCTGAGCCCTAGCAATGCGGCCATCAAGACAGCTCTCATTGATCACGCCATGGTGCTTAAAAAGTGCCTGGCGCTATTTGGACGAACCAAGTCTGATCCATTTGCTGCAAGCAGGCACGATGAGTTGGTTCGCCACTTTGAGAGCACCTTTGCTCCGGAAATCCTCACTTTTGCTCCCCCAGCGCCTATCAAAGAATTGATCTCTACACCGTCGACCATTTTCAGAGGCACATCACCTTCCATTGAGCAAAGCCCTAGGTGGCAAACTGTCGTTTCTCCAAACGGCGGAACAAAACTAGAAGAAGCCGCCACTGTTCGCCGTGTCTCTCTGCAACAGCCGCGAGGTACGCGCTTGAGTTTTCTCGGCGGCAAGAAGAAGAGTGTCGACCACCAAACCGACCTGAACGGCATCAGCGAATCATCAAAGGGTCACGGCCACAGTCGAAGCCTCAGCAAAGACAATGCTATGCGACAGGCCATGTTCCGATCCCACTCAAGCGATGCCAGCAGCGTAGAGCGACGCGGCAGCACGACCAGCACCGAAAGGCGCGCATCGCAGGATGACAGGGAGGCGCCAGCCAAAGAATCTCGCTTGATGAAGCGTGGCAACAGCGTGCGCAAGAGATTCAGCTTGCTTAAGCTGGGCATCAAAAACAAGAACAATGCAGTCATGGGCAGCGTTGATGAAGAATAAGAGAAGCAGTGATTCCCTATTGCATTTTATTTCTATTTGCATTTCATTCATGTTTTTGCAATTCTTTGTCTTGCGGCCAGGAGCGACCTCATATTGCGTTCGCCATTTTTTCGTTTTCTTCATGGCGAATTTATTATACTACAGGTCGTCGTTCCCATCTTCGTTTGTGTTTCGCATCTTGATTTCATACTTTTTAATTTCTGGCTCTGTACAGTTAGGTGTTCTGGATACCACTGGTCACAAGAATTTTTGTGTCAGATAGGATGGGACTGACTCCCAGCTTTTCTCTTTTTTCTTGAGCGTCTGAAATCGGCATTTTCCGTTTTATATCCAAGAATATATATAATTACCGTGTATATGCGATTCCTTGCCTGCGTTGAAGTTTTTGCAAGTAACAATCTACCTGCTGTGGCAATACTGTGCCGGAAGATTTCATGCGACCAAATGATTTTGGTCTTGCAATGAACGATCCGACCAGTAGTCGATCGTAGCCCTTGCGAACACGTTGCCATCGGTATACGGTCCTGACCGAGACAGCATGACGACTGGTTAGAGTCCCGCCGAGTTGTTTCCGAGTTTTGAGCCCAGCGCCGAAGGTAGCACGCTGCGGTTGTGCATCTGACGATCACAGAACAGCGAGCGAAGGATAGCTTGCAAGAGACGTATACACACAAAACTATGTTCTAATACCAATATATACTCTGAAACCAACCTATGCCATGTTTTGTTGCCGGTTTCCGTCAACATCACATGTGCTAAACAATTGTTCGGCGGGCGTCCTTTGCCCTCGGGGATCCCGACAGTGTTAAATACTTAATACAAGTACAGCTACAAATACATGTGCTAAATAAGCCTCGTCCCATGCCTGTTCAAGCTTAGCCACGAGGGTTACCGTTGAAGGCAATCAAGTTCTTGGTGCCGCGAATCTGATCAACAATGGCGTTGGCCGTGGCCGACTCTTGGATGGTGCTGCAGATGCCGGGACCGGAGACGCCGTCCTTGGCGGCCAGGTAAGCCGCAAGACCGGCGACGTGAGGAGTGGCCATGGATGTGCCCGTCATGTAGCCCTAGATTCACGTACGTTAGCTGAGACTTTTGCGATGGAAGCAACAAAAGATGAGGCAAAGGGCCGTATTTTCCTGACAAATGACTTACGGTGCGGCCGTTGGGAAAGGTCGAGAGGACGACGACGCCGGGGGCGGCAACGTCGACGTTGGCGCCGTAGTTTGAGTCTACGTAGCGGTGGTCCGATGAGTCCGTACCGCCGACGCAGCATACATTTCTCGCCGACGCGGGCGAGACGCCGCTGGCGTCCTGATTCTTGTTGCCCGCGGCGACGGCGACAAAGATGCCGCGGCCGGCGAGGTTGTCGACGGCGTCGTTGAGGGCCCTCGAGTAGCCGCCGCCGAGGCTCATGTTGACAAAGACGCCGTTGGGGCAGCGGCGGTTGGCGGCGTCCTTGGCGACGGCGTTGACGCCGGCAATGATGTCCGAGTTGTCGCCGAGGCAGCCCCCGTCCTGCTCCGAGTAGCTGAGGACCTTGAGGCCAAAAAGTTTGGTCTTTTTGGCGACGCCGTAGGTTTTGCTGCCGATGATGCCGGCGACGTGCGTGCCGTGCAGGCAGTCGTCGTGGTCGGGGCCGGAGCCCCAGTGGCCGAGGTCGGTGGCGCGGCCTTCAAACTCCTGCGCGTGGGGGGGTCAGCCGATGCAAAGAGATAAGGATGTCAGGGACAGGACTTACGGGATGATCGGCGTCGATGCCAGAGTCGATAATGTAGCTGCAGGTGCCCTCGCCGGCGCTGTCGTCGTAGTTGTACTGGGTGCTGTGGGGCTTGCGGTGGGAGATGCGAGCAGGACCCCAGGAAGAGTAGCCCTGAGTGACGTAGCCCTGGGCCGACATGAGCGAGGCTTGCTCAATGTACTCGACCTGAAAGAAAGAAACGCTGTTAGAGTATTGGATCGTCGCTGAGACTCGAGGTTGCGGCGACTTACATCGGGGTGGTTGCGGATCGCCTCGAGCGCGAGACCGCTCATCTTGCCAGCGAAGCCGATAAAGACACCCTCCGAGTAGACGGTGGCGGGCTTCTCATCTAGCAACTCAAAGGCCTCCTCAAGGCGAGCGAGCGAACTGCCCTCCTTGAACTTGACAATGTACTTGTCGGCGATGATGTCCTTGTTCTCGCCGCGCGCAGACAGGACGGGGGCGGGCTCGGCACGCTTGCCAGCCGGACTGGCAGCGACGAGCGGGAGAAGGGAGAGCAGAAACGAGAGACGCATTGTGAAGGCTGATTGAAGAGGACTGGGAGTTCCTGGGCGCTTGACTTGGGTGTTGCTGAATGCTTCGTGCTACACAAGCTACACGGGGGGGGGGGGGGCCTCGAGTATTTATCTTGCGCTCAGCGGGAATAATCCGATGGAATATTGTCGAGATAATAACTTTCATTTCGTTTTGATAACGATTACTGTACGACTAGAGCGCCGCTAGATGAAAAGATTTGCCAAGTTGCACTGGGCTGTGGACATTGCGAGTCTATGGGATAATCTTCGAATGCCGACGCGAGAGCCAGCGCCCGCAATGAAAGGTCCAACATCTACAGTTTGTATCAGTCTCCTAACTAGCTCCCGGAATCGCGAGCATTTAACACATATTCTAGAACCTTGGGATCAACGTGCCAACCCAGCATCAGCCTCACTCACTTCCCTCAGACATGGGCATGATGAGCAGGGGGGCAGAAGCATGGCACAGGGGCCTCGGGGAGGTTTTGAAGAGCACCATGGCACCGTGATCGTGTACTCATAGTTACTTTTTTCCGCTAGCGGTTGCTTTGATACGTGAGCGACCAAGCATGGCTGTGGGCTCGGTGAATCTTTGGTCAATAAAGGTGGCCGAACGGTAATATATCTTGCCTTGCATATATGCACGTAAAGCGAGGATCCGAACATGTATCCGTATGGCCTGACATTCCGACGTACCAGTAGCAGCCCCTTGTGCAAATTATCACAGTCAACTTTACCCTTGCCCCAGCACCCGTTGCCCCAGTGTCGAGTCTGGCGATCAGCGTCAACGACCCCAGCCAGCTGAGCTGGAGCCACAACGGCTCCGACTTGTCCTACAGAGTAAGAAAGAATAAAGTCGTACTTTTGCAGCGCAGGCGCCGCAGTCTGCACAGTGCGATGCCGGGCTCAATGGAGAAGCCAGCTACCTTCCATATTGGGCAAGAAGGTGCCCGACCGACCAACGACCTTCTCTATTGACTCTAGCCGCGCTGTGTCTAATAATAACGGCAGGCCGTGCAATGATGGCAAAAGAGGGCCAGCACTAGAAGGACTCTGGAGAAATCGCACCCGCCCGATGAAGAAGGCTTGTTGGTCCCCTGAATATGCTTACGTATGTTACTACGAGGTACGCCACGCAGCTAAAAACCCACCATCAATAATTAGCTGCAGGGGATGCATTCTGGCTGGCCTTATCGGATCCCGGAACGGGCGCATTATGTTGTGGCTTGCTGTGGTAATTTACCAGGCCGGCGATACGACGACCTATCGATGGCGCTTGGTGTGGTCGAGCTGTTTCGGTGAGGTAGTACAAAGTGAGGCGACTGGGATAACGTAGGCAGCAGCAAAACGCAACAGTAACTTGGTTCGGAAAAAGTCTGCATGCGGGTTTTGCTGGCACATGGCATTTGTTATAGAGCGGAAGTGGTATTCAGACTATCCAGCTTGTTTGGGCTGGAGTATCCGTACATATACCATCTTTCACCATAAACACCGTACGCCGACAACATCAAGCTTCTCCGTGCTCACCGATAGCAAATGTTTTAGTAAAAGAAGTTTTCAATATAAAAAAAGGGGTAGAAAATATCAGGAATAAGGCGGACACAACAGTGAGTCTGTGACTCGACCAGCAAAGCGGGCAACAGCCATGAATGATCAAGAGAAGGGAAGAAGAGGTGACAGAAGTCATGAATAACGAGGAATCTTTTCAGCTCAAAATCTTATTTGCCGAGACACCGTTTTGTATCACCCACCTGCCCGACAAAGTCACGAATTGCGCCTGAAGACTTGATTTAGGATCAAAGCTGAGTTTCAACATGGCGCCCAGCTTGCTCTTGGGCCACAATTGACATATCTATATGATGCATGTCAGTCTTGAATTTCCAAATAACAATGTACATAGACAGGTGGCATTCAATCCATACGTTGGTCCGACATTTACGTACCCATGAAAGTGTACAAGGAACTGGCCCTCAACGAAGGGATAGAATAGGTATGAGTGCCATCTGCCGTGAAGATGCTTCACCTGAAGATTATCCACTATTCACTAGAGTACAACTTGGTCAGACTGCAAAGATTCAAACAATAACATTACTTCTCCATCATATATCCAAAGTAGACTGCATCACACAGAATTTCAAAGTCGGCGCATGGAATCATCCTGGAATCGATCAAAAGTCAAAGGGATTAGCTACCGTGGACCGTCGGCGATTTTGACGGTGACTTACTGCCATGCTCTGCACTTCAAGAGCGTGTTACCTTGAAGCAAGGCAGAGCCTTGGCCACGACAGCGAAGCGCTTGTACCACCGTTTCAGTATTTCAGCACTCCACAAGAGCAGAATTTGAATACTGAGGCCAGTGATCTGATCCGAGACACACTCTTTACTTCTCTTTGGCTGTTGTCATCCAGCTACGCTACATTTGGGATATTGTTGCCTATTCTGTCGGCAAGTTTCCGCTCAGCGCGTTGTACTAATCTATTCTCCGAATTCCTAGAATATAAAAAGCTTTGCTGAGCAATCCCAAACTTCTTGACTGCAGTCAATGTCGACGGCGACTTGCTCTTGTCTTTCTCCCCGGAGGATGTTGCCCAGGAACTGCCGCTGATTGGCCTCAAGACTTGAGTATGGCGCCGGCCGAATGAGATTCTATAAATAGATTAGGCTACAACAACTAGCCCATGAAAGCGGTCTGGTAATGCAGTCGAAGGTGCTCGAGCTGAGGTACGAGTAGAGTGACGTTGAAAACAGTGTCTGTACCTTAATCTACATGAATCAGCTGCATGCCTGCCAAGCAAGAGTATTGACTCACTCACCAGCTCACTAGCGTGGCTCAGCCAATGTTTGCACAAATAAACATTGTATCACGTCGTAGAGGACGGATAGCGCTTGCGGAAAGCCCCGTGCATCCGAAAGGTGGCGCATTCTTGTTGCACTGCCCATGCACTTGCCTGTAGACCAGCGCTCCCAATAGCCTTTTCACGTCGTATGCGGCAGATTTGTATCATAGTTTGCTCAGACCGACTGCAGATTTGTGGGAGGTGACCGCGGGATTTTGAACAACAATGCCCATCTATAAAACGAGCGCTTCGGAGCGACAGTGTCTGAAAGAGTAACTTTTCATTCAAATGAGGCTTCTTCTAAAGTCAACTGCAAGATTTCACTACTAATACTAGTCTGAAGCATTCAATCTCTCTTCAACCAACATGAGCTGCTCTAGAAAGGAATCGGTCAATAAATCCATCCTGGACTTGTTCGTGTCCTGTCACTGGGAGCGTAGCTGGGGCTTTCAACTCCTCGAGGATAATCCGAAACTACTTGACACGCATACAATTTCACTTCTCGAGGACGACGCCTGCGCAATGCTTCTCCTGAACCAGCACTGTTTCGACAACTTCCGCGTAGAGAGCATCATCTCTGCGGCGGCCCTGCTCGAGATATGCGCCGGCAAGCCGCAGCCTGAGGTGCAGAAACAAGTAGAGCGCTTCGTAAACCGGTGCGGGAAGACGAACTGCGAGCACTTAGAGCATGCCATCAAGATATGCGACCGCATCGAACAAAAGTTCGACGCCAACAAGGTGGATGCGGCGCTGCGCAAGATGAGCCTGGTGGACGGCAAGGCAGCGCTAGACCATACTAACCAGGTATGACAAAATGCAACTCTCGATATCCCTCTTTCTAAGTAAGTCTCTGTACTCATAATTGTTCTGTCTGTAGCCTAGTGGCGAAATCTGCACGATCCGGGAACGGTTCCGGGAATATCTAGAAAGGCTGCAACTCTAGTCGAAGGCAATTCCAGGAGGAGTCACGGTGGAATCTTTCGGTTATTCCGAGTGTCAGAAGTACTTCTCAGGTGCATGTTAACGTACACAGTTGCGGCTGGTTGTCCTCCAGCTGGACAAGCTTAATAGAACTTGGTTGCTCTACCCTGCCTAAATCACATGCCTGCGTGCTGCATTTTATGGCCGCTCATATTTGTTGAGCAATAACAAGACATTAATCCTTGTATTTGTCTCGTTACAGCACCGGAACATGACCGTTGTTGCCTGGCCACAGGTTCGTTGACGGGTAATGACAGCACATGATGAGTTCCCAGAAAACTATATAAGGGAGGGCCAAGTGGAAGACAGAACAAGAAGCTCAAACATAAAGTACACTTTTAACGCAGACAAAACTACACTCGGCCCTTGACGAAAGCTTTCATCTACCTTGCAAGAACATACCAGAACCAACAAAATGGACGGCCTGACCAGAGAGATTCCAGATGGCAGCAAGACTGACCAGATCGTCAAGGCTTTCAAGTCTGCCCTCGTTGGGGAGACCGCGCCTGAGAGATGCATCACGCTACTCGAACCGGACTTGAGCACGGACTCGGCTTCAAGCCTGACTGTCTCAGCCATGATTCGTGATGCTGAGAGAGACTGTATCCCCGGTCCCAACGTCAAGGATCGTGTTTTGCGGCCCGAAGCACTTTGCCAAACGGCTATGCTAATCTCAATGTGCAGCAAACGTAAGTCCGAGGCCCGGGCGAAGCTGGTGAGGGAAATCGTGACCTATCATCAGAGCGGGAAGAATAGCGGGAACCATCAACAGAGCAACAACGGTGAAGGGGATGCGGAATACTGGCAGGAGCGGACAGAGTTTCATCTATACCAATCCAAGACAAGGGGGAAACGTCTGCGGAATAACAAACCAAGCGACATCGAAAACGATATGGACGCTCGAAAGAAATTGAGCGAAAAGGTGTCAAAGGAACAGGTCGCAAACGGGGACAACAGAAATGTGAGAAAGACTCCTCGGACTGAAACTCCTTGGGCACAATAGAATGAAAACGTATTAGCTGCCTAGTCTACACAAACAAATGTACTCACCTCTGAGAACTAGACCTTGCAAAGCTGCCTGTTTCGCATTGCAAATCATTGTCGTAGCTGCACATCACTTAGGCGCCGAGCTATTGCCTCATCACAGTTACATGAGAGAACGAATGAACGACCTCGAGAGTTGACCCGGGTTTGTTCGTTGAACGAGGGTGAAAATGCTTTAGTCGTCTAGTCTACACCAAATCAAGTGCGTTTCCCCCGGTACTAGACATCCATATCATACAAAGCGTTATAATGACACGAGCTTCTCGCCGTGTAATGCCAGACTGCCGCCTATATACATCTCAAGAAGAGATTCCCCCGCATGGTATCACCTACTTGTATTCTTCCACATGTTTCCGTCAATATGCTCTGTTTTCTTTTGACAGATGCCCTCCGTCTATGACGTCAGCTCCGCCATGCGCCTCTCCAGCTCCGGCACCTGCCGCAACTTGATATCCAAGTCCTCCTTCTCATCTTCAAGCTTGAGCCGCCTGTCCGCGTCCAGCTTTGTAAAGACGTAGTGTCCCTGGCCGTCAAACTGAAGAATGTGCGTGTGGTACTTCCACAGGCTGCGGCGGTGGCTAACAGTCATGAGCGTGATGCCGAGCGCCTTTGCATGTTCGTACATGACCTTTTCCGTCTCGAGGGTGACGCTGCTCGTGCACTCGTCGAGGATGGCGTACTTGGGACGGTGGTAAAACAGACGCGCCATGGCGACGCGCTGCTGCAGGCCGCCCGAGAGCACGTCGCGCCACTCGGCCTCGGCGTCCCAGCCCTCGTCGTACAGGTCTACCAGGTGCGCCAGGTCGAGCGTCTTGAGGATGGCGAGCAGGTCCGCATCGGTCGCGCCCCGCTGCCGCATCTGCCGCAGCGAGTCCGGGTAGATGATTTGCTGCCGAAGCGAGCCCCGCGAGAGATATGGCCGCTGCGGCAGGTAAAAGATGGAGGTAAAGGGCGGCTTATGCACGGTGCCGCCATACACGGGCCACAGGCCGCCGAGAATGCGGAAGAGCGACGACTTGCCGCAGCCGTTGGGGCCGACAACGAGGAGATGGTCGCCGTGATTGATGGAAAAGGTTAGCGACTTGACGAGAACGTCGCCGTTGGGCGAGACGATGGGCCTATGATAGTCAGCATTCGTACGATAACAAAGGCGTCCGTGAAGCTTACACGTCGATAAAGGATATGTCCTTGCTCTCGTGGATGGTGCCGCGACCCTTGAGTACAGCTTCGTTGTTCTCAGTCCCAGATGAGGACACTAGATTCTTTTCAAAGTGACCGGACTGGATATCGTCCATGACGTTGAGCAGCGAGTCCACACGCGAGGTGTAACCCGCGAGCTCCATGATCTCGCGGTACGAGAACATGATGCGGCCAAAGGCGTCCGAGGCGGAAAGCAGCATGCGGCGGTTGGTGACAAAGGACTCGGTGCGGTCGCCCATGTTCATGCCGGGCTGGGCGCCGGGCAGCTTGACAAAGACGGGTACGGAGCAGAGGACGAGGCCGAGGGCGCCCCAAAAGTACTTAATGACAAAGTCCTCCATGAAGCCGTGGTAGAAGCGGCGGCGCAGGATGTAGTTGACGTGCTTGATGAGCGTAAAGTAGCCCTTGTCGAGCGTGTCTTTTTCGGCCGTGTGGCCGTTATAGAGGGCCACTTCCTCAGCGTAGTCGATGAGGCGCGAGTGCTGGAAGCGGAACTCGCCTTCGAGGCGCGCCTCGTCGGCCACGTACTTGCCAAAGGGCGGCGTCAGGATGCGCATCACGTTGGCGGAGAGCTGGACGAGGAGCGACATAAAGACGACGCCCTCGCCGCCGACGCTCTTGGAGAGGGAGTAAGTGTAGATGGTCTGGCAAAGTTAGCAGCTGTGAAAAAAAGGTTTTCAGATGGGTTAAAAAGGCTTACCATGTCGAGTATGGGCTTGGCCAGGTTGCTGTAGAGCTCGGCCAAGCTGTTGGAGAATTTGGACACGTCGACGGCAATAAGCTGATCGGGGTTCTTTATACGGTCATCGAGAGCTGAAATGCCGTAAAAGGTGAGGTTAGAGAGGTATTTGTCGTGAATGAACTGAGTGAGTCGTGTTCTATAATTAAGCGATAACTCCGCTTGGTGATATGAAAGCTGGCCGAGTTAGCGCCGAGTGACCATCCAGCGTCATGACCATGATGCTCACCATGGAATTCGTAAACGTAGCAGGAACCGCAATAATCATCCACCACACGATCCTCGAGATGAAATCCTTGCCGTTGCCGCGCACAAGCGCCTTGACAATCGCACCGTCCATCTCCGCGACCTTGAGACTAATCAGCGTGCGCAGCACCAGGAAGAAGCTGTGGCTGATGAGCAGCCGCGCTTCCTTGCTGCGCCAGCCCGGCACGACGATGCGAATCAGGCGCATGAGCGAGCGAAAGAACTCGCGGTCCAGCGCCACCTTTTTGCGCGGCGCATCGGGCCCGCTGGCATCGCCGGGCTGGGAGACGGTGGCGCGGCGCGACGAGCGTTGGGCGGATTCCCGGGCCGATGCGGCCTTTTGCTCGGCAATGGCGTTGCGGATGCGGTGGATGAGGGCGACGAAGAGGGTGATCCAGACGGCGCGGGAGATGCGTGAGCGGTTGGCGACGTAGAGCTGGACAAGCTGCGTGGCGAGGCCGCGGACGTTGACGTTGCCCGGGAGGGCAAACTTGGAATGCGAGGCCATGGCGCGCAGAGAGCCGTCCGCGGGGAAAGGGGAAAAGACGCAGAGACTGGCGAGATCAACTAGCTGACTCTGATGGCTGGTGGTGAAGGAGACAGGAAAAGGTAGTTTGGACGGTCTACCCCAGGTGGAGTTGGCGTGCCCTTGCTGATATGGGGGCCTCGGCCGATCTACACGCGCGCCGTGCGGAGGTAAGCGATGATAGCAGATGTGTAGGGAATCCAGACGCAATTGGCAGGCCGAAATTCAAAATCCTCTCGGAATTCTATAGAAATGATGACGGAGCAACAAATGGATGAAAGAAGAGAGGGAGCACGAGGACTGCTGACGATAGAATGCATGTGGTTGGATCCCTCGGCCTGTTCGAGAAACTGGGGAAGACTAGTGCTTGTCACCAACGTCTGCGCCACAGGTTTGCGCTGCAACCAGCATGTGATTTTGAGTTTCCGCCACACCGCGCGCCACAGGTCAAGGCAGTTGGTAGTCATTCATAACCAGAACGACGTGATCAACTTTAAATGACTTCCACGAGCATGATCCATTCATCAATGTCTTTGTATTGTGTACCACAGATCACGCAGCAAGCGAAAAAAAAAAAAAAGCCCCTAAAGAAGCGCCAATGCAATGCGCAGGCCAGCTCGCCAGTGTATGTTTATTTGTTCAATGGTCTATGCTTTCTATTTTGCTCGCTTCGCTCGCACCCCTCTTCTCACACAGTGCTATTGCTCGAGGGGCTTGTAGATGAAGGCGTCGAGCTCCTTGTAAGCCGTCTCGAGGTCGTCGTTGACAATGATGAGGTCGTGGACGCCGGGAGTCTGCGAGTACTCGAGCTCCTTGTTGGCCTGCGCCAGGCGTTTCTGTATGCTGGCCTCAGTCTCGGTGCCGCGGCCGCGCAGGCGCTGCTCGAGCTGCTCGACCGACGGCGGCGCGATGAAGACGTAGCGGGCGGCGATGCTCGAGTTTTTGATTTGCTTGACGCCCTAGAAAATGTTAGTCATTGTTCTTCTCGTCTGGACCTATGACTGAGGTCAAGTACGAGATGGAAGTAGGGCCATCCTGCGGGAACTGCGCACCTCCATTTCAATATCCAAGAGCACGATACGGCCCTTTTTCGTCTGTTCCTCAATCGTCATCTTGCTGGTGCCGTAGCGGTTGCCGCCAAACTGGGCGTGCTCGACAAAGCCGTCCTTGGCGATGAGGTCCTCGAAATCCTGCATCGGCACAAAGTGGTAGTGCTTGCCGTCCTCCTCGCCGGACCGCGGGGCGCGGGTGGTGTGCGAGACGGAGAGGCAAAAGGCGTCGGGGTGGCGCTCAAAGAGGAGGTTATAGAGGGTACCCTTGCCGACGCCCGAGGGGCCGGAGATGACGACAGGACGGCGGTCTGTATTTCCAGCATCACGGTTGGGTCAGCAAGGCCATTTCACAAAAGAAGAAGGAAAAGGATGACCGAATGCTACTTTTTTGCTTGGGCTGTAGCGGTGACGAGATGGCGGGGTGTTTGTTCAAGGGGCCGGCGGGGCAGAGGAATATAATCGACTAAAAAAGACAAAACGTACCGGTGGCCATGGTCGCTATGCTGCGGCTGCGCAGAGATGGGCGTGGAAACGGAATGGATCGAGTAAAGGATTTGGCAAGCAAACGCGCCGGCATGGAAACAAGGCAAACCAAAAGAACAAAGTTCCGAGACAAGAAAGATCTATATTTAATAGAGGGGCAAGTTTTCGAAAGGGTTCAACGTGATAGACGGCAAGCAAGGCACCAGTGGAGCCGGCTCATCCCCGGAGGCTGTGCGCAAGTGTGGCGACTCAACTCTTCAAGATGCGAATTTAATTGTCGACATTTACCCCTCCAAACTTTTTTCACCCTCTTCTAAATTCTTACCTTTCAATTTGACAAAGTCTACCATTAATATTCCCGTCACACAAAAGGCGCCACCATGTCCGACGACGACAACCTGTCCATCTACGACGAAATCGAAATCGAAGACATGACATTCGACGACGCCCTGCAGACGTACTTTTACCCGTGCCCGTGCGGCGACCGCTTCCAGATTGCGCTCGACGACCTGCGCGATGAGCAGGACGTGGCCGTGTGTCCGAGCTGCAGCCTCATGATTCGCGTCATTTTCGACCTGGTAAATAATTCTTCTTTTGGCGCGCCAGACGAGGTGTCCACGTTGGCTAACCAGTTGGAATTCTAGGACGATTTGCCTCAGCCGCCGCCAGGGCCGGGCAATCCGATTCCCATCGCCGCGTGAATCGCGCTGGCTTGCCAAGTCGATTCAACGTTGCTCATACTAGGAGAGCAGTCGTACAGAATATCACGAATGAAACGAGTTACGATGGCGAAATGCAACACGACAGAAAGGGAAGCGAATGCATTTCAAACGAGAAAACAAGAAAAGGAGAGGAAGAGGGGGGGAGAGGGGGGAAGAGGGGGAGAAAAGGAGAGAGAAAAGTCGACAAATAATTTCTTCCTTCTCTCAGTGCATCTTGGTGTATATACGTTTGGTGAGGGGAATTTGGATATCATTTTGCCTGGCGACACGGGTTCATAGCATCGGAGTTGGGATACCAAAAGCTTAATTTTTAGGGTTTCGATTAGCATTTCATGTTAAGGTTAGCCTTCAGCGCTTTACATTTCTCATATTATATATGTATATATATTCGGTCATGTATAATCACGATCCGGATATTACATCTCTCATATTTTGTAATCCTTCATTCTTATATGTTATCTGACCCCGACAAATGCCAAAAAAATCAGTAGCGAGGCAATGCCGTCGCAGTCTATCCTAGGAACGTAGTGATCAAAACAAGACAGCCTCTGTCTGATCCGACATCTCGACCGAAAAGAATCGAGCAACATATCCTCTGCCACAAAGGCCGGAAAGATATCGCAAGTATACAACTTTAAACCAACCCCGTTTTCCCTTTCTATACATGGTCGTACATGTACGTCGAAAAAAAAAGCCATCAAAAATGCGAGTTGTGTATCTGTGTATGCCGAATAAGATGAAAAGTAGCAAGAGAAAGAGTCTAAAAGACTTGTGAAAAAAAAGCAAGGCTTGGTGGTATCTTCAAACGCCAACGTCCTGCCAGGGACGGTGAATGAATTCGAACAAGGTAGGTGACACTCGTGCAAAAAAAGCCAAGGTAAAAAGGTATTAACGCGTGCGCCGTAGTGTCGTGTATAGTCGAAAGTGAATGGGCATTATATATACGGATCAGTGTGCCCGTAGAACGGGGTCATTATTCGTAGTTTTTGGGTGTTGATTTGAGTGATTGGCAGTAAGACCGGGCGCCAAACGTCTCATGGCCGGCCATGAGCCTCAAGCGGTGATAGACTGAGAGCAGCTAGAGCAGCATGAGGCTCATGATACAGAAGCCCAAGAGACCGACCATGGAACCCTGCATTTGCGGCAGAATGGCACCACCCGTGGCATCGGCGGATTTCGAGCTGGTAGCATTGGCGTGAGAAGTCGTCTCGGGTGTGGCTGTTGATTGCGCTGGAGAATTGTTGGCCGCCATATCTTGGTCAGGGGATCCGGGGCGCAGAAACATACCTGCAGTGTGCGTGGAGTGGTTGGCTGGGCCGGCCGCCGTCTGGGGCGAATGCGACGAGGCGACAACGGTGGCATTGTTGGTTGGGATGGGCTCTGAGCTGGCAGGTACACCGATGGCGGTAGCAACGGGTAGCGAAGATGGCGAGGAGGCGAGGCTGAGGGAGGAAGGTAAGGCGCCGTCGCCGTCGCCGGGGATGCCAGCGTTGGCGGCGATTGCCAAGCTGGCGGTAACAAATATTTGCAAGACGCGCATAGCCAAGAACGTGATTGAATGCAGGTTGAGAGAGAGAAAGCTAGCAAGGCTGAGCTGATTCGAAATGCGAAAGGCAGAACAAGATTGAATTGGCCCCCCACAGGTCTTGGCAGCGGACGGGATCTCGACTAGGCAGTCCGAGGGTCGAGGCGGCGAAGAGAGAAAGTCTTGGCTGGAGTCGCACGAGAAGGAGTCGATGGTTGGTGGGTGGACGAAGACTGTTTTTGCGACGACAAGAGTAAAGCGAGTGGTGTAAGCTGTTTGGTGAAGATGTTTCTGGGGAGTGGTGCGCGTTTGAGGGTGGATTAAGAGAGGTCGAGAGCAGGAGGGAGAAGGGGGGAAAAGAATGGAGGAGATTGGGAATGGATATGGGGATCTGAAGCAATTGGGGCCTGGAGAGGGCAGAAGCGAGCGTGGTGGTAAAAAAAGAGAGAGTTGGAGACGTGTGAGAGAGAAAAGCAGGAGTAACAGAGAACATTGGGGGGCGTATCCTGGCGTGAGAGGGAGTGTCGATGTGGATTTGGGGTGGATGCGCTGCTGGTACAGCAAGGATTTTCGTGCTCCTGCGGAAGATCATGTAACAGGAAGGTGATTGTTTCTAAATGATGAACTGGAGGAGGTCTGAAGGAGAAGGAGGATGAAACAGAGTACAAAGGTCATGCGTCGAGAGCAGCGAGAGCGAAAGCTACAGAAAGAGACAAGAGAAGTGACGACAAGGCTTCGCTGCTTGCCAGAGATTGCGGCACCGTTGTCTATTACCAGTATTTTTTAGCTCGCTTCTCTCGAGGTATCTTTTTGGTGGTATTCAGGCCACTCAGATACTTGTTATCCGGTCAGGCACTAGTACAGATTAACGGGCTTGCTAGCCTTGTCCGTCTATCCATTTTGGTCGATTAATTTATCAGGGGCTTTTCGACAAACAGGGAACCTCTGGCGTGCAGTGGAGTGGAATAAAATTTTCTTGCGTTGCCTTTCAAAACAGGCAAGGCGCAACCCCCTAAAATGAACAATGTTCAAACGCTAATAGCGAACGTCGTGCAGGTTATGATTATGGTTTATTTAGTTAATACGGCTACATGGGATGGTTTACTGGTATGGAGCGGCCGACGCACATGCAGGCCCAATCAAGGCTCTTCTTTTTTGCTTTATTACGCATTTTTCATCCGCTGTCGTATTTTTTTTGCTTTTCGGCCCGGCCACACGACCACTCATAGCTGTGACAAGTTCCCTCCACACACGCACGGCTTTTAAAATGAAAAATCTCCTGTTTCCACTGGCGAAATGGCCATGATGATCGTCGGTGGTGTGGGCTGCTATAAATTGCACAGTCGCAATACCGAGTAGATGAGGCTTCGAAAAAAAGAGCGACAAAGACAGCCAAAATCTGGCAGTCCAATTCAGGCAAAGCCGTGTCTGACATGATTGAAACAAGTCTTGCCAGTTGTCAACTTGTCGCGTAATAAGAGCCAAGGCACGCTGTGTAATCGGCCACGAACCAGTGGACCTCGTGCCTCATCATGGCCACGTGTACTGAGTTGTGCAAATCATTGTTTTAGCATCATCATGCAGTACTATCAGTAAGCCTCGCGTATCCCTGATAATCCACCACCTGTGTTATTTTCTCAAGAGGCCTCTTGAGTTTCGACCAAATCACCACGCAACCACACGGCCATCGCATTCCTTCCCGAACCAACTTGCCGTCCACCCAAGTAAAACTCTCAACGGCCAATCGGTCTTGGCACCTAAAAAAAAAAAGCTTAGCTCCGCCACCATCGATCATCACCAACCTTATCATCGGCGCGTACGTACTTGTACCATTGTGCGAATTTCATGCCTGAATAGTCACTGCCCCTACGCCCACTATCGCAGAGCCTCACGCCACTGTAGATGAAATGTGAAGATGAAAAGATCAACCAAGAGGTCACATGTCAGGTTACAGAGGCTTTTTCCTTCTTTTTTTAGATTAGTACTTTGCCAGTCGTATTAACAACAACAAGACTCCTCCCTCCCCAGCCCCCCAAAAGAAACCCACCTGCGGCGCAATCTTTTCTTTTAAAAGAGCAACTCCACGCATTAAGAAAGAAATGACTCGACCCAAACAGCGGACGCCATCTTGCGTCATTGCCTCTGCGTTGAACCATCAGCACAGTATCCGTAATCCTGCATCAAACACACGCTACCCAGCGCTGCAACTAGCTTACAAGCTAGAGTATGCAGGCTGAGTATCTTGCCACCAATCCAATCATCTCTGTAGTTGCAGGATGGCTTATCATCAAGCTTTTGGCCCCGTCATCAGTGTCTTCTGCTCAACTCTTTTCTTATCAATTTTTTGCGGGCAAAAAAGATTTCATCGACAGAGAGGGCGGGAGGGGATGGTACGTTGCAAGTGTCGCCCACCTAAAAGACCACCTCAGTGAGACCTACCTCTTTCATGACACAACTCGGCACTTGACTAGACCATCTTGCGTCGTACACAGTCGACAGCCCAAGTATACGTATCCGTAAGGTCTCTCTCTTATCTGACTGTAACCACGGCATACCAACATGGCCGTGTTGATGGCCTCGCAATATGCAGCCCGTGGTGCAGATACGAGGTCTTCTGGCCCTAACTACAGCCACCCAACGACGCGCTCCCTCAGCCTCGTCCATGCCATGTCCAGCAACTTTCTCTTTCCACCAAACCACAGAGGCTTTTCCCATTACGCCACAGTCAGTCGGTCCGCTTGCCATTCTCGCATACCCACTGGTGCCACTTTACCGTCTTTCAACGTGTCGCGACAATGCCATGGTGCATGTAATACGGGACACACTGATATTTATTTTTATCCCGCGCCAAGTCCTGCAAAAAATTCTCCGACAACTTTCTGCATTCCTTTCAAACAAGGCTCACTCGCCGCTTTTCCTTTTTACCCCAGCCTGGCACACAACTGTTTCTCTTTTGCAAGTAGGAGCAACTCCGCAGGTTCCCATTAACTACTACCACAACCTCAAGTTTCAACGTTGTAAAATAATTTAGACGCGCATGCCTGGTAGGAGCGAAACCCCCTGTTCGTCACAGCCTCATATACCAGTTACCTCTTTTACCGATATAACGATCCGCTACTGGTAATGCCGAGTCAAACTACCTCGCTCATCATCAAACACATGCGTAATTTCTCCGCTTCCCCAGAGCTCCTTGCTGGAAATGCAACACTATTACCCAATAAATACGACACACGACATCCTCCTTGGAAAGAAAACACACGCGTCCTTGTTGATTGCCCATTTGCCAATAGCACGAGACCGGCCATTTGCTTTTGCGCGTGCGCCCAAGAGCCTCACCTCATCCAACCCACGTGGGTGCGAGGATATCCGGCCCATGAACATTGGCTCATCTCCGCCCCATGCTTCTTCCACAGACAACCAGGGGTCGTCCCAGTTTATTCACCTACCAAGTAATCTAGTTGTTGTTTTCTGCAATTTTAATCAGCAAACAAGAATGATCTAGACTGATGTCCAGGCCGAGTATCTCTAGTTCTAAATATCTGGGAGAGAGCCATCGCCATCGGTCCCCGTCCATTGTGCGTTTTTCCTTGCCGGCTTGGCATCGCGTCGGCGCTCGACTGCCGACCGGGGGGGCATAAAGGTTTTCATTCCCGTCAGGGTATATGGATGCACAGGCCAGTCTTTCTGAATTGACAGTTTTGCATACGAACATCACAAGTTACTACCGTCAGACCTCAATGGTGGCGTCCTGAATTATACGATCTGCTCCTTGCAGTCTGCACATGGTATCATAGCAACGACGGCATCCCATCATTCTTTTGAAACGTCTTTTTACTTGTTTGTTTGCTCTTGTTTTACTTCTTCCTGTAGCATAGCTTCATCTCTAATATCTTCCATCTACGCCTCGATATTCTCAAACACAAACGTAGGGTTGCCAGGCACCGCATTTTCGGCGAGCACATTGCTAATCTCCAGCGTCTTGCCGTCCAGGAGGCTCGTTCCCTTCTTGCCGCCCTCTTCCACCGCCAGGAGCTCAAGGTCCGCCAGGACGGCACCGCGCTTCAAGCTCGGCACCATCTGCAGAAGCGTCTGCTTCTCGTCAAACGCGAGCTTCTGCTCCAGCACCACCGACGCGGGCTCGCCCATCGTCAGGCGACGCTTCAACGCCTGCACAAACGGCATCGCCTTCTTCATCTCGCCCATCTTGCCAATCTTCCCATTCAGCTCCTTGTCGTTGACCGAGTTGGTCGCCGGGTCCCACATCTCTTTGAGGAGCTCCAGGTACTTGGCTTGCCATGCTGGGAACGTCTCCGACAAGTAAATTGTCAGCTTCTTGGGTTTCTTGGGGTCAAACGCCGTCTCCTTGCCCTTGAGCTTCTTCTTCAGCTGCTGGCCCTCGGCCGAGTTGACGTTGGATGCCGTGTTGCGTACGTACTCGCGCTTGGCCGATAGCGCAGCATCAACTTCGTCCACCTCTGGGAATGTCGCGTACTGGATCGACTTGTCCTTTTTGAGCACCTCGAGCCAAATGTACTCAGCCCAGTGAGGAGCGACGACGGCCAGAAGAAGAGCCTGCAGCTCAATGTAACGCAGGACCGTCTGCTTGTGCATTTTGATGTTGGCGGCCGCGCAGGCCTCGCGGTAGAAATCTCTCGCCGTCACCAGCTCGTACAGGCCGGCCTTGAGGGCAAGCTTGAAGTTGGTATCCTTGTACTGCTGAACCGACTCGCGTGCAAGAGCATTCATGTCGTTGATAAAGAGAGCATCCTGGAAGTCGTTGACTTCACCTTCACGAAGGCCAGCTTCAGCGTTGCTCATCTCCTCGCACCACTCGCGGAGGTTGTACAGACGCAGAATGTTGTTGTCTGCGACGTCCTCTTCCAAGTTGCAGTCGCCAATACCGTCGCCAGCGTCAGCCATGGCAATACGCGAAGCGTCACTGCCAAACTTGGCCACAAGCTCCTGGAGGGTAAGGAAGTTGCCGGTACTCTTGGACATCTTTTCACCGTTCAAGGTCAAGTGGCCGTTGACACGGATACCACGGGGCCAGTACTCCTGCGGGAACATGGCCAAGTGGATGTAGAGGAAAAAGGTCAAGTGGTTGGGCAGGAGATCCTTGCCAGAGACACGCATGTCGAGAGGATAGAAGTACTCAAACTCACGA
The DNA here is from genome assembly GCA_024472245.1 of Beauveria sp. NWAFU-1. Lineage (NCBI taxonomy): Eukaryota > Fungi > Ascomycota > Sordariomycetes > Hypocreales > Cordycipitaceae > Beauveria > Beauveria sp. NWAFU-1. The sequence goes on from JANBXD010000007.1 coordinate 1,034,193, forward strand.
CGCATACTCTCAAGATTTTCCCGCGAGATGTTGGACTCCTTGAGAACAGACACGTCGAAGTCGCGGCGGCAGAAAATGTAGTCCCAGACATTGTCGGTCATCTGATCAGCGGAGATGCTAAACTTGCCAGGCTTGGTACCAAATAGATCGCTGTGCAAAAAGTGGGCAACAGTATAGTACGACATGTAAATGGTCGAGTCACTCAAACTCTCGACAATGAATTGAGGATCCCATGGAAGCTTGGTGCCAAGACCAAATGAGCGAGCGCAAGCCCACTGGTTGAGCCAGTCGAGGACGCCCTCGAGGGCGTTTTTAGTATCAGCCGAGAAGGAGTCCAGGCCGTTTTCGACCCATCCGAGAGCAGTCTTCTTCCACTCCTCCTCACCATAGTCGAGGTACCACTGGTCCATAAGAGAGACAATGCAGTCGTCGCCAGATCGGGAAACAACCTTGCGCTCGGGCTCAGAGTAAGCGAAGGCCTGGCCGGCCGCAATCATGTCGGCGCGGACTTTAGGCTTGGCGACTTCGACCTTTTCGCCCTTATAAGCGCCGACCTTGATGATGCCCTGGTAGAAGCCCTCCTTGTACGCGAGCTCCTTGGCCTCCTCGAGCTGCTTGGTGTCCTTAGGGGATGCAATCTTGAGCTTCTTGACGAGGAAGGGGGCGCAGAGATCGCCGTAGGAGGGGGTCTCGATGATGGGGAAGATTTCAAGCTCGGCCCACTCCTTCTGGATGCCGTAGTATTCGGCTTTCTTGGCCAGGTCAGTGACCGTGGCAAAATCGTCGGGGCTGTCAGAGGGGACCGAAGTGACAACACCGGTACCCTTGGTGGGGAGGACGGTGTCCATAGGCAGGACGCGGACACCTTCCTTGTGAAGAGAGAGAGGGGCATCTACGAGGGTACCGATAAGGTCAGATCCAACAATGTCCATGGCCTTTTCGATGACACCCTCCTGGGCGAAAACACCCTGGTAGGCCATGTTGCGGGCGGCACGCTCGGTAATCAGGTAGTAGTCGGTCTCGTTGACCTTGAAGATGCCGTAGTTGATCTTAGGGCCGACGAAGCAGCACGTCTGGCCGTACATGGTTTCGGGTCGTAGTGTGGCTGGTACGAGGAAGACATTGGCGTTGGCGGGAAGGCCGGCCTTGACCTTTTCGGCAGCCTTTTCGCACCACTCAAGGACCTTAAGTTTCAGGGCGGTATATTCTTGGGGGTTGACAGCCTCACCCTCGGCGCGGTCGTGGTCCATGCAGGGCTGGCGATCCTTGATGGAATAGATGGTATAGCGCTTGCCAAACTTGACCTTCTTGAGTTCGCGAAGGCGGTTCATCTGCCAACGGACAAAGGCATCGTAGTATGGATTGGCGTCGGTGGTGACAAAGGTTCTGCGCCAGTCGATGCGGCAGCCGAAATCGGTCAAGTCGCGGATGGTGAGGGGAGGAAAGTACTGAAGCCAGTGGCTCGAGTCGGCAAATTTGTGAATTTCGTCGAGGGGTACGCCAATGGACTCCATAATCTGAAACTGGTACTTGGCCTTGATGGTCTTGGCGTTGGCCTTGCCCTTGGTGGCCTTGAACTTGGTCGGGTCCTCCTTGACCTGCTTGACGACGGGCTTGGGAGCCTCCTCCACAGCCTGCTCCTCCTCGGCGTTGTAGCCGGAAAAGTCGTCGCCAAACATTCCAATCTCCTTGACGAGCTTATCGGCACACGCCTTGATGGGCATGCCGGTACAGTGGAAGCCCATGGGGAAGAGAGCGCGCTTGCCCTGCATGCGGGCGACGCCGGCCGAGAACTCGACCTTGGAGACGGTCAGGGCGTGGCCGGCGTGCATGGTGCCGTTCATGTAGGGGTAGGCTGACGTGCCGAAGAACTTGGGGTATTTCTCTCGCAGCTCGCTCGCGGAAATGGAATGGAGGGGAATCTCCTCGATGGTCGGCGCATCGGTGTGGAAAACGCCATCTTCGGCCCATTTCTTCTGGTACTTCTTCTCAATGGCGATTAACGAATCTCTCTTCTCAGTCTGCGCCGTGTTAGAAGCTTGTCACCCGCTAGATCGTCTCCGGTATTGAATATACGTACGCCTTTCAACTCCTTGGTCTTGGAAATTGCAAGACCGTCCATGGCCTTAGCAGCGTCGGCCATGATCGCGAGTATGTGTTGAATGCAAATAAAGACTTTTGGTGACTGCCTGGCTAGAGGAGTGCAGAGCAGTAGTTCTGGGCACAAATATATATACGATCCTTCTCGAGCCGGTCTCTGGTGACTCGCTCCGTCAGCACTGCTACCAGTGCTTTGTTGAATCAGGTAGCGGGTGCGAGGCTCCTTGAAAGATTGTGACTCAACAAGGTGGGATACTTCCCTCGACTTTTGGAGGGGTGAAAACCAAAGTCGCGGGGCAAACGCCAGGGCGGTGTGGTGGCTGAACGTCTGTGGCGGTGCCGTTGATGTGGCGTAATTTTTCGACAGGCCTGTGGAGCTCGGCGCCGTCATTCGAGAAACGACATCATCGTCGCCAGCCCATTACTTGCTGTGCAGACATCAATCGTAGCACAATTCGCATTCTGGGCTACGACACACACGATGATTCCAACACTAGTACGAAGAATGGCGCAGCCGGCCAAGCAAGCGGCCGTCAAATCGACGCAGGCCAGTAACTTTGTTCAGACCAAAAAAGTCTGGCCGCCCAACTTCAAGGAGCTGAGCCGGCAGCAGCAGCTGCGCTTTGAGAAAAAGTACAAGCGCCGCGTCACGCTGGCCAGCCAAAGGCCGCGATGGGAAAAAGGCGTCAAGTACGCGCAGCTGGCGACCATTGCGGGTGAGTTGTTGCGCTCCGACTGCGGCGTGAAGCCATGTAGCAAAGCATCGCTGACTCTTTTGCTTTTAGCTGCTTTGGTATGGCTCTTGTTCTACTCTGAATTTGAGTGGTGGGGTCAGAAGTATAAGCCATCTGAAGAGGTATGTGTTTCATTGACTTTGAGATCAGCAGGCTTTGCTAACTCCATAGATTCGTCGGCGCGCGCAACACCTCTTTGGCATCATGGATCCTGACAAGCGCTACGAGCGGCGCAAAGACATGGTTGAGCCAGCCAGCGCCAGCAGCGCCAGCACTGACAGCAGAGAGTCACCCTCAAAATAACTTGTACGATACACCGACGAAGCATCTTGTACCAATTATTACCTGTATATATCCTGTCAAAATAAAGTCCCTTTTTATGCATCTATCCCAGTAGAAAGAAAGAAAAAAAGCAAAGTGCCATGCAGTTTCGTGAGGTGCTTTTTGCCTCGCTCATCATGTTCATCGCCCAGCCCAACCAAAATTGCCGCCCATGCCAATACTCAACCCCGATCCCAGCCCCGCGCTCCGTCCCTCATTGACCGGCCTCTTGGCCACCGTGCCCTGCGCCCTGACCCCCGCGACGATGCGATCCAGGCTCGTCTCGATGACGACGCCGCCAATAATCATCTCGGACAGCGCGGCATGCAGCGTCTCAAAGTTAAAGATGAGGTCCAGCTCGCAGACATTTTCAAAGAGCTTGTCGAGCGCCTCGACGTAGACCTGGATCAGGTCGATGAGGGCCAGTGGCGACTCGGTCGACGTCGAGATGACAATGAAGTAGAGCGTCGCGTAGTTGCGGTAGGTGACGAGCGACGGCACGTCGTTTTGCTCCTCGGACGAGCCGTGCGCCGTGCCCGAGGCCGCGAGGAGGGGCGGGAGCGGGAGGAAGTTGCAGGAGCTCGCGGGGCGGTTCGACACGAGGGTGAAGATTTCGGAAATGAGGCGCTGCTGGATGCTCGTGTCCTGGGAGAGAGAGAGTTAGTTCTTTCTTCCCAGCTACCCATCGTGGCTTTGCGCTTTTGGTGCAGCGCAGGCACGGCTCACCAGCTGTGTGTAAAACTTGGTCAGCCGAGGCTGGCCCTGGCCGTTGAAGACCAGAAACGCATTAATCATGGTTCAAGGTCCAGCCTGGTCATATTCATGTGTCTTTGCAACCGTCACTTCAACGCTTTGCCGGCTTGCCGTGGTGGGGTGAGCACGAAAGCCAGACCCGCACATGACGAGCTGCGAGCAGCTGCCAATATGCGCTCCGCAATTGGCCAACATGTCTGCATAGCTCTTTGCAAGCTCTCACATCTTTTTTTTTTTTTTTAACGCGGGGGAAGATTACGCATCGCTTTTCGTGCAACCTGTCAACTGAGACAGCAAACAAGTGATTTAATCCCTCATTGAACTGTCTACAAGGAGAACCGTCTGTCCTAGTTGCAAAGCCTCCCGACAGCTTGCACCTTTCTCACGCCTCTCATTGGGACCGTTTCGTCATGTCTCGCGCCAGCCTCGCCCAAGCCTCGCGGCTCGCTTCACAAGCTCTCTCAAGGTCCGCGGCGCCTTCGTCCCGTGCCGCTCTCCGCCCCCTCTCGGCTCTCCTCTCCCACAGCGTCGCCGCTTTGCGCCCAGTACCCAACGGCCGGCGACACCTCTCGCTGTCGACGCCGCTCCGCAAGGGCATCATGCCCGACACCGATTCGCCGGCCAAGGAACCGCCCGCCTCGCCTGAGCCCACGTACGGCGCCGTCGATCTCACCGAAGCCGACTACCACGACATTGCCGACGCGTATCTCGAGGGCGTGCTCACGCAGTTTGAAGCGCTGCAGGATACGCGGGAAGACATTGACATTGAGTTTGCTGTTTGTTCCCCCTCCCGTCCTTTGTGCGCCCCAAACTACAATACACACCCTGTTCATCGCTAACACCGCTGCTTTCTGCAAAAAAATAGTCTGGCGTCATGACGATTACACACTCGGACAAGGGCACGTACGTCATCAACAAGCAGCCTCCCAACAAGCAAATATGGCTGTCGTCGCCCCTCTCCGGGCCCAAGCGCTACGACTGGTGCGTCGTCGGCGAGGGCCAGGCCGACAAGGAAGGCACCGGCCAGGGACGCTGGATCTACGGCCGCGACGGCAGCAGCCTGAATGACCTCATCCTCGAGGAGCTTGGCGTGGACGTGTCGACGACCGTCTCGAGCTAGGCAGAGGTCCTTCGAGCCGGACCGGCCGCTAAACTAAAACAAAGACTGTCCCACGATGAGAGTCTTTTGTATGTATTACTGTAGCTCAGCATCATGCGCAATGTATCATAGTATTTTTCAATAGCTCAGAACCATGAACAGAGAGTAACTCGCTCCTGTTACATGTATAGTACAATAATTTTGATGTGCAAGCCTTTGGCATTCGGCAGTCCTTCTATTGCACCCCAATTGTAGTATTTTCATCCCAAACGCCAATGTATTATACAAGTCCATGGCAAATCATCTGCTGCAAATCACCGCAGACACAGCCCCATTGATTTATTCAGCATCGCCACCGTCGCATCGTAGTGCTCAAACGCATGCTCGTGTCGCTCCCTTTCGGTGGCCCTAAAATCCCCAACACCCCGTTAGCTATTCCTTCTTCCTCGCTTTTCTCACACCTAGATTCAGGTGCCGTTCAACTCACGACTTCTTGTTCCATATCACCGCCCTTCGCCAGCGCCTCGTCGGCGCCGCCCGTTCGCTGTGCATCCGCACCAAGTTCCGCAGGATGCGGTGCTCCAGGCCGCTCTGCCGTCCTGCGGCCGACAGAAACCAGAGCGTGCGCTTGATAGCTTCCGCGTCCCAGCCGGTTGTAGTCGTCGTAGTCGTAGTCGTCGGTACAGTTGCAGTCGCTGGCGCAGTCGCTGCCGGACGTTCACGAAAGGCGAGCCGGATCTGATCGCGCACAATGTAGCGCGCGGGGATCGAATAATGCACGCCACGCAAGAGGCCCTTGTACAGGTGTCTGTACGCGTGCAGGACCTCTTGACGGCTGGCCATGGTGGTCTTTTCGTCGAGGTTGCTTTGAGAACACAGAGTTGGGAGGGTGGAAGCTTTGGCAAAAGGGTCCGCTCATGGTTGGCAGAGCGCAGTGGGGGCCTTATTCGACGACTTGTCGTCACTTGCAGATCCGCGTCCGCTTCTACAGGCACGTACGAGCTGTAAAATTCCAAAATAATGTGTCTTATCATTCAAGGTAGCGGCAAAGTCGGTTGGCAAGTAAGTCCCATTCTAATTTTCATGTCCTAGAATCAAGCCACCGCAAGGTCGTGTGACCTAGCGTGTCCCGTCCTGTGTAATAGCAGCGTACCGGTGCTTGTCAAGCCAAGCTGCTCTTTCTGGTGCTGCCATTAATGCCGGGTTGCAACGCTCCATCTATATGCAAGGCTGTAGTGCTCGAAATTCAAATGCAAGCGCCTACGTTCTAGTTTCTGTTTCCGCTACCGCTCCTAGCGCTGTTGTCTTGCTGTCCAAGTGGTGCATAGCGTCCATGACTGCTGAGACCACTACGGCCGCTGCCACGGCTTTCTGAACGGCCGCGTACTACTCTGTTGAGCCAGGCGCCGACACTGCGGTCCTCGCCACCGCTAGTTTGCATCTGTGATTTTATGTTTTCGTCATCGTCATCGTCAATGACCAAGGTGGGTAGGTCCGCGCCACTAAAGGGAGAGCCAGCGCGCATTAGAGAAGCCGACTCGTCTTGAATAGAAGAGGCGCCATGGACGGTACTAGCGTCCCCAAATATGGAATCCATTTCTTCAAGGCGAACTCCGCAAGTCTCTGGGTATGTAAAGTAGACTGCGAGGGTAAGTATTGATAATCAAAACGACACGATTGGACTCACCAACGACAAAACTGATGACGCAAAAGAGTGCGTGGATGAGGTACAGGCGCCATTTGATCCATTCTTGCAACATAGGAGTCATCTCACCAACCAGCCAGTTGAATGCCCAGTTGGTAGCAGTTGATAGACTGGCACCTTTTGATCGAATACTGAGAGGAAGAATCTCGGGAGGGTACAGCCAGGGAATCGGACCCCACGAGTAACCGAAAGCGGCATTGTAGATCATGACAAACAAAACAACCATCTGGGGGGTGTGCTTGACGTCCAAGAAGATAAAGTAGGAAATGAGCGAGAGAGAAATAGCCATCATAACGGCACCAGAGAGTAGGATAGGGCGGCGACCCCATCGGTCAACCAGATACCACGGAGGAATCGTTGAGAGAAAGTAGGTGATACCGTTGAGACCTGTCATGAGGATAGCGTCGTGACCGACCCACCCAGCCGATTCAAACACATAGGGTGCGTAGTATGAGATGACATTGATGCCATTGAGCTGCGCAAGAGCTTGGGCGGACATGGCAATGAGAACGCGAGTGCGGTATCGTCGAAACATGTCGGCATAGGTGCGCTCGCCCTCTTGGCGTTGCAACAAGACGGACATTTTTATTTCCTTGTATTCGTCGCGGGCCTTGGCGCTGTGGACATCGCCAGCACCGTACAGATTGGCGATGACAACCATACCTTCTTCGTCTTGATCGGTATCTAGGAGCCATCTACGATGGGTTAGCAGGGAAAACACAAGCGGCAGCACAGTGACGGACCTGGGAGACTCCACAATGATCAGACTACCGAGGGCGAGCAAGGCACCCATGACACACTGCATGAGCAAGGGAACACGCCATGACAAATTATTCTTGATGAAGCCACAGCCATAATCAACCCAGACGGAGGTGGTGTAGCCGATAATGTTGCCAGAGAATTCGATGCAGGCGAGCTTGCCTCGGTTGTGTGGGGGCGAGATTTCGGACTGATAGACGGGTACAATGGTGGAGAGCATACCGACACCAAGACCAGCAATGATACGACCGAGCATCATCATGGCCATGGTGGTGGCTAGAGTTTGGAGAGCACCGCCAACAAAGAAGATGCAGGAGCCATAAAGAATAGTTTGTCTGCGTCCAATGACATCACCGAGGCGGCCGACAATTAAAGAGGATATAAAGGCACCAATCTCTAGAATGGCAACCATGGTCCCAACGGCTGCTTTTGAAGGATGGCCAAAGTAGTCGATAAAGTACGGGCCGCTGGGTACGGATTAGCCAAGGCAACGGGAGCACAGCACTTCGTAGATTGAACGTACGTGATGATGCCGGACATGACGCCTTGGTCATAGCCAAAAAGGAATACGCCAAGTGAGACGAAAATGCTGGTAAAATACCTAGATCGAAGAGAAACCCATCAGTATTCGGCGTCGAGGTCGGGAACATGGGACATGACGTACAAGAGGGGTTTGCCCGTCAGGCCGTGAAGGCCACCGGTTCGGCCTGCCATGATGGAACCGATGCAGCGTTCGGCACGAGAGGGACGTCGTGGTGGCGGGTTGGGAATGCGGATCGCCTCCTTGTCAATGTGGTGGTAGTGGCTAGATGAGGAGCGATGCCGACTGTGCGGCGAGGGCGTGCGGATGCGGACCTTCTTGAAGCCGCGATCGGGACGTTGGCGGTGCTTGGGGACGGCGGCGAGGAGCTCAGCCTCGATGTCGTCGGGGAGCTGGAGCCGGACGGGATCGTGGAGGTCGTCGTATCGATCGCCAATGTCGCCGGTGTCGGTCCAGGACGACTCGGAGTCGGAGGACGCGGGGCGGATGTGGCCGGCGACAGGGCGGGTATCGGCGGAAGATGAGAGTCGGGACGGCGGGTGGTGGCGATGGTCGTGATGGGAGGCGTCGTCGTTCTGGCGCGGCTGGATGGTGCGCAGAGGTATGTTGGAAGGGAGACGACTGCCCTTGTGTGGAGGAATTTTGAGAGATCGGGGCTGTCTCGCAGCAGCGCCCACCTGCAGTCTAGAACTAGGAGGAGAGCTCGACGCTTAAAAGTATAAAAATCACCGGGGAGGGCCGGACGGACGGAGAGTTGTGGGCTGTTCAGAAACGGTGGTATGCGCGTGCAGCCAAGGCGGAGCCAAGCAAAATGCAGGCGAAGTTGAACAGCAAGACGAGAACAAAAGTCTGCTGATATTATCGGCTGTAAATATCGAGGTGCGTCAGGTTGTATTATGTTGCCTGAGTCTTGGTGTGGAGGACGGGAGTGGTGCAGATTGAGACAGGACTGGTACAGATGGAGCCAGGACAGGGGGGCAGCATGCAGATGACCAGCGTGGAGGTCTGGTGGAGGTCTGGAAGGGGCATCAAGAGTCCTGCCAGCTCAAAAGACAAGATCAGGCGTGACAAGGGTTGGGCCGGGATGCAGATGAGGCAGCGTCGAGAAGGGTCGCGGGATGAAGCAGCGCGGGTGATGATCCAGTATAGGTCAAGTCCGTGCCGAGTGTGGTGCCTGGCTCAGGTGCAGAAAATGGCAGCGCAGTCGCGTGGGAGTTTGACGGACCCAAGACGGGACAAAAAAGGAGACGATGGGCCAGCGGGAATGCGATGAGACGTGGGGTGTGGAGGTTTATTGCAACGTCGGCAACGGGCTTAAAAGGTGGGCATGTCAGTGTGTTGTTGGTGCGCGATGAATGAGGGACCAAGAGAGAGAAGCGAATGTAGCCGACAAACGAGGCGTTGGCATGTCCAAGATGAAGTAAAAGACGCGAGCGAGATGGCAGCAGGTGGTAGCAGGATGGCAGCGGGATGGCCAGCTGTAACTTGGCGAGGCAATGGGGCTTGGCTTCGGGCGGCACGGATCAAAAGTTGACCAAGAATTTTGATACAGCATATAAACGGGTGCGACTGACTACCTACCTACATGGGTGGGCTACGTACGGGAGGGAACGCCTCTGACACAACTAATATAAGTCACAACGCGGAATCAAATAGGGGCTTATCAATTTGAGCATTGAAACCCGTATCTTGTCGTGATTGGAGCAACGCCGAGGCAATTGTCTCGAAGGCATCAGCCTCACAAGTCATCCGTTTGGTGGCTATGACTTGTGGCTTTCTTGCGCTTCTTCAGCTAGCGCCTCGCTTGTCTGCTTGCAGTGATCTCTACCAATCCACAGCGGTCCACACCCCCCCCCCTTCAGTGACGTAGCGATCCACTGAGTCTAGTAACCGTTTTTGCCCTTCTGCAAACGCCGTCTCCCAACACGAATTCAACACAAAGCACCCTCGGACATGGCGTCTGATGACCATTGTCTTTTTCGATCCATCTCCTCAGCGACCAAACCATTGATATCCGTTGTGGAAGTTGGCTACCAGACTACAAATCGGACAGTCGCAACTTTTTTCAAGCCAAGCCAAACAATGAAAAACATCCTTCATGTTCGGCTAGATGAGTAGCCATTATGAAACGACATTCTTCTCGGCCTGTTTTCTTTGGTTAATACTGCGAATAGGACTTTCAGTAAATCGCCCTGCATCGAGGATGCCTGCGTGTAACCCGAATGTTTGCTTCCTGCTTTGCTTCCCTTACCCCGACCAAAGCACAAGACCGAAAGCACGACTAGCAGTATCAACGCTTGGCAACAGCGACGAATTTCTTCTGGGGACAAGACTTAATGTAATCAATCTAATCTCATCGCTTCCCCCCCCCCCCCCAGCTATGTACTTCTTGATCGGCCCCCGAAGCTCAACGTTGTACTTGTCCAACCCTAACCCTGGTAACGGCTCTGCACCCGGAGCGTGGGTTACAACCAACCAACCAAAGGCCAAAAATTATCAAAACGATTCACGTTGGCGGGCAACTTGTGACATTCGCCAAACATATTTGTCATGTGAGATGCGACGAAAGTCTCGTGTCGCCCAGCCGGCTACTGCTTGCTCCAGCATGCAAGGCAAGCCGAATGACACGCAAGGGCAACTTGCGTCGGCGTGCGAGCATCTTGACCGTACAAGATATGTACAACAACCTTTCAAGATATGGGAACCAATGGGTACTTTCCCTTAAATCATGTTCTCAAATCAGTCAGATTACACGACAGTGTCTTCCGATGTAGTCGGGTCAAACACATCGCTCAAAGCACAGGTAATACGAAAAACACGAATGAAGACACAGTTTTTACTCCCGTCTTAAAAGTAAAACACATGCTGCCTACCGACCTTCTGTGTGCAACGCTGACAGAGAAATGCCTGCACCGAATGTATGGCTGGCAATCATCGCCCTCGTGAGGCTGATTGCTCATGATCCACAGCGTCGATTACCGCCAGGCTGGATCGTGTCGCCAGGCGTCAAACTAGTACTCCCTTTGGTCCTACCAAAAGTGACCCATTTGCCTCTTCATCAGCATTCTGGCCGAACCACTTTGAGCCACAGAGGGGTGGAGGTGCGAGTGTGCTTCAAAACGGTGCAACCCAGGGCGAATCGGCAACGCTGCCGCATGTCTCCACGACCACAATGGAGCTCAAATTCCCCTGACCCACGAGCAGAAATAAATTATTGTGTTGCCTATGATTGCACTTCTCAAGGCGCGGTCGGTTCTTGTGCTTCTGTAGCCGGGCTGTGTATATAAACTTGTCATAGAACCTCTATCCGATCTGAGCTTTGTTCCCTCAACACCACATATATCCCTCTTCAACGCGATGGAGTCCTCGGCATATGGCGGCTGTAGTCGTATCGAGCTGCTTCTTGCTCAAGTCAAGGCAGAGTTTGCGGGACAGCAGTTGGAGCAGGTGGATGATTGGCAGCGCCAATGTAAGCTCAGCCAAGATTCCTGACCATGTCAGAACCGTTCTGATGCCTAGGGCACCCGCCTTCCACAGTCGAGGTACAGCTCAATGAGCTACAGTCTTTGAGACAGACACTCAACTTTCTGCAGCGCAAGCATAAGACTGAGACAGCAGAGTAGGTGCCGCTAACGAGCCATTTCGTTGACAGAGAAGGGAATAAGCCAAAGGCGCATGGAACAAGCCGAACTGATTTGCTTCGCAGGTACCAGAGCAAACTTCGCAATTACGAGGAAATCATACTTTGCCTCGAAACAAAACTAGCTTCCCGGAGCAGCATCACCTCTACAGTTGCCAGGCATGGCAGCGGCTCGTCTCCTGACGATCAGCAGCTCCCCGACGCGGAGCAAGGCAACGACAAGGCAAACCCCGAGCATGCTACGACGACGACGACGACAACGACGACGACGCAATGGGCCGACTTGCCGCCCGAAATTGTGCCGGGCGAGTATAAGCTCACGGGCAGCGACTGGTACGCCCTCTTCAACCCCCGCATATCGCAGCGACTGAAGATGGCGCACCGATACACGATCCCGCACGACAGCTCCGTGTGCTGCGTGCGTTTCAGCCGCGACAACCGCTACCTGGCGACGGCGAGCCAGCAGACCGTCAAGGTCTTTGACGCGGAGACGGGTACGCTCTCGGTCACGCTGGAAGAACGCCACGATGCCACGGGCGAGTCTCTAATCCGCACCCTCTGTTTCAGCCCAGACGACAAGTTCATCGCCACGGGATCGGAAGACAAGATGGTTCGAGTAAGTAGCTCTAATATAGATAATGACATATAAGCAAAAACAGCGGGGATACTGACTTCTTTCTTTTCTTTTCTTATCCTAGGTGTGGGAAATTGCGTCGCGAAAGATTCGCAGATTTCTGTCCGAGCACACCGCCGAAGTATACACCGTCGAGTGCGCCTCGGACAACCGATCGCTCGTGTCGGGCAGCCGCGACGGCACCGTCAAGGTATGGCACGTCAACCGATCCAAGGCGCGCTACACGCTCGTCTCGCCCGACGGCATCTCGTCCGTCTCCGTCTCCGCCGACATGGCCTACGTCATTGCCAGCAGCCACGACGCCAGTATCTACGTCTGGAGCATGCAGACCGGCCAGCGCATCGCCGTGCTCTCCGGGCCCGGCGGCCACAACGACTCGGCCTATTGCCTGACATTTCTGCCCACGACTGCCGCGTCCTTTGCCAGCGGAAGCCTAGACCGCACCGTCAAGGTCTGGAAGCTGCGCGCGCTGCTCGGTGGGAGCCGCCCATCGAGTACGGCGGGCCACAACGGGCAATCGAGGACGCTGTACGGACACGTCCAGACGCTGCACGGGCACACGGACTATGTCGTGTCGATTGGCGCCACGCCGGATGCTTGCTGGATCTTGTCGGGCGGAAAGGACCGGTCGTGTCGGGTCTGGGACGCGTTTACCGGCGAGTTGCAGCTGGTGATTCATGCACATAGCAACACGGTGCTGTCTGTGGCAGCGTCAAATCAATTGTTTGCGACTGGAGGAGGTGACAATATTGTACGGGTCTGGTCTTACAGTCCGTTCGTATCCCATTGATTTATCTCGATTTTTGAGCGCGGATAGCCTCGAATATTTGTATCATATAATACCATCGCTGCAAGTTGAGTCGCAGGCATTGCTGTGCGTAACAGCTAGAAAACTTGAGATTCCTGAGCAATACGAGGTTATGTTTGTTACTTTGATTGGCTACAAATATGGTCTCTCATTATTATATTTGAAATAAAAAGGTTTTTTGATTTCGCATTTTTACATCGTAGACATATGCAGAACGTACTCGGCGGTCTCTTCTTCAATCACCACCCCAGCCATCACCACTCCACTACACCACCCCCGATCTTCAACTTCCATCACCCCAAATCCTCGACGACATCTCATCGCCAATGCTACGCTCCCTTCAATAAACCCTCACATCCCAGCACACTTACCCGGTATCCCACCATGGCCCTGCGCTTCGCCGGCAAGCACGCCGCCGTCGTCGGCGCCACCGGCGTCATTGGCTCCCACATCGCCGCCGCCTTTGCGCGTCACGGCGCCTCCGTCACGCTTCTCGGCCGAAGCGCCCTCACCCAGCGCGCCCGCCTGGAAGCCCAACTCGCCGCGTCCGCGCCCGCAGATCCCACCACCTCATCGTCGCCCCGCGCGCATCACTTTATCAAACTCGACGTCTCGGACGCGGCCAGCATCAAAGACGTCTTTGCGGGACGCGGAGAGCAGTCGGCGGCGACGGCGGCGGTGGTGGGACCGGTCGACGTGCTGGTTAATTGCGCAGGCATCTCGCAGACGACATTTTTGAAGCGTACGCCCGATGAGGAGCTCGCGAGGATCGTGGATACGAATTTGCTGGCGACGATGCTGGTTTGCAAGCATGCCAGGATGCAGCCCCATGGTCAGTTTTGCCCCGTCGTCTTTTGCAAGGGATGATGCGTTTGTATTACTTGAATTCCCAGAGCTAATCCGTACTTCATTTTTGGGGATATGCTAGGCTGCATCATCAATGTCTCCAGCCTCATGGCCACACACGGCGGCTTTGGCGCCAGCGCGTACGCTGCTTCCAAAGCTGGTCTCATAGGTACGTGTTTCACATGTCATCTTCGTGACAAGAACTCGGGGAAAAAACAATTAAACAAAAAAATCATTCATATTCGTCTTGATATGTATTTGTGGTCATTGTACCCTGTTTCTGTTTCCCCGCGGTTCTTGCGTGATGTTGTATAGATGGCTCATGTGGGAACAAATATGAAAAGAAAACAAGAATATCCTGTGACCGAATGCTAACGTTGGAGTGATAGGTTTTACAAGAGCGCTCTGTCGCGAACTGGCGCCAAGATCTATCCGTGTAAATGCGTTGCTGCCGGGTTGGGTCGACAGCGACATGTGGCAAAGTAAGTCATCCATGTTCCCTTTCCTCCCTGCCTGGCACAAGTTCCGTTGGCCTCGCCCCTCGTTCTTATTCGCTTTTGTTTCCTTTCCTGATCATGTCGTTTCCAAATACAATCCTTTCCTCACTTTCTGCTAATGTACAAATCGTGGTATCGTGCTTGCAGATCTCAAACCAGAACTCCAACAAGCATTTCTAAAAGACACTCCGCTCGGCAGGGTCGCGGATCCCGACGAGGTGGCCGATGCAGCCATTTTTCTCGCCGCCAACCAGTTCGCAAATAACTGCACCCTGAACCTCGATGGCGGTCTGAGCGCTGCTTAAATCGCATAGAAAACGCGCGCGACGTGGCACCTGTAAAACAGAAGAGCAACGCAAATATCGGCAGAACACGGGCGGGCTCAGTCAGCGATGACAATCGCGCCGCCAGCATTCTCCACCAATACGACGTCATCTTCTTGTCCTGTGCCGGTGATTTTGGCCTTTTTCGACGACTGCCACTCGTCGTCATCGTTTGGTCGCTTCACACCCTTGGGGCCTTCGACATGGATAGTGCCATTTGTCGTGCTGGTGCCGTTCGTCTCCGGTGAGACAGCTTTCTTTGGCTTCTTCGGAATATCAGACTTGCCCTCAAGTAAAGCTTTGTAAGGCTTCTCCGTTGCGTCGAGTGCCCTGTAAAGCACATTAGCAGATGTATATTATACGTATCACAATTGTATAATTACCTTTCTTCAATATCGAGAACGATGTTGACCAGCGTATGCTCGTCAGAGTCGTCCATGATGGTCAAAAAACTTCCATTGCGAATGCCTAGCTCTGTAAGCTTCCTTGGCAGGTTGTCCGTTTCGTCAAAGTCGTAGAGGATGCCGACATCGTTGTTTACAGAAATTTCCCGGTCTCCAAGGCCCAGGTCCTCTTTTAGATAGCCCTCGACAACATCACCCAGCGTGGCTCGTGATAGGTCGACAATGACGCTAGCGTTGAAGACACCACACACTGGACACTCGGGGTTTGGTGGACGTGACCTGTCAGGTGCAAGAAGTCGCGCTGGAGCAAAAGGCGTCAGGAAGACCTCCTTTGCCTGGTCGTATTCCCCTTTCAAAATTTTGAACGACTCCAGCACACAGAGTCCCGCGACTATGGCGTTGGTGGTTGCAATGGCGGGAATAATGTTGCCCGCCATCTGTTTGACGTCAAACCTTGACTTTCTCTCAATTCCAAACACCGTCGAGCGTATATTTGCGCTAGCAGTGACAAAGTCCAAAGTATCGATATCGTCCTTGTCGAACGCGATGATTGGTTCCAGGTCGGACGGTCCCTGGGCCTTGTTCAGTTCGATCGCGCGCTTGCTCAATCGCTCCAGACTGTCATTGAACACCGCCAGGTTTTCTTCAAGAGTCCAAATCTTTTGATCGTCGGCAAGTAAGGCGTCTGTTGATGCGATTGCGTCGCCTGCTTCGCTCAGTACTTTGGCATAATCGAGGGCTACAGGCGGTGTTCTGGATTTCCACATCTCTTCCACAGAACGCAGTCGTTCAATATCGGCATTAAAAACTTTGTCAAACAGCATCTTGGGGAATTCGGGTGTTCCGACGGCGGCGCGGATCTTCTTGAGCGCCTCTGATTCTCTCTTCAGTTCCTCAATTTCCTTGGCTGCAATCTGATTAGCTACTGAATCAAGTGAGGCAAGGCTTTAACTTACCATTTTCGGCATCCTCGGAGTGATCAAAAGCAGCCTGGTCTTCACTAGCACCGAATATCTCACTTCAAGTAGTTAGCAGGTGATTCTCAAGGGCCAGTGAAGATGTACTCACTTTAGCAGATAGCTTTTACCCCATACGATGCAGTGAATGGGTTGACTCGGTGTGCTGCGAATTGTGCACACAGGAAATGATTTGGGCGTCTCTTTGGGCGTGCAGTCGTAGCACGCTGTGACGCCCTTCTTGATCACCTGAGTCTGTCCATTGAACCCCGTCGTGCCACTCTCAATGAGTGGGACGCTGGCAGCCAGGCACATTTTGTTGACATGGCGACGCGCTTCTAGATTATCCAGTGCGTTGAAAACAACGGTAAACCCGCGAAACCATGCGACAGTAAATTGATCATCTTTAATGTTCGCGTGGTATGCGACAATTCGGACGTTGGGGTTAAACCGCTCGGCCGCCTCCTTTGCCACTAGGGCTTTGGACTTTTTTATGTGTTCTTGACGGAAAAGAAATTGGCGGTTCAAATTCGAGAGGTCGATCGTATCGAGGTCGACAATGTGAATTTCACCAAAGCCCATGAGAACCAGGTTCTTTAGAAGCTCGCACCCAATGCCTCCAGCTCCGACCATGAGAACGCGTGACTGTTGCATGCGACGTTAGCCGTGAATGTCTCTCGAGAGGAGCAGTCGCAGACGGAAGGGCTTTGCCTTGTGCAATGGCTCCAATTTTTGAAATTGTCTTACCTGTTTGACTTTTGAGTTGAGCGATGTACCCAGGGATTGCTGGTTGTAGCTCTCTCTGGTGAGCTTGGCGATCGGTCTCGTCTGCGCTGCTTGCGCCGCAGGGTTCGGTCGCGGCTGTGTAGCCGGCGGCCCTTTCTCATCTTCTCCGGATGCTTTGGGTTCGGCCTCTATCTGTTGCGTCGTCGGCGTGGGCTGCTGGGCTTGCTGCTCAACGGCAGGCGCAGCGTGCGACTGGCCAGCCTTCTGCAGTTCAGACGCCGACGCGGAAGGCGCAGGCGCGGTCGCCTCTATGCTCGAAACTGCTTCCATGACGCTTCGTGAGGTATGTCTGTTGGAGATTCAGGAGAAATTGAGTCGATGCGAGACAAGAGACAAGATAAGACCCGTCTCCGTCACACAGTCATCAACGTGTTTAGCCGCACTGCAATGTTGGAGAGGCGTCCGAGTGCACGGCGCAGGCGAGTTGGCAGTGTACGATGCTGTACGAGGACCACTTTTTTCACTTTAGCATTGATGACTTTTAGACGGCTGCTGAATCTCAAGGTAGGCATGATAGTGCATAATTATATCATCTCACTAGAAAAAATAAAGAATACCTACATTAACAAAAGTGTATGCCATTATTCTTATCATGTTCTAATTACCTCCAGGTTCTTATCAGAATCACTCAACGTACAAGGGCCTAATTCACATCAAGCAATGTGTGGATTCACACCTGCGCGCCCCGCCAATCGGATGGCGAGCTGCGATTCCCGCTCGCAGGTGATTGGTTGTGGAGCAAGATGGGCTGCAACAGCACCACCAAGGCGCAGGCGGTGCCACTGTGCACAGCGTGCATCTGACGAAAATCATATATTTAATGTAGACGGGTGTAAATGGGGGGATTGAGTCTTCGGGCATTCGTAGTCTCAGTTCGTCATCAAGAACAACCTCTCAGGACCAGCTGTCTGCGTGAATGTCAGTGCTCCCGTTTGCCCGCAGCCTGGGTGGTGGCTGTAGCGCAACCTTAGCGGGTCCTCGGCTTCGAAACCTTTTCGATGTGCCTGACTATGCATGTCACATTCTCGATTTTCTAGCCGTCGAAGTTGACAAACAGGGACATCCTTCAAATCCACAGGCATTTTGGCACCAGGACCATTCAAGATGTCAGATGACGAAGCAGACCCTGAGCTTCTGGAACTCCTGCGCGCACATCTGCAGGGTAAGCTCCAGATTGAGGAAGACCTCGAGACTGGTGTCCTACAAGGAGTTGAATACGTCTACGACAATGGCATCGATGTGGCGATTGATATGCGAGCGTCCAAAAATGCCGCAGAAACCATTTTCAAGCAGATGCAAGAAAAGCAGTTCACTACGGCCAGCTGGACAGACAATGAGTTGCATCCCAAAACCAAGAATGAGGAGACAGTTGCGTTTATTTTTACCATGGATCTATTAAACTTTTCCTTTTGGTCCGAGCTTCCACAAGAGGAAAGATTTGCCATAGAATACAAAGAAAAGCAATGGACAGGATACTGGAGTCTAGTTGCCGCGATGCAGCGGGCCCTGGACGAGGGTATGTATTGTCTGTCGACTTGACGTGTAAAAGGCGTTGACTGAGTGGCGCAGGCATACCCATAACTGATCCAAATTACTGGATCGACGAGGATAAATTCACCCTCGAGTCGTTGAAACATGTTTTTCGGTCTTGCACGGAGGAGGAAATGCCTTTGATGCAGGAGCGTTATGATTGCCTGCGGGAAAGTGGCCAGGTCCTCTTTGACGTACGTCTCTCCCTCGGGTTGCCTCTTTACTACTTTATTGTCTGCATCACTGACCTGACTGTAATAGAAATACGACGGGTCTGTGCTGAACCTTCTCGACGATGCTGATGGTTCAGCAGCCAAGCTGGTGAATCTGCTCGCGCACGATTTTGATTGCTTCCGCGATGAGCATCACTTTGAGGGGAGCCAAAAGCCAATCCGGATCCTCAAGAGAGCACAGATTTTAGTAGCCGATCTGTGGGCTTGCTTTCAGGGAGAGTCGTATGGTAGATTTCACGACATTGACAAAATCACCATGTTTGCCGACTATCGCATCCCGCAGATACTGGTGAGCCTCGGCGCCTTGTACCTGAGCCCCTCGGTTGCCAGCGCGATCAAATCGCGCAAAGTCATAGAGAGTGGCAGCTCCTGGGAAGTGCAGCTGCGAGGTATGTTCCCTCCTTCATCTTAGACTCTCAGTGCTGCAGCATGAAACTAACTGTCCGTGTGTAGCATGCAGTATATGGTGCGTCGAGTTGATCCGGCGAGAGATTGTGAGGAAACATCCCGACACACATGTCAATGCGATTTTAATCGACTTTTTCCTATACGACACAATTAAAGAGCTGGAAGCCTCCGGGCAAGAAAAGTTTCCTCATCACCGAACTAGAAGTATTTGGTACTAGACGTGTACAAACGTGGCGCAGAATTAGACATACATAAAATATACAGGCATTTGATATTTATAGTGAAAAAGATGTTATTTTGCTACATGAAACATGGACTCAAATGGTATTCATACAGTCCCAATCGACAGCTGCCCAGCCAACAACCAAAAGAAGCAAACGCCAAAACTCTCTTAAAGAACTCCCACAAATACAGCTCATCCAACCAACTATCCCAACTCTATGCAACAATTACAGAGTTCATGAGTTTGTCCATTTGCGCCGACTCGATGTCGCTGTTGCCCTTGTTCTCTTCCTTGAGCAGGACGGCGAGGACTTCGATCGGCGGGCTCAGACCCAGACGCTCAGCACGCTGCCAGCGCTTCATGCGAGGGATCCCAATACATGGCTACCATCAGTCATGTCAGTTCTTGTCCCGAGCTTGTTCTGCAAGTTTGCACACGGCTCTCAACTTACCCCGTACTGGGAGCTGACGTCGAAGTACCGCAGCACCTTTTCGTTGAGCGACAGATCCTCTTGGTGCACCCTCGACGCAATGCGCTGAGCCTCAATTGACCTCCAGTACTTGCCAATCTGCGCATCGCTCGTCTTTTCGGCCTTTAGCTCAGCCTCTGTCTTTTCGGGCACCGCAGCTTCCTCAACAAACGTCTCCTCCTCTTCCTCCTCGGGCTGCTCCGCGACCTCGGGCTCAGAAACTACATTGTCCGCTTCGGGTTCCTTCTGGGCCGGCGCATCGATTTTTTGTCTTGACGGCACGACGATGGAGTTCTTGACGTCTTTGGGTACCGCTTTTGTGACTCGGTTGGAGAAGCTGATGGTCGCTTGGCCCTTGGCCGGTCCGGGTCGGGCTCGAGCGCCGCCTGCCGATCGTCTGGTCGTCGGCATAGTGACAGTAATTGTATTGGTGATTAGTTTATATCAAGAAGAAATGGAGTGCAAGCTCAATTCTGCAACTGTTGTCAAATGAGGACGGCGTCAAATAGAATAGGAATGATTGGTTGAAGCTGCGCTAGTACATGACGTGGTGATTAAATTCACGGCCCAAAGCTCTGGGGTGCGAACTGCTGGAGCACCACTGACGGACCGCCAATTTGGCAGGGCAACGCAGCGCGAGACAGGCACCTAGTCATGTGATGCAATTTGACAGCAAAACAAAGGCCTTGAGATACACATATAATAATAAAAAATCCTTTGCCTTTTTTACTGTATTGAACATTGTTCAACCGCCCGTAGCCTCACGATAGAACGACAGACTCCTGTTGGCGCCGGCTGTGCAAAACATCTCGCTACGGCCAGTCTTGGGCAGCCACCGAACGGCCCAGAGCGTTTTGTCCGTCTCGCTGTGCGTGGCCACACAATCACTCCGCTCCACAGACCATACCTTGACCTTGCCGTCCATGGATCCGCTTAGGAGATACTCTCCAGTGTCGTTCCAGTCAATGGTTGTGATCCAGGAAGAGTGGCCGGTCAGGTTGCCAATGTGTTCTCCGTGCTTCATGTCGTAGAGGGCAATGATGCCAGCGTCACCAGCGGCTGCCAATCTCGTGTTCCCAGGTGAAAAGGCCACAGCTCGCACGGGTTTCGCCAGTCCTGATACCAAAGTTAGCACCTGTGTTTTTACAGCTGAATAAGGGCGTCAAAGTTGCCTACCAGAGAGCGAGTAGAGAATACGTCCCGTGTCATTGTCGAAAATGTAGACGGCACCGTTTTGATGACCACTCGCGGTAAACTTTCCATCCCTGCTGAGGTCGACGCACATGCCAAAACTTCCCGACCCTGCACTTCCAGTCTCGTACTCGCGGATCCTCGGCTTGGCCTCGTCGACCACGTCCCAGACATTGATCCTGCCGTCATTGGTGGTGCTGGCTAGGTAGCCGCCATCTTCGCTGAGCGCCAGTGCCCACACCTCGCCCGCTTGGACGGAGCTGCCGGTCAACTCGCCCGCGTTGCTCCATTCCCCCGTGTCTGCATTGAGGGCCCAGATCTTGACCTCACCTCCGAATCCGGCGCTGGCCGCGTACCGACCATTTCTCGATGTGCAGAGGTGGTGGCAGCCTAGCTTATGAGCGTTTGATATGCTCTGCTTGAGTGGAAAGGCTGGGTCTGTCGTGTCATGCACATGGATAGTGGAAGAGCCACCGGCAGATAGAAGAGACTTTGGAGTAGATGCCAGTGCAAAAATGTCCGTTACGTGTGCTGTGACGTCTGTCAGAGGCTATCAAACGGCAGAGTGGCAGCTTCGCGGATTGTAGCGGGGTCAAGTACCATTGTCGACGGTGTGTATCGTCAGATATTGCTTCGACTACTATTCGTTAGCTGGCCAATGTAGTCATGCTCGGAGCCGGGTATTTACCATTGTGATTGGCTCATGTGAATGAGGCTGGTGACAAAGTGGGTGAGAGTTGCAGAAAGTGAATGACGGATGTTTGGTGGGGTTTCTGTAGGCTTGCGCTGGTGGGTTGGCGATTTCGTGCCACGCCAACCCACTTTCACACCATAGATTCGCAGCGCTCGGAAAGGTTGCAACTGGATATACAATGCTAATTCTATCGATGGTAGAAGTCACGACTTTGCGTATCGTTTGGTATCTGCTATGACTAGAAGCGAAGTGCCTTGGAGCAAGCTATGTAAAGAGGACATGCAGTCTTACAGTCATCATCAGTTGGAGGATACGAGGGTCGATGCTTCAAGTATTGGATATAATGTTATGATACATGGCCCAAATGAGCCAAAACGCCGTGTGTATGCATCTTCTAACCGGAAGTCAAATATACATGAGATTGTGATACACTAGATTTCGCACCACCACCACCAATGCCTCTCTTCGTTTTGCTTGCACTCTATGACTTTCGTCGCTCGTCGGATCGCCACATGCCTCGCATTTCTGAAGACGCTTGGTTAGAGTCCTGAATGATGATGATTCCACGTATACGAATCACTTGTACGTACCTTCCAAGCAATTTTGACATAGACGATGCATGCGCTTAGGGGCACCACAACCAGGGCACTGGCAAAGACTGTTCACATCCTTGAGGCCTTTGTTGGCCAGCTGTCTCATTCGCTTCCTCGAGTGGGAAACCTTGTTCTTTGGCACAGCTCGCAGGATGCCTTCCCAAATATCATCCAGCAATGTGGGAATGGTGATGCTGATGCCGGGAAGGGCTATGCCGAGAGTCGGGAGCAGTCGGCCGGCGATACCAGCCAGCGACGGCAGACGAGGAATAGGGAGCAGCGCCGGCGAGGCAATTCGGGGGAGAAGGGCAGCCATGTTGGGGATGCTGATGACCGAGTCTCGTACGAGATTGGCGATGTTTCTTTGGCTCGTGACCAGGCGCACCAGGGCGCAGCGAATTGGGCTCAACGGACTGGGCAATTGAGGATTTGCGTCCGGAAGCGTGACCGTGTAGGGCAGATTGATGGGTCGAGGGCAATTGGCGCGTCGCAGCTTTATCGGTCGCGAATAGCTTGGTATTACGATGGTCGTGGCAGTCGGAAAATGCGCTGCGATAAAACTTGCCCTTGTTGCTTTTGGCTGCTTGCGCAGTGGAGACATACTCTGGTAAAAGCAACCAATGAGCGCCGGCTTTGCACGGACCGGTGCTGGCCAATAGCGGTGGCATGGCATTGAGGGACGCCCCAGACCCCTCCCTGCCCCTTTCTCAGGGACCCGCCTCCTGAATTGGACTGACTGGCACGACTGGCAAATGGCAGTTGGTGGGCTTTTGCTTGGGCAGCACGGCAGCAGGTTGGCGGGCAGGCAACAGGGCCTGGGGTCCCCTAAAAAGCAGCTTGCAGGCGGGAGCAGGTCCGGGCCACCAACAAGCTGGTCTGTGCCTCGCCCGCCCAAAAGTTTCCCCTTTGCAGCTCCTCTCCAGGCTTGTTCGACGGCGTCCCACAAAGTCCCATCTCGCAGAGTTGCTTGCTCACGATTGCCTCGTTTGATTCATCTACCATTCAATTCCTGCTTTCTTGTCTGCCCCGTCGTTCTTTCACACAAGAAACGGACTTTAATCTGTAATCGTCCTCGCAAGCCGCATTCAACGCGACAGCTTTTTCCAGTCTCCCCTGACAAACCAAGCGGTATCACGACACGATGGCTGCTGCTCCCGCCTCCGCCATTTTCCCCCAGAGCCATGTCGGTTTCGACAGCATCACGTCTCAGATTGAGCGCAAGCTCCTGAAGCGCGGTTTCCAGTTCAACGTCATTTGCGTCGGTAAGTTGGCCGACTCCCTCGTGATGCTACCCGCCCGCCCCTGAGGCGTGATGCAGCACTTCCACCCACAAAAGCCAGGGCCAGGTCTAACTCGCGTCTTCACTCGCTAGGTCAAACTGGTCTGGGCAAGTCGACTTTGATCAACACCATCTTTGCCTCGCACCTGATCGACTCCAAGGGTCGTCTCCAGCCCGATGAGCCCATCCGATCCACCACCGAGATCCAGGCCGACTCCCACATCATCGAGGAAAACGGCGTACGCCTCCGACTCAACATTGTCGATACCCCTGGATACGGAGACCTCGTCAACAATGACCGCTGCTGGGACCCCATTGTCAAGTATATCAAGGACCAGCACTCCGCCTACTTGCGCAAGGAGCTCACGGCTCAGCGTGAGCGCTACATCCAGGACACCCGCATTCACTGCTGCCTTTTCTTCATCCAGCCCTCCGGCCACTCTCTGAAGCCTATCGATATTGTTGTTCTCAAGAAGCTGTCCGATGTCGTCAACGTTGTGCCTGTTATTGCCAAGGCTGACACGCTCACCACCGAGGAGCGCCAGGCTTTCAAGGAGCGCATCAAGGAGGAGTTTGCTTTCCACAACCTCAAGATGTACCCTTACGATAATGATGAGTTTGATGAGGAGGAGCGTGCCCTCAACAATCAGATCAAGGTTTGTTCTCTCAAGCGTGCCAAATGACCAAATGAGGTGCATAGTTGTCGCTAACACCACATGCCAGGGTCTCGTCCCATTCGCTGTCGTCGGCTCGGAAAAGTCCATCATTGTCAATGGCCAGCAGGTTCGCGGTCGCCAGAACCGCTGGGGTGTCATTAACGTTGAAGACGAGAACCATTGCGAATTCGTCTACCTCCGAAACTTCCTTCTGCGAACCCACCTCCAGGATCTCATCGAGACGACCTCGCAGATCCACTACGAGACCTTCCGTGCCAAGCAGCTGCTTGCACTCAAAGAAAGCAGCGCCCACGCTGGCGGCGCCAGTAGTAGACCCATCAGCCCTGCCGCTGATCGTGAGCTTAG
Source organism: Beauveria sp. NWAFU-1 (assembly GCA_024472245.1). Classification (NCBI taxonomy): domain Eukaryota; kingdom Fungi; phylum Ascomycota; class Sordariomycetes; order Hypocreales; family Cordycipitaceae; genus Beauveria; species Beauveria sp. NWAFU-1. The sequence continues at coordinate 1,058,741 of JANBXD010000007.1, forward strand.
CCGTAGCTCTCAGCGCATGGCCATGAACGGATACTAAATCGCGTCTCAACCATGACCTTCTAAGGCACGGAAAGGGCAGATTTGGGTCTGGTTTGCGACCACAGGCCAAGGCAGTTGATAAGTTATGAAATAGGAAAAGTTTTTCCCTTATGGTGTCATGTACAATGGGCAAGGCATTGATTGTGGCCGTCGGTCAAGGTTGCGACAGGACATGCCTTGCACATGGCAAGCACAACGAACCCTACCTTATATCCCGAGCAACGAGGCGCGCGGGCGGTGAGGCACACTCGTACAGAGTGGCCGAGGCATGGAGTTGAGGATGCCTCTTCTTTTTTTTTTTGGTATCTCTCTGCTTCTATAACGGCGAGTCTCTTTTACCAGGCGACGTTTGCTACATGTTATGCGGGGGCTGTACATTTGCCTCGCGAGTTTTTCCCTTTTGTCTTTTCTTTTTAATAGTGTGCGCAGGAGCCTTGTCTTACAATATTTATGCTCTAATCAGTACGCTCGAGTCTTATCTGTGATTTTCAGAGAGCAGGTTGTGATGGTGTGCCGTAATGTAAGTTTGTATCAATCGGCCGAAAGCCATGATGATTGCTCGTGCTGAGGCAGACGTAAGGTTATGGATCTAATCTGGCCGGTGCATCAAGTAACATGTGAATTGTTGAAGCTATTCCGCGCTGGAAATTGAGACTTGGCGAGACTTGGACATGGCATCGGGTCCTCTGCGCAGTTGGTGGCCAGACCCGTGATGAGGGACGGATGTAAGCCCACGGGCGACAAGAATCAGTCACGCAGCAAGATTGGGCAAGGATGCATGAATATTCTGTGCATTTTCAGGGGCGCATATCTATGTGAACCACATGGGCGTCCCTCCCAAGGCTGTTTCCTGTCGCCAACCACCCACAGAGCCCGTCCAGCCTCTCCCCAATCTCCCAGTCCAAGATGTTACTCACAGTCTCCGCCGATTGATACCCCGAGAAATGGCAGCACCGTTAGTTCCGCGTTGGCGAAGCAGAAAATTGCGAGGAAGGGTTGCAGCTCATAGCTGAGCTGCTCTCGAAAGTCACAAAGGTCACAGGCGTAGAGGATGCCGGGGTTTCATAATTTTGACGTCGAATGTCTGCAAGATTATCTCTAGCAAGATTTGTCGGCATGCGAAGGGCTTCCGCCAAGGGAGATTGTGTCAAAGTACTGCTCACGACATGAGGATAAGCAGGAATTTGGCAAGTTTGAGGGTAGCAGATGCAGAGGCCTTCCGAAATACTGTGAGAGTTGCGCAAATAGCCTTGATAAACAGTCGGTCTTTGATGTCATAGGCCTTTTGACAAAGCTACGTATATGCTCATCGGGATATGTGATCGGTTCAGAGGTGGCTCTAGGCCTAATTTTGACCTCGTCTCCATATCTGTCGTCTGTGGCAGAATGACGTGGAGCATCATCAGTTGCATTGGCAGAGTATCGCCTCAAACGCTTGTGTGTAGGATTTACCTGGCCAAGCCATCTTAAAACTGGTTCATTCAAGGCATCAATATGGCCTTGGGGAAGGTCATCGACTAAGAAGGTAGAATATGGGCGCTTCATTGATGAAAGAGACGTGTGTGCTTGAGCTTGAGCATGTGCATCTTCTCCAAGGAGCTTCTTCGCGTTCATAAGGCCCCCCGGCCCGCCAATTTGCCTACCTGCCGAGGACTTGCATCCTGGTGACCCAGGCCGGGGTAATGGCCGAGGGGGGAGATGAGACGGCGCCTGCTTTTGGGCGCCAGGCCTTGTGAAGCTTGACAATCAGCCACTGGATCCATCACGATGCGAGAAGTGCGGCAGATAGGCGTGAAGGGATAGGCCGCGCGCAACGACCGTTACCAGGCTACTAAATGCTTGGAAGTTCTGGCCAGAATAGAGACATCGGGTGGCCAGTCGCTTTTGAAGCCATCTTATATTAGTTGGTGGTGCACACCGAAGCGTAGAGCTGGGTTGCCGCTGGCGCGTAACTGCTGGGAAGAAGGCGGATTACAGGAGGTCGTCCTACTTACCTGGCGCGTAAATGGCCAGGTGAGCAAGACGGATATTCCTCACTAGACTGCGAGTCTATTTTCAAATTGCGCAGCGTTGTTGTGCAACTTGGAGGAATCCGTCAGGCGCGTAGACCATGCGACTATAAAACAGAGAAGCGCCTGTAATCAGTGACACAAACAAGTTCTTTTTAGGCTAGGTAGCAATGGGTGGACAAACCAATTGGCCTGGATGATGAGGCTGGCTTTTCTGTGCCCCCTTGGCTGGTACGACATAAAGACTGGACCAGATAATATGTTGAAGGCGAAATGAAAAAGATTGTATAGAGCCTCGAGGTGATGACGCGTTATTCAATAAATTTGTCTAGCAATCCAGTAGATCTCGTATCGAAATTTCCCGTGGCCTGGCCGTTCATTCCTGGGATCCAGTGTTCTATCAAGATATTATGAACCTTGCACTAGCACCAGGTGTGATGCAGCATTTAGGAGGGCCCACTTGCTCAGCGCCTTTCAGTGGCCTGTGGACTCCAAGAGGATCAATAGAGTTATTGTTTGGAGAGCGCTCTTTATTAGATTGATTGGACACTCCATCGCGTCCTCCATTGTACCCGTTTGAGCGGGCGTCCGACGCTGGTAGTGGGTAGTGGCGTGTCGGCAGGCAATGTGATTATATCGATCAAAATTATAGGTAAATCAGTTCTATGGCGCCCTAAAATTCGTCAGCTTGCACGTTAAAAGTCAAGGTACCTAGGATGGAAGGAAGGTGCCTATGGCGCTTGGTGGCGCCTGCCTTACACCGTAGGTAACGGTAGGGAAAGACGCCGCTGCCCGTTTAGCCGTTTGCCCCCCTCGTGTTCCCCGTCGCTAGCATCGTTTGGTTCCGGTTGATCTTATGCAAACACCAGACGTCGGCCGTTTCCTGCTTCCTTCTTCCTCCTTCAATCACTCAGCCTGACTTGCCATTCTCTCCCGGCCCGTTGCTGTCTGCGTTTCGGTGTGACACGCCCGGATCAACGCCATTTCAAGCCTTCGTTTCTAGTCACTCCTTCCCAGACATCTCCTCCATCTGTTGCAATCTACCCGTTTGCGAATTTGCGCCGCCGCCCATCTCACGATTTTACTGTTGCAAGGTGACTTCATTTCATCGCAAAGATTAACATATAAACAGTCGGACATCATGCTTGTAAGTTGATTACTGCGAATTGGCCCATGTCGCGCCCAGGGGCCTTCTCTTTGCATGCATGCACGACGTCTGCATCGTGGTCTTGGCGTTCAGCCTGCACTTCTCCGGCTTCCTGCGCTAACGTATGCCCTTAGATTCAATCCGCTCTCGTGGCCCTCGCCGCCACGGCTGTGAGCGCCGTCAAGCCTCTCTCAGTCAAGGGCAATGATTTCTACGACCCCGACACGGGCAACAAGTTCCAGATTGTTGGTGTTGGCTACCAGCCCGGTGGTAGTGCTGGTTACAAGCCCGATGAGAAAAAGGACCCCTTGACTGACGCCGATGCTTGCATGCGTGATGCTGCTCTCATGCAGATTCTCGGCATCAATACTGTCCGTGTCTACAACATTGACCCCTACCTCGACCACGACAAGTGCGCCAGTATCTTCAATGCCGTGAGTGATTTTTTCCGATAGGTGCGCTTTGCATATTTCTGACGTGCTCTAGGCTGGCATGTACCTCATCATTGATGTCAACTCCCCCCTCCCTGGGGAGGCCATCACCTCTTATAACCCTTGGGAAAGTTACTTTGGCGGTTACCTCAACCGTACCTTTGCCGTTATGGAGGCCTTTGCCAACTATCCCAATACCCTCCTTTTCTTCTCTGGAAACGAAATCATCAACGACAAGCCCTCTGCCAAGGTCACTCCTCCGTATATCCGTGCTGTCACCCGTGATCTCAAGAACTATGTCAAGAAGAACTTGAAGCGCCAGATCCCCGTCGGCTACTCGGCTGCTGATGTTCGCGACTTTACCTACGACACGTGGAACTATTGCCAGTGCAACATTGACGGTGAAAAGGACAACATGAGCCGTGGCGATGTTTATGGCCTCAACTCTTACAGCTGGTGCGGCATCGATGCTACATACACTTCATCCTCGTACAATGAGCTCACGGACAAATTCAAGTCGAGCTCCGTCCCTGTCTTTTTCTCCGAGTATGGCTGCAACCAGCCTCTGGGCGAGCCCCGCTACTGGAATGATTCCGTTGCTCTCTACAGCGACAAGATGACTGGCACCTTCTCCGGTGGTCTGGTTTACGAATACTCGGAGGAGGCCAAGAACTATGGCCTTGTCAACCTTACGGCTGACGGTGCTAGACTACTCGGAGACTACAATCGCCTCAAGAACAAGCTTACCAAGATTGACTGGAAGAGCCTCAATGCTCAAAAGGCGGCGCAAAAGGATATTGAAGCCCCCAAGTGCGACTCCAAGCTCATTACCCACGATGGCTTCCTTGCTAACTGGACTCTGCCCTCTCCTCCCGACAATACCAATGACATGATTGCCAAGGGTGTAACCCCCAAGCGCAACGGCAAGCTGGTTGATATCAGCGACTACAAGGTCTCCCTCAAGGTCTTTGATGAGCAGGGCAACGAGCTCAAAGACCTCAAGGTCACTACCTTTCAGAACGACGAATCCAATTACCCTGGCAAGGTCAGTACCGACACTGGCAAGGAGACGACGTCGGCCAGTAACTCCAGTGGCAGCAGTGATGGCACCAAGGGCGACGGCACCAAGGGTGGTGGCAAGGGCGACGGCAAGGGTGACAAGGATAATGGAGCTGCCTTTGCCGCTCCCATGATGCTCGCCGCTGCTCTGCCCGCCCTAGCCATGATTTTTGCTTAGTTAGGATGAGAGTAGAAGGGTGATGACGCAGTCGCATGAAAATGAGTTGCAAGACAGTGAGTGAGCTGTCTGTTGCCAATGCATGATCTGATTCTCAATTGGTACCTAGTGTACAGACTATAGATTGCTTTGCGCCATTGTATGCAGTAAAATATTATACCAGCCCAAGCGCCTGATTTTCGGAATGAAGTCCAAATGACAAGATGAAATGCTGAAACAAGAGTGCCATGTTGATTAAGCATCCTTGTTGTTCTCGACGGTGGTGCAGCAAGGATTTGTCGAGCAAGGAAGACAGTACTCGTGGGTTCCGTAATCTGCACATTTACAGCAGGAGGTGCAGCAGCCGTTGACGAGAGTAGCACGCGATGCGGTGGCCATTGTGAAGATTTTTGATGAGAGAATGAATCGTGTATATTGTTTTCACGTTGTTGCTCAAGGTTGTTTGAGGATGAGTACGATAGTGGGTCGTGGGGCAAGTTTGATGTTGTCGAGGTCAGTTGAAAAAGGGCAAAATAGAAGCTCTTGTTGAAGAAAAAAAGAAGAGGTGCCCCCTGGTTCATATAGTTGGCCGATGTCGCGTCCCACAGGGCCAAAATGAGAGAGAGGTGCGTGCAAATGGAATCATGGGATATTGGGCTGGGCCAGCCCCCAAATGGTGGCCATTTCCAAGTGGCACACTGCAGGCATCATTTGTTTGCGAGATGAAGAGAGTCGTACCACGCTTTTCTGTGACGTCTACGGGTAGGGGACCGGGAGGAAAAAGCAAAAGAGGGTGAAATATAGCCACGTTGTTTAGGGCTGTCCGGGGGTGTAAGCTGAAAACCACATTGCTGCATGAAGATTACATGTCGAGTAGGGCTATTGGCATTGCTCTCAATTTTCGGACATGGATGTTGGGATGTTTCAGCAAACTTTATTTTGTTTGTGATTTACTTTTTCTCCGGATAATCTTTTTTTTTTTCCGGCCTTGGTCGATCCTTTTTGAGTCATTGGAAGCGGTGTCGGATCGAGTTGCTGCTTTGGGGGCCGCAAGTTACGTCGTACAGTAAGCAGGCACTCAAGACGGCAATACGTTTAAAAGCGGCGGATGCGGACCAGCGAGGTTTCCCTCTTCCCTCTTCTTCTTTGCCTTGGCCAGGCAGCAACCGACGACCGTTGGAAGAGTCTCAAATATGGCGTGTTTAGCTAAACATCCGATGGCAAGGCTCGATGATTGGGTTTTTTTCTCCCACTTCGGAGGGTCGTCCGAGATTTGATTCAGGTATCAATGTCTCGGGTCAATAAACCCACGTCATCTATTTGTTTTTTGACTGGCACTTTTTATTTTGTGAGAATATTGAAACAACATTGGCCAGCGTCTCATATGTCTGGATACAGCGACGCCTGCAGCCGGTCATCGGGGGGCCGTCTGACGCCCGTACACAAACAGCGCAACGGGAAAAACAAAGAAATTGCCAGGGGCGTCGAGCGAAGAGGTAAGCAGGTCTCGGTGTGCGCCGGTCGCGCGTCGGAGGCGACACAAGAAAATGGGTTTTTGACGCCAAGATGCTCCGGGAAAAAAAGTGAATCACTCGTCGGTGTAAAACGCCCTTTTCAGCTTATCCGACCATGGGTGCACAAGAGTTGACGTTCCATTGAGACATGTGACTATGGAGGCATGTGAGACTTGTCGACCCGACGCCGGTCGAGGTGTGAGACTTTGGTTTCGATTGATTCACTTTGGGCTACGCGGATGTTGCAGGCCGGCCGAAAATGACTGGCTGTAAAACTTTTTGGGGGCAGGAACGGGAATGTGAGACTGCAGATGCTGCAAGACAATGATTAAGGCCCGCGCGAAAAATCTGAGAGCTGACTATTCACAAGCAGGCGGCTGATTCGACCCGTCTACAGGGAGAAGCAGGGCGGTGATGCACGTCATCACGAGATCTTACGGCAACGCTGCATCTCATTCTGTCAGCCGCGCCCTATTCTATCGCCGCCGCCATCCTTGTCGTCGCTCTTGCTGGTGGTGGTGTTGCCGCTGATGCCGCTGCCTGCCGGGCTCGATGGAGCTGGACGGAGGTGGCTGTCCGTCTTTTGGCCGTATAAGGGGCATCACCCGGCTTGGCCAAAAGGAGGGGGGAAGATGCACGACAGCACGCTACCGGCGGTGCCGACGCCCACCTTGTCGTCATCGCCATCCTTTGTCTCGCTGTGCAAGTGCAAGGCGCAGGCGCTATCGCTGCACGGCTGGAACAGCCGCCGCGGCTGATGTTTCGAGAACGGGAAGCACGGCGTCGGCAATGTGCGGGCGAGTTGGGCGGCGCTGGTAAGCATTTGCACCAAGGTCATTTCAGTTTGCAGGTGCCGGCCGACTCGCAGGCGGACTTGTAGGATGAAGAGGCCGCTGGTGTAGCTGAACTCGTGTAAGTTCGGCTGTAAGTTCGGCTGCAAGAAGGGGGCACCGTCGTAAACGGTACCATTCTTGGTGAAGCTCATCTTTTCAGTGCACTGCCAATGCCTTGTCGGCCTAGTCGCCAAAGGTGCTGTTGCCCGGTGTAGCGGATGGTTGAGGCGAGCACCCAGGTGTACAGGACGTCAGATGAGACGGCTGTTCATCCCAGTCAGCTCGAGTCAAGCTTGAGGAGAGTACATGCAAAGAAACCTTGCTGCTGTTGTAATCCCAGCCATTTTCGTCAACAGAAGCTGCCAGCGCAGGCCGACGTCGCATGTCTCATCGTCTCAATGACTTCGTCAAGGTGCTCAAACACATTTCGCGCGATCCCGAGCCACTGTGGCTGATCCATCGGCGGGGAGTCCGGGAAAGCCGCGCTCCGCGGCCGTCATTGCCGCGATGCTCCAGAAGCCTGGTCGTCATTTGCCAATGGGGCGTGTAGTTGGCGGGCATGGTGGTTGTGGGTCGTCGCCGGTCTGGAAGAGCAGCGCCGCGCATGACGACGTCTTTTTTTGCGCGTGGCGGGGCCGGTGTAGTGCCAGTAGTCGATCGAGGACGCCGGAGGAGGTCCACCAGTAGTAGTAGCCCGAGGGCGGCGGGCCGGGCCGGGCGGCGGGGAACTGGCCGGACAAGTTGCCTTTGTAGTAAGTGAGGGTCTTGGCGGTGGACTTGATGTCGGCTAGGGAGAGAAGAGTGTCGCTAAGACTTGAGATATTTGAATTGATACACGCGAGCGTGTTCTCTTTCTTCGTTCTTTTTTTATTATTTGATATTTACGGCCCTCGGCTCGGCTTAGGCAGAGAAGAGGGCCGCGGCGGTGGCGCTCACCAGCGACGCGGAGACTCTCATGATGAAGTCGCCAAAAGCATAAATGAGTACGCTATCGGGCAATTTAACGAGAGTATGGGTCGTTTCAAGATGCAAAATCTGATTTATTTAACCAGTAATGGCACGCAAAAGGGTGGTTTTGACGCAAATATAACCTCGCAGACGACAAACCCCCCACAAGGCGTCGGTCCCTGGGAAATACTGCTGTGGCACGCCAAGACTGTATTCCTTGCTCTACTATACGATGCTAGGTGAGATGACACTTTCGCAGTGCTTTTAGATTACGAGGACAATGTTGCATAGGGGAGCGGCTGTGTTTTTCCATCTCTGGGTGGTCGTGTCGGCGACTTACACCCAGAGAGGCTGTTGGAGATGAGGAACATCGAGTAGCAATCGGACAGGCGGGCCCTCGGAAAATCAAGCAAGCGAGGCTGTCTGTGCCCTGGAGATTGTGCTCCACGATTTTATTCACTAGCTCTGTCATGTGCTGGGAAAGGTGAAGGTGGAAGGTGACAATATGTATATCATTATATGTACTGTACTTTTTTCATTCGCCACCGTAACATGCCCGCCAAGCTCGCACTTCAGAGTCCCTCCCCCTTTCTGTTTGTAATTTAGCACTAAAGAAATGCATTGTTAGCAACAAGATGAACCACTCGAACCGACGCCAGCTTTCTCTGCCCCCCCTCCCCCCCCCTTAAACTACCTACATGTCCGTCTGGGGAATACCAGCTGAAGCATTCGCCCGTCTTCCCGTACCAGCCCGTGCAGGGGCAGAGGCCGCGCTCGAGGCACTCGCAGTTGCAGTCGTACGGCTCCTCGCCAAAGTAGCACGTTTCGCAGTGTCCCTGCTTGAGGCAGCAGCCGTCGCGCTGCGTCGAGCACTGTCGGCGCTCAATAGGCGTCATGGCGGCGGCCGAGGCCAGGCCGATGGCCATTCCTAGCATGATGATGAAGCGCATGATCCGACGTATTGGTGAAGAAGAAGAAGAAGAGTGTGCTTGCATATGTTAAGAGGAGGATGCTGCTGGCGGACGAACCTTTTATGTTGGAACCCCGCGCGCAGCAACGAACTGCAAAAAGCCGATTGGTGGTATAATTCACAGACTGTTGTTGATGCTTTGGCTGGGATTCCAATGGTGGTCAGCGCTAAGCTTAATCTACTACGTGCAGATGGTATTACGAGGTTGCCAGTTAGGGATGGCCGGTTGTATTGCCATCCTTATTGACGGGACAATTATAGGCTTATAGCCACGGGACGTCGGGACCGACCGCATTCTGGGTTGGTAATTCGGGATTATGCTAGGACAGTCTATTGCCAAAGTGACTTGTCAGCCCAGCACGTGGAAAGGCAGCCGTCGGCCACAATTTGCGTCCAAGAACTGAACTACTTGTGACTTTTGGCCGTTTTTGAATTCCAGAATCTACATGGTCTTAATCAAATTATAATTCTCAGGCCTTGACACAAACGTTGACGTCAGCCTGCAGGTTCGAGCAGTCCTTGTTCAAGCCACCGTTGAGCTTGCGGAAATCCTTGTCCGAAATCTTGAACTTCTTCTCGAGGGCCTGGCAGTTGTCGCCCTTTTTGACCTTGTACCATTGACCACACTTGCAGGCGCTCCCGGGCTGGGTCGGGGTAGGGTGCTTCTCGGTGCACTTGCTGGGGGTACCGGGGACGCCTATCTCGTGTCAGTTCAGTCATATAACATCGGTTGCAAGCTAGCAGGCCTTTCCCGGGTCAATGTAAACATAAAACTCACCAACACAGTAGTACCAGCCACCGAGCAAGGACTCGCAGTTCTTGCCCACGGCGGGGTTCCACTTGTAAAAGTCGCTAAAGGTAAAGACGCCGTAGTCGTTGACAATCTTTTGGCAGCTGTCGCCGGGCTTGGCCTGGTAGTAGGTCTTGCAGTTCTTGGCGATGCCGTCCTGTACAGGGTCAGGGACAGCAGCAGCAGCAGCCACTTCTCGTGTGGGGGTTGCGGCAGCGGCGGCGAGCGAGACGAAAAGGGCAGAAATCACGGAGAACTTCATTTTGAATGTATTTGACATGGGAGAAATTAGCCTCAACTTACAACGCCATGTAAGCCTTTATATAGCCATAACTTTAGGACAGACTTGGCGGGGTCATTGACTAGAAGCCATTAAATACTAGCTCATGTAAGAAGCTGGAGACTAAAAGGGTCGGCACTGTTTATTTACAGAAAATGGTGGGCTGCTCAAGTTGGGTATTGGAATAAACCGGAGACAATCTGCTCATTTTTAATATCTTCTCTGCACCATGCGTAATGGCGCCTACTTCTTTGGGTTCGTACAGCGTCGGACTCGTGCCATGATGATGATTCCGGCACTACCAAGTTTGGGTACCGCCGACCGGCCAGCCATTACTAATTCTAGGATGAACAGTTGTTCCCTTTCCTACGAAAGACACTCTGTAGTAGCAAAAATAGGTGGTAAATCGCTCTCCTCACTTATATAGAGCATCTGTTGGAACAAAACATGGGGATCACCAGCGCCAAGTGATGAACGGAGGCTGCCAATCAGAAGCAACCGTGTTTCCCGAATTGGTAAGTAAATATTTACGAGCAGCTCGAATTGGGATGAAATAAAATATCGAAATTTGAGAATTGCTAACACGTTACAATAGATAGAAGAGACACGTATTTTTATTGCTCAAAGGCGGTGCGCAGATTCTATAGAGTGTGCTAGATACGAGTCTTGCCTGTCTATTAACCCTTTATGAATCCTGAAATTTCTTGGGTACACGGCGGTAAACAATTACGTTTGTACCATCCGCCAGAGGCTCGTTGTGCGGAACCAGCTCATACTTTCCAATCTTTGGAGCAGCCACCCACCAGACATACCAGTACACTACAGACGCAAGCAGAAGTGCGATTCCCACGATACAGTACAGCCAGTATGGCAGCGGTGGCGTGTCTCCAATACCCCCCGGTGGGCGAAGAAACGGTGCCACTAATTGAAACGCCTGGCCGAGCATGAAAAAGATGGCCACCGGGTACCACACCTTGAATGGACGGGGTGTGTCGGGCTCGCTGTAGCGGAGATAGAAGAGACCCACGACGACAAGGAAGTTGATGACGGAGCCGGGATAGCCTTCTAGGTCAAGAATGAAGCTGTACGCATTTCCAAAGGGAATCGCGACAATGACGATGAAGGATGGGATAAAGTGGAGGATCAGTCCGGTCGAGGGAGAGCCAAAGGGCCAGTTGGACGCCCAGAAGCGGGCAAAGGGTATGGCGCCCTCCTTGGCCAGTTCTTGATTGACGCGGGCCTGGGCAAATGTAACCGTCATGACGTTGCCCAGCGCGGACAAGGCGACGAGGACGCTCAGCGCGCGCTTGGCCGCGACGCCAAAGACTTTGCCCATGAAGTAGGCGGCGACGGTGGTTCCGCTCTGCGCAACCTCGTGAGGCGTCGCAGCGGCAAAGTAGGCCACGTTGGCAAGGAGATATAGGACGCCGCAGATGGAAAGGCCCAGAGGACCGGCAATCTTGATTGTTCGTACGGGATTCTTGACTTCGTTGAGGACGTACATGGCATTCGACCATCTGTGCGTGTGTATGGGTTAGTGAAAGCCCTTGCCGTTTGGTTTGCGATGAAAGACCTACCCAGCATAAGAATTGAGCACCTTGAAGAGCGCAGTCGCGTATGGATTGCTGTTTTGCGCAGAGTGTGCAAAGGCGTCGCGAAAGCTGGCGTGGGGATCCGGGACGCTGGACACGCCGCCGCCGAGCACCACCCATCCGGTCACGACGATGAAGAGCAGGAGAACGACTTTGAGAATGGTGAAGAAGTTCATGCCGTGGACGCCGACTTTGGGAAAAAAGGTATGGATGACAGTGACAAAGACAATGACACCAATGGCAATGCCGCGTTTCTCCCATTCGCTCGCTACACGACCGGCTGCAATGACAATGTTGGAGGCGAAGATGATGCATCCCGAAGCTTCAATTTATCAGCAAACTTTTTTTTATTTTTTTCCGAGTTTTCTTTTTCGGAAGCATGGTGTACCTGTAAAGCCCAAGGCAATCGCTTGAACCGCAAAAACAGTCGTGATGAGCATCTTGGGTCGTCGATAGGCAGCCTCGAGGTAGACCTTTTCGCCGCCGCTGCGCGGAATCATGCATGCAAACTCGAGCCATACGCAGAGACCGCAAATGGCTAGCAAAAGACCCAGAACCCAGAGTAGCAGCGACGCGCCTACGCTGCCGACACCGGCGACAATGGCGGATGGAGTCGAAAAGATGCCTGTTCCGATGATGCGACCGACACTGCAGATCCAATTAGCGCTCGGCCTTTTTTTTTTTTTTTTACCACAGACGATTCTGGGCTACACAGATCCTCGTACATTAGAAATGTTGTGCTGACGACGCCGAGATGGCGGCCCATGCCGCCAGTCGTGTACTGATCAAAAGTGAGGTTACCGACACCGTCGTCTAGGACGGTGCCGTGGCTCACTCGGGGCTCGGCCCCGTCGTCCGAAAGATTCGGCTTCTCAGATGATGGAGTGTCCATGGCTATCGTGTGCTTTACCGACACGGGCTGTTTATGAACTAGAAAAGAACAAACAAGAAAGATTCTGGCGTAGCGTGCAGCTTATATGTATATATACATGTGGCTGGCAAGGTTCATGGCGGCAGCCACATTAGCAAATTCAAACAGCCACGCAATTTTTACGCCTTTTTTTTTCTCTCTTCAGCATCTATAGCGGGTACGATATGCTCAACATTCAATGGTTTTCAACTGTGCAGGGCCGCTTCTGATAAGGCAGTGGTGACATGAACAGGGTGCGCTATGGCGTGATCTGACAAGGTCGTTGACGGAATGGCCATGTTATCTGGGGAAAGGAAGGACCCTTTGCAACTGACTCGACTGCAGCTAATAATGGCAATAAATCTCGCGTTATTAAACAATGGATTAATTGCAGTATGACGCAAGATATGGACGACTTTTTCGACAGAGCTCTCCGGTATTGACTTTGTCATGGTGGTGCACAAGAAAGGCTAGTCTCGGGCTAGCCTCCCGACTTGGCGGTCGATGCCAAGCCAAGCTCAACTCAAATCGAGCAGCGATCAGCAAGATTTCAACATTTCTATTCCGAAAATGTTCGAAAATGAAATAGACCTATAAAGAGTAGAGCTGCCGGTTCGAGAGCAATTCTGAATGATCGAGAATAGATAACCCCCCACACGAGCAGCTCAGCCAACCAGGGCACGTCTTTCAAAGTGCCCCGGCGTCACATCATCAAAGCATGGAGACGCTCTGAACGTCTTGAAATAAAGGGTCCTATTTTTCATGTCTAGATGGGTCTAACCTCACAGAGAAGCCGTGCACATAATCAGGATACCCTCGGCAAGAGGCCACCTGTCGCCGTCGACCAGGACTGGTAGTATAATAGTATACCAGGCAGAGCCTTTAAATAAGAGACTAGAGAGTTCAAAAGTGCTGGATTGGAAAATTCGCAATTAGCTACGGTAGACGATCAACGTAACCTCAATCTAGAATACAATGTGAAATGCCGTCAGCGAGCTTGACACAAGCAATTGCCTTGACCTTTACAGGAGGTGCTTGTTCAGCCTGCCAAATACTCTAGTCCTCTGAACAAGCACATCGTGGTCTCTCCGGTGCATTTTACTGCGCATTCAGGCAGCTTTTCATGAACTCTCTGCTTTTCTCTTCACACTCTTGCGATTCGCCAGTCTTTGTGCACATCGAGTGAACTTCCTGCGCAGCCTTTCCACACTTGTTTCTTCCCTCCTGAGCACGCTTCTTCTTCGTCTTCGACTTTGCTTCTTCGGGAGCAGGCTTGTTCTCCGTGGCCAGCTTGAGCTCCTTTTCGATATCCGACCATTCCACAGTCTTCGCAGCGCCGCCGCCCTCCTTGGAGTTACAGGAGAGGAATTTGGGGTCCGTGATTTGCTCAACAATGCAATCCCTCGGCTTCTCTTCATTGGAGCGCTGGCGCGCGCTTATGCCGTCGAGAAGTTCTTCTCCAGCGCATTGGAAGGGAGTACCGCTCCACTCATCGTCGAGATTGCCGTGTTTGTTCACTCTAACGATGGCTTCGGCCTCGGGGCAAAAGTATCCTGACTGGCCAAAGAAGACGCGTCGAAAAGCACAGTCACCTGCACAAATATATTCTTTGTCTGAGATTTTGATGGCCTCAATGTCGCCACCGCCAATCGCGTTGACTCCCACGGCGGCACTTAGCAACAAGGACAGGGCAAGCATGGTGCTAGCGTGGTGAATTCGGAGCGAAATGGTAGTATTTTGGGAGATGTAGGTGATGTGGGTTGAAGCTGATGTGTCGGAGTAGAAGCTGCTGAGCCGGAAGTCTTGTACAGCTATATATAAAAGAATATAGATGCACTAAGGAGGAAATTTGACTGAACATAAAACCAGCATTATGACTCTAAGGTCATGCTTTTAATATCCATAACTTGGCACCGGCGAAAGCGATGACTTGGCACCGATGAAAGTGATGCTTGGCCCCGGCGCAGCGATGCCGCTGTTGTATCATCATTGGGAATCACGCTGTATTGTTTTTGTGCTACCCATAATAGCCGCGTGGCTTTTTGCCTGCCTAGGTGAAAGTGATTATATAAAGACATCCATGTTCTGACTAAAATTAGATTGCCGTCCCATCTGAGCACTGCGAACCGAGTCATGAACAGCATAGCCACGGTCAACACCGCAGTCAACGTAATTACAGTTGGCGCAACTACAGTCAGAGTCAAAAACCAAGCCAAAAAAGTCGACTTGGTTACATACCACTTTTCCAATTCCACAGTGTTGAAGATAGCTGTCTTCTTCAAACGGTGTTTGTACAAAGGTGCCCTTGTCACTATTACATTGGCACGTCGTCGATGCAATCTCAAAATTCAGCTACCCCGCAGAAATGTTTGGTCCCTGAGTATAAGGGGGCAGGCAATAGTGGGGTATGTTTTAATGGTGCTAGGAAAACTGATAATATTATATTGACAATGTAGGTCTCGATGCTCTCGCTGTTCTTGATATAGATGGTGCGACGTCGGCCCTCCACCTCGAGACGAGAGCAAGCACTGCCGTGGCGTAACCGCAAGGAGCAGCAGTGCGATAATATAGGTGACTACGATATACCAGTGATTACTTAGGTCATCTTTTCGAAGATGGCGTAGAGGAAGCTATACAGGAGCCTCTAGAGCAGGGTTGTGGGAATACGTTGCTCCATATCAACCACAGGGCTGCATTTCAAAGACAGCATAAGGCAAGTGCAGTCTCCAAGTATACAGACATAGAATATCAAGTCTTTTATAAAGTCGTGCATGTATTCGTAGGTTGCGAATTTCTCTTCACGAGTTTTACTAAAGTGACCCTTTCCCAATCATCAAGCACCCATACTTGGCTTTTCTGTGCCTCCTATTTGCAAAATAGAGACAAGTTGGAGATAGCCCAGACGGGTAGGAGAACAGGCAATAGTTGGGTTGCAAATTGTGGTACTTCTCAGCCTCTTTTGCATACTGGCGATTTGACATTAGTCACAGCGACAAAAAAGAAGAAGAAAAAGCGGCTACCTATTTTGTCCGGTATTTAGGTCAGATGGCATCGGCAAATAATTTTTCCTTGTCCTCAACGATGAATACATGTCTCGAGGTTAGCGTACCATCAATGCTTACCACCAACCGATGTTCAAGCAACGCTTCCATGCCAATGATGCAATAACAAAATGGAAGCTACCGATTCGACACCAGTCCTTTCACTGAAAGATGGGGAACGCCCAAAGGAAGAGAGGGTACGTCGAACTGAAAAGAGGATACATCTAGAGCGCGAGAGCACTGATCGCCTCTACTGGACTCTCGCAGGCGATTTTCCTGCTTGCATATCCGTCATGAAGACCTTTCAAAGTGGCCGGGACGGGCTCGAACCCTTTCAGGATCCAGATGGTACTTGGCATGAAATCGCATTTTTATCGGTGAAACAGCCACCTGTCTCCTCTATCGTGGCTTCCCTCGAGTTCCTGAAAGACTGGGAACATGACTGGGTCGAACACCACGAGCGCCATCAAGGAGCCGAGTATGTTACGTACGGAGAGCTTGGTGATGAGGATCGGCCTTATGCACGCGAGATGAAAGAAGATGGAAGCTGGGAGGAGGACTCGAATACCGAGTTTCTGAACAAATGCTGCGGCAGAGGTAGGCCAATGTACTGGAGAGATGCGTCGCTGCACGTTGCCGCATCTACGGACAAAGGCTTTGTCACTATAAGGGACTATGTTTCTGGTATGTTCACCATTTGATGTAGTACATGCTGCAACTTATTTTGAACTTTAACTTTGAGATTATAGCCGTGCATCCATGGCTCATGAGTTTACGCGAGCAACTTGTTGAAGCCAAGGTCGACTCCCCATTGTCTGCCCCAGGACCGCTGAACGTGGCCCTCGAGACCACATGGATGGTGAACATCAGAACGGTGCCAAAAGTCGATATTGAAACCGAAAATGATTGGCTTGGACGTTTTCAACCACCTCGACCCATCAGTGATGCGCTCAGGCAAAAATTGCGACTTGCACGGGGGCTTTACGATTAGTGTCACTCTTGTTATTGCTTTGATGAAAACAAGAAGCAGTGTTTCAAAGTTTGTTAATTGCAGTTCAAATCAGCAATTCGCAAATAACTAGTCTTGTACTCGGTCGCTAGCGTTGACTGTTAGGTTCCTCTCCTAGAAAGGAAACTGAGATAGTTAGTTTTCCAGTCTTGTTCAAGCTGTTGTACGCAGAAGTCTTTCCCTGGAAGAAATTCTCTGTGCTTGGCCTCGTTGGCGCCTCTCTTCCAGTTGCAGATTTACGCGCCCGTCAAGTTCCACCCCTCCAACAACTCTTGAACGCGGGGTTAACACGTTTGAAACAAGACTAATTATAAAAGCATGCAGCGGGATAAAGTGTGATATCACACATTGAGTCGTTTACGCGCCAGGCAGCGAGGCAGACTGGGCCTGCAACCGGCGTTTCGTGGCGCATGTGCGCATGCACTCAGCCATACTCTTCTGCCCGTGCTGTCAAACGCGTCCGCAATGTACTGTGTCTGCTGCCTAATTCGACTAATACACTGATGGTTGATTAACTAGCTGTTGATTAACTAGCTGTTGATTAACTAGCTGCTGATTAACTAGCTGTTGATTGACTAGCTGTTGAGTGACTGGCTGTTGAGTGGCTGGCTGCTGATTGACAGGCTATTAAGTGACTGGCTGCTGATTGACTGGCTGTTGATTGAGACTGGCTGCTGATTGACTAGCTGTTGATTGACTGGCTGTTGATTAAGACTAGCTATTAAGTGACTGGCTGTTGAGTGAATGACTGGTGATGGACTGGCTGTTGATTGACTGGCTGTTGAGTGACTGACTGTTGAGTGACTGGCTGTTGGGTGACACTTCCATCTCCGTGGCCCAGTAGCGCTGCTCCTCGTCCGACAGTGTCCGCGAGAGGAATGCCACTGGTTGAACGGCCGCCCTGGGTGGATATCTAGCGATGCTTCCCGGTATCGCCTCGTCTTTGACGTGACATGCCATGACACCGATGCCTATCTTCGCTATGTCCACGTCGAAGAAGAGCTATCAGTGGACTGCGAAGTGCGCTAGTATCGTGTGCGCCGTTAGCGCCTTCTTAAGTTCCTCGAAACTCGCTATCTCGACGTACGTTAGCGTGGTTAGGGTATTACGTGCGGCCTAGGCCGCTCGCGCTTGTTTGTCCGCCTGCCTATGTCGTGATGTGGCCGCTATCACGTTATGCACCTCTGCCGTGTCGTTTTTTGACTGATCCTGTGTCGGCGCAAGCGGTGGTGCGGCCGCCACTGCCTTTCGGGCCCGAGCTGCCCGCTGGAGCCCTGTCTTCCTCTCCTGGAGAGGCTCAACGATCATGGCGTACCGTGGCACGTTGTGTCTGAGGGCGCCTGCGAAACTTAGAAGGGATTCGAGTTACTTCAGTCTGCTGGGGAAAACCAGACTGGCTGTTGACTGACTGACTGGCTGTTGATTGACTGACTGGCTGTTGATTGACTGACTGGCTTTTGAGTGACTGGCTGTTGAATAATACTGGCTACTGATTGATTGGCTGTTGATTGATTGGCTGTTAATTGATTGGCTGTTGATTGACTGACTGTTAACTGAGACTGGCTACCTGTACCATCTGTAAAGGATCTGCTGCATCGTCTCAAGCCGGCTCGTCAAAGGCCGGCTCGTCAGAGGCCGGCTCGCAGCACGCTGAATTTGAATTCGAGTACAAATAGGACACATACCAGATGCATTATGCGCGGGCTGGATGCTCATCCTGTAAAATGGTTGACAGTGCCAGTGGAAGCGTTGCTTCTTGTCACATACAACTTTTGGTGGTCGGCGCAGCATCAGAGCCAACGCCACAGTATGGTAAGGGTTGATCTGTAGGGCTTTTTTCTGTCCTCACGCATTGTCCTTTAAATACTCCGATATCGAGCTCACGATATGGCCAGGTGCTGCTGAATCTTTTGGTCAAGCTTCGCCAGACTCTGCCCGATGCCGAATGTACTCCGCTCTGGTCATCGTTTGGACCAACTCGCTGCATATAGCCAGTTTCTTAGTATATATTAATTCTCATCAAATTACTTAGCCCTTGACACATGCTTAGATTTCCTTATCAAAGTGATCAAAGAGAAGGCAGGACCGCACTAGTCGAGTTCACGGCAGCGCTTGCTTGCAGATGTTGCCCAGAACAACCCTCTTGCCCTCGCAGTATAAAACAGTTGGTCTCGCTCCTTGCGTTGATTGCACTTCTTTCTTGCTTTGCATACATCCTCTTGAGGCCCTTAATTTGCAAAACCATTTCGTCATGCCCGTCAGTCTACTCTGCCTCTCCACCGAGCTCCTGACCCTCATCATCGCCTTCGTCGCCGACGCCCCCCCGGATCTCTCTCGGACCTCCACCCTCTGCCATCTCCGCCTCACCTGCTCCCGCCTCTCCGCCTCTGCCACGCCCGCTCTCTTCCGTTCCTTCATCCTCCGGCCCTGCCACCCTTCCATCATGCGGTTCCACGCACTCCTCGACGACCCCTCCCCTTCTGGGCCGCACTCGCTCGTCCGCCGCGTAGTATTCGACTCTGAATCGAAGTGCAAAGATGACGCCTGCTGGGGCTGGTGCTGGGAGCCAGAGCTCAAGGAGCTCACGGGGGAGTGGCATGCGTCGGTGGCGCGACTCGCGGAGCTGGAGAATGTACAGCACGTGTACGTGCGTTTCCCGCCGCATTGCCTAGATAAAGACGAGACGAGCACGGGCTGGAGAAGGGACTTTCCGAACAGCGATATCATGACGCTGAGGCGCAACATTCTGATCGCCGTATTTGAAGCCATTTTGGGCATGCGTCGGCCGCTTCGCGCGCTGTCCATTGAAAATCTACTAAACTTCGTCGACACCGCCTTTACCAACAAGTCGTGCTTCACCGAGGTCATCACCAGTATCCAGGAACTGCACATCAGCATCGCCGCCGAGATTGACGAGAACGATTCCTTAAACCTCTTCACCCTTCCCCCTATCCCGCACTTCTGGCCCTCCTTCGCCTCCGCCTGGCTCGCGCCTGCATCTCCCGGTCTCAGCTCCCTGACGCTCTACTGCAACATCGATTTCGGCGCAGTGCCATATTGGCATGACTGCTTCTCTTCGACCGCCAGCCAAGACACCGCCAGCCAAGACACCGCCGTGCTTGCATTTCCTCGCCTGCGCAGCCTGGCGCTCGGCAGATACGCGCTCGCGTACGAGTCACAGATCGACGACTTTCTCGCAAGCGCCACCGTCCTTCCTGAGCTGCGGCGGCTAACCTTGGATGACTGCTCGATCATGAGCCACCTGTCCGTGCAAGCATTGCATTAGGATACGCCGGTGCATCGGGAGCGGCTCGACATGGTCAAGAGCATGGTGCTCATTGGCGAGCGCTGGGACATTCTGGGGTCGCGACTGCGCTGGGATACCGTGTTTGACCGGCTCCGCGAGGGGCTGCCGTCGCTCAAGACGTTTGTCTTTACCAGAGGACCCTGGGATGGCGTAAGCATACCCCTTCCCCACTGTCCCTTTTCTGCCAGCTCAATACTCACTCGTGCTAACATGATTGAGCAGGACACGGCATTTAGCGAGCGCGACTCCAACGTCTCGCAGTTTTTGGCGAGCCGCTATCTGAGCTACCATGAGGCCTTTATACCGTTGCAGTTTATAGATCCAGTGCCGGACGAGAACGATCCAGTGCCGAACCAGAACGATGACGCCGCCAATGATTATGTGAAGTACTACTTTGAGGTATTCAACCACTATGACCATACGCATGCATTAGAAGAGGGAAAACTCAAAGAGGAAGAGTGTTTGCAGCCGCCGTCCAACGACCCCAAAGTCCACAAGGCCGAGCTGGAGGCGTTCAATAGGCTGAATGAAGCCTTGTCTCAACGCCGATAGCTCCATTAGTCTCACTTAATATAGCAATTTAATTATTTAGCTGCAGAGGAATGTCATGTTGCGACCTTCATCGCCCGGAGGCCAATTTGTAGCTCTAATCATCATGCAATGTCTATTACGGTTATACTCATATTCTGCAACGCAGAATCATTTACATAGGTCCTTCTCCAGCTTGTATCATCCAGTATGTCAAGGTCAAAACTCCGAGCCTTCATAGTGGTCTAGCTTGCAAAATACAACATTTGGTAAAAGCTACAGGCGCAGCCTGGATTCTTTTTCGCTTTATTTTTGTTCCTTCATTATCAGCAAGACGTTCAAGCCTTGAACTCCTCGACGTTGCTGCTCTCCCACTTGCCCGGGACAAGAGCAAGGGGAACGATACCAGAGACGTGCATCTCGGGGCCAAAAATCTTGGCATCGAGGCCGAGCTCCTGAGTGGCGGCCTTCATATTCTTAAGACCCTCCTGGTAGTTGGGACCGGCACGGCGGACCCAAATCTTGACGTTGTGCTCAATGAGACGGGGAGCAAAGTCGCGGAGAGCGCGAATGACACCCTTGAAAGTGCTGGCGACGTTGGTAAAGTTGGCAATACCACCACCGATGAAGAGAACCTTGCCCTTGTCGGAGATCGGGGCGCGGAGCATGAGGTCGAGGACAGTACGGGCATAGTGGTAAGTCTGAGACTCGGTGGGAGCACCAGAGTATTCACCGTAGTTGGCAAGCTCATCAGCAAAGCCAGACGAGGCAATAGCATCAGCATAGACGACGGAAGCACCACCACCAGCGACTAGGGTCCAGATACGGCCGGAAGGGTTGAGGACGGTCAACTTGAGAGAAGCACCAGTCTTGGCATCAAGGTCGGCAATGTAAGCCTCCTCCTTGGTGAGCTCACGGCCGAAAGGAGCAGGGAACTCCATGGGGGGACCGGCATCGATGCTGACCTTGTCGGCACCAGCGGCAATGTTGGTCAGGCCGAGAGCAGCAGGAGAGCGGGCAATGGCCCACTTGACACCGCACTCAAAGTCGGCCGTCTGATCAAGCTTGGCAGCAAGATCAAGGAAGTGGACCTCGGCCGAGGTCTTGTCGGCGTTGGGAATGACAACCAGGGGGTTGATCTCGAGGTATGTGAACTGGCAGTCAACGTAGACGGCGTATAGGCGCATGATGAAGTCGACCAGGACATTGTGAACACCCTGAGGAACCTTTTTGAGAAGAGTAGCGGCAAGCTCCTGGTGTGAAGGGAATTCTGCGAGATCAACGGGGATCAGAATCTTCTCGGCCTTTTCGTCGACATCACCGACATCGACACCACCCTCGTGGGTGAAGAGAATCCAGTCACCCTATGGGGAAACAAAAGCAGTTAGCACAAGCCACTTTCTTAAAATAAACAAACTTCCGATGGCATGCAGGTACACCGTTCGTGGGTTTCGGGTCGAGCCGTGGTTGATCGAGACAGGGATGGTGGTGTAATACCGGACCCTCTTCATCGTGACATCCGTTCGTCCGTGGCGGGTGAACGCTACGAGGGGCACCAGACCAAAAGAAGAAGCCCACATAAATCTCAGCGGCCGGCAGGCGCGGATTATATAGCAGGAGTCTGCTCCGGATTGGTATAGACGAAATGTACTTCATCTCATTGACAGAATGTTGCAATCTCGACAAAGGAGCAGCGGCCAATCCCTTGCAGCAATGTGTCAAGCAAACGATAATGGCTGAATAAGCCAGGACATCTGCAATCGGCCGAAAACAAAAATCAAAGTATAAGACTTACATCGCGGACAGAGTTGATGTTGATGTAGTACTCGGTATCTTGAGGGTGGGGGACAAAGGGCTCGACAAGGAATTGTCTGAGGACACCGCTGGTATGCTCAACCTTTTGCTCCTTGCCAGCACGCTCGGCAATCCAGGCCTTGGCCTCGGGCCAGGTCTTGTTGAGGGCGAGAAGACCGCTCTTACCACGACGCTTGATGAGCTGATCGGGCTTTGCGACTAACTTGGCGCCGTCCTTGAGGAGCCAAGGGAAGGTGACCTCGGCCTGGTTGAGGACGTCGTCGACATTGGCGTCCTCAGGGAAGTGCAGAGAAGCAAGTCTAGCGGGGGGGTTGTGCTTTGTGGGCTGAGCAAGCGGGCTAGGCTTGATGGCGGCAGCGCGGGTGAGGTGGTAGTTGAGGATGGCCTTGCCGTCGGCCTCGAAGATCGACTTGGCGGACATTGTGGTGAGGTGTGTGCGTTTAGGTGTTATGTGAGAAGTGGCGGAGAAGACGGCGGTGTTGGAGAGACTCGAACTGGGTCTGGAGAGAGTCAGGAAAAACTGGCTAGATACGAGTGCGTGCGACGAAGCGAATGGCCGGACATTGGCAATGGCCAAGTCACCCAAGACGACGCAACGCAGCAAACGAAGCTCGCAGGATGCAGAGGGACAACACTTACCAGCAACGGGATGAGAAAGCTGCAACGCAGAGATGGCGATTGAAAAGTGCCGTCGGAAATTGCACGCAACAAGGTCGACTGGAATAGGCACGAAATTGTGAAGCGCAAAAAAAGAGTCAATGGGCGAAGAGGTGGGAGGGAAGAGTGATGAGGTTCAGGATGGTGGCAGAAAAGCGGCGGGTGGGCAAGCAGCGAGACGAGGCGAGCAACGGGCCAAAAATTTGGGGAGGAAGCTCCAGCGTGCAGCTGTCTGAGGGGCGACCAGGGCTGGCCAGGGACGTCGTTGAGAATTTGGAGGTGTTTTCAGGGACTCGACGCAACGCCTGAGTCTTTTTGCTGGGCAATTGTACCTACAATTGGGCTCTTACGGGGCGGTCAGCACGACACGGAGGGCAAAGAGGGGCAGCAGCTTGGCTGGTGGGCGATGGCCTGGTACAGCAGTGACGACAGAGGAGCAGCTGGCTGTGGGTTACTCAGTGGGCTACCTACGGAGTACTCTGGCGTAATATCTACACCCAGAAAAAGCTTTGGGACATGTACCGGTACTTGCTTCAGCATCTCCCCAGCGGTTGAGAAAGCCATTGAGCAAGTGGATCAGCGTTAGAAGCTTGTGGTGCCTGGTGGGCCCCGCAAAGGCCGGCACCCTTTTCCGACTCAGGCAGGGGAGACCAGCGGCAACAGCCAGCAAGGCCAACCTGCTGCTACTGATGTTTATGCAATCAGGCCGGCTCCGTCAAGTATGACCAGGACCAAGCCGGTCATCACGACAGCCACACAACAAACGCCACAATTCGAACAACTTTGGTGGTGTGGTTTCGAGGGTGCTTGTCCTGGACAGCAGCGCAATCCTCCGAGGCCAGTCGCGGTCGCCAAAAAAAACCCCGGTTCCACCAAAAAGGTTGAGAGAAAAAAAAATCTATTTCCCGATTTCGCTCTCCCAATACAGAGGCAAGGAGGGTCCTTGCCAAACACTACGGTGACTGGGTGACTGCTTGCACTCTTTAGCTGTCGCGGCAAATATGGTGCACCACAATACCGAAAACGAATAGGGGTGGATACGGATGCGACATGACCGGATGCTGGAAAACAATCTCCCAGCGCCGTACGTATTCCACGTCAGATCTGGTTGTTTCTATTCAACTCTTGTCCGGGTCGGATACTTCTTACCAGGCTGAGGATACCCCAGACTGCTCATCTCTGCAGCAAGCCTCTGTGACGTCTTTTTGGTCAGCGGCTTGAACAGCACAGCCCATCCAGTCAGCGTCATGTGCATCATGATGCTACCCCCCAACTAGTCACGGCCACTCTGTGCGCGAAGAAGACGGGCTCTTTACGAGACTGAACGACGCCGCATCAATTTGCTTATGCCAGTTCGGGATGATTGTTGGACACGAGTGCCGTTGCCACGGCTCTATCCGTGTCAATTGCCTTATCGCTATCACAAATAGGCGAGAATGAGTCCACTCGATAGTGGATGCGCTGCTGCTGGGCTCCTTCAGCTTGTTGTGCACCCAAGTGTATGGAGCATCCAGTAAGCCATGATGCCATCACAGGCCGCTTTTACAAAATGACGACCAGAATTCGACCGAGTGCAGCTCTTATACAGACATACTGATAAGCACCGACACACTCCCACATGGCAGAAAGAATGTCTTTCCGGACAGCCTCTGGCGAGGATGCGTACGCGCTGACTAACTACCTAGTGCCGCCAAGTCAGGCATAGGCGCTGCCATTGATGAAGCAAGCCGTCTTCTTCGGCGGCTTACACGTGTGATGGAGGGGGAGGGGCACGGCATGCTGTGCATTATCGGCAACATCGGCAGGACAGCGGGAACCGAGCGAGACGGGAATAGAATGTCTCCTCGATATTTGTGAATGCCGGTTGGATCTTGGCATCGAAACCCGGGTGCGAGAGTTTCTCGTTCGCATTGCGGATACATGAGGATATCGATATTGCTATGGCCATGGGCAAAAGAGGTATTTATCCAACCTGCAGGTCAACGGGCCCCGACAACGGCGCTGCACGAAATGATAGGCAACTTGGGTGCCCGTCTCTGGCAGCTTGGCAACGCGCAGCCCACCAAGGTGGCATCTATCGCGGTCGCTTCTTCTTGGACTTTTTTACTTCGAGGCTGCTGTTCTCCCCGACTAGGCCAGTCCTGGTTGTAGTGCGGTGGGACAAGGGTCTTGCAGCAAGCCATCTCTGGTACTGCGGCGGGCGGCTTGCTAGCTGCGACCCGTGTGGCAGCAATTCAACAGATCCAGAAGGTTTTTATTAGCCTCAACCTACGGGGTACCTGCGTGCGAAACAAGAGGAGACGCAGACAAGAGGGGGGATAAAACAAACTGCCCCAACTGTACTGGTACAGCCGCAATCGCTCTGGCGACCCCGACAGACCCGACACCGACACCGCCTCGTCCAGCTCATGTACATGATGGAGGTGCCATTTTGATGTCATCGATTCTTGCACCGGACTACGTAGACGGTCATCCTATTGACGTGTGTGTCCAACTTCACCACAGTCAGTCCAGTAAGTGTGCTGGTCTTTGTTTAATTGCTTCTTTTATGTTACCAGTATTTCATCGTTACAGCGCTGGTGAGCCACACTTGTGCGCTATAACTTACAGTGGGCTACGGCGCTGTATTCGTCGAGGCCCACTCGAACATGCCCCATCATCTTGCACTTGGCTGTCTGGGCCTGCCACACTGCATCATCGTATCTGTACCGGTACTTGCTTTTGTACCTCTACTCGACCCCTCTGCCCCAAGTCCTCCTCACTCCGCTTGCTGCTCTCCTTGACACCCAGCACCGCTGGCAGGGATCCGCTACAAGGTCCCAGCTCCACTCCCTTTTCTCTGGTGAGTCGTGGCCCTCTCTGTTTCTTTGGTGGGCTGTCGAGCTCTTGCGGCAAACACTCCCAGCAAATGCCTGCTCCGACCTGTTGAACCAGCACCCAGAAACGAGTCCTCGCCATCATCCGCCAGCTTCCTCCATCTCCTCATCTCTCACACACCTCTTCTTCTTTCAAACATATCCTCCTTTCACATACTCGCCATTGGCAAGCTTCGTCTTGTCTTTGCTCCCTTGTCTCAAGCTCAGCTATTAACAGCTTATCCTTTGCCTGCTGCCATTACCGCAAAAAAGTTTCCTGGTCGGAACCCGCCTCGTCCGTTTGCTCCCCTTTCGAGTCGCCTTTTTCCAGCTTCAATCCATCCGCCCTAAGCAGCCTTTGACGGCTCTTATCCTATTTTATACACGCAACACACGCGGCCTTCTTCACAATGGCCCAGGCCACCACCACCGGCAGCGGCGCCAGCCTCTCTGCCAACGACAAGATCCAGCGTTTCGCTGCTCCCAGCCGGCCCCTCAGCCCTCTCCCTGAGCACGCTCTCTTCCACGACAAGACCCGATGCTTCGTTTACGGCCTGCAGCCCCGAGCTGTCCAGGGCATGCTTGACTTTGACTTCATCTGCAAGCGCAAGACCCCCTCCGTCGCCGGCATCATCTACACCTTTGGTGGTCAGTTCGTCAGCAAAATGTACTGGGGCACCTCGGAGACTCTGCTGCCCGTCTACCAGCAGACTGAAAAGGCCATGGCCAAGCACCCCGATGTCGATGTCGTTGTCAATTTTGCCTCGTCTCGCTCCGTCTACAGCTCCACCATGGAGCTGATGCAGTACCCCCAGATCAAGACCATTGCCATTATTGCCGAGGGTGTCCCCGAGCGTGTAAGTCTCAGCTACAAGAACCTCTTGATTTGCGAAGTCGACTAACAATTTGTCATTTCAGCGCGCTCGTGAGATTGCCCACGCTGCCAAGAAGAAGGGCGTCACCATCATCGGACCCGCCACTGTCGGTGGTATCAAGCCCGGCAGCTTCAAGATTGGTAACACTGGTGGTATGATGGACAACATTGTCGCCTCCAAGCTCTACCGCAAGGGCTCCGTCGGCTACGTCTCCAAGTCCGGCGGCATGTCCAACGAACTCAACAACATTATTTCGCAAAACACAGATGGCGTCTACGAGGGCATTGCCATCGGTGGTGATCGTTACCCCGGTACCACCTTTATCGATCACCTACTCCGCTACCAGGCCGATCCCGCCTGCAAGATCCTCGTCCTGCTAGGTGAGGTTGGTGGTGTTGAAGAGTACAAGGTCATTGAGGCCGTCAAGCAGGGCATCATCACCAAGCCCATTGTCGCCTGGGCCATTGGTACCTGTGCCAGCATGTTCAAGACTGAGGTCCAGTTCGGTCACGCCGGTGCCCTTGCCAACTCTCAGCTCGAGACCGCTGCCACCAAGAACAAGTCCATGAAGGAAGCCGGCTTCCATGTCCCCAACACTTTCGAGGACATGCCCGGTGTTCTTGCTGAGCTGTACCAAAAGCTCGTTAAGGAAGGCGCCATTCGGCCCCAGGCGGAGCCCGTTGTCCCTAAGATCCCCATTGACTACTCTTGGGCCCAGGAGCTCGGTCTCATCCGTAAGCCCGCTGCTTTCATCTCCACCATTTCCGATGACCGTGGCCAGGAGCTTCTTTACGCCGGTATGCCCATTTCCGACGTCTTCAGGGAGGATATTGGTATCGGTGGTGTCATGTCTCTTCTCTGGTTCCGCCGCAGACTCCCCGACTATGCCTCCAAGTTCCTTGAGATGGTTCTCATGCTTACTGCCGATCACGGCCCCGCCGTCTCCGGTGCCATGAACACCATCATTACTACTCGTGCTGGCAAGGACTTGATCAGCGCCCTGGTCTCTGGTCTCCTCACCATTGGCTCCCGCTTTGGTGGTGCCCTTGACGGTGCCGCCGAGGAGTTTACCAAGGCCTTTGACAAGAACCTAAGCCCCCGCGAATTTGTTGACAGTATGCGCAAGGCGAACAAACTCATTCCTGGTATCGGTCACCGTGTCAAGTCTCGCAACAACCCTGATCTGCGTGTCGAGCTTGTCAAAGAGTACGTTCTTGCCAAGTTCCCCAGCCACAAGCTCCTCGACTACGCCCTGGCCGTCGAGACCGTCACCACCTCCAAAAAGGACAACCTGATTCTCAACGTTGACGGCTGCATTGCCGTCTGCTTCGTTGATCTGCTCCGCAACTGTGGTGCTTTCTCCACCGAGGAGGCTGAGGACTACCTCAGCATGGGTGTCCTCAACGGTCTCTTCGTCCTTGGCCGCTCCATTGGTCTCATTGCCCACTACCTCGACCAGAAGAGACTGCGCACTGGTCTGTACCGTCACCCTTGGGATGATATTACCTACCTCCTCCCCAACCTCCGCGAAGGCCGGCCTGGCGCTGAGGGCAGAGTCGAGGTGCAGATGTAAGGAAATGACGATGAAATTTCACGAGCGCCACATTGCTTTTTGTTTCGAGTTACCATTGATGATTGGAAGCCATGAATAAAGGACGCAAAAGGTAGACTACTGTACAGGAGAGGCGCATGGCGGCACCTGCAATCTGCCCGCCAGTTTGCCGTAGATCGCAATAGACATGTAATTAATTCAATCTTGTTCCATTTGCTTTCGTTTGCTGTCGATTAGCTACTACTAGTTCCTAAACCATGGATCTTCGAGAAGTTGCTTCGCCGTCTTTCTGTCCTCTGGGCGCCATTGCAGCATCCCTCGTATAAAGTTCAAGAATTTCTCTTTACTGCTTCCTTCGAGGTTTTCTTCAGAAGCCTCTAGGCTCAGCCCTTCTGGGATCGGGATTCCTGCCTTCCATTGCCCTATGAGTAAGGTGTTAGCATGAGAAATGGTTAATCTAATGGAAATGCCGCTTGCCATCTTCTGTGAAAAACTCTGAGCTCCGAGCACCCCTCTGAAGCAAATCCAGGGGTGGCGGTCCAAGCATCCCTATGACCTCCGCCAGATGCGCCCGAGTCAAGTAGCCTTCCCCACTAGGGTCATCACCATAGAAGAGGTGCTTTCCCTCGAAGAGATCCCAGATCTAAATAGCTAAGTTAGGAAACTTGAGGACATAATTAAAAACCTAACGTGAACATACCATGACGCCGACATTCCAGATGTCCACGGGATAACTCCAACGCACCTTAAGCATGACTTCTGGTGATCTATACACATTCGGCTGAGCGTCGTGATTCCTCCTCTCGTCACCACGAACCGCGGCGCCGAAATCACTTAAAATAACGTTACCAAGCTCTCGGGGTAAGCCAAACTTCCGAGATAAGTAGATCGGAAACCCGTTGATAAATTTTCGCGGTGTAGGCGTTTCAAGTTCAGCCTGGGTAAAAGCTTCAAAGAGCTGCTTATCTACTAGCTCCGAGTGAATATCGTCGGCTTTGATGTCTACGGATGAGTAGTTAGCAGACTGTCATCTCTTTCCGAGTTGTTAAGGTCAACGTGGCGCTTACCTGTGTGGACAAGTTTACACTCTGTGTGTAGAAAGTCTAGCCCAAGTAGAAGCTCCCAGAGTCCTGCCTTGAGAAGGTCTTCAGTGAATCGGTTCGTCGAGTTCCGACGGGGTAGGTCTCTCCAGCTATCCCAAAGAGGGGTTTGGACAAGGCAGTGATGTTGTTTGCCTGCTGGACTCTGGATTGCGAACTTGTCTAAGGCTGATCGCACATAGCGGCGGCCCGGGTGTGAGGATTTCACTTTCCTGATTGTCTCATAGATGTCGAACTCATCTTGGTGCGTATATCTGAAGTATACATTTTGAGTGCTACATGTTTATGGCTCCTGATGATGCTAGTTAGCTTCTTGATCCGCCGTTTTAGGAAGGTGAATGGCAACAAGATACTAACTCAAGGTCACGAGCTAGCCACACTGTGGAGGTCGATCCAAATCCAAGCTTGCCCAACACCTGGTATTTAGAGGCGTATACGTGCCCAATTTGGACCGGAAAGTATTTGCCTTCCTTGAATTCGTCGAACTGTTCCTCTTCAAGCAACGCTAACTCAGGGATAATATCGAACCCTGTAGTAGGGCGTCGCGTCAAGTGTTGCGCCCATCTCAATATAGACGCCATTTCGATGGCCTGAAAGTGTCCGCGGCCCTAAACGTCCGTGGAATTGCTGGCGTAGATTGTGTTCACGAAGATGAATAATGAGAAGATTAACTAATTATATACCTAAGGGAGTTAGCTATACTATAAATAACCTTAAGGGTATTTTTATAGGTCTAGAAAGGCTCTTATTTAATCATAGTAGGTGATGCTATAATGGTTATATTAAAGATAGTAAGTTACTTAGTAGGCTACCGTAAAATTTAGCCCTTAGAGTGTTTTTAGGCCGGTACGTATTGTTATGTCGGGTAAGCCACCGTCACGAGAGCACGTGACTCGATTTCTATCCTCTGCTCTGGATAGGATCACCCAGGTCAAGATCGCGACAGCATACATTGCGCCTACGCAGCTATACGAAGGCAATAAAATCTACGACTTGAAAGAATACACCCCCCTTTTGTGTCGCTTTGCCGCGCCCACGTCGTCCGAGAACCGGTACTCCGAATCCGAGCCACTCCAAAAAAAAAAAGTTTACCCGTCACCATCTTGCCCAACAATTGACGACCATTGAACCACACACAAACCCGATACATACATACATACACACACAGCGGCCGCAAGATATACCAAACAAAAATGTCATACTTTCGCGTCACGCTGCAAAGGAGCGCCATTGGGCTTCCGGAGCGCACGCGCGGCGTGCTCGCGGCGCTGGGCCTGCGACGGCGCACGCAGACCGTGTTCCACCCGGCGGAGCCGCAGTTTGCGGGCATGATCTTCAAGGTCAAGGAGCTGGTGCGCGTGGCCGAGGTGGGCGAGCCGTTGAGCAAGAGGCAGGTGAGGGCGGAGCGCACGCCGGACGCGGGGTTCTACGTGGAGAGCAGGGCGGCGGAGCGTCGGCCGCAATGAGGAGGATTCTTCGAAAGGGGGATTGCTGGGGAATGGGGCTGAATTGTATCATGGGTTGTTTTTCATAGAAGTCAAACGACCGTGTAAAAGTATTACTGGCATATTACGGGAGGACGTGGGTAGTCATTGGTCAAGAAGGCTGCTTGTAGCATATAATTCCAACATACATCACAGCGTTCGTGTTCTTTCGCTTGGAAGTTTTCTTTTGAGACGAATTCCAGAATCTGCTAAAATGCCACAATGATGAATGTTTGTACACTGGACAGCAGAACCATTCCCATGCTCCTAGGAAGATGTGAAGAAAAAAACAGCTGGGAACACCGGCCCCTTTCAGCCAAAACGTGAAATGCAAAACAAAGACGAAGCAGTTCGTTCCTCTCGCTGTCGAGAAACACAAGTTAGACAATTAGAAGGTGTGAATAAGACACCCAACAACCCTTTAGAAGCTGCGCGCCTTGTCAATGTACTCCTGTGAGGGAGTTTCGTACTCGTTGACGAAGTAGTTTTCGCAGTTGCGGCCGAGCCAGACAGTAAACTTGCCTATTTCCTCGCGCAAACGGGATACGGACTGCTGATCCATGTTTGTCTGTGCCAGTAGCTCGGGGAGGGAGACTGTTCGTGGTTTCACGTTAGCCTTGATAATTGCCCCCGAGACGTTGTCGTGACTTACCGACGAGGCGGGCGAGGTGCTCGGCGCCGTATACGTCGCAGACATTCTTGTACTCTGCGTTTTCGTCGGGATTGTCCCACAGCTTGCGGACGTCCATGTACTGATGGCGTTCGAAGCTGTTTTTGGTGTCGGCCAACCGCGTCAGCAATTATGATGGCAAGGTCGAGGTGGAAGAGGGGCAATGGGGCTTACCGGTACAGCAGTATCCTGCTGAGCGACTTTTCGAAATACTCTCTGAAGCCGGCAATGACCTCGTCGAGAATGTCCATGCTGGCGGACCCTTCCTCGCGGTGCGGCCGCTCAAACGCGAGATAGTCTTGAAATATCTTGGCGACGGGTTTTGCGTGCGGCAGAGGCACAAGCTGGTTATTTTTTGTGATGTTTTCCCAGTCGTCAACTAGCATCGCCTGGATGTGGTCTGGGACGGGGATGTTGATCATCGGCTTCGCGTGGAACGCGTCCTCAGTCTCCAGCTCCCAATCTTTACCGCGGCGGCCGCCGCCAGCACCACGTCCCAGGCCCAAACCCAAGCCGCCCCCTGCCGCCACGGAACCTCCCCTCTCCTCGCTACCGCGCCCCCCCGATGAATCTGGGCCGGGACCGCCGCGGAGGCCGCCTCTCTTGCCGCCTGGCCCGCCGGGGCCGCCGGGGCCGGCTTGCTTACTGTTCTTCGCCATACTCTGGCGGAGCTGCGCGTGCAGCTGGGCGGCGAGCTCGCGGTGCTCGTCGTCGAATGGGCGGATTCGGTCGGCTAGCACCCAGTCGTCCCAGGTGGCCTTCCAGCCCTTGTAGTGTACCTTGTAGCGCCAACCGTCGCCCGGCTTCTCGGCGGGCTGTACGTCGGTGACTTTGGCTTCGTAGAGCATGTCCATGTGGAAGCAGAGCACCTTTTCATCTTTGCTAAACTGCGACGGGGGTTGGCGGGCGGGCGCCATGGTCAGTCGAGCGTTTGCGCGCGTGTGTTCTGTGTGTGTGTGTGT
Source organism: Beauveria sp. NWAFU-1 (assembly GCA_024472245.1). Classification (NCBI taxonomy): domain Eukaryota; kingdom Fungi; phylum Ascomycota; class Sordariomycetes; order Hypocreales; family Cordycipitaceae; genus Beauveria; species Beauveria sp. NWAFU-1. The sequence goes on from JANBXD010000007.1 coordinate 1,091,275, forward strand.
GGTTCGTGAGAGGTGAGAACCTGCAGGTAGCCTCGTCTATTGATTTGTTTTCTTATCCTTATTGATGTGAGTATCAAATTAAAATAAATCGTGCGAGGTTGAAAGGAATAAAATCGTCGCACAAGGGAATAAAAGACCTGAATGCGGCCAATGTCGTTGGATGTAGTCTGTCGCCGTCGCAATATGCAATATGGGTGAGAGGTCGGACAAACGACGTGCTGCTGGCTCGCGTTAATTGCCAGCAGTCCGTTTGTCGCGACGCGAATTTTTGCTGGCCACTCAGCATCCGGCCCCATTGAGGTTAGACGGGCCATGATTGGCTGGCAGTCCAGGTGCAGTTGCAGGGTGGATGCACCGCAATTGAGGCCCTGAGGGTAGCCATGGGGGGCCAGGGGGGGGGCCTAAAAAACTGCCGCTAACTCATTATTGATGCTGTGTTCTTGATACGCACCAGTAGAAGCTAATAAATATTTCTTGAAATTTAGAATAAGTATTTGTTCAATCCAGGGTCTATTACACTAAGAAGTACGTTGCAACGAGTGCGTGTTAATGGGCGTCGGTGTATGACTTCTCCGCTGACGTCTGTCCAGCTACCCCTATGTGGTGAAAATGATAAACACAGTCAACTCAAGCTTTGTCGACTTCGGTCGTGAATGTTCAAATCCTTTCTTGGACATTCGAGGATGTAAGTAATTTAGAATAGTATTGAATTTGCTAGTTCAAAGGCCTGTGCTCGATTTCTAGTCTTTCCAAGCTTTTGAAGCTCAATAGATTGGGCAAAAACCTGTCGATCGAGCATGATCTCCAAGACGGTGAGGGCGTGGCACACGGGGGTTGTCCGAGGGACATTGTTTCTTGTATACACGTTCTGATTGGGCACGAACCCTGCAGAGTACCTTTGTAGGCTCCTCGTCCTACCTGCCGCAGACTGCCGCTGACAATACGTGCATGCCTTCAAGGTTGCTTTACGTCGTCGAGCTGGTGACTTGAGCTGTGAAGTCATGTAACGTTAGCGAAAAACCCGGCGTTTGACTAGGCCGCATTGCAAGCTTGGGCACTGTGATAGGCCTGCTGGCGGCAGAGCTTCACACCGAAATCTTGTTTAATTGACTTGAAGCGATATAGTTCGGGTCCTGAGAGGTCCGAGTCTGCAGCTATTACGAAAATAGGCGGGGCAGCTCAAGCTGATTGCAAACCGTCGGGTAATTGATTAGTGAAGCAGACCGACAAGTAGTCATGAGCTAAGGTAATTTATACTTCGGGAATAAAAGTGACTATAAAGTGTCAGGGATTCGCTTCGATCATGTCATGGCCCAATCTTTGTCTTCGTATGAGTCTTCACGCAATTCTTCCTATCATGAACATGCAAGGCATCTTCATATACACTATTCTACTTGGATGGCTTAATGCCACTACTATCGGGGCTGTTCTGGATGGTGACCGCTTTCTATGGTACGCAGAACCTGCCTCTGACTGGGAGACGGGTGTTCTTGCCATTGGGAATGGTAGGCTCGGCGCAGCAATATTTGGCAGCGGCAATGAAGTTATCACCATGAATGAGGACAGTATCTGGTCAGGACCTCTTCAGAACCGCACGCCTACCAGAGGACTCCAAGCATTACCGAGAGTCCGTCAACAACTTGTCGAAGACGATATTACCGAGGCGACGAGCTCGATAATGAATGAAATGATGCCCTCAGTGTCAAGAGAGCGTGTCTACAGCTATTTCGGCAACCTTCATCTTGACTTTGGCCACGAGCGCGGGATGACGAATTACGTGCGTTGGCTGGATACTCGGCAAGGCAATGCCGGTATCTCGTATACGTACAACGGCATCAATTATACGTATGTGCACGCACCTACACTACACAGGCACATCTAACTTAGATTTCTTAGCCGTGAATATATTGCAAGCTTTCCAACCGGCATTCTGGCGGCAAGATTCACCGCAAGCAAAGCGGGTGCATTGAGCTTCAATACGACTTTCACCCGGGAAAGCAACATATTAGCTAAATTCGCGTCTACCACCACGGGTGGAGGCTTACTGACTATGCGAGGTTCAAGTGGACAGAGTACAGGGGATGACCCGATTCTGTTTACCGGGAAGGCGCAATTTGTCGCTGATAATGGTGTGACCTATGCTGGAAGCCCTTTTCGCGTCCCAACACAAGCTAATTAAGTGCGCCTGACAGCTCACACCAACGTTTCCGGTTCAACGCTCTCAATAACCGGAGCAACTGAGGTAGACTTGTTTTTCGACATTGAGACTGGTTACCGCTATCAGACGCAACAAAAGCTGGAAGCAGAAGTTGATCGCAAGCTGGAGGCTTCCATTGCGAAGGGTTATACTGAAATTCGAGACGGTGCAATTGCTGACGCCACGGCCCTGTTGGGCCGTGCTTCCATCAATTTTGGCAAGTCTCCTAATGGCGCTGCTGATCTTCCAACTGATAAGCGTATCAAAATGGCTCGGAAAGGCCTTGACGATACACAGCTCGCTGTTCTCGCGTGGAACTACGGCCGCCACTTACTCGTCGCATCCTCCCGTCACAACAATGCAGATGTGAGCTTACCGGCCAACCTACTGGGCCTCTGGAACAACAGAACGACGTCTGCCTGGGGTGGCAAGTTTACCATCAATATTAACCTTGAGATGAACTATTGGCCCGCTGGACAGACCAACATCATCGAAACTCAAGAGTCGATGTTCTCGCTTCTCAAAATTGCCAAACCCCGAGGCGAGGAGATGGCGCAGAAACTAAATGGCTGTAATGGGACCGTATTTCACCACAATCTGGATCTCTGGGGAGACGCTGCGCCTTCTGACAATAATACATCTGCCACTATGTGGCCCATGGGAGCGGCTTGGACTGTGCAGCATATGATGGACCATTATCGCTTTACCGGCGACGCAGACTTTCTCTTGCACACAGCTTATCCGTTCCTCAAGGATGTGGCAAGCTTTTATAGGTGCTACGCTTTTGATTGGCAAGGATCGAAGGTAACAGGCCCTTCCGTCTCGCCTGAGAACTCATTCATCGTACCCAACAACGCCAGCGTCGCAGGCTCAAAGAAAGCGTACGATATAGCGCCTGAGATGGACAATCAGCTGATGCGAGATGTCATGACGAGCCTGCTCGAGGCTGCTAGTGCACTCAACATTCCACAAACGGACGAGGACGTGAAGGGAGCGACGGATTTTCTGCCCCTTATTCGAAGGCCTGCCATTGGGTCGTATGGGCAGATTCTCGAGTGGAGAAGTGAATACAAAGAAGCAGAGCCAGGGCATAGGCATCTCTCACCTTTATATGGCCTGCATCCTTCCTTTCAGTTCTCACCACTTGTCAACGAGACTCTGAGCAGAGCTGCAAACGTACTCCTCAATCATCGCGTGGCTAACGGATCCGGTCACACGGGCTGGAGTCGAGCATGGTTGATCAATCAATATGCGCGTCTCTTTTCCGGGGCCAAAGTATGGGAACATGTTGAAGCATGGTTCGCAAAGTATCCGACTTCGAACTTGTGGAACACGGATTCTGGACGAGGCTTTCAAATTGACGGCAACTTTGGCTTCACAAGTGGGATAACGGAGATGCTACTCCAAAGCCACGCAGGAATTGTTCACATCTTACCGGCGCTGCCTGCAGCTGCATTGCCTACTGGAAATGCTCGGGGTCTGCTCGCTCGAGGGGGGTTCGAAGTGGATATTGACTGGAAGGAAGGCAAATTCATGAAAGCTGCTATAAGACCACAGCGCGGTGGCCAATTGCAGCTTAGAGTCGGCGACGGGACAAGTGTCAAGGTGAATGGGGAGCTATACAAAGGACCAATTCAGACGGTAAGTGGGAGAAGTTACACTCTCACCTCAGCATAGGTAGAGATCTGTCACGGGCTAGACCCTGAAGATGACGGGCGTATGCCCTCGTTGCATGACTGCATCGAAAGACGCACGCCTGCGCTGTTAGTACTCCTGGTACGGCGGCCGAAAACGCAAATCGGCTCAAATGGATTTTTGCCTTGGTTCTACTAAGCTCACACCACTTCAGTACTTTCCCTGCTTCCCTCATTATATGAATCTATTGGCTACCATTGGGGAATAGTGTGCGTACAGTGGCTTGCAGCTGTAATGGCCACTGTGCTGACCACTGTACTGTAGGGAGGGCAGCACCTGAGGGCGCCATCCCTCAGCTCAACTGGCTGAGGTACCCTCAGGTGAAGTTCCCACGTCGTTGCAGGTGCTGAAAGAGGCCGCTTTCAGCGCTGGAAGCTTCCCCTCCATCCCACTGTGAGTCGCTAGAACGGCCCAAATTGCTGGTACTCTACCGCTAAAAATGGCCTGTGCTGTAGACAAATTAGCAGCGTCGATGATGATCTCGAGTTAATTCGGAAAAAATACTGAACCATTTAATCCTCATACTTTGCTGCTCGGAATTGCCTGGAAGCCAGGAGGGCAGAAGTGCCTGCATTTCGCTGATGTGCAGCCAGCCCAGTGGAGCTGTCGACAAGCCATTTCTTCTGCTTCGCGCCAATTCCGATCTCGCTCCAAAAAAAGTTGAACCCCACCATCTTCTTCGAGTCACCTCTTTAAAGCTAAAATATATTTCCAATTACCCTCGCACCGATCATCGAACTTCTTTTCTGTATCCCTCGTCCCGACTTTTTCCTCTGCCCGTCTCTGCTTAATTAAGCATCTTTCGTCACACAAACCGGGTCTCCGAAACGATACACATCATGGCAGAGCTGCCGGATCCCACCACAGATCTGGATTGGTCCGGGTATATCGGTGCCATCCACGAGCTCTTTAGCATCAATGCCAACAAGAACCCCGATGCCACCTGTGTGGTAGAGACCAAGACTTCGGAAACGCCCGAAAGGCGGTTTACCTACAGGCAAATCTTTGAAGCCTCCAATATCCTCGCCCACCATCTTCACGAAGCCGGCGTCACTAATGGTGATGTCGTTATGATCTGGGCACACCGCTCAGTCGATCTCGTCATTGCAATCATGGGAACTCTGGTATGTCGACTCAATTGTGTTTTAATTTCCATCTGCAGCCACGGCTAACATCTCGTAGGCCTCGGGTGCTACCATGAGTGTCCTAGACCCGCTATACCCTCCCACCCGACAACAAGTCTACCTCGAGGTTGCGCAACCCTGCGCATTGGTCAACATTGGCAAGGCCACCGATGAAGCTGGACCTCTCGCCCCCCTTGTACGCAAGTACATTGACCAAGAGCTCACACTCAAGACCGAGGTACCCTCACTTCGAATCCACGATGACGGCTCCCTCGCCGGCGCCGAGGCCGGCGCCCAAGATATATTCGCTCCTGTGCGCAGCAAGGCAGCACAACAACCCGACGTCATTGTTGGACCGGACAGCGCAGCTACGCTGTCCTTTACATCTGGCACAGAAGGGCGGCCAAAGGGCGTACTTGGCCGTCACTACAGTCTGGCAAAGTACTTTCCGTGGATGGCGGAAAGATTCGGCCTCTCCTCCGAAAGCAAGTTTACCATGCTCTCGGGAATTGCTCACGATCCCATCCAAAGAGATATATTCACGCCTCTGTTTCTCGGCGCCCAGCTTCTTTGCCCCTCCAAGGAGGACATTCAGCATGAGAAGCTCGCCGAGTGGATGAGGGAACACGAGCCCACAGTCACTCACTTGACCCCAGCTATGGGTCAAATCCTCGTCGGTGGTGCGACTGCCGAGTTTCCCTCTCTTCAGCGCGCCTTTTTCGTCGGCGATGTGCTGACCACACGAGACTGCAAGAGTCTCCGCCGCCTCGCTGAAAATGCCTTCATTGTCAACATGCTGGGAACCACGGAAACTTCCCGCAGTGTCAGCTACTATGAAGTCCCTTCTAGAGCCACCGACCCGGATTTCCTGGACAGGCTTGGAAAGGACACCATTCCCGCTGGCCGTGGTATGAAGAACGTCCAAATTCTTGTCGTACATCGCGAGGAGCCTACAAGACTTTGCAAGGTGGGCGAAGTGGGCGAGATTTACTTCCGTGCTGCTGGCCTGGCCGAGGGATACAAGGGCGACCCCGCCAAGACGGCCGAGAAGTTTGTCAACAACTGGTTCATCGACAACAGTGTCTGGGTCGAGGCTGATAAGAAGGCGGCCAAGGATGAGTCCTGGAGAAAGTACTACAAGGGACCCCGCGACCGCCTCTACCGCACCGGCGATCTGGGCAAGTACCTCGAGTCGGGTGATGTCGAGTGTACCGGTCGCGCAGATGACCAGGTCAAGATTCGAGGCTTTCGCATAGAGCTCAACGACATTGACAGCAACCTGAGTCAAAGTCCCCTGATTCGCGATTGCAAGACTCTAGTCAGACGAGACAAGAACGAAGAGCCTACCCTAGTTAGCTACATTGTCCCAGAGCTAAACGTCTGGCCCAAGTTTCTTGAGACGGTCGGCCTGCAGGATATCGAGGATGAGGGTGTCGTTTTTGGCCCTACCCGCCTCTTTTTCAAGCGTTTCCGTCGCATGCAGACCGAAGTGCGTGATCATCTCAAGGACAGACTTCCCATCTATGCCGTACCCACTACCTATATTGTCCTTGACAAGCTGCCGCTCAACCCCAACGGCAAGGTTGATAAGCCTAATTTGCCCTTCCCCGATATCGTTGAGCAAACGGAAGACGCCACCGAGGAAGACCTCAAGCGTTGGGAGACCTTGAGCGAGACTGAGCGCAGTGTAGCTACCCAGTGGAGTGAGATCATCAAGGGTCTCAACCCCAAGACTATCTCGCCCGAGAATGACTTTTTTGATCTCGGCGGCCACAGTCTTCTCGCCCAGCAAATGCTTCTCGTTCTGCGCAAGAGTCTGAATGTCAATGTCTCAATTGGCTCTCTGTACGAGAACCCTACGCTTGGCGGCTTCAGCGCTCAGGTTGACAGGCTCATCTCTGGTGCTGGCGCGGAGACGGATACCGCTGACAAGGCGAACCCTGCGTACGCCCGATCTTTCGACGAGCTCAAGGGCGAGCTGCTCGCCCAATATCCTTCCGCCGATCCTTCTACGATGCGCGCCAATAATAGCCCAACCGTCTTCCTGACCGGTGCCACCGGTTTCCTCGGCGCCTATCTCATCAAAGACGTGCTCGAGCGAACCAGCCGCTCTCTTCGTCTCATCGCACACGTCCGTGGCGCGACCGATCCCAAGGCCGCTCTCGAGCGTCTGCAACGATCCCTGGAAGGCTATGGTCTGTGGAAGGAAGAGTGGTCCAACAGACTCAGCTGTGTTGTCGGCGATCTATCCCAACCACAGCTGGGTATTGCAGATGATGCCTGGAAGACGCTCGCTGACACGGTTGATGTGGTCATCCACAACGGGGCCACCGTGCATTGGGTCAAGAGATACCAAGACATGATGGCTGCCAACGTTCGCTCCACCATGGATTGCATGAGACTCTGTGGCGAGGGCCGCCCCAAGATCTTCACCTTTGTTAGCTCCACGAGTGTTCTCGACACCGACTACTACGTCGACTTATCGGCAAAGCAAGTGAGCACCGGGCAAGGTGCGCTCTCCGAAGAGGACGACCTCATGGGCAGCCGCACCGGTCTCGGCACTGGCTATGGCCAGACAAAGTGGGTGGCGGAGCAGCTCACACGCGAGGCAGGTCGTCGCGGTCTGCGTGGCTCCGTCGTCCGCCCCGGCTACATCCTCGGCAACTCCGAGACTGGCGTCTCCAACACGGACGATTTCCTGATTCGCATGCTAAAGGGCTGCATCCAGCTCGGCGTGCGCCCCCGCATCATCAACACGGTCAACGCGGTGCCCGTCAACCACGTCGCGCGCGTCGTCGCCGCCGCCTCGCTCAACCCGCTTCCGCAGGGCGTGCACGTCGTGCACGTCACCGGCCACCCGCGCCTGCGCATGAACGAGTACCTGTCACTGCTCGAATACTACGGCTACAAGGTGCCCGAGGTGGACTACGCCGCGTGGAAGTCGGATCTGGAGCGGTACGTCACGGCCGGCGGCGCGGAAAAGGATCAGGAGCAGCACGCGCTCATGCCGCTGTACCACTTTTGTGTCGACGACCTGCCCGCCAACACGCGCGCGCCCGAGCTCGATGACCAGCACGCGATTCGCGTGCTCAAGGACGACGCGGACAACTGGACCGGTGTTGATGAGAGCTCCGGCTACGGCATTGGCAAGGATGAGGTCGGCAGGTACCTGCGCTATCTCGCCGAAGTCAAGTTTGTGGGCTGGCCCACGGGCAAGGGCCGGCCGCTGCCGGAGCTGCAGCTCTCAGCGGCACAATTGGCTGCGGCGGGCGGTGTCGGTGGCCGTGGAGGTGCCGGAAAATAGACGTGATTTATAAACCATTTCCTTGACAGTTACAGCATAGTAAATAGGATAGCAATGAGTGAACGGTTTAGTGAACGTTGGCGCAACTATCGGTGACATTGTCAATACCTTTGATGGCTCCTAGTCCAAATCTAGTCGGCCTTGGATATAGTGATTGCAAAATAGACTAGAAAATGGCTGTCTTTGAGGGAAATGAGCATTCGAAGAATACGTGGAGTCAGCAGATGCCATGTCAGTAGCATTAAAAGTCGTGTAAGTTGGTCGTTGGCGGGGGTGGGCCGACGTCACAGCTCTCATGAACGCGTCTCCCAAAAAGACGGCCGCGCCCCGAGAACTCGAACCCTTCATCGACCAGCGCAACAGCTCTGCTTCCAACACATCACTACCACCACCACCAACCCCCTCAAAAAAGCAATCTTCTCCCTAGAAATACTCGAACCTCTTTACTTGTAGTCGTCGTCCTCCTTCTTCCTCAAGCAGCCCATCATGGCCTCGTCTCCCTCAACCGAGGCCGAGCTCCTCACCAGCTTCCTCCTCGACCCCGCGCGCCTACCCAACATTCTCTCGCCCGAGCAGTTCCGCGCGCTGTTCCCGCGCTCCGCCCGCGCCGCACCGTCCCTGCGCAGCCTGTACCTCGACCTCGCCACCCAGCGGGGCGTCGCCATTGACGCCGTCGCCGCCGCCATTGACATCGAGGCGCGGCGCGGGGGACAGGCCATACGACGCGAGGTAGCGAGGCAGCGTCGCGACGAGGTGGACTGGGAGGTGGATGGGGAAGTGGAAATGGACCGCGCCGTGAGTCCATCTTTTTTTTTTTTTTTTGGATCCTCGCTTCGTTCGCTCTTTTTTCTACTAGTTTTCATGGTGTTGTTGGGAAGAGAGAGAGAGAAGCATGTTGACAAAGGATTATTGCTAATGCGAGGGGAGGAGTGGATATAGCTTTTTGCGGGCGACTCGGCGGCCAAAAAGGCCAAGCACACACTCAATAGTATTCTGCCGGAGCTCGACGGCGCGGCCGGCGCGATCGAGGCCGAGATTGCCAAGCTCAGGCAGCAAGAGGCAGATCTCAAAGAGACCATTGGCCAAACGATTGCCGACCTGGGCGACCTGCGCACCGGTAGCCTCACGAATCAACGCTTACCCGACGAGGTCCTCGACGGCTTGGAGAATCTACAGGAAATTTGCAATCGAAAGATATGAGCCGACTGCAGCCAATCACGACGCATGACACGACAAAATGCATCACAAAGAGCGCGTAAATAACCCAAAATGACATGTATTGATTCCCTATCAGACATGGCCACATAGCCAACCTAAAACGAGAGACAGGCTGGCGGCATAGATCTAACAAACAACGACTTGAACATCTCATTAAAAGCCCCCAGACACTGGCCCTCCGACCCAAAGAGCGACTCCATTCGAAAAGGAAAACATCAGTCGTCGTCATTGTCGGCCCCGAATTTTGATTGTCCCAAGAGAAAAGAATAATGTACCGAAAGAAATCAAGGAGCACGCTTCAGCTCCCCTTAAAACGATCAAAGCTGTATTATAGGATATCTCGCGAAAAGAAAGGGGAAAAGGACAAGAAAGTTGCATGTCCGATTATTGCGCAGCACCAGGAGCGGGAGCGGCACCAGCACGACGCTGCTGAGGAGGCTGCATGCGGTTACCCATCATGGTGCGGCTAACCATGGAGACAATGAGCATGAAAGCCCAGTTGGGAACGAGGCTGAAAGCCCACAGGACGTAGCCAACGGGGAGAGCAAGGCCGAGCTCGGCAATCTTGCCGTTGAAGGGGTGGAAATAAGAGTCGAGAAGCTCAAACGACTTCTTGCCGTTGGTGTGGAGAGTGACGAGGTCGTCAGCAGTGGTAGTGGTCATGTTGAGGCGTCTCTTGTAAATGTCAATGGGGGCAGGCTCGGGGAGCATTTCAAAGGCCCAGATGGCGCCGACACCAGCGGACCACGAGTTGCACAGGACGCGCTCGTCCTCGCAGTTGACAATAGCCATGTGAGGAGCGTTGGGGGTGATGGAGAAGCGACCGGCGGTCTCGTTGAAGGCCTTTTCAACCTTTTCACATTGACCTGGAGAGTGGGTTAGTACGCACAATAGTGACAGATCCGAAAGATGCATAGATTTCTTACCAAAGCAAGTCTTGTTGCGACCGGTGATGAGCACCCACCATTCCTCGGGAATCTCAGAGCCCGGCTTGACGGGGGCGTAGAGGGTGTCCTTCCAGTTCTCGAGGGTCAGGTGGGATATTTTGATCTCGCCAATTTTGGCCTCGGCGGCAGCGACAGGGCCATCCTCGACGACGGGCGAGTCAGCGACATAGCCGGTGAACTTGCCGAGGAAGTTTTGGAACTGGGCCTTGTACTGGCCGAAAGGGCCGTCGGCAGCAGCGTCAGCGGCGAGTGCGGGAACAGCCGCGACGAGGGCGGCGGTAGCTAGAGAGAAACGCATCGTGATGGTATATGTGTGTGTTGTGAAGCGAGAGGGGCGAGAGATTCGTCGAGGCCAGAAAGTAGCTCGAAGACGCGGAGGGGAAGCAATGAAAGGGAGTAGTGAAGGAAAAGCTAGCAGATAGGAGAGAGCTATGCTGAAGTGAATTGATTCAAAAGAGGGGCATGAAGCGTAAGAGAGAAGCAACAAGGATTGCGCGAGAAATGCGACGGCTGGAGGAGGGGGAAAGATTCGTGATGGAAGATGGAAGTTGGGGGAAAGTAGGGAAACAAAGGATGAGGCTAGTTGGCCAAGGTGGCCAATTTCGTAGGACCTCGAGGCCGGGGTGCGGCGCGGCGTTGGGGCGCGTCTTATTTCAGCTACACGAGGCTAGGAGACGGGGTACACGAGATGGCACCTAATTTAGGTGGAACAATAAGTACATACAAGGAGATCAAGACGTGGTTTTTTTTAATTTGGTTGGCCGTGAGTGTGGCTGCTGCGGGGAAGCTCCAGCTTGGTGCATCAGACTGTGGAAAAATGATGAATACTGACAACGGAAATATTTAGTTATCAAAAAAGTCAAACTAAAGAAAAGATCATCCACAAATTTTTTTCCATGTCTTGGAGAACTTTAACGCACGGTGGGCAGGGCAATAATTGTCGCGGGTGGTAATGGCCAGCTGGCTGAGAGGGGCTTCCAAACCTCTCGCAGTATAGCAAACTACGAAATGGCAAACTGAGCACTCTGATAAATAATTCTCTTGGTTCGAGTATCTATCTGTACTTTCATCGCATCATAATCCGAGATGCAGATTCAATTCCAACGCTGGGGTTTCACAGCTTCCGTCCCGGTGGGGCTCACACATGTCTACCTAGCTACCTGGACGCCGGCTAGGATACCGACATTGGCACCTGAGCTCGGCAATGAGCGCAGCAACTCTATGTGTGATGCGAAGTGTCTCTAGGTCTGCGCGAATCAGCACTTGTATCTAACTGAAAAAAAATGGATAAATGACGTTACACATGAGAGAATTAATAGTCATGCCAGTTCCAAACTGTCTTTTTCTGGACTTGTTCCCATCAAATCGTGTGACAGCGCATGGGTGCATGACACTGTAAGGTTGAACCTTGACATCAACAGCTTGAGCCCGCTCTAACTAAAGAATAAAAGCTCATTAAATAGATCCAAGACTTCCCCTTGATACATGTATTAAATCTTTCATGTCGAAGAGATATGCATAGAAGAGGCGTGAGCATCGGTGTAAGTGTGCCTGGAACAGAGGGGTCCAGCACTTACAGTGGGGCGGCCGTCATAAACACGACCTCTTGACGACGGCCTCGCACGGTAAATATCCTCGCGACACTGAAGCTTCATCACAGAAGCTTGATGCGATGGTATGCTGCTGCTCGGCCATGATCCCCCAACAATACCCACATACTGACATCCTCTAGTTTACCCCCGTGAACCCGCCAAATCGGAAGCGCCCACACCCCTCCAACGCGTCCAGCAACGCGTCCCGACGACCGCCGCCCGCCGCCGACGACGCCGCCCGGGCTACGAAGCGCAGCCGGCCCAGCAACGGCGGCACCTCGTCAAACGCAAGATCTTCCGCGGCCGCGCTGCTCCGGGGGCCAAACCCCAACGTCGCGCAGAACCGCATCGGCGGCCAGGAAGCAGCAGCGTCGACAACGTCGCGGCCGTCGCTCCATGACGTGACGCCCTCGCAGATCCAAAACAAGCCGCCGCCTAGACGGCGCAGCGGCCAGGCAAAGACAGCGGGGAGAAGGACGACGCAGGCAGGAGGCAGGGCGGTAGCTACGCAACGAAGACAGCAGCAGCAGCAGCAGCAGGAGTCATCGCCAGATGAGCAGCCGCTTTCACGACCTCGCAGACAGATAGACGGGACACAAGACGAAGAAGTTGGGGACTCCGAGGCCGAAGACGACATTGATAACGACGACGGACCGCCATCCCCGGAGAAACCCTATCCGCACGTCGCGCCCTTTACGCGGCGCGTGCGCCAATCCACCATTGAAACGAAATGGAGCCCTCTCGGCCGGGGTTCCCTCAAAGCGTTGTCCTCTATCCTGCAGCTCGCCCAGCGGCCCGTCCTCCAACGCCTCACCTCGTCCTCGTCCTCGACCTCCGCATCCGCATCCCGCCGCGCCGCGCCCACCGAAGCCGCGCTCCGGCTCATCACAAAGCGCGTTCTCGACAAGATTCGGGGCGTACCCGCGCGCGGCCTCGCGCCGCTGCCCTTTCCGCCCGCCTCGCTACCGACGCGTACGCAGCGCGGGCGCCCGCGCGGCGGGCGCGCCGAACAGGACGGCGGGCGTGAGACGGAGCTCAACTTTGAGAGCGTGCTCGACGCCAAGCAGACGCTGGAGCGGCAGCTGGATCCCGTGCTGCACGCGGTGGATCTGCTGGGCGCCGAGGCGCGCAGGCTGGAGGAGGAGCTGGAGCAGGACTATGAGAGGCTGAGGCTGCTCGAGGCGGAGGCGAGGACGCGCGCGCGGGAGAATAAAAATTTGTTGAAAAAGGCGCATGTGCTGGCGCCGCAAGGTGGAGGAGGAGGAGGAGGAAGTGGTGGTGGTGGTGAAAATGTGGAGGAAGGCGAGGGGAGCAAGACGTTTGCGAATACAGAGGGCGCGAGTGTGAATCCATTCCAGGTGCGTTTTACACGAGATGATGGGTTCATTGTGGGAATTTTGTGTGTGCTGACATCTACAGAACATGGACGACGACGACGACGAGATGCGGGACATGGTGGCCGCACTCGGGGACCACGTCGATAAGATCCAGGCCAACGCCGCGCAGACGGCAGGCGTCGGCGACCAGATCCAGCGGACGCGGGCGGCGCTGCAGGCGGTGCTGGCCCGGAAGCTGGGCGCGCAGACGTACGAGCATGTTGTGCTCGGGCGCTGAGCAAAACCAACAACCTACGCGTTTTGTCCTTCTCATTACCTTTCTCTTGAGAGAGAATGTGGCCACGATATATATTAATCTTTTTTTCCGGGGTTTGTGGTGGACATTGATGCAGGGTTTTGAATCAGGCCGGCTGATTTCGTTTTCAATTTTCTTATTGTTACGGTTGTTCTCAAGAAACTGCATCGTAAAGGCGTTTTTGTCATGTCATGCTCTCCGTTTGGGAAGAATGGTGAGGGAAATGGTGTAAGTGGGTGGCTTTGAGATGGACAGGTGCACGTTGGTCGACGAGCAATAGCACAGAGATTTGATACCCTTAAAAGATTTACGTGTCTTTCGTTGAATTGAAACCAAGAGCCACGAGTGCATGTTGCCATTCGGAGGCTACTGGTGTGACATGATATCGCCAGGCAACCCTGGGACGGCAACGCCATTCGAGTCTACCCAGCGTTCTGACAAGTGAACTAACATATTTACAACGATCATATTTGTTCACACACTAGTCACGCTGTAACAGGGCTCACATAAACGTAGCGGGAGCTTAATAATGAACAAATTCAATAGTATACTCCGCTATATAACAATGGCATGGGTAGCCCCTCGCTAGACGGCCTTTTCAAGACTTCCGCATATCCAAAATTCAAAATCTAAATATATCGTGCCGGGGCCTCCATAATCGAGACAAATACGTAAGCCGGTAGATTTTTAAAATGCTATCGACACATGAATAGAAAGAAGGGAAAGATGACGAGTAATCAGGATGACTGATACTCGCAGCAATTGCTAGACATGAGCTTAGCGGCGGAGGCGGGCAAAGCCAGAAGGACCGGGGGCACCAGTGGCGGTGATGGAGGTGCTGTTGTTGGCGGGGTAGGGGACAACGGTGACGGTGGCCTCAACGGTAGTGGTACCATCAGTCTCGCAGGGGGTGGCCTCGGCCTCGTCGGGCTTGCTGCCGTTGTCAACGGGCTTGTTGTCACCAGGCTTGTTGTCAACCTTCTTGCTGCCACCAGGGGCAGCGGAAGCCTCGCAAGGAGCAGTCACGGTGACAGCAGGGGCAGTAACAGTGGTCTGGGCAACAGTGACGGTCACGGTGGCGGGAGCAGCTCCAGAGACGCACTTCTCGCCGTTGCCATCGGCACCGCCGTTGCCGTTGGCAGGGCCGGTGGGGGTGGCCTTGGCGCGAGTGATGGTAACGGTCTTAGTCGAGGTCGAGGTGGCAGTGGTGGTGACAGTCGCATCGCTGGGCTTGGGACCGGCAGCAGGAGGGGTGATGGTAGACTTGATGGTGGTAGTGATGACAGTAGGCACAAGAGTCTTGTTGTCGCCGCTGCCCTTGGTCAGGGTAATGGTCTTGGTGGTAACGATGTCGGTGGTCTGGACAGGAACCTGAGTCTGGCTGGGGAGAACAGAGGAGTCGGACTTGTGCTGCGAAATGATCTTCTCAGAGATGGTGCTGGCCTCGGAGACGGGGCAGACAATAGTCGTCAGATCAACAGTCTGGGTGACGGTCTTGATCTCGCGGTCGCTCTCAGGAACATTAGTCATCTCGGGCTTGCCAGCGGGGCAGTTGGTGACGGTGGAGGCACAGCTGGTGATGGTCGAGGTGCGAGTTTCCTTGACAGTCAGGGTGGTGAGAGGACCAACAGGGGTGGGCGAACCTGTGGCTGTGACATTGGCAATCGGGGCAGTCTGGCTGGGGAGAATAGACGAGGCCGACTTGTGCTGCGAAATGATCTTCTCAGAGATGGTGCTGGCCTCGGAGACGGGGCAGACAATGGTCGTCAGATCAACGGTCTGAGTGACAGTCTTGGTCTCGCGGTCGGTCTCAGGAATAGCAGTGATGCCGGGGCCAGCGGGGCAGTTGGTGACGGTGGAAGAACAGCTGATGATGGTCGAGGTACGGGTTTCCTTGACAGTCAGGGTGGTAAGAGGGCCCTGGGAGGAGGGTGCGGCTGTCGTAGTGCCATTGCCGCGAGGGAAGTGCAGGTGTCGGCCAGGGGTGAAGGCGGAGGCGAGAGCGGCGTAGGCGCCGACGAGAGCAAAGGTGGACTTCATTTTGAGTTACTTGGTAGAGAGCGTGTAAGAGACTGGCGAAGGCGTAAAGCTAATGGCCAATTTCGAAAGTCGAATCGAGTCGATGAAATCAGGAGGAAATAGATCAATCGTGGCAAAACCAGCAAGCTCACGGGAATGAAAGAATAAGAATCGGGCGTCGGTAGCGGTGTATCTAAGCTGATATCTTGGTAGTTGAGAGCAAGGGAGATGTGACTGTAGTTGGGACAGATCAACACCAGGTAAGTAGCAATGCCGGAGCGATTGAAGAAAAAGATGAACAAGGAAAAAAGGAATGTAGTGAGCTCTTTGAAGGATGGTAAGAGAGAAAAAGCGAAGGGAGGGAGAAAAGGAGCGAGAAGGGATGGTTATGAGGATGAAGCGGCGCGCGGTGCGTGGCAGGCCTGCAAGACTGCAAGCCTACAAGCCAGTAACTGACTGATATTGGGAAGTCGAAAGCAAGGAGGGCAGGTGGGGTTGAATTGAAGTGGGTCGTGTGAGTGGAGAGGAGGGGGGGTCCAGGCACCGAGCACCCAAGATATCTCGGTGTGTTTGCCACGCCCCTAGCAGCTTGACGCATCGTAAAGAAAGAGCTCAGCGTTATTCTCAGCTAATAAATACGAATACTGAGTACTTAGAATATGTAGTATCTAAAAGGACAAAGTCTGGTCTCAGCAAAGAGGCTGCGATGGTGGCTTTCTTGTCCACCGTCTGTGCCCGAGGCCCACGCTGTGCCAACCCGCTCAGGCTGTACTTCGTATGTACGCTCCCAGTTTTCAGAGGTCAAATGCTGTAATCAACCGCTGTAACCTGCCGTTGTGAGTTAGGTAGCCACCACACCTCTCTGAGTGCTTGGGTTGGTCGGCTTCTCTTCCCCTGTTATCCGACTTCCCTTGTAATATTCGTACACATGTGTTCCCCTTTTTGCTCACTCATCGTTGCTAATTCTCCCCTGCTCGCTTACGACTATCACCAATTCACCATTATTACCGGGTTCCAGCACTGCCACTTCCATACAGATTACTCCTCACACGAATCTTTCGACTCTTCCTTGCTCTGTGGACCTGGCGCAGAATTCGAGACCCCAATCCCAGTTCACAGTTCCCGCTCCGTCTCCAGATCCTGGCTCCAGAGATGGGTTGAAGATAAAAAAAGCTGGTGCAGACAAATTTAGACAATTTTAGACACCTTCAAGCGTCGCACCGCCTCAATCAATAACATAATAATATAAGCGACGCCATTATTCGTATTATGATTTAATAACTCGGGCTATTGCCTCACTTGCTTTGTTCGACCGCTCCCGCAGCAGTCCACTCGCCCACCATACTGGTACCCAAGATTCGCATCTCTGCTGCACCCTGCAATATTAATTCCACGCAAGCACTGCTGTGGCGTCGTTTCGACTAGATATGGATGGGTGGGCGCGGATGCCGACTTGATAAGTCTTGACGAGCAATTTTTTGTCCCTCCCGCTTGTCTTTGCTCAACCTCTTACTGGCTGCAACACCTGAAGCGGCAGCAAAAGCCTCGAGCGCGCCCAATAGCCCAAACTTTAAGGCGCTTGTTGGCAGCCCTTGCACTCCCCTGTTATCGCTCTCTATCCGTACATATTACTCCTTTGTTCAGGCATCCCGCCTGCCCTCACAATCGCTTTCTTGCGCCTGCATTCATAATCAGTATTATGCACGCCCAAGTTATGGCCCGTATACCTCTGCTCCGTTTGCTATCATTGCAGGATGCCTGTCAGCTGTCACGCTGAAGACTGCCAGCTGCCAGGCATCAACATGCCCCGCACAGTTTGCCCTCTGCATCACCACATCTCACCTCACAACTTCTATACTTTTCTATCTCTTTCTCTGCCTTGGCTCTTCTTCGCCATCTCTCGCTCCCTCATCAGGCACGATAATTTGTTTCCGACGCATCTTGTTTCCCTGCTCAAATTCCATCCATCCCAACAATAACTCTTCCACCGCCTCGTCGCCCGCTCAGGGGCTCGCATGCAGGTACCGTCGTAACCTGAGACGAGTCGACAGCCAATCGTTCACCATGGCCGCCGCCATCCCGGGCCGCACAGCGACGGCCTTGCTTGTCTCGGCCTAGCGAGAGGCTCAAGGGACACCTGTTGCACGATCTACGCCACCGCCCCACGCCGCCAACTTGCTCAAAAAGCTCGAGAAACCCCCTTGAGCCCTTGCCCTGGCCCCTTTGTCAGGAACGCCTTTCGTTACCAACCCTTTTCATTCCTCCACGCGCTCGCCTTGGCGCCCCTCCACCAACCACAACTCGTCCTGACTGTCCAACGCGTGCCCTGTGTGCCTGTCACGCTCCAGGCCAAGTGCCACCGCTTCCAAAAACTCTCATAGACAATGCCAACATTGTCCTGCGCGCTGCGTCGGCGCATTCCATTCTCATCTTGACAATGCGATGCGACTCAGATGCGCTACGCGTATATAACTATATGTATATCACTCGCATGCATATACACTGCCATTGACTATTCGAGAACCCGATCCAACGCGATTTTGCTCTTGACACTGACCGGAATCCTACTGTCCGCCATTGGCAGTTCAAGCGCAGCAAAAGTTGACTCCAATTTTGCTGGGATGATGCTTTGCGTTCATTGGTCCGCGACGATTACTACCAGAATAGCTTTAACTTTGGCCAAAGCTGGGGCCGCCAGGAACAAACTCTATTGCAGCTGTGCCTGGCGAGCTTGCCGAAACAATGCCACAGGGCTCTGGGGGAGAAGTTTTGATCCTTTCAACAGATTGCATCTCTGTTGACATCTGATGATACCTCTGATGGTATCTATGATGATATCTCCGATGACATCCGTGATCAAGTCTCTGATTATGTCTCTGATGGCATCTCTGCACCATGCTAGCAGCGCCGCACGGTTGTGCTTGGCCGGCCAGTTGTCAAAGAACAGGCATAAACGTTTCCCCTAACCGCATATTTAGTTGTTTAGAACACACCCCTCGAATAACACCCCCCCTCCATGATTCTTCCCCCGCTGGCATGAAATACGAGGGCCCCTACGATTGGTGAAAAGTAGTACAGATGGTCGATACTGAGCGCTGGCATGCACCTGTCAAGAAGTCGCGTTGTTCGCTGGTCTGGCCCCGGATTGCTGCTTCTGTGATCCGTCCAACTTATTGTCCAACGCTGTCAGGATGGAAATTCTCTTGGCGTAGGATTTTCTTTGCTACGGAATTAATCATTGCCATTGGATGCCAACGACTGCCATCAAGGAGATTGTCTAGGCGCCATGTTGCCGCTGCCAGGTTATTGAAGTTATCTTGCTGGGATGCGGACGCTACCAGCCTGCCACTAACTAACCACGGGAACCTTACTCGCCACCTGCAAATTACACTCAATCGCAATTTGTCGATAGCACATTCATCAAAGGATATGATGGAGCTTCATTTGATCTTTCATCTGTTTCATTACGTCGCTATCATCCCATCCCTGGCTGCGAATTTCCCAAGCCAGCCCCATTTTATGGTACACATACCAGCACATCTGAGGCGCGCCATCGTCAGACGTAAATAGATGCCCACGCCACTGCTGATCCGACTGACATGTTCACATACTCGCCTGCCCTTGTGGGTAGGCTTGTTCGATCTGAGTGACAATCCTCAGCGCTTTCTACCTCATGCAGCGCTGCCAAGGGTTTCTCAGATGATAATGTACTGATAGCTGCTGCCAGCATTGGGCGTGGCCCGCCCGCCAAGTGCAACGCAAAACAAGACGTGCGAAACAATCCCAGCATAAGAGCGACCAAATATTGTTCAGCCATTTATGCGCGCCTGTTGACAGTTCGGCATTGATGGCTGTGCCTGTCTCATCCTTGCTCACATCACTGCATTCAACGTCGAGCATTCATGCAACAGTGCTTCCCGTCTATTTATATTGTCAACCACTGTCTCTAGTTCTTGTTCAGGAAGACACCGCCGACTTGCTGTTGGCTTTACGCGGAGTGGTGCAGCCACGCGACTGACTCGTCCCAGCGCTGGTTTCATGGTCATGTGTTGGTTATTCTTGCAGATCTATGGAGTAGATGCATTCGAAACACCTACTGCATCACTCTGTGCGCTCTACATAGCCTCATTCCATCCCTAGAGTCGAAGAGACGTGTGATACACTGGGCAGCCGAAAAGGCCAATGGGGCTCGCATGAGAAAAGAGTCACTGCAACAAGGCTCGCAGTCATTTGAACTCATAGCTGTGCTAAAGTGGCTGAAACCAAAAAGTAAAGAGCGAAGCTGGTTGCCCGAACGTAAACTGTCCGAAGTATTGTTCCTGAATGTAGCTACTCCGCGGGGGGGTGACGATGGCTTGATTCTGGTGTGAAAGTTTGATCATGCCAGGTATACTAGACTTACATGGTAACACTCATCGACCATCAATCGCGATTCTGTTACTCATCGAACCATCAGTCTCGGGTTCGCAAAGATAGCCCCCCACCGCTTGTTCGAGAATTTGCTGTTCGGCCTCTCCGGCCCAGTCATACTGACATTGCCGGGACTAGACACCAGATTTTACAAGTGCCGTATGAAGATCCTGAACATGTTCATCTCCGGTCCGCCTTGGCCAGAGTATTACTTGCGATACTCCCTGGTAAATCACCAGGTCAGCGCGGCACACACCCTCATTTACTCAATCTCCTCTATTCTCGGCCGTTGCCGTGGTCTCTGCTGCTGGCCCAACAGGTCGCTGTTCACCCGGACTCCCGCAATCCTTGTCAGCCCCTGGCCGGCGGCCTCTGTTCCATGCGGGAGCATGGTCGTTGCCCCCCACGCATCGAGGCTCTCGACCACGTCCTTTGCGTGCTCCCTTACCAGCCCATCACTGTCCGTCGCTGCGACGTACTCGAGCGACCGCCGAATGTCGGCCCTGCTCTCCTCCGTCAGACCAAAACCGAGCGACACAGACTGCTCCCGGGCGGCTGCGAGCGCGCGCACAAAGCTAAGTATGGTGATGACGGCCGCCCGCCGTAGGATGCCCCGGTCGAGCTCCGGCTCCAACGCCAGCACGTGTAGGCACAGGTCGACGGTGGCAGAGGCAAGCGCGGGTCCGACGCCGGCGAGATGGCTCTCGAGGGCGGCGCCGAGGATGGACAGCGCCGACGTACGCATACGTACATCTTCGCTGCCGCGCTTGCTCTCCCAGCCCTGAACGATTTGCGCTAGGATGTCATTGTTGGCCTTTTCCTCCTCGGTGGCTTCTTCGTCCTCGTCTTCCATGTCCTCGTCCTCGTCCTCGTCCACGGCGTCCCGTCCCAACCGCTTCTTCTTCTCGTCCTTGAGCTTGCGCATGCGCTCCTCGCGGGCCTGCCGCGCGAGCGTCTTGGGCCGGTGACCGCGCCGGCCCGCAATGGACAGCAGCGTCTCGGCCGTTTGCTGCGCGACGTCGCCGGTGAACATCTGGCCGAGCCGCTCAATGACCTGCACGAGGGCCTCGCCGAAGCGCAGACGCGTGTCCGTCGTCGCCTTTTCTTGCGCGTCCAGATAGTGATCCAGAATCTCCCGCATCGTCGTCCGCGGGTGCTTATTGGCGAGCTGCGTAAACAGCTTGACGACCTGCAGGTTGATGTAGTCTTCGTTTTCTGCTAAAAGATTGGACAGCAGCACGGCGACTGCGGTAATGTCAAGGATTGGACTTTCAGCCAAGACGAGACTTGATAATAGCTTGAGGCCCTCGGCGACAATGGGCGGCGGGTTCTCCTTGTCGCCGGTAATGTAGCTCATGGCGAGGTTGTATGTCTTGCGGTCCTCGACCTTTCTGGCAGTGGACGGCCCCTTGCCCTTGTCGTCTGGGTCATCCAGTTCGTCGCGATACCGGAGAAGCATGCCCAAGTTTCGTGCTGTTCCAGAAACATCTGGTCTATCTTCTAGCGCCAGCCGTTCCAACGATTGCTCGACGACTTGCAGTTCCCGCGGCTTGATATCGGACTTTTGGAACGTCGGTGCTGTGACTGCCAAATTGACCAGGCTCAGCACCACATTGACGACTTCATCGCCTAGTGGTGATTTTGCGTCTGCTTCCAAAACCTGTGTGATAAGCTCAAAGAGCTGGTCAAAATGGCTGATGAGCTTGTCTGGCGCCTTCTCCATCAGCTGCTGCAGAACGGAGACCTCCATGAGATCTTCCACGGGGCTGTCGGACTCGGTCTCGACAGGAGAGAGCAAGCTGATGCTCCCACCACTCTGCTGTTTTTCTGCAGTTTCCACCCATCGCCGTAGTAGTGACAGGAATATGGAAGATGTGTCTTCTGCCGAGCAGGCATCTGAGATGTATTCTGCCAAAGTGGTTGCGCGGTATTCGATATCCATCCAGTCGAGTTCTGGTGGCTGCGAAGCAGCTGGTGGTGGAAGCGTTGTAATTTCCACCGCGCCGGTGGCAGTTGTCGTATAGCGCCATGATGTTGTTGTTGTCGATTGTGGTGGCCTTGGTGTTGGAACGGAGCCCTTGCAAGTGAGGTTCGCAATGAGGGGCTTTACACTATCGAGATTCCCGAATAGCTGTAGATATGTCCGTAATAGCCTCTTTGCAGGAGTATATATTGATTTTTGCACCGCCTCACCAGGGCTGTTCCACGAAGCAAGAGCCCATATCTGCAGAATCACACGGCCGAGTATTCTCTTGCATAGACCCGGCGATGGATTCGACAGGACCAAAACCTCTAGGCGTTGAATGGCCTGTTGCAGCACATCTGTTTTGACCAGGACTCCGGGCTTGGAGAGATCAATGACTTTGCTCTCCTCCTCCTCCTTTTGGACGGAGCTCTCCTGCCTAAGCGACGGATTGACAGACTCCAGAAGCGGCTGCACAAACACGTTCCACCCCGGTGCGCCTGGCGCGCCGATGACCCTTTTGCCGAGGATCCCGAACCCGACAACCTGCGCCGCCGTACGCGCGAGATCTGGCCCGGCCGCGCTATCCATCAGCGCAAAGACCTGACCTGAAATCCCCGCAAACCACGCCTCGGCCGTCATGCCGGCCGGTACGGACGAGAGAAGCTTGGTAGCGACGGCGACGGCCTCGTGCGTGATGCTGGCACCCTGCTTCTGCGGCTGCGCTTCCTGGCCCCCCGCCGCCGAGCCGGACGGATCCGCGCGGCCGACGTTGCTCGGATGCACGGAGAAGACGAGCTCCAGCGTGCCGCGGACGCCGTCGGGGCGCAGCGGGAGTAGCATCAGGGTCTGCAGGAGCGGTTGGCGAAGCCATGGCGGGACCACGTCGGGCTTGATGAGGGCGTTGAGGGCGTGAAGAAGTGTCCAGGTGTCGACTCTGCGGGTGGAACAAAAACATATGAGACTCGATTCAGGATATAGGCTACTGCTGGAGCATACGTGACATACTTTTCTATGAGTTCATCGTACTTCTGACGTCCAGCGTCTCGAGTGACCTCATCGCTGGCGGGGTTGAAGGCTTTTTTGCCTACATCTATGATCTCTTGTAACAGGTTTGGCTTTTGCTCTTGCGTGCTGGGAGGGTAAGCCATGGAGCAATGAAGCGAATTTAGATGATTTCAGAATGTGTAGAGTGATTAGAAAGACATGTTCACAGCCAATTTTGGAGGAGGCGATTTCTAATGCGACAAACAGCTCCAGATCTCCATGAGTCAGCCACAGTGTTGAAGTGTGGCTAGTGACCTAGCTGTGGCGCGAGCTCGGCCGGACTAATACTCGCGACTGAGGAAGACGCAAATTGCCTGCTGGACTTGAGGTTGATATTCATCTTGAGTCAATCGTCAATATTCGATTGATTAAGTATGCTCATCTTCCCCATAGTTTCGCGCAAATTTGCAAACGCTGCGCGGTGACACTGTAACAGTGAATCAATGACCAGGATGCGCATGGCCCGTGCGCCCAGCTCTACGTATCGCGTCTCCCAGGACGCGTCTCAATCTCTACCACTTCACCTTCTTCAACGACGAGCAATGTAGCTGAAGCCCGCGTCCGCAACTCGAGGTCTAGCTTCCGCCCACCAATCCTCTCATTACTCACCATTCATCTTCCACCGCGCTGATGCTGCTAATGCTTCGACTGGTTCGCTGGGCGAGATTTCCCTCGCCCGGCACCAAGCTACCCAAAGCGTGCGCCTTCGTCTGCCCTACAGTTTGTCGGCTCGCATTTTCCGCAAGGAATGTCTACTGCAGACCCCTCCATGGCGGCCCGGATGCCCGCGCGAGCCGCTCCCCGAGCCTGCATCAGGACCTCGCTGCGAGCCCGCTGTTGGATGTCGCCGCGGGTCCAACGCACCCAATGCTAGGGGTGCCCGGCCGACGCAGAGGGAATGCGGGTCGGAACTTTAACCCTTGATGATTCTTCTGGTGACAAGTCTTGTGTCTTTGTCGTCGGCGGCCTTTTACGTTGCGCGAGGGTTCTCGGACGCCTCTTGCCCGCTGAAAAGTTGGATTGGCTGATGATTCGGACTCTTGTCCTGACAGAATGGCTCTTGCTGACGTCCCGGTTGCTGTTTCTTCTTATTCCCATCCGAAGAAGCAGACCAGGGAGAAGATGCCATGAGCCGTGCTGGTAAGAGTCTCTGGTCTGAGACCGCTCGTCGGCTCTTCTCCGCCGGAACCAGTGCTGTGGTTTGACAGCACGGCCGATCGAGTGCTGCGGTCTGGAAAATCTGGGTGCCGCTTCGGATTTGATAACGAAGATAAGAGAGGGCTTTGAGTTGAGCTTGAATTCGGCCACAAACAGAGACGGCGTTTCACCGCGTTTATCCAGCTTCTCCTTGCCGGAAGTCGTGTCAACATCATGTTTGGCACGGCTGCGAGAGACTGCCCGGATCACAAGCAGAAACGCTGCTCGTCCCTCACTGCCTATTCATGACGCTCTCGGATCTTGAACCCTCAGTCTCTCAGCTGCCGAAAACGCCTCGGAACTACGGAATGCCCCTCGAGCCACTTGTTCGCTCCGGTGATCTCGTGGTAAATTTGAAGGTCCAGCCAGGCACATTAGCTTCTCCGCGTCAGCCCCGTCCGACGTGGCAGAAGGCGCCAGTCCACCGCTGATTGCCCCGCGGCATCAGTATATTCCTCTTCTTCGGGCACATTCCCGAGAAGAGATGAAAGCGCGTTTTTTTGTGGATGTCTTTTGTGCGTGCGGCAGTGCTTCCTTTTCCAACTTGCCTGGCAAGTTTTGATGGGAACGAATCAAAAACTAGTCCTTGCGGGCAGTGCACTACATACAGAACCAGTCGACATTAGCTAGCTCATCATGGCTTGGAAGCGGTAATGGTTGGGCCGGGTTTTGGTGGTGGACTTGGCTGATGACAGCAGCGAATCGATATGGTTTGGGCATTGGGCGGTCTGAGTGATGTTACATCTACTTGGGCTCAATCGCGCATCCGGGGCCGAACCAAGAAGCAGTGTCGGGACCCATCTCGTGTTGGAGTCAAAGTTTCGTGCTTGTCTGGTACTGTGGGCTGGCGGAGCTGGTTGCGCGCTTGAGATGTGCTCTGCGGCGCTGTCGTGTTGACTATTTGCCCTGAAAGGACAGGCCTCGGGATATGGGTAGTCCTGGTTGTCTCGGCCGTCTGAAATGTCGGACGGGGCAACCCCCCGCATTGGAGGGGATAAGTTCAACCTCACCTGTCTACGTTGCGATACGTGCTAACATGAGAATAGGGAAACCCCACATTCAAATCGGACATGCCAAATTGCCAACTTTTCGAAGCCGCCGCGACTAGACGACGTAGTATCCGTTTTGACTGCCGAGTTATGAGCCTAATCAAGGACCAGGTCCGATTGTCCCCGTTTCTCCGCCGCACAGACGATCGATGTTAGTTGAAAGAGGCCACATTTTAATCCCTAGACATATAAGGCTCCCCTCAACTTATCTGCCGAAGCTCTGAGGAAATGGGACCTTTCTCCATGCCGTGCGGTGAAAATCTCAACTCCTGCCCAACGACCCGTAACCGCATTACCACTCAACCACCCGATAATAAACATCGGTCGCGTCACAGAGACATGCAAGCCAATGGGTCGCATGGCACCACTGTGAGTCGTGACGACTTTGGCTTAACCCGAAGGCCACGGTGCCGTAGCCTATCAATTCGCACAATACAAGCCCAACGGCTTGATTTGCCAAGTCAACTCGAGAAAACGGCTCGGCGGGCGTTGCTCGACAAAGAGAGGTCATACATGTTAGCGTGTGGACACCAGCGGAACTGGTTGATGGTCGTGCCGTATCAACGCAAAACCAACTAGCGAAGCCAATGGCGCGCCGGGACGTGCCGGCCGGCCTGTCGTAGTGCCGCCACCTGTTTATGCCACGCTAAAGGAAGAAGGCTTCAAATTTGCCCCAAGTCCATACAGATCAAAGCGACAGGAGACCAACACTTAGACCGCCACAAAGGCCGAGGTTGTTCCGTCTTTCACCGACCGTCATTCCATAATCCCAGCGAGGGGCGGGCCCAAGCTCGACTCAGTCTCATGCATCGAGATATGCGTCGGTCCTCGCCTGTTGATTAGGCTACAATGAGCATGGAGAAGACGCGTGGAGCCTAGGTCGAATGGGTATCAATATGTCAGGAAGCTGCCACATCCGAGTAGAAAACGTAACCAGTCGTACATGAGCTCTTTACCGACGTTAGCTATGTTGTAAGTGGCGCATCCGCGCTCTCTTTCCTCGTACGGCTTCTCGTCTGCACCGAGCTCCTGGTACCAAGTATGAAGGAGTACAAGTGATTCAATAATTCAAGAATGTGATGAGATATGTCACCTGCAAAATGGACAAACTGGGAGGAGCAGACTCCCTGGTTCGCATGCCATGCAAGCGCGGTAGTGTAACTGTGATTCTGCAGTCTTGAGACCGCGGATAAAGGTGGTTTGCTCCGCGCCACTTCGGTCTCGGTGCAGTAAGCAGCCTGCATGCACTTTGCTGCGGCAAAAAGCAACGTAGCAGGCAGCAGATGTGAAGAGACGAAAGGGCCCTGCTAATTGTTGAAGGATTATATGAAAAATCATGTCGCGAGGAGCGTGTATTCTGGTCTCGGCCAGTCTTGTTGGGTTACACGACATATCGTGGTCGAAGCTGAGACAGCAAAGCTTTGATTTGTGATGAGATTGAAAACTAAACAGATGACGGATCAAATGCTGATTAAAATGGGGTCGAAAAGAGTAATTCGTATAGTCCAAGTGCCTTATGTTTTGAATAGCTATTTAGTATAGTAAGGAACAAAATGCAAAACAACCGCACTTGTAGCGACATTAACTATGGTGAAAGAAATCCCATAATTGAAGCTATGCAAGGAAACCCAAGTCGAGATTTCTTATTAACAAATAAAAGAACAAAAAGAAACGCCAAACTTTTTTTATATATCTTTCCTTTTCAATCGTCATAGTCGTGTCAATATTACCCTCTGGCACCAAGTCCCGCAAAGCCCAAGCTGTGGCCGCCACTCGTCAAAAGGCGCTGGCCACAAGCGCAACTCCTCTGGGCATCATTGTCGTGACAGGTATGGCGGGAGGAGGATGATTCATCGTCTGGGACCGGACGACTAAGGTCTCCTCGCCCTGCTCCGACACGGCGACCTCCATGTGGGCGTAGTGCAAGATGCCGTTGCGGATATGCGGCGCCATGACATCTCTAGATGCCGTTCTGGCCGCTGCTGGCAACGACTCCTCTTCGCGACCCTTGGCCTAGAGAGATGCAAACACGGTCAGCGTGGCCCGGAGAGCTGACGGCGGAGAGAGGGAAAGTGAAAAAGACACTTACAAGGCATGTTGCGCAGGTCTCGTTGTAAAGAAATACCCAACTGGTGCAGTCGGGTTGGAGATAGTATCTGCATTGATACTTGTAGAAACCACCGCTGGGCGCACTCATCTTACAGTTTGATTAAGCTAGGTAGGGAAAGGATGGTGGTAGGGTTTCGGGAGAGAACGGTTCGCCGTTGTGTGAGCGTATTAGTAGACGAGAAAGTGGCTGATAGACTTGATCTTGTCTAACTTCTTGGTATGGCGATTAAAGAATATCTAGCGCGGCTGTAACCCTGTTTGTGTTTATATATAGAAGTGGCCGACGGGAGAGAAGAGAGAGCAAAGGCCTCGCTCCTCCGCCGGAAACCTTTATATATGTATCGGAAAGACTGAGAGAGGAAGAGAGCGGTGGGGAAGAGCTTGGGCTTCTCGGAAGATGGAAAGACAAGAGCCGGCGCGTATCAAGGATGTGTGGTCTTTTGCTGCTGTACGAGGCGGAAGAGCGAGCGAGCGGTGATTGGAGTTGTCTCTGTCCAGGCGTCGAGTAGAGTGGGATAAGAGAGAGAGAGAAAAAGAGAGCCACGACAGCACTGCCATTCGCCGCAGGGCGTTTAATGGAAACGAAAGAGAACAAATCTCTCTACTCCGTACACACAAGTATCGACAGGGGATGGGTTCGCCAAGGCAAGCCAGAAGGTCTCCATTTGCTTCTGTCCATGCGTCTGCAGGGAAGACAGGTGTCGAGGGACAATGAATTGACTTGACTTGACTTGCGCAAGTTTTCTATTTTTTTTTTTTTTTTCATTCGTTTAATATCGTGGTCATTAATTATTAATTTTCTGAGTAAAGGGAAAAAGACAGATTGTTGAGTGTGCGGCTCCAGTTTCATGGGGGGTATTGGCCTTTGCATGAGAGCAGGCATATTCGTATTCCCCCCCTGGTCATCGGCTTGTCATTTCAACCACACCACCAACAACAGCAACAGCAACAGCAACAGCAACACTGACCACCCACCTTTTCTTCTCGAGGATTGGACAAGGGTCAGGGGGGTTTGTGAAAGGGAGGGAATGACTTTCTTTTATTTGATTGTTATTTCCCTTTTATCCGTAATATTACAGAGCATGCAGCGTGTCCTCAAGTTGCTGCCCAGAGGAGGACCCGGCCCCCATCTGATTAAAAGAAAGATTCATGCACCACCACGACATGACATGTACGAATGTGTACTTGTACATGTATATCTACGCATTTCAAGCGCTGCTGGTCGGTCTAAACAGCCGTCTACTCTTCTTGTTCCCCCGCGAGTTTGAAGAACAATTTGAGGGGACGGAATCGAAAGATGTCAGAAAGTTGTCGTCGAGTCAAGAAAAGGGGGTTCCATTGGGAATCGGTGAATTGTTTATATTGCTCATCCATCTCACTGCTACCGCATATGTGTGTGTGTGTGTGTGTGTTGTCCCCGGGGCGGAAGCCGAGCGGTAACTGATAATACAAAGTAACTGTTTAGCGCGCAACATGTTTATATTTATATTTATTTCTAATTTCTCTTTTTCTAATTCCGCGCAGCGCACCTGCGGGTCGAGCCTATTACCTGGGGCCGGTAATTGACAGGAAACGGAGAAACCAGGCAGAAGAAGAGAAGAAGAGAAGAAGACAAAGCCTCTTGGTTTTGTTTTCCTTTGATGCAGGCTGATGGAGCATAAATGCATTATATTACAAGTCCCTTGTTTCCTCTGTATCCCTACACGCCTGAACATCTGCCGTTGCCGTCATCAAAACCTGAAAAGGCGAGATTTCTTTTAGAGTTTACAACCACGTAATCAAATCACTCTCTGTCCGTGGGCCAGGCCCAAGGTCGGGCAGCCATCCAATGCACCCACAACCGGAATGGACTCGGCAGCGCCGCGTGTTTCTCACGAGTCGCCAGAGAGTGAGAGAGACCCTTTTGTTCTTTATTTTTTGGAGCAACCTTGACGGCCTTGTGGAGTCTTCTTGGCATCCGGGCAGCGCCATCATCCCAACACACACACACACACACGCCTCTCTTAAACTCCATTGGGATAAACAGAGGAATCCTTCTCGTTCTTCAAATCCAACGGTCGACCCGCCCGTTAGCCCAGCCCAAGTTGGGGTAGGTTTCGAAAAAGAGACAGTTGACGATGTCTCAAACAGGAAGCTGGCCAAGCCGCCACCACCACCACCCCAGTTCTACCCCTTGCTCTAGAACGAAATGTGACGCCGATTTTCTTCGTCCGTGCTTCTTTCGTTGGGAGCGTTGACCTCGGGAATGGCGTCGCGCGCCGAACGGCTCCTAGCTTCTTTCTGGCGCGTTATATCCGCGCCCCCGGCCTTGTTAACCTTTACTACCCTTATAACGCCCGATTCCACCACAATTTTTGTTTCGAAAACACGACAATACGGACTTGCGGTCAAAAAGGTTTCCTCGATCCTATGCGGAAAAACACCCCATGGCAAACAAGTATCGATATTGAAGAACGCTAAAAAAATGACCTGTTTACTCTGCTGATTCATTTATTCTTTCCTTCCCTCTTCTCGCCTCGGAGCATCAGGTCCGTGGCTACCATTACAAGCATGACGGGTGCTGGCTGCATCGGGCACGCCACATGGCAAATGATCAATATGGAAAAAGAAAAATGCGCAAAGAAGCATTTGTATTATAAAAGTACAGCATGGCTTAATTGAACAGATTGGCGCGGAAGCTTTACCCCGGTCCTTTAGCAGCCACAGTAGATGACGAGCCTGCATGACGACCATTTCCGCCATACCTAACCCTGTGCGATGCAAGCAGCAAGCACAAACGCCCTGTCCGCCACCACCTCTGCCAACCACTTTCGAGAAGCATGTGTTCACACCAACACACACACACACACACACACACACACACACCATCTGTACGGATGTAAGCGTGAGGACGAAGTGAAGATGAAGCTTGCCAGGCCAGGGCACCCACCCATTCATTCTCAGTGTTGCATTCCGCGTTACGCTGCGGCGCGACCCCAATACTTTGTATCCGGGCATCGGCGGCCGACTGCCGGTGTTTTTCTTGTTCTTTTTTTTCCGACTCGGATGCTTCATCCGAGCAAGCTCTCTGCGTTGTTCTTCATTTCCTTGTTTCCCATTTATGCGCGTATTAATTAAGCAGGGTTCTTCTATCTGCAGCAGCCCCGGCTGCAGGCCATCCAACAAGGTAACTCTACCGGGTGCACCGGCTCGGAGACAAAAAGAAATTCATGTTCCCTGCATGACAGGCCCAACGAGGCATCACCTTTATTAATTAATAATGATAGAAATCGAATCTCGACAAGATGCCCTCGTTAACAGGTAACTATATTTCAGAGCACCTAAGCATATTTTAACAGTTTCATAAAAACTAGCAACGTATCCATCCCCCACCGGGTCTATTGTCCGACATTCTCACCGCCCAACCGATATACCCTGGCATTATCATAGCGAAAACACGACAACAGCACGTCTCCCGACTGATGGACCCAATTTGATGCCAAGATGGCCGGGATTCACGCGCCGGCTTACCGGATGCCCTCGGGGCGTCTTCCGTGCGGTGGCTACTGGTCGTCGCGGACGAACTCCCCCCTCGCCCCCCACGCAAGCCCTTCTATGCAGAGGTTTCACTTGACTTGAACTCCTGGCATCCCTTTATTGTGACTGCAGCCACGAAAATAAAGGTAGTAAAAAAAACGACTGGACATCATCACCGCTGCCGCCGAATCCCTGAAGAGCTGATCGAAAAGTCGACTCAGCACACAAGAGGCTGAGTACGCGTCTTGGCATACATAATGTACCTCGATTGTAATGGGTGACGGACGCCTTGCAGGCCTGGCCGCCTCTATACTCTAACTGAATATTCTTGATGTAAGCAAAGAAAAAAAAGGACTTGTGTGACCCCCAAAAGTGTAAAACAGAGAAATGACGTCCCGGGTGCGCTCTTGCGAATCTTGCTCCAATAGCGCCGCTCCTCAACCACACACACACACACTCGTACACCCTCTTCGAGACACCGAGACCCCAACCGACATCGAGTGCATTATGCAGTGCGCACGATCCTGCACTCTCGGATGTAAAACAGAACCATTGGGCCTGTTGGGGGGGGGCCAGTGATTGCAGCAACCCAGCCAACTCGGGTTTCGCGGGCATAGCGCGGCGCGTCAGCGTGCGTGCACATTGACCATGAACTGCATCACTTGTCGGCCTTCATCGCCGCCTTTCTACGCTTCTTCTCCGCGGCCCTGATCAGAGCCCGTTTGATGTCGGGCTGATCCATGTTCTTGGGGTCATAGTACGCCGGGGCAATATCCTGTAAAGTTGTTTTGTTAGCAAACCATGCCCTGGGCACCGCAGCAGGAAACGAGAGAGGGTACAGAAGGAAATACGCAACAAAAGCATGCAACAAGTAAATATAAGCAGCCAAACTTACCAATAACCACTCCGGGCGGATACCCGTGCAGGTGCGGATATATTGCTTCGACGTCAGGACAAACTCGTGGTACACAACCCAATCAAACTCGGTCCGCAGCACCGTCGACGGGTGGATCAGTACGGCCTGGTCATCCTTAACGGTCCTGTACACCTTGCCTGAGCTCTCCTTCATACCGACTTGCATGAAGAAGCCCGACAGCAGGGACCGGCGAATGTTGGTGTAGTAGTTCTTGTCCTCAAACGGCGTGGAGACAAGCTCCAGGCCCTGTACCTCCATGATGCGCTTGAGCTGGGCGCGCACGCTGTCGGCGCTGCTGAGGTGCCGGTGCGAGAGAAAGTGTTCGTGGCACCACTGCTTCACCGAGTTCGGGTCCGACGCCATCTGGCCCTTGAAGGCGTGGTACACGTTGAGCATGGTCAAGTGGTCGCCGTCGGGGTGGCTAAAGTGCGACTTCATCTCGTCGGCGCGCTTGCGGTTGTTGGCCGGGCGCACAAACACTTGCGGCACCGACAGCAGCGACGTCAAGCTGAGAATCTCGTTGGAGCAGTAGAATTCGGGCGACGAGATTAGCATCACGGCGAGCGCCGGGTCTAGCGGAAATTCAGACGCCAGAGAGCCCAGCGTCGTCAGCTCGCCGTCGTCGTCCAGGCATGCCAGGTAGTTGAGCTCCTCGAGGGCGCGCATCATCGTCTCCGGAGCCGGAGGGTCCATCAGGTCAAAGTGCACCAGGTCCTCCACGCCCAGCTTCTTGAGCTCCAGCACCGTGTTGGCTAAGTTGGAACGCAGAATCTCGGGGTACGTCTGCTCGATGAGCTCCTTCTTGAACGCCTTTTCCGTGTACAACCGGAAGCATTTACCGGGTTTGGTACGACCAGCACGACCAGCGCGCTGCTGGGCAGACGCCTTTGAAATGGGCGATACGAGTAGCGATTCGACACGGATGCGTGGGTTGTAAATCTTTTGCTTGCTGAAGCCAGGGTCCACCACGTAGACGATGCCGTCAATCGTCAACGAGGTTTCGGCAATGTTGGTCGAGATGATGACCTTGCGGCCGGGGCGACCGCCCTTGCGCAGCGGCGGTGGAGGCTTGTCGAAGATCTTTTGCTGCTGGTGTGGCGGGAGGGTACCGTAGAGCGGATAGACGGCGAGCGGACCGGCGTCGACTTCTCGTATCAATTCCTCGGCCTCGAGGGCAATCTTGCGACACGAATCTTCGATTTCGTCCTCGCCCGTGAGGAACAGTAGAATGTCGCCCTCGGGCTCCGAGGCGTGGATCTGCAGGACGGTGCGGATGGCCGCTTCGACGTAATCCTTTTCGGGCTCGGGCGTATAGAAAATTTCGACGGGGTGCGTGCGACCGGGAACAGCGAGCAGCGGCGCGTCGTTGAAGTAGCGCTGAAACTTTTGCGCATCTAGCGTGGCCGACATGACAATGATCTTGAGGTCAGGACGGCGCCCCGCGATTTGCTTAAGCAGCGCCATGAGGATATCGGTGGCGAGCGTCCTCTCGTGCGCTTCGTCGAGAATAATGCAGCTGTAGCGCGACATGTCGTGGTCATGCATGGCCTCGCGCAGCAGCATACCGTCCGTCATGTACTTGAGCAACGTCTTGGGGCCCGACATGTCGTCGAAGCGGACATTGTAACCGACTTCCTCGCCCAGAGTCACGTCCATCTCGTCGGCGACACGCTGGGCGACCGAGGTGGCGGCGACTCGTCGGGGTTGCGTACAGGCAATCAGCTTGCGGTTGAGCTGGGGAAGCTCATCGTAGACGACGTATTGTGGAATCTGAGTAGTTTTGCCGGAACCAGTCTCACCAACGAAGACGAGGATCTGGGACTCGTGGTACTTGTCGAGGAAATCTTGCCTGCAGGGCACCCTGTTAGTATGTAACGGAGAGCGCAGAAACAGAAAAGAATATACCTTTGCTTGTGGACGGGCAGGTCTCGGCGACCTTGCAGAATCTGGAAATACTTTTGCGAATGCGGGCGCCCGGTGAAGGGATTCGAGTCCAGGTCCTCGGCCTTGGCGGCTTGCTCCGCCGTTGTGGCGCGACGCTTCATGCCTGCCAGAGGCGAGTGCGCGGGCATCTCGTCGGCGCCATTTTCGTAGTCGTCGCCGTCATCGCCGTTCTCGTACATGTGCGCCAGGTACGGGTTCTCTTTATCATCCCTCTTCATCTTCTTCCTGGAAGACCCGTCGATATCGGCGCTGCTTCGCTTGTCGCCGGTGTTATCGGGCATGTTTCCACCTTGCCAATTTTGCAAACGAGTCGGCAGATTTCAAAGGGCAATTGGAAGGGATATAGTCGTCAGCGGCGCTGTGGCGTGGTCGGGTTGTTGACTTTGAAATTTTCGAGCGAGAGATCTGGAAAATGTTTATCGATAAGCAGGCAACAGTGTTGATGGGGCGACTGTTCGCACTGTATCGCGAGCTATCGGGGCAAGGCGCAAAAGCTGTAGAACGGAAGCTAATAATCTGCTGTCCAAATAAATTCAGTCTCGATAAAATTAAGTAAAAACCCCCGCTTCCAACAAAGCAGATTGTTCTCCAGGGGCCGCTAGCTGGCCTGTGCTCGTGTATCGAGTCTCACAACAAAACGCCGTTGGGCAGCCCAGCTCGCCAGTCGCACACTGTGCGAGGCCCCGTTTCATCCCACCTTGGGTCGCCATGACTGAAAATGTAGCCAGGCGGAACGGAGCATCTCGGCTTTCAGAACGACTTCACCAGCACCCTATTGCTCTTGCCAGTGGCCCGGCTGTCTATTTGCCAGCTCCGGTGTCGAAGTCTGAAGAGTTTGTCTGGTCGTGGTTCTGATTGAAAGGCTGCGGGAGATTACTGCCTCCGCACGTGCAGCGCAACTGGCGAGAGCTCTATTTGCAACGCCACGATGGCTACAACGGACTATGATCGCCCGTACTTTACCTTTGGGTACTATGATAGTACCAGAGGTGCGCCGCTGAGCGACCTTCAGTATGGGTATCTTTTGAACGAGGGAGTGAGTTCACTCTTACACGATCTTGATGAGCACTACTAATACTGAGCAGTTCAACTTTGCAGTTGCACCCATCACCAACGAGAATTTCAGGAAACGAGTTTTCAAGCTCGTTCAAGATCACCTTGGACTGTTAGCCAAGTCCAGTTCCGAGGGTACTACTATCGCCACGGCTCCTCAGGCCGATCCTATCATCCCTCCGCTGACCCCAGACGACACTGGCTTGTTTCCCTCGCAAGCTGTCAATACCTTCACTGGCTGCATTAGCCCGTGGATCGATCTAGCATCACCAAATCCAATCATTGCAAGTGTTTCGCGACAGGTCCTGAATCTCGAAATCAACTATGCGAGCTTCTGCGGACTTCGGATCGTTATGATCCCCCCGCCTGAGCGCGATGGATCGCGAGGTACAGGAAACTCTGGCCTGGCGCAGTACGCTCGTGCCGTGCAGGAAGCTCTTACCATTGGCGCCAATATGAGCTTTGCTGTGCAAATGCCCATGTACCGTGAGCCAGGCATTGACGGCGGCGTTGAAACGTTGTCCAGTCTCAACCCTGTGTCGAAGACCCCGCCAGTCTCGAAAGAGATTGATCTTTTCACTGCGTGGGACTCTTGGCACAATGTGAGAAGTGTCTGCAATTACAACTTGAGACTTTTCCTAGGTAAGGGAGCCTACTGTCTAGTTAGGCCGTCTTTCGACTAACAAGCTTTAGCCCTGAAGATTCCGAAAGTGATGCCTGAACAGGCACTGCAGGACCGCTGGTTCTCAGAACCTCTAATGTATCTCACGTTTACACCCGAAATCTTTCAGACAAATGCTACTGGCCACCCATCGCTTTCCAAACATCACCGAGCCATGATATATGCTTACATGAAGCTCAAGAGTACTCCTGGACTCCTAATGTGGAATACGGGACCCCGCGTTTCTCATATCAAAGGCAATGCGCAAAGCGTCATCTTTGGAGGTGGCTTTCCACCGCTCTCGGGCGCAGATGGTGAGAATGAGCCTGCGTCCGAAGAAAATGACAAGCCGTCCCCGTACATTGAGTATATGCGATGGCTAGAATCGGGACAGCCACCGCTCACGATCTTCGAGTCGTCAATGCTTACAAGCTTTCAGGATTGGCTGCAATCGCCACTGCAGCCGCTATCGGATAATCTTGAGTCTGCGACATACGAGGTGTTTGAGGGCGACCCCGTCAAGTATAATCAGTATGAGGCTGCTACTATGGAGGCCCTAATTGAGTGGAAGAAGCTCAAGAAGCCGACCTCAAAGGAGGGCGTTGTTGTCATTGCCGTGGCGGGCTCAGGCCGCGGACCACTCGTTACTCGAGCACTCAAGGCTGCCGAATACGCCAATGTGGAAGTGGAGATTTGGGCTGTTGAAAAGAACCCCAATGCTTACGTTTATCTGCTGCGTCAAAACCAGAATGTCTGGGACGGGCGTGTCAAGGTCGTCAAGACAGACATGAGACACTGGAAAGGCCCTGTTATTTCCGAGTCTGCCAATGGCACCCTCTATGGCAAGGTGGATATTCTGATTTCGGAGCTTTTGGGCTCGTTTGGCGACAACGAGCTTTCTCCGGAATGCCTGGACGGCATCCAGCATGTCATGGCACCCCAAGGCATTTCTATACCGAGCTCTTACACGGCACACTTTACGCCAATTGCTTCGCCCAAGCTGCATGCGGATATTCTAGCGCGCTCTGCGACCGACTCCAATGCATTTTCAACGCCGTGGGTCGTGCACCTGTTCTCACTCGACTACAATGCGCAGCGAGTGCCGGACCATCCGCGCATCCAGGAGGCCTGGGAGTTT
The DNA here is from genome assembly GCA_024472245.1 of Beauveria sp. NWAFU-1. Lineage (NCBI taxonomy): Eukaryota > Fungi > Ascomycota > Sordariomycetes > Hypocreales > Cordycipitaceae > Beauveria > Beauveria sp. NWAFU-1. The sequence goes on from JANBXD010000007.1 coordinate 1,128,006, forward strand.
TCTCACCCGATTCTCGAGTCTACACTGCAGGGAGTCGAAGCGCGGCGCTCTGGTGGCGTTGTCGGTGGTGGCGGCGGCAGCATGGCTGGTGCGGCTGGTGCCAACGACCACAACTCACGCTTCTGCCATCTCACGTTTGTTTGCCGCACCCGCGGTGTCACTCACGGCTTGGCAGGCTACTTTGAGTCTACCTTGTATGAATCGCAAGTCGAGGTAACAAGGGGCGAAAAGGTCGAAATCAGTACGCACCCGGAACGCATCGATGAGAAGAGCAAAGACATGATCTCATGGTTTCCCATCTTTTTTCCCCTCAACGTAAGTGGTACTTGGTAGATGGCTATTTGCCGACACGTTTGGAGCTAATGATTGTTTTGATAGCAACCTCTTTACTTCCCAGCGGATACTGAACTAGAGATTAGCATGTGGCGGCAGACGGATGATACACGAGTGTGGTACGAGTGGCTCGTGGAAGCGTGGAGCTGGGTTGGAGAGAATACCCGAGTCAAGGTTGGATCGTCGGAGCTTTGCAGCAGTCGCAAAATGGCGTGCCTCATGTAGATCGGAGCTAGCTGGAGTGCAGGATTGACTATTGGTAGCGAAGGCAATGTTGGAAAGAATGCTACTAAAGCACGGCTGGGAGCTGACAGTGCCTGGATCGACTTGAGGAGCGAGCTTGAAAAACACAAAGACGCAAAGACAGCAGAGGAGACTATTGATATTGTTGGCGAGAACTATATTCTTCAATCAGCAACCTGAGTGGCCTCTGCAGGAGGAAAATCGCCACCTTCGTGGTACTCTGTTAACCTAGTTAGATGGTACATGCTTGTTAGCCAGTGTGGAGGCTTACAAGGGCTGCCAGAGACAGGTGCCATAAACATGCCAACGGCGAGAAGCAGAGTCTGAGTCCAGGACATGATGTTGAAAACGAGCATCAGCTATTGTTAGTAGACGGTCACAGAAAGGGTCTGCGAAGAGGGGACTCGCAGAAAGAGGGGAAATGCAGAGGATATCGCGCCACAGCAAGCACTGTGACGAACGAGATGCATCGCGCCACAGACATGAAGGTCGCTTTCGAGAACACGGGATCGCACCACAGTAGACGAATCCGAGGCTTGCCAACGAATGATGAAGCACCTATTTACGCCCGCAAAAGCCATTTAGAAACCAGTCATGTAATTGGATGCAGAGGCGGGCAAACTCGAGAGCGAGACAGTATGATTCATAATTAGTCGAGAGGCATCAAACTCGCTAGCCTCTGCACTCTGCGTAATGGGTTGTGACGGGCTGACTGGCCACTGTAAGCTGATGTGGAGAGACTTGGCTGGCAGCGGAGTGCGGCGCCTGCCCACAGGAGGCCGAGTAGCCGGGAAACGCCGGGGAGGCAGTGAGGCTACAGTGAAGCTACAGTGAAGGGCACCGGAGTCTGTAGCGGTTGCCCCGCTACCGGAATTCGCTGAAGCCGCTGTGAATTGACAAAACTTGTTCCACCAACTCCCTAAGTACCTAAAGCTTCTACCCTTTTGCCTTGTCGTTCGCGCTGCGTCGACGATACAATCGAGCGTTTCGGACTCAATTGGCGACTTGCAAAACTCGACGTCATTGACCGGATACGGAGGCTTATTAGCGCTGCACTCGCTGAGTTTCGTCCATTCGTGCACTCCCGGTCATCATGGCTTCGCGGTTCTCCTTACTAAGAAGCTCATCAGCGCTGCTCCGGTCGGCTGTGGACGGGATGCCCCGCAGTCCGTCATGGACATCCACATGCCGCTACCCCTCCAGCGCCAGAATAATAGCTTCAACCCCCGGCACTTCTCTGCATCCTTCTTCCATTGCTTCCTCTTCCATACACCAACAGACTCGCAAATCATCAAACATGTCTTCCCAGGCTCCCCACCCTACGCTGCTCATCCCCGGACCCATTGAGTTTGACGATGCCGTCCTGCAGTCCATGAGCCACTACAGGTACGTTGCGCTTTCTGCCCCGCGCCGGTTATCGTACACTTGCGGTAGATATTGTGCGACTGTCGCGCCACCTCCCAACCACGATTCTAATCATATCTTCTCTTCTTCTTCTCGACTTTAGTGAAAGCCATGTCGGTGCTGGCTTTGTCAAGATCTTTGGCGAGACCCTCTCGCTCCTCCGCCAAGTCGTCCGCTCGACCGACCCCAACGCCCAGCCATACATCATCAACGGCTCTGGTACCCTCGGTTGGGATCTCGTCGCCGCCAATCTCGTCGAAGCCGGCGAGGATGTTCTCGTCCTCAGCTCCGGCTACTTTGGCGACCGCTTCGCCGACTGCCTGACCCAGTACGGCGCCAAGGTGACCAAGCTCGATGGTCCCGTCGGCGGCGTCCCCTCCCCCGCCGAGATTGAAAAGGCCCTCTCCGAGAAGAAGTACAAGCTCGTCACCGCCACACACGTCGATACCTCGACCGGTGTCTTGTTCGATCTCAAGACGCTCGTCCAGTCCGTCAAGAAGGTCTCCCCCGACACGCTGGTCATTGCCGATGGTGTTTGCAGTGTCGCCTGCGAGGAGCTCGCCTTCGACGACTGGGGCCTGGACGGTGTCATCACCGCTGGTCAAAAGGCCATCGGCGCTCCTGCTGGCCTGTCTATCTCCTTCTTCAGCGGCCGTGCCGTCGACGTCGCTCACAACCGCAAGATTCCCGCTGCCGCCTACTTTGCCAACATGAAGAACTGGACTCCTAGTAAGCAGCGCCACCCTCAGGAAGCGCGCATGTGCGGCTAACGACGCAACAATAGTCATGAAGAACTACGAGGCCGGCAAGCCCTCTTACTTTTCGACCCCCTCCCCTCAGCTCATCCATGCTCTCAACACTGCTTTCAAGCAGCTCCTGGCCAACGGCATTGACCAGCGCATTGCCAAGCACGTCGAGGTGTCCGACTACGTCAAGAAGTCCATTGCCGACCTTGGCCTCAAGCCCGTCGCCAGCAAGAAGGAGGACCAGTCGCACGCCATGACTGCCATCTTCCTGCCCGAGGGTGTCGGCGCCACGGATGTCCTGCCCAAGCTGTTGAGCAAGGGCGTCATCTTCGCCGCTGGCCTGCACGCCACGATTGGCCCCAAGTACATTCGCTTCGGCCACATGGGTATCTCTGCTGTGAGTAAGAGATGCAGTTGAAATGCTTTGCAGATACTAACTCAGCTCTTACTAGGTCAATTCGAACCGTGGCGATATCGACAAGGCTCTCAACGCTCTCAAGGAGTCGCTGGCCGAGTGTGGCTACAAAGCTTGAGGGTAGCGCTTGAACGGCGAAAGGGAAAATAGTGTATGCAAGTGTCCTGGGATAGATTGGATGCCATCTGGCTGTAGAATATAGTAGAAATGAATGGAAAAAAGGAATAAAACTAAATGCAATCGCACAGGGCTACTGCGCAACGGCAATTTAGTCGATGATGCATTACAAATCCTGGCATCCGCGAATAACTAGTCGTTTGCAGCCGCTGTGTCACCAATTTGACTCGAGTTGCGCACAGCTGGTTTCGATGCCGTGGCGCCCGGGCAACGAGGGATGACGAAGTTGCCGACACAAGGCCCGCATTGTAACAGCTTGAGCGAATAATCAATGGTCTTTAATTAGATGAAACAAAAGAGAGATCCGCGAGCGCACATGAGATGAACGGCGCGCAAATCGGTTTCAAGGTGGGGGTTCGCGGGCAGCAGGCAGTGACGGAGTTGAGAGATAGCGTGAGCCCATCATACGAACAAGTAGCGATACCTGCGCGAGTGTGGCGCGGGCAAGTCGTTGGTGGTGTGAAGAGTGGCGGAAGTGCACATTGGTGTGGCAACGGTGGCTAGTACGCGTCGGCATGGTTCAGGCTGCAAGCCCCGCCTTTGCCTGACAGGTATCTGTACTTGGAGGAGGGGTGCGGAGGTTGACGAAAGCAACCGCAGGCGGCTGGTTTATCTGCTCACCTGCCCTGGGTACAGGGATACACAGTTGCTGTAGCGCCTAGACATTCAGCAGTCCTCAGGTGCTCGATGAGGTGAAGAGCGCTCGCAGACTGCCCAGAAGACCAGAGGCCCAGAAGCGCTGAAGACCCCGCTCCCGTCCCGCCTGCCAGGCTGCCACCCGCTAAATACAACCGCAACAGGGGCGCCTGGGAGCTTTTGGCCCGCTGTCTGTCCGTCTTTTGCTTCACCCGCCAGCGCGCTGTCAGTCTGCCTGGCACCTCTTCTCCTCACCTTACCAAGCTCAAGGTTGTTTTCTTTCCAGTTCTCTTTCCCACCACCAACCACATCTCAACTCACTCACCTCCCAGACAAGCCGACTGCTGTCTCGTCCGCCCGAGTAGCAGCACTGCTCTTGTTTTTTAATCTCGCAAGAGCCCACGAAAGAAAAGAGAGTTTTCAGCCTCCACGCGTCCGACAGCAACTGTCGTCACTCTCTGCGCTGTGCCGTTCGCCGGCTTTTGCTGCTGCGCTTGAAGCCGTGATTCTTGCCTCACCCACACACCCCGCTCTCGCCCGCCTCCTTCGCCATGGCCATCAGCATTGAGGAGCTCGACACCACGGTCCGCGCCTTTTACGAAGGTCGTGGTGACCAGGTACGCATTTCATCTACTCTGCTGCTTTTCCCTCGTCCATTTCCTCAGCAGTCGCATCCGCCCGTTCTTCTCTGCTTGTTCGCCTCATTACTGACATCACCCGCCACCACCAGCAAAAAGCCGCGCAGAATGCCTTGAACCAGGTTAGTTTGTTCTACTCGCAACCGGCGAAATCGAACTTCTCCGTTGTGCGTCCGTTTTAGACCCAGAAACTGACTTTTATTGCTTTGCAGTTCAAGGAAGACCCCGATGCCTGGCTCATGGTGGACAAAATTCTTTCTGATGCCCAGTACCCGCAGACGAAATGTGCGTCCCCTCACCCCGACCGCTTCTATGCGCCCCCGCACGACAACATTCACTAACAATACAAACAGATCTCGGCCTCCAGGTTCTCGACAATGTTATCCTGACGCGATGGAAGGTTCTGCCCCGCGACCAGTGCCAGGGTACGTTGCAGCTCTAGCTCTTCTGCACGATCCGTACACTACTAACTTTGCTAGGCATCCGCAACTTCATTGTTCAGTTCATTATCCAGTCCTCCAACACCGAGGAGTCTCTGCAATCCAACAAGACCCTCCTCAACAAGCTTAACCTCGTTCTTGTTTCCGTCCTCAAGCAAGAATGGCCCCACAACTGGCCGACGTTTATCAACGAAATCATCTCATCCTGCCACTCCAGTCTATCGATTTGCGAAAACAACATGATCATTCTGCGTTTGCTATCCGAAGAAGTATTCGACTACTCTGCCGAGCAGATGACCTCGGCCAAGACGAGGAGCATGAAGCAGACCATGTGCGCCGAATTTTCGCAGATTTTCCAGCTCTGCCAGGAAGTTCTCAACACGGCCGACCAGCCTAGCCTCATCATGGCTACTCTCCAGACCTTGCTCGCCTTTTGCAACTGGATTCCACTCGGCTACATCTTCGAGACTCCCCTCATCGAGACTCTGCGAACCCGTTTCCTGCCGACCCCCGAGTTCCGAAATGTCACCTTGCAGTGCCTGACTGAGATTGGTGGTCTGCAGACTGGTGGCCCCGGCCAGCCCAACTCGTATGACGAGCAACTTGTCAAGATGTTTACCGAAGTCCTCACAACGATTGCTGAAATCATCCCAATGTCTCTCGACTTGAAATCCACATACCCCAGCAGCAACTCCAGGGATCAGCAATTCATACAGAATCTTGCCCTGTTCCTCTGCAACTTTTTCGGAGCCCATCTCAACGTACGTATTTTTATACCACAGCCTTGTCTTTTGCTAATCGTTGCAGCTCATTGAGAAACTTCCCAACCGCGATTATCTGTTGCACGGACACTACTACCTCGTCAGAATATCACAGATCGACGATCGCGAAATTTTCAAAATCTGCCTCGACTACTGGCTGAAGCTTGTGCAGGAGCTCTACGAGGAGATGCAGCAGCTGCCTATCACCGACCTGAACCCCCTCCTCGCTGTCGGCGGTGGCATTTCTGGTGGCGGCGCCCCCAACCCCTCGCTTCTCACGAGCTATCCCCTCCGCAAACACAAGTACAACGAGGTGCTGTCGAACCTGCGAGTCGTCATGATCGAGAAAATGGTCCGTCCCGAGGAAGTTCTCATTGTTGAAAATGACGAGGGTGAAATTGTTCGTGAATTCGTAAAGGAAAGCGACACGGTTCAGCTATACAAGACAATCCGCGAATGCCTGGTCTACCTTACCCACTTGGACGTGGTTGATACCGAAAATATCATGACTGAGAAGCTGGCGCGCCAGGTCGACGGCACTGAGTGGTCGTGGCATAACTGCAATGTTCTCTGCTGGGCCATTGGCTCCATTTCGCTGGCCATGAATGAAGAGACGGAGAAGCGATTCCTCGTTACTGTCATCAAGGATCTCCTTGGTCTCACCGAGATGAAACGCGGCAAGGACAACAAAGCGGTTGTCGCCAGTAATATTATGTACATTGTTGGTCAGTACCCTCGCTTCCTCAAGGCTCACTGGAAGTTCCTCAAGACAGTTGTGAACAAGCTGTTTGAGTTCATGCACGAGTCCCATGAGGGTGTACAGGACATGGCTTGCGATACTTTCATCAAGATTGCGCGGCAATGCAGACGCCATTTTGTCGCTCTGCAGCCCATGGAGCAGGAGCCATTTATTGAGGAGATTGTCCGTAACATGGGCCGCATCACTTGTGATTTGACTCCTCAGCAAGTACACACATTTTACGAGGCCTGTGGCTACATGGTCGCTGCCCAAGGTAATAAGCATCAGCAGGAGCGTCTTCTTGCCGATCTGATGAGCATCCCCAATGCTGCCTGGGACGAGATTATCAAACAAGCTACCTTGAACCCCTCGATTCTGCAAGACTCGGAAACCATCAAGGTCATCGGCAACATCATGAAGACAAATGTTTCGGCGTGCACTTCTATTGGACCATACTTTTACCCCCAGATTGGTCGCATTTATCATGACATGCTCCAGATGTACCGCGCCACAAGTACATTGATTTCCGAAGCTGTCCAGCGTGACGGTGAACTCGCCACCAAGATGCCCAAGGTTCGCGGTCTCCGCACAATCAAGAAGGAGATTCTCAAGCTTGTTGAGACGTATATCGACAAGGCCGAGGACCTCCAAGCTGTCCGTGCCCAGATGATCCCGCCGCTGCTTGACTCTGTCTTGATTGACTACAACCGCAACGTCCCTGGCGCCCGCGATGCCGAAGTGCTCAAGGCCATGTCCGTTGTGATTACCAAGCTCTCCAATTTGATGGAAGACCAGGTCCCCACCATCATGGAGAACGTCTTCGAGTGCACTCTGGAGATGATCAACAAGGACTTTTCCGAGTTTCCTGAGCACCGTGTCGAATTCTTTAACCTGCTTCGTGCTATCAATCTGCATTGCTTCCCTGCTCTGCTTAAGCTCGACAACAACCAGTTCAAGTTCGTCATTGATTCGTGCTCGTGGGCATTCAAGCACGACAATCGCGATGTGGAAGCCGCTGGCCTCAACATGTGCTTGGAGCTCATCACCAACATTGCCGAAAAGACAGATACTGCCACCGCCAATGCTTTCTTCCAGCGTTTCTTTGTGACGATTCTCCAGGACGTGCTTTTCGTAGTCACCGACAATGACCACAAAGCAGGCTTCAAGACACAGTCCATGCTGCTGATGAAGCTGTTTTACTATATTCAACCCGGTGATGGCAGTCAACCCAAGATCCAAGGTCCCATTTACACCGAGGGCCAGGCTCAAGTGGGAACCAGCAACAGGGAGTTTTTGGGCAACTCGGTTGCTCAACTCTTGCAGAGAGCCTTTCCCAACTTGCAGGCGTAAGTGCAATAACCCTCTTTACTTGGAAGACAATGCTAATATCTTGCACAGTGCCCAGATTACAAACTTTGTCGAGGGTCTCTTTAGCCTAAACACGCAGTACGATAAGTTCCGTCTGAACTTGCGAGACTTTCTCATTTCGCTCAAAGAATTTGCCGGTGATAACGCCGAGCTCTTCATTGTGGAAAAGGAGCAGCAAGAACGTGATGCCAAGGCAGCCGACATGGAGAGACGACAAAAGGTTGGCGGTCTGCTGAAGCCATCGGAGCTGGACGACGAAGAATTGTGACTGGGTGAAGAGCTTCGATCCGAGTATGCCCCGAAGCAAGCAGCCAGGCTCGACGAGGGTACGAGCGGAGATGGCTGGGAGTTTTATGGACTTTGAGGCGTAAAAGAAGGGTCGATGCGACCACACGATGACCTTTCCCCCCCTTGACCACGCTGTGGTTTGCAGTCGATTGCTTTTTTGAGTTCTTTTCTTTTTCTCTAATTTCCTTTCTAGTTGTGATGATACCGACAAGGGCAGAAAAGATTTGATTAGTCTCCATGGCACATTTTTGCCTGCAAAAAACAACAAACAGGCCTCGTCGAGGCATCTCATCTACCTGATGAAGGTGCCGCTCAATGTAGACTATTTGCCTATTGTAGACGAGGTGTAGCAGCAGTCTTTGAGAGGGCGACGGGGAAGCGCAAGGACTGAGATGAAAAGTAGTTTAGACATGGTAATCATGTAGATGTCTCTTGCAGAAATCTAAAGATTCAAAACGAGCAAAAGAGCATAATGTTGGTAAAAGTCTTGTCAAGATTTCGTTAAAGTGCTAAATAGTGGTATAATGGTATATCTTTTAAAAGAAAAATGTAGATGGAAAACCTCCGTTTCTCCCCCATATAAGCAAAAAAGTGGCTAGCAGACTTTATTCCAACAGCTAGCAGTCTTCTGTTTCAACGACTTGCAGCGGCCAGGCCATGGCATCTCGCCAGTAGGAGCCAATGTGGTTGGCAATGGCCCTGATCATGCAGGCGCCTGAGTTTTGAAATATCCAATAGTGGCGGCAGCGATGAAGTAGGACGGCAAAGTAGGAGAGGATGATGAGGGCTTCGGGCCTGTGCTTGCGGAGGACGTCGACGTACTCGGCTGAGACAATGACGGAAAAGGCCGAGACAGCATGCTGACCGCTGCCCGGGGCGAGGTTGTTGTGAAGGTCAAAGGCCCACTGGAGCTTGTCGACGGCGACGCGACAGGCTTCGAGGCTGGCGGGGGCGAGGTCGGAGTGGCGGAGGAGGTCGTGTAGGGGCGCGCACTCGTGGCCACGCTCGACGATGCCGAGGTTGGCTTCGCGGGTGACTTCAAGCAAGGGGCGAAGCTCCGAGTCGGAGAGGAACTGCCAGGTCGGGTAGATGACGGCGCGGATGCCGCGGTAGAGGTTGAAGCAGTCGACGAAGCGGTCGATGAAACCGTGAAAGTCGGAGTTGGCGGCGCGTAGCTCGGCGAGCGAGTCGGCGAGCGAGTGCATGGAGAGCGTCGAGGAGAAGAGGAAGCGTGGGATGCAGGAGGCGGTGTCGTCGGAGGGCAAGTGTGCGGTGAGGCGGGTGAAGTTGGCGACGGCGCGGGTTTGCAGTTCGGTGGCTTGATGACGTAAACTGGTGATTAAGGGGTTGGTTGGGAAGCTGGAGGAGGAGGGCGTGGTGGTGGTGATGGAGGGCAGGGAGGCTGGTGAGGATGTTGATGATGGGGAACCGTGCGGTGGGAGAATAGGCGGCAGCACGGCGTGCGAGGGAGCGGATGTCGAGACAGGAGTGTTGGAGGAGCTACTGCTGCCACCACCGCCGTCGGGGTTCTGATTTTGATTCTGTTGCTGCTGCTGCTGAAACAGCTGGTGCTCCTTTTGAGTCGCCATGTGTACGGCGGCAATGGCGAGTAACTCGTTGATCAGGTACGGCGCATCGATGGCGTGCCGCATGGCAATGTCGACAAACTGCTTCAGATGGTTGCTGGTATTGACCCCCGGATCCGGCAGCATCACCGTGTTGATGTGATGAAACAGCTGTAGGTGAAAGGGCGTGTAGATGGACGCCGAGGCAGACAGGTCAGGGTCAAGACCGGCATGCGGCGTGGGCGGCGCGGCGGCGGTGGTGATGTCCATGCTGGTGGTTGTACTCGGATAATAGACGTAGTTGCTGCGGCGGAAGTTGTACGAGGCCGTGGATGGGTTGGGCCGCGGCAAAGGACCGGAGCATTCCTCCCAGGGCATGCCAGGGCGAGGCGATGGCGTGTTGGCGGCGGCGCAGGGGCTGGGGAGGTGATGAGGCGGTGTGGCGGCAGCATCAGCAATAACATGATGGCGACGGCGAGAGCCATTCGTTGTCGACGTTGCGGGCTTGGAGACGCCGCCGCTGGGTGTTGGCGCTGCGGTGCCGGTAGCCGGGACGAGCGGAAAGACGCATGCGCGGTCTGCGCTCACGCAGTTGGAGCAAACCGGACGGTGCTCATCGCAGCGGATGTGGCGACGCTTGCACTCGGCGCAGCCGTTGCGCGACTTGCGATGGGAGCGGCGCGTCTTGTTGGCTGCGGCATCGAAGGCGGATGGCGAATGTGATGATATGGCGGCAGATGGGGTTGATCTGGGGTCGGTAGTAGATGCAGCTGCTGTGCTGCCGGCCGAGTCTTGATGAGACATGACCTGGTGTGGTGGCGGCAGATGGTTTTGAATTCCTGGAGATGGAGACGCTGAGGATCGGTACATTTCCCGTTACCAAATCATGGTCAATGCCGAATCGTTCTTTGACAGTTTGCTTCACTTTTCGCAGTACTGGTACATGAGCCAGGGTGGATCAATGGCGGCTGTGGCGACGACAGGCAAAGTTTTGGTGGTAATCAATCTCGTTTTCATGGGGACATGTGCGTAGGCCCTTGTGTCTTGCGAGGCGGAGGATTGTGGCAGATGCAGAGACGGTTTCTCACGGGTGACTCGAAAGGGGAAGAAGAGTTGCGAGTAACAGAGGGAAGCAAAGTTTCTTGTTTGTGCACGGGATCTAGCCCTGTCAGGTGCAACAAGACATGCAAAAATCTATATCGAGAGCCTGATGAAGTGGCTTGAACAAGGGAAAAACGATGAAGAAACTCGGCATATTCAGTTGGCTTGCTACTGCCTAACTAGCGAACCAATGGCAGTTTTCCCTTCCCCTCCTCGAATACTTTTCTTTCGTGGGCTGCATGCTCTTTCCGCCAGCAACTCCGACTGGCGGGCGACGCGCGCGCGCGCGGAGTTGATCAAGACCCCGACGTTGTGCTTCGCCCCCCTCCAAAATGCATCATCAGGCTAACCGAACAAACAGCCTGTATTCGTATCCAACCCAACTTGAGCCAGCTCGATCATTCCTGTCCGACCGCACGCACAAGCGTCTCGGTGCTGGCCATGGTTGCGGAGAGCCGGAAAGAGTGGCATGGCCAACCAATGCAAACTCCGCAGCATGCACATCTTTTCAATACAGCCTCGTGTAATGTCACTTGCGACTACATCTTTGCCGCTTCTATTTATACCGATACGCCCAGTCTATCGCTGAAAAAGAGAAATTATGAACCGCGACGACGCCCGCGATGCAATGCAATGCCTGCTCCTATATGCTTACTTTTGCAGCCCCTGCGACGACACGCGCGACGAGTACTCACCCCCCGCGCCCAGCCGCAGGCTTGAGTCGTTGACACCGCCCTCGACATTCTCCCACGCGTGCGGCGATGCCGTCAACCGGCCTGGGTACCACCAAACGAAGACGGCCATGGTGAGCACCATGAGCAGCGCGTCAAACACGTACAGCGTCCATTCGTGCGTCAGCAGGTAGCCCTCCTTGCCCATGATGTACTCGACCACGCGGAAGACGGACCGTATCATGATGAGAATGCTGGCCGTGTACATCATGAACAGGATACGCTCCCAGGGAACAGCACCACCACCGCTAGCGGCGCTCGCGGCAGACGGCCAGCGACGCATCCGCACGTGAAAGATGACGGCTGTCACGGCAAAAAGCCCAAACAGCACAATCTGGATCAACAAGCCCGCGAGGATAATATTTTGCGCCGTCGTTTTGGAGAAGGTGTCCGACGCCATGAGGCCACCACCAGCCGACTGCACGAAAAAGGAAAAGACGTCGCCGAGGACAAAGACACGCGTGAGCCACCTCGGGGCAATGACGAGGTGCCGCTCTCCGTGGATGCTGCGAGCCAGTCGGCTAAGCACCATGTAGATGGACGCGGCAAATAGCGCAGGCGCGACGAGGATGAAGACGCTCTGCAGGATAAAGAGAATGAGGTTGTCCGTCCTGTCGGGGGCAGCGGCGCGCGCAATGTAACCTATGAGCTCGACTGTAGAAACTGTCAGTGGACGGGCGATCGAGGGGCTCCTGTGGGAGGGGAGACGTACACAGTCCTCCAATGGCAAATGGAATGGCAAATCGAGTCCGCGTCGAAATGCTGCGCCATACGACGCCCGATGTGAGAAGGCCAAACAGGACAATGGCCACAATGGCAGCCGGCAGTGAGGGAACATAGTCCCAAAGGTAGTACGTGCCACCCTTGTATGGCTTGAGCTCTGGCATGGCGTCCTCCAAAGATGCGATAGTCGAAAGATGAAGAAGGGTCAAAATAGACTGGCAAAGAAGGTTGTCGAGTCACTTGTTGCAGGTAGATGGATGGTTATCTCTTTAGTGTGCGTCGCCGTCCTACCAACTTTCTTATGTACTAGGGCCTTGGAAGCAAACTGCCAGGTACACATAAGCTACGCCAATCCACAACGTTGACAGAAAATCCCACATGTTTGGAAGCCGTGCCATGCCAAGATCTCAGGCACAGTCCGTGAACACGCGAGTTGGTGCGGATCCAGGGTTGACGGGAACGATAGCGAAGCCAGTAAGCCCAAATAGGCAAGCTCTTCGTAGAGATTAAACCCGTTAAACACCCAAGAGTACGCGTATACCCATTATACCCATTAAAAATAGTGGTGCGGCGCCGCCGTCAGCCGCACCTGAGTACGCGCATCTGTTGAAACCTTATTGTAGCACAGAGCCAGATGGTTTGCACTGCCCCGGCAGGATCCGAGCTTATTGACTGCGACATGGAAGGGGGTTTCTTCTCTTTTTTTTTTCTGCAAAAGCAATTTGCGTATTGAATCCGAGCTCAGAGTGCAGCATGCAGGCTTCCTCCCCTCTTGAATGATCTGCATTCCCGCTCACCCCCTGCTTGAACAAGGCGAAGCCGGGCCCCCCTCCACGTTTTGTAGCGGCAGGCAAAATGTCCAAAGTAAAAAAGTAAAAAAGGGAGCGAGGACCGGGATGTGGAGGGTGTACGTATGTAATGCGAAGGGAATCCGACTTTTCAGTAAAGCAGCTCGTGTCCTTGATAACGGCACGGAGAGGGCAGTAGGGCTGATGCGCGCGCGTTGGTGCGTGCTTGGAGCACTGCTTGGAACGGGCTTTGATTACTACGTCAGCGTAAGGCTGTGCACCGCGATGTAATGCAAGAGGGTAACTCATTGTATTGTAGCTATTGTATAGAATAAGCCATGGGAATTTTGAGCTGCTCCCGTATCATTGTTCGTTGAATGTTGGATCCTCTGTTAGCCGTGCCCAGCAATTGTTGACTTCAACCGAGATGCACAGCGAGTGTCAAGAGCCTTGCAGGCAACAACAACGAGGGAATGCAACAGAAAAGGAAAAAAAAAGAGCATGCAAAATCAGACACTGAATGCCTGAAATCACTGTCACACACGGGTCGACAAGTGCCACCGCATTTAATACCTTGCAAGCCCTCGGACCTTCGTTGAAACCCCCTCCGAAAATAGAACAGCTAGTTCACCCGTCAAAACGCAAGCAAATAGTCATCCCAACTCCGCCGCCCGGACACACTACACCCTTTGTGCAAGACCCCTAGTAATAAAAGGAGTTCGATACGCAAGCTGCCAGATTTTGCCTCTACTTTCAATGTAAAGAGTGTCAGAAGATCCACCTGATGCGCCCCAGCATAGCCTTGCTGCTCTCCCACAACAGTTCAAGTCAAAGACACTTGGCACTCGCTGTCCTGATTCGAGAAGATGGATCGCGTACGCGTGGCCTTGAGCGTGGACCCCCGTCATAAGCGCATGAATTGGACGCCCGGCTTTCGCTTGACGCAATGAATGCGCACGTCAACACCTCCCAGAACTGTGAATGTCTTGTGCTGCTGCTTGAGCGTTGTTCCGGCGCGGGTTTCGTCGCAACGCGGGGTCCGTAGTGAGGTTGAACTCGGGGATCCAGTTTACGGGCACCAAAGGCGTGGAATGTGGAGGTATATGCATCCATTTGTTCATGTACATCGCTAGTCGTCAAAGCCCTCGAACGAATCCTCCTTATCCTTGGCCTTGGTGGCCTTTTCCGCCTCCCTCTTTGCGCGGTTCTGTTCGCGCACCTGGCGAAGCAGGTCCTGCAGCTCCGCGTCCTGGCTCTTTTCCTCGGCCGTCATGTTGGCCGCGCGCTCCGCCTCGCGCTTCTTCCTGCGCTTCTCCCTGCGCTCCTCACGCCCCTCTTCCTGCTCCGCGCGGCCGCTCCACGCCGCGTTGTTCTTGCGCTTCTTCTTCGCCTCGGCCGCCGCCTTTTCCGCGGCCGCGCCGCCGCTGCTGCGCTCCTCGGCCAGCGCCTCCAAACGTGCCTTTTCCCGCGCCTTGTCCTTGTATGCAAAGTTGTCCCAGTCCACCGTCACGCCGAGCATCTTGTCGCCGTCCCACTTCTTGAGCTCCGGCATGCGCGGCAGCCGCAGTAGGCCCCAGCCGGCGCCGAGGTCCGCCCAGTCAAGGTCGGCGGCGCGGAAGATGGACGCGGCCTGGTGGGCGTTGTAGCTGCGCACCCAGCTGACGAAAGCCTTTTGTGCCTTGTCGTGGATGGCGCGATCGTCGCGCAGGAGGCTGCGGAACTGCTCAGTCGCGGCCTGTGCATCGGACGCGGAGACGGAGACGGAGGGCCGCGTGAGCTCGTGTATGGGCGTCTTGCGGACATCGAGGAATCGTATATAGTCTTCCTCATGGCCAGGGTGCAGCATCAGGACGGCAAGACCTTTGCGACCGGCGCGGCCGGCGCGGCCACAGCGGTGGATAAAGACTTTGGGGTCGGAGGGTGCGTCGATTTGAACGACAAGGTCGACCTGGGGAATATCTAGACCGCGCGCGGCCAAATCGGTTGTGATGAGGAGAGTCGGTGATACGGAGGAGAGAAATCTCTTGAAATTCTTTTCGCGGACGTTGGCTGGGTGCTTGCCATGCAGCGGTACTAATGATACGCCCTTGGGCAAGATTTTGGGCAGAGTATGTTGGAAGTAGTCGACGGCAGCGCACGTAGACAAGAAGACAATGCTTCTCTGCGGCATGATGGGTAGTTTTTGCAGCAATTGCGCCAGCGCCGGCAACTTGTGGCTGGCGGGCTGGATCATGTAGGTCATTTGCAAACTGGCTGGCGTCCTGCGATCTTCGAGGATGCCGCCGTCCTTCATCTTGACCTTGACCTCAATCTTGACGGGATTCCGTAAGCCGACGCGGATGATTTCACCGACAGCTTCGCTGACGCTGGCACTGAAGAGACCGGTACGGCGCTGTTTCGGTAGGTGCGACAGAATGTCTTGAAGGTCCTGCTTGAAGCCGAGGTCGAGCAGGCGGTCGGCCTCGTCGAGGACGAGCGACTCAAACGTGGACTGCGGACAGTGGACGTGCGGCGACGAGAGCAGCTCGACGAGACGGCCCGGTGAGGCGATGAGGAGGTTAGGGCTGTGGCGCATAAAGTAGGCGAGATCCTGGGCGGTGGTGGTGGTGCCGCCGACCAGCAGCTGGGGCACGACGACGGGCGCGGCGGTGGCGGGCCGCTTCTCGTCGTCCTGGGCGAGGAAAGGCAGAATCTCGGCCGAGGGCACGTGGAATTCGAGGAGGGATAACAGGACGGTGTGGATCTGGGCAGCGAGCTCGCGGGTCGGCGAGACAATGATGGCGCCGACGTGGTGTCGCTTCGTGGGCTCGTCTTGTCGGAGCAGGCGCTGGACGAGTGGCAGCAGAAAGGCGAGGGTTTTGCCGGAGCCGGTGACGGCCTGGATGTGTTAGTATCTGTACTCTAGGGGAGGTAGAAGCGCGAATGGTGCCGAACCTCGACGACGACGTCCTTGTTGCCAAGAAAGTGCGGCATGGTGGCGGCCTGCACCGGCGTCATGCGCGCAAAGCCCATGGCCGAGGCGGCATCCAGAATCCAGGGCGACAGCGCAGGCGACAGGCTGCTCCAGGCCCTGGGATCTTTCTTGACTTGCACCTTGCCGGGGGCCATGTTGAATCCCAGTTCCCGACGAAAAGGAAATTGTACAGAAATTGGGGCTCTGAGGATGGCAGAGGCGATTCGACCTACAGCTCAGTCTAGGGAAAAAAAAGTTGCAACGGCGGCCGATCTTTCAAAAATGTTAATCTTATCAGCACGTGCGGGTCATGAAAAAGGCACGTACTTTTAACGTGGTGCGACCAGGCGTGACCTGGGTCTCACAGCCTACAGGGGCTTGGTGGGACAAGACAGGAATTACAGGGCTTCTCATTGACAGGTGGGCGCTAACGGTAATTGTTTACATTGCAGCGCAGATACTCACGAGGGCAGTGAATTCGCGCTGAGAATGGCTGGACTTAAAATGAATCATATTGATAGAGATGTATCCTGTTTCTGATGAATCATGTCTGCGTATTTTCCGACGATTTCTAGTTTAGCTGTGAGATGCATCCTGCTATGACCTGCTGCAAAGCGCCTGCCTCTGTTGCCAGCTGTAGGTCGCCGAACTTTGACGCAGGATGATGCAGCTGCGATGGTGTGCGAGTACTGTCGAGATAGCAGTAGATATATAAACAAGAGAAACAACTTTCACCTTTTCAAATTCACCAACGCCTGATACTCTGCCATCCCAACATTATCCTGTCACATGCTTGATGTTTCTCAACCCTGGCTCAAGGCTGGGGGCGGGTCTCACCGTGTGCCGGCACCTTCGGAGCGCTGGTCCAACCAGGATTGGGATTAGGGGAAAACCTTGCCGGGCGCCAAAGTCTGCCTCTCCAACCTGGCTTCTTATTTACTCTCCATCCGTACCTTTGCGCCAACAAGATCTCAGTCTCGAGCCATTTCGTCCCGATAAAGTATTCGCTCGCCTATACAGAGTCGATATATTCATCCCTCACTTTGTCTTCGCGGAGCGCAGAGGTTTACATCTCTGGAGCAAGCGCGCCTCCACACGTCAAGTCTCGCGCCCATGACTGTTGGAGACGACACCACCACCATCATCGCTCCGGTCGTTAGTCCCAACAATATACCTCGTCACGCGACAGCACCATCCTGGTCACTCTTTGCGCTGCACTCCCACGACGTCCGCACCGCGCGCTCCTCCCCGCACCAGCCTCCTCCCAGCAAGATCACCGCCGCCGACCACAACCCGACGACGTGCTGTCCGCCCATCTGGCCCTCGTCCTTTGCTTCGCTTCGACGCATCCTCGCCGGCCCCATCTCCTGCTCGCCGCTGCCTCCCATCGCCTTCACCATGTCGCTCCGTCGCAAAGCCGCCGGCGCGACTTCTACGTCCAGCACCGACACACCACCGCGCGTTACCGAGCCCTCTGACGACGTCGAGGAGGAGTACACGGCGCCGCGCACCCGCTCCGGCGCGCGCCGCCGCAACGCGCCGTCGGCTTCCTCTTCGCACCACCAGTCCGCGCACGACTCGTCGTCTGACGCTGACAGCGTGCCCGGTAAGCGCAAGTCGCGCACACGCAGCCGCTCGCCCGTCGATGCCGGTAAGCTCTCGCGCATGACGCCGCGCATTACCGAGCCGCCCACGACGACAACGACAGCCTCATCGCCCAACGGCAAGTCCACGACGATGACGACGACAGACGGCCCCGCGCAAATCAACGGAGCCTTCCTGGCGCCGCCGCCGGCCGCTGGCTGGAGCTGGCGCGACCTCAGCCGCAGTCGCAGCCCGCTAGGGCTGATCCCGATACACCGGCACTTCAAGACGTTTGTACACAAACACGAGGTGCCGCGCAAGGCGCTGCACGTGTCGATTGGTTTTTTCGTGGTGTGGCTGTACACGACGGGCACACAGACAAGCGCGGTGGCGCCTTACCTCATGACGGCGCTGGTGCCTGTGGCCGCGACGGACCTCTTGCGGCACCGCTTCGCGCCCGTCAACCGGCTGTACGTACGTGCGCTCGGGGCCCTGATGCGCGAGAGCGAGTACTCCGGCTACAACGGTGTCATCTGGTACCTGCTCGGCGCGTGGTCCGTGCTCTACGCCCTGCCCAAGGACGTCGGCGTCATGAGCGTGCTGCTCCTCAGCTGGTGCGACACGGCCGCCAGCACCTTTGGCCGCCTCTGGGGCCGCTACACCATCCGCCTGCGCCGTGGCAAGTCGCTCGCCGGGTCACTCGCGGCCTTTGCCGTGGGCGTCGCCACGTCGGTCTTTTTCTACGGCTGGCTCGTGCCCACGGTCGGGCCCATGCCCGGCGACGAGGGCTTCATGTTTAAGAACGTCCTGGCCCTGCCTGCGGCGCTCGTGGGTGAGGAAAACCGCGGCGACTGGTCCATTACGGGCTCGCTGGCGCTCGGCGTCATGTCACTCGTGTCGGGCGTCGTCGCCTCGGCGAGCGAGGTGGTGGACATTTTCGGCTGGGACGACAACCTAACGATTCCTGTCCTCAGCGGTCTGGGCATTTATGGGTTCCTCAAGGTGTTTGGCTAGACACTTCTAATACCGTTCACTCTTCAGCCTCGTGACTTTTTTTTACTTGGTCCTTGTTTTACACTTATTTCATGGTTGCGGAGAGCTAGCTCTGTCTCGATGAAGAGAGCGACAGCACGAAAAGCTGTTGTGAAAACGTCGTGGTCCGTTTCACTTGTCTCGTACTCCTTTTAGTCTTTTCTCCTCACGACAAACACTCCACTCGCGGTTTTGGGAAGATCTTGATGCAATATCAATGCAATATCAATTCTGGGCGAGGGAGACGCGTGCCCGCTGCATGACTGGCGTTGACGGTTCTTGTTTTTCTTGTCAGGTTCTCCACGGCATGGCTATATACCATTCGCATTAGATAGAAAATGCTGATTCTTTTCACATGAAGTCCCCCCCACCCTTCTCTTTACTTGTTTCCCATTTTGAGGCGGCTGAAGCAGTGCCAAGGGCTTATTGACTTGCAAACAGGTTCCCGACAACACTTGCACACCGACAAGTACGAGCCCCCGTATATTTGTACACACAATCGGCTTGACCGTTTACTGCATCGTCGACTGCGCATTTTCGTGGCATATGCACGCTGCGAGCTGGTGGACACCATGTCGTACATGGCGTATAATGGGCCATGACGGCCGCATGTTTGACGGGGAAGCGCGGCATGCATTACGGATTCATATACATCAATTACGAGGGGTGATGGCAGACGTAGTCTTCATCGGGGCAAGCAATAAAAAATCAGCAAGGAGCAAAGAGACGTGTTGTCCTATCGTGGCATGTCCATGCGTTGCCGGCCATGGTGGTGCGAGCTGTGAGACTTGTGCAGTACACGTTGCACAACGACCGACTTGTTGTACAAACTATACGCTCGGGGCGGCCGGGCATCGGCCCCCATCAATTAAACAAAGAGTGATGCATAATTACCAAATCAGCCAAGGAACGCTGCGATTTTCTTTTTTTGCATGGCTTTTTTTTCGGTTGCTTTGCTGGCCCCCAAGGTACCAAGTAGCTAGCTGACTTGCTGTTGCGCCAACACACCTGCTTTTCGGCTGACGCCCCCCTCCAAACCATCCCTCTGCAGCGCATCATATCGCCATTATTTCTGGCAGGACGAACTGGTCAATGCAGGTCATCTTTGTTGACATGCCGTGCATTTGCATCGGCGAGCTACTGTCGTCTTTTTTTCTCTTCCAAGTTGTTCAAAGTCTGTTCATCCTCGGCCCGTCTGTTTGATGATACTACTCTACGCCAAGTAGTCTGTGAAGAAAAGGAGAGATACCCGGGTGCGACCCGGCTTGTCTGCCCAACGGTCTCACACCCCCAACAGCTCGCCCAGCCTAGTGACGTTTTTTTGAGGCCTGAATCCCAGGTCCGTGGGAGCGGTGTGCGTGGTAAAGAGGAAAAAAAGGGCGGGCATCCCGGCAAAAACGCTACATTAGTCGGGGCTAGTGAGGCGCGGCTTTGGGTGTGGCCCTTTCGGTGGGTGGTGGACTTGTCAATGGCATTGATAATGCGGTGCAAGATGAGAAGAAGGAAGAGGAAATGCTTGGCCGGGCACATCATTTTCCCTTTGAATTTGCCTGTCTCTGCTACCAAAGACATTGTGTACCCTGCTAAGAGACATGCAAGCTCCCATGCAGAAGTCAATCTTTGATGCCCTTTAGAGCGAGCATAAGAGACATGCCGTTCCTACGCTGGTCTCGATTGATAGACGGCGCGCCGACCATGAATATGCAAAAAGACTAGAGACGTCACCGGAGCGTTCTGCTTGGCGGGGGAGGGGCAAATACATGGACCTGGCACCTGGTTAGAAGAGGACCCAGGCCGTGGGTAAGAGAGACAGGGCCAATCAAGAGGACAATAAGTGCGCATGGCTTGCCTGTGCCATGCCGGGATCTCCGATTATATCCCCAATGAGGACTCGTTGAAGAAGCAAAAAAAAAAAGAAAAAGAGTCAAGTACCGAGGCTTTGGCTTTTCAACCATCCATCAGCAGGGAAAGCGAGGTGGCATCGGTCTGCGAGGATGTGGTGGCAGTCCAGCTAGGGCAAGCAAGGCTGGCGGTGTTGCATAGTTAGTTATCGGCCAAGATGGCTCTACTGCAGGGATTCTGGTAGGGGCGTGAGAGGGAGAGAAAGACTGCTGGCCATGCGGGCTATTAATTGAAGGGACTGGGACAGGCCAAATGTGATGTTGACCAGTTGTGAACCCCTACGGATAGACTTGATGACTTTTTTGCTGGGAGAAAAGAGACAAGAACCGGCAGGGGCATGAGTTTCGATATGCATGGCATGAATTCCCGGGACATGCTTACAATTGCTCAGCATACTGGCTGGATTTTCACCCAGTCTTGTTCTCTTGTCTGCCACTCGCAAGACAGGCACGTCTTCTTTTGCGTGTGCCTGTATTTCATGTGGCAGCCAGGCAGTGCTACGTTATGCAAGGTCGACACACACACACACACACACACACACAACGCACACAACAGCAACAACGCACACATTGGCCCTCCCCTCTCAATGGGCAAGCTTTTCTCGGGGCATCCTCTGGTATTCATCTTGACAACGCATCAAAAAATTGGGGGGGAAAAGGTGGCAGGAGGGCAGGGAAGAAGGGGAATTTGTTGCCCGAATCGGAGCAAGCTGGGCCCTGCATCTCTGCCCAAAGGGCCTTTTTTTTTTATTGAAAAAAGGCCGCCCCAATTTTTTGGGCTTGATGAAATGTATTCAAGAAAAATGAAAGCCTTGGCCGTCGGTAAAGACCATCTTAAAGTGGCCCATAAGTATTTCTGGTGCTGCTTTTAAAAAGGGTTCATGCATCTGGCCGCGCTTGTTTTCTGCGCAAGCACCGCAAATGCCCCTCTTTGCAAATGCTTCCAGCTTGGAAAAGACCGAATACAAAAAGAATGAGAAACTGCCTGAAATTGTGGTATAAGAGCAGATTATTTTTTTATTTTTTTTCAAAAGATGTCGTGCAAAGCTTTATACCGAGATTGTACGTGTTGGCATAAAAACCGCTTCGCCCGACTTACACCAACCTACGCCCCCCCCTCTCCGTTCACTAGGTAAGGCAAGCGAAAAGCTTCCGGTCATCAAGGCGGGGGGAAGCTCCGCCGAGCGCACACGAAAGCAAACGGGCTCGAGGGGGACACGAAACATTTGATGCAACTCTGATCAAGTTTTTTTTTTTTTCTTTTATTTTACTTTGTGTAGCCATGACGAATTTAAGAAGACTTCCATGATTCTGTGGTGCAGAGGAAAAAAACCCCCAGGAAAACCGTTGTGCGACCACCGTCATAGCACGCAACTACACCGCGCGCCGGCGCCGGCGGGGTTTTCTTCTTTCTGGGTGGACCAGATTAATAGTTAGGTAGCCTTGGGAGGTAACCTTTCTTGCCATTGGGCTGCAAGCCACATGGTCCTCGAACCTTTTTTCTTTTCTTCTTTCTCTACTTTTCCTCAGCCTGACTGCTTCTCTTAATCATTTCAATTAATTCGACTTTTTGTTTCTACTTGCCATCTTATATGGCTCTTCTGCTCCCAACTCCAGTACTAGCGCAATTGGCTCCAATGCAACCTGTTTCTGCCCTCTTTTATATTACTGCATCAATCTATCCTCTCATCTTCCCGTGGTCAACTTTTTTTCCTTTTCTTTTCATTCCTCCCTCCTTGGTGCTTTTCGTCATTGACGTCCAAGTGCTGTCTACTAGCCTCCCATGTTTTTTCTCGACTCACACATTCTCCACCACACACCCGGCAGACTGGGTTCCGCAACTTGTTGTTCCTACCGTCCTCTTCGGCATATGCACTCACTTTGTTCTCCCCCCTCCCCCTCGGTGGTCTCGAATGACTTTGTGTGCTCGACGTTTCTTCTCCCCTTTCATGGAGCAGGCCAGTCCTACGCCATCGTGGTCCATTCTTCGTGCATCATTACACACACCCATATACAATCACTAATAACCACCACACACCCCCCTCCCCCCAACGTCTGACGAACGTGTTTTTATTTCATTTATTCTAATTGCACCCTCTCCAAGACCTTTGTATGAATTTGCCACCAAGATGCTAGCAATTGAACAATAAACCCCCTTTGCTGGTCCACACCCCAATCGCATCCTCGTCCTCGCCCGGCCCACCTTGCTGATACCACCACCACGGGGGTCCGTCTCGCCGGGCCTCGCCTTCGTTGCTGATACCAGCCCATCGTATCCGTCGTGTCCTTGTTGAAGCGGGTCGTTGGCAAACAGTCCCTGGCGAATAGATGCTGTCATGTGTTATCTAAGAGCAGGGGAGGGGGTCCCTTCGAAAACAAGTATAAAAGGGCCCATTGTCCTCCTGAGGGCTTTCGTTTTTCTTCTTCCTTTCATATCTCGTCTTCTACATAAACTCAAGTTCCTCTTCAAGTCTTACTTGTCTCGTATCTCAATCCTCTCAACTGTCCCCTAGCCTCTCTCACTATACATTACTCAACACAATCACCATGTCTGTACACTACCAGACCGCGGGCTACTCCATGCCCATCAACGTTCCCAGCAAGGGCAACCAGTATCCATCCTACAGCCAGTACTCCATCTCGCCGCCCGAGTGCGATGACTCGGCCTCGTCCGTCTCCGGCGTGCCCTCCTTCTCCCACACCGGCTTCTCCAGCGCCTCCGCTGCCAGCTTTCTCCCCGGCAGCGCCGTCCCCTCCAGCACCGGCGCCGAGTTTGACAGCGCCGGCTCCGCCAGCGGCGTCGACTTCCAAGACTACATGCAGGACCGCTTCTCCCACTCCTTTAACCCCATCCCGCTCGACCGCAGCATGGCCGTCCAGGCGCAAACGTAAGTCTTGACGGGGACAACGGCCACCGCGTGGGGGCTCATGGTACAAGATTCTGCAGCTGACCAGTCTTTTAGATCTGGCAAGCTCAATGCCAAGCATCGCGAGCTCGCTGATCTGCAGAGACAGGCGCAGGCTCGTCTGGCTCGCACTCGCGAGCGTTTCCAAGAGGGCATGCGTGATGCGCGCGAGGTTCGCAGCGACCTCGAGTGGACGCAGAAGAAAGTCTCGTAAGTCGGTTCCTCACGGGGCAGAATTGGCAAGAAACAAAAAGAAAGAAAAGCTTCAAAAGGCCCATTGCTCTTTTCTTTGTATTTCGCTTTTCGAAGCGAGGCTAACTTGAATTCGCAGAACGCTCAACGCCAAAGCCTCGCGCATGCACCCAAAAGAGTATGCCAAGGCCCGTGCCAGATTTCCGTCTCCCGAATGCTAGGAGACGCATTTTCCATTCATTTGACGACTTCTTTTTGCGGCGTTTCGGCCTCTTTTCTTTCGAATTTTCTTCTTCATGCGTTTATTTCATGTATTCGGAACCGCAGCGGCATCATGATTTCACGATATTACGACAGGACGGAAAACCGGCACATATTGCACGATTCACAAAATTCGAGTCTGGAACTTGGCACATAATTCGTACAGGCCAAGAAAGACAGTCTGGAAATTACGACAAAATTTCTCAAGTATAATAAAAATCTCGTCTCCACAAGACTCTTGAGCAGAGACGTCAAATTTGGAGCGCCCCCGCGGCAATCGTGCAGCCATGTAGGCGCGCCATCTCTTGCTGCTTTATCGGCTCCAGCCGAACGGTCAGGGGTCTGCCGCCAGCATATCCCACTTGCGGGCCGCTTGCGAGGCTGTGGGGTGCTGTGGCCAGTGTCATGGCCTCTGGCGATTCGGTTCCGATGCCATCCGACACCCTAAGCGGGCTCGTGCACGTAATTCCCCGGAGACAGCTAGAACCGCTGAATCTGGTGAAGCCGCCTCGACACAATTGATTCCTGGAGTAGCTTCCCCTAAGGTATTGAAGATGCTTCAATGCTGCGCAGGCACTTGGCAGGGTTTACTGCAAGCCAGAGACGCAGACAAGAGGGGAAGGGCACAGGGGCCGGCGAGCCAGGGTGGAGGACCATTCTTTTCTTTGCAGTGCGCTTTTCCTATTCGGGATGGATAGCTGGTGTTTGACTCGATGAGAGGCTCTGTATCTGTACCTTGCATAGCAAACAATAGCCTTTGCTTCCTTGATCTCGGTCCGATGACGGCAAGGCACCCCGTAGCAGGGCGGCCAGCCAGTATCCGTCTCTCCATGCAACACGCCCCCCGTAGACCGAGTCGAGCGATGGGTTCTGTCCTGCCAAGAGTATGCGGCAGTTTCTATACTGGAAGCGGCAGCAGCTCCTCCAATCATATGCTTGTCTGGCCGGTGAAGAACATCGTCAATGCCGACAGACGATTTGCATCACGTGATGGGGTTGCGACGCTGACAGCACAGACGAAGCAAAAAATGATGACGACGCGGTCAATGGGCAACGGCCGGAGAACTCTGCTGTTTCGAGCTCACAGTAAACGTCTCAAGCCGCTCGCGCTTGGTGAACCTCTTCCTTGCTCGTGTGAACCGGGAACCATGTCGAAATCGGTGACAGACCAGCAGCCTCTTCGAGCTTCGCCCAAGGATTCTCATTCGAGAAATGATCGTAGTAATCCTCGTACCACAGCTTGTTTATGCCATGATGACCGCCCGAAGCTTGTCGCGATGCACCGCCCCGCCGATGCTGATTGCCAGCAAAGCCGCCACGAGCAGGGGCTGGGCGCTGGGGCAGACCGGCGATTCCGGCGCCGATACCGTGCGAGGAGCCGCCAGCAGCATCAGCGGAGGCACTTTCAGCTTCTCCTACAGCGACAGCCTCGCTGTTATTGTTTGCGCCGTCGTCGACTTCGTCGTCCAGGGCAATCTCGTCCGCATTAGCAGGTGGCGCCCGGCGTTCCCCCACAGGCGCAGAGTTTGCGCCAGTTCCGTGACGCTGAGGCTTGTCAATGGAAACGACAGCGTCGTTGTTGGGGTTATATTTGCGCTTTTTGCTCGGAGTATTTTGGGCGCCAAACGAGGAGAATCCCATGGCCGCGGCCATGGCTTCAGCTGTGTCGTCGTCCATCGGGCTTCAGGTCAAAGTTGGCAACTGCTCAAACTCAAATCGTACCAAATTTCCAATCAACGCTTCGAGAATGTATGGAGGGGTTGGTTGTGTGCGGTGAGGTCTGGGTTGTGGTGATGTAAAGATCAGGGTTTGGAAATCTACGTGTCGATCCAGGCTCACGAGCTTGGCTGGGCAAGTGGGGCGTTCAGGAATTGGATCAGCTGGTACAACGGCCGCGACGCTGCACGACAGCCGCCATCGCGCGGTGAACGCTGTTGATGGCGTATAGTCATTGTGTTTGCGAGAATGGTTGCTCTTTTCGAAATGCATCATTCGCGATGGTCTATGAGCTAGCTGCAAATCTCTTGACCAAAATAATGAAATAAATGAGCAATCTTATCGTTTTCCCGGCAATACCAGCCTTATTCTTCTCTCAAAGTGTGATTAAAGTAACTAAAAAATATGCCACGCATAGAATGCACCATGTCGCTCAAAAAAATGAAATACTGCCCTTCTCACATTCAATATTCGCGTAGGGGCCTCAAAGCCCTCAGCATCGCAGCGCTTGCTGCTCTCTTTTCTTCATGAAATCAAGATAGTCTCTCCATAGACGTGCGGCCGTGAATTATTTGCTGAGAATATGTGGCGTATCTTCTTCCTCTTGCTTCTCCTGCCTCTTCTTCTTCTTTTCTTCCAGCTTCTTCAACGCATCACACGTCAATTCTTGACGGTCCTTCAGCTGCACCACATCCTTCTTGCGCGTCTTCCTGTCACCTCTCATGATAACCAGACCGGCCACAATGTTGGTCGTGATGCTGACACACAGAATGGTCGTCGTGATGGCCGGGTTGCGATGGTGGTAATCAATACCCCACGTGGTCGAGCTCAAGGAAATTTGAAGGCAGGAATGTGCATCGAGCAAAAGAATGACGGTAATGAGCAAGCTGAGGGGAAACTTGTAGTGAGTAAAAGTTTCGTACGGCTTGTAGAAACTGTGAGACTTGACTAGCTTCTGGCGGTGATGCAAGAAGCGCTTCTGCTGCTTGGGTGTGAGCGGGTACAAGTCCTCCTCCTCGTCCTCTTCAAACTCAGCCTCTGAATCCTTTGGCAGCTGGCTCAGTGCACGAGACACGGGCGTCTGCTCTTGCCCAGCCTGTTCAACTTGATTAGGCACCGATGGCTCCTTGCTGGTGGCATCTGTCGCTGAAGCACCAGAGGCATTCGACGACTCGCTTCGGTCAACTGCCTCAATGTCTCCCTTCTTGAGCCTTGCCTTTTTTACCTTGCGCCAGTAATGGACAACAAAGGCCAGATGGTAGGTGTCCATGGCACGAAAGGGAGCCATGCCACCGCCGACAACCAAAAAGAGCGCAACCAATACACTGTCAATGATATGAAGAGTGTATTCCTGTTTCTCGCCGACGTATATCCAGCCGATCAAAAACAAAACCCAGGCCAAGCCAAACGCAGTGATGCACGTAGCGTAGAAAGTGACCAAGAAACCAAGGGGCCGGCGCACATATTGACCAAAACCCTTCATCATTCGCTTGAACTTGGATCGTCGAGAGTGCAACATGTGGCGAACATGGTCGTCGAGTTCCCACTTCTCTGCGGGTGTCCAGTTTGCTAGCGATACGCCATGAGGTAGCGCAGCATAGTGGGAGTCGCTCAGTTGTGATGTGATGGTATCGGTTCTTCGTATTGTGGGTGCTTCTGCTTCTGCTTCCTCCTCGGTCGGTAATTCTTGAATCGTGTCGTCAGGCGCAATACCGTCTATTCTCGGCTCCTGACGAGCCACGGAAGCCCTACGCTCGGATGTTCCGGGCCGAGATGTAATGCGTTCTGCGTCGTGCTGCGTGAGAGTATATGTCGGCCGTCTGTTAATCAGGCCGCCCAGATCGGGGACGAAGAGGGAATTCTGAATGTTGGTCAGGGTCGAAAGTGTCTGAATCTCAGGATCTATACTCATGTAAGCAGATGCGCGACGTTGTGACGCCGAACTCGAGACAACTTACCGATGGTATCCAAGATATCGACGAGGTGCTCGTCGTACTCTTCATCCTGAAAGGTGGATCCTCGAGACATTGTGTCCTGCGAGCGGCGCTGGGAAGCGCCGTTACCGCCAGGCCAAAACCTGCTGAAGCGCCTACGGGGGGCTTGCTGAGAAGGGCTGGGGTCGTTACGGAGAGACTCGGGCCGGTGACGAGCGATGCTTCCAGGGAGAGAGGTCGTCGGGGACAGAGGGCTGCCAGCCAAGCCAAGCTCCTGCATGGTCGGGCGTGCGCCCTCCTCTGTCAGTCGCGGCAGGGCAACCTGAGGGGTGCGGCGCGAGTGCCTTGCAACATCGCCGGTACGAGCCGCAGCATCCAGTGAAGGCTGTGATGCACTTCGAGGGCGTCCAATACGTGCGGATGAGGAAGCGGTCGCGAGTGCGTCAGACGAGGAGGAGGCAGCAGCGGCATTATCGGAGTTCTGTGTGTTGAGCGATGCGTTGGAGCCGCGTCGAATACGAATGCTCGGTCGGCGGTTCCGGCTAGCCGGGCGTGAGTCGCCAGCGGGCCCGACGGCGCCGGGGAACTGCGAAGCAGAGCGAACAGAGCGAACAGATTGGCGCGAAGGCTGCTGGCGCAAGTTGGTGGCCGGGTCAAAGTAGTCGGCGCTCGAGTCTGCTGTAGCGCTGGGCGTTGCTGGACCGAGAGAATGAATGCTGCGATTCGTGGCACCGTCCAGCGCAGCATTGGCAGGTTGCAGTTGCTGTTGCTGCTGGTGCTGCAGCTCTGTGGCCGCCGCCGAGGGAGGGCGGCCGTTGGGGTCGTCCATTATGAGTGAGATGGCAGTATCTTGGGCAGGAAGCGCAGGATACGGGTTTGGGGTGAATGGAAAAAGGGGAGGAAAATAGATGCAGTTGCCGAAATCAAGACTTTTGTAGGATGGAAAGAAGCCAAAACCGGGACGGCAGATGAGGTGGGGCTAGGACCGTAGGTAGCGTGGCATCCGTGGGCCGTGGCAATCGTGGGTGGCTTGGCGGAGAAGAGAGCCACAATGACGAGTTGCTGCAGCTTGCTGGTACGTGCACTGTTATGCAGTACTATTTGAGGGCCCGAGGTCATAACTATAACGAGGCGTCTGCTAAGACGCCACGATGTGAATGCAAAACCCTTGATGTTTTTTATTGTATCCATTCAACCTCGACGTGATGGACGCCGTGGCTACATGGCAAAGCCTGAGCATACTCAAACTCCTTTTAGCGTCCTCTATGGCCCCTTAGTAACCCTTTAGTCACAGAGTAGCCCGTTAAGGTAGGGAGCCGGACGTTCCGTTGAATTCATCAGAAATTTCCCGGCCACGACACTAGAATGTAGTTTACAGGCCCACTCCACTGAAACTTGGAGTTTTGTTCACTGTAGCCGACTGACTAACGTACTTCCTAGGCTGTGCGACCTTGGCATGTTTCTTTCTCACTTCTTACTAAGTCAATGTCGCACTCAAATCTATAAAATCGAGTATAATCTCTGACAAGAAAATTCAATCTCAAGGGCTGAATGAGGGAATTGCTTTCTAAAAGGCCCGCTGTAGGCTGGCGGATGTGCAAATTCGATCAGCTTCTTTAGTTGCAGAGTCAATGCCGGACTCAAGTCTATAAGAATATGTCCTCTGAGAAGGAATGTATAATATAAAATGATGATGAATGGTTTCCTAGAGTGCCACCTTGCCTACTCTTTCCAACTTCATAGAGTGCCCCCTTGCCTACTCTTTCCAACTTCTTAGAGTGCCCCCTTGCCTACTCTTTCCAGTCAAATTCGACACAGATGAACAAACACACAACATGATGTATCCCAAACAAAACAAAACGAATCAAAATTTCAGACGAAAATGCCCCCAAAAAAAGACCAGAATGATGAGAATAATCAAGCTCAGTCATACCGGTCCGCGTTGGCAACAGCAGCCTCCACGGCCTCTTGCAAGTCAAAGTGAAAGTACGGTCGGTTCAGGCCATGGACGGCAACAAGACGAGCACTACCAGGGTTCTTGGGAACATCCTTTTCGGAACCGGAAGCTGGCCAAATCTCAGACTCGGGAGCTATCTTGCTCTCAATATCGTAGGATCCGCGACCAGACTTGTCGTCGAGAGCCGCAGCCTTGGCCGCGCTGTCGGAACCGCCAAGGTCTGCAATGCTGAAAATGGTCTTCCACTGTCCAGGGTTCTCGCCGACCTTGGGCTTGGGCGAGCGGTAGCCGAACCCGGCAGCCGCGAGAGCGCGCTTCGTCCAGCGGTTCTCGACATTCGCAAAGTGCCAGTCCACAGTGCCAGGCGCAGCGTAGCGATCCAGCTGGTTGCGCACATCGATCAATGCCTGGGCAGCAGTGACGTCAATGTTGTTCACAGTCGAAAAATCCAGCACAATGGCCTTGAGAATCGGCCTAGTGTCATCGACAGGCTCCTTCTCCACGTTGCGCGGTGTGGGATCGTTCCAGGCGCGGTCCTGTCATGCATCGTTAGCGACTTGTTTCACATCAAGCTACGACTCATTACTTACACCAATCTTGCCAACAAGACTAACGTCGGTCCTGCGGGTCTCCTTGAAAATCGTCTCCGTGAGGTGGTTCAAGTAGCGAGTCGCGTTGGGGTAGTTGAAGCCTTCGGCGAAGCGATAGACGTAGACGCCGGGGTAAGGGCGCTGAAGATCAATTCTCGGGTTGGAGCCATCTTCATGGTCCAGTGGCAGGAATCCAGTGCGCAGAGTCTTTTCAGAATCTCCAGCAAAACCGTCCTCAGAACCGAGACCAACCACGGAGCCGTTGGGAGATGTGATGACAGTACGGATGCGAGCAACGCCGAGGAAGCGGCCACGGCTCAGGAACAGCCGCCACAGCACAACGGCAAACGAAACACAGACTGTCGTGTAAATGCCATTCTCGATGGTGGTGAAGATGGTCACAAACACACCAGCCAGAAAGATGATGACCTCGAGGGGCGAGACACGCCAGAACTGGAGAATCACCTTAGGAGGCGTAATGACGTCGCCGACGGCGTGGATGATGACACCAGCCAGCGCAGCGTTAGGAATATAGTAGAAGACGGTCGTCAAAGCATAGACAGCCAAGAGGACAACAACCGCAGTGATGACACCGGCAAATGGAGTACGGACGCCAGCCTTGGACTTGATGGCAGTACGGGAAAAGGATCCCGTAGCAGGGTAAGCTCCGAGGAAAGGTCCAAGCAGGTTGCTCACACCGATGGCGACGAGTTCCTGAGAGGGGTCGATGACGTAGTTGTTGACTCGACCGAAGGACTTGGAAATGGAAATGTGCTCAATCAGCATGACGATAACGGCAGCAGGAAGCTCCGAAGCAAAGGCGGAGATGATTTCCGAGTTGACAGTGGGAGCCTGAGCATGCTGGAAACCTAGCTTTCGTTAGTATTATTGTCTTGGACTGATTCGTTTGGCAGAGCCGCCCTTACCTCTGGGTACATCCTTGATCAGGGAAAACTTGAGGTTCTTCTTGTGGCGAGGTACGTTGACGGCTGCACTGATGGCAGTGTAGAGCAAAATGACAAAGGCCGTGCGAAGGGTAGAGATGAAAAAGTACATCTTGGCACGCTGTGGCTGCTTCTTGGCCATGAAGGTGCAGAATCCACGGATAGTGTACAACATGGCGAGAGAGGTCAATCCCAGCGCGGCATCGATGTTGGTTTTCGGTAGACCTTTGAGCGTATCAATGATGACGCGGTAAGGAGCATTGCGAGTGTTGATCTTGGGAATGCCCATGAGCTTGGACACCTGACCGGCAATAATGTTGACTCCGGAACCAGTCATGAAGGCGCAGATGGCAGGCAGGGGAATCACTTCGACGATCCAGCCGAGACGGGCCAAGCCCATGAAGAGAATGATGGCACCACAGATAATGGCCAAGGCGGAGGCGACGATGTGGCCTTCGACGTTGGGCAGAACGTCTTTGGCATGGAGAACAATGTTACCAGTGACCTGGGACATGACGGCGACGGGCTAGACTTGTTAGCTGGCGGGCGATGCAGAGTCATTATGAAAAAGCCTTACTCCGATAGTGATGTCCTTGGAAGTGGCAAAGAACCAGTAAATCAGGACGCCCATAAAGGACGAGTAGAGACCAAATTCGACGGGGAGCTGGGCAAGCTGGGCGTAGGCCATACTTTGGGGAACGACAACAGCCCCGACAGTGATGCCTGCAATTTGTCAGTATTTGGCCGTCTCTGCGCTCGGTTCGTGCTCGACATTGCGTACCAGCAACAAGATCACCAATAAGCCAAGTAACATTGTATTTGCCGATCCACTGGATAAAGGGAAATAGATTGTAGACGTAGCGACCGACAGCCTGCCTCGTAGGGGTAATTTCCCGCAAGAATTCGGCTACCGTGGGCTCGCGCTCAATAAAGAGGTCCGCGTTCGAGATGGAGGGAACATCGTCGTCTGCGTCATAATGCTGCGAGTCAAAAGCGCGCTGCAGGCGCTCCTTGATGCCAGGCATGGTGATGTGGTTGGCGTGTGATTCGCCCGGATCCTCAACACAACTGTCGAGTTTTTTTTCTTTTTGAAATGGACGAGGTATATAGAGATGAAAAGAAGAAAAAAGGACCAAATAAAAAAGATTCAAGAGTAGAAATCGAAATAGTCTTTTGTCGGGCCGGGGCTAAAGGAGACTAAATGTGGAAAGCCGGGCCAAGAAACTCACAGAATGCGACAAAAGCTTCAACAAGTTTTGACGAGAGACCAGCCGGAAAAGACCAAGTTCATATAACAAAATGTCATCACCACAGACGCAGACAAACACAGAAGAGGAGCACGTGTGGACCAGCCGCATGCCTCCTGGACGCATAAAGGAGGACCAGCTGCTAGACGCCCGATTTTTTTTTAATTCTATTTTTCTCAAGCCTTCGGTGGCTTTCCTGGTCGAATTCTCGCAGCCCGCGCCAAGCGACGAACCCAGATCCCCTCCAGAAAGGACAGTACAGACACCGGACTTTTTACTTTTCGGGGCTGGAAGGCTGGAGAGGGGGGGGCGCCGCTCTGGGGTACGAAAAAGCCCAGGCCAGGCCCTCCTTGTGCGCCGGACGACCGCCCTCGCCGAGTCCTCCCCCCAGCTCAAAGGCGCGTTGGAACCCATGTCATGATGTCGACCGAGCCACTGAATTGCGTGCTCGCAGGCCTATTCTTTTATTTTATTTTATTTTTAGGGGGTCCTCTAACACGCTTGGTGCTGGAGAAGAGAGTGGGAATGCCAACGAGTAAGATTGATCCAAGATGGCGTCAACATCGATAGATGGCTACGGATGGCGCTTTCACCCCACAATTTAAGCTGTCCTTGTCAGAAATAGCTTAGCCTCTGTGGTTGATTTATTTGATTGTTTTTTCTCTTTTGAAAGAGAAAAAGGCATCAGGGCAGAGAGAGAGGCTGATAATAGGGCGGCCGGCCGGCAACCATTACCAATACGTCTGCGAGGTGTGGACTTTTCGCCTCCGTTTTTCCCGTCATCTTGCAGCAAGCCCAGTCCACACACCACGAGCAGAAGTGGGCGTCGGATGATCGCCGTCTTGATGGAGGGAGGGGGGAGGACAGACAGACATGAGGCTCTCACAGTTCGGCAGCTCCCTGCTTTTCGGCCCCAGCGCGCAAAAACGAGGGTTGAGAGTTTTCTCTTGCATAAAAGCTTTTTCCGAGCATTGCAGCATCGGATGCTACCTCGCAGAGATTTGCGATTTTCTTCAAGTCTGGTGAGATTTGGGGGGGGGACGAGCATTATCAAGAGTTGCGCCATCCGCCTAACAAACAACGTCTTTCAAGCTACTTGAAACTCTTTCCCTAGTATGTGTGAAACTAGAGGGCGCCACGGGCTGCCACCAAACCAGCAGAGACATTACGACAAAGAGAAGAAGACGGTGGCAGAATTCCCGAATTATGAAAGAGCAAGTAAATACCAGTAAAAGGGAAAGGGAAAGGGAAATTCGTGAGGGAGAGGGGCTTGCAGCACGGCTACATCTGCAGCCTGTTGCTCCCACAATCCCTCATATTGAGCCACGGCAGCTAAGCCCTGGGTGCAACGGCATCATCCACACCCACAAGCACATTCGCCTCGTGGCTTCGTCCTCTGCAGCAAGGAAAAAGGGGCCCATGCCCGCGTCAGCTAGCGACGGCCCGGCAAGCAACCTGCTCGACAGGAAGGGAAAGGGAAAGAAAAAAAATCTCGCAACCCAATCTTGCCTGCCCGCCTGACTGCTACAGCGACGGTCGCAGAAAGCAGGGCTCGCCTAGTTGCTCAGCTGGCCGGGGTGCCATGCGGATGACGGGAGTCACGCTCCGTCTTGATTAGGATGGTATGTTGTTTGTATAAGCGTTGCGCTGGTGCTGTGTTGAAGAGGCTGAGCATCACAATGATGGGAAAGCACGCCAACAGCTCGGTGTCTCACTACGTCTTTTTGGTGCGGAATGCGCGTCGTCTTGCTCTCTCTTTCTCTCTCTCCGCGTGACAAGAAACAATTATTCAAACCTCCGTATTGGCTGGAGAATTTACAGTTGAGTTATGCATGCGATCAAGGCAGCGTACAGCCGGGCAGAGGAGAGGAAAAACGACGTCGAAACGGGAATCCCGCCATCAATATGAAGGTCTAGGCTTGACGGTGTAGGGTGTATTGGCGCGTGACTACAGTTTTTCCTTGCTCGACGATCATGACTTTTCTCGACTCTCGGTGTGCAATCATGTCAAAATGCAAACGACAACGGCAACGAACCCGTCAAGTAAAAAGCCAGACGGCCTCGGCGGCATGTTCAATTCGGACAACTACCGTCCACGGAGTTGTATTTATTTGGAAGCCACAATCAGCCCCCAGACTCGGAATATCCGATATATTTGAAATAAGTGTTGGCCTATCCCAACTGCCCAATCTTCTTTCACGCGAGCAGATTTTCTCTGCCCGCGGTTTCGCGAGCTGGCCGTCTTTTGCAAGGTTCTAGGCCGGGCCCTTGCAACTTTTAAGGTACATCGCACCTTCAGCCGTCGGGCCATCGCTGTGGCCAAAATGGCGTGCTCGAAGGAGGTTATCAGGTATATTGCACTGCTCCGCTTGGATGACTTGCATCATCGCCGCG
Organism: Beauveria sp. NWAFU-1; assembly: GCA_024472245.1. Taxonomy (NCBI): domain Eukaryota; kingdom Fungi; phylum Ascomycota; class Sordariomycetes; order Hypocreales; family Cordycipitaceae; genus Beauveria; species Beauveria sp. NWAFU-1. The sequence goes on from JANBXD010000007.1 coordinate 1,162,713, forward strand.
CTGCGCCTAGACCCCCCCCCCTGGACCCGAATGCAACCGTTGCAACGCGTCTTTGCTGGTCCAGCTTTCCTGATTCATGTGGCAAGAATGAGTTATCCGCGGTGAGGTCCTCGTATACAGCATTTCGCAAGAAAGTTCCAACCTTGCTCAAGTGATCGATAGGCCTGACCAAGGCCTGACCTCGATTGGAGCGAAGCGACCGTGCCCGGTACAGATTGGTACATTGAGCAAAAGTAAAAGAAGACAATAATGGCTAAACTCGGATGTCATGGTTGGAAAATTCATGTATAATGACTTGGCTCTATGATTATCAGTCTATGTCGCAAGCGTGGCAGTGATGGAAAAGACGAGCATCTAACTCGCGCACAACTTCCATATGTTTCCCTTTCTCCTCGATCAGGTTTATTCTACTTACCACCACATATTTCTACGATTTCCATCATTTTTTACGCGTGCTTTTACTCTCTGGCGCGCTAGTTTCCCTTCCCGATCTGGTTCCCTAGGCGATTGTGGATTATCATGATATCGGTTTTTGTAAGTAAAGCCGCCGCCGTAATTACAAAGTATTCGGTCAGTTTCATACATTGAATGAAACATCCTTGATATCCACAAGCGCCAAGATACTCGATCCGAGTATCACCGGTAGAGGCTTGGAAGCTGGCACTTGGCGCCCAGGCGCTTGGCTTGCAGAACGCCTTTGCCGGTATTCGTGGCGTGCGGAGACTACACTGAGTATTTCCGGCTGTACACATTGCTATCACACCAGAGTTCAATCTTACACGGCCATAAAACGTTCCATCGCCAGCCAGTTTGCGACTTGTCCATGTCAACGGAACGGGTGTAAGCGGATATGTACCCTGCACCTGCTAGCCTCTGCCTTCAATCGCAGAGCTCGGGCCCTTTTGGAAGCTCGAATACCCTTGATCAATTCTGTGTATACCAAATGCGTATTAAATTTACTAAGACTTGTTGATTTGATATCGGGGTGTTTGCCGCCCATAGAGGCGCCTCAATATGTGCGCGGGAAGCGATTTCCCGATTGGGACTGATTAGCGGAATCAGCTCCGATAAGCCGGAACTACCGCTCGGCTAGGCACGGAGCTCGTGGCTACACCCCGCCTCCAACAAACAACAGACGATTCATCACGATGTGAGCTCGCAAACTTTTGTTTTTGCTCTGTGAAGCCACTGAGCGAACTCTCAAATCTGCGAAAAAAAGAAGTCCAAAAGAACTCCCGACACCATGTCTGACTATACGCTCTACACCTACTTCCGCTCCTCCTGCTCTGGTCGCCTACGCATCACGCTCAACCTCAAGAACCTCGACTACACGCCCGTCTACGTCAACCTCCTCAAGGGCGAGCAGACCTCTGACGCGCACCGCGCGCTCAATCCCTCCGGCACGGTGCCCCTGCTCGTCGCCCACCGGGACGGCGACCTGCGCATCGGGCAGTCCATGGCCGCCATCGAGTACCTCGACGAGAAGCACCCGGGGGTCGCCGGCGGCGCCGCGCTGGTGCCCGCTGACGCCAAGACGCGCGCCGTGGCCCGCTCCCTCGCCGGCATCATCGCCTGCGACGTCCAGCCCGTCACCAACCTGCGCATCCTGAAGCGTCTGCGCGCCATGGACGCCAGCGCCGAGGCGTGGAGCGCCGAGCTCATCAGCGACGGCCTGCAGGCCTACGAGGAGACGGCAAAGGGCAGCGCGGGAAAGTACTCGGTGGGTGACGAGGTGACCATTGCCGACGTGGCCCTCATGCCTGCCATCTGGGGCGCCGAGCGCTTCGGCGTCAGTCTGGAGCCGTACCCTACGGTCAAGAAGATTGCGGCCAACTTGAGCGAGCTTTCGGCGTTTCAAAAGGCGCATCCGTTTGTGCAGGATGATTGTCCAGAGGAGCTGCGCGCCAAGGCTTGATGGCTTTTTAAGATGTTGAGGTTACGCAGCAGAATTGACTGTTCGGATTTTTGCTAAACCAATCGACCATGGCTTGCTATGAGGTGACGCGTGTGTATGAATAGAACAGCAGTAAGAAATTAGTTGATAGATAAAAGTGCAAAGATCTACACCAAAAGTATGCAAAATATACTTTCGTGATGAAAAGACACGAGCAATACCATCCGCAGCCTGCTCCGTCATGAGATCAGCATCGCCAAGTTGTACCAGATGGCCTCTAGCTGGTCGACAGCCTTTTCCGACCATCTTAGAAGAGGGCTCAGCATAAGATGTGCATTGGAGTAAAGAGAATATTAGGTTTACTGTTTATCGAATATCGACGGAAAAGACCGAAATTTCGGCATCACTAACGCTTGCTTATCGAGGGGCCGGGATCCGGCAAGGGGACGAAGCCGCTGCCTCACCAGCCTGTCCCTACAACACAGATAACGTTGGCGCCATCATCGCGATACTTCTTCAAGCTTCATAAGTGAATTTTTGGTCCAAATATAGCTGTAAGGCTTATGGTTCAATAAGCCGAGCACACATGTGCTTGTTAGAGTAGTCTGTGGGGAGAGCCGTCCGCATGCCAAACTTCCACATCATGCGATGACGTTGTTTTGCTGCCGCGTACAGGTAGAGCTTAGTGACGACCTCAATATATATCACCCAAAACGCAATAAATATTCTGATTGGTATATTGGCCGGTGTTCCATCACTATCGTGCTCTGGTTACGACAACTCGGCCTGATGAGTCACTGTCGGATGCAAGTGGGCAGAGCGTCGTATGCGCACGAGAAGCAGGCAAAGCGGCTTACTTGCTTGTACCGATACGCCACCAACCTCACTACGAATATAATATTCCGGGAGCCATAAACATATTTGATGCACTTACGTGGCCTTCTTCTGCCTTTTCCAGCAGATTGGCAGGACGACGTAGCGCCGGGTACTAGAGCCGCCAAGTGATGCTACAAATGAGCTTGTAAGCCGCGACTCGATGGACCTTTTATGGCGGAAGGTTTGCAACCGACCGAGAGTTGTAGCTTCAAGCATTTTCATACAACTCAGAAAAAAAAAACAACGAGTCAACATGGACATTAGAGCAGCAAGCGACTTTACTACTGAGCAAATTGCGCAATGCTCCAACGAGGCCTTTGCCGACTACTTTGGCCACCCGATTGTGTGGACGCCCGAGGAGCTTGCCGTTTACAAGCCGAGCCACTGCATCTCCAGGGAGCGCAGTCTGGTCGCCTGTCCCGAGGGAAGCGACACGCCCGTAGGCTTTGCGCTCATGGCGTACCGCGACGACCTCCCCGGGCACGCGCGGCTGGCCGGCATGGGTGTCGTGCCCGCGTGGGCGGGCAAGGGCGTCGGCTCGCGGCTCCTTGCGGCCGTGCTGGACGCCGCGCGCGCCGACGGCATCGAGACCATATGGCTCGAGGTGATTGCCAAGAACGCGCCCGCCATCAAGCTGTACACGCGCAACGGTTTCCAGCCGGTGCGGGCCCTGGCCGGCTGGACAAGGGACGCAGAAGAGCCGGCGGCGGTCGTGGTCGAGAAGAAGCCCGAGGAGCCATCAGAGGGCCAGATTGCGCTGGAGGAGCAGACGCCGGAAGAGGTGCTCCGGCTGCTCAGGCAGCACGGCGCGGCGGCGGCGGACCTCCCCTGGCAGCTCTGGCATCAGTTTGCGCTGGCCACCCGCCCGCAGGCCTGTCGCGGCTTTAGGCTGGGCTCGGCGCACTGCGCGATATCCGACCCCGAGCACGACGAGAGAAGCAAGGATAATAATAATAATACCGTCAGCCTGCTCGGGGTCGTGGTTGCGCCGGAAGAAGCGCGTGGCAGGGGAGATGCGACGGCGCTGCTGCGCGCCGTCATGGCCAGGTACCCGGGCAAGAAATGGAAGGCGCCGGCGACGATTCCGCTAGAGTACGGCGAGACGATTGCGCGGCGGCTGGGGTTTACAATGGAGACTGTCCGCATGGATTTGATGAAACTGAGTCTTTGATGGAGTTGAGCAAAGAAGTTTTTTTGCGTGAGACTTGTTTGCAACAAGAATGAGGAGGTGTCTGGGGTGCGTCGGGAAAATAATATATCTGGCATTAATAGCGGGCCAATCGAGCGCCATCTCATGAGCCAATCTGTTTACAACAAGGCGGATAGATGGAAGATGGGGGGGTTAGCAGCACAGTCCCTGCCTCTTCTTTACAGAGGCGATGTAAAGCGGACAATCGCCCGCGTATTTACCGTCTCAATACATTAGTCTTCTTCCAAGGGTTTGAGACATGGCATTGTTGACTGCAGCTACCTCGCGCTTGAATCGGAATGCCGACCAGGAACGGCGCCGCGAAACCGCCGACCGCCGGAACGGTCCCGACAATGAGCGGCCCGGTTCTGTCGCAAAGCGTCACCACGTGCGCGACAAGCTTGGCCATACACATCCAATTGTGGTCATGGGATCGTGGGCAGACCCGATACCCCGTTTCCAAGCTTCCGCCCATTGTAATCTTATATTGCCAAATCGCCCATAGTAACTAGGCTGGCCCACCCCCGATGCTTCCCCTCAGCTTTGCGACGGAGCTGCGGCATCCAACCACCACCATTGCTTTTTTTGTCGTTTCGAATGACAAGCCCGCGCCATCCCCTGGCCAAACAATCGGAAGGAAAGAAAACCTTCTTTCATGCTTATACCCCAGGCTATATATATACTAGGCTAACTGGCGCGCACGGGTTGAAGCCGGAATCCAACCTCACCACAACCCGTTGCAAAAACCCACAATCTTTACACAACGCAAAAAGTACGCGACGCTTCAAAAAGCAAAAAAGAAAAAGGATAAAAAAAAAAAATGTCCTTGACGAATGAGCAGCTCGACCGGGCCCTCGAGCACATCGAGTACCCCCAGTCCAAGCACGCCGCCGATCCGCTGCGCCGCCTCCGGCAGCTGATGCTCCGTCACATTGCCCGCGTGCCTTTTGAAAACGTCGGCATCCACTACAACCCGACGCATCAGCTGTCGCTGGAGCTCGACGACCTATTTGACAAGATTGTGGTGCGCAGCAAGGGCGGCTACTGCGTCGAGCTCAATGCCTTTTTCGCCGCCGTCCTGCGCGGCCTCGGATACACGGTGCTGACTGTCGGCGGCCGCGTGCGTGCCGGGAATGAAAAGTACACTGGCTGGTACGTTGGATGACGCCCTTTTTTTTTCCCGATGACTCGAACTTGCTGGTTTATACGCCCTCTCGTCTGATGCTGAAGAATGCCCGCTTTCTAGGAGTCACATGTGTCTCATCGTCACGATAGACGGCGCCAGATACGTGGCAGACGTCGGCTACGGCGGCGACGCCGCCATGCAGCCTATCCCGCTCGTCTCAGGCACCGAATTCACCATACTAGCCCCGCGCCGCGGCAGGCTCGAGTACCGGAGCATCGACCAGCACACGGACCCGACGCAGCGGCTGTGGGTGTACTCGACACAAGACTCCCTCTCCTCCTCCGACACCGCCGCGCCCTGGGTCGAGCAGTACTGCTTCGTCGAGATTGAGCACTTTGCCGCCGACTACAGCCAGATGAACTACTTTACCAGCACTAACCCCAAGAGTTTCTTCATGCCGCACCTGCTGGCCATGCGCGTGCTCCTCGAGGACGACCCGGGGACGCCGGGCGACGTGCGGCTCGCGGGCCTCGTGACGTATTTTAGGGACGAGGTGCGTCGCAGGCTCGAGGGTAGCATGGAGAGGCAGGTGCTGGAAAAGGTGACGACGGAGGCGGAGAGGATCGCGGCGCTGGACAAGTGGTTCAGGATCCCGCTGACGGAGGCGGACCGGCAAAGCATATTTGATACAGGACTGGCGCTTGATCAGAAACCAGAGTAACGAATACAATTGGGGTTTACAAAGGGGTCAATTGTTTCTGCAAAAGAAAGCAGGAAATGGGATACTAAAAACATACGCGATATTGAAAAAATCCTAAGCGCCAAGCTAATTTAAAACCGCGGGCAATGCGGCGCAACACAAGAAACTTCTTCTCGGACCCCCCCTCCCCTACAGCTCAACCACCTGCCACATGTCTCCCTGGCAAGCAACCACGCCATCCTTTTCCAGCGTGACCTTGCCCGTCAGGACGCTCTCGCACGGCAGCTCTCTAGTTCCCATGCGCACCGTCCTCGTCCACGTCCCCTCGTCCACCTCCTCCGACTCTTCCCCGTCACCGGCGCCCAGCAGCGCGCCCTCCAGCTTCTCCCAGCGCTCCAGCGTGACGCCCTGCACGTCCCGCACGAGCGCCTGGCACAGCGTCCCGATCCAGACCAGCATCCCCTTGACGCCGTTGCCATCGACGCGCAGCACCGCAATGTAGTCGCTCGTCGGCGCCAGCAGGTCTGTCCACAGCTCGTCGTAATTCGTGACGCGCCCCGTCGCCGGGTTCGCCATGGCGCCCTTTTCCAGCGTCGTGCCGTCCTCTTGCGGGTACATGTCGCCAACGTCGGACACGCCCGTCGGGTCAATGACGCGCGAGCTCACCCAGTGGCGAAATGTCGAGCGGCGGATCGGCTCGCCGGTCGGCGTGGTCGCGGCTTCCGAGATGGTTGTGCCGGCAATGGCCCAATCGAGCCTGTCGAGAGGCAATTCACCCGCTGCGGCCAATTAGTTGGGGATGCAAAGAGAACAAAGCCTGTACAATGGGGTGTTTTTCGTCGAGAAGAAGACGTACTGGGATCATTGCTTAATTTCGTCCCGCCATCGGGGGGCAGCAAGATGCGCAAATCCACAAAGCGGTTCTCTGGTGACGTAAGGACCAGTGTAGATGTCGGCTCGGAAGCCTCATCTGGGTACCAGCGAATGTATTTTCTGTACGACACTGTTCCCATTGTAGAGGGCCTGCTTGACACCAAGGTTTTGGGGGGTATGTGCAATGCAGAATTTAAGCTTGCGAAGAGCGGCGGAAAATGCTTTTAAAGCCAGTTTCCGGCGCCGGCTCCGGTAGTCGGGGTCGCGGGGTATTGTGGGGTACACAACATGATGCATGATATGCTCTTGGCGAATGCAACAGCCAATATTCAATCAGCGTTTTCGGCCATTCTTCGCCCTAAACACCATGCATGGTCTTGGTGAATACAAGGGTTGATATTCAATCAGCGTTTTCGGCCATTCTTCGCCCTAAACGCCATGCATGGTCTTGGTGTAATCAAGGGCCGATTCTCAATCAGCGTTTCCGGCCACTCATCATCCGCCCTATTCACAATTACAAGAGCTGATTTGCATAGTTGAGATTCGAGGTTTTTGGAAATGCCCGTAGAGGCGGATATCTCATGACTGCATACACACTACAATCAACGATTTTATCATCGCTAGTTTACTGATTCCTTTTACACTGTGCGACGACCAACATGTCCACACTCTCCCTGTCACACCTCAACTTGGCTTGACGCTGACAAGTGTAGCCTGGTTTGTGACGACGAGGCCGGCAACGGCGGCCGAAGTCAGGGTGGAAAAGACACCCGACACCAGGGCAGAGAAGGCCAGGCGGGAAACATCACCAGCGCGAGCCGGGGCCAATTGCGACAGAATACCAATCTGGATACCGAGCGAGCCGATGTTGCCGAATCCGCAGAGAGCATAGGTTGCAATCAATTGAGAACGAGGGGAGAGGTCGGCGTAAGCTGCATCGCTGACAAGCGATTTAAAGGCATTGTACTCGTTCTGAAATTGCTACGGTTAATCACGTATCCAAAACCTCTGCATCAGCAGCCCCATCTTGGAATGATGAACTTACGGTAATAATCTTCTCTGCGATAAGACGGGAAACACTCAGGAGCTCGTACTTGTTTTGTGGTACACCAAGCAAGAAAGCAACGGGAAAGAGGGCGTAACCCAGGATTGTCTGTAGCGTCAACGTGGGGTCGTTGATGTTCAGGTAGCGACCCCACCAGGTAAGGAGACCGTTGATAAGGCCGACGACAGCAATGATGCAGAGAAGCGATGCGACAATGGTTCCAGCAATCTTGATTCCCAGCCAAGCACCGTTAGCAAAGGCGTGCAGAAAGTTTTCGGCCTTGTGCTCATCGTCATCGGGGATCACGACACGACCAGCAGTGAGGGTTTCTTCCGTCTCGGGGTAGCGCAGTTTGGAAATGGCGAGCGAAGCTGGGATGGACATGATGCAGGAAGAAACGAGAGCTTCCTTGTTCAGACCGAGACCAATGTAACCGACAAGAACGGAGCCAGAAATGGTCGCGAAACCACATGTGAGGATTTGATGAATCTCCGCGTTGGTCATGTGTGGCACAAAAGGACGGACCAGCATGGCAGATTCTCCTTGACCAATGAAGGGAGTGGCAGCGGCGACAACGGCTTCAGCGCCCGACACACCAAGAGCCCAGAAGACAAATGTGGCGAACTTGGTAATGAACCACTGCAAGAATTGAAGGTAGTACAGGACCTGGACAAGCGAGATGAAGAAGATGATGGCAGGAATGACGCCAATGAAGAACCAGGGCTTGGCAGCCGTGTCAGCATCAGTCAAGAATTTCACACCGTCTTTGGCGAAACCAAGCAAATCACCAGCGCGGTCGGCAATGAAGCGGAAGACGGAGTAGCCAGCGTTTGTGCGAAGGACAAACAAACCAATGATGTACTGGGAGAGCATGCCTCCAATGACAGTGCGCCAGTTGACCTTGCTGCGGTGGGCACTGGTGAGCCAGAAGCAGAAGAGAATGATGGCCATTCCGAGTAGACTGATGGCACGGTTGCCACGAGTGTTGTTGACGCTCTCTTCCGTGACAAAGGAGCCAACGAGCATGGAAGCAATGGTAACAAAAGCACCAGCAGGAGTGCGCAGTTTTGCAGGGATCCTGTTGTAAACCACGACGGCAGAATGCTTCCAGGTGGTGCGGATGGCGCCGCTGACATAGCGACTAGGAACGTGCCAAAAGAGGATGCGCAGACTGATGCAAAGCCAGAACAGAAAAGGAACAAGCCAATTCTTGTCATTGCGGTGCAGAATCAGCGAAGCAATCCACCAACCGGTAAAGAGGAGAAAGAAGAAGACGTGGACAATAATGCGACCAGGGCCGTCGTAAAAGGTACGGAATGAAGACCTGTACTCTGTTTGGCCGCCCTCGACATCGCGCTGGGCCAAGATGCCAGGCTGAGGCTTCTCCGTGTCGCTGTAATCCGGTGGGGTGCCGGATCCTGCACCATCCATGTGTTTGTGCAGCGGGATGTCGGTTCCCTTTGTGTATATGACATCGTTGGCGGGTGCGACGCCAGGCGCATGGTGAAGGTGGCCGTGGGTATGCTGATGCTCGGGCTCGAGAGCAGGGTCAGAGTTGCGGCGCAAACCAGGTGTAGTCTCATGCGTCGCCTGCTCGGCGTGCTGATGAGTGTCGGCCATGATGAGAGAGACTGGGCGTCGTTGAGGACGCGAAAACAAGACCAAGCTTTTGAACTTTTTTTTTTTTTTTTCTCCCCGCCTTCTTGGTCGCTGGAGTGCGGGCTGTCGGTAGACGGGCGACGGCGCAAAGAAGCAGAGGCTACTTGAAATCTGCCAGTCGCAAATGCAGAAGCAACTGCAGTAGAGGGCTCACAAGTGAAATTGCTGGTTGACAGCAAACAGCGCAGACAGGCCACCGAAGCTGTCCTAAACCAGAGGCGAGGAGGGGAAGAGGAGGACGGGACGGAGGAAAGGACCTGAGGAGCAGCACACAAGATTTCTGCGTGACGGCACACGAACGAGTTTTTGTATCCACCGGGGTCACCGGGGCGCCGATTGGGGCGAGTTCTCGACGGAATGGCAGGCACTATTTAGCACTCGGCTTGGGGTTCCTTCTGGCGGTCTCTGCAAGCGGACGTGGAGCAGGACCGCCAACATGGCTACGCTAAATCCACTTGGTAGCCCGGCGTAGAGCCATTTGCCATGCCTCCAGTCTCCAGAGGGGTCCTTTTGTAGCGAGAGGACCACACTGGGAGGGGCCACACTAGGTACCTAGGTAGGAAGCGCCTCATGCTCGACAGCAGAAGCAGCAGCTTCTAACGTTACAGCGCCCGCTGTATTGTAAATTTCCGCGTGGGGAAGGGAATAATCGAGCGCTGCCGAGTGAATCCTTGCAGTGTAATCCCACAAGCATAATTGCTTAGTCGTCCGTCCACAAACTATTATTTAGAGCTTGGCCACGAGAGCAAGCACCTCCCTGTAACTATTGATGTCAGCCCACAGCAGGCGCGGCATGTACGTCGTCGGATCCTCGGCCTTTGAGTCTGCAGTTTGTGCGTTGTGACGCCGCCAAATTCTCCTCCAAATTTTCTATTATATCGGAGATGGCCGCTGGTACGCAACGTCAGGGCCAATTGTCATCGTGTTGCAGCCTCCGGGCCACCTGCCTTCTCGCTACGATTCCGCCGAGATAAGTCGCCCAGCATAGCCTATTAGCCTTAGACATGCTCATTAGCGCGCTGTTGCTTGAATGCGCCATGTTTTGCGCCGGCCGTGCAGCATTCTAGATGTTGGGCCTTACCTGGTCTGGCCCCATTCCACACCCCGCGGGCGACGCCTCGTCCCAGCTTGGCCTACGAACCTGCTGATTATCGACGCTGATTGACGGGAGGTTTATCCATGTTCAGAAGTCTCGTACGAAATTCGATCGCCTATCCCTATTTAGATACTTGCCCAGCTCACTCCATCCCAGACAACCTACTGTTCCGGTCCGTTAAAGGGGAAACGGGCGTGGCGGGCTACCCACGTGCTGAATTTTCTGGATTCTCGTCTAATCGCCTCAGGTCAGTCGCGTGCTCTTCCTCCTCTGTTTTGACGGGTTTGGATACTCGGTTGGTGGGCTAATAATGAAGTATTACTATATACCCTGATAATTTGAGGTGATATTGGCAAACGCCGACCTGGGCCTGCCAGCTGCCAGCCGGTTTCCTGCCAGCTGCCAGCCAGCAAGCTGGCGCTGTCCGTTATCATACCGTTCTCTTCTATGCATAATCCATCATGTCGGCCATCCTCATATCTGTATGTGATACTGCAAACTCCTATCACATCATCCGGTAACTTGTCTTATCACAGGCTAGATAAGCTTCACTGACACGACTCCGAGCTGTGGACCTCAGCTTGTCTTTCCAGCGGGTCGCGTGTAAGGTCTATCCCGAGACCTTGCAATGAGACTGTGCCAACCAATCGGCGTATTCTCCGAGCGAAAAACTCTTGATAGCATTGCGGATCTCACATTTTTTTTTCAAGTTACTAATTGCTTGCAAGTTTCTAGATGCCAAAACGGAGAAACGAGCTCCCGCACAGCACCCAGCAAAACGTACTTGTCAGCGGCAAAAAGAAGGAACAAAAGTTGCCAATGCCGCTGAGTGGATAGGCTCTTCTCGGCGCGCCTCATCCACGGAAAAAATTGGTTCCCCGCCACCCGCAAGCCCTGTTTGCAGCCGATCAGCACTTGACCCCAAAATGGAAGCCTGCTGGAACTTTGGCGTCGCCACGGCGCCGGGCTTGTGCCCTAAAGGAGAAGGAAATAGTGGTCGCAGGGCGACGACAGGCTGGCGCAGCGAGATTGCTGCTTAGGCGTCCCGGGCGAGGCCATTGTTATCTTGAAGGGATGTGGCGGCCAGTCAGCGAGGCTCTTGGCTTTATCCATACCATGGCAAGATTGCGCTTTGCGCGTGCGCAAGTGTTGACCATGATGAGAATCAAATATTAGACGGCATCATTGCGTAGTGGCAATTCGACAACATTACGGATGACTACCCTCTCCGCATGTCATTAACCCCGTCACCGCCGTCTAATTCGTCTGCCCCTCCATTACTGTGTGGTCTCGTGCTGTCAAAATTTTTTATCTCTGCATCTGGCGCCCCCAGACTTGTGCTTTGCGGGGTTTCGGGGCCGAGTGGGTAGTTCTGGCGTGGCTCTTTGCTGTGATTGCAGCGGCCATGCAGCCACCAGATCAGTAGGTACGACGACGACAACCAGCCGGACAAACCGGACAGCAGAGGCATGTCTCGAATGCGGGCGCCCGTGAGCCATAACTCAATGGCCGGCAGCTGGCAGATGACGCCTTGCCATGTCTGCACTCCTCTTCTTTTCGGGCAGTTACAGTCTCACCCAGCTGTTTTAAAAAAAAGACGATGCTCTTTCGTAATCGACCTCAATATTTTGCAGTGCCGTTCACTCTGGCCGAAATGCCTCTTAGCGATCCTCATCAATCGTTGACCTCAGCCATCATGCGTCGGCCAGCTCCGGTGCAGCAACCGCCACAAAGCACGCGAGGCGCAACACCAGCATTGACACTAACTCCTGGAGGCGTTCACCTGGGCTTGAAATTCGAGCCCATTGTTTTCCGGAGCAATGCCAAACTAGTGGTTGACCATCACCACCATTAACACCAGCACCTTTCTGCTGTTGCATATGTTAACCTCAGTTGCTGGTTAGTAGCTCTGCCTCGTATATGTCTCCCGACCGACCAACTATCGGGCTTTAATCGGGGCAGGTCAACGCCTTGGCTTTCCAGCGACTTCTCGCGATCTACCCAACATCCACATCCTGGTCGCCACCGGGTTTTCCCAGCAGCCGAAATGAGAGACGAGTGAAAATTGCTGTTCAAACACCAAGACCCGGAACCTAGCCATGGAAAACAGTTAAGCACACAGCCCGGCCATCGTACTTGTGCGTCCACGGTGAGCAGCTTTTCCGACCAGGATTCAATCTGCGCTCCTTCTTTTACCCCGGAATCTAGTAACCCCGTCAATGGTGGTCAGACCACACTGAGCACCGTTCACCTTTCCCGACGGTGGGCCTCCTCCTTCGGCCGCCTCCGGTCCATGCATCGTTTCCCCTCCCTCAGCTCTCCCCTTCCCTGCACCAAAGTTCACCGGGTGTATTAACAAGTTGACACGCGACGACAATTTCACATGCAGTAGCGAGATGTATTATCCATCCCTGAATGAATACGGCATGGCTTTTCGATGAACGCATTGCTCCCCTTCGCTGCGACGCCGACCTGAGTTCGACGGACACATTGTGCCCGTAGGTGAGCAGATATCGGATAAAGATGCACTATATATATTGGCTGCATAAGTATTTCTAATAAGAATTTTCTTTGTGATGCATCATTCATTGTGATAACATTATCACTCGTTTCATCTCTTATGCAGGATAAACAAAACAAGATGGCCGATTGCCAAGAAACAAAAACACATGAAACCGTCGTAAACCAAACGCCCATCAAGGATCAATGCATGCTTCCTCCCACTCGATTCACATTTTTCAGTCTGCATTTCCAACCTTGGACAGTAACGGTTGCAATCCAGCTACTCGGCTCCTCTAAAGCGGCGATTAAACTCCTCCACTGCGACTCCCGCCATCTTGTACAGAAAGTTTCTCTCGCTGCCGCCTCCGACTGGCACAAACGGCCCGTTAGCACCGCCTCGCAGTATCAGACTGACACCGGTACGCTCCTTGGCAATGGTTTGAATATCCTTGAGGGAGACGTCCCACTCGCTCGTAAGGCGCCTCGAGCGGATAAGCAAGATGCGCGCATACGTCACCATGACTACCATGTCTTCTCGGGGAAGCTCAAGATGGCCAATGTACTGCTCGTCAAAGTATTTACCATTGTCGACTTGCTTGAGCCAGTACTGGCCCATGGCTTCGCGAGCGTTGAATGGGCGCACGACACCGTCGTTGGAAATAAATCGCGGGAACCGTGTGCGCTCCAACTCCGTTCCGTCAAAGACTGTCGTGGTATTTCGGATGCCTTCACTTAGATTGCTCGCCATGTCTAGGACACCAACAGCCGGCTTCGTCGCAAGGCCAAGTACGCCCTTGCCGACGCCCTTGAAGAAGCCCAAGGCACCTTCTTGCTCGGCACCCTCTAGCGGCTTGCGGGCCAGGCCGCCGACACCGGACGCAACACTCGTAAACAAGCTGTTTGCGCCTGCAGTGACACCGTATAGTGCATGCTTAGGCCGGTTTCTAGCACGTGTAATACGTCGCCGGTCCTGAAATTGTTTGTCCAGCGATGCCGCTGCCAGACCCTTGCTCAGACTGCCAGTGAACTTGGAGAAACTGTCACTGAAACCAAAAACGGTCTTTTTCGCGAATGACGCAGCGCCTTTGGCAATACCGAGTCCAAATTCTTCGGGCTTGTCCGATAGAATGAGTCCTTGGTACGGTTCGTAGAAAATGTCTGTGACTCCCGACGAGATGTTGTTGAACAAGCCAACTGGGTTTCCCAAGAAATCAGCTGAACCAAGAATCTTGTGGATTTGATACATGACTTCTTGACTGTAGTGGTTGGAAATATTTTGCATCAGTACTTGCGGCGTGACACGCACATTATCCAGCATGAGGGCGTTGAACCGGATCGGTGCGTCATTGACATTGCCAAGAGCCATGGTCAAGACATTGAGCACAAACATGAGCGGGTTGCGTGTTGAAGTCTTGTCTTCGGCATTGACACGCTCCGTGCGCATGAAGCTGAGATCAACCTGCATCGGCTGAATGTTGAGGACCTCAAAATAGATATCCTGTCCAGATTGCAACTGGCGCGGCTCTGGAATATCAAGGCTGTCGTCGCAGAGTTTGCCTTCCTCTTCAACCATTGTCCAGCTCGCGCCTTTGACGTTTGAAAAGTCGAGAAGCGCAAAAATAAAGTCTTCATCCAATTCAAGGGTCATCTGTTGCAGCAAAATAGATGCATACTTGATGTACGTGACACCGTAGGAGTCATCTTTGACTCTGCTGACCATGGCATGCAGTGACGGGTGAGCATCAACCTCATTCGCCTTCTTCTGTACCACACTTGGATACAGAACCATAGGGAAGATGCCGCCGTAGAGTTGGTTGTCAATTTGCATCCACTTGATTTCCAGGGCGACGGTTTGAATCAGCGGAGAATCGCTATAGCGGAGCTGGAAATCTTTCAGGCTGACATAGGCCAGCTCTTTTAACTGCGAATTGATGAGTGACAGGCCGATGCCGGACAATTTGAGTTGAGCGCGGAATGTCTCTCCAGTATCTTGATCCTTGACTTCGAAGCCATCCGTGCTAGTGTTGGTCCGTGACAAAGCCTTCGGCTTGTACACACTCTGGCTAGAGTGAAAGTTGCTAAGGATCAGTGTTTGTGTTGGTCCATCTGCCGCTACGTTGATGTCGATGATCTTTTGCTGCCCATTGGAGCCAACAAATTTCATTGGGATCTGGTTACCGATTTCGGCCAACTTGACGTGGCGTTCCTTACCACTCGTCGCGATGACAAGTTCTCGAAATTTGGCGGCGGGGAAATCCCAGGCATACGGCATGATGCTTCGTGGTGGAAGCCTATAGCGAATTGGCTTCCAGCCACTTCTGTCTTCGTCATCATCCTCCTCAACAGTAGGGTTGGCTTGGTAGAATGTGAACTCGGTGTCGCTTTCGTTTCGCATGGAGAAAGGCCAGTTCTTTGTTTCGATGCTGAGTTGGATAAATACAGTAGCGTCTTCCATCAGAATCTCCGCGCGAATCAGGCGTTGACGCTGACCAGGCTTCGCAATCTTGATATGTGTAGTGCCGATGTCTGCTATATTGAATGGTGCTGTCCAGTGACTGTCGACACCTGCATAGCATAGACTCAATTGCTTGACGGAGCCTTTCTGCAAGAAATGCAAAGGTCGAAGAGCTCCTTGCGCCAGGGTTAGGAATCCAGGCGAGCTAGACTCGCGAACGTAAATTTCTTCGCCAAGCTTGTTCTCAAGCACGAATCGTGGTGAAAGCGTCACAACTCTGGTCATCTTGTACTTGCCCTCACCAGAATTGACCGTGATACCGATATGAATTTCCTTGTTTTTGCTAGCAGAGTTGAGGATGACTTCCGAGTTGCTACCTATGGCGTCGAAACTCTGTGGCTTACTCCATTCTGAGTCTCCGAATTTGAGCAACGCGCGATTGCGGTTGTCCTCGCTGCTGCCGTAGGAGAACATGAAAGGAAGTGCCTTGACATCTTCATGATCACAACGATTGATTAATGCAGATTGGCCAGCCGCGGCTCGAGCGTTCTGCAAGAAACTCTTGGCCTTGATGTTCAAATCGAGCCCGGATTTGTTCAGGACGACGTATGGGCTGTAGATTGTAACTTTGAAGGCACCGCCGCTCTTGGGTATTGTGAAGTAGTGTAAGCTGAGATTGAGTGGCAGGCCTTGATCGTCTTTCACGACAAGCTTGGTCTCTTTGCGGAAGCTCTCGCTCTTGCCTGGATTGATGATTGAGAAACCGCTTGCTTTAAACACCGTGTCTTGCATGTCGATGCTCAGAAGTAGAAGATGCGAGAGCTCGACAACATGAACTGGGCTAACGCCTCCTTTGCGTAAGAAGTTGGACCAGTCCTTCTTCGTATTCTCGTCATAAATTCTGTATTTGAAGTCGTATGGTAGCAGGTTCTCGATGGTGACAGGGGCCGATAATCTGATCCTCATGTACGGGTACGCCCGCGTAATGGGGCTGGATTTGCTGAATTCTGCGTGAGCTTGGAAGTAGAAAGGATCACCGTTGTCACCCTTGCAAACTATTTGCTTGGTCGGTCGGTCTAGCAAATCGCGCCACCATAGTTTGTCCGTGCTCCATTGGTATCCAAATCCACCGTCAGGACGAATCAGGGCAGACTTCTCGTATGCGGCGCCCACCGGGGCAGGTCGCGACTCGCCGGGGGCAATTTTCTCAATCTTCTGGAG
The DNA here is from genome assembly GCA_024472245.1 of Beauveria sp. NWAFU-1. Taxonomy (NCBI): domain Eukaryota; kingdom Fungi; phylum Ascomycota; class Sordariomycetes; order Hypocreales; family Cordycipitaceae; genus Beauveria; species Beauveria sp. NWAFU-1. The sequence continues at coordinate 1,179,349 of JANBXD010000007.1, forward strand.
ATGTCCCTCTTGCGTGTCATAAACGCCCAGCTCGACAGGAATATGTGTAGCATTTTCAATAACGAAAGGAGAACGCAAAGTCACATATTTGACATTGTCGTCGCCGAGTGTCACCTCAACACAGAGCCTGTGAAGGACACTGTTGGCCTTCGGTCGAAGGCCATACAGAAATTCGCCCTCTCTATTCAGAAGTACATTCTTCACAGGGTCGAACCCGCTATTTTCTAGCGTGATGACAGCGCTGTTTTGGTTCGCTTCGGTCAAAAGGTTTTCGCGCATCTTCTCCCAGTGCTCAAAGCTCCAGGGGCCTTCTTGGCCGTCATCTAAGCGCAAGGTGATCGGTTCCTCACTGATTGGGCTTTTGGACTCGAGAGAAACATCGAAACCCGTATAATTTCGAATCTTGTATGGTGCTTCTGTTCCGCGAGGTTTTCCGAGAACATCTTGCGCCGTCGTGAGGAAATCGAATGATTTGGACGCAAGAGCAATCGTCGCAGTGGTGATCGTTATGTCAAACGTCTTCTTCGAGATGACGTCAATGGAGAGGAGTCCTGATCTGGGATTGCGCGCGACACCCAAGCCGACTTGCCAGGGCTCCAGAAGAGGTTCCCAGCTCGATTTGGAGAAATTATAGACATTGGAATACATATTGATGGCGACTTCGCCTTTGAGGCTCGATGACCAGTTCTCAGCCGTGGCAGTGAAGTCCTTAATCCCAATATCAAGGATAGGTAGTTCATGCAGGTCACCGATCAGGACAATGCGAACTCCTTCAACAGTTGCAGATAGCTCTTCCCGTCGTGTCACAGTTGTGCCCACTACCTGGGTCGTTTTGCTGGACTTCGCCGCTGTTGTCTTGGTAGCTTTGGTCTTGGCCATAGTGGACGTGCGGCCGCTAGGCGCTCGTTGGCTCAGGCCTGCCTTACGAAGCCTTCGAGCTTTCTGTTCGGCAGCGGTCTCCTCCGGTTCTTTTATGTCAGTGCCTGACAATTCACTTGCTTTGCCAATGATTTGAAGCGCGAGGAGGATGTCGCGCAGTGATAAGCGCAAGATAAGTGGCTCAATCTCCAAGTGAAGATTTGTCAGTGCCACTTGAGAGCTATCCATGCTGAGCTGAATAGAAAAATCGTCGATGATCCGCAATCTCGACGTCTCAAACTGATCCATGCGACAAAGGAACATTCCAATCTGTGAGACTTGGAAGGTAAGAGCATGCTGCTTCGACAAGAGGACCTGCCTGATGCTAAGGACAATGGCTTCAGAGCTCGAAGTGACGGGATTAGCAATGAGAATGACTTGCGCATCCACCAAATTGACTCGAAATGCCACGTTGATGGTTGGCTTTTTAGCATCGACCTGGCTGTTGTGCTCCGCTGCAGCCACTTGTCCGGACGCGATTGATGTAGACACTCGAGACTCGGAGCCCGGTCGAGTGAGTTGTGTAGAGTCTGTATCAGAGGCGTCAGTGGTATCCCCAAGACTCTCGTGATCCATAGGGCTCGTTTCATCAACAACTAGGCCCTCAGACGCAAACTTCTGGATCGCGAAGAGATAATCCAAGGCGAAAATCACTCGAGGACTGTCGATGGTTGCCATCGCAATGAGGTTCCTTTCTCTGCCACCTGACATAGTAACACTAGCCATCAGCTGCTGTGCTTCTTTATTGTTGGATGTCATGATGCGGCGAAACTTGTTTGATTCGCGCGGACGAGTATCGAAGATGGAAAATGACTGTATCAAAAGCTCTGCTTCGAGTGATCCATCCGAAAGCATTCGTGTTTTGACTTGAGTTTTATCAAGAGAAAAGCGGGAAAGACTTGATGCTGATAGATCGCCAAGAGGCTCGTCTTCCTCCGCCGCCAATATCAGTTCCAGCCCAATAGTGTTGACCTTGAACACAAGATCAAGAGTAGTCCACGCGTTCTCGATAGACGAGAGTTCGGGTGACAAATCCACTAATGGTTGGTCTGATTCATCATCTTCGGCTGGTGGAGCGTTCCTAGCACGCTGAAGGGTGTCTTTGTCCACCATCTTCGCTGCTTCCTCCTCTGCATCACCCTCTTCTCCGGAGAAGGCGGCCGGGACGGACCTAGAGATTTCCATCAAAAATCGTAGCTGATGTTGCGTCAGGCGAAGTTTAATATCGGAAACTGAACCTTCAATTTCTGTGTCGGGGCGTTTGACACCGGGCTTGTGTTCAGCATAAGTAACATTGAAGCCAAGGTCGACTTGGTCGATCATCTCCAGTTCTTCGACTCTTTCTTCGGAATAGTTGATTTCCGAGGTGAGCCTAATGTTTCTGATGCCTGCAGAAAGTTTCATGGCAACATCTGCATCGGCGCTGTCGTCGATTGGCGCAAATTTGTTCTGTGCATAAATCTCACCAAGATAGGCTGTGATGACGTCTCTCTTGGCTTCTCCGGACAGGACAACTCTGGGAAATACGACGATAGGTGTGTTGACCACAACGTCAAAATGAATCTTACTAGGGCTTTGCTGGATCTGGTTTGCACGGTTCATAGCTGCTTGGCGAGCAGCGTTATAGAGTGCCTGCATTTTACCAAATTTGACCAGGAAGTCGATAATTTTCCTGAAAGGCTCTTCGAGAAAGTTGACCTTCACTGAACCAGCTCTCAGGAAGATGGAGCTATCATGGCCCGGGTAAGCCTTGGTATTCGAAGGATCGAAAGTCTCATATCTAAAGTCGGCCAGATCATCACCTTGAATGGTGACCAGCTTGCGAAGATTTGAGTCCTCTGAGACTCCCTGATTCACATCGTCGAGAAGCTGTAAATCTCCAAGTTTGGCAGAGATGCGCATCGTCTTGCCGCGTAGGAAGATTCCGACGTCTGCCTTGTTAAAGGAGAGCGTAGCGAGTCGGATCCCGTCATTATTCAGGATAAGCCGAATACTCTTGAGATCAACCTTGACACGAATGGAGCCGGCGGCGGCGTTCTTGTTAGCCTCGGTCATTTGCTCTTCTTCATCCGATGAGCTTTCCTCTGAATCTAACACCGTTATTTGATTTGGTTCCGGTTCTTCATCAGGATTCGTGAACGTTATCAAGATGAAGTCTAAAAGTGTCAGGAGTGTCTTCCGAGTCACAATGAGATTGATGGTTGACACTGATGTGGTGATGTTGGTTTCGATTCCTTCATACAGGGGCATGAATTCTGGCGATTCCTTTTTGACTTTCATGAACTTGACATTCACCAGACTGCGACCCGCTTGTAGATCTTCGCTATCTCCGGACGAGACTATCGACTTGAATTCCTCGGAGGGGTTGTCCACAAAGTCATCCACAGTCACCGCACCGAGGGACACTTCGGCAGCCATGTCGTACTGCCTGGTGTAAAATTCCAAGTCAAACCGTTCGGCGACAAGCTCCACGAGCAGAGTGTCCGGGCTTTTTCTCTCCGGATCACTCCTAAATAGAGAGCCTTTAAGAGTGTCGACTTTGAAGTCGAATTGAAAGATTCGCTGCTGGATTTTCAAATGCTCGTTTGCCGTACCATCAGAAGCATCTTCAAAATTGTCGTCGTCATCTTCATCAATGTCTCCCAGTACAACTGCAGTATGAGGTTGCAATACATCGAGGGCGGACGAGAGGCGCCTCTCTCGTACGGATTTCCGACGAGACTTGTTGGACACGGAGCTGATGGCTCGAGGGCGTGATTGGCGCGTCTGCTGGGGCTCGGGTGCTTCGTCGCCTAATTTTGGTATGGCGACGTCGATAATTTGCATTAAATGTTTGTATTTGAAGTCTGAGACCATTGCATGTAAAAGAGGCAAGTGGCCAGACACCTTGAGCTTTGTCAAATTGGGTGCCTTTGGCATGATTGAGGTAGCCACCACAAAATCAACGTTAATCTGCTCAACAACATGGAATTGAGAACCGCCTTGTGCAAGATGCTGCTTTGTCTCTTTAATAGAGGGGCCGATAAGAACTTGCGTCGACGTAAGTTTGACGAGAAATCTGTCGTACATTGCAGACTCTAGGCGCTTAAAGTCTTCATCACTGTAAGATTGCCTCTGCTTGGACTGGATTTCCTTCAATGTGCTCTTCTCGACTAGTTCGCTGTTGACATGAATATGGCCAGCATCGACAATCAAACAAGTCGATTCTTGTGTAGTAATGCTAACAGGCACAATGATAAGTGGTGCTTGCAAGTCGAGTTCGGCATTGATCGTCTTGTGCTCCTCAAGAGCAAATTCAAGACCGGCTCGCGTCTGCTCTCGGAGGCCCTCAACTGTGGCACCAGCAGATTCCATAAGAGCAGTAATAGATTCCATATGTCGATCCGGTGGCCGAAAGAAGTCGACAACGCCAACGACGAAGTTTGGGTTCCAGACAATCTCGAGAGGTTTCAATTTACCGACAACGGCAATGTCGCCCTCTCTTTCAAGGGGGTTCTTTTCTACCTCGAAGGAGAAAAACGGTTCCTCTTCCGAGGCTTCGAGTTCCAGTAAAGAAAGTCTCTTGCGCCGTTCTGTGGAAGGGGCATCTTTGACACGAACAATCTCAGGGTATAAGCTGTCGGCAGTGGTACCATCATTGACTCGCAAGCCGCCGAGGCTAACATTGAGCAGTGTTGAATCGGTTCTTTGCAAAGCCTTGGCTTTGAACACGTCAAAGTGGAGACTGAGAAGATCCATGGGTCTGTTGTTGGCATTCTTCTTCAGGGTGAAGCTACCCGTGCTGAGAGAAGCTTCCAAACAGAGTTTAATGGCCTCCCTGGGTAGGTCGACGGATTCGGCAATCGCTGTCTTTTCATCCCAATCAATCATGTCGTAAAGCTCTTTCCGCTGCTCTTCCGTCATCTGCGTGTTTTCCTCGTTCTCTTGGATGTTGCCCTCGGGCTTAGATCCCCACATCCACGAAAGCCAGCCGGTTTGCTCCTGTTGTTGAGGCTTCTTAAGAGCCGCGGCATTCTCTTTCTTCAGCTGGTTTCGCGTTAACGACCGCCAAAAACGCAGGTCCTCGTAATCAAGCTTCCACTCTAACTTTAGCAGATCTTCATTCTCTTCGGGGGTAAGTGGCTGCTGTTGTTTCTTCTTTTTGAACAGCTCAATATAGCGTATTCGGTCGTCGCGACGTTCTTTAAAGTAGGCCCAGGACCATTTGCGATTCCGTTCTTTGATCTTGCCCAGAACGGCATTGCCAGCAAATCGGAACCATGCACGAGGATCCTCCTTGACAGTCACGCCCTTGGGCTGCAATGCCTTGTATTCTTGATGGCGAAGGAAATAATGGAAGAGGTCCACCATCATTAGTGCATCGCGGTATTGATCATCGTCCAGTACTAAACCAATCTCCTCAAATAGCAGATTGGCCTTGGACTTTGGGATTTGCACATCGCCGCTCTTATCGAGTTCAATCTTTGCTTGTCCGTTGACAGGCCGCAGGATGTACTGGTGGTTTCCAGAATCTGCTTCTGTTTTGCCAACCATTTTTCGAAACTGTGCGAGTACTTGATCGCGAGGGGTGTTTTCCAAGTCTTGGTCGGTATACAAGCTTGCGTCAGTGTTCCAGTAGACGGCGAGAGCGCCGAGGGTAGCGAGTTTGTGTGTTACATGGGACGAATCCTGGATAAAGGTCGGCTTCCATTGGCTGTCGGTGCTGATAGCGCTGAATTCCTCAAGAGTCAGACCCAAGGCAAACGGATGGCCCGGTGCGGAGATGGAGTCCTCGTATCGGACGTGGATATTTTTGACCGTGACTTGAAGGTTGTCGACAATTTTTGTAACAAGACTTTGCGTAAAACTCTGGTTCTTCTGTTGCTCTTCTGCACTCATTCCTTCACGACTTCGTTCTTTGAGCAGTTCGGCGCTGTCGAGCTTTTCCATCTTGACGCGCTGATGGCGGCTTTCCTCCTCGACTTCATCGTACTCGGCCTCCTCCTTGGGGCTGGCGAGCAGGTAGACATCTTCTATGAAGACCTTGACGGGAGCGCCGCGAATGTTGGACCAGGGTATGACGAGGGTCAGCTCGCCGAGATGGCCGTGCACGACATTGATGGGGAGCTTGAGCTGGTCAAGGGCCTCGCGGCGTAGCTCGAGGTTGCGCAGCTTGACATCGCCAGACCAAATACCGACCTTGAGCTGTGTAGGGTCAAAGTTCTTGACATACATGCCCAGGAAGCGGTTGAGCAGACCAGCAACGAGCCCTTCCAGCATGATGGCTAATGCTGAGCCGTAACCCAGGCCGGGAAACAGAAGACTGGTGGAAGATTATATGTGGTTCGTTCGCGGTGCGGGGGTTTCAAGAGCTAGAACGCCAACATTTGATAGCGAAATGCAAGGTGGCTAACACATTTGCGATGTCGTAAGGAGATGAGGCGATGTATGCTGTAGGAACACCCAATCAATAGGTAGCAGTTGGTGGAGGGGCTGCGTTTGTGCCGCGGGATGTTAGCCGTCATAACCGAGGCGTCAGATATTTGGGAATGCGACCTACAATGAAATAAATGTAAAAATGCAGAGATGACGCAGGGAAAGCAATGCGACCAGGAGAATGAGCAGATTGGACTGTGGAAGCACGCCGGTGCGAGCTATGTGTAAAATGCAGCAAAGACGGGAGAAGTGTGGCGGAGAAGAGAGCAAGCAGTCTGGCAATGACGTGTGCGATAGGTAAGTACCCAGGCACAAACCAGGGCAGCACTGGAGCCTGCGACCAGGTTTCAAAAGGTATTGCAGGGGCGGCCAGTCTACTTGTTAGGCTCACTGATAATAGAGCTCCACTGAAGAATTGTATTGAACAGACGGATGGTTCTTTCAAGGCCGTGTTTGGTGCAAGGTTAATATGAAAAGCCCTCTGAGTTCCAACCTCAAACCCGGCCGTTGCTTTTGCTTGACCAAGACGTTGGGCTGAGAACTGCTCAGGCTACTTACTGGCTGTGGCTGTTGTGGCTGCTGCAGTTGTGGCTGCTGCAACTTGTCGTCGCTGCTGCAGAGGTCACGTGTTGTCGCGTTCTTGTGTAGGGTAGGACTGTAGGAGGGCAGAGAGCATCAAGAAGCATCAGTAACTAGTTAGGACAAGAGGACAAGAGACGTGCGGAAGGTAAGTGAAGCTGGGATTCTTGAGGCTTGCGCCCTATCTTGTGGTTTGCGGGTTAATGTGTCTGGGTCGTCAACCACTGGAAAGGGAGATGTCTCTTACCAAGGCTTGGCACGAGAAGTCTGGGCTCGGCGCGGACTTCACGGGGAACAAAAAGAATGCACGTATTGGTACAAAGGGCGACACCCAAAAAGGGGAATTCTTGCTTTTTTTTGCAAGAATAAAACACAACGAGCCATGAACAGCGCCTGGTCCTGTTGGTTCGCATGTACTATGGCACTATAATTAGGCGGCACACAGTACTTGCCAAACTCTGATCTAGAAGAAGGCCGCGATTGAGACTCTCACTGACGAGAGTTATTTCCTTGAAATATAGCCCACTTGGCTGCGTTTCAATCATTTGTTCGACCCTCCCCATTGAGTAAATTCACCGCATAGCTTGTATCGCGGCCAACTGCCGCAAGAACGATGTAGCCAATCACAAGCCCGTCAGCGCACAGTGACACCACATACCCGTTCAGCCGGCGCTCCACGGCGCCGCCAACCGACGCAAGCATCGACAACGCAACGGCCTGCACCAGCTCCATAGCTTATTTCCTGGGTCCCCCCGGGTTCCGCCTGCATAGTTGATAGGTAGCGACGCTGTTAGGCTCGTCCAAGGTTTTCTTGCGGCCGCAGAGTTGAGCGACTGCCGCGCTCACAGCCCAGTATCCCCAGGGGACTTATCCTCTCCTCGCCATGGCCCCCGCCAAAGCCGCCGAGCTGAGACACACCACCCCGCTCGCTCCGGCCGTCCGGGGCCGAGACAACGGCCGCGAGCCATCTTCGTCATCGTCATCGACCTCGTCGGTGTCGGGCTCGGCTGCCGTCATAGCGTCGCCGCCCACCGAAAATGAAGGCACTAGTCCGCCGCGGCAGAAACGATGGGCTACCAAGACGCGGACGGGCTGTATTACCTGCCGGTACGTCCACCCCCCTTACCCCGGAGGCGTGCATCGGCACACGCCGGCCACGGAGCTGCGGCGCGCGTAAAATCGCTGACACTGCATGCTCTGACCGCCAGCATACGTCGCGTCAAATGTGATGAGGCCAAACCAATGTGCAATCGGTGCATGACTTCAGGTCGCATGTGTGACGGGTACAAAAATCCGCCCCAGAAGCCTTCAAAGCAGAGCGTGTCGACGGAATCCGATGGCATGCCTGAGCCACGAATGAACGGGAATGACAGTGCCCAAAGTGTTTACTTGACAAGCCCTAGGTCACGGTATCCTGGCAAATTGAGCCATTGCGAATACTCGGCTCATCTAGTACCACCAGACTGGGATCTAATGGAAGCTTTCCACTACTGTTGGTTTCCTCATCCATTGACATGGGCGGTGATGCCAATCCCGGGCGCTAATATGACTCGTACTTGTGGCAGATTATCGAACCATTTTACCCAGCCTCATGGCAAATCAGTTGGACGACACCGTCGGTGTTTTCATGCCGACAGCAGGGAACCTTGGTTGCAAGACGAGCTTCATCACATTCATCTTTAGTAATCGAATAGCAGACGCCGCCAAAAAGAGAGGAACACTTCGAAGTCCGGAGGATATGCCAAATGACCAGTATCTGTGGACAGCATTTCACGCGTCCATGAGCACCATGCTCGCGGTCATTAACGAACGACTATCTAGTTCTGATGGCCCTACCAACGATTCTGTGTTTGTCAGGATAGTGGACTTGCTAAGCATTGATGTAAGCTGACATGTCTGAGTCAAGCCAAGATTCGTTTTCAAAGCCAGCCGGACCAATTTCTAACTCTTGCACCAGCTCACGCTGCTGGGCAGCACCTGGAAGGCCCACCTCCACGGCTACGGCGCGCTTTACAAAATGCGAGGCGGCTATAAGAGACTTTCCAAGATTATCAAAAGCTTTGATTATCAGTTCCAATACGTCTTCATGTATGCTTGCGTTCCCATATTTACAAATGCGCAGCAAACAACTAACCAGAATGGGATGCAGGCTCCATGTGCTGACAAGCACGACCACTCCCGCCGCGCAGATGCTCACCATCTTCGACGACCTCACGCCAGAGGAGACACACCACGTCTTCACCTTTACACTATACACCGACGTCCCATGCTCCAGTCATGTCTTTGGGGACCTGATCCGCATCAACCGTCTGCGCGCCCTCGTCGCCGGCGGCGCCCCCGTCCAGAGCTTCGTCCTGCCCGCCGCGCGGCAAGTCTACAAGCACATTGCCGAATTCTCCGTCACCGACTGGGAAGAGCCCTACGGCGTGCCGGACAAGCCCGAGGCGCGCCTCCTGTGTCGCATCTTCCAGAAAGCCGTCCTCCTCTATGGCCTGCTCACGCTCCCACCGCTGAGCCTCGCGTTGACAACGATGACGGCGACGACGACGACGACGACACCCGCAGACGACGACGAGGAGTCGTCGAATTTACCCTCGCCCGAAGTATCAGGCAGCGAGGCGGGCATCGATGACAGGGAGGCGCTTCGCGACGGGGATGCGGATTCCGCGCCGACGCCGAGCACCCACACGCTCCGCGTCGAGATTCTGGCGCTAATCCGCGAGGTCCTGCCGCTCATCGCCGAGCGTCCCACCAGCCTCGCCTGGCCGCTGGCGGTCTTGGGCGTGACGCTGACCGGCCAAAGCGACGCGGCGGAGCGGGATTTCGTCACACAGACGCTGCGCGGAATCTCGACGCACCGCGATGCGTATTACGGGCCGACGCTGTGTTTGGGCAAACTGCACAAATTTTGGGCATCGGGCAAAACAGGCTGGGAGGACTGTTATGATGAAGCCTGCTCAGTCATGGCCTGATCTGAGAGGAGGACTGCAACCAAGGGCGGACGTATATAGCGACTTGGCTTTATTAATTGGGCAAATAATGTACATATCACGACGGCCAAGTTCAGAATCGAGGCCAGGCAAATGTAATGGAGTACGTTTCATGTACAGAATATTATAAGATTATCATCATCAGCATACAGCAGTAAATTCCGTGTTGTCCTGCACCAAAGACGTTGTAGCCCATCTACCCGCATATTCAACCCATTAAAAGAAGATATCAAAATATCAAGGTTTCAATCACAAACAGCCTCGCCATAATCTATTTTCTCGTGCGTTTCACGGACCAGAATCCTGCTATCCTCGCTTGTAAAGAGAAGAAGAACAATCCGAGACTGAAGCAGTACACAACTTCCACAGAGTGCTACCCTTGCACAAGAACGATAAGGGGTATGATGCGTCCAACGCCTTGAAATGCACCCAAAAGAAACCATTACCACGAACGTAGCCCTATCGTCGTCCTATGTCTCCACATCGGCAATACCGCAATGTCGTCAACTGTGAAATCAGAGCCTTCCAGCGTGCCATTCATGGGCGAGCGAAGCCTTGCTTAGCCTATCACATTTTCTGTTAGTAGCCGTTAAAAGTTCCGTACATCTGCCCTCAAACATACCTTCATCTGCTCAATGCGGGCTTTCAGTTGACTTGTCACTTCAGCAGCACGGCGCCAGCTCTCTCCACCAGAGGGCTGTGGCAGGGATGACACAGGCCGTTCTCTTCGGGGCGGTCCCATAGAATCAACACTTTCCTCTCTAGGGGGGTTAGATGTGCGATAACCGCGGGCTGGGGAGCCGCGCCCGGACGACGCTCCGCTGCCGTATCGGAGCTCTGGACTAATTTTGCTGCGGGGATACACCATTTCGCTATTCTCCTTTTCCTCTGACATGGTGCTGGCGAAGCTTGCTCTGTTGTAACCACCAGAAGCTAAACCGGCATCATGAAAGATACCGACATCATCGCGCGTGGGAGAAGTAATGGCGGGGCTAATGACACCGGAGCCTCCGCCGATGGTCTCCGCCTTGCTCAATGCTCTTTTCAGGCGTTCAAGCTCACGTCTGAGCCTATCATTAACACCTTCGGTTGCTTCCGCGTCACTCCGTGCTCGCACAAGTTGTGTTTCCTTGGCCTTGATGCTCAGGACATCACGAGTGTGATCTTCAATCAGTCCGGCATTTTGATTCTTAAGCTCCTGGATCTCAGATAAGAACTTGCTCCTTTCCTGCCTCATGTCATCAACCTGTCGCGTGAGCCTGTCATTTGCCGCTCGAAGCTCTTCCAGCTCGGCGCGCTCAACAGCGCTAAAACCGCTTACACGAGGTGGCGAGTCTGGAGGAGGCATTGCTGGTGCAGCAGCTGACTTGGCGAGCGAACGACCAGCCAGGCCGCGAGATGCTCCGATGCGAGGCTGGGCTGGCAGTGCAACAGGCTCATCATCAGAAGGCATGATAGGTGGGCCTGCTGCAGGCCTTCGAGGAGAGGCGGTGCCCGGCGCTGCCAATGTTCGCTTTTGGGGTGCCTTGAGACCACCTAGGCCAGAGGACTTGGGCATGCCCAGCTTGCTCCCAGGCTTTGCGGGTGGCTCTGTAGCCGGCATAACTGGTGCGGCCTTTTTTGCCACTGGCCGCTTGCCTCCAACGGCTTTTCGGGGGGCGGCCTTTGGCGCAGGAGGGGCCTTCGGCTTTTCCTTAGCCTTCACTTCTGCGCTGGCGTAGAACTCCTTAACTTTGGTCTTTCTGATGTCATCTAGTCCCTCAATGAGAGGCGTCATGGCTCGTTCGCCGATAATCTTCATGACAGTTCCCAGAATCTCGGCACCGCCATCACGTAGACCTGGAGTCGACTCAGCAAGAAGCTTCTTTCCAGATTCACAGACGGCAGCAATCTCCGGTTTAGAGGGCACATCTCGAGTGGTGCGCAGGCATCTAATGAGAAATTTCATGGTGCCTTCCTTGACTTGAGGATTCTTGTTGCCAAGGGCAGTTGTGATGTCTTCCATGCAGTCAGAAAAGGTGGTAGAAGCAAATACGGCATCAAGCGCAGCACTCAGTGCGTCGGATACAGTCTGCTTCTTCTCCTTCAGGCGCTCCATGATGGGCTGCATGACAACGGCACGATATTTGGCAAAGCTTTGGCGAAGGCCCTTGGCGAGAAGCTCGATGCAAAGCGCAGCTTGAGTGACTACCAGAACATTGGCGTCTTTCATACATTTTGCAAGGCCTCGGTTGACTTCTCCGAAGTCGGTTTCCTTGATGCGAGGAACGTTTAGAGCTTCGTATAGACCATCAACAGCCTCCTTGCGGTCTTTCCATTTCGAAGAGGCGAGAAGCTCGGTGAAATTGGGAGATATCTTTTTGCTGACATCAACGGGTTCAGCCAAGGCAAATGCGTCGAGTTCGTCAGCACCTTCAGGCTCATCGCCACCCTCGTCATACCCGTCGCCGTCATCTTCAGGTGCAGCCTCGACAACTTCTTGCTGAGAGCGCAGGAGACGCTCTTGCTTGGGAGGTGGCTCGGCCTTTACCTTTTCGAATTGGGCTTCGAGGTCAGTGTGCTGCGTAGGCTTCAGCTCTCCCCAGAAAAGTGGCTTCATAGCTTCACGTAGCCATCTGTATAACTCAACCGTAAGACTCGTAGCCTCGGCCCGGACATTCTTGTCCGCAGCACCGAAAGCTTTCGGTAGCGCTTTCAATATGGGCTTCGGATCGACGATCTTACAGCCATAATTGTGAACGATCTGGGTCAGAGCGTTGAGGGTTGCAGCAACATTTTTCGGGGTCTTATGAGCCAGTCCAGGCAAAACGTCTTCGATTACGGGGCCAGCGACATCGAGCTCAACGTAGAGCAATAGTGCCTCGACTGCGTTTTGTTTTGTTGCTGCCCTTGAACTTGAAAGGCACTTTTCGACTATCGGACCGATAGTATGGTTGCGTGTGCGAAGGCCGGCATCTCGTCCAGCATATTTGAGAAAGGCGCAGAGGGCGATGACACCTTCTTGTTGTGATACGACGTTGGCGTCTAGAACGGCTGATTTCCAGAGGCCGATATCACTCAGAAACGGGCGAAAGAAGGGATCGGATTCGTCGGGGGTAAGGGCGAATTGTTTGGCAGCTTCTTCGTAGGCTCCTTTGCGAACTTTCCACAGCTACGGACGGCTTTGTCAGTGTCATTTTCAGAAACTACTTGAGCCAAGCTATGTGTTTGATTACCTTATGAGTAAATCGGTCGGGTAAGGGGATTGAGCTGTAGTCTTCCTCTTCAGCCATGTTGGCGGCAGGGGATGCGCTTGGGATGCGGTAGCAGGGAGACGTCTGAGATGGTCGGGAAGGTCTAGGCCTTGAATGGGGGCCTGGGGCAGTTCCTAGCTTGACGATTAGATGCTTGAGCTTTTTCATGACGCTTCAACAGAGGAGCGCGTCTCGTTGAGTACGGGGCTTTCGGTCTGTCTGCTGCGAAGAGCGACGAAGCATACCTTAGCAACGCAGTCTGCTATACCCAGTGATGAGGTGGACACTAATTTTTGATAAGGGAGGCAAGCTTAGAAACAGAAAGCGAAGTGTGCTGTTGTAGGCAAGCAGCGCTTTCCACGCAAGCAAAGTTGTATGTATTAGGTTCGCGGTTGGGGACCCCTGTGTGGAAGCGGAAAACCAGTGAAGGGTAACAGCGAGGGGCAAAAAAAAAAGAAAAAAAAATCGACAGGGAAGGCTTTCGTCGCTGAGAACAGGGCAGCGCAAGACGCTTTCGCACGGTGTTGAAAAGAGAAAAAGAGGAGTAAAGCCAAGCAGAAGCTGATCAAGTTGCGCTCGCGTAGTGGCAGAAAGGCAAACCGGCTTGCGAAAATGCCAAATGAAAGTCAACAAGTGCTGTCACCTGATTGACCAACGTAGAGATACCTTAATGGATGGTGGGTTACCTAATATGGATGTGTCTATTGGCATCAAATTGGAGAATGTAATTCTTGTCGTAGCGAAAAGGTCAAGACAAATAAAAATACGAAGCACACAAACGGGGTTTTATCCTACACATGCCAATAGTTGAACAGTTATTCTCCTTCTTTCCATAGCAGAGCTACCATCTATCGGTACCCAACGCTGCGGCTACAAATGAGTGCGTGACATTGTTTACAGGTGGCGTCGGGTACCTGGCAGGGGATTGCTGGGGTAACGGGCCATGTAAGAAGAGCCCCTCAATGCAGGAAGAGTTCTACTTGAAGCAACGATCGTGATTAGGACTGTGAAGAATGGCGAGTATAACGCTATCTTATATCAGAGCGGGAATAGTTTATCCCGTTTTTGTTTTGTTTTATTAAGCCAGTTTTGGACAGTAGTCCTATTTACTAGTTAAAGGTAATGACTCTGGCCCTCCTTCATAGCGGTGTGTGTAGTCTAGCAGCGGGGTGAAGACTATTCATTAGCGTGGCCGTCGCGCGACGCGGAAGAGTCACGTGCAGATAAGAAGGCTGCCTAAAATCATCTACAGCCTCGATTTATCCGCCGCCTTCGTCCATGCGCTCTGTCGCAAAAGCTCTTCGACAGGCTCAAGCGGCTATTTATCACTGCCAATGACGTGGTTTCAACACATCACAACTGGGGCCTGATTTCTGAGCTTCGCGAGACATGGACAGCTCCTCAGGGTCTTTCTTTGACCCTGCTCGCATGTCAAAAGCAGCTGCGGAACAATACTCTTCTTCCGATTCAGATTCCGATGACGAGCGCCTTCTGCCTGGCCAGGATCACGACGATTTCGGCGAATTCAAACCGAGAAAGAGACGACGGCTCGGAGGCAACAACAAAGAGCGCGCCGCGCTCGGAATCTTTGGCTCCGACAGCGACGATGGCGGCCCAGCATCGAAGTGGAAGCGAAAGACGCTGCGAAATAAGGCCATGAGCTTTGTCACAACCACCACGATTGAGTCAAATGCGGCAAAAAAAGATAACGACTCCGAGGATTCTCGACCGGTGCTGCGCGATACATTGCACGATGAAGAAGACGAAAGTGAGGAAGAAGAAGAGCAGGAGGCGCCTGCTGGAGTCGGCCTTGGATTCAACCAGCACAGAATGCCGGGAAAAGCTTTCGAGGAAGACCAAGATGAAGACGATGAGGCGGAGGAAAAAGTCAGCCGACCGAGTTTCGCGACGAATTTTCGCGGCGGCGGGGTCTTGGGCGTTGGTTTCGTTCCGTCGTCTGCGGCCGAGCCTGTGCTGAAGGAACCACAAGGCAAAGCCAGTCAGCCACCACCAGAAATCAAGTCACAGCCAAGTGCATTTGGAGCAAAGGGCAAGGGTAAAATCAATGCCAAATCTTTCGGTGCGCGCATGATGGCAAAGATGGGCTATGTCGAGGGAAAAGGCCTTGGCAAGGAAGGGCATGGACGAAATGTCATTATCGAGGCAAATCTTCGACCGCAGGGCGTCGGTCTGGGGGCTGTTCGGGAGAAATCGGAGCAGGAAAAGAAGGAAGAGAAACGTCAAGCGGAACTACGTGGAGAGACATTCATTGACTCGGACGAAGAGGAGAAGAAACGGAAAGCCAGAGCCAAAGCGCGTAGAAAGGGCCTCACAACAGCGACCAGCAGTGGCGGCAGCACTCCTAGACGACAAAAGACGAAATATCTTACCGCTGACCAGATCCGTACTGCAGCACCGGGAATGCACATTCCCGAAGTGTTTACGCCAATTCTCGACATGACTGGTCCTGCTAGCAGACTTTTGACTTCGACGAGCGGGATCATGACACCGATGTCTGGAGAAGCCGAGTCAAAAGAGGTGATTGAGTCCAGGAAGTTGGTGAAACGAGCCCAAGCGGATTTGATGGCATTTACCGAAGAATGGAGAAGCCTCGAGGAACGCAAGAAGTGGATTGATCTTGAGCTTGCCGAGAAAGAAAAAGAAGTGGACGAGATTCGCGTTGATTTCGCACGATTGAAAGTGTTTTCCACGCTGGTAGTAGACCGAATCACCTCAGCCACAACATTTGAAGAGGTCATGGCAGCACTGGGCGAGGTGGAAGATCTAAGCTCTGCAGTGCCTGAAGTGGCAGATATTATCGTTGCCGCTATACACCCTTTCTTCAAGGAGTGGAATCCTCTGACAGAACCCACCAAGTTTGCGACGGAACTTCGGGGACTAATAGGCATTCTCTTGAGCAACAACCCACAGAACGGCACAGTGAACAGGAATGACAGTCCATTGCGCGACGAGCAAGGTGTTTTTCGGAGACACAAGAAATCAACGACGGCTTACGAAACGCTCATGTACAAGAGTTGGCTCCCACAAGTGCTCGCCGCCGTCCGCAGCTGGGACGCCTTTACACCTGGGCCGCTACTGGAAGTCATGGAGAGCTGGGAAGAGCTTCTCCCGCCTTTTGTCCGTGCTCAGGCCGTGGAAAACATTGCGCGCAAGCTGGATGCGACGCTCTCGGACTGGAACCCGCGGGTGAAGAAGCAGAGCCACCACCTGCCGCACATGTGGCTGTTCCCCTGGCTGCCGCACCTACCGGCGTATCACCTGGATCCGCGGGGCACGGGGCTCGTGTCGGACGTGAAGCGCAAGTTTCGGCACCTCATTGACGCGTGGGACTATGCGCGAGGGGTAGTGCCCGGGCTGACGCAATGGGAGGCGGTACTCGGGACGCAGTGGCGGCCGCTTATGGTCACCCACGTTCTGCCGTCAATGGGAAAACACCTCGGTCGGCACTTTCGCGTCGACCCGGCCGACCAGGCGCCGTACCTGCCGGCGCTGTCGGGCGTGCTCCGCTGGCGCGACGTGGTGGGCGACGCCGTCCTCGCCGAGGTGCTGGCGCAGCACGTCTTCCCTATGTGGCACCGCAAGCTGGAGGAGTGGCTGGCGCTTGACGAGGTCAATCTAGCCGAAGTTGCGGATTGGTATGCTTGGTGGCGCAACGTGGTGCTCAAGGATATCGCAGGCGCCTCGAAGAGCGTGGGCACGGAGCTGGATCGCGGCCTGCGCATCATGAATATGGTGTGCTGAGAGCTGAACGCGGTGGCTACATGTAGGGTTCATTATTGCATAGAAAATTGGGTAGCGAGTTTTGATAAGAATTTATTGTATTTTCCCTCCAATCTGCGGTCATGTATGGCAAGTTTCTGCATCGATTTTGCGGTCCTCCAGGTACTCGGCCATGGCAGCTCTCCACAGGCTATGAAATTCCTGGCAGGAAATCCCCGATTAGCACAAAAGTTTTGTCACTTGGTCGCGCTGCGAATTGATCATTTGGAGTCGGGGCCCAGTTATCTGCTGTTGGATTGGGCCTTGGCATCCAGCGCGCGGCCTTTTGTCGAGTATTGGGCATCAATACTCGGCGCCAAAAGCTGGACAAGCCACCACGCAATGGACCTCGCAGGTTCAGGCACGCGAGTCCGAGTTCGATCGACAGTATAGCATGGGTGGAGCATGGGTAAATCAGGTGGTTTAGCAGCCGCCCGTCATCCCAAGCCTCTTTGTGCTGCGCAGCAGGGCGTTTTGAAGATGCACAAGGATGCCCGCGCGGTCTAGCTGGAGGTAACCTATCGCTGCTTCTGGAAGTCGAGCCTGGTCGACGCCCAGATTCCGCTATCCAACGGGTATATCAGAGTTAAGTTAAAACCTCGCTCTCACTGCCAGCACCAATGGAAGCGGCGCAAGCCTACAGCGACAGACTACCTAAGTGGCTGAAGCTATCCAGATCTTCACAGCCACAAGCACGTGCAGCAACCGATCACTCTCAAATGACAGTAAAGATTAAATAGCGAAGAGGGTTTGTATTGGTGATTGGCCGTCAAAGTACATGTCGGGCCTGGTTTCGATGCGATTTCCGAAATCAAAGTCGATGCAATGGCTGCGTTTGGATGTTGGTGGTGCAGCGAGCGCCCAACGTACGTACCTGTCTGTGGGGCGACTGTTTGATGTTTCAAATCGGACGTGGGGACGATGTGATGCCAGACAAGAGCGAATGGGACTCCATCCTCACTTGTGTGTCGATGCTAGCGACCGTCAATGACAAGAAATGCGGGATAGGAGATTTAAGCTGAGGTGATACAGGGCGAAAATAAAAACAGGTTGGGAGACAGGACAGATGATGAAGCGATGGTTGATGTGGCTGGGACAAGCTCTTGGATTGCCACGTGGATATGAGGAGCGGGGAGAACGGGAATAGAGTATGCGAATGATTGAAATGATAAGTAACATACCTGGTAATTATGATATTCTATTATTTGGAGGAGCACCTGCAATGGTGCCTGAATACGATATTGTTAATAGAGCAAGGGAGCTTCTGGCCTGACAATGGCCCAGCTTTAGCACGGGCCCAGTACGGTTCCTTGTTTTTAGCGTATGACATGCGCTGTAAATCCCGTTGGCTGTGGCGTGAAGCCGCCCGTCGGCCCTTCCACTGCTTCAGCCATCGCTAGCTAACCCACTGTAATCAACTGTACCTATGGTGCACCGGTTTTGACAGATTGACTGTACAGCACCTGCCAGCCTTCTTCCAGCTTCCACTGCCAGCTTGCGTGCGGCACATTCATTGTCCAGTCCGGCTCCACGACCATCACATTTCCCTCGCTTTACCATCTTCGTCACCACAATTCCTTTCCCCCCTCAGTATATCCGTCCCACGCACGCGACACACATCTCGTCGCGCGCCGCACCACCGCTCATCAGCCCTGCATCCTGTCCGGCCGCCATCGACGCTTCCCGGGATGATCTAGACGGCCTTGCCGCTGTGCCTTGCCGCTATCCCTGCTGGCACCCCTTTGGACCCAATCCGCCACGCCACTATATTCGCGTCGAGCCGAATGCCCGCCCATCAGACTGTGTCTCGCCGTCTCCCCTTATCTTGACGCCATCGCATCTGTCAGCAGCAGTACCAGCCCTCATCTGTCCACGCTCACCAGCTTCTGCTTCCGCCTACCCCCTCGCCGGCGCTCGCTCCAGCTTGCCCCGGCGCCGCCCGCATAGCGAACCCTCACCATGTTTTGGAGATTTGGCGGCTACGCCAACATCTCCACCATTGATACTATCCTTGACAAGACCGACTTTACCCTCGAGGAGCTGCTTGATGAGAGCGACCTCATCCAGGAGCTCAAGCAGCACAACTCCAAGCTCATAGAGTATCTCCGCGAAGATGCCATCCTCAAGCGCCTGCTTCAATACGTCGTCGCCCCCAGGCTCGAGACCTTTGCGCCGCCTCAGGAAAACCAGGATGACCTGAGAGGCCGCAATCCGCCCGTGCCATTCTCTCGTCCTCGTGCATCCTCGCGCAATACCGACTCGGCCGAAAATGACGACGAAGAACAAGAAAAGCGCCACAATCGCTACGCCCTCGTTGCCTGTGAGGTTTTGAGCTCCGACACCTGGTCCATTTACGAGTCCCTCACCGACAACAAGGAGCTCATCAGGGCTTTCTGGGACTTCTTGTCCCGCCCCGCGCCCCTCGATCCTCTGCAGGCCAGCTACTTTACAAAGGTCAACGAATCGCTTTTTGAAAAGAAGACCGAAGACATGATTGAGCTGCTCCGAAGCCTCCCAAACGCCGTTCCCGATATGTTGAGACATGTTGAATGCCCCATGATTATGGACCTACTTCTTAAGATCATTGCTATGGACCGTACTGAAGGTGGCCACGGCATCGTCGAATGGCTCTACGGGAAAGATATCATCTTCACGCTCCTCTCCTTCATCAGCCCAGACCACTCCTGGGTCGTCCAAACCGCTGCTGGTGACTTTATCAAAGCCATCATCACCATTTCTGCCAACGCATCACAAAATGAACAGCAATGCATCGGCCCCAACGAGCTCACCCGCCAATTAGTTTCCAAGAATTGCGTCGAGCAACTCATTGGCTACATGCTCAATGGCGGCAACCCCCTCACCGTCGGCGTTGGCATCATTATTGAGGTGATTCGCAAAAACAACTCTGACTACGACCCCGATGTGCTTGCCGAGACCCAAGCTGAGCCCTGCAGCCGTGATCCCATCTACCTCGGTACCCTCCTCCGCCTTTTTGCAGACAATGTGCCCAACTTCATGAGCCTGATAATGGACGGCCCTGCGCAGGCCAATGGTCTTGCGTCAACATTTGGCGAAAAACTAGAGCCACTAGGATTCGACCGCTTCAAGACTTGCGAACTCATGGCAGAGCTTCTACATTGCAGCAACATGGGCCTCCTCAACGAATCTGGATCTGAGCAGCTCATCGCTGCGCGCGACTTTGAGCGCCAGCGCATGAGAGAAGCTGGTTTGCTCGCTCTTGCACATGACGACGAGGTTGTCGGTGACAATTTGACAATGCGCCAGGGAATGCCCAGCGAAGGCAGACGTCTCGAGGTCACGAATCCTAATGAAGACGGCTTCGAAGAAGTGGATGCCACGACAGAAGAGGCCCAGAAACAAGAAAGATCGAGTCTTGTGGACACGAGAGACGAGGACGAGTTCGTTGACGAACCCCTCACATCTCCCAAGTTGAATGCTACCAAGATCACGGAGCAGAAATACGAAGACCCCGAGCTCGTCGTTACACCTGTATCACCCAGCAAGGCACCATCCGCTGAGCTAGAAAAATCAACTGCCTCCTCAGCAAGGTCCGAGCCCGAAAGGCCCGCAGAATCGGAAAGCTCTGCGACGAGAGCAGTTGAGAAAACCAAAACAGAGAGCTCCGCTGCAGCTGTGGATGATATCATCAACGACACTAGCAAATTGGATGTTGCCTCTCCCAGCGATGCCTTTTCTCAGGTTCGAGCACTTTCACCACATCCTGAAGATACCCCCGCACCACTCTTCTCCGCACCGCCTGCCCCTGAGCCACCTCTTGAGGCCGCATCACCTACCTGGGACGAGAGTATTCCAGCCGAGTCTGGACCTCACGTGGCCGAAATCACTATTTCCCACGTTCCGGAGCTGGACATGCCTGGCGAGCCGGTTGTTGGAGATTACCTGAAACAGCAGTTTGTCGAGCACCGTGTTGTTCCCGCTATCTTGGTATGCTTGTTTTCTCCCGCTTATGTTGCCTTGCCATTGCTGACAATCTGTAGTCCTTTTTCTTCAAATACCCATGGAACAACTTTTTGCACAATGTCGTCTACGATGTCGTCCAGCAAGTATTCAATGGCCCCATGGATCGAGGCTACAACCCTACTTTGGCTGTATCCCTCTTTGAGGCCGCCGACATAACGACTGCCATTATTAATGGGCAGCAAGCCAGTGACGAATCACAGGCCAAGACCAAGACTCGTATGGGCTACATGGGCCATCTCACCTTGATTGCCGAAGAGGTTGTCAAGTTCACTGAAAGACACCCGCCCGAGCTGCTCTCTGAGACTGTTCTAGACAAGGTGATGAGCCCGGGCTGGATCAACTACGTGGAAGGTGCGCTCGCGGAAACTCGTGAGAGGGACAATGCTATCCTTGGTGGTGTAAGGCCCGAAGTTGCACTGGGGCACCGTACCAGCCTCGGTGCCGGCGGCATTGGCGGTCTTACGGGCCTCAGCAACACTCCAGCAGGCGCCACTGCGCTAGCCGAAGCTGGACTGAATGGCGGCATGGAGCTCAATGACAATACCAACAATAGCGGTATCGGACCGTTTGCGATTAGCGGAGGCACATTAATATCCGGGTTTGGGAGCAGCAGTGACGAAGATGATGATGACGGGGAAGGAGAAGATGAAGATGTCAACACCGAGGTGAGTGAGGAACCGGCTCGAGACAGAGACACCACAGATCCGGGGGCAGCGGGAGACTCAGGCGGGCCCATTGTCTTTTATAAAGATGGAGTCCCTTATATGCGGGGATATTTTGGCGATAGGCCTCTTCATATGGACGGCGATGATGACGAAGAGATGGAACTATGAGCCACAGACGTGCGCAAGAAAAGGTCTGGATGGAACTAGCCTTTACCCTTGCATCTCTACACAAGTGGCCGACATGTATTATGGAGATGACGGGCTTTGTACAATTACGGATAGACTATGGGGGATACCCAATATCGCAGCTTGAACGGATCTGTGTTGCTTTGCCCGCCTGATCAAGACTATGCTTGGTGCTGGCTGCTAACGAACATTCCTAGTTTCGCTCCTATGCTGAACAAGGTGGCTCTCTCGACCCGCCCTCAATACCGCCGCCACCGCCGCCTCCTCCGCCACTGAACATCCCCCCGTCTCGCGCGCGGTTGCAGCTTGCGGCGAGGCTGGCCATGCATCAAAAAAATAGCCAAGACAGCGCCACCTTTGGCAACGCGTTCAACGGCTTTGACGACGAGGACGATGATGATGGCGATGACGACGACCAACGTAGCGCGAGGGATCCCTTTGCCGATGTTGATGATGATGACCTTGACGACGATGACCTAGACGACGACGAACCCCAGAGAAGAGGGGACAGCAGCCGCGGCGGATGGTGGCGCGGCATGGTGAGCAGAGCCGCCGGCGCCGGCGTCCACGATGATGACTCGGATGACGAGGAGTTTGGCGACTTTGCCATGGCGGAGGAGGAAAAAGACGGCATCGGCAAAGGCAAGGACGAGGAAACGACGACAACGACGCCGACGCCGGACAGGGTGCTTTTGAAACCGCTGGCCGTCAACCCGGTCAAAGAGGCGGCACGCGGCCTCAGCGGCCTATGGCCGTTTGGCTCCCGCGCGGACACATCTACGACGACAACGGCAGCGGCGCCGGAAGAGGCTACCAAGCGTGACGATGATGATGAGGGCGAGGTAGTAGTAACCCCACCGGCGGCGGGCGAGGGTCATGGCAAGGGCCTCGTCCAGGCCAAGGAGGGCATTCGCCGCACAAGTATTGAAGAGGTGGACGATGATGAGGTAGTCAATGTCAAGTAAATGGAACCATGAAGCGTGATGGAGCGAATGCATCGTTTTGGGGGGAGAAGGGGGCGGCGAGGGGTGGAGGGGCAATTATACCAGGACCTTTACTTCTTCTTTTTATGGAGGGAGTTGCATATATGTATGTATGTGTGCGTGTACGTGTGTTGGGCTCGATGTGTGTGTGTGTATGTGCGCATCTTTAGTATGTGGATATTCTATCGTGTAATTGTAAGGCATCAATTCTGGTTTGACTCATTTTATCATGATCCTTCTGGCACACATATTGTAGAAGCGATATCGATGTCGAGAGCTGCGTCTTCTGTAGGCAAAGGAGGCGGGGGGACAAGGAGCCTACATGGAACCCGGCCATTTTTTGATATTCAATTTTTATTTTTCGCTTGTGAATCATGTCAAACCAAGCTAGCTCCCGTCTCTTGATGCAGTATATACAAACAGATTCGAAGAAGGAAGAAAACAGAATAAGAGAATCAGGAAAACAAACAAGGCCAAAATTTACATGTCTCCAGTTTCAAGCAAAGTACCCAACTCCCAATGCATGACAATAAGAGAAAAAACAACATCTTGCCAGTATTTTCCACGCAAGCCAGAACAAATTGAAAAAAGAACTCCGGTAATGTTATATAGACAAATCATATTCATGACGGCAAGGAAGAACAAACATCCCGTCGTAAATCAGTTAAAATCGCCTATGCGAGGCCCAAAGTAATCGCCAGGTGCGAGGTTCTTGTAGTTGCACGAGTCGTCCTCGCAGCCCTGCTCGGAGACATGGTTGCCCCACCAGTTGAAGTCGACTTCGGTGTACTGCAGACTAAAGAAGATGATGATGCCGGAAATAGCGATGCCGCAGGACCAAGCTGCGGAAAGCACAAAGTTGTACTGAAACGTCAAGTTAGCGTGGGGGTTTGCAAATTAGGCAGATGTAGAGAGAAACGCACCTTGGACCACAAGCCGACGTAGCGAGATTTGAGATAGATCCAGGAAAAGTAAGCAATGGGCACCGAAGGCCAAATGTACGACATGTTGTAGGGAGCCCAGACAATGCCGCCGTACATGATGGCGACGGGGTGAATCTGGCGCGTCCAGGCCCAGTGGGGATACTTTTTGTTGAGGAGCCAAAAGACGACGACGATGACGACGCCGAGGGGGAAGCCGACGAGCATCTCGCTGTACTGCCCCTGATGGCCGAAGATCTTCTTAGGACCGACGGTGCCCCAGAGGACCGACGCGGTGAAAAAGGTGTTGACGCCGGGGCAAGTGAGCTTGTAGCGGGCGTTTTCTGTGCAGACTTCGCGAATGTTGGTCATCTGAAAGTTGAGGACGCCGATGCATACGACGGTGCTGACAAGCGTGGCAATCATTTGCGCGGAGAAGGTCTGCCGCGGCGGAATTTTGACATAGTGGGCGAGCTTCAGATCGTTGGAAAACCAGACGGCGTGGGCACAAGTGACGTATCCAAACGACTTGAAGTAGTTCATAGCCAGGGCATTGCCGTCGACCCATGAGCCTCCGATGAATTCGGCCAGGACGTTGAGCGTCACCTCGATACCTGTCATAGCTTTGATAATGCCGACTGGGATAACAAATACGACACAGAGGGCCAGACCGTAGAATACAACCCCAGGAGACGTGTGCGTATCCCAGCCGGCAATGCCTCCAACGCCAAGGGCGATAGCGCACGCTAGGCATAACATGTACCACCACTCAGGCACTTCCTTGTACGACTTCATCAGGCGATTGTGCACGTCAAGGATGTGGTTGTCCTCAAGCGGCGTCTTCTTGCGGAAGCTGTTGAATAGAGCCTTGAAACCCATGAAGATCTCGTTGCGGTGGTACAGAATGGCATACGTCAGCGTCGAGGTGTAGATGCCAAAGAAGAACATGTAAATGACGACATTGCCAGCGCCAAGAAAAGGTGGCGAGTAGGCAGCGTACTTGTCGGGGTCGAGGTGGCCACGGTCGTTGATTGCACGTGAAATGTTGTACAGCTTTGCGGTGTTGTCGTACACTCGGTTCGTGTTGATTGGCAGGTAGCCAGTGTTGTAAACATTTCTGTACCAAAAGGCCAGGACGACCCACATGGAAATGAAGGCGCCGATGAAGCGATTGAGCGTGCTGAAGAAAGGGACCATTAGAGGGTCGGCAGAGTCCCATAGCAAAACGTTCCAGTCCCAGGTAGGGAAAGGGTTCAGACCCAGGCCATTGTTAATGCCGGTGATGACGTTGAGATCGCGGTGGTGAGGCAGTATCCAGCTAATCCAGTTGAATTTGGAGAGCGAAGTAAAGATGTAATTGGGGAACCAGAACCAGATAAACATGGCGCCAAACATAATGTAGAAAAAGTTGGCGCGCGAGATGCGCCAAATCTTGCCAAAAGGTCCCATTACGGGCGGGTTGCCAGGGGTATGGAAGGCAGTGTTGAGGGCGATGGTGACGAGGGATGCAGGCCAGACGCAATACGAGGGGTAAACCAAGAAGCGTCGGCAGATCCCAGCCATTCCGTAACCAATGAAGTTGGTGGCAAGGGCGATGAGAATCTGATAGGCAAAGTGGGCGGCGTAAGGCTGGTTGAAATATTGCGGTAGATATTGAACCCAAATAATGTAATTGGTATATGGCGTGTTGTAGGCGACGTTGGCCATGATGGTAATAAGCATATGCTCTTTGCGAGTGAAGGGGCCAGGATTTAGGCTATGTTGGATGCCAAAGAGGGTAAAGCCAGCGTCGGGAAGCCATCGCTCGGCAGCTTTGCCGATGGGATAAGCCAGCAGCTGAGCAACGTTGGCCATGACGCGGATTGCAGGTTGACGAATATCGAAGAGCTGGTTGACAAAGGCGAGCAGGGCGCTAAAAAGCAACCCGATCGCCCAACTGCGAATGGTGGACGAGAGCGTTGTGGGATCGTCCTTGTTGCTGACAACGGCGCGGACTTCGGCGTAGGGGCTGTTTGAGGTGACAAGGGCAGCCTCCAACTTCATTTCGGAGATGAGGTGCTGGTGCAACTCGGGGTGCTTGAAGACGTCTTCGTTTTCGAGAAAGGCGCTAATCTTTTGTACGACGGCGGTAGGAAAGTTTGGATCGCGCGAGTGAATTCTATAGATGCGGACCATGATGTCGCGGACCTGATCGAGGGTGTAGCGGGAAGCGAGTTCCTTGGCCTCGAGCAGGTCATCTTCGGTGACGTTGAGATCGGTTCGAACTTGAACTTGGCGAGGCAAGTCTTGGTCGTCATCTTCTTCGTACGAAAAGGGCTCCTGTTGCAGCGTAGGGGCGCGACCGGTCAGCATTGCTGATCACATTTTTTTTTCCTCTCCCACTCCTCTCCTCTCCTCGCTGCGGTAGGAGAAGGTGGCGCAAATGGCATCTCGCTCGGGACGGCGATTGGTAGGGCGAGAAGAAAGCGCATGATACTGGGACCGACTTACGACATTGGAACCTGCTTCTGATTTTTCAGTGTCGAGCTCGTCGACGCGCTGTGTCGAGACGTAAGTGTCGTGGTCGCCATCCGTCTCGGGGACGACGACAGGCTTCTCTGAGTGGCCACGCATGTCGCCGAAAGAGTCGCCGGTGGCAGTCGAATGACGGGCGAACAGGCGGGCGGGATCTGTTCAGACGGGCATGTAGGCCAGTGACGGCTGCAAGTCTGACTGCTCAAGGCGCAGGAGAGATGTAAGGCGACGGTCTCGACGACAAAGTGATGGTTAATGAATAGATATTGATGAAAATGATCGGAATACTGGGGGGAGGGGGGGCTGGGTCTAGAAGGAGACGAGAAGGGCCAATAGGTACGGGGGGGGTTTCCTTGAGGGGCCAGCGGACTTGTCGGTTCTTTGGTGCTGGGGAAGTGCTGGGCTGGCAAAATAAAAAAGCAGGCACAAGCACGTTTGGCACAGGCGGTGGCGTGCAGGATGGCCCATGGGACAGCGGGCGTCACTGGTCAGGGTCCCGCGGCCAGTCGCCCCAGGTGTCAGCACTGAAAATGCCACCAAACGGCCAGATATTTAGTGGACGAGGTACCTGTCAGCCACTGCAAAGCCACTGTAAATTTGTGCTGGCCGGTGGGGCCCTCTCGGCCAGCGGCTGCCGAAGAGGGGTCCACTTGGCCGGGTCTCAAAGGAGCCAAGGAGCCCATCTACAAGTACCCGGTCCAGCCATGTCAGGCTGGTCTTGGCGAGATGATCTGGCATTCTCACACAGCGGAAACAGTAGACGGATAGATCTGTGCCCTGGTCTGTGACTGGGCAAGAGGCACAGAAAGGGCGCGTATCAAAAGCAGCGCAGGCCAAGTGATTTTGCCTTGATCTCGTCTGGCAATACACTCGGTCACAGCGGCAGGTCATTCAAGCCCAGCCCAAGCACAAGTACCTACAACCTCAAGCACGGAGCGCTGCTTCGCACCCGTACTAACATGTACCTTCCACAAGGGACTCCGTTTTTATTACTGGTAGCGCGCCGTCGCCTTGCAGCGGGGGCATCCCAGTGCCTGCCGTCGTCAGCGTAACAATGCTTGACGCATTTTGACGGTACGGGTTGTTTCGGGGCTGCGCGTCATGATTTTGACAATGCGCCTCAAGCAACCTTTTCTTAAAGACACGAAAATCACTAAATCATTGAATTTTCAATCATCTTACGTTGTTTTACAGCAGACGTCACCTACGGCCATCAACCACCTTCTTACGTTGCAGTGGGCGCAAGTGCCTCGGCCGCCTGAGTAAGCCGGGCCCCCAGCGGCCTCCTTGGTGGATCCCTCGCTGTCGATGCCGCCAACGCTTGCCTTCCTCTGTCACTGCCTATCAACATTATTGATAAACTCCAACAAGCTCCATCTAGCCCTCCCCAATCGGTACCAATTTTCCATTCACCGCTTGAATCACCAACAAACGCCCTATCAACTATCTACTTTCTTCTACAGCAAGCCGGCAAAACTAGCTTTGCCGACATGATGCCATCTCATGCCACTCCGACACCAGCCTGCGACCATTGTGCTTGCTCTATCTTGCACTGGCTACCTTGCCAAGCAAGCCAGCAAGTACTCGTGATTTGGATGAATCGATTGCAAAAGAAGAGAACCAAGAAGTAAGGGAATAATCCGCTGTCATTCCTTACCGCAATTGGCCTCCGAATTGATCCATCTCGGCTCGCCGGCACCAGACACTTATTTAGCCGTTTCTCTATCAAAGGCAGAAGACTACTTGACTAGCGAGTGATGCGCTAGCAGACATTTCGGGGTCTTTTCGCATCAACCGAGTCACTAGACACTTTGGGGAGAGGGGCGTAGGGGGAACCATGGCAGGGCGATCACGGATTTCACGGCACGGCAATAAGGCAGAGTTCCGGCCACTGTGCAACAGTAGGAGGATTTCTGCATCAACCCATCGTTGTCTTCTTGTTCCCCAACCAACCCGGAACCTCCTTTGTCTCGAGACAGGATGAGGTAATTGAGAAGCACATCATTGGCCTATTCCAGAGACTGCGCGGTCGGGTGGGGAGGACGACCTGGAATACGCCAACGGCAACGACTTGCCGACGTCTGCTCCCAGGGCTGATGGTAGTAACATGACGAAACTTCAAAGTCAAAATTGCTCTATCGACTCCAACCCTCAATTGGTGTGCCACTCGACGGACCTTTCCGGTAGCTGGATCCTCCGGCGTCAATAACACACATGGATATACATTCGAGGAGGCGCCGACCATGCAATGGTGGCCGGCTGGTGTTCATATTAAAAAGCCACTGCACTCGAGCAACCTATTCAGAGGCGAGGCCCTGGAGCTCGCGTGCATTGCATTCGCCTGCGTCGTCACATATGACACACGCATTTGACAAGGCGTCGTAGCATTACAGCTCAGACCCCTGTACGCTCTGCATCATCACCCCATCCAGCTTGTCCCGACTGCCACTAGTTACCCGCCTGATAATAGCTTCTTGGTCCGCAATCTATACATCGACCGCCTCTCTTATAATCAACCAATGCTTTATAATATCACGGCATGTCTATGAAACGCATTCCACTTTTGCCTGCTATTCCTCATGTACCGACGTGAAACTCGCTCTTGAAGTCGTGAACCTTTCCATGCAACAGCGGGCCCACCTTCGTCAGACTTCTGTCACGTCTCCGTATCTGCGAAGGGAGGATTAGTTACTGACCAGGCGCCAGCGCCAGTGGTATGCCAAGTTTATCATCAGGGTAAGAGAGAGTGATACTAGCAAGCCAAATCGACGACATTCTCAATCACCAGAGGTCGCGCATGCCTTTGAATGGGAGTTCTATGGATACTCGCAACCGACTCAGACACTCGAGTCTGTCGGCCCCTACAGACCGGTTCCAGAAACGTGAAGCCCATGCGTTTTGGCGCTTCGTTTCCTGCTGTTCCTTGCAGCCGACTCTTTATGATTATTTATGATTAGTATAGTGGTCATGACGGCGCGAGATAATAGCCAACTCTCGCTGTTCCAGCTCCAGCAGTTCACGGCGTTTGGGCCAAGCCCACAAAAGCATTTACAGCCAAGTTGGCCAACGTCACAGACAGGGCTGCCTTCTAGAACGACTCTGTATCTAGCGCTACATCTTTTTGTCTGATCTGTCTTTTTTCCTGGCCATTCACCTGTTGTTGCTCATCTCCTGTACCATGGGCACACGGCGACATCGCAGACCTGTGGTTCAGACATGCATATGTGACTGATGGATTATAATGATCACCGAATGATTTCAAGTCTAGTGCACCTCATTCATATTGGTCTTTTGATAATGGATGAGGTGTAGATTATGGCATTTAAAGATGGTAGTGAGGGTCATATAGTGGTCTTAAGATCTGGTGTCGCGGTAAGGACCCAGAAGAAGCTCTGCCAACGTATCTTGCGCTGATTCACGTACTATCGCACCCAGAGATTCGGCGTGGTAGCTGTTTTCAATTTGCTCGGGAAAAACTCATATATGTTGCCCTCAGTTTGTTACCCTGCGAAATAACTGCCGGCTCGTCCCCGCACTCATTAAATCACTTATTCAGGGGAGGAAGACGAGACTGCAAGAAAGCCTCGACATCATTGAGCTCCTCGATGCAAGCCGAATGCTGCATGCCGCTATATTATATGCAAAGCAGCCACTTTGTTAGCCTTTGCTAAAATTGCACAACAACGATCTTCACCCGAGGTTTGAAGACTAAGAAAAAAAAAGAAAAAATGACGAAGAAAACACTTACGGATACGTCTTAAACGTCACCTTGTAGCCCAGCTCCGTCAGCTTCTTCTCCGACGCCTGCGCCAGCGGGTACAGCACCAGCGGGTCGCGGTCGCCGTGGCCCATGAAGATGGGCGTGTCCCGGTTGAGCCCTTCGGCGGGCACACGGTCCTTGAAGGTGCGGCTGAGCAGCAGCCACGACGAGAGGCCAACGATGCCGCCGAGCTTAATGGGCGCCATGAGCCCGGCAAAGATGCTCATGGCGCCGCCCTGCGAGAAGCCGCCGAGGACGATGCGGTCCGACGAGATGCCCGCGGCGACCTCGGCCTGCACGAGCGAGTAAATGTACGCGCGCGACAGCTCAATGCCCGCCGCGTCCTCGTCGGGCGCGGTGCCGGCGGCGTGCGAGAGGGCATCGATGGATTTCTAAAGGGGAGGGTTAGAGTTGGGCGAGTTGGATATGTTGCGGCTCTCCTCTTGGTAGGAATAAGCCACGGAAACTCACAATGTCAAACCAGCCGGGCATCTGGAAGCCTGCGTTCTGTGTACAAAGAGCATTAGCTTGAGACGGTAAAATGAAGTAAGCGAGGCCAGGGGTGGGTGTGTTGTGACGTACCATGGTGATGGGAATCGCGGGCGCATGAGGCAGGATAAACTTGACCTCGTTGAGCTTATTCCGGCCCTGCCATTGCTGCACCGCGTCGGCCCAGCCGTGGCCCGAGTCGCCCAGGCCGTGGATGAAGATGACGGTCGCCGTGTGCCGGCCCGACGGCGTAAACACCATTGGCGCGGCGCGGCGAATCGACGACATGGTAGCGGTAGTTGCTGGTGCTGGCTGCGTATTGTCTCGCTGCTGGAGCGCGGCGGTGCTGGTTGTCGAGATGATGGGAGTAACGAACAAGAACAGAGCAAGAATCGAAACGACTGCGACGATAAGGCTAAAGATGAGGTTAATGAACCACCTGGACATGTAAATGACCCCCTGAAAAAGAAGAAAAAAGAAGAAAGTGAAAATGGCGACGAAAAGTTGTGAGAGCGGCTTCCCGAGGTTGAGTGAGATCTGAGAGAACCAGAATTCAAGATTGCGCCACCCCGCTGGTTATAAGCGCCCCACCTCATTCTCTTGGTTGTAAATCATTCAACATGCTACGTCGCTCATGTACAACGGAAAGCTGCTGCACTGGAAAATTTTATATTGAAAACACACCGCCTTATTTGGGCATGAATATTGAGAAAATAGCAATTGTGCATTTTTGAGAGGAACAGAGTCGTGTTGGCCTTCATGACGCGAGACGCTTTTGACAATCGAATACATGGCAACAGAACCAACTCACAAGCCTCGCAATCCGCTCATCGTTTTCGTACTTCCGAGACAAGCCCATTCAAACAGCATCAGACACCAACGCCGACAATATTACACCATACATTAGTTTAAAAGTACAATAAAGGAGCATGCCGTACTTTTTCATCTAAGTGACAGTCCCGGGGTTTCCTCGCCCGCTTCCTCTTCCTCGTCGCCCTCTCCGTCACCTTCATCATCCTCGCCAGCATCGTCATCAACATCATCATCATCGTCGTCGTCGTCGTCGTCATCCTCATCACTCGACTCCCCAGATCCACCGCTCCCATCGTCGCTGCCAGGTGCGTAGTCCTCCTCATCCTCATCGTCGTCGTCCATGTCCTCGCCCAGCGCCGCGCGCTCCAGCTCGGTCATGCCGTCGCCCGCACCGTTAGCCGCGTCGCCGTCGGCGCCCTTTTTGCCCTTGTTCTCAGCCAGCTGCAACTTGCCCTTGCGCTGCTCCGCCATGCTGCGATCCTGCAGACCGTTGCGCTTGACGTAGTCGTCGATGCCGCCGTAGTCTTGCTGGTCCACCATGCCAAACTCATACTCGTCGTTGGCGTCGCCGTCCTCCTCGGGGAAAACTTCAATGACGACGTTGAAGGTGATTTGTAGAATGTTGGTGTAGCTCATGGCGGCGATGCGCTTCAGCGGGATGAAGATGAGAGGCTTCTTGAAGCCCCAGAGGATGCCGGTTTCCAGGAAGAACAGAAAGCCGTCCTTGGAGCCTCGGAAAGCGCCGACGTGCACGGCCTTTTCGTTGGGCCGGTGCGGTTGCCGGACCATGCTGTGAAATTTGTTCGGGTCCGAGGCGACAATGTGGACGTCGCTGCCGGCGGCGCGGAGGCGTCTGTTAAAGACCCAGTGGAACAGGCCCTTGTATGTGTCCGAGACGGCGGCGGCCGAGCCGGCCTCGCTACCTCCTATCGTGCCCTCCTTGGGTGCCGTGGCAGGAACTGTAAAGACGAGGGGTTCGACGGTGACCGGGCCGGACTTGGGTGGTGTCGTCGAGCCTCGGGGGAACATAATGTAGTTGTGTTGTACTTGGGTCTTTTCGGGGACGGGAAGATAAAAGGCAAATTCTTCTCGGGTTAGAGGCCGAACATTTAGGGGCAGATATGGCGAGGGAACCAACCAATGTCAGTCCAGGCATAGGTCATGGCCTGGATGGGGACTGTTGTTCCTGGCAGGCGCGCATACAGGAAATAAGGTGTAAAGCATAGCTCGAATTTCTTCCTCTGCGGCACCGAGACGGAAATCTCTTTGACTTGCAGCAAAATAGGGTCGTCGGCCGGATTCCCAGCCGAGGACGCGCCATTCGTGCTCCCATTCGTTGTAGGGCCTGCCTGAACCTTTCGTCTCTTTGCCTCGGGCTCTCCGTTTTCTGCCAGCTTAGTGTGAATGTGCGATGCAATTTCGTTGAAGAGAGCGACCTTGCCGGGCGTTTCTGGTCAAAAAGTTAGCAACTCGATGTCGGCGATCCGCGCAATTGTTGCCTTGTCCAGTCTACTCACCGGCGCATCGCTTTATGCCATCGAGAATATCCTGACGGGGGCTGAATATGGCATTGAGGCGCTCCCAATCTAGTTCCATTGTCATTTTCTTTTCCGAATATATAGCGCTGCAAACAATTGCGACAGCGGCGAAAAAAAAAAAGCAAGGGATGGTGAGTAATGAAAGTCCAGTCGCCTGCTCGACAAGACAATTTTTTGGGCGCTGCCAACGCGACGTCAGTGAACGGGCCTGGCGGCTGTCCTTGGCCCTGTCAGCCAATCGCACAGCCTGAGTGAGCTCCGCCATGGCCTAGTGTGTCGCGCGACCCGCTGTAGCGGCACTTCGTAAGAGGCCAGTCGACTGCTGTTATGTATGAATTATAATTCAGATACTGGAGCCAATAGAGTTGTTTACGAGGGATTTTGATGACATGCTTAGAATTCATGTCACTGGAAGTTCTGGCGTCGAGATCGCGTTTGATCTCAAACTCAAGATCTACATGCATATGACCCGAACCGATAAATTGTCCCCGAGTACACATTCGGATGTTGCAACAGCGAAGCAGAGACGAGAAAAAATGACAAAAAGGTCCGATCAAGACAACTTTAATAGTAATATCCAGTTCAGCCGCTGATGAAACAATATCGATAAAAAAAAGTCACACACGTAGCAAATTCTTGGCATAGATTCGAAACGGCGGCGTCACGAACTCATATCACAGCGTGATTAGTCATCGAGCTGTAGGCGCAATCGCGGGGCATTGCGCCGACTTCCATCATCATCTGCAGGGCAACGGCACTGCCAAAAACTCCATAAATTCTTGGCCATATGAATAAGAAATAGAAGTACTACGGCTCTCGAGACCACCATGTCAGCCCCGTTTCCAAACGTATACAACCACCGCAAGGTGGCGGAAACATCCGCTAAAGCCTGCGACATCTGTTACAAGATGAGTACGTCAGTACTCATCACGCCTGATAAAAAGGTAAATCAACACTAAAAAACTACCATTCTCGGAATGTGTAGAAGAACTCCATAATAACTTTTCTTCAAGGACTTTTTTTACGTGTGCGCTGTGCACTTGAGGGATCGCTACTTTTGCACGCCAAAGATTGATGAGGAGGCCGCCAAAGCCAAGAGAGAGCAAGAGTTGGAAGCGGAAAAGGAAAAGCTGAAAAAAGAATACGAGGAGAAGCAGCGCAAAAAGAAGGAAAAAGAGGAAAAAGACAAAAAGGATAAGAACAAGGACGACAAAGATAAAGACGATCAGAAGAAGCAAGACGACAAGGACAAAAAGGATGACGAAACAGATAAAAAGGTACAGCTGCTGTGATGCAGACGATTTTTCAACGCAGACTGACCGCGTGGAACGAAACAGGAAGAAGATAATGAGGCGTCCAAGGAAGAAGAGCCTCGAACGTTTGAGCTGAAGACGTGAGTCCTACCTGCAATGCAGCATGCAAGAATCATGGCCTGACTGTATGAGCAACAGTGCGTTTTATCAGCAACGGTTACAAAGAAAAAGACAAGCAGAAGCTGCGAAGAGAGACAGAGAAAGGATATCAAAGCCGGGGTATTTCCCCTCTGTGCCGACACAGCCGCCCACAAAGTAAAATGGCCGTGAAATATGGGCACATGTAAATAGTCAAAATCAGACACTAAATATGCGATGAACAAACACTGATCACGAAACAAGAATGCACCTACATATCTGACTTGGCAAGGCCCTGGCTATTCAAACCTGTGGCGATGCGTTGTCAATCATGATTAGCCGGCTCCGGGCAACCGGGGTAGACTACAACCTGGAGAAGGGCCGGATGCTGGATAGGGCGGATTGAACGAACGAAGAAGAGCCGTGGATCACCTTTTACAACGTCGGCGACTTTCTAGTCGGCTAAAACGTCTCGCTCTGTGTATATTAGTAGTGTAGTCCTTCTCCAGCGATTTGCTCCTCGCGCATTTCTGCCTTTCCAAGAACCCACGCATACCACAAATTGTCGTACGTTCGAAAAGACACTCTGTAACTTTGACATCTCAAAGACTTGAAATCTTGCAAACTTGCAAAGTTCAACGCAGATGCTCGTGACAGCACAGACAGTGATTTCCCAAGCGGTGTGATTACACTACACCCTCCACAGCAGCTTAGCCTTGCAGCAATCCGCGTATTCTGAACCATGAGTCATCATTTTATATTGTCACTATATGTACTTTGAACTTCCTTTGAGCGGGGTAGAAACAATTGCGACCTGCTCATCATGTACACGCCCCCAGCCTTGCCAGTTTGGTCTGCAGTTGTCCGTAGCTGCATGAATATTCCGTGTGTGGCGTGTTGCGAAAAAGAGGAGCGAGGGTTCGGAGATGGCCATAGATTCATTGAACCGAATGTATTTGGTAGATCTGGCGACTTTGAGGCTCCAAGTAGGCGCCAGTGAAGCAGCCGTGCATTGTCGCGCCGACAAAGGGTTCCAAGTTCTGTGTAGCTGGTTTCAGCTCACCGAGTGGTGAGCGCGCCTCTTTAGTCTGTTTTTGCTGTTCCGCCGGAGGCATTCGGTCTACGTTATCAAGACAGCTCAAAGCCCGCAACGCCACTTGCTCCCACTCGAAAGGCTGAATGGCTAGTCCGATCATCGCAGCATAGCGCTTCGCTCCATAACATTCGCCATGTTGTCGTAACCGCGCACTGGTCGCCCATTTAAACCCTGTGTGTTGCTGGTAAAGTATCTCAAGCACATGATAGCCTATGTACATAGAGGGTGACCCAGTAGCAGTTCCAGAGCGCCCAAAGGCCTGCTCGCGAGCCTTTCTGTCCCAAGGAGATCATCATCCGTGAGAAAAAGAGCATTGTGCATACTCACAGGTTTCCCCGTCCAGAACCAGGTGGAAGCCGAATACCCAAGTTGCCGCCGGTGATAGATGTAGATGTCACGGCCTCGTCTACTTTGGCTCGTTGTAGCGAGAACGCGGGTGTCAACCAGGCACCGCAACTGCACTTGAACCCCTTCCAATCGTAGCGGCCTACGGTAGCGCTGCAGCGGCTGTTGGGGCAGGTCAGTCGACCATTCAGGGTACCTTGTTCCAATTCGGGGCGCATCCAACTCAAGGGCTCAATGAAGAAGTGCTGGCAGTTGACTGAGCCATCGCTAGCTTCGTGTTTGGCAATAAATTGGGCAGTTGCAAGCACACGACGGCATTTCTTGCAGCGTAGGCTCGATCCAGAGGTGTCAAGCTTTACAGCTTGCTCGTCTTCGAAACGAAGACGCGAAGGCGCCTGTCCAACAGCCAAGCTTTCGCTGACTTCCCGCTGGTATGCCCAGCGCTGATACAAGGGCTGTTGCTCAACGGCTTCTGGGCATCCCATTGTCCACCACATGCGCAGTTGTTCCATGAATCCATCATTAGGCTCTGCCATGGGGCGTGTTTGCCGAATTAGGGTGAGAGCTGCATCCACTGCTTCCTCAGCCGTCTCATTTCGAGGCTTTGAAGTACCGGATTTGGCGGAAGGATCGAACTTGTTGGGGTACTTCCACAGTAGAAAGGCTATGACGCAGGATACAGAACGAGACTTGCCCACAGCGCAGTGGACAAAAACACCACCCGGTTTGCCTGTTTGGCTGATGCTGTTGAGGCCTCCGTCGATAAATTTGACGGCTTTTGGAAACTCGACTAGAATGTCGGTCTCTTCCACATCGTCAATATCGATAACAAGGTGTTGGTATTGCTTTCCGTATTCGGACCATGGCTCTTCCTTGAAGTTCTTGAGAGAATCTGGAGGGAATCCATACAGCGACAGCACATGAGTAATACCCTTTTCAGACAGCTGATCAGAGCGGCGGAGTGCCCAGAGACTGGTAATTAATGTAAGCTGGTGTAGGTGAATGTAGTTTGAGATTCTACTCACCCTCCGACGTAGAGGTTGTCGGGGATATTTAGGGGGCTGTAAGCCATGCTGGTTATGGTATGCCCGGCGAGTGTCGCAGTACCAGACGTCTCGGGCCGGATGGTAGCTGATACTGCGTAATCAGGTCGGCAAGGAGGCAGTCACGATAGGTGAGCTAAGGCGAATAAAAATCGAAAAAATGATGCGTGCTTCTATGCCTTGTAATAGTGTGCTACTGTAGTTGTAGGCGTCAAGTCACGATAGCCGAGGCCACGGCAACGTTCTTGCAGATGGAACTTCAGATGGAGCCGGAAGTAAAAGGAAGCTACTGAGCCGACTTCGCTACGCTGCGTAATGCGGGTGAGAAACTAACCCGAATTTAACGCGCTGCCAAGTGACGAGGAGAAAAAGTTATATTAGACCGGTTGTTGTAGATTCTTGTGATAATTAATAGCTAAAGTCGGTCGTCGTGGGGTAAGACAGTTTTCTGCCACCCCGCGATGTCGCAGTCTTGCTAGTCGGACCTAGCATTTTACTTGGGGTACCCACCACGTGACTGCCTCGCGCCATAGGTAGGTACACAGCTCAAGCCTTACATCAAAGTCTTTTGACAACTTCGCCATTTCGTGGGCACCAGCGCCGCCGCTAGGCCTAATAATTTACTTATCTTTGAAAACTAACGAAGATGCTCTTTATAAAGCGACATCGCCTATATGCGGCGTCTCTAGAGGCGTCGTTGCTAGCTTTACCGCGGTACTTACTTCTTAGTTAGCTACACGGCAAAAAGGTAGGTACCTTAGGCGCAGGAAAGTCACGTGGTAGGTCCCCTAAGTAAAATGACTAGGTCCGACTAGCAAGACTCTTTTTTTTTTTTTTCACGGCCCCTCATAGGTCCCCTCAAGATGGAGGGGCAGTTTTCGACGACTCGCATCTCACATCTTCTGCGTCCAGCGCAATCATTTGCCGCAGCAGCCCTACATCTTTGAATTAGGTGCTGTGCTGATAGCCTGGCATCTCTGCCGCTTCAATCATGCCTCGCTCGTTTCTCGTTGGCAGTTCCTGCTTTACTTCCTCTGACGTGGAGGAGCTCCGGGCCCGTATTGGCAAGGCCGCTGATGCTACCGTGGAGAAGCTACAGGGCGACTGGTTCTACTATCTAAATCTCAAGGACAATTCCGACGCTGTCTTTAGCAAGATCAATGAGCTTCTGCAGGATTTTGGCAATCGACAGGCGCCTCTCGACGACACGAATGCCAATGTACTTACGCTGTACATTACCCCGCGATACATCTCGCCATGGAGCTCCAAGGCCACCAGCATCGCCCACGTCTGTGGTTTGCGCGATGGTGTCAACCGTATTGAACGCGGAAAACGTGTCATGGTTGAATTTGACAAGCCTGTCACCGAACAGCAAATTGCTGCCTTCCGCGACATCCTCCACGACCGAATGACCGAAATTTTCGACCGCACGCAACCCGACAACGCCACCATGTTCGCTGAAGGATCACCTTCGCCTCTTGTGGTTGTCGACATCTTTGCCGATGGCAAAGAGCCCCTTGCAGTGCTCGCCGACTATAACAAGGAAAAGGGCCTCAGCCTCGATCAATCTGAGATGGAATACCTGGTCGGCGTTTTCAAGAAACTCGGTCGCTCGCCCCACGACGTGGAACTCTTCATGTTCGCGCAGGTCAACTCGGAGCATTGTCGCCACAAAGTTTTCAACTCATCTTGGACTATTGATGGTATTGAGAAAGACAAGAGCTTGTTCCAAATGATCCGCGAGACTCACAAAAAGACCCCGGATTATACCATCTCGGCTTACAGCGACAATGCGGCCGTGCTGCAGGGCGAGGCAGCCAACTATTGGGCACCCGATTACTCCACTGGTACTTGGAGGCTTACCCCCGAAGTTGTTCATATTCTTACCAAGGTTGAGACTCACAACCACCCGACAGCCATTTCACCCTTTCCAGGTGCTGCCACTGGCTCCGGCGGTGAAATTCGAGATGAGGGTGCTGTAGGCCGAGGGTCCGTGACCAAAGCCGGTCTTGCCGGTTTCTGGGTTTCTGACCTTCTCATCCCTGGCAACCATGCTCCTTGGGAAAAAGACATCGGCCGACCTGCACACTACGCCAGCAGTCTCGATATTATGCTCGAGGCCCCCATTGGTAGCGCCCGCTTCAACAACGAGTTTGGCCGACCATGCCTTGCTGGTGTCTTCCGTACTCTACTTACCCCATCCGATGCCACCGAAGCCACAGATGCAAAGGATGTGTCTGAGTGGCGCGGTTACCACAAACCCATCATGATCGCCGGTGGCTTGGGTACTGTTCGACCCGAGCATGCTCTCAAGGAGGAACGCTTCGTTCGCGACGGCGCTCACGTCATTGTCCTTGGCGGTCCTGCCATGCTCATTGGCCTTGGTGGTGGCGCTGCCTCGAGCAATGCTACCGGCGAAAGCAATGCCGACCTTGACTTTGACAGTGTCCAGCGCGGCAACCCCGAAATGGAGCGACGTGCGCAGATGGTAATCAACACGTGCTGTGCTATGGGCAACGAAACCCCCATTGCTATGATTCACGATGTTGGTGCCGGTGGTCTGTCCAATGCTCTGCCTGAGCTGGTCCAAGATGCTGGCTTCGGTGGTAACTTCGAACTGCGCCAAGTTGAGAGTGCCGATCGCAGCATGAGTCCTCTCCAGATTTGGTGCAATGAGGCACAAGAGCGTTACGTTCTTCTCATTAACGCCGAGGGAATGAATCGCTTCACCAGCATCTGCCAGAGAGAGCGATGCGGTTTCTCTGATGTTGGCACTGTCGTGTCCAAAACCTCCAACGGCGCAAGCCATCTTGTTCTTACCGACCGCGAGTCCAAGGAATATCCTCGTCCCATTGATCTTCCTATGGATGCCCTCTTCCCTCCCAAGCGGCAACTGAAGCGTACAGTTACTTCCAAGAAGCCCAATCTCTCCCCCTTTAACGCTCTGGCAAGCCTGGAGAAGGCTCTAGGAACCAGTCTGTCTACCCAGGAGCTCTTATCCAAGGCTGTTGAGCGCGTTTTTAAGCTTCCCGCGGTCGGCTCCAAAACTTTCCTCATCACAATTGGCGACAGAACCATCGGTGGCCTGTCCGCCCGAGATCAGATGGTTGGACCCTGGCAAACCCCCGTGTCCAATGTTGCCGTCACTGCTACCTCTTTCCACATTGGTGGAAACCAAAAGACTGGTGAAGCCATGGCCATGGGTGAAAAGCCGACCATTGCCCTGATCGATCCAGCTGCCTCAGCCCGTATGGCGATTGCTGAATCGCTCATGAACCTCGGCGCTGCGGATGTCATGGGAGACCTGCGCCGCGTCAAACTCTCCGCAAACTGGATGGCTGCCGTCAGCCATCCCGGTGAGGGCGCTGCACTCTATGAGGCTGTCCAAGGTGCTATGGAAATTT
Organism: Beauveria sp. NWAFU-1; assembly: GCA_024472245.1. Lineage (NCBI taxonomy): Eukaryota > Fungi > Ascomycota > Sordariomycetes > Hypocreales > Cordycipitaceae > Beauveria > Beauveria sp. NWAFU-1. Next base: position 1,219,413 of record JANBXD010000007.1, read on the forward strand.
GCACAGCACTCAATGTCAGCATTCCTGTTGGCAAGGACTCTACCTCTATGAAGACTGTCTGGAGAAATGGTGAGGAGTCCAAGAGTGTGACTGCTCCAGTATCTGTCGCCATCTCGGCATTTGCGGTCGTCGAGGACTACAAGAATACATGGACTCCTCAGCTTCGTCGAGTCGAGGATGTAGGTGAGACTCTTCTCATGTTTGTGGATCTGGCCGAAGGCCGCAAGGCCATGGGTGGCTCTGCTCTGGCCCAGTCTCTGGGTGCTCTGGGCAATGAAGCGCCCGACATGAAGAACTTTGACATGATGACGGATTATTATGATGCTCTAGATCAGCTTCATAAGAGCGGAGTTGTGCTCGCTTATCACGACAGATCCGATGGTGGTCTTGTTACTGCCGTCGCCGAGATGATGTTTGCTGGTCGCTGCGGCGTGGATATTATGATGGATGGTATCTCCAAGACTGGTAGTCCGGCTGATATGATTGATGCCCTTTTCAACGAGGAACTTGGCGCCGTCTTCCAGATTCGCAAATCTGACGAGACGAACTTCAAGCGTTGTTTTGCGACTTGCGGTCCTCCTCCTGGGCTAATTCGCAAGTTTGGCGCTGTCAAGCCCAAGTCCAAGCAAAACCTCTCTATTCGCTACGGCGCGACTCCGTTTGCCACACTCGAGCGTGCTGAGATGCAGCAGTGGTGGAGCAAAACTTCGTATGCCATGCAGCGGCTGCGCGATACTGCCGCCGGAGCTGATTCCGAGTTCTCTCTCATCGCTGATAATGAGGATCCTGGCATTTCTTACAAGCTCAGCTTTGCCCCGTCCGAGAACATCATGCCTCTCGCCAAATCCATCACTGGAATGTTCACCAAGCCTCCGCGTGTTGCTATTCTCCGTGAACAAGGTGTCAATGGCTACGCTGAGCTGGCCTACTCATTCCGCGCCGCTGGTTTCGAGGCTGTCGATATTCACATGACTGATGTTCTCGGTGGGCGCACACTCGCCGACTTTGTTGGTCTTGCTTGTCCGGGAGGTTTCTCGTACGGTGATGTCCTCGGTGCCGGTAACGGCTGGGCTCAGTCCATCTTGATGAACAAGACTGCGTGCGGCGAGTTTGTCAACTTTTTCAAGCGCCCCGATACCTTTGCACTTGGTATCTGCAACGGCTGCCAGATGCTCACCCGTCTCAAGTCTTTGATTCCTGGCACGGAGCACTGGCCCAACTTTGTCGACAATGCTTCTCAGCAGTTTGAGGGCCGTGTCAGCATGGTCCGTGTTGAAGTAGACGAGTCCAAACCCTCCGTCTTCTTCCACGGCATGAACGGCTCCTCTCTGCCTGTTGCCGTGGCACACGGCGAAGGTCGTGCCCTGCTCAGCTCGCCAAACTCTTACCAGCACCTCTCTGATTCCGGTATGATTCCAATGCGCTACGTGGACAACCGTCTCAACGTCACAGAGAAGTATCCCTACAACCCCAACGGAAGCCCTGGCGGCATCGCCGGTGTGCAGAGCAAAGACGGACGGTTCGTGGCAATGATGCCTCACCCAGAGCGTACCATCATGGCTGGCATTGCCAGTTACATTCCGGATGGTGCTACTGAGACTTGGGGCGAATTCGGACCTTGGGTGCGTCTCTTCCGCAGTGCTCGTAGATGGGTTGGCTGATTCGTTTTCTTTGTTCATTGTTCTTTTTTCATATGTTGACGTATTGATATACACAACTAAAACCATACAATCTTTGTTTCTACTGGCGTTTTGGGATGGGTATCGATATGGGATAAAGTAGAAAGTCTTGAACCAATAGGCACGATGAATGCAATTACAAATTAAGACATTATAGAGTCTGTAGAAACAATGCAGTTCTTTGCACTAAACTTGCAATTTGCACAAGGACAAGTAACCACATACCAAAAGAATTTGGCAAGTCGGTCTTGCAGCCAACCTGAGCGGACATGGAAGCCAACTTTACAACGACAACACGCTCCGATTCCTCGACCGCCAACGAAGATGAAACGTTGAGCACGGGGTTTGATTCACAGGGTTTGATTCACAGGTAGCCAGGCCGTAACTAAAGCAAATCTACTTTTCCGCCAGGGTCCCCGATGCCAAGACTTTTTGTGGCCAGGGTTTGTGGGCACAACAGTATCGCGGTGGCACTGTCGCATTCAAGTTTTCTTCACAAGCTCCGCCATTTTCTTTTTTCCTATGCAATGTGAAGAAGAGAATTTCCGATAAATCTTTTGCGTATGACCGTTTTCTTGCTTGTTGTACGCAAAAGCCCTGACCGGCTTTTCAAATTGGAAGACGAGGGCTTAGCGAGGCCCGTTGAAAACGTCCTCGCAATCACGACGGCAAGGCGAATATTTCTCTTCTTGAAGAAACAGTTTCTCGTGCTTGACGACGAGTGGAGTCATCGCAACGATTCAGAGGCTATTACAAACTGGACAAACACTTTACTATCACGCGTGGCTGGCCATGCCCATGCTGCAAGTCATGACTGCTCCGCGTCGTGGCCGGCCGGCCGGTGTGAGGTTATCACTTTGTAGTAATACAAGGTGCTGCCCGTCATGGACCATGTACAGTAAACAGGGTCTCTCTCTCGTACTTAGGAAGGGGCAGCGGACACGAGCTTATTATGCTGGACGAGCCTTGGAATGAGGGGCGTGTAAAGAGAGGTTGCGGCCTGAGAAAATGTGCAAGCTGTTGTGTAATTGTGAGAGACTGGCTCATGCCAATCACGAATCTCTGCAGAACTACCAGTAAGAGTTCACCTTGCATGTACAGTCTTTTGATAAAACGAAACTGTTGGCCTGTCTCGTTGCTTCCGAGTTGAATGGTGCCATGGACAAGCTGCTTGACAACGTATACGCAAATACAAAGAGACAGGCACGGCAGAATACGACATCTAGTAGAGCTTTTAGCCGCACGCACTTTTCCTGAATACTGGCCCTAGCTCACAGCAGGTGACCAGGCTCAAAGCCTCGGCGCGGCCGTGTTGGCAACTCAGCATTCCTTGCATTTGTGGCTTGCACGCGATCAATCTCCCCATACGACTTGAGCCCATCATGGCCACTCCAGGGACCATTTGTCTGCTATTTTCATCCCGGAGAAATCTATTCGTCCCCTTTTCCTTTCTAGTCAACTAATTCGTAGAGTCGATATAGGCGCCGCGCGTCCTCTTAGCTTTTGGGGGTCTGTGGAGTTGAGGCAGTTCGAGTCAGGGTTGTCGAGGGTGGTTCCGTGGCTATGACCAGAGACGCATACGTAATGCGGCGGGAACTGGCGCTGGGGAAACATATGGGCGAAATAGGAAAAAAACATCGTTGCTTTATTAGCCTGCCGCCAAGGGGTCTACTGGCCAAGGGCAGACGTAATCGTGTTTCCCCGGCCGAATCTTGGAATTGCGCAAAGTTGAGATTAAAAGAAACTCCGTGCGAGCTGCCGCCCGTTCCGGACAGACAAGATTGAGCGTGTCGAGCGGCACAGCGAGATTTGAGGCGGGCAACGGGGGAGGCTTCGTAGATGTAGTCGGGCTTGCGCGGCTCTGTGGCTTCGACCGGGTCGGGCACTGTGCGGACCTCAATCGTCGTTTTCCGGCGGCACGAGTTGCTTGCGTGTGAGACGGCGGCTGCCGGTACAGTCGATGAGAGGACCGGGCATGACAACCCCGCAAGTGCGCCGCCTGAAACAGATTATATCCAGGGCTCTCGGGCTATTACCAAAAATGTGGTGGTACCCAGTAGGCCAGACCATAGGGACTGTATACCCAAGTGGGGTGTATTTTGTCAGGACATCGTGAGAGGAATAGATCAGATGTTTCATGGGAGGATTCTGACGACATGTAGCATGTTGCGCAGCGCGGACCGAACAATTCATGTAATGTGCACGTCTGCATGGCTGCCAGGCTCTGGTCAGAACATGTTCATCAAGTCTTGCAACAAGGCAAGAAACGCACCTGTATCGTCGCATCGATCGACGGCACCTGAATCCCAAATGTCCTCCCATTGATCATGGCCAGATTGCGTCTTCAACACCCCTCGCCGCCATGCTGGACGCACGTCGAGCAACTTTCTCTCTGCCAAAGATATGGCAGTCGGCCAATGGCAGTCCAAAACAAATCAACAAGAGGGCTGGAATTCCGGAAATCGCATGCACTCTGGCTTTCGCAGCCACGCGCCGTAAAGCGCTCGCTGCATGGTCTTGGTTATGCGCAGAGCAGCCGTGCACCAATCCCGGCCATAACAAACGAATAATGAAAAGCAGCACAAGGATGAGGTTCAAAAATGCCATCATCCAAGACCAAGCACCTCGTCCTTGCTTTTCGACCGCTTCTGAACTGGCAAGTGCAGACCAAGGCGCCATTCATGTTTCTCTCACTCCGATCCATTGTCTCTCTCGCACGCCCCCCCCTTTCTCCCGTGCCATGTCGAGTTTTACCCAAAACTTCAAGGTGTCAGCTATCTCAAGCTCACGCCCGCGGCCCCGCCAGAAACGGGGACGGGATTCTAGGCTGCAGCATTTTCTGCCCTCCTGTTCGTCCAGCCAAAGAGCGGAATTTTGGAGCCGACCTTTGTGGGAGTCGCAGTCTAAATGGAGTAGGGCCGGCGCTGCACAAGCCAATGCTACTGTGAGTCTGTGAGGATGAAGCAGATGAAAGTACGGGTGAAAAAAAAGAAAAGAAGACGACGAGGATAGCAATGGTCGAGAAACCACCCGCGCAGGGTTACAACGAAGGCTACGGATACTGCAAATCCCGTTGTGAAGCAGACCCAATCAAGGAAAATGAATGTAATGTCGTTGATGAGGAAAGACAATATGGGGGGTTCGATAGGCTTCCTCCCAATCGAGATGTCATTGCTTAGACCTGGGTACCGGACGCATATCGCTCCGTGAGCCCTATTTCGCCATAGTTTTTCCAACGTGTCGGATTTACTCTCTCCAACCACAACAGTTCGACCCCCTGCTCCGAATGAGATGATAAGGAAAAAGGCGTGCCAGATGCATCGAGGATCGACTGGCAACTCTAGCGCTGTCCGTAGCCCAGCCCTGTCGGGCCATTACGGAGGATTGTACTCGGTAGCGTGGCTTATACTATTGAAAAGGATTTCTTGTAAGTTGCACCCCAAGACTTGCATGCCATGCAGCGCAAGACGTGGTGGTTGGGCCAGCAAAAGCAACGTCGAGTAGCACCACTACTTAGTATTGACGTGGTCCTTTTGTTGTCCCGTGTCTTTCAAACATCTCACCATCTGCAAAGTGCAAAGTGCGCTGCAAATCCTTGTTTGCTGCATGTCGTCCCATCGCCTTCTTGTCATATGAGCGGAACAACTTTTCTTCTCCTTCAACAGCATCTGAGATTCGAGGCCCGACGACGGCGTGCTAGCTAGTTGACTAGTTGGTGATCGCTGACAGCAAGGAGGGTGTGCGCAGCAGACGCTAGCTCGTTGGCGGAGGTGATATGAGGATGGGAGGGTCAAGCGGACCAGACCATCTCCAACTCTGGATCCTTTTCCCACACTTCAGCTCAAGTCCCAGTGACAGGGGAGCCATGATCGATGCTGCATTCAAGCCAAAAACGTGCGGCAGCCGCAGCAAGACTTGTCGTTGAGAGCCTGTCATATCTGCTGCCAATTTGCATCTTCGCTCTCATGTCTGTCAATCTCCGGCTCGAGCATGAGTCCAGAGTTGAAGCTTTGCGGCTCACCGAGCATTCTTTCATGTCATCCGATGCCGATAATCCATAGTTGTCGCGTGGGGACGCCATCTTGGTCTTGCTATAAATCATTTGTTCCAAGCTGGGGCAAGAGAGCGAAATCATTTATGACAAGACGGCAGTGCCACCCACTGTTGCATGACGCCTTACATAGATATACCACCACATGTGTATGCGCGCCGTTCAGATGCACTACGGATGCATCATCATTGGCGGCCCGAGGCAGCCCATTGCAAAGTAGATGCGATCCCAATGTTTCAGCCCTTTTGTATCCTTGCCCCATCCTCTCTCGTCTTATTTCTCGACTTGTCAAATGTTGCATCAATCACGCACTACCGTCTACATCGGAAACCAAGTCATGACCTGCAACCTGGCCTGAGTAGACCTGCAGAGCATACCGAGGCCGCCGGGAGACGCCGGACGCTCGCGGAAGTAATGCCGCACCGGTGTGAAAGACAAAGAGGCCATCGGCCTCGCGGCTCGGAATGCTGCAGGTCTTGTGTGGCATCCTGCCAATCAACGCTATGGCTGCACAAGAGAAAAAACGACTTGATTCCTCGCAGGGCTGTGCTGCATATGCAGCGCGCCCAGCTAGGAAGGCAAGAAGGCTGAGCAGCCGTCAGGCGGTTAGCCACGGAGCTTTGATCCAGAATTCCGTGTTTCGCCCAGCTTCTGGCCAACATCTCTCTGTAGCCGGCGTCAAGCTTAACGGGCTCTAATATCGAATCGTTGTTTAGTGCCTGCCGTAAATTGAAATGACCTCTGCGTCCAGCCTACAGCTTGATTGGCCCAGGCTTTCGGTGCCGGCGGGAGAGTGGACAGCGATCAGCTGAAAAAGAAAAGATCAACTATTATGAAATTAGAAAAAAAAACAAGACGCGCCGATTCACACCTTGTTTTGCGCCAGCCACCGAAGGATCTAAGCCGGCCCCAGCGGCACAAAAAGGGTCACTAGTGGCAAGCCATGAGTCCAGTCAGAGCCCTGTCAGATCAAGATCACAACGAGCAGTGGACCGCAAAAAGGCCATACTCCGTAACTAGAGTGTATTGAAAAGAGGGAGCCGCGATGGACGGTCAAGATGTTTGCATGCCGGCTAGTGCCCAGCCGGCTGTCGTCCATCTTACAGTCGCCTCTCCAGTTATCAGGGCCGAGCTGTAACTACAAAATCGGCCATTATTCTCCATGTCGCCTTATAGGGATTGCTAGGGCCACAAAGAAGAAAAAAAGATCCAACATCTTGCGGAAGCCGGCTCGCTCGGGCAACGCTGCCATTTGGGCAAGACCGGTCGTCTCATGCAAGCCAAGAAGCGGAAGGCGCAAAATAAAAATCGTCCCGAAGCAATTGCATTGATTGGCCGTTTGATCTTTTGTTCGTGTTTTCTTACCTATGTGCTCCGTAAAAGAAGCAGTTCTTGCCCCTGGCCTCTGTAGGGAAATCCAGGACTCGAACTCTAATAATGACTGCCCCGCGCAGCTGAAGGCGCCAATAAATGGGGCGAGTGCTCTCATGTCGATGTCTGCCCCGAGATTGGAGTTAATATACGGAATTGACGGAGTAATAAGCGACGAATGCGAGCAGGTGGCGAAACCTGTAGTGCTCTTGATGATTCGCTATTCACACATCAGCACCCGTGTTTTGCAGCGACCACTCAGGTTCATGAAAACCTTCACGTCCAAGTTGCGCGTGGGCACATTCTGCATGCTCAGCCCTGCTGCTCTCAAGCCCCAAGCAAAGTGCAATGTATCTTGGCCTGCTGCGGCCCAACAGCCTGTCGTAATTTGCAGACACTGTCGAGCGGTTTGCCAAAGGAGCATTGGCTCAGTGCCCCGCTCGTACGAATAAATACATGCACTGCCATGATGCTATTCCACTCATCCTTTATTAATGACCCTTGCACCAGCAGCACAAGGCTCATAAGCCAAGGCTGGGCGGCCGCTTGTGGCGGCGAGACAACCCCTCGCGGATTCAGTGAGGCTGCTGCCGCACGGGAAAGAAAGAAAGATCCTGGACCAGATCCAACACCCGGTGCCTGCCTTGTGAGCTGAAGGCGCAATAGTTACCAGTCAGCGGAGACCGAAACGCAGTGTGATAACGCACAAAATCCTGTGGCCATGCGGAAGCATCCTGGGAACACGAGGGCGCTGTCAATGCAAGTACCTTATCCGCCCCCGCTGCACTCGTTTGGGGGCCGGCTGGATCCCCATGCGCGACAAGCCTTGAGGCATATTAAAAGCCTCTGCTGATCGACAACGACATGATAAGAGAAGCAGGTTGGGTGGGCTTGCGACGAGGGGCTTCCCGACAGCTGGGCAACTTTCGGGGCCATGGACTGTGAAATATTCTTCGGTAAGGCTGTAAGGAGATGTATCAGCACAATAATAATCAGCCCTAGCATGGCCCAGCAAAGCGGGAAAACCGGTGGTCGAAGTATAAGAGCCGGGTTAATGTAGTCCGAGGGATGGTATCGAGCTCGGCCTGCCTTTGACGCGACGCGATTCCCCTGTCTAGCTGGTTGATATGATCTCATCCAGCTTAATGGAAAATAGAGAACAAAGAGGGTGACGAGAGGTAGCGATCGATCAGGACACATTGCGTCGGAGCAGCTTGTTTCAACCGAATATTCGGTTGCAACCAGCACCAAGTACCCTCACAAGGAGGCCAAATCTGGAACCCGGATGATGCCTTGTCTTCACCGGCTCACAGTGGTGTTGGACGCGCGAACGTGTAGGCGGCCCAGCAGATGAAAAAAGGACAACAGCCTGCAGCCTCGAGGATCCTACTGTTACGTCTTGGTCTTATCAGGTCTCATATTCCTAGACGTGATATATTGTTAATTTGTTAGACTTCTAGTCTGTCACTCTGCGGAAGACGGGCCGGGTCTTCCTGGTACGCAGACGCACAATACCCGGCAATTGCAGCTCCATCCTGCCTGTCATATCCTGTCATCGGTGGGTGCGGCTCCTCCCTATTAATTGAAACCTTGCGAGGTCAATTGCAGCGCTTTTGTTGTCATTTATTGCTTCGCTGCCTGCACTTCCTCTATCGTCGACAGGACAAACTCGTTATCGTTGCTGCTGGTGGCAGCAAGGCCCGCCCCTGTCGGACCTTTTTCTAGTTAACAAGATCTCCCCTTGCCCAGGAAAAAGAACAGGGCAGGGCTCAGATTGAGTGGGATGTCCGCAAGCGACGGTGCTGGTGGGTACTTTGACCTTGGCCCCGAAATTAAGGCGAGGCGCTTGTGACGGGCAATAACAACGAGTATGTGATTAGGCCGGTTGGGCTTGGGGGCTGACTGTCTTTGCTGCAACAGCAGACTCCGTCTCCGTGAACCCAGATTCACCTTACTGCTTTCATCGTCTGCGACATATTTGTAGAATGATGTTGAAGCCACAAGGATTATGTCGGATGCCTGGCATTTGGCCTTGCGTCCCTGAGCTCTCAGCGCTGCTCAGAGGTTTCTTCTCGGCCCCCTCAGCTTCGAAAGGTTTAGCTCAGGGCTGAGATAGTCGCATTTGCTTGCAAAGTCGCTACCTATCTCAGCCCTGAGCTCGTGGGCATGTTTCGGGATTTTTCATCGGGCAATCCCGCCCTATAGGGCAAGGATAGCATGGACCTGTGACACTGTCTTAACAAAGGCGAGCGGCAAGTAGTTAGTGCAGCCATGATAGAAGTTGCTCGAAAATGCTCTTGTAGCCTATCCCCCGTGGCCCCGTCCTAACCACACACCCCTCATGGCATGCACTATCCCCTGCCAGGTAAGACATGTCCGCTAGCCAGCCAGATCAGGAATGCTTCCACGAGGCAATCTCGAACACTACCCTAACAGGCAAGCTGTTACGCGTAAAAGTCCATGGTTGCGCCCCATTCTTACCATTCTCAGGACACCGGCGCCTTCGCCCGTTGTGCAGAGTCAGCAGACCTTTTGGCAGGAAAGGTGCAAGGTTCTGTTTCGAGGTAAGCACGGAGATCGATGAGGCTGTATACGAGGCCATATTGTGCAAGAGCCTTACAAGCACCATGGTCATAGAGTCATGTATTGCCTTGATGCATGTGCTGTGATTGCTGCGCATTGAGTGGTGTTGTTGTACCCCGAGCCTATGCAGCCGATTTGGCGGGGAAGATTCATGCTTTCAGGTCGCGAACCGACGCTAAAAACAGAAACCCTTGAAATTTGCCCAGAATGAAACGCATCGAGTTCGACTGAGCTAACTAGTATCAGAGATACTTGTTCGAAATAGATTCCAAGTGGCACCACGCTGTTGATTCTGGCTGTGCATACCGCCACCCCGGGCCAAAACCTTGGACTTCGAACGAATAAACCACAAATTGCGCCAATGCATTCTGAGAGGGGAGTTGCATCGCGTAGCACAGGGTTGATAGTTGCCAGGTCGTCATGGCCTTGCGGCATGCTAGCCGAGAGAAGAGTTTGCCGTGCTCGGCAGATGAGTGTCCTCAGCAGATTATCCTCTTCCACACTGGCCCAGCAGAGCAGTTACCCTTCCTTCGACTTAGAGGCAACGACATAAGGTGCCGGATTGGGGACTTTTGGGGACACTGTTGACCAGGTCGTTGGTATTAAAAGTGAGGAGGATGTGTGCCTTGCAGGGCGTTACTCGCTCGCGGCGCGCTATGCTGAATGGTACTATGATAACCTGGGAGACTTTGCCAGCTCTCAAGAAGCTCGCTGCAAGATTATTAGCGCTCACAATATTGTTAGGTGAAAAGGCCTATTAATACGTGGTGAATGAATCGTGCCGATGCCGCAAACCAAATATTGCGAACCAGCCTACTCAAATTTATGGATAAGCTGCTTGGATGCTTGAGCCTCTACTCCGTGCCGGAGATGATGACCATATCAGTGGGCAGCATCGTATTGAGAAGTTGGATGGTACAACAACGGGATCCATGGCCCAGGGCCTCTACCGGTGCATGAACCCCACGAGTGAGACACGATGTATCGCTCCAGTCAACGTGGTTCTGCGGCGGCCTCGCACGCAAGCAGAAAGAAGGGCGCGGTCCTGATCTTTGGCGCAGGGCAAATGAGTAGTTAAGCGGATAGATTTCGGTGGCATTCTTGGCATCCTTGCCACAATTTGCCCAAGTGTACAGACGGAGATCTTACCTGGATCTCGTTCCGCGTTAGTGGTGCAAATTGGAATTGAAAGGTGTAAGCCACTAAGTTAGTTATTAGTGGTCCGTATAGTTACAACCTAGCATTATTGTGCTGTAAAGTGAAGAGCGCTTGCACTGCCTTACTCTCCAGATTTTCAGAGACTGCGGGAGCTTGATGAGTCCCTCCTGACTCCCGAGTCGGCCGGTTAGATCAAAGCCAGCAAAAACATCTTGACGTCGAGATTATTAGCTTATCATTTTTTGGCGCTTGGCTGGTGACTTGGAAGCAAGCACTTCGAATCGAAAGGTGGTGGGTTAGGTCTAGCTTGCAGTACGAGATGTTGTCGCTTCTCATCTCCGACCCAGTGGGACTGTGATGGCTGTAAATGTATTACGCAACCCCTCTACGGAGTCCGGACACCGAAAGCGTCATACTTTAGATGCAGTCAGCCAACACTTGGCGAGGGCGATCGCGGAGAAGCTGCTACCTACAAATTCTTGTCCACGAATCTGGCAATGTAAGCCTTTCGATGACGTGGATTCAGTACGCACTCTCCGCGGACAAGACCCTGCATGACAACAACAACAACAACAACAACAACAACAACAACAAGCGTCGTTGGGTCTGTGGATTTCGTCCCGCCTTTGCGTTGGTGAGGCCATAAATTGACATCTCTTGAGCAATTTGCAAGTTGCCAAGTTGGTCAGATGCCAAGCGCATAATAATTGAGCACGGATGGAGTCGTGGCTGGTCTTGAAACGGCCCCAAATCTGCCATTGGTGTTCAAACTTAGCTGACGACGCAGCCTGATCAGCGACTCCTCCACCATTTTTTCTGACTACTGAAATGACTTTGAGCCAAGTCAATAGCGGACTTGTGCAGCCACGTTCTATCTTTGCCCCCGCAGGATTGAGATAGGGAAAGCGCAGGAGACGAGGCAGTCAAGCAGTGAACCTTTCGTAGTTCAGCACAGGCGCTCCGTATTGGTCTCTGAAGCGATTACGCAATTGAACTGCCGGGTCGTCCGTCCACGCGCTCGACGTGAGAAGGCTTGGCGAGCCTAGCTCCGCCATGGCGTACGACGCGACGTCTGGTTCGTCGACTGCGAGCATAGTAGAAGTTTGGGCATGGCAGAAGTTTGGTAGCGTTGTGTAAGCGTCAGTTAGTCATTCAGCCAGCTCTAAAAGCGCCATGACGACGGCAACAATTCATACTGAGTAATTTGCGGTTAGCGTCGTGCCACACCAAGCCCGTTCGCGGGGAAATGTGATAACGAAGATTGGTCGCTTTATTCTTCAGGAAACCCAGCATTTGTAGAAGCAACCTATTCACATACCGGTGGTCAACGTCACCTTGTCGACCAGGATCTTTGTATGGGCAATTAGGCGCGATTTCGACAACGTCCAGCCACGTAGACTTCCAGAGAACTGTGGGAATTGACCCGTTGGTGACCACGTGAACCTAACGGCTTACAAGTACACGAGAGTGATGCAATATCAGCTTTTCAGTGCGCGCGAGTCGGGAAATATAGAGCGTATGCGTTGGACCTTGCTGCAAGGCATGCTTCCCGGATGCTCCTTTGGGCGCAGCAGAATGATTCCCAGAGAGATGACACCAATTGCCAGGCTGAGTAATTCAAAGATTGGTTCCGACAGCAAGTCTCTTTGACCTGGAGCTGTAAAACATGGTATATTCCGCCTCGGCAACGGTGTGGTCAAACAGGCAACTTTGGCCACTAGCCGGGCGCCACGGCGCCAGGTGGGGAAGGGGCACTGAATCGCATTCAGCCCCCGGAAACCGGAAACCAATTGCCAGGTTGTTGGGCGTGCAAAACACCTGGAAGGACGCACATCGCCTGTGTGTCTCCCGGAGGGATCGGGATGTGGCGGGAAAACCCTAATTGATGGGGTGAGTCAGATGGAAGTCAACAAGAAGGTTCATCGCCACTGGCACTGAGTTGATGCCACATGAATAGACAGGTGGATACGTAGGGCGAATTAACTACGCAAATGAGCTGCATATTTTCGGCTGGAGCTCTTCCGGTTATGTACTGCGTGGTAGGGCTGGTGAGCAAGTAAGCCCCGCAGACCAAAAATGTCGAGGCTGAAGAAGCTATATTGGATTGGGGGCTGTGTGTTCTCGCTCTGACTGGATTGGGCCGAATCAGAAATTAGAATATACTCGAATGCCCTTGCCAGCTGCCAAGCCTCTGCCCAAGCAGCAACTCAGTCGGGTCACCAATGGACAGCTCGGAGGCGCCATCTTAAAGTTCGGTGCCAAGAATGACGCTATCAGTGACTTGTCTGGGGAACAAGTTCAAGATGGCGAGGACGGCTGATCTGTGTCCATCCTCTCGAGGCGACTTGGCCACCACCGTCGTGTGAAATGACTCAACTGAATTAAGGTAGCGATGCGTTGAATATCGGCGGATGGCCGAGGAAACAACTCGGTTGCACCGCAGAAACTTCGGGCGATTTCAGACCGAGTGAAGATGAATATTCCATCACTGCGCCCAAACCCTGTATCCATAATAATAAGCCAAGACAGTTGGATTTGATGCTATTGGCGCCATGAGTACCACAATTCGCAGCTTCAGCATTTGACCTTTGCGAGCTGATAGACCTGTGGCTGTAACGTCAGATGGACAATAAAGGCGGTCAATATTTCCTGATAGAGCCGATTTCAGCAGGAAGCTCAGCCCTAACGCTGACGTGTTTGTGTTATGGCCATGCCAACGTTTTGCCGGGGTTCGGATTTCGCAGCATCGTGTCTTGTGACGGATCTGAATGAAGATGCTGGAATTGGTAGGATAAAACGAGACGGCGTAAGATGTAAACGAATGGTGTGTGAGCTGTAGTCGCTGGGCTGACTTGCACTGGTGATGCGGTTTTAACCTTGCCTTGCATCAGCAACACGGCCCCAATGGAGTGTGCACTCAACGGTAAACCATGATCTGGAGGGGGGGTATCGCATCGATCGGATACTCGAAGAGAAAATTCAAGAGCACTAATCCGTAAATAAATGGTTATGGTATGGCAATGAGATTGACTACCAAAAGCGAGACAATAAGGCGGTAGCGTCTACGTAGTACGGTGAGAGAAGAAGATAGTCAAGGTGCGTTTGCAACATGTCAAATACAGAGAGTGGGTTTGGCCAAGGAGCCCCACAACCGGCAGTGGAATAGCCCGTAAGGGAAAGGCGGCGGAGATCCCCCAAGTAGAATTTGACGGAAAGACTGAATGAAAGTACGCATCGAAGCCCTTGCACGCCGGGTGACGGATAGAATCGAATCAGCACTTGCTACTGGTAGTTCCATACTGATATGCAGCGAGAAGCGGGATCGCTCGCGTCGCGTGGTCCAAGATCCGGTCTAGATGTCCGAAGAGACACAATGGCTTCATTTGATCCGGGAAGGGGAGGGCAAAGCTGATGGGGTGATGAAGAAACGCTGCAGCAACCCACCGAAGCAGTTGGCAGGGCAAATGGCAGCCTCTCGAGCCATCTGAAGTGGATGGCTTCATGAAAAATCACTATACTGGAAGTTGAGAGTGTGAGCCGACGAGACTAATGGTGATCAAGCAGCCAGGCTAAAACACCACGGGAGCCGCGGGCCACACAGCGGCCGTGCCATGATCAGGGAGACTATGTTAGGTAGCAGTGGGAAATAGAGCCGCCCCTGATGACAGAGCAATAGCTAATATCAACAGAGCGATTCATACTAATAAGTAAATAGTCTACCAACATCATGGTCCAGCTCGAGACCACTGACTCTTGCAGGCGACCGTTGCAGTCCAAGTTACAATTGCCGGTGGTCGAGCCAGGGGTAGCAGAGACACGGCCCAATGGTCCAATGAGGAGGTCGGGGACCGCCGACGACGCCGCCGCCGCTCCCCCAGCAGACGGAAACCCGAACCAGACCTCCTGGCCAGGGCTCGGTCGCAGGGCCACGCAAGCCAGTGTTCAGCCGGTGGAGGCGGCCAAGGCTGGGAGACGAACAACTCTGGTCCGGATTCCGGGTGGTGGATCTCAGCCCAGCCATCGGCGGCTTGAAACTCGCAATTTAGGATGGACCACCAACTGAATGACAAGACTTGGCTCTGATACACAGCCCTTCTTGAGTAATTTCCCGAGCTACGATTGGTATGACCAGCTATTCACCGAAGGGGAGTTGCCGCTCATCACGCAGCGCTTGGAGAGTCGAGTTGCGACAAAACAGCCAAGACCCCGAGACGGACTTTGCTGTGGGCCATGTGTTTATTTTTGTCCCAGGCGGTAATATAGGTACCGATTTACGTGCCGAGGGCCCAACTGCCTAGCGAGGGCAACTATTAGTTATGTATTTGTTTAGCTGCCAGCAGGATCGCACCGAGAGACCGGGCTCAAGGGGGGTTTTAAGATGCGCTGCCAACGTATCATCTTGCCAGCGGCTACCGAACAAAAACTGTTTTATCGACTAGGTCGGCAAGCAGCGTGCTCTGTAGCGCCGAAGTCATACACGAGGTCCTGCCCCAGCAAAAGACGATTGGCAGAGAGGCTGCAGGCACGACGGGGCCTGACTGCCGTGTGCAGGATCGTGAGTCGGCATGAATTGGTCGCTTGTCGTCTCACTCAGACGCCATAGAAGAGAGATTTGCGGTGTTAAAGTAGCTTCGTTTTTTTAGCTATGACTCAAGACAGCAGGAAGGGCCATTAGGCGAACCGGCTGGAGAGTTTTCCGGCATAGTACGGCTGATTCAATTGACCGATGTAGCTGGCGGCGATTCAACTCGAATGCGCAATAATAATAGAAAAAAAGGGTTTAGATTACGGGTCGCAAGGCGAAGGCCGGAGGAACAAGCAATAAGTAGTCCCGATTTAAACAGTCAGGCTGCATGACACATCACACAAAGGCCGAAGCGGGATCCGTGTTACTTAACGAACACACCCTTGGTAGAGACAAGGCCGGAGCTGGTAGCGACTTTGTTTCGTAGGCCCGCGTGGTCTTCCAGATCAGGTTCCCTTCAGCCTTGTGGTGTGCAGCGTCATGGCCAAGATGCACGCCAAGTGACGAGTGGCGGACTGAGGGACAGCCCTGGACAAACGAGGGTGCATGTCGGCAGAGGCAGTGCACTGGATGGAATGAGGGGACAGGACCTTCTGTTGGCTAGTTTGGCCAGTTAGTTACCAGTACTGGTGAGTCGTGCAGGAAATATCGTCGACGCTGATGGCAATATCCGGAGATGCTAAAGGCTACCAGTGTAGAGGCCGACTCGGGCGGCCATCCCAAGACAGACACGGCAGCATGCCAGCACCAACCAGTTCGGTGAGGACTAATCACTCCACGAGCAAGACACGGCACGGGACGAAGGAGACTGTCGAGCTGGCTATGAATAGTTGCCAGTAACTAATCAGTCGTTGCAGCATGCGTGCATGTGGAAAGCAATACTTTGTATCAAGCAACGGCAGCGGGTTCGGCGAAGGGCGTTGTTGCCCTCTTGCCCTCTACCCAGGTGACCCACCGCCCACTACGAACACCACGACGAACAGTATGAATTCCTGTACATCTTGGTTGCTGGATGTGCCGACAACAACATAGAAATAAATGACCAAAAAAAATATTGGCCTGGAGAAAGCCCTGCAGCAAGCTCCCACATGCACACTCGTCTGCAATAGCGACATTAGCTTGTATGTATGTACATTGCAGGTTGAGCGATGTGCGTAGGTAGTGTCACTGGTGTGGTTCTGAGGAATAAAACTAGCGCATGAGCTGTAGCCGGGCCCCCACAGAGCCGGCCGGCGCACACCCCTCCCTTCTTGCCTCCAGGAGGTCCATGCAACCACCCCTTTGGCGGCCACTCCCCTACTTCAACCACCATGGTAATTGGCAAAATACAGCGGTGGCCCCTGTCATGCCCGCTAATAACGCAACTCCCTCTAGCACACCGTAGCACCCCTACAACCCTACTGGTACACCACCCACCAAGGGCCACCACCCACCGCGCAACCCTACTGATACGCCGTGCAGCGCTAGGGGACTCGCTACAGGGCAAGGCTTTTGGTGGATTCCGTGCGGACACTGGGTGGGCACTGGGCTGCGTAAGTGTCTCTACGTATTCTGCGCCTTGGAAAACCTTAATAATACTGCTTTGCTAGGTGCTACCGGCGTGGCTTCAGGCGTGGCTTCAGGCTGGCAGTAGGCTGGCCGAGGCGGGGGCTACAGTCTACAGGCCCTTCCAGGCAGCATGTTAGTTGGATTTATAGGCGGCCTAGGGAGTCAGGCAGGGCAGGTGGAAAGGTCCCCAGCAAAAACTCGGGTAGCGCCTGCGACTTGCTATATGTACGCAAGCCGCCCACTCCCTCAATTCTTGTCAAACGCCCTCTCCGAATCCTCCGTTTGACTCGACGCCCATTGCCACATTCTCACCATCTCACGTCCACCGCCCGGTCAACTGCTTGCTTCTCTTGCATTTCAGCCTTCTTTCGACCCTCCTCCTCGCACTCGATTTTTTTCTCCGATTAATACACCCTTGAAGCACCCCGATTTCGTCTTGTTGTCGCTTCTCTAGCCGTTTTTCCGCGCTGCCGCAAAAAGTCGTCGTCATCATCTCGCCGCTCCACCGCAGTTCACCCTATCCGCCTCGCCGCGACAGCTTTTGCACTGCCAACCTGCTTGCTGCTTTCAATCGACGCCTCATCACTCCCATTGGAGCCTCAGCTGCTTTTAAAAATAGACTCTTGTCGACTGGCCACCTGGATGCGCCATTCAATCGACAATTTCTACTCTATGCGGCTTACACACACGTCGTAATCTAACCACTACATAACCACCGCTCGTCTTGATTATTGCCCATCCTGGCGGCACCGCAACGCAACCCTCCCTCCACATCGCAGCAACGCGACGCCGCCATGGCCTATCCTCCTTCATACCGCGAAGTTGCTCCTCCTTTACCGAGCATCAAGATCCACGCCGGCGACCGCTTCTCGCACCACGACATGCCTTTTGGCCGGAGCAGTGCCATGCCCATCCCCGGTATTGAGCCTCGTCAGCACGTTCCTCCGCCCTTGCCTCCGCCTCCTGAGCCCTTTACCGATGCTACTCGTCGTGCTGAGGATCTCAAGAGGGAACGTCGCGGTTACGCCAGCAACTATGGCAGCATCAATTCCTCCTACGCCGACCAACGACCCAGTCTCAAGCGCCGAGACACCGGCAGCACCACTGGTGATGAAGGGTACGCCAGCTATGCATCTACAGACCGGTATGCCTTGGCAACAAAGCAACTGCTGCCCTCTGCACCTCGAATTCTCTACTGACCAGCTCTAGCTCCCGCGAGTCCTTTCCTACCGAGTTTGTCGCTCTCCAGCATAACAATTTTAGCTTCAAATCCGCCGCCGACAGTCACTGCGATAGCATGAAGGCCAAGCTCGATTGCCTGCGCCCCTTGGATCGATCACCATCTAGCTCCATGCTCAGCGATCTGTCCCACGCAAACTCTCGCCTGGTCCCGCCTGTCAATCTGCCTGTGCAGCTTCCCATTCACAGTCGCGACCGTGGCCCCTCAGACTCGCGTGAGTCTTCATTTAACTATCGGCCCTACGATCGGTCACCCAAGGACGCCTCCGAGTTTGATCACTCGTCACCCCGAACCCGCTCTCGCCGCAACACGGGCGATGAAACCAACTCTGTCTATGCAAGTTACGACTACCTTGCGGCCGAAGATATGGACATGGAGGAGACTAGCTCGTTGAAGCGTCTGCACATTGACGAATCCCATTCGGCTGTTGGTATCAAGCGCAGAGCCCCTAGCCCACCCGATGAGTACGCTACTCATGGCCCTCTTGGTCTCGCTGAAGTCATGCGCCGCCGTGAGGGCGCTCTCCGCTCCAACCCCACTCCTCGTCTCGCTACTATTCCCCAGGGCTCTTCCCTATCTCCTACGCCAGCGCTTATTGGCTCCCGGGCCAACTCGTACTTGTCTACACTTTCGATTCCTCCTGCCCAGAGCAATGGCAGTGCTTATAGCCACCGCTCTCCTGGCAGCATCTCTTCCAACGGGGTCTCGCCCACCAGCGCCAACTCGCCCTACGTCTCGACTATGTCACTCAATGGCAGTCCGCGTGGCTCCATCTCGCGTGCTCCTCTGCATAGCAGAGGCCCTTCAGGCAGCACCCCTCGCAAGGTTGTCGAACCTACCAAAGCCGCAGTAACGAAGCTGCAGGGCTTTTTCATGTGCGAGTGCTGCCCAAAAAAGCCCAAGAAGTTTGACACGCCCGAGGAGCTAGCGTAAGTCCATCCTCCATACTCAGACGGCCCGATACATCAAGCTGACCCAATCCTCTACAGTGCCCATGAAGCTGAGAAGTTGTATGAATGCAACTATTGCGGCAACCGTTTCAAGAATAAGAACGAGGCCGAGCGCCACCAGAACTCACTCCATGTTAGACGCCACAGCTGGTCTTGCTCTGCTCTGTCGGGCTATGACCGAGCTTTCCATGAGTCGACGAACCGTCCCGGAGAGGCTGACGTGTGCGGCTACTGCGGTGACGAATTTGCTCGCACTGGTGTGACCCCTGGCACCGGTGCGCTCAGCGGCGGCGTTGTTCCCAAGCGCCCTACCGACCAAGACTGGGAGGAACGTATCCGCCACTTGCAAGAGGTGCATAAGTTTAGGGAATGCAATTCTTCCAAGAAGTTTTACCGCGCCGACCACTTCCGTCAGCACCTCAAGCACAGCCATGCCGGCACAAGTGGCAAATGGACAAACATGCTCGAGAATGCTTGTCTCATGGACGAGGACCCCGCACAACCCGGAGGGCGAAATTAAGTAGCGAATGGATTTGGGAGGTTCATCAACAATAATCAGCAGGGCGAGAGCATGGTTCACATATCGCGCTCTTTTGCAACGAGTTTTACGACACATCTTTGACAAGGCAGTGTTGATCAAAGTCATTACAAGGCGTTTATTTTTATATTATATATTGGGCAATGGGAACAGGAACTTGTACTTCTTTTGTTGGGGAGGGGAGGGGGGCAAATTGGCTTGCAAGGCCGACGAGGTAGGATACCACGGCCACCATCTCGATGGAAGCATATGGATACCCAAGTGTTGCTATTTCTTCGTTTACTATTAGATGGGCAGGTGTTGATGAGATGGAAAAAAAGCATCAAATACAGAGAGACTATTTCATTGCAGTCTGGTTTCGCATTCAATAATCAATTTGTCGAATGTGACACTTGTCGTTTACGAGAGATGAAGTATATTCAGGCTATGCAAATAAAACATGGTCACGCCATTGCCAAGCAATACCCTGCCAAATGCCAGGCTCAGCGACTGGCACTAACGGCCTTGGAAGTGTGGATCGACACATTGACGGAGCTGAGAGGAGGTTTGGGAGGGTAAATGCGACGAGATGGGCACAAAGCCAAGAAGTTGTTGGGCCAGTGTGCGAGGCCAGTGTGTGAGGCGCAGTGCTTTGTGTTCACTTGATGCTGATCCGATCTGACAGGTTCAGCACTGGCCATTTTGGCGCCATTACGAGACCAGCGTCAACTCCACGAGCCCTTGATGAGCCCTCGGCGATGCTACCACGGACGGAGTTATTGTCTATTTAGCAACTATTCCGCCGTTGGAAAATTGCTGCCAGTTATTTGGCGCTGCGCCATCCATCCCGCGTGACCAATGCGCGCACCGAGATTCTCGATTTATCCTGCTAGGGTTTTGCTGGCGCATCCATCGAAAGAAGAGGCACTGTTTAGAAGGGTGCGGAGAAATCATCATGCGGCGAGGCTGAAGCTTATTTTCAAGCTGGCTTCTCCTCTTTTTGCCATGGACAACAAGAAGATGTGCACGCCAAAGATGTCGAAGAGCGGTAATCCGGAATGAGGAGGGCGCATCAATCCCGCGCGTGAGAGAAGGGTAAAAAGGGCTGGCAAACGAGGCTGAGATGATGGGAATCGCGTCAACTTGATTCGTCCATGTCCGAAAAAAGCATCTCGGGCTTTTTCTCCTTTTGAGCGTGGGCACTTGCACCAAACCCATGACGATACCCTGATGCTTTCAACAAATGAAACAAGACGCCTTGTCCTAGGGCTGAGCTTATTTCTTCTTCTGGGCTGGCGGGCTGGGCTTGCATGGGAAAAAAAAAGGCGACAACACGACAACAATACACGCCCACTTTCCCCCCTAAATAACAAAAAGTTTGTCTGGTTACTTTGATGCCATTGAGAGCCAAGAAGTTTTGCAGAGGCCCAGAACTGTCTTGGCCCTTCTCCTCCGTCTCGTCTAAAGCCGATGTGGGTGCTTTTTAACGCCTTTTGCACAAATCGCCCGCGGCGAACAAGGGATTCTCCCAGCGTTTTGCCGGATTTACGCGTATCTTATGTTCACGGGCCACTTTAGCCCCCCCCCCTCCCCTTGTTATATGAACTCTTTTTCATCTTTCGGAGTTGTAGTCTTGTCCGGTAGCTATTCCCTCATGCCACCCCCCTCCCCTTCCCCTTGGCTGGCTGCTTCGGCAAATGGCCTTGACCAAGAGAGGACATGCAGGCCGCCCGTCGTCTGGGCCCTAGGCCCCTCGCCTACCGAATCAGCAGGCCGGAATATGCCGTCATATATTCGCGACTTGATTAATAAATCCCGGCAATGCGGTTCAACCTTGCCTACGGAAGAAGAGACCGGGCAACTAACTACCTAAAGGAGCATCTACAACAGCATGGTGCCAAGTGATCATTCGGCATTTCTTTCTAGATATTTTGTTGTTTCAGTCCTTCTCCCTCTCTGACACGCAAATCTCTTGACCGCCGTCGGACCCAGACTGAGCTGGTAACTGGGCTTCAGACGCCGCAGGACAAAAGCCATTGAGGTTTCCGCCGCTGCCGCTGGAATGGGCGGTGCTGAAAACTAGTGCGGCGACTGGCGGCGCGCCCATCCTCCTGCTTTGCTCCAAGTCCCGAAGCTAACAACAACTGGTGGTGCCCAGCCCGCTTGTAGGGCAGGGACGAAACGAGCGACCAAAACCCCGCCGGCACCACTAGCTGGGGCCATGTCAACATGGTACGATGGTAAGTGGTAAGTGGTGCTCCTGCGTTGCGGCCTTTTGGTCTTGCTTGAATAATGCCCGGCAAATTCGCTCGTTATGAGCGGCAATGGCTGTCTAGTCAGTTATCAATTCCGAGATGAAGCGGTAGTGCAAACAGGATCTCACTAGTCGTTCCCCAGCGCTGGCAGTGACGTCACCGCCGATTGGTTCAAGTCACTGGCGACGCCCTCGAGAAGCATGGCATCGTGACGACTTGCCGTCGTGAGCGTTTCGGGCTCAGGGCTGCTGCTGCTGCTGCTACTGATTGGGGGCTGAAGGGTGCAGATCTCGCAACCAGAATGTATGGGATGAAACATGGGGTCGAAAATCTCTCGCGGAATATAGGCTTTTTTTGCGTTTCACTACCGGCTGTCATGGACCACCCTCTAGTTCCGAACAGCTGGCGACGTTGCCTTGGCAGAAATGATCTGCTCCGAGGGCTACATAGAATGGGGCAGGCCTATCTGGTAAGGCGGGTGGGCGGACACTCGTCAGATGGACCTCTGTTGCCATTTGGCTTTTCACTACGGATTATGCAATGGCTTATTTGAGGAGCTGAAAAGGCGAGTCAGCATTCACCACAGTTCCAGCGCTCAGCTATTACTCGCGAGTCGTCAGCGCTCGCCTTTATTCCGTTTATGGCATCTCAGGTGGGCAATAATGAAGAAGAAGAGAAAAAAAACCCTCCGAAGGCGTAAGCCCATCTACTTTCATCTCTGCTGCCCTGGAAAGCCACCCAAAAAAAGATTGTTGTCTCTCCATGGACAGAAGCCGGGCATAACGGGGAACGGAGCGAGAGGAATCACCGTCTACAAAGAATGAGAGGTTGACCCAACCGCCCGTGGCCGGTGCCGTTTCGGCCGGCAAGCCCGTTGCAAACTCCACCTGGATAAATGTTTAAGAGGGAAACGAAAAGAACAAGCGAGCTTTTCAAGCGAGTCTTGAAAAGGAAAGGAGGGGGGCCCGGTTGCACGGACAGTTGAGCTGGACTGGCCGATTATCACCAAAAAAACTACGACAAAAAAGAGGTTCCGGCCCAGCCTTGGAGGCCCCAACTCTGGGCCTCTGGCGCATCGCACCCAACCCGCTCGGCTCCGTCGGTGGGATACCACAGATAGCACAACGTCCGGGTCCGCTCATTTTCAAAGAAGAGGGGTGTATGTCGAGTCGAATGGACTTCTTTGCCAGGCCTAGTGGAGAACCCGTGAGGAAGAGGAACGGAAACGCTGGATGCTTTTTTTCCATCTTTTCCCCCCATTTTCCGAGACTGGGTTGATGTAGCGATGTTCCGCCCAGCCCGCGTTGCTTCTTCTTGACACAAAAGAAAACGAGGCCGGGAGGGACGGAGGGGGGGGGACCCTACGTATCTGCCCACGCCACCGGCGCCGCAAGTCGGCGGAGCAGCGTCGCATTGTGAGCGGCGCGCGGATCTTGGCAGGGCTTTGGTTGGGACCTATCTCTTGCGCGAAGTGCGACTTCAAACTCGGCGGGTGGATGTGACTTGTCGCATTTGCAGATTAGAATGGTTTTTGGTTGGTTGTGTGTGGGATGGGTGCTGGTCGCATCAAGAAGTCCCAGAAACAACCGCGCGGCGCGCCCATCTCCCTTGCGAGAGGACAAGACTTTTGGGAGCGAGGAGGTGTCCGTCGCTTGGTGCCCGTCGCTCAGTGTAAGCCTCAAAATAGTCTTTTTGGGTATTGGAACGCTATGGGAAGACGCCGTCCCGCGTGGCTCATTCAGCCACTGGCACAACTTGCTGTTGGTGGCGCTCAGCCCTGAGCAACATTGTGGAATGACAAACAGGGCTGCTAGGGTTGGGTTTGCAGGTGAGCAAGATGACAAACCTTTGCGGGGCATCAATGCATCGCGCGAGCTGAGAAGCATATATGTAGGTGCCCGAGAAAGATCTACTCAGGCGGGCAGGTGCAGAACACGCTGGTCTACCGGCCGCGGGAGCGCCGGGTTGGTAGATGGCAATCGCTGGCATCCGACTGACAAGTGTTCGTGCAGGTGGCGTCGTGGTCTGTGTGGCAATCCTGATGCCCCCGTTGTGACGAGGTACACTCTTTTTCATAATCCATCTTCAATAGTCTCCCTTCTCGTATGCTCTGTTCTGGTCTGTCGTAAGCTGGCTGACGCCAGATTCAGAGGTCGAGCTAATGCTGGTTCTTCGATGTGAACTCAAGTTCAGCTATCGATTCGAACGCTCGCTTATAGGGAAAAAGCAAAGCATGGAACCATCGTTCAACACCAGCGCAATACCAGATCTTGACTTTATCACACCTGTCCTTGTATTGTCGCATCTTGTGCAAACGTTTGGCTGGCGACGTCCTACACACAAGCTGAGCAAAGCTCGTCCTTTGTGGTGTCCAATGCATAAAGGGCTTCCATAGAGCTTTCTACTTCTTAAGAAGAATGCAAAGACTTAACACATTCACGTTTCGCCGGTGACCTTGCAAGGCTCTTGCTTACACACCCTGCATCTGCCCACCCCCTCCTTGTGATATCTGGACAGGCGTCGAACATGGAAGGTGAATAGACGTTTTCTCTTTTGTGGAACAGTCTGACAGTTGGGCTGGCATGCCATGCGTTGCGATGACCGATTGCCAGCCGGTGGCGGCGCCGAAAGCCTCGTCTTTTATTGTCAGCCCTTTGCTGCCAGCCAAGCCACGAGGCCCGTGGGAAGTCGGCGGGAGTCTTTTCTTATACTCTTGCGGCTGATTATCTGCCAGCATACTGGTTGGTCAGAAAACATTTGCAGATGAGTTGACGACTTCCTGGTCCATTGCATTGAACGATTGGATCCTTCGTCTACTACCACACCTCCATTACCACACCTCAAATTCCCAATGTTCGTTCGTTCGGCTTATTCAGATTTACATTTCCCGTTGCATGTGTTTGATGAACGGGATTCGGCATTTCGATACCTAGCATTTTTCGACTGACACAGGCTCCTTATTGTCAAGGGTTCCTTGACGTCAAGTTTGGTGAGCCTTTTCACCTTTTGCATGCGAGACGTAGATCCAAAGAATTACCAGTTCTAAGATTTTATAGCCTATCATGGCGGCGTTGTTTTTACAAACGAAAAGAATCTACAAGTGATTTCCTGCGTTGAAACGCACGGGAACCGCACAGGGTAGAATTCTCGAATGCCGCATGTACTTATGTTCGGCCACTTCTATCCTCGGAAAAACTATCCCAAGTCTTCTGCACCCTAGTTATCAGCTTGGTCTAGCACTTTGTCGAAACGCGTACTTATTCGAGGCGTACGCCGGGGGACGGCGCTGCTCGAAAAAGGAAAAGCCCGTATCACGTCGCATTCTCGTGTACACACCCCCTCCGCCATTCTCTTGTTCGTTTTGAATAACTGATCAGAAAAAAGCCCCTTGGTCCTAGCTCTTGTCACTGAGATTGCAGCGTCCTATGGCTGGCTCTTGACCTGTCGCGAGCCCGAGCGGGGTTGAGCCGCACAGCCTGATGCTCTGGGCGTGCCTCATCCAGTCGTCAGCGTGAGCAGCGTATCGCTTCCCGCTTGCGTGTTCCACGCTTTGCGTATGTAATCGGGCTTGTATGCATGCAGCCGGTCATGCGCCCGTTGCGAGGTCGATGAGTTATCGACGGAGAAATTGACAGCCTAGTGAGATGGTGGCGCTTTTCTGTACATCTCCTCGGAGCCATTTGTGAGCATGGTTGCGAGGCAGCTGTAATAAGCCATTGGCCGACGAACAGAGGACTTTTTAGTCGCAGGAACTGAGAACGCATGAATTTTCACTGCTACAGTAGGCGAAAATATACATGCTTACTCTACTGTAGGGTTGTCATTACCGAGAAAGGCAGCAATGACCTCTTCCCTCCTCTACTACACTTGAAGAGTGATGTTGATATACTAAGAGTAATCAGAATTGCATAGAAGATCCTCTTTAGCCCCAAGAATAAGCTCTTGGCCATATTCATGCCAATCTATTCCCAGAGGAGACGGGTTTTGTCCCTCAGCAGATAATACTGTGTTCGCGTTTGTAATGCTCAGGCGTTCCTTAACAAGTCTATTCTCAATATATATATCATTAATTACTACAATCAATCTTTCCACTAGACAAACTAGTGATACTTGTTACTGAACCACTGTTCTGATACTTGTTTTATGGATATTCACTTCTACAACATCAAGATTTCTGATGGTTCTGCAGGAGAAGGGCCAAGTGAGTAGTAGGACTATATCCGTCTCAGTATTCCAAACTAAGAGCTTTCAACAGGCTCTACGAAATTAGTCATGCTGGGTTCTTCAGCTCTTCCTTTCTCCCGTGATATCATCTTTGCTGCTGAATGGCATCCGCATACACAGCTCCGTGGCTGCTCGTGGCTGCTCGTGGCGAGCGTCCGCTGGTTGTCGTCGAAAGAGGACCAACAAACGGCTTCTCACATTGGCGAATAATCCCCACCACCTGATTCATATCAGTCTATACTGGCTTGTGAAAAGCTCTTTGCACAGATTATGACTGTTGGTTCTCGAGCTCCAACGCCGCGCTGGTCGATCTTGACCTCCTTGTCCCGGTCTTTGGGGTGACTGTGACAACGTCGCCGAAGCTGTACTGCACGAGCTGGAGGAGTGTGTTCCATGATCAAAGCCGTCGAGTAGACTCGAAGTGGTTTTATCATGGAGTTCTCCAGCTTGACCATCTTTCAGAACAGCGGCAGACCGAGACGGGAGCACCGAAACAGACAACGGACGGGACGAAACCCCAGCAATGTCGGTGCGTTGAAAGCCAAGGAATAGGTCGTCTCGTCCTTCAGATGTTCTATATTAATTATGGACCCCTGCATGCAGAGCTATTCTGTGAAATACTGGTCGTCTAGGTGAGAATCCTGCCGCTGACTTGGACATTGATCGCTGCCTCGCAACAGCCGCGACAAATCGGTTACATCGGCGCCGCTGAGGTACACGGTGTCAGAATGATACATCCTTTCGACTTCGTGAGTACCTCTGCATATTCTATTGAGGAGCTTAGTAGACAGACAGTGCTAAGTGAGTACGATTGTCGGTGCATCGCGACATGGTTGACTTTTACTAAGTTCACGATCTTTGACCGGAGTCTCCTGGGCACGAGGGCAGAAACTGGCCTCTGGATTAGGGACAGAGACTCTCCAGAGCTCGACACTATCGCCGAGAATTGTTCTACAGAGACGAGGCGCAAAGAAGTTGTACGAGAGAAAATTATTTTTGTTTCGTAACTTGGTCTGGGGTTCGCAGCGTGATGATGAAGGACCTACAAGTCGATTGCCTTTGCATTTGAGTTATATCTGGTGCCTGTATTCGCTTCCATATAAAGCTTACACTTGAAAGAGTTCTGCAATATAGTTCTTGGCTCTGTGGAATACTCCATTGTGGCTTTCGATGTCCGATTCGTCATTCACCAACCTTCGCCGTCTGTGAACGAGTCGCGTTCATATATTAGCAAATCAGATGCCAACGGATGATAGTCACAGCTTCATTTCTCGATTTTTAGTCTGATATTTTTCTAGTGACCAATTTCATGTATTGGAGTTGCTCCCCTGACATCTCTGATACAACCAACGACGAGTTGCTCCCTCGACGTTGTCAATCACACCCCATGGCTGAACTACCTGAAAAGCATAAAAGACGTGTGGCCAACGAGATATAAAGCGCAAAGCCCCCTGAAAAAAGTCTCACACTCGATATCTTACACTCGATAGCATAATTTTGCTCCATAGTGCAATTGCCATCCATGTTCTGGGTTCTGACTTCCAAGTAAAGCAGCGCCTCTGCCAGCATTCATCGTCAATCTCTTCCACGCAGCTATGAGGTCGCTGCCGAGTCGGCAAGCAGAATTATCATCTTCAAAATCGGTTAGAAAGGACAACGAGTAATCCTACAGGTGCTAGGTCGAATAGGAGTGCAGTCCTGGTCAGCACGGCAGCCGAGCTCTGGCGTTCCGTTGCAACAGCAGCATTCTGCTAGTGTAGGCACCTTGCGCGCCTCAAGAGGAGAGGAGATGGCGAGCGTGGCGAGAGTAATAAGAAGTAGATTTTGAATCTGCATTTTGAAAGGTGGCAAGATGTGTGGTGCGGGAAATGGAGATGAGGATGGCGGGTAGGTTGAGGCAAAAGGACAGAGCAGCAGCTTTATATAGGTACGGCAACGTTTCCCTTGAGCACCAAAACTACCAGCTGCTACCATCAGTCTAGAATCTGAATCTGACGATCTACTGAGTCTATTCTACATACAGGCAAGAGATTGAAGCTCCTGTTGTGACCTCGCGATGCCCCTGGGCGACGCCACGGCAGTTCTTGGGGTGCTGCTTGACGGCCATTTCCCATTCGAGCCAAGTCAGACCTCTTCCCCTCATATGTGCTCAATGAGATGCTTGCTCTTCAGTCGGTCACGCATAGCTCGTCGCTCTTTCATGTGCAGTACAGGGTTTCGCCGGGACCAGCCAAGCAAAGGAACGAGCGCACGTATCTGCACCACATCGCCGAAGGGGTTGGAAGCACGTACATATCGAGGTCCACGATATTACCTCATGGCTCCTTACCACCAGTCCTTGGTAGTTTGGATTATATTTGATCCTTTGCACTGCCTCAACTCCGCCGCTGACAGAACTCTTGGCAGTCAGCTTACAGGTGCCCAGTCTTGGTGCGTCTGTCCCAGCATGGCCGAACAAGGAAGGTATCACACAATGAAAGAGGACACAAGCTTCTCTTGTATATATATTGCATGCGGCGATCTTATCATCCAGACTGCTCCGAGTTATTAATGTTTGGGCGTTGCACCTGCTGTTTACGGTACTCGCCGATATCATGTAGGAATCTTGGCTCCGCATTAGGTCTTGCTGCAGCACCACGCAATGGATGGTCCCGACAAAGAATAAGCTTATCGATCGAGGAAACTCATTAGACTGTCATCCATGTCTATGTTTATTCTGATTTCTTTCCTAGGCATGAGATTGTGTATGACCATGGCAGTGGGGCGACGGCATCATGACAACTTATCACTTCCTGACAAACGTTCTCATCCATGACGGCCACATTCCGCGATCCGGTGCCTCTTCATCCTTCTGCAGGAGGGAGGAGGGGAAAGGCGTAAGAGGAAGGTTTTGGCTGGCCGGAGCGGCTGAGGCCTGTGCCGACGCCGGCGGCATACCGCAACTCGAACAGGAATTCGCTGCCTGTCATGTTATGATACCTAACTGTGGATACTTAAATTTATGAAAAAAAAAAA
This sequence comes from Beauveria sp. NWAFU-1, assembly GCA_024472245.1. Taxonomy (NCBI): domain Eukaryota; kingdom Fungi; phylum Ascomycota; class Sordariomycetes; order Hypocreales; family Cordycipitaceae; genus Beauveria; species Beauveria sp. NWAFU-1. Next base: position 1,248,529 of record JANBXD010000007.1, read on the forward strand.
AATTCTTCTGAACATGCCCTTGGTATCACTTATTCGCGGAACCTGTCCAGGAAACTCGCACCAGCCCTGAGTCTACACTGTGCAACTCATTGGAAGGGCTCCATCATCAGCAAACCAACATCTTGCTCAAATAGCTGTAGCATGGCATTAATAAAATGCATACAAATCAAATCCTTGGCCACAATGAATAATGTCTTTGCTTGCGCGCACGACCACATCAGTCAATCTGTGTAAGTGCCGAGTCGGGTCCCTGCACGTGATGTACCACGTGATCGATTTGAGATCATCTCGAACTAGCATGAAGCGCAAGGAGCTTCTTGCGAAAATCGGACGACGAGGTACAATTTTTCATATCTTTGCCCATTGCGAAGCCCGAATACGACAGCACAGGAGTTTCAAGCTCTCGCTCTCTTCAATCGGGATACGATCGCCCATCATGCCGCAAAAACCCATCCGTCTGCCGCCTCTCGAGGTTCTGCGCGTCAAGAACCCCAAGCGCAATCCCAAGAACCCCTGCACCATTGTCATGTCCAGCGTGCTCGGTACGATGTTTTTTTTTTGTCACCTCGGCACTCCCAATCCCACATCAACTACCTAGCCTCTTTTCATAATAAATCACTATCCACGATTTCTACGTGCGTGTCTGTTTTCTGCTTTTTACTGACACGGGCCATTTCATAGCTTGCTGGGCCTCGGCCGGATACAATGCCGCCGGATGCGCCGCCATCGAGACACAGCTGCGCCAGTGCATGGACGGCCCCAAGCCGCCGCCCGCGCCGCCCAACACCATCAACCACCACATGGGCCGCCTGGGCAAGTACATCACCTACGACGGAAAGCCGACGTAACGTTGGCGGAGCAAAGATGCTCTTCCCTACGAAGGAAGTCGAGTTCGAGGCGCGAAGACGGCAACGACCACCTACAAGCCGAAACGTGCTTCTCTCCATCATGTAAGAGGCGAATGCTTCGGGGCTGTCAAGGCAGAGATAGTGACGGCAAATACCGTCATGATCTACCAAAAGGCAAAGTTGATCGGGAGGCGGTAAGCAGGGGCGTCGGTAGATCGATGACCAAAATATCGGCGTTTGTTGGAATTCAAAGGGATGCCGGAGATTGGCATCATGTACAAAATTTACAGCAGGGGAGGAAATGGCATGGATCAAAATATACCATAGTCTAGCAAGTCTTTACAGCGTTCTATCATGCAGGAAACTTCTGTACAATCACAAACAAATACATCCTCTCGTCAAAGAAAGTCAACTAGCCAGTCAATCGCTATATTCCAGGCGCACGTGCACAAAGGAAAGGCTACGATGCAAACTCATGAACGACATATTGAAGAGCGTTGTTTGAATTCAGCTTCCTTGCATCCATGTCAAAGCTGCCAAGACATGCAGACCACCAGCGGTATCAACCAAAAAATCTAGCTGCGTCAAAAAAAAAAGAAGAGAGAAGAGAACAAAAAGACTGTCTATCCAGCATTGAATATGAAGCTGCGCCCTTCCTTTCCTACTGGTGTATCCTTGTCCAGCATCTAGGACCACCAGCCAGCGGGTGACCACAAAGCGTCTAGATTGCGTTTTCTTCTTCGTGTTCGCCCAAAGCAAACATGATGCCTGCGGTGGTGACATGCGTAGAGAAACAAAAAAGAAACAGACCACAAAATCAAAGAAACCACGATGCAGATTCTTCGTGGGCGAAGGAGTAAGAAGAAAGCTAATAGGTGGCAAGAACGGCAGAAGAGGAAATGCACCCATCTCCATACCCACGCCTGAAAAAACTGTGGTCGCTTGCGCCAAGATATATCCCCATATGTGAAAAAGAGAGAGGTTAACGAATGTGGTAAATAGGATGATGCTCGAAATGCAAAAAGCCCCAAACAATGTGCAAAAACTGAACATAAGAACTGTAAGAGAAGGCTTGTGTGTCTTGGAGAGAGGGGTCTAGTGTGAACAGGCCAATGAAGGGCCTGGCTATAGTCGAGTATGTTTGTCGTTTTTCAAAATAATCGCTCGTGTGATGACCAATGCGACGATGTATATATATGCATTGTTCATTCTAGGAAACGTCACCCACGCAAAACAGTTCAATCTCGCCGACGCCGCCAGAGTACATGTTGCGCACACCTTCACGCCACTCCATAAAGGCGATTTGAATGTCGTCGTCACTTTCAATGGTGACAAAGTCGCCATCCTCGTCGCGGTAGCGTAGTTTCAGGTTCCCCTTGCCAATGCTGCTGTTCATGAAGCGTGCAAGCTTTGCGTCGATGCGATCAATCAAAGATTGGTAGCTAATATTAAAGGCCACAACGAGCGTGATGTAGTTGCCGCTGTCGCAATTGACGCGAACCTTGAGCTGTGTCGGTAAAGGCATGTCGCTGGAGAAAGAGTCACTGGAGGGCGGCTCAAGCGGTGCAGTCGGCAGGGCGGGGGAGCCATTTCGCGAGTTGGCAGCCATAGGATCGACGCGCAACATCGCCGAGCCTTGGCTGCTCGGGGTGTTTTGGCGTGAGTATATGGGCTGGACTGGGAAGTGTGACATGGTGCCACCCAGACTACCGGAATGTTTGTGAATTGGCTGTCTTGCGGCACCAGGGCTGCTGCTGTTCGTTCGTATGGGCAGGTCGTTTCGCGGAGAACCGTTCTGCGATCGCGCAATTTGGCTGTCGTGCAGGTGCTGAGGAATGCCAGGCACTGCTGGAATGTTACCTTGGCTAGGTTGTCGCTGTCGCGGAAGACCGGGAATACCGGCATCGGGGGTGCTATAAGAGCGACTGCGTTGCTGCTGAGCCGAGCCAGAGGTCGATGCCATGACTGGTAGTGATGGACCGCGGGGAGGCTTGTTGTAGGATGAGGGAGGCCCATCACGAGATGGGGCGCGAGGCATCGCGGGCGCTGTGTACCGGGCATTCTCGTCCCAGCTGGAGCCGGAGGAACCGCCATTTTTATTAGGGAACTGGTATAGCGAACCTGGGAAGATACCGCTTGTGGTGCTGGCGCGAGAAGAGACAGGCGAGTCAGCAACAGGTGAGAAGTAGGAGTCGCCACCTCGATTGCCAGGAGATGGCGCGCCATTGCTTCCTATTTGAAGGCTTAGGGGCGCAGGAGGCAGTGGCAACGGGAATCTGGGCGGTGGTGCCCTGGCAATAGAGGCCAGAGACTGTGTGCTATCTCCGGTCATGGATCGTTGACGAACATTTGAGCTGGATGAGGTGCGAGGCATAGATGAGCCTGGTGGGACCGGAAACTGTGCAGGTGCCGTGGCAGGGCCATATTCGTCTTCCTCATCCTCATCTTGCTGAAGGTAAGGGTTTGCGAGGCCATGGTCTCGCGTCCAGGCAAAGTCTGGAGCCGCAGACTCGCTGCTCACCGACAGGCGCGGGGCGTTCATCTTTCGCTGTGTCTCGAGACCGTCGGCCCACGTTTTCATCATGTCCTCGTGCACGAACTTGATGGTGAAGTTTTCCACACCAGGGTCGCCCTTCCACCAGATTTGAACAGAGTGAGAGCCAGGCTTGGAAAGAGACACGACATCTGTCACGTTAGTCATGAAAATTCTGCCCTTTAGCTGTAGCTTGGCATTCTTGTTCTTGATCTTGGGACCCTGGGACCGAGTCTTTTCTTTCTTGTCTTTGCTCTTGGTGCCTGAAACCTCCTTGCAGCATAGCAAGATGTTTTCAAAGAGATAGATCTCATAATCCTTCTCTTGTTCGGTCTTGCCTGTTATGACGCCGTAAATTCCATGCAGAAGTAGGCGCCCGAATTGTTCCACCCTATGGGATTTCCAGTCGTCTACTCTGACGATGAGATCGTCGAGGGCTTCGTCGAGCAGGGCGCGGTTAACAGCATCATTGGCCTTGTGGACGACTCGTTGCGCAGCCTCGTAGCCTATTTGCAGGTCTTGCTTGACTTGTTCATCTTCCGTCTTTTTGAAGAGGTCCTTGAGGAGCAGAGGATACTTGCCAAGACGCTGCATTGGCTTGAGCAAGAAGCCGCCCAAGGTATTGAAATCGGCCGCGACAGGGTGTTCTGATAGTTGAATCTTGTCAAAAACCAGATTGGCAATTTGGCCCGCTTTTCGTTGGTTGGCAATGAAGGGTTGGTAAATATCGAAGGCGCCTTCGTAAAAGCAGAATGGTGCACCCCACCGCTGCTGTTCCTTGGGCATGGAATTGGTGGTTTCCACGCGGATGAGAAATCGTCGCTGAAAATCGAGAATAGCGTTGATGTTTAGGAAAATTTGATGCACAATATCGCCGGGGACGTCGCCTTTCTGCTCTAATCTCTTCTTGAGATCATGCAAGTTTTCCAAATCTTGGACATATTTACGCTCGGTATCGACAAGTTCCTTTACGATGTGATCCCTGTAACTCATATGAGTGCCAGCAGCAGGCGCACTCGACTCTTGCTCGGGTAATAATTGCGGTTGCAGCAAGTGTCCGCTTTGTTCGGCGAGGTCGAGCACACAGTTGACAACTTGCGTTACCTGCGGAGGGTTAGCAAACGTGAGAGGGGACGTACGAGCGCCACGAACCTTAACAAAGCCACTGGTGTCGTTTCCCATCAAGTCGGTAATGACAAAAGTATCGGCAGGAGGCAATTGCAACTCCTTGAGGCAGGCTTGAACAAATTTGAAAATGGCAATCTTCGACTTCTTGGCCTCGGAGGCATTTGGGTCCTCAACCTTCAGGGGCTCGCCCTGCAGGCAGTTGTAGATGATGAGAAGAGGGTGTCCGGAACGGAAAAGGTTCCATAGTGAATCGACGGGTTCATCGGGATCTAGCTGGTCGAGAAAAGGCTGAAAGTCGGGGACCTGGGCCAGACGCTGCTTGAGAGCTACGCAAATTTGGTAGAGAGATCGGGAGGCATCGGCCTTTTGGTTGATGATGTTTGTGGTGGCGATGACGGGGCCGCCATTTTGAGGGACAATAGTAGCGTTGCTGTTGAGGGAGCTGAGAGAAGCAGAGGAACCTGCTAGGGTGGCGGCGCTGGACAGCTGGCTGCTTCGAGGGGCGCTCTTCATCTTGGTCAAGCCTCCGACGCCGTTGGTGGTTTGCAGGGCCGGAGCTGTGTTGGTTCTCATCAGAATAGCATGTGCCATATCCTAGGGGCCCATTCGCCGCGCGTGCTGGAAAGCACGTTGCGAAGAAGTCAGGCAGGCGTTGGAAGCGGACGATGCCTAGTGCGGGCGCCTGGCGGCTGCAACGGCGACAAGTGGTATGGTCGTCTGGCTTGAACGGGAGAGCGGGGGGGTTGTAAAGCGGCTGGGGTGAGGAGCGAGGTCGAGGAGGGAACGCGGCAGAGGCAGTTCCCTTTTGTATATAGGAGAATTCGGGAAGACGGGCGTGATGCAGGAGCAGGATACTGCCGTGTGCGTCGGTCGAGCGACTGGTGCAAGGAGCCGGCGGGGTGTGTCAGTACAATGCTGACACGCCGAGTCAGCTGGCGAGGCAGTGATGCGAATGTGTGTAGCCGCGATGATGTCTCCAACTCGGTGTCGATGAGGAGAGGGGCGTGCCGCGGGAAGGAGTTGCGGCAGAGGATACGAGCCGAGCGTAAGCCAGCAAAGTGGAAGAGGTCGAGGATGAGATGGTAATGTTGGAGCGGCGGCGGCGGCGTGCAGGTGATTTGGGGGGGAAGACAAGGAAGAGCAGCAATTGGCGGTCTCCAGTTTGCAGAGTGACAGGGGGGGGAAGGGGGGGTATGTACCTTGGTGCCGACTGGCCAACCTAGTTACTTGTCTAAATAGGTACTCAATCTGAACCGCCCGCAGCAAGGCAGCCCCCTTTAGACCCGTTGGAGTGTGGTGGCAGAATCTTTTCTGGCGCTTCTTTATTTCTACGGGGCACTGTTAGAAGTGGAATCTGGTGCATCTATTCAAATAGTTGCATCTAGTACAATTAGTGTGTTGAAGCAGGCAATGCAGCAATGCAGATGGTGTATCTCCATTCCTCGGTACCTAGGTAAATACAAAGTAGACAGTGCAGTAGCGGCAAATGTTAGCGGATACCTTGCTCATCGGTGCAAGGGACCGGCATCAGCAAGTACCAAGGTACCAACGGCGGTTTCCACCTCGCAGCGTAACCCCCTAACTGAAGGAATACTGGTCCTTGCTGCTTGGGATACCTTCAGGATGGCACGTGGATCCGGCAGAATGCGCAGGAAACAAACAAGCAAGCAACTCAAGTCGTCCGAAACATGAGATGCCGGGGTTCTGCTTCTCGAAACCGAACAGAGGCCACAACGGGGTTTAGCAACGACGGACGGTGGTTAAACCGCCGTAGAGGAGTGAGGACGAAACAACGGCCTAACGCAATAGGTGCAGGAGGGCGAGGGAGGGGGTTTAGGGGTCTAACCAACCAACCAAGCTGTACTGGTCCCTAACTAGGTGGTCTTAGCTAGGTACCTACAACAGAGGTGTAACTGGTAGCGCCGGGAAAGGCATGCTAGACTTGCCAGTGAATCGGAGTATAAATGCCAGAATATGTGTGATTACTCGCTATTGCGACTATTTAGGAATTTGCTGGCGCGCTATCTTTGTATCCTGATTCCTAGGTACCAACGATGCATCCACACCAACAAGTACATGTATCGCAACATTTGGATCTCGCCACTGCAAGCCTGCGTTGCGGGGCATGCAGGGCGGAGCGTTGAGTTGCAGATGTACCGGTACTTACTCTACTGGAGTAAGTAAGAAACTGCGTCGAACTGCTGCCATATTGTCTGCCGCGTTGTAGAGGTAGGCGGTGCAATTTCCAGCTGCGAGGTGATAGACGGTTACGGACAACTCAAAAACAGCGTGGTAGCGCCGCCTGGTCGGCAGAGCTCTCCAAACTCCCAACCGTTCAAACCCTCAAATCGCTTGCCGCCTCGAAGCCGTGCCGGTTTCATGGGAGTGAGGCGGGCCACACAATCTGCGACCTTTGACTTGCACTAGACTTGGGTGGTATTAGGGTGCCGTCGAGCGCTAAAAGCCTGGGCCCAAGCTGGAGTACAGAATACAGCATCGAAAAGGAGGGGGGGTTGGGGGGGTCAAGGGGGGTGCTTCTTGACTCTTCATGGGCACTTTTTTCTCGGACCCTCTTTAGGTAGGTACCTTACTTGATCACCAGCTGGATTCTTTAATTGGGAGCACAGCAGTTGGCGAGACCATGCAGGTCGCCTGTACAACGACTCACCAACCTCTGAAGCACTGGCCCACAGCTTCCAGCCACCTTGAACTCACATAATGATGCACTATTTACCTACCTACGGCAAGCTGTTATCAACATGCCTACTCCGTACCGAGATCAGACTCAATGCCTACACCGCTCGCGCTCGGCGATCTGTGTTCCCAATGATCGCAGTAAAAAAAGAAATTTGACAATCTTGTTCCTCGTCGATACTTTCTTTTTTTTTATACCCACCTTAGCAAGACCAGAGAAACCCTCCCTGCGTCTCATACTGATGTTAGAATCATAGCTCAACGACGCCAAGTCATGCGTCAGTCGCCCACTACTCATAGCACTCATGACCAAGGTCTACATACGCCAAAGCCACCAGCTGTGCGCGTAATATGTAATTATTAAAGGCCAACGCGAGTTTTACAGGGAGGTGACGGAGATCGCTCGTTGATGTGTCACTTTCAATTGCATACTTTGCTCTATATTTCGCTCTACCAATCACGTATCAAGCACGCTCCTCCGCGAGCCCGATTACCTCCTGAGCACGGCACACAAGCAGGCAGTCTGAGGCCGCTGATTGGCACATATTCCAGTCCGCATCGCCTAGCCGGCCGAATTAATTGAGTCCCAGTCTGTCACTGGCCTCCTGTTTGCCACCGCTACGATTTGATGCTACCCGGGAATATCATCTCGTATCGTAGTGTGCCTCTCCAATACCCGGCGGCGGCCTGCATCCAATCATGCACACAGTCCGGCGATTGGTGTCGTGCTCACCTGAAGCTGAGTCTGGGATCACTGATTTGTCGACGTCATGGCTGGCTGAAAGCGCTGGCGGTTGTCTTTGTGAGGGTATCGCAGCGCCAGCTGAAATGCGCATCAGGGGCAAAGGATTTATGCTGAAAGTGCTTGGAGAGCTACAGTGTATTACCCAGCTCTCGCCAACCAACTACTTTGCCCGTGCCATGGCATGGTGTGAATCGGAACAAGTCTTTCCCTTCTTTGTCACAAACATATGTTGTTGCTGCATTGTCAAACGAGTTGGATTCGTGGAACCGTGGCGCAATACTAGTCTGCACCCGGAATGCTCCTGCCTTGAACGGAGAAACGACTTTTGTTTTGCAGCGGCCAACAATCAAATCATGGAATATCTTCAAAATCATGGGCCTCTGGTCAACCGTAAAATGTACTTGAAACGTCATGTCAGCTTTGGCTCGCATGCCAGTGACAAATATTAGCTGGAGCAGATGGGGTGAAGCTGCTGCTTAGGCATCTGCTGCTATACGTGTTTGAGAACGTAGACATGTGACCATTGGCCAGTTGGCTTCGATTTGCTTTGGAATCAATTCACTCGATGCCAAGCTTGTACGACTGGTACCGAGGTCGAGATTCCATCATGTCGAGAGATCTTGGAGGTTGCGATGACGACCACTAACAAACCCTGCACTCGATGCTTTTGGTGTTGTTTATTAGGTGCTGACCGGACGGCGGACCTAGCGAGGGTAACCCCTGCAACGCCCACCTGCAACGCCCACCTGCAACGGCCGCAAATCCTGCAGAATAGCCTAACCTAAAGCGCCGGCCTCCAGGACAGATTGAGTTCTTGGGTTCTAACCGTACAGTACGGCTGCCAAGCAGATACGCACACACGGTAGTAGCTACCTTACTGGAGCACTCGTTCGCGCAAGAAAAGTCATTTCGGGTTTGAGAAAGGAACAGTTCTATGCACTTACATTATTTCCAGTGTTTTTTCTGGGCTATTGATTTCTTTCTAGAACCAAAAGGCGGGTTATTGCTAGTTACTTTGCCCCGCCACCCGCCAAACGGGCTACGGCGCCATCCCACCTGTCGTCTGTCGCCTGTAAGCAAACAAGACTTGCGGAATTTTGCCGCCAAATCGCCTTTACCCCAGTCTGATACGGAGTCCTGATCTAGCCTCACAACAATCAACCCGTCATCCACACGGACCACCACTCTTCTCCCGCACCCCAATTTTGCTGACTGCTCCGCGCCGTCGATGCCATCACGGTTTATACCCACGGCTTGTACTCATTCTTCTCCCATTCTTTGACCCAGTCAGCCTGCCCGATTCCAAGGCTGCCTTTTGCCTGCTGTTTTGTCTCGTCTCCCTCGCCACGCGATCGGCCGCCGCCGCCACCTCACGTCGGGTAGCCATTGCTGTGCAACCTTCCCGAGTCGCTGACTTGCAGTCGGATACCGTCCTACAACTCACCAGAAATTCACCTATCCGTCTGGTCTTGGTCGCCTCGCTCGCCATGGATCCATTCTCCCCCGTTCACCAGCCCGACGAAGGCTATTCGGAAGACCCTCTGAATTCCCAGGATAGCTCTGCCCTGCTTGCCTCCCTCTCCAGCTTCCAGTCGCCTTCTGACCTCGCCATGTGGATGGCACGAAATACCTCCATGTTTCCCACACCCGTCAAAGCCGGTATGCCGTTTCCTGCATTGTCGCAAAAGCTGCTACCCTGCCCTTGTACTAACGGCAACAGAACTCACCATGGCTTTACTAGAACAGCTCCCGACCTCGACAATAGCTGGTATTGTTCAGCGCCTACGCCCGCGACTCTACATTGACTTCATTAATCACCTCCCCGCCGAGATTTGTTTAAAAATCCTATCATATCTCGACCCCATATCTCTTGTCAGCGTTTTGCAGACATGCCGAGCCTGGTATGATCTAGCTCTGGATAGGAAGCTCTGGGAGCACCTCTATCATCTTGAGGGATGGAAAGTCTTGCCTAAAGAGATAGAAGCGGAAGAAAAGCGAATCAACGAAAACATCAACATTTCCATTAGCCAGATGCAGTCTGCTGACGGACCTGTCAACAAGGTCCGCGCCATCATGAGCGATGATGACGACGATATGGAAATGGTGGATAGCGAACGCATACAAGTTCAAAAGGATAGCATCTCTGCACAGAGCCTTTTCGGATCACCCGCCACCTCTTTCTCTTCCAGTCGTCGAGCCATCACGCCCCTGGGCGACGTTGACATGTCCAATTACTTCTCCAAGGGAAAAAGTGTAGACAGAAGCTTTGCGTCCAATGATGTTCGAGCAAAGCGAAAGGCTCCCGATAGCAGCCCCGGCCCAGCTATTCCGCCCGTCATGGAGCAAGATCCCACCGCTGTCTTGCGGTCGAAGCTATGGACTTGGGACTCTTCCAGCTCCAAGCACCGTCTCAACTGGAAGTATTTGTACAGCATGCGACGCCGCTTAGAGTCCAACTGGGACCTGGGAAAATTTTCAACATTCATGCTCCCTCACCCAGACTACCCCGAAGAGGGCCACCAGGAGTGCGTGTACACTATCCAGTTCGATTCGCGATACCTCGTCAGTGGCAGTCGAGACCGCAGTATGCGAGTTTGGGACGTGCAGACCGGCAGACTTGCCAGGCCGCCACTTGTCGGGCACCATGGTTCTGTACTTTGCCTGCAGTTTGACGCAGACCCGGAAGAGGACCTGATTGTGTCTGGCAGCAGCGACTCCAATGTCTTCATCTGGAAGTTTTCCACTGGAGAGTTGGTGCAAAGAATAACCAAAGCGCACAGGGAATCTGTTCTCAATGTTCGATTCGACAAGAGGATTCTTGTGACATCATCCAAAGACAAGACGATCAAAATCTTCAACCGAAGGCCGCTTCGCTATGGCGACCTTGGGTACGAACCTGTTAGCTCGGTAGCCCAAACCGTCAAGCTCTACGGATACGAACCTGACCTCGCACAAGAGCTGCCTATCAAGCCTGAATACAGCATGATCGGAAGGTTGGATGGACATAGTGCTGCAGTCAACGCAATTCAAGTCAAGGGCAGGACCATCGTTTCTGTTTCTGGCGACAGGTCTATCAAAGTCTGGGACTGGCCAGATCAAGTCTGTAAGCAAACGATCCCCGCACATGATAAGGGCATTGCCTGTGTCGAGTTCGACGAAAGACGCATCGTGAGTGGTAGTAGTGACTACGAAGTCTGCATATTCGACGCCCCGACAGGTCTCAAAGTTGCCTCCCTTCGAGGACACGCCAATCTAGTCAGAACAGTCCAGGCTGGTTTTGGTGACTTGCCATATAGCAAAATCGAAGACGAAGCTGAGGCACGGACCGTGGATGCCGAATACTTGAAGGCAATTGAAGCTGGAGAACTGGGTTGCGAGGCTGATCGGCGCGCGGCTCGTCGAAGTCGCCGTGCCACCGCTGGTAGCTCCAAACCTGAAGATATCCAAGTCTTTGGTGCCAAGGTACCTCCAGGAGGCGGTGGCGGACGCAAGTACGGCCGCATTGTGTCAGGCTCCTACGACCAGAGCATCATTATCTGGCGGCGAGACAAGGAAGGAGTGTGGAGGCCTGCACACCACCTGCGACAAGAAGAAGCGGCAGAACTCGCTCAGAGCCAACACGTTCAAGGCACGTCTGCTATGCAAGTTGCTATGCGAGCTGCGCCGGCAAATATTTCAATCCATGGTACATCGGCCGTTGTTCACCAAGGCATAGCCCAACCGCCTCAACAGCCGCCTGAGTCTACCTCTGGCAATCAGCGTGTTGCAGGCCTCTACATGGCCTATATCGACCAAGTCGTTCCTGCAGGCGTTGCTGCGCTCGAGCATGCTTTGACGACTTATCCGGCCATGCTTGGGTTCCACACGTATCTACAGTCTGCGATCGAAAGAGAAGCGTCGCCACACTTACGAGTTCAGCTGCGCCAAGCCGTGACAACTGCGCTGACCAATATTCAAAATGGTCGCGTCCAACGGTCTAGGCGCGAGCCTTCCACCACCGCCTCAGCAGCCTCATCTACTGGTGCAACTGCTGGATCATCAGGCGGCAGCACTGCTGGTATCCAAAGCCGGAGGGCTGAAGCATCATCCTCAGCCGCAGAGTCATCCACCGTGGCGCAATCATTACAGCCATCGCAGCCACAGCAACAAAGCCAGCAAGGTGGGCAAGCAGCCTCCTCGTCTTCAAGTGCAAGCCAGGTTCATGCTCCAGTTCCAACTTCAGCTGTGCCATTTCAAGCGGGGCAGGTTGCGGCTCCCGCCCATCACCATCACCACAGACATCATCACCACCACCCGCATCTTACGCCCGCCGAGAATGCGCCAGCCCGCGTTTTCAAGTTGCAATTCGATGCTCGCAAAATCATTTGCTGCACGCAGTCGCAAATTATTGTAGGATGGGATTTTTGCAACGGTGACAAGGAATTGCAAGAGGCTTCACGATTCTTCGCCACCATTGACTGAGCTTTGGGCGGTGCGCAGTCATTTCATAGATCTCATTTTAGCATTTGGCATCAGGCGCAATAGGATACAGGAACACGTATTTCACAACAAGTGTATCTCATGACAAGCGTTATAACGAATTGATCGGCACATTATTACTTTGCAAAACGCCAACTCTGGTCACGCTGCACAATGTAAAATATATTGGGAAACGGCGTTGGTACATTGTCCGAGATATTGATAGCCGAAGAAAATATACGAAAATTGCAGATACAAGGCAAAGACCGCGCTTGGATCAGTATGGCTGATCCATTTGTCAGAATGCAAATTACAGTCAAGTATCGTGGTCCAAACAGGCAATCGGTGATCACCATCCGTGACAAGTGTGTCTCCTCGACATTATCTACTTATATGCTATGCGGCAGAGTAAAAACTGAAATCTGAGTCGCTAAGGTGAAATAAGCCAAACCCCCAGAACACCATATAAAGGAGAACTCAATAAATCAAGCAAGACTCAACCAGCTACCTGCTTTACCTTGTCCTCTGTCTGCGGCGGCTCGTCTACAAACTCGGGCACGACCTCGTCCCGTAGGAAGCCTGGCACGCCGCCCGCCATTTCCTGCTCGAGCTCTTGCTCCATGCCAAGGGCTTCTAGCTCGGCGTCCAGCTCGGATTCGTCGACCTCGTCAGGTATATCGTAGCTGCGGGCGAGGCTGTCCTGAATCTCGTTGCCCATGTCGAGCAGGTCCGCCATGTCGTCCTGCATGCGCTCAATCTTGTCCACGTCAATCTTGCCGTACTGCCTGCGCAGCTCCTTGTTGGTCGTCTTCATGGCGTCGACCTGCGTCATGACGTTTTTTAGATTGTCCTGCATGCTCTGCGCCTGCTCCATGTTCCACACCTGGCCCTCGAGCTTGTCCTTTTCCGCCTCGTACGCCTTGCGCTTCTGCAGCACCTTGAGCGCCTTTTGCTTGATGGCCTGCTTGCCGGGACCATCGCGCATGCGGGACAGTTTCTCCTGGTAGGCGGAGAGCTCGCCGTTGATGGCTTTGAGTTTCGTGTCGACCGAGGCGATGCGCGCGTCGATGTTGGTGATGGCGCCGTTGAGTGTTGGCTTTGGACCGGCGGGTTTGGCACCGAATAGACGGTTCATGGTGAGGAGTCAATGATGTTTGATATATGGAATGCGAAGGCTTGACTCTCGTGATTTCCGGTGACCTGGGTTCGAATTCGCAGAGATTCTGGCGTTCTTCTTGTTGCGTTGGAAAAAATGGCAGCCTAGGCAGATGACGTTGCTTGTCAGTCCAGTCGCCCGCCGGCCCATGGAGGGGCAAGCTGCCCGCAAGAGCGCTGTAGGCTTGGCTAATTGCTGCAGGGGACACGATGAGTCAGCACACACGCGCCGAAACCTAAAAAGAAACAAAGTTCCGAATCGAGATTAGACTGCTTTTGTGCAACCCCAATGGGGCAAATTGTAAACAATAGTTTTGTGCAAGCACAAACAGCTCCACCGACTTCGATGTCGTGGAATAGACAACTCACGCGTCGGTGTGCGACAAACACAGATTCTCGTTATTTCAAGGCCTATATAGTCTCTTTCTGCCCCCATTGACGACCACGCGCAACTTACCCCTTTATTCATACTGGACATGCTTTCATCCTAATAGCCAACTAACATTATTCACTTTCCTACGACGCGCATCGATATTCTCGCATCTTGAACAAAATAGCCCTACCGCGTCCTGGGCCGCGAAGCTCCCATACTTCACAAGATGGATACCAATGCGCAACGACACAACGGCTTTGCCGTCGGAAGAGAAAGGTGATTCTACACGGTCTTGTCTTCCGAGACCTGAAGTCTGATCAATGTTAGGATATCTTATAGCGTGCCCAAATTGTTCTTCCCGTTGCAAGACGCGACTCCGTCTTCGACAATGACAGGCAGCTCACAATCTGCGACACAGTATGTTCTTTGCCACATCCTATTTTGACTTGCACTAATCAAATACAAAGAAGATGGTCGAACCACTTGGCCGGCCAACGAGCCCAAACACAATACCGTGCGTGGTCGCGTGTCGAGATCCCATCACACTCGGCTTGCAACTTCGCCCGCACGGTCATGAAGCGCATCGGCCTTCCGATACCCTGGGACGCGACAGCTCAAACGATTCCTCCACCTGTTGCACCGATTCACATAGATTTCCTCTTGCTTGCTGACGATGGCATGCCCATGCGCCGCGTTGTACGCCGCCTGGACTCATACGAAGCCTCTAGCGAGGAGTGGCAGGTGGAGGGAAAGCCATTTTCGAGTTTGGAAATGCTTGGCCTACAATTACAGGCCAAGGCTGAAGTCGCCGACTGCCTAAGGACACATCCGACGTCGACTACCCAGGCCGAAGCGCGACAGCGCCGGGATGGTCATTACGTCCAGATCATCCCTCAAAAGCGACGAACGGGGCTGGAGCTAAGTGCTGGAAACAGACTGGGCACATACACAAAGGCAATGGAGCTGCCAAAGAGCACACCTCATTTCCGAATGCCTCGCCGACGGTTCAGCCCCCTGCCTCGCCCGCAGGCCACCAGCCCAACGCTGTCTCCCATTGCTCTTTTCACACCGAACAAAGAGCCCGTCACCCCGGCGGCTGTCATGGAACCGCCTCGGGACATGTCGGATGCGAAGTCGCCGACAAAGAGAAGCCCACGACACACGAGTCCGCCAATCAAGAACGACGGACCGCGCATCAGTGAGCCTGCAGTCAAGCTGCTCCCCGCGACGACGCCCAAGATTGAGCCGTCGCCCACCAAGCCTCTGTCTCCACCTCCTGCGACACCTTTGGGCGAAAGGCGAAGGCTGCGCAACATTTTGGCGACTCCGTCGACCTTTCCCAAGGCTGCGCCCTTTGGAAACGCGTTTGCTGGCATGCGACGACATTCCGCCATGCGACCCAGCGGCGCAGTGCCATTCTCCTTGTCGCCTATCAAGCTGCTGGCTACACCTTGTCCGAGCCATCGTATTGTGAAGCGTCAGAACTGGCTGTCGCCAACGAAGCGCACGTTTCCTGCTACCGAAACGCCTTCTCGATCTGTTGCTGAGGAACCAAAGACCCCTCGCATCTTTAGCAATATTTCGTACATGACCGCCGATGTCCCGAGCCCCATTGCTTTCGTGTCGACGCTGTTCCCGGACAGCCCTGTGAAGCGGCCCGTTGACCTGCAATCCGCTACGCCACAGAAGCCGGCCGACTTTGGGTTCGGCACGGCATCACCGGCGTTTAATGCGGTCACTTGGCTGAACAACGTTGACACGACTCCGCGACCGGTGGCAAGCTTGAAGAAGAGCTCTAGACGGCTAAGTGAGCCGCTAATTCGTGGCTGCTTGAAAGGGCAGAATCGCAGGCAGACGATGTCGCCGCAGAAATATCAGGCTGAGGAGACGTTTGCTGGATTGCAGGGCCGGTCATTGGGTGATTGGTCGTTAAATCGCAGACAAACAATCTCCCCAAAGAAACTGATATTCAACGGATCAGACGGCCTGTTCTCCCCCGCCAAGAAGACTGGCCAGCCTTTGACGGCTTCTGTGGAACTGAAGTCGTCTCCTTCACCAGGGCTGCACAGGGTGCAAAAGCGCCGCGTAAGCTTCGGTAGCAAAGGCCGAGCTGCTTCGCGACAGGCGAAAGAGGTTGTCAAGATTGATATGCGGCAGAACTCCGATATTTTCGGTAGCAAGCCTGTATTGTTTAGCTCCTCTCCTGGCTTGGGTGTGGCGCTTCCCAGCATCACCGAAAGCGGACATGAGGTGGAAAGCTCTGATGAGCCCGCTGAGCCTCGCCTATTCTCCCCCTCCGTCGAGGCGCAGTCTCAAAAAGCTGCCGAGCAGACTGCCTGTCTGCAAACACCGACAAAGCTCAGTCAAGCAGCAGTCCAAAGCGCCTCGCCCGTTTCTATCGTGGGCAGTTCAAAAGATGCTCTAGGCATCATTGAAAGCCTACCGGCCATCGACTCTCCTCAAATCTCTATTGAAGAGCCCAAAGAAGTCCCCGGTGCTGAGCCTTGTGCTATTTCACAAAGCCCGAGCCCGGTCACTTCTACTCCTGTTTCTTTCTTCCCGAGGAAACAGAAGCTTAGCCCTAGCCCGACGCTGAATCTGTCATTCACTCCGGTTAACAGCCGAAGTCCGAATGCAGTCGAAGCAAGTGTGCTAGCAGAGGAGTCGATCCCGGAGAGCCCCCTGACAACCACGACGCAGATTGTGGAAACTGTCACGGCCAACTGCCACGATTACGATAGCCCTGGACGCGACTACATGAGGGAGTTTATAAGACGCTCGCGTCCAAAGCCTTCTTCCACGACCGAGACTGGTTCTCCAGTTGGCATTACGGTCAAGCGCCAGCCGTTGGGTGCTAAGAGCCCCAACACTGAAAGCCCAAGCAAGAACAAGCGGAAGCTCGAGAAAGAGCATGATGAGCATGAGTCACCGCTTAAGAGAGCATCCGACGCATCACCCAGGAAAGTACGACGCTATGGCAGCAATATTTCCAAGAAGCGTACGGCAACGGGAGCGGACGGAGATGAGGACGAGCAGATTGAGACCTTGGATGTCACAACTGCGACTGACGCCGCAACGAACGCCGAGGAGCAGCATGTCGACACCGAGTCGGACAGCAAATCTAGACGCTCCTCTCGACTGCGAAATCAGACGCGTCTGCCATCTGCCAAGTCGGCTATCCCGACTCCCATCAAGCTTGGGCGGAGCAGTGGTCCGATGCTGAACTCTGCTGTTCGCAGCGAGCAGCAGGACCTGAAGACGCAGACTCGCAGAAACACGCTCAGAAACAAGGGAAGATCTGAACAGCCTGCCCAATTCCTGGCTAGACAACAGGTAGAGGGGCAAGCGGAGCCAGAACCCTTGGAGCGCGATTCCGAGTCGGACAAGGAACGACGCAAATGCGTCAACTGGAATAATCCCTTGGCCATGTACCAAGAGGAAGTCCGGAGAAAGGAGACAGAGACGCCCAAAAAGGGCAAGTCTGCAAAACCAAAGACGGTGCAGATGAGCGGCATCGCGAAGCCCAGCACACGAGCCAAGACGACGGCAGACAAGGAGCGTACTGCGCGCCTGGCTGAGCACTTTGGCATGGTGTCTAACGGGACGCCCGCGAAGCCGCAACGGTCGACACGATCACGCATGAGGATGTGAGCATCATTGATGAATGTTGAGGGCATCATAAATAGAAACGCGCGCATTTTCTCATGATACCAGAAATAAATGGCTTTGGATACTGGATTTTGGCAGGGCGACAATGGAACAAGGCAAGCAGACGAGGAAGCAAGGTTTGCATTGCATCTGAGCGACATGGCGTCATTTTTCGAAACATTCACGGTCCTCTCTTTACTGGAGGAGTCTTATTACTTTCTTCTAATAGTGGATTTCCACTCACATGCTGGAATAAATCTTCCCGCCTAGCATCGCATCTGGAGTTTGGAATGTGTGATATATCAAGGGAAAGGGTAAGAGAAAAGATGACAGAGGAATAGGTCAGACTGATAGTTCAGCGAGCATGGCCTTTGTTTGAAGAATGGATTACTTTTTTGATTGCAATAGTTGATGGTCCAACTTGACGAGGTGTAGCCGGCGCGTGGCTAAATAAGTTGGACTGTGACACAAGAAGCCCAATTTACCGCCGGCACATTGGCAGACGATTGTACAAGAATCGGCTTGATGGTATTGTATGCCTCTTCTACCTCCCTGCGCCAAAGCGAAGCTGTACCGTTTTCTTGGCGGGCCGTAGCACGGCGCTTCGCGCCGAGAGCACAGCACAAGGCGCTGACAAAAAGACGCACCGGTAGGTCATGAATGTATGGGCCATTTGTCTCATAACATGGCATCACACGAGGTCGGGCGCCAAGAATTGCGATGAAGCTGGATCGCCTTTCACTTTGTAATACTGCAGACAAAGCTGTTGGGCGGGATACGTGTATGGTCGTGTGGAGGGCTTGAGGGCGGCTCGCGGCATACAAAAGGTGCCTGTCCTGCCGAGTTCAAAAAAAGTTTCTTTTTAACAATACCATTGTTCAATCATTTCTTTCCCGCATAATATACTCATTATTGTTGACAAACATGGCCAGGTGCTGCGCAGAATTGAAAAGAGCCACATTCAAAAACGAGGATGCCCTTTATTTTGATTTCGGTGAAAAATCAGCATCAAGAAAGAACCTAGTTGGCAAGATCTTTTTTCATGACTGGACCAGAGCAACTGGTGACACTCTCGTGGTGGTGAACGTCAAGCAGTGGAAAGACGTCGAGGTCATTCGCAGGAATCGTTGCGAAGCTATTATCCCACTCAGCGTGACAGAGGCCGACTTAAAAAAACACTGTAATGCCGTGCTCGATTACTGCAAGCGAACCGAATGGGTGGATGCGGTTATTCGGGGATTGAAGGACAGTAACGGGATCAAATGCGAGTCGATGTGTATCGAGTGTGGCATACATGTTATTAGCAGCCAGTGAAATCGACGGGTATTCATCCTATCATTATTACTCTCATTAAAGTATCCTCATTAAGCTACACGGCTTATCTATTATTTACATAGCGACAAAAACATAAGAGTGGCTGGGTTAAAAAACCTCTGCTTTAAGTAGTGTGAGTTCACTACTATTCCGGCATGATCCCTAGGGAAGTTAGAATAAGTCTCAGTATTGAGAGATGACCGATGAAAGTAGCCTACAACTCGTTATGAGATATTATAACACGGCAGGAACCATTTCCAAAGAATTTATCGTATAATACAGCCAAATCTTTCAGGACTAGCCTTGGTGCCTCGTGTCTCGTTTCCAGTCAGCCGTAAATGCCTTCTCTTTCTTCTCTTTGGCTCCCCTGGCGGCAAAAAAAGACGTACCTCACTGATGTGCCCTAGCACAGAGCGAAGCGCCGGGAGCCCAACGCGATACGCTGAAGGACGAGCACATGATGGGAGGTGACGCAGGAAGATGAGATCTTCGCGTTCCATGTATCACTCAAGGAAGAAACGCCAGTGACTGTGATGAAACGATATCACCTGCTATTCTGCATTATTACCAGGTGCAGAGATGCCGGAAGATCTAAAGAGCTTTTCTTGCGATATATAAGGGACCTAGTCACTGAAGGTGGTCAGAAACGGTTGATCTTTGGAGTACTTTGATGATTTCTACCTTGAGTAACAATACAATAACAATAACGAGAATAACAACAAGAACAACAATAATAACCATCTTAGTCGACAAACATGATAAGCATTCTGTGGGCGTGCCTGCTACCAAGGACTAAACCCGAACCCGAACCCGAACCCGAACCTACTCAATGCAAAATGTACAGAACCCTCGCTCCTAAAGATGGCTTCTTTATTGAGTTTAGAAGTGAGACACAAAGTGAGGGTCAGCTGATCGGTAAATACTACTACAAAGATTCGGCTCTGGAGGATTACCCTGTGGAGACCTTCGAGAATCGGGATCATTCCAATTTTCCAGTCTTTATTAGGGAGCTTTATTACGTGATGGATGTCGACTTCAATGATGCCGGCGGAGATTCGACGAAATATCATGGTGAATGCGACGAACTTTGGGCTGCATTTGAGGAGCTAAATCCTGACTACAAGGAATAGTGAAACAGATGGGAGGAGCAGATCGCACGGGAGGAGCAGATCGCACGGGAAGAGCAGACCGCACGGGAAGAGCAGACCGCACGGAAAGATAAAAGCGAGGTCGACCTCAAAGATGCGGGGGGAACTTCAGCCGTTTGCAGCAGTGCTTGAGAGACTTTCTGGGCCGAACTAGAGAAGTCTAATGTGAAATCGAGGAAATCGAAGTGCACGGGAAAAGAGCAGTGACACAGGCAACGACGCTATTATCGAGGGTTCGATGTGTGTACAGTAATTGGATCATACGAGGGGATATCAAGTAACTATGGAGGCGCGGGGGTATTGATATAGGCTGGGTTCTCTAAATTCCATCCATTAGGTACTGTTAGATGGCGGCTTCTGTGTGTGCCTTGTACTTCGCCAGCATGACGGTTGTTGAACCGACTGCAAAGGCCATCAAATAAGGGCCACATTTAGAGTATCAGTTCACGGCAATCTCATTAGATATAGAACTCAGATCCATCAGTCCAGAACTTCGGAGCCTCCCTCAATACACATGTAACATTGACCACGACTTTGGACAAGACGTCACAGCACGACAAGAACAGCGTTCTCATTAATCTACGGTAACTTTGATAAGATGTAAAAAGTTCGTTCTCTCTCCAGCTCCGCTTCACACCGAAAGTGATGCGAAAGAGCTACGAGTCTGGGCTGAGACGCCCAACGACGCCGATGGCTGCGGAGGCTTTACCTCCAGCTTCGAGGAGTATGGCGGAGAAGACGAATGAGAATACAAAGTTGGAAATAAGCGAGAGTTTGTATGCATTTGAAAATGCCCAGCCTATAGCGTACGTGAGAGAGAAGAACTGACGCAGCTGCTGTCTCAACACTCGTGGGCAGCCGACATCAAGCGCATCATTCACGGCGACAAGCTCAAAGCCATCATCTGGCGAATCCTGGCTGGACTCAAACATGAACAGTGCAGTCAGATGTCGACAGAAACACGAGGACAAGGCTTCAATGTTGGTTCGTTGGTCGCAAAGTTGGCCGCCATTTTTGACTGTGCAGAGCAGATGCAGAATTTTAGATGAATGTGAGCGCAACAACATCATCGATATGTGTGTACCACTGAATTAACTCCCTTTTATTGAATTGGCTCATATTGAGTAATATTGATAGCACGACAGATCGTATTCGCAACTTGTGCGCCCTTGACTCGAGCATGTTTGCGTTGCTGTGCTACTTGGTGTCACAAACAAAGATGCACGTCGAGAAAAAACTTCTGGCAAAAATTAACTTACAGGGCGAGAGTCAAACTATATAATGTGTCTCGAGCGCAAGAGAATAATCATCCTTCAACAAAACAGCAATCATGGACGACATTGAGCCATTCGAAGTCCCGTACCAGGCATTATGGCGCATCAAGCACAACGGCAGAGACGGGCTGGCTTTCGAGTGGCCGGAGGCGCCAATACTCCTGCTCCTCTACTGCTGTGTCTCGGCGACTGAATTCGAACCGGTGCAAGAAGTGGCCGTGGCCAAAGTTCCCGCAGACCGCTCCCCAGTGGGATGGTTCTTCCACATGGACAGAGAAGAGGTCAAGGCCGTCTGCACGAGCATAATGCCTCCCAAGAACGCTGCAAAGACCAGCGACTGGGTATTAAGCGTGACGAGGGTGCTCTCAGAAAAAAGCATGATATTCTGGGAGGGCGACAGCGAAGAGGATCTCATTGCCTTTGGGGCCCTAGATCCGATCGTCGTCCCGGCCATTCCTACAGCTGAACAGGAGAGCTGCCCGCTTAAAAAGCCCGTCACGCTGGACAAAGCTGTCAGCCATTCTGCGCTCGTGGTCGGGAAGGAGAACTGGTCGCTCGCTCTGCCCAGAAAACCTGACGTGATCAATAGTAGGGCTGTTGCTGAGCCCGAAAAGGACAGCTGCTTGTTCGATCCGTTCATCACGTTTGACCAGGTGGTCGCCGAGCCGGTCGCCACAGGCGGAAAGGCAGAGGAACGAGACGAAATCACCTACAGCTCGACACCAGAGGGCTCACAGGGCTCCGAGGACATGGAAATCGAGTGGTTCTAGTCCTGCTCTGGCGAGTCACTGGTGAAGAAAGTACTTGGCCTCTGCCTCTGCCCTATTCACAAAGAAAATAGGACAAGGAGTTGCATCCAGTCGTCAAAAAGACTGCCCCACTCCCGGAATGCAACTCAGTTTGAATTACCTATTACAGAAAGCCCTAGATAGGTGCTCTGCGCGAGAAAAGCGACAACGGGCTCGAGCCTTGGTATAGGTGATATGCCAGCACTGAGATCAGCACCGTTGGAAGCGCAAAGCTGCGAGTCGCCTCACGCGATGAAGTTAAGCTTTCTGTATGTCTTCTACAAGAATTAAAATGACATTAACCCTTCTAACAATATATCAGCAGTGGCATGCATTCGACGCTCACTTACACGGGCGACCGACATCGAGCAGCTCATAAGGCCGACTGATGCTTCCAAGGAGTGCCCCCGCTTCTAAGCGATACTCAGGTACGTAAATATAAAAGTACAAGAAAACGTGAAATGAGACTGGGAGCCCTGGAAGTGTATTGAACGGCGCTGCCGTGGGCCTGAGCCAACGCCCTGTGGAGGACGGAGTATGGTATATAGAATGATGATTAATTATACGTCAATTGAGCAAAGTGACAATGAGAATGAATGTAGAATTACAACAGCCGATAGCCAACGTTTTGCCCTCATCCGCTGTACTATCACCGCGACTTTTACCCTCCACAAACCCACAAAAGCCACTCATCTTCGCCTCGCTGCTTGAAGTTGCGGATGCTTAATTGACCTGTCGAACCGGCAAGCTAGAGAATGTTCAGAATTCTTTCTCTAATCAAGGTGTGATTGCAAGAGCCATCACTTACTCGGCGCCTAGGAGGTGCCGCCACTGGTACTCGGCATCCATGATTATGAGGTCTTTTGTGCACAGCCTCACGACAATTTTGTTCACCCAATCCTTGGGCGACTTCATTTTCTCTGTGAGCTGAGGAAGGGAGCAAACGGCCGCAACCTTTGCTACATCCTTTTCAAACAGCCTCGCAATCGTCGTGTATGTGTCAGGGACTGTCTCGCAGGGCGCAATGGACAGCTGGAGCTTGTTGTCCGGGTCGCTCGCAAAGTATCTGTAGAGCATCTTGTGCCCGTCCGGGTATTCGAGAATGATGTGGACTGGGCTCATTGATGAATCTTCGCAGATACTGCACCACATGTCGAACAGCATCGTGGGCGCGCTGATTGCTCTTGTGCTCTGCTAGGGAGCTCGGATCGTGCAAGGTGACTAGACCAGAAGTATCACGCCTGTGTTTCGCTTCGTACCCTATGAGAGATTGAACTGTGATGCAGTCGCACTTTTTGTAGTAGCGAGCCAAAAAGAGTTGTGATTCATGGACTGTCTCAATGCCATCTACAATGGCATCTACGCCTGAGTTGCCTTGTGGTCGCGACTGCCCAGACGAGATATGATGCTACCATGGCTGCGAGACACCGCCCGTCACTCTTATCTTGGGTTTTGCTATTGAAAATTGTTCACGAGAATAAAACGCCAAAGACTCATACGCTACAATCATATGCTTTGGTTTATAATATCTGTGCGCCACGGTGAGAAGTACCTAAAATACGCGCTGATCAGCGGATGTTGCGTGTGTCTCGTCATTCCGAGCAACTGTACTACCAACCTCCTACCTCGTCAGTCCCGAAAAACGAGAGGATATGTGAGTATAGCTTGTGGGACTTTGCAAGACACGGGTTCATGCATAGTATCATTGTGCACCCGCGTGAACATAAGATTTTGGTCTGTTGTGTCATGGTGAATCACCGCGTAAGAATAGGCCTACCCGGCACAATTTTCTGTACATTGAGACTCAAATTTGCCCAGTGTTTCCCCATCAACGGGACTTGACTTGGTATATTCTTATTGCTGCCCAAGAGAGTTTCTGAGACGGGCCAATTATTTCCCTTCCGCCATATGTAGACGAGTTCCGCGCTGAGAACACACGATCAAGTCGGTCCAGCCGTAAAGTGAGGCGTGTGCTTTACTACATTCAGTCTTTATAGCCGAGATCTCACTGGTAATCTCACTAATCTCATTAATAATAGTTCCTAATTCGTTCTCATGTCCGCGCACCAAAACACCTCTGTAGCTCCTTCGTGCATAGAGGACGGGTGTGTCACGGTGTACAATTGCGCGAGAAGGCCGCGTGACAAAGAATGAGGAACACACAGCTGCTCAAAGAGGCCTTTTCACATCAGCAAGAGTAGTCTGCGAAAAAAAAACAGGTCAATTAAAAATGATCAAGTGCTGAAACTACAACTTGACTGCAACCTAGGCCCTGGTTCGCAACGGAACCAAGATTCCCTTCTTCTGAAGAACCTTGATCGTATCCTCTGCGTAGTTTTTAAAGTAGTTGTTGAACCAGCCAATCTCATTATCCTCCTCAATCTCTGTCCTGAGCGTCGCAATAGAGATTCCCCTCTCCGCGGCCGCCCTCTTTCCCTCCTCGACCGCCTCTTCGAACCACTTGAGCCACGCATTCCGCGCGGCCTGTTGATCCTTGTCCGGCACCGCAATGAGCGTGCGCAGCTCCGACTCTGGGTCTTCGGCATACCTGTGGTCGACCATGCCGTACACGGCAGATTCGATGCCGTCGAGAAGCAGCGGGTTGTCGACCTCGTCCTCCCAGTGGCTGTGGAAGAGGCCGTTGCCAAACGACCATTTTTGCACCAGGGCTTTGGGATCGGTGCGGTTCCCGCAAAAGATGAAGAGAATCTTGCTCGACTGCCTGTCCGTGACGCCAGACCTTCTTCGCAGATAGAGCTTCAGGTAGATTGTGTTGGATCGCGAAGAGGACGCCATCGAAGCTGGTCTGGCCGAGATGAGGCAGCAGGTGGTGAGTTGGTGAATGCGGCTCTGACCTTTCTTCAGGTTGCGAGAATAATGGCGCAGTATATATAAATACTTGATTGAATGGACGAGTGTTTGTCACAGCCGATCGAACCTATCGTCGGTAATACACGCGCCGTGTATTACTTTTGCCCCGTCCGACACCGGTCAAGAATGTAGCGAACGTCTTTCACTCGTCGCGGTTTTTCTTCTGATTTGACGAGAAATCCGAACCAAAAAAAAAAAGAAAACAAAAAGGAGCCGGCTCAAGGGAGTCGAAAACTGGAAATGTCAAATAAAGGTCGATGCGAGGATCGAGGTCTTTTTATGAAGATTGAGGGGAACCGGTATAGAACCCAATAACCTTGACGCTCACTTTGTTTCCCCCCCAAGTTTCATCTGTTTGACAGGTTCAACCTCTTATTCTCTCGAATCACTCGACCATTGTGGTACAATTCGATAGATTGCGTATAAAAGGCGCTGCCAGACCCGATCTCTTTGAAGAACGGGTTCTTCATCAACATTAGCAATCTGCAGACACCCCCAACCCCCAACAAAGAACACTTGCATCAAAAAAACACTTTGAGCCGAAAATCATGCCGGGAACTTCAAACTACCGCAAATTCTGGTCGAACCCCCACATTGGCCATCCGAATGGGAGCCTGACCATGACTCTGGAGCACTCGTCAAAGGGTGCCGGCGACGGTCGTCACTACATTCTCCACGAGCAAGGTGTGCTCGAGATTCATGACCTGGAAGTCGGCTTCAGGCCAATCATTGGGCCGTTCTACTATTTCCTCGAAAAGGACCGTGCAAAGGTTGAAGAGGTTCTCAACACCGTCCCTCCTCCAAGGGACGGGAGCGTGGGGCTCTGGGCCGGAGCAATCCTGCTGGCCTTGGAGACCAAGGGTCTGGTCAAGAAGCCTTAGAAGTTGGGAGCATAGTCGGATATCATGCCTTGATGCCTGCATATACGGAAGCCACCAAGCGGGCAGAGGCTCTTCATAGAATTAGTTCAGAGAGAATGATAGAAACCCAATTTGCAACTTCTGCTCAAACGACCATCATCCTGTGACTTGGCCAATACCCAACTTGGAAAGCTTCGAGACGACGACTTGCATAAGTCACCTGGCGCTTGGAGATGGAGCTTCTTGGGCATCGACGTGGTTGAATGATTGCGAATTGTTCTAGGCCGCGTCAGCATCATATTTCCCATGTTTCCCAACGTGTAGGCTTCATGCTCGCCACGGGCAGTTATCATCTGCAATATTGCCCAACGCGACAAAAACTCATGATGGGCGTCCTAGAATCAGGGAAATACCCGGCAACGCATGCTGAGTAGCACAAGCCCGCACAAACTTGCCTTCCATCACTACCCAGCCCAAGGCTACGCAAAGTGATGCGGTGGAACAGCACGGCCACCGCAACAAAGCCTAACTGATAGCTAAGGCGATTGCAGGAAAGCTCGCTGCCATGAGGGATCTCGCATCTGCACAACCGCCATGCCCAATATTCATTCATTCGGAAACGGACCTTCTCCACGACGCAAAAACACCTTTGCAGAACAGACTCTGGACAAGAAACAACCGCAACGAGTGACAAATGGCAGAGTGTCTCGTCTTTCAAGTCATCCTCCTCCGCGAGGGCCTCGCCCTCTTTATCCAGTACGAGCGCGTCGGCAGCGGCAGCGGCGGCGGCGGCGGCTCCATGTTTCTGTTTGCCGGGACGGGCCAGGAGCCGCGCTGCGCCGTCGGCGACGTCGCGACGAGCCTGATGCGGCACCCGAGGTATGCCGGGTGCAAGCTGCTCGGCTCGATGCGCAGGGACCGGGTCGACGAGGCGTGGGCGCTGTGTCGCGCGTACGTCGAGGACGAGAGGCACAAGCACGCGTGCGTCACGGACTGGTGCGTCGCGGCGGCCGCGATGCTCGAGGAGCGGAGGGTTGTGGTGGCCAAGAAGTGGTGGCTTCTGCCGCAGCGCGCGGAAAGCCCCTAGATGGCACTGGGGAGGTGTTGTGAGATGGAGAGGTGTTGTGAGATGGAGAGGTTAAGAGTCTTTGTATCTTGGGGGAAAATATTTTCCATCATCTTGGCCGTTTCCTTTGTTCTTGGTCTTTATTGGTGTGAACATGGTGAGCCGCGCGGAAACGCGGCCCGGACGGGAATGATTCGGATGGTACACGGGCATGAAAGGTGGACAGACAATGACACTAGTCAGGATACCGACTACGAAGAGAAAGCTGTGAGCATATTTCTCAAAGAAAATGTATTGCAGTATTTCCATCAATATAGCTTCCATCATCGAAACGCTAGCGTGATATATAGATCTACAATTAGATGCATAGAGCCTCCACCACCAGGCCAAGCACCATTGTCTTGGCTTGCCTCGGACAGCAGATGATCCCCGAACCCACACAGAGCCCGTCGCTATTTCCGTGCTTTCCTTTTGTGAAATGCCTAGTTCTGCTTCGTCCTTGCTGATTTGCTCGCATGAGTCACCCGGGGCACCGTGGCTGTGGCGAATCGAAGAGGAAGAAAGTATCACGACCGGTCGGCACACAAGCAAGAAGTAAGGAAGATAGGTATATTTATAATGATAAAGGAGAGAGAAGAGGAGAGGAATCTATCTAGAGGGAATAATAATATAGAGGGGTATCTATGCTTGGAGCTTGGTCTGCCATCCACAGAACGAGAAGCTCTTTGATCAGGGTGTTGTGGAAGCAACGAGATGGCTTCACTGGGTGCGTATGCATCATGCAGTGTGCTATACGATCGGCGTCGATGCCACCGCCGTCCGCACTCCAACAAGTTCTGCGCGAATCGACCCCCGGTAATTCTACGGCGCAAGAATCGAGGTCTTGCAGCCCTGCATCCCTGCGGGATAAAAACCCGTGACAAACCCCTCTCGTAACTTTCCCGCAGTTGGTAATCTTGCTCAGCCCACGACGACACGAGCTTTCGCGATGCTCTCCTTTACGCCCCCGATCATCGACGGAGAGTTTGTACGGTCGCACAGTGGGTTTAGGAACGTGTTCTCGATTTATTTCGCGGTTCTCGTTATATTCATAGTATCCTGGTACTATCTGTCGCGGTCGTCGTCTGGACAGGGCAAACCGGAGTCGCATGATGAAATCAGCAAGACCAGGGAATGGAGCGACGGAAATTCTGTCGCTGAGGGTACTGCCGCCTTGACCGGAACAGAAAGCGTTGCAAACGGAGGCGACGCATCGAGCAAGAACCTTCCACCAAGAGCTGAGCTAGGGCTGCAGATAGTACACGACTGTGATGACCCGAACATTGAGTACGTCAGCGCCAGACCGGTCAAAGACGAGCCCTAACACCGAATCTTAGTATCGTCGCCGTGCATGGGCTGGGCGCGAATCCAGATTATGCATGGGTTTGGCTGCCAAAGAACAACCCCATTGACAGCCGTGGACATCCCGACAAGCCGTTCAACTGGCTGCAGAAACTACTGCCCGCTGAGCTGTCTTGTCGTGTTCTGGCCTTCAACTACGATTCGACATGGATCTCGAACGCCCCTCAACAGAAGCTCTCGAACATTTCTGATAATCTGCTACGTAGTCTCCGAGATATCCGTGATACGGTCGGTCTGATGTTACCTTGCGAGTTATCAGTCCTGTTAACCATCCACAGAAACCGGCCGTTGGCCGGCCCTTCATTTTCATCGGTCACAGTTTTGGGGGCAACGTCATCGAACAGGTACGTGGCCATCGGTCGAGACTCAACCTCACTTGACTGTATTGACCCTTTCGACAGGCTATCGTATCCGCGTCCCGGCATGACTCAGAGTATCTATCCATCGCCGAATCTACGGTCGGCGTGGTCTTCCTGGGTACACCCCACCGAGGTAGTCCAGCTGCATCATGGGGTGCATTGATTGCATCCCTCGTGCCACCCAGCATTGTTACCGAAGATAGGCTGTTGAACGACTTGAAAGAGCAGTCGGATTCCCAGGCAGATCGTCTGCGCGACTTCTCTTGCTGGCTCTTTTTCGAATCGGTGCGGGTTGTCTGCGCCTTTGAACAGCTAGCAACAGATTATTCGTCCCGGGCGGGTGTCGTTGGGAAGTTCCTGGGGCGCCAGGAACTGGTTCGTGTCCCGATGATTATCACTTTTCAGCATACTCTGACTACGTTCTAGGTCGTTCCCGAGTCTAGCGCCTGCATCGACGGCCATGACAGGATATCTCTCCGCACAGACCATCTCAAGATTAACAAGTTCTACGGTGCTCAAGACCCTTCGTTCAAGCTTGTCTACCATGAGATACTACGGATGGCTGAACGTGCCGACGAGACACTCAATCGCCGCCGAGAACCGAAAGCGATCCCAACAGACGAACGCTCTACGCCTGATACCCTCAGAAAATGCCTCCAAAAGATGGGAGTGAGAAACCCAAGGGACGTCCTATCAGATATCCAGACACAAAAGGGGAAAAGAGTAGGCAACACTTGCGAGTGGATTATTAAACGAGAGGAATTCTCTGTTTGGAGCGCACATGAGGAGCCGCAATTTCTACGCCTCATTGGATCTCCCGGTATTGGAAAGACAATGATGTCAACGTTTCTTGTCGAGGTGCTCAAGACCAAGGTCGAGAAATCTCCCAGCAAAGTGTTTGCCTACTTTTTCTGCGATGACAAAGACCAAAACCGGAAGACGCCAACTGCAATGCTGCGCAGCCTCATCTGGCAGCTGTTACTGCAGAGAAACGAGCTCTTCCGACATGTGCAGCCAGACTTTGAGAAGCACACGGGTGAGCGCGTCTTTGAGGATCTCTTTAGCGATTTCTCGGCTCTCTGGAGGATGTTTCAAGACATGCTCAAAGAATGTGCAGGCGAAGTGTTTATCCTCATTGACGCTCTAGACGAGTGCGAAAGTTCGACGCGTCAGAGTTTATTCGTCTCAATCAAAAGGCTCTTTCAATCATCTCCCGCCCGAGGTTCGGGAAAAGTTAAGCTTCTCATGACCTGCAGACCTGGGATAAGCGATATTGAACGCCAATTGAAGGGTTCCGGCACCTCTTTGAGAGTCGACTCCGCCAAGATAAATAATGACCTTGCCGAATACATTGATTTCAAGGTCAACGGAATTACAGACATAGGCGGGAACGAATATCCGCCAGATCTTAAAGAAAAAGTCAGAACAGCTCTTCAAGCTAAAGCTGAAGGCACCTTTTTGTGGGTGTCTCTCATGCTCGCGGAACTTGGCGGTGTTTTAATGCGCCATGTAGAAGAAAAGCTGAAGGACCTTCCCCAAGGACTCGATAACATATATGCCGAAATTTTGAACCGAATCCCGCGCGGAAATAGAGAAACAGCCAAGTTCATTCTACGGTGTATGGTAGCGGCTCGGCGTCCTTTGAAGAAGGCCGAGATCCAAACCGCGCTTGCAACCTGGGAGACCGGCTCGATACGACGTGGTGAAGACTTGGCAATATATGGAGACATTCTCTCGGTTTGCAGCTCGATCCTCCTTAGTAGCGGAGATGATGCAACCCTCAATTTCTGCCATCAGTCGGTGAAAGACTTTTTGCTCCGCAAGCCCTCGACCATGGACACGTGGTATCACACGGCAGAAGATGAGGCGAATACAGTTATTTTTAAGGCTTGCTGGGTATATTTGAGCGCAGACGAGTTCAGGAACGGTACTTTGGTCGTCGAGCAAGAGCAGGGTCGCCTGAGGAGGTTGGTCAAAGCAAGACCCGATGAGCTGCGTGATCAATTTTCACAGCATTTGTTCCTAGAGTATGCATCCGGCGAGTGGGAGAACCATGCTGTAGCAAGCTATAGCGCCTTGCTACGCGATTGGCAGGGACTTGCCGTTGACGTCACAAAAGCGCCAACATTTCGAGACTCTTGGTTACTACGAGTAGCTAGGGAAGGGCACGAGGCCGTGGTGCGGCTGCTGCTCGAGAAGGGCGCCGACGTCGAGGCCAGAGACGACATGTATGGTGAGACGGTGCTATCGTGGGCCTCCAAGGAGGGGCACGAGGCCGTGGTGCGGCTGCTGCTCGAGAAGGGCGCCGACGTCGAGGCCAAGGACGACATATTTGGTCAGACGGCGCTGTTGTGGGCCGCCGAGAAGGGGCACGAGGCCGTGGTGCGGCTGCTGCTCGAGAAGGGCGCCGACGTCGAGGCCAAGGGCCAGTTCGGTCGGACGGCGCTGTCGTGGGCCTCCAAGGAGGGGCACGAGGCCGTGGTGCGGCTACTGCTCGAGAAGGGTGCCGACGTCGAGGCCAAGGACAAGTATCGTTGGACGGTGTTGTTATGGGCCTCCGCGAAGGGGCACGAGGCCGTGGTGCGGCTACTGCTCGAGAAGGGCGCCGACGTCGAGGCCAAGAGCAAGTCCGGTCAGACGGTGCTATCGTGGGCCTCCGGGAAGGGGCACGAGGCCGTGGTGCGGCTGCTGCTCGAGAAGGGCGCCGACGTCGAGGCCAAGAGCAAGTCCGGTCAGACGGTGCTGTGGTGGGCATCACTGAACGGGCATGAGGCAGTGGTCCGGTTACTACTGGCCAACCAGAACATCGAATCAAGGTCGAAGGACTGCATATTTGGTCTAACACCACTCTCTTGCGCAGCAATGAAGGGGCACCACCCCGTTGTGCGACTTCTACTAGAAAGGGACAATGCTATCGCATGTAGGGACAGATTTGGGAGAACGGCTCTGTCGCTTGCTGTTGCCAATGGCCATGGTGTTGTAGTAACTACTCTACTGAACTCCGGCTGCGTTGATCTGGTCTACACGGACGATTTCGGTCTGTCACCATTATCCATAGCTGCGACGAAAGGATATCAGGAAATGCACACAGAGTTACTTTACAAGGCTGAAGGGTTGGGTCTTGTGGTTCAAGACGTTCACACGGACCTAACCAGATCTTGGAAGCCTAATGTGGGCAATGTGTGTTGTACCTTCTGCATGCTGAATATCCTAGTTGGGGAAGTTTACCAGAACTGCCCGAGTTGCAGATGGGACGGGGAACCCTACATAAGATGTCAAGCTTGCATGGCAAGGCCTTTGAGGTGTCTAGATAATTCCCATGAATGGCTGGACAAAACCCTCGCAGAAAAGGAATCCCGCGTAAGAGGTTTCGACTAGATATCTAGGTTCGGGCATTAACGTTGCTGCGGATAGCCATCTTTACATGGCTCTAGGGCAGAGTGAAAGAGCCTCGGGAAGGGGACCAGATCCTACGAGAGTGGCAAAATTGGGAGGTACTGGGCTGTTTTGGTCAAGGTTACGGTTTTGAAACTACTCAGTTCCCAGGCAGTGGCAACGTTGCCAGAGTGGCATCAGTTGTGACACCATATTATTTCTTATACCTTTGTCAGAGGAAGGTCACAGGAGTCGACATCTACTTATAGCTTCGATTCGTGATATTCACGTGTGTGGAGCCTTACTGCGTCTTGCTACCGGCTCGGTCGACAAGGTGGCGACCCAGAGGAGGTGACGTCAAATGATGTATATTGGCCTTGAATACCATGGCAGGTGGCACGGTTGTTACGTCTCTACGCTGCGCGTCTAGTACTATCCACTAGACCAAAAGGCTAACCACGACCTGTGACGGCCGCGGCTTAGATAGTGCTATAACCTAGGTTCGTAGGTCTAACATATTATAACTAGTTAGTATATAAGTAAGAAGTAAGGAAAATAGGTATATTTATAATAATAAAAGAAGAGAGAAGCGGAGAGGAATCTATCTAAAGGGAACGACGATGTAGAGGGGCATCTATAGTAAGTCAGCGTGGCGGGCGTGCCTGCCAACAGTGGCTCACGGCCGGGTAAAGTACCCTCTCCCTCGTATATATCGTGTCATGACTCAAGCGAATAAGAGGGAATAGCAAGAAATAATATTGCAAGAAAATCTTTGGAAGATCAAGACGATTTTACGCATGCTGCACATGTTTACAACTTACGCACCAGTCAGGCTGAGCAGTGATGGGAATGCATATCGCTACAAGGCTGGGCGATATTGCAGCAAGGCTTTAGTTATTAGAGCCAAGCTCATATCCCCCCCCGCATGGAATGGCAACCGACTCGTTCCGTAGGAGCTAGCTCAGTTCGGACATGATGCGGCCTTGTCCGTCCTATTGTCTCCAACGTCCACGCTTCTTCCCAACGCCCAACGGAGGCTGCATAGGTCTTGGCCGATTAGAGGCCTAGAATCCGCCAACCGCTTCGTGGCGCACATTCGTGGTGACAATGTTCAAAGTTTTTGAAGGTCAGTAGTAAAACAGGGCGTTTCAGCAAAAACAGTCATCTGCCTCTTAACGCCGCAACCAACTCAACTAGTCAGCCAAGAAACCCGGTTACGCCCCATCCCACCACCATCACAGATATTCAATCTGCAAGTGACTCCCTGGTTTTGTGCACTCATTTCCAACCCTTCATACTTTTTTACGCCACCATGTCCAGTCTGTCTTGATCATTTATAGCCGAGCAACGTCCTTGTTCACCGGCTGGGTCGGGAAACGCATGACCCCAACTTACACCATCTCAGCATGGCCGTCGCCGTCGCCCACGCACTCATGCGCACCATACGCGGACGTCCAAGCGATACAACATCATCCTCTCTCCCTCCTCCCTCCTCTCCTCCTCTTCTCCCCGACGACCTCGTCTTCGAAGCCCACCAAGACACCGAACTCGCCTCTTCCTCCTCCTCCTCCTCCACCACCCAACTACTCCCGCCTCCCGACACGCCCCTCTCCATCGCCACCGCCCTCGTCGGCCTCGTCGCCGCCTCACACCACACCCTCCACGACATTATCGACCTCCCCCTCGCGCCACGCTCCCGCACCGCCTCCTTGCAGACACTCCGCCGCGCCGTCCAGTCCCTCAAGCTGACGGCGCCCCTCGCCCTCAAGTGGCTGCGCCGCGTCGAGTCCGCGCCCGACCTGCTCCCGACCAGCGATGACCGCCCCGCGCTCGTCGATCTTGATGCGCTGATTGTGATTGTCAGCGAGGCCGTCGACGCCGTATCCGCCGCGAGACAGGTGCTGGTGGCGGTGGTGCGTGAGGCGGCGGCGGCGGCGGCGGCGGCGGCGACCATGTCGACGGGGGACTTGCCGACGCGGATATCGGACGCGGTGCCCGGTTACGCGCCCGAGATTGTCGCAGTCAGCGAGCGCATCCAACGCGTGGAATATCTGCTCTCCAAGCTCCTCACCATTCTGCAAATGTACGTAACTGTCCCCTTTGTCTTGTGGGTGTTGGGAGGTGAGCGTACGACCCCAACGACGACTCACACGCAACCACTTTCCGCAGAAGATCCCCCGCTGAAGCCGCCCGCGCCCGCGCCACCATTGACGCCCCCCTCCCCATCATCATGGGCTCCAACGCCGCCCTCGCCTCCTCCGTCCGCCTCATGCCCGACTCCTTTGGCGTCCTCGCCGCCTTTCCCGCCTCCCTCCTCGACCGCGCCCCTCCCTCCTACAGCCTGCCCCCGCCGCACATCCCCGAGGCGCTCCCCGACTACGCCGCCGCCGCCGCGTCCACCGACGGCTCCGTCGCGATCCGCCCCGGCGGCTGGTCCGTCTTTGCGCCGCTCACCCTCGCGCACCTCGCCGCACTGTCGCGCATCCCGCTGCCGCTGCGCGGGGCGGATTTGGTCTACGGGGAATTCTACACGGACGACTTTGCGGCAAGCGTCGGGGGCCAAGTCTGCGAGCTGATGGAGAGGCCTGGGTGGGCCAAGGCCAAACAATTGGCGACCATCCTCGGGCCTCGGAAAGAGGCCGCGGCGCTGACGGACGAGGAGACTTTCGCGCGGAGGGTGGCGCTGGAGATGGAGCAAAGTACGACGAGGGATGGGCGCCCGAGGTCGCGGCCGCAGCCGAATGTCATCATCGGAGGATCGTGACTATGAGCATGCAATAGAAACATCAATTGCATTCTTAAAAGGTCTTCGGGAAACCGACTTTAGCAAATTTTGGGCGTTGGGTTGGTCAGCGTGGTCAAGTTTTATTGAGCAACTGCATTTTGACACAATCGGCTTGATGTCGAGTTTAAAAAAACATTCATTATAAGCCTCACCCGTTTCCCGGCATGAGCAAGCGCTAGATTCTCTTTATACAATATGCGGCCTATCGCATGGGCCATACTTCCCGTAAATATACTGTCTGTTCGTTTTCCTATGCATCGATGTTGGGTCTATATTAAGCAAGATCTCGCTGACCTGCAAAAATCAAAATGGGGTTAAATGTAAAAAAAGGTCTCGGGGCTGGCTAAAGTCTGCAGCCTTGTCTAGACTCATACAAGATCGTAATGGATGGCAAAGCATTGTCTTGGACAAATCTCAATATTTGAGCCTGATTGGCGCAGTAGTCTGACTCTGTTTCTTGAGCCACGACTTGAGCACGTAGGTGCTCAGTCTGAGACCAGCACCACAGTACTCAGTCTTGTTGCCAGGGCACAAGAAGCTGCAATCAGAGCCAGTGACATTCTTGCCAGGCTCGCTGGCAGACTGCCCGCCGTCCAGCGACAGCGTACTGCCGCACCAGCACTCTTGTCCGTACTGAACACCAGCAAAGTTGTAGCCTGACTGGGCCGCGTCACACTTTTGCAGGCACTTTCCGATGGTCATGTCAGTGGCGTTGTTATAGATTTGTGTAGGCAGAAGTCGACCTTGGTTGGGCTCGGAGAAGCAGCCGTAGTATGTGAAGTTGACGTTGCCTTCGCTGATGACTGGGCTAGTCGAAGTAGGCTTTGCAGAAGTTGTGGTGCTGGAGCTGGTCTTTGAGGTAGTGGTGGAGGCAGACGACGTTGAAGTTGCGCTAGAGGTGGCAGAGCTCGGAGTGGCAGAGCTGGAAGTGGCAGAGCTGGAAGTGGTAGAGCTGGAAGTGGCAGAGCTGTCAAGGGCAGAGCTGCCAAGGCCAGAGCCGTCAAGGGCAGAGCTGTAAATGGCAGAGCTGTAAATGGCAGAGCTGTAAATGGCAGAGTCGGTAGTCGAAACGGTGCTCGCGGTGATGTTTCCAGATAGAGTGCTCGAGCCGCTGGTATTGGGGGTAGCAGTAGCTGTGCTGGCAGAGGCTGAGCTTGTCGTTGGTGTGGTGAGGCTGGATATACTCGACGAAGTGGTGCTGTCCTGAGACTTCATGTACAGTTCAAGTCGGTTCCCAGCGCCGCAGTATTCGGAATCGTCACCTGGGCAGGTAAAAGAGCAGTCTTCCTGCTCGGCCTTGACCGAGCCCTCGTTGAGTTTCGTGCCGCAGTAGCATTCACGTCCATACTCTACACCAAAGTAAGTGGAGAGTTTACAGAATGCAGCACACGACTCAAGAGTCATATCGTCGTCGGCGTATGTGCTGTCGGACAAAGCGCGC
Organism: Beauveria sp. NWAFU-1; assembly: GCA_024472245.1. Lineage (NCBI taxonomy): Eukaryota > Fungi > Ascomycota > Sordariomycetes > Hypocreales > Cordycipitaceae > Beauveria > Beauveria sp. NWAFU-1. The sequence goes on from JANBXD010000007.1 coordinate 1,284,793, forward strand.
GCGTTAGTGGCCTCTGTCCAGCAGCCCTGGAGCTTCCAAGTCTGGCTCACGACAGACTTTCTGGCGGGACCAGTAGGAGTGGGAGTGCTGCTCGAGGTAGTGGTAGCTGTCGTCGTAGCTGTCGTCGTAGCTGTCGTCGTAGCCGTCGTCGTAGCCGTACTTGTAGCATCAGTCGTGTCCGTGGTCGCCGTGGCGGTCGTAAGGGCGCTCGCGGTACCGTTGCCGTCGGTGCTAGACGCGACAGTAAACGAGGTGCCAGGCTTGGAACCGCTATCAGAACTGGAAGAAGAGCTGCCACCGCCGAGCTGGTACACATTGAGACGCGAACCAGCACCGCAGTATTCGGTACCGTTGTCATTGCACAACATGTTGCAATCGGAAAGAGGCGCCACAACAGCACCCGTGCCCAAAGCGTTGCCACACCAGCATTCGCCTCCATACTCAAGACCGGCGTAGATGTAGCTGCCAGCCTTGCAAGCATCCACACAACTCTTGACAGTCTTTTTGTCGGTCGCAGCTCCATTGGGGAGGGCACGACCAGCCGTTGCCTCAGTGTAACATCCGATGCTGTTGTAGCCGTCGACACCGGGGTTCACGCTAGGGCCGACTGGGGGTCCAGTGTCCTTGCCCTTGGAGTCAACAAAGAGAGAGATGTAGCTAGCGCCACCATCGCCATTGCCACCGCAAATCTGGTTCAAGTCACCGGAGCAGTCAAAGTTGCAATTGCGGTCATCCACCTGCTTGACAGGGATATAGTTGCCGGCCCAGCATTCACGATGGTATTGGGTACCGCAATATGTGTATTTTTTGTCGGCGCAAGCAGCGATACACATGGCATTGGTGTTGTTGTCGTCGCCGTAGAGCTGAGTCTGGAGCTGACGGCCAGGGTTGTTCTCGAGGAAACATCCCTTATAGCGGTACTGGCCGAGGCCATTGTCAAGTAAAGGTGGCGCCTGCTCAGAAACCGCCTTGCAGAAGAATTGAATGAATTGCTTACCCAGCATGGGGTCGTTGGTGTTGAGAGTCCAGCCAGCAGTCCCATTCGTGGGCGCAACATTCCACTGGGTCTTGGGAGCGCTGCAGGTAAGGACAGCAGAACCGCTTTCACCGGGAGCTAAGGAGGTTCCTTCAGCAAGATCTACCTGGTTAGCGGCCTTGATGAGACCATCGACTCCGAAAGGAGGTTTGGAGACGGTGAGTGAGAGCTTGACGCCACCGGACGGAGCTCCGTTGGTGATGCGGAACTTGAGAGCGCGAGACCGATTTTCGGTAACATTGCCAAAGTCAAAAGGCTTGCCCTCGACATACTTTACCCAGCCCTGTCCGTCGGGGGTCTGAAATTCAAGTACCGCTTTGGCAGCAGGACCAGCCGAGGCAGCAAGAGATAGCGACTTGGTACCACCGTCGGATACAAACTTGAGGAAACCAGAGTAGGTACCGGCCTTGGATGAATCAAAGACGACTGTGACGGAGGAGGATTGGTGGCCGTTGAGGGTAGTTGGAATGCCCTTGACAGTGAACTGTCCGACAACCAAGTCGCCGTTGCCATCCCAAGTGGACGTAGGTCCGCTGGCATTGTTGGCTGAATAGAGGACCTGCTTGATGGTGAGCTGGGCATTGCCCAGGTTGTTGACGAGGAACTGCTGTGTGACACCGTTGGGGTCTTCGCCAACGACGACGGCATCAAAAGTGACGGTATTGGGGGCGACATCAAGAAGGGCAGAGGTACTTTCGCCAGTACCAGTGAGGCGGGCATGGCTGTTGATGCTGTAACCACCGACTGAGTTGGTTGTGTTGACGACAATGTCGGCAGACACAAGGCCGACCTTGCTGGGGGAAAAGGTGGCAGAAACCTTGAAATTGCTACCCTTGGCAACATTGAATGGAACGGACGGGGGAGTAGCAAGAGCAAAGTCGGTCGTATCGCTGAGTTCGATACCAGTAACGGACACGTCAATGTTGGCAGTGCAGGTGATCTCTTTGCTAGTGCTGTTGGACTTGAGGTCGGCTTTGCCAAAGTCAACGGGGGAGGTACAGTTGAGGGGTGAGTTGACGGGCGAGCCATAGGCGTAAACGTAGCCCTGGTTGGTGCCAATGTATACAAGTCCGTCTCCGAAAACGGGGCGAGTGAACTTGTTGACGCCGGTGATGCTGAAAGAGTTGATCATGGTCATGGTGCCGGCCTGGGGCACGGCGTTGTAGATTCTGAGGCCAAGACCCTGGACGTCAGTAACCCACAGAAGACCGGTACCAGGCTGACCATTGAGCGAGGTGGTGGTGCCGTGGCTGACGCCGAGAATGTAAGCATTTGTTTCGGCCGTGGTGGCAACCTTGGGGAAGGACAGGACGCCGTTGACGCAGGAGTACTTGAAGACGTTGGAGGGATGCTGAATGACGTTGATGTAAACGTAGCCTCCTTCCAGAGGGTAGACACCGGCACCGGCGTATACAGAGTTGTCGTTCTGGAACACTTGAATGACAGCATCGCGGTAGTTTGGACCGTTGCGATAACCGCCGAGATTATCCATGTTGAGCCAGTATGTCTTGCCGCTCTTGCCAGTGATGACACCGACGCGCTTAATGTCACCACAAGCGAACTCGGGAGGCAGCAGCTCCAGAGGAGAACAACCAAGATCCTTGTCGGCACCGTCGAGCGCCTGCTTCTCCCAGGGCATGAAGAAATCGACAATTTTGAGGCTACCATCGGGTTGGAGGGTCATGTGAACGGCGGACTCTTCCTGGGCGGTAGGAGGCTCGAAGCCCTTGACGGGAATAGTGGCAAGCTGAGAAGCATATCCGTTACCGGTGGCAAAGAAGATGGATCCGGCATCGTCAGAAGCGAGACCACCGCCAGACATCCAGACACCACCACCCTTGGTAGTGATGGGGACATTGGCACCTTCGGTAGCCCAGCTCTCGACAATCTTGCCGGTGGTCTTGTGCCAACCAATGATCCAGCCACTAAAGTCGTACTGGACGCAGTGGGAGGCGAACCCGGCATATATGTAGTCGCCGAGGTGAAGTAGGCCGGGTCGCTGGTGGTGGATGCCGCCGGTAAATATGCGCTCAGGGTTGTTGGTGGCCTTGATATTTTCGAGGTTGACGGGGAAGTTGGGACGCTCGGTCAAGTCGTTGACATCAATGGCGTGGACATAGTAGCGGCCGGCAGGACGGCCCTGGGCCGTGTTGAGGACGGTCTGATCGAGATAAGTCTTGGCCGTGAGGTACAGGGTCTCGGTGCTGGGGTCGATGACACCAGTGGCGGTGATGCCAATGTTGGGATTAATGTCGACGCAGCCGTCGAGATCAGCGGTCAGAAAGGGAATGTGAAGATTACGCTTGGCGACGATTTCGCCAGTTTTGGCGTTCATCTTGTAGAGGTTGTTTTGAGTAGTGGCCCAGTAGACGTATTGCGTGGTGCCATTGTTGGGAGTGTAAACGAGAGGCTGAGAAAAGATTTGCTCGGCGGCACCGCCATATTTGCCTGGCAACATAACTTTGAAGATTTGGCCAAACTGATTGCTGCCGACGACGGAGGGGTCCATGTTGTGGTTACTGGAGATTTGGAATTAGTAGAATGCGCCATTGTGTGCGACGCAGGAGGAAAGAGTGAAAACGGAAGAGATGGAACAATCGCCATATGAAAGGGTAGGCGAAAAGAGGGAAAGAAGAAGACGTACGTCTGGTAACCAGCCCTGGAGTTATCACCACCCCAGGTAATGGTATCCGTGCTGGCAAGACCGCTGGCAAGGCCGGCGAGGCCAGCGGCGCCCGCGAGGAGCCATGCGCCGAATGCCTTCATTGCGACGATTGTGTGTACTGCAGTCTATAAGACGTCAATGTCGAAACGTCAAGACGGGCAGTGCAATCAATGGCAAAAAGCAAAGATCAATCGACCTAGAAACGAGAGAATTAAACGAGAGTATATATTAATGGGAAGCAAGTCGAGCAAGAAGCCCGGACTGCAGCGCAGGGGGGGCAGGCCATGGTAATAACTAGTTATGCGATGCGGTCGAACGTGCAGTGTGGGTGATGGGTGGCCCCATCGGGGAGCGGCGCACCAAGCGCAGGGCCGTGTTGGCAGAGTGCGAGGAAGTGGGGGCCTCGTACAGCAGACATCCAGGAAAAAAATAGTCGGGCCTAGCAGAAAGCTGAGATCAATGCTCGATCCCATGTCGGTGGGTGGACTGACAGCCTTGTCTGTGGTTTGTGGTCTCTCTGCAGTCTCTATGTGTGCAGCTTGCCGCTGCAAAGTGTCAAACACAGGGTCTGACCCAGCTGGACAGGTCAGGTACAGCAGCGCGGAGCGGGGCGGCGCGCTGGCCTGTGTAGTCTCTCGGCGGACATGCCGGGCGGCCGATGATGGAGGGGAGCATTGGGCTGATGGACTGGAGACGAATTGCACCAGGAATTTGAATGGCTGGCTGGTCAGGATGATGGTTGTGGTGGTAAGAAGTGGATGATGGCCGATGGACAATGGAGGTGGGCCGAGCGAACAATGGAAAAAGAAAAAGATACATATGTACGAATACAGCGTTGCCGCCCTGGGTAATGGTAATATCCTTGAGCCAGTAATAAGAGAGGACAAGTCTACGAGAGGCTCCACTAAAGCGCATAGACGACGAATTATCGAGCGTGGCCATGATCATCTACCAAAACATGGCACTTATTTTACTGGTACGCTAACTGCTCCAGCACAGCGTCTATAATTCCAGGGCAAAACGCTCCAACCGGCGGGGCTTGATGATCAACTTGTATTTCCAGGCACCTTTTCCCAACGCTACGTACTCAGACCACGCTAGCACCACACGTGCCTTTTAGCGGCCGACCAAGCAAGCCAAGTGGCGGACGGACGGGTTCTGAGACTGCTAGTCAGGCCACTAAAGACCGAATCTTGCTTTCTTTCTTTTGGACGAATCTGTTCCTGACGGGATTGAGATGATGAGCAAGAATAATCTAGAGGTGACTACGGTGGTGGCTGAATGTCGTCGCTAGGTAACGTCGGGTTGTTGGCATAGCAAGTACCTACCTAGCTAGGTAGATCAGCCGAATCTACGGGCAAAATCCGCCAGAATCATCAAGTCTGGGAAAAAAGGAAAAAAATACCAGGCGGCTACGGATAAACAATCAAATAATAATCAACGTGTGTTTACCATAAACAACATGACCCAGCCCTTGGCATAGGCGCCGCCTCTCGTCAGCCCAGCATTGAGATTATTAGTGCACTTCTCTCGGTAGTTGTTAGTGGTCCTAGGTTGCCTACCTACCTAGTTATAGCGCCAGTGGCGCAGCCATTGCGGAACAGAGCCCTGCACTTTTTTCCATTGCGGCGGCTGGAAGCCTAGAACAAGGCATGCCAGCTGGCAGGTCGCAAGACACATGTGCCTTGCCACCTTGCTCATCAGCTCAACGCCTCGTGTCTTTTCCATCCTCCGTTCCATCCCAATCTCAGCTCCAACCCGAGTCCTCCTCACCGCCGGGCCCTTACAGCGAATGCAACTCAGAGTTGGGTTCCCTGCGACTGTACTCCTGTACGACCGGTCGGCCACAGCCGAGTACAGCAACCATCGCTGCCGCAAAAACCAAAATCCCGTATTCCTGTCCTGTCCTGTCCTGCATCCTGCATGGTCATCTGCGCCGGCCATAAGTTGCCAGTAAGATTGCATACGGACATAAAAAGGGCCTGCACCAAAGTTATTAAAAGCAATCCGGCCCAAACGGCAGTCTTGTTTCCACCGCGCTGCACTAGTCCTGCAACCTCATAGCCTCGACACCGAATAGAGACGGCGCGCCAAGGACCCCTGTTGCAGAGATACGAGAAAAATTTCAGATTAGCATGAATATTATACAAGTTGCGCATCCTCCGGCCCGTGTCCGGCATAGGATGCCGTCTGGTTAATCATTCTGCAGTACTGGTATTAGCTGGCGCTGCTCTAACTCACTGTCTTTCCCGCTGCGACATTTGCATGCCGTGGTTGCGCGGCTTCAAGACATTAACCACCACACCCGCAACCGCCATCGCTTGCACCTTCGGCCAATTTCTGCATGACTTTTTCATGTATATGCTGCGTCATTCAGATGAACCCACAACGAATACTCGCAAAAAGCCACAGCTACCACACCACTGCCGGTGTAACACACGCACATACCCGTCCTCATCACCGAGACCACTGTCCGTCTGTGCGAAAATCAATAATCCCCTGATCAGAGAAACAGACTCTCGATGGAGTTTATGGAACTCCAGAAGCATGGCTTGGTCGATCTGCCGCTTGTTAGCCCTGTCCGCCGGCCGACACAGACTATCGAATCGTCACCTCAGCGCGGCGCCGCTACCACTTTTCCATCTCACGACGGCCGCGCCACGGCGCCATGATGCCGTGATCCTAGACCCATTTTCTCTGCTTGTAAGTTGTCGGGCTGGTATCAACTGGTTTTGCTCTCACCTGCCCGCGCGCCTTGTCCACGCGACCGCTGGCTCTTTATGTGGCGCGCAAAAAGTCTTCTTTCCTTGACGCTCAACAGCTGAAATGCAAGCCATCAGCCGCATGACAAGCAGATATTTTCTGCTTTCCGACATTCTCGACCAGGTCCCCTCGGCCCAGTTCCGTCCCGCCGGCCCTTTTCTCCATCGTCCATGCGGCTGGCATGCAGGCGAGGGCACCATCTGCCGTGTTCCACTGCCCACTGCCCACACTGCCCCTCCTTGCAACTGCAATTTCGCCTCGTCGTAGCTGGGCTTGATGCTTACATCTCAATGGAAGAGGCAAAGAGGCTGTGTACCAAGGTCGAGGATTGGCATCCAAATATGATTTCGGTTGGACGTGGGGGCGATAAGCCGTGGCTGTTTCCCTCTCGGCCCTTTTAACTTTTGCAGTCACACTTGGCCAAGAAGTTTAGCATCGAAATACTCGAATGTAAGTAATGCACTGCTACTAATTACGTCGTGGCATCGTTGCAAGCCCAATGGAAATTGCCAAGATTTGCCAGCATTGCACTATATACCGACGCCACGTCTCTTTGATATATCAACATGTGCGCGGGTAATTTTGTCTTTTGGACAGTATGTACACGATCACTGCGCCGTTTGGAGAATCAGTTCCAAGGACAACGCGATTTTCCTCCGTTGCACATTTTCGCACTGGCCAAGAACCAGCCTATTGTGTATCATCAGTGCCGCACCAACCTCGTAAAAGTCCTCACGGGTCAGTAGTCTAATACGGTTCGCATTACTATCGCTTTTTGCACGTTGTTTGAGAGAAGACGTGGCGATGTAGTTGGATTGTTATCTGACTAATGTCGCGGCCTGATGATCGCAAAATTGGTTGCATCTTCTCGGAGCATATACATATCTGTTGCTCGCGCACATGGCGATAGCTCAAAGAGAGTGGCGTCGGCAGAAATTGTCCTCGCCAACAAAGACGCGGCTCAACGTTGCAACTCAGATACCATGTTATACCATGTGACATGTTTCTCCCAATCTGCCAGGCCTGTTTCTTTTGTGTGCCTTTTGCAAGGTTGCGTGAGCACGGTTTGCCCTAAACTACGCGTCACCAAGTTCCAAAAGACGCACATGTAGGATCATATTCATTCTTTCATGAGCAGATGAGCAGAGTAGAAAATCTACTTTGGCAAAGCCGGGCGCTCCAGCAGCTCGCCATCGAGTAAAATGTCCACCTTTTCATTGTAAAAGCACGCCATGCCCGCCAGTGCGCCGCACTCGAGCGCGGGATAGCGATAATACCACACAATGTTGGGGTACTCGACGCCGCCAATGACGACATCATAATAGTCAGCGTCGCCCTTGTACGGGCACTTGGTCACGAGCTCGCTACGCCGCAGCACCGTCTGGTCCAGGCAGCCCATGGGCAGGTAGTAGCGCGTCGGCAGCCGCGGCTCGTGAAGGTGCATCGAGAAGCCCGACTTGGCCACCGTCTTGCCGTCGACGCGCACCTCGATACGTCGGCTCGACGGCAGCACCTCGATGCGCTTGGAGGGATCCTTGGGATGGACGTAGATGGGAACGTCTTCCTCTAGCCATTGGTCTACCAGCGCGCACGGCGGTCAGCAAAGTCGGTTGCCCAAGCCTGGAAGCAGAAACAAAAGATTCTAGGGGTTCTTGTCATGACGCACCCATGGCTTTGAATTCCAGCCGCACGAGACCCGTCAGCGCGCCGAGACCCCGGTCATCGGTGAAGCGCACCACGCGATCGGTTACGGCGGCAGGGATCTTGCGGCTCTCGTCGGCGGCGACGTGCAGCTCTGCCACGCTGGCGCGGATGATGCCGTCGCTCTTGATGGGCTGTCTATTCCTGAGGGTGCAGTTGTGAATCTCCGAGGCGGGAAAGTACAGGAAAGGGTAGTAGTCGTGCTCCCAGACTAGCGAGCCCTTGGTCGAGTCGACAATGACGGTCCGGTTGTAAATGACCCGGATGCGCCGCGGGGCAGGGATGACCTTGCGAGGGCCGTTTTGCAGTAAATGGCTCCCAAGCTCAGCCAAGCTTATGAATTGAATGTCGTTAGCTTTTGAGATGAATTTAAGTCCAACGTTTCTTCAACCTGGACCGTTGGGCTGCAATTATGACGTAAAAGGGTTGCACGCTACATACTCTGTGGATCGAGACATGCTGGCAAGTTGATTCCAAAGTCGCAATGCTGGGTTTCTAGCGCAGACGCGTCGTGGATCCCTGGTAGAGATGAACTTTTGAAAAACCGGGGATGGAGAAATCAATGATGAGAGTCATGAGAATTAAGTTGGGAATCTTTCGCATGAATGAAAAAAAGGCAATGGGTGAGGCAACCCCGCAGACAAGCCGTTGGGATCGGGCCAGTGACGCAGCTGTCTGTGCCTTAGCGCTCGTTGCTTATTGCATCGCGGCCAAATGTTGCACTTTTCAACGCCCGCCCATCAAGTTAGGCAGAAACGTGTCTTGTGGTGTCGCACAGCGCAAAAGCCATCAATCAGACGAAAAGGTTGCTTTGGCGGATTAAAGAGTCGCCGATCCCTATTCATTGACTCCCACCAAGTAGCGGTCAAAACATGACGTATATGGCTGTCTTTGGCCGCCGGCTTGTCTAAATATACATTGGCCGTCGATTTGTCCAACAAAAGCACGTGCATCAACATATCAGTCGTCAATCGCCCGAATCAAGGCACAAGATACAAGACATGATTTGTCAACCATGACCGGAATCTTGACTTTCCTACAGGGTCCGTCTGTACCGATTTTCCCGGCTAGGGAGTGAGGGACTAGCCAAGAGTAGTAGAAAGAACAGAATAGAGTCCAAATGGACTTGCATAATAAGAGTCACATATGGTTCATCTTGAAATATAAGATAAATATCACGCGTACCTGAATAGTTTTTATAGGCAACTGATTGCATCCAACAGCGCATCTTTTATGGGCGTAGGTTGCGCCTTGACTCGCGTCCACCGTACGATGCTCGTCGCAGAAAGCAGCAGCCAAGGAACACAAAAAGGAACAAAAAACAGAGAAACATGAACAATGACACAAAATTCATGGAGAAAATCTACCAGCCCGCAATATTTTATAGAGCAAGCTGCGAAGAGCACGAAATACAGTTGCGCGAGGATGACGCTGTGCATTGACAGTTGTTAGTTTCAGCACAGACGGTTGGAGTCTGTACTAACGAACGTTAACATCTAATCAGATGTAAGCTAGCCAGATCTTGGAACGGCCATCTGTCAACGATTCTCTCTTCTTGTTACAGCTCTAGCATCATGCTAGTCAATTGGTCCCGGCAAGAGAGCCAATCTCACGACAACTCTCTACTAAGAATGACACATCTTATTAGTGCTTTCTCAGTCAGACCAACGATAGCAAGGCGCATACGGTCCTGATCTGTGACTGGTAGAGACAAGTGGATGCGCGCGCCAACCAAATAGTCCAAGACTGAGCAGTGGGCCGCTTATCAGCCAGGAACCATACCTAGTTCTCACTGGCGCAAGATTGGTCACGATATCCGTATTTGCAGCTGCCCTGGAGGGCCGAATATAGGCGGCTCAACAAGATACAGACCACTCGGCTCTGCCAAGGTACCCCCCAGGTACCTGTCCAGGGCCCCCCCCCATCTCAACCCGCCAGTTTCCGCCCAACTGTTGTCCCCTGCAGATCTAACACACCAGCTGACGCCGACGGAGATTCTGCAGGGCATTATTACTGCTAGGAGGTGCGTCATTAAACCACAGGGGCCCGAGGATAATAATATGGGACGCGTTGCGCACGCCAACCAAGCCGAGAAAACAACTGGGCAAAATGGGTTGACGACGAGGGCCCGCCCACGCCAAATCTAGATGAGGGGGGAAAGACGAGGTTCTATGCTCCTCATCTGTCCCTGGATGGATATTGCCGGACCAACTCCCAGCCTTGTAAATGTAAGCCAAGCGTATAGTACCGAAGCCGCCCCTTCACTGCAACGATCGCTCGAGCAGGCTTCGACATAACCCGTCTCTTTCCCTTTTTTTTTTCTGTCTGGAGGAAAGCCACAATGACCACTCCCGCCATGGCATACCGCACCGTTCGGTCGGTCGGCTTTCGACACGGCGGTGCGGCACTTTTGCGCTGGAACAGCTCCGTCGTCGATGTGTCGCCGCTCAAGTTTGAGCCCCCGGCACCGCCCATACAGCAGCGCGACAAGCTCCAGGAAGAAGCCAAGAAGAAGATTTTCCTAGACGCCGTCGCTGCGGACCATGTGCGACACAACTGGACAAGACAGGAAATTGCTGCCATTTACTACCAGCCGCTGCTGGAGCTGACACACCAAGCTGTAAGCCTCTTCGCGATGGTGTCACAAAGTGCCGAGGCACGGCGACGCACAAAACAAAAAAGACAACTAACCATTCCTTTTTTTCCCCCTTGTCTAGAGCAATGTTCATCGTAAATTCCACAAGCCCGGCGAGGTGCAGCTGTGCACGCTGATGAACATCAAGACGGGCGGCTGCACCGAGGACTGCTCCTACTGCGCGCAGTCGACACGCTACCAAAAGGGCACGGGTCTCGAGGCCAAGCGCGTCGAGAGCGTCGAGTCGGTGCTGGCGGCGGCGCGGACGGCGCGCGACAACGGCAGCACGCGGTTCTGCATGGGCGCGGCGTGGCGCGACATGCGCGGACGCAAGAACAGCCTCAAGAACATCACGGCCATGGTCAAGGGCGTCAAGGCCATGGGCATGGAGGTGTGCGTGACGCTGGGCATGATTGACGGGGAGCAGGCGCGGCAGCTCAAGGACGCGGGGCTGACGGCCTACAACCACAACGTCGACACGAGCCGCGAGTTTTACCCGTCCGTCATTTCGACGCGCTCCTACGACGAGCGTCTGCAGACCCTCGGCCACGTCCGCGACGCCGGCATCAACGTCTGCTCCGGCGGCATCCTCGGCCTCGGCGAGACCTCCGAGGACCGCGTCGGCCTGCTCGAGACCGTCTCCACGCTGCCCGCCCACCCCGAGAGCTTTCCCGTCAACGCGCTCGTGCCCATCAAGGGCACGCCGCTCGGCGACCGCGAGCCCATTGCTTTTACCAGCATGCTGCGCACCATTGCCACGGCCCGCATCGTCATGCCCGCTACGATAATTCGCATCGCGGCCGGCCGCAAGACCATGTCCGAGGAGAAGCAGGCCATGTGCTTCATGGCTGGCGCAAACGCCATCTTTACCGGCGAGAAGATGCTGACGACGGAGTGTAATGGCTGGGACGAGGACAGCGCCATGTTTGGCCGCTGGGGCCTGGAGCCCATGAAGAGCTTTGACAAGTCGCCTGCTGAGGAGGGTGTCAAGGCTGATGTAGCGAAGCAACTCGGTAGCTTTTAAGCGATTCAAATAAAATTCAAAATAGTTTCATGTTTCAGCATGCTTTCATTAGAGACGACTAATATAGCTCTTCCTCATGCTACTTTGTATCTCTTGGATGCCTGCAGCTTCAATGGCTACTTTATCACACGTAAATAACATTGGAAACCAGTCTTCATCATGCTGATTTGTACCTCTTGGAAGCCCATAGCTTCAATGTCCATTTTATCACACGTAAACATAATTCAATGTATATAATTTCTCATCATGCTTCATTACAGACGACTGATGTCACTCTTTATCATGCTAGCTTGTACCTCTTGAACGCCCGTAGCTTCAATGCCCATTTTATCACACGCCCATTTTTCAATTACCTTGCATAGTGCACCCACCTCTTCCGCCGTATTGCCTGCATGGAGGCACAGCCTCACACGATCGGTACCTTTCGGCACCGTCGGCGCTACAATGGCTCTCAGAAGAAAGCCATGCTGCTGGCAGTATGCAGCCAGCTCGCGAGCAGATGCAGTGAATAACGGGAAAATCGGAGATTCAGGTACCGACGGGTTTACTTGTAAAACGCGCGACGGAATCTGGTGCCGCCCACACAGGCTGCTCAGGTTACCGTGCGCCATGCGTATCAGCGCCTGCAAGTTTTGGTGCTGGCGGTCGGCGTAGCCGCCCGCGAGATATTCGTACGTCGTCTGGATCGCGGCCAGCGACGGGTAGCCGAGCGCCGTCGTGTATATCAAGCTTCGTGCGTAGTTGATGAGATAGGACCTGGTCGTCGGCGAGCAAAGGACAATGGCTTGGTGATGGCAAGTGTTAGTGCGGCTGGCTAACTTGCAAGCTAATACAACTAATACAAATTGGACGTACCACCTGCGCAGCCCATGGCCTTGCCAAACGTGTGGACTCTTGCCCAAACCTGGTCCTCGAGGCCTAGATGGCACACCAGACCACGACCGCGTTGGCCAATGATTCCCGTAGAGTGTGCCTCGTCGACTATAATGTGGCCGTTTCCGCGCGGTAGCCGCTCGCGCACGCAGGCCACGATTTCTCGCAGCGGGGAGACATCGCCGTCCATGCTGTACACGCCCTCCACGGCGACAAATACATTTCGGTCGCCGCTGCGGAACTCGTCGCCTTGCTGGCCCTGACACAAGCGATCCAGTACAGCGCTCAAGCTGCCCGGCCGCCTCGGGCCAGGTGCACCGTCCTCGGCGTCCGCCTCGCCGCCGTCGTCTACCGTGTTGTGCGCAAACGGCACAGTCTGCGCGCGGCCCAGCTTCATGCCGTCGTGGACGCTCGCGTGAATCAGCTCATCGTAGACGACAACGTCACGCGGCTGCGGCGCGCACCCAAACAGGCCCGAGTTGGCGTCGAAGCCCGAATTGAAGAGCAAGCCGGCGGGCGCCCTATGAAACGCCGCGATGCGGGCTTCGAGCGCCTCGGTAAAGGCGGTGTTGCCGTCGAGCAGCCGCGAGCCCCCGGAGCCGAGCGAAAAAGGATGGTCGCTGCGTTGAAGCAGCGTCAGGTACCGCGTCTTGAGCTCCGGGTTCTCGGCGAGCGACAGGTACGAGTTGGACGAAAAGTCGACGGCGCCGGGCGGAGCGAGGGTGAGACGCCGGCGGCGGCCTTGGGCCTCGCGCTTGTCGAGCAGCCTGCGAAAGGTGCCGTCTATGCCCTGGCTGCCGGACATGGTGATAAGGGACAGTTACATGGTCGGTATTGCAACACCGAGATTTTCTCGAGTCAAATCGGCATTGCCTACTTTTACGGAGTTTTTGCCCTGCTCGGCTTCCCCATTTTCAGGGCCGCCCCGAGGCCTTATTAGTTAGCCCCGTAGGCTTTGAAGGGGTTGTAGTGGTCCTCAACACATGCTCCCAGCATGGCAATGTCACAGCGGTATGGGGCAACCGAGCTAAATATCTATAAGCAACAAGCAAACAAGGTACTGGTTGTGGGAACTGTTGAAAGTCACTCAAAAGTATACGAGATAACATTTCGGCTTAACGCGATAAGGATCGGCACTTCTTGGGTGAGGGAGTTTTGTAGTAATAATAAGCTGCCTGTTTAGACAGCTTGCTCCGCTAATAAAGAACCACTACCAGCGCGTCGCTGACCCGCCCAACAATTGGGAAAACATGGCTTGCGTTGGCTTTTGGATTTCGCCGTCTGAGAGAGCCAATGCTTAAGCCGAGGGCCGAACTTGCTCTGCGTTGAATTGCCATTTAGTTGTAGTCAGAAACCACTCCTTTGGTCCCGACACCGCACCTGTTGCCTCTTGGTCGGTGCCAGGGTTTGGTCAAAGACAAAAGACGACAATGGAGTCGCCTCTGGCTGCCTTGCTGTGGCGTTCGCTCCGCGTGTACCAGGTCTTCGGTGCGAATACTGAGGTTGGCAAGACTGTCTTTACCACCTTGCTATGCAAGAGCGCAAAGCGCAATTGGAAACAGGATAATGTTTCTTTTCTGAAGCCAGTCTCGACAGGGCCATTGAACGAGGCCGATGATCAGTGTGCGCTTTGTTTTCTCCGAGACTTTGACAACCCCGCTGATGAGTTCTTAGAAGCTATATCCTGTCCCAACGCTGGGCTAGCCAATTGACACTTGCCTGTACAGCCACATAAAAACATTCACCAATGGAATTGATCATCACACATTGATCCAATACGGCATCCCCGTGAGCCCCCATACTGCAGCTTTGGCTTCTGGCGAGGTATGCTCTTATTGTCTTCCACAGCACGCCATCTAGACTAATCCTCGACACAGCCAATTCCTCCCGATGGTTTAGTTTTGGCTAGATGCCGCGATCATGCTGCAGAGCGTGCCAAGGCTGGCAAAGGATGGCTCTTCATGGAGACAGCTGGCGGTGTACATTCACCTGGCCCTTCCGGTACCACTCAAGCTGACCTGTACACGCCACTGCGACTGCCAGTCGTTCTCGTAGGCGATGCAAAGCTTGGCGGAATTTCGCAGACAATTGCGTCCTTTGAAGCGCTGCGCATCCGCGGATACGACGTACAATCAATCATGCTGTTCCAAGACAAAACGTACCAAAACTACCTCTATCTGGCGGAATATTTCTCGCAAAAGTATGACATTCCTGTCCTGAGCTTACAAGAGCCGCCTGAGCGTCTCGACAATGAAGCTCGCGACATCGAAGCAATGAAGGAGTACTACCAGCAGCGAACAGATGAAAACACGGTTGGCACTGTACTAGAACACCTGGATTCGAACCACACCAAAAGACTCGCCAGATTGGAAAGCATGGCTACCAAGGCTCACGAGACCATCTGGTATCCTTTTACCCAGCATGAGCTTCTCCCTGCCAAGGACATTATGACGATTGACTCTGCACACGGCGACTACTTCCAAACATACAACACCAAGTCCCAAGAACACGGCGCGCTTCAAGCTTCTTTCGACGGATCTGCCTCGTGGTGGACGCAGGGCCTCGGCCACGCCAATACGCAACTGACAATGGCCGCCGCGTATGCCGCCGGCCGATACGGGCACGTCATGTTTGCGGGCGCCATCCACGAGCCAGCCTTGACATTGGCAGAGAAGCTCTTGCACGGAACCGGCAACTCTCGACTGACAAGGGTGTTTTATTCCGACAATGGCAGCACGGGCATCGAGGTCGCCATCAAGATGGGACTGCGCGCGGCGCGAGTTCGCTACGGCTGGGGCCCCAACGAGAAGCTCGGTGTCATTGGGCTCAAGGGCGGCTACCACGGCGACACGATTGGCGCCATGGACTGCGCTGAGCCGTGCATCTACAATGAGAATATTGAATGGTACGAAGGAAAGGGCTACTGGTTCGACTACCCTACCATTCTCTGCAAAGACGGCAAATGGCAAATCAGTGCGCCCGACGGCATGGAAAAGGAGCTCGGGCGGGCCCGGGACTTTGCATCTCTTGACCAAATCTTTGATGTGGAAGGACGAGAGAAGAAAGATGACCATGAACTCTACGAAAGCTTCATCATCGAAAAATTGCAAGCTCTGAGGGCGCAAGGGCGCAAGTTTGGTGCACTCATCATGGAGCCGATTGTGCTCGGCGCTGGCGGCATGGCATTTGTGTAAGCACTGCTTTTTTCTAGTGTTGTCAAGCAAAGCTAACAAGCGCATAGCGATCCCCTCTTTCAGAGGACTTTGGTCAAGGTGATTCGGAATTCGCCTCATCTCTTTACCGACGAGCAGGGCGTGAGCCCACGTACCGAAGCCAGCAAGCAATGGAGCGGCCTTCCTATCCTCTTTGATGAAGTCTTTACCGGCCTCTACCGACTTGGCCGCTTCACCCCCTCCACGTTCCTCGGTGTCGAGCCGGATGTTTCCGTCAACGCCAAGCTGCTGACTGGCGGTCTCATACCGCTGAGCACCACAATGGCCTCGGAAGACCTGTTTGACGTCTTTAGAAGCCAGGAAAAGGTTGATGCCCTCCTACACGGCCACAGCTACACTGCCCACCCCATTGGATGCCAGGTTGGCATCGAGTCCCTCAAGGCCATGCAGCGGATGGACAAGCGCGGCGATTGGGACTGGGCCAAGAACCAGGGCTGGGTGAAGAAGACCTCGCGGTCCTCCTCCGCAGTGTCACTGGCCAACAAGACCTCGGACCGTGGCAATGAAGTGTGGTCCGTCTGGCCTTTGGACCTAGTTGAGAGCCTCTCGCGCATGATGACCCGCGTTGCCGGTGTCTGGGCGCTCGGCAGCGTGCTTGCCGTGCATCTCAAGGATGAGGCGGGGACGGGGTACAGCAGCAACGCTGCTCTCGGACTGCGCGACGCTCTGGCGCAGGGCGAGGCCGAGGGCAGTAACGGGCCGTGGAACATTCACTCGCGTGTGCTGGGCAATGTGATTTATCTGATGGCGAGCCAGACGACGACGCGCGAGGGCGTTGAACAGCTTGCCAAGCTACTGGTGAATAATCTAGAGTAGACGCGTTTGCGACTACATGTGTAAAGGAGATGTAGTTGGCATGGATGCGGGATCATGCATAGGATCACAGCCTGATGTACCTAATGGGAATGGTCAACGCTGTGTGTGTCGAGGCCATCGGGTTGCGCGTATATTGTCAAAGTCAATGAAGGCTGCGTAATACTTGCCACTATCGAGATATGTACAATTTGAGTATTCGCCGCGTTGAAGCTACAGGGTATCAGTCTTCTATCAAGCATGCTCTCGAGCTTCATCGTGCTTTCCTAGTGACCCGTTCAGACGATGAACATGGAAGATTCAAAAAGTTTGGCAAAAGCACCCTTTTCTGAAATTAATCCGAGGCGTTATTTACTATATCCCATGTCGCTTGCAGCTCTATTCCCGGTTTAGCCCCCACAAAAGCCGCTCGGCATCTAAGTCGGCTCGTGAAAGCCCGCATGCGAGGCGTGCTGCTTTGTTTCCAAATTATCCCACAAATCTCCGCGATGATTGAGAAATGTCCGCGGATTACAGAGATTTGCACAAGTTAACTCACACATTGCACAAGTGACCCAAGTCTAAACACTGGCTCGGACGTGGTGTCTGCCATTGCTGACCTGGCTTTCTGCGCAGAAAAAAGCCTATATTATACATCATGATGATGGTGACTATTTGCAATGCAAGAAGCTGGCGCTGCAAACCTGGACTGAATATTGACGCGATTTCGATCAGGCTGGCAAGTTACAATTTACTGTTATAAGAGCTCTCACACCACCGCCTTGAATAAGTCACGGCGCATACTTCCATCGTCCAAACATATCTGCCTGCCCCCAATACCCCACAAAGTATCGGCCGGCCGGAACGAAAAGGGGCAAAAATTGCCATGGTCCGCGGAATATGCGTGATACTCTCCAAGTATATAACCTATACTATAAACTACGCATCACAACCATGTCTACGACTACTCGGAAACTAAAGGGACAAGATCTTTCCAACCCCGTTTACCGAATTCGTAGCCGAGATGGCCACTGAACTCTGTACATGATGATCCCTCCCCGCAACCAAGAACAAACCATACAAATTAAGCGTATGAGTGCTAGTGCATCCGTAGCGCATCGACGTTGGTGGTGTGTCTTTCTAGGAGGCCGGTAAAGCAAGTCTTACCAGTGCCTAAATAATGAACTGGTTCTGATTGGGCACATGGCGCCCTAGTTTCGATTCACCCCGGACCAGGAGAGAATAGTTCAACTCGTTGCTTGCCGATGCAAGATCCGGCCGCACTTTCGGACACTAGTTGGCAGGTCGGGAGCAAGTCTCTTTGCGGGGTACTCGTCATGGCTGCAGCATTGCAGATAGATATAGTGTTGCGTGGAATTCGTATATTAATAGTCATTCCGTCTGTCGCAGTCGCCATCTCTAACCTCTTATCATTAGTAACTGCTTACCACTTGCCACCATCACCCTCAATCTGCTCCTTCAGCAGCGCAACCACGGTGATCCACTCGACTAATTAAGCGTCTTTCACGTTCATCTTTTCTCTCTCTCTCTCATATCGTCCCGATTCAAGAAACCCCTTTCCCTTCTTTTTTTGACCTCTTTGAACGTGTCACGATACATTCGTCATGGCTGTGGTTGAACTCGTCTTTTCCTGGTGGGCCTTGGCAGCCGCTGTAGGCGTCTTGATAGCCTCATACCTTTACGCCTACGCAGTTACGTACAAGGAGCTCAGCGGCATTCCCGCACCATGGCCAGCGCAGTTTTCAAATCTCTGGCTGCTGAGTGTTGTTCGGCGCGGCAATCGCTACGAGGTCATGGATGAGATGCATCGCAAATTGGGACCGCTCGTTCGGATCCAGCCCAACCATGTCAGCGTGGCCGACGAGACTGCAATTGCCAGTATCTATGGCCACGGCAATGGATTTCTGAAGTCGTAAGTTGGCTTTTTGGTGATCTTTATCATGATCTTTTTTAATAATTATAAAAGGGACTTTTATGATGCATTTGTATCTATCCGCCGCGGTCTGTTCAATACGCGCGATAGGGCAGAACACTCTCGCAAGAGGAAGCTTATATCGCACACTTTCTCTCCCAAGTCCGTGGGCCAATTCGAGCCCTATATCAAGAGCTGCCTAGAGCTCTTTGTCCAGCAATTCGACAGATTGATTGATGAAAGCGACAAGCATGACGAAAACGGCAAAAAGGAAGCTCACCTCGATTGCCTACCTTGGTTCAACTACCTCGCTTTCGACATCATCGGAGATCTTGCTTTTGGAGCCCCATTCGGCATGCTGGCGACGGGTATTGACTTGACAGAAGTCAGGGAATCCCCCACAAGCCCTCCCATATACGCTTCCGCCATTGAGATTCTGAATCGGCGAGGCGAAGTGAGTGCCACGCTGGGCTGCTTCCCCCAGCTGAAGCCGTATGCACGCTGGCTGCCTGATCCGTTCTTCAGCAACGGACTAGCGGCGGTGCAAAATCTGGCCGGCATTGCCATTGCCAGAGTCAAGAGTCGAATCGAGAATCCGCCCGACGTGGACCGCAAAGATCTCCTTGCCCGTCTTCAGGAGGGACGAGACGACAAGGGCGAGCCGCTCGGCCGCGAAGAGCTCACCGCAGAGGCGCTGACGCAGCTGATTGCGGGCAGCGACACGACTTCAAACTCTTCTTGCGCGCTGCTCAACTACCTCTGCCGCAATCCCCGCGTCTTTGCAAAGCTCCAGGCGGAGCTGGACGCCGCCATTCCCGAGGATACGCCAGTCCCCTCACACGACATGGTACGAGACTTGCCGTATCTGAACAATGTGCTCAGCGAGACTCTCCGCCATCATTCAACCTCTGGAATCGGCCTGCCGCGTCAGATTCCACCCGGCTCTCCAGGCGTCACGATTCTCGGACACTTTTTCCCTGCGGGCACCGTCTTGAGCGTGCCGACCTACACCATGCATCACTCCAAAGACATTTGGGGCCCGGATGCAGAGGAATTTCGCCCTGAACGGTGGGAAACGCTTACGCAAAGACAAAAATCTGCGTTTATCCCTTTTAGCCATGGGCCGCGAGCTTGCGTGGGTAGAAATGTGGCGGAAATGGAAATGAAGCTCATTGCCGCGACTTGGGTAAGGCGCTACTCGGCAAAGATTAGACAAGGGCCGATGGAAACTCGAGAAGGCTTTTTAAGAAAGCCTCTAGGCTTGGAAATTGCACTGGGTAGGCGATGAAGATTCTGGAATTCAAAGGCTGTTCAGAGGCATTTTTCGCCATCCCTCGACTCCAACTCTTTTCCTTGTACTTTTACTTTCATTTTGTACGCCGTGTAGAATGGGAACTCTTTTGTTTCATATAAAAAGCTTTTCAGATATAGTACATAGCTCTTGGTTTGTTATTTCACACGTTCGTGAGACAGACCATCGCATTCACAGCAATGGTCAAAGAGCGCGTAAATTGTAACACCGTGTTTCACTTTTCCCTTCCATCCTGCCCGGGACTTTCAAACACGGTCAGTCAGCTAATACAAATTAAATTCTCTCATCATCACAGTCGGCTTCCAGTCAGTCTGCGCAAGAACAACAAGGTTTCTCACGTCCGCAAACGATTCGACTATATACCGAACCCTCCAACAGCACTCTCGAGAAACTCACCATGTGCAAGGCCACTCTCAGCCTTACCAAATGCAAGCGCTGCGAAAATGTCGACCTCTATATGACGGCCAGTAGTTACTGCAGCAACGTTCAGCCAGGCGATGTCTGCCGCAACATCATGCTTCGTATGGACCAGTCTTCCTACGTTCGCGACCAGCTTATCGTGGGCCTTTGCCGAGCGTGTCGTGTGGCTAAGACGGGGAGTCCTGGAAAAAAACCCAAGAGCATCCGTGGACAGCCCGTGGAGCCCATCATCGAGTACTATGTTCTGACTCGCAACAAGAAGGCTGCAAATGCAGCCCCTGATCTGAAGCAGAGCCATCCTCGTGTGGTCCCTCCGTCGGCTAGGCATGGCAAACGGTCCAACAGCAAGACCGGGCATCAGTTTCATGCCGCCTTCTTCGTCCCACTTGGGGGGGCTCCTATTCCTATACATGGACACTCACCTATGCCTTTTCATGGACACTCACCTATGCCTTTCCATGGACACCCTCCTATGCCTCTCCATGGACACTTTCCTATGCCTGGATATCCTTTTCCTGGCGTTTATTTTCCCGGCCCTACCTTTCATTACCATCATGCCGGCCATAGCTGTCATCACCATTAGCCCAGTCCTGGCCATCATGACGATCACCTCGGTCCTGGCAGTCCTAGAGGCCCCGGCTTCCCGCCGTATGGCCCTAGAAGACGTTGAGAGTGTATTTATTGTTCGTCAAGATGTTTCAGGTAGGCCAATATCTTGCTCGCTTGACTTCTGCAGTCAACTTGGTGGCGCTCTGGTTGGTGACATTCTCAAAATTGACACCGGTAGATAGTTTTGCTTCTTGTTAAAAATTACATGGACATTTTTATATCATTCTTTCTATCGTAAAACCTCGTTTTTTCGTCATCATTCACTCGTCTGCGCCTGAGAGTGGCTCATTCGACCTGGAGATCCATCTAGTGCTCAGATTCGGAACGTTCTCGAATGTCTTGTCAAAAGGCCACATTGGACGGCGTATCCTGTGGTGCCCCAGCCTCTCAAGATTTTGGTCAACGCCACCCGGAGTGAGCCCTAGCATCCAGCCCTTTGCCATGTCGTAAAGCTGAGGCTCGAGATAGCCAATCTTGACAATGACGATATCAGCTGATCGCGGGTCGAGCTTGAGGTCTGTAAAGTCTTTTTCCTTGTGATATGGCTTGCGAAGCTTGGTCAAGATGGCATGAACGCAACCTATGCGTAGCACGACTTCTGTCTCTGCATCTTTGTCGCCGTGCTTGATTGAATGGACTCGTCCCGTCATTGTCAGAGGAGGAGCATGTAGATTGTCCACTTCTGCGCCAGCGGTGACAGTAACGTTGGCGCCGACACCTGCAGCAACAGCAACCTCGATAGCTTTAGGACCAGGGACGCTCGCGTAGATGACAGTATAGCCAGAATCAAGTGATTTGAACTCTGGGCGGGTAAGAAGCTTCGTCAAGCCCCATGTCACATCGCCAGAGCCTCCTGCGGTTGGGTTGTCGCCAGAATCAGAAATGAAAAACGGCCGATTAGAGGCAGGAGACTTGACTGCGGCATCGAGACACTCTGCAAATGAGCCCGTTGGCGCCACAAACTTAAAGTCGGCGTGTGCATCCCAGAAAAGATTTGCCAGCTTCTCTGCACCGCGAGACACAGCCAGCTTGTCCCACCCTGTGACCACAACAACAGCGCGGTTGCGCGGCTCATCAGCCCAAGCATAGCCAACCCAGATGGCAGCATCTATGACGCCTTCCGTCGCCTCGACACCAGGTACAGCAGCATAGATGTGCTTGGCAGGCTCCATACGCGTAGAGGTTTGCTCCCCAGGAAGCAAGATGGGAATCGGAATCCAGGCCTTGAGCGGTCGCTTGCCTGGCGAGGAGGGGCGAAGAGCGGTAATGAGATTGCGGCAAGCCCGTTCCTTGGTTTCCATCGTATCTTCATGGGGAGCCATGCGGTAGCAAGTGATCAGATCGCACATGTGCGCAAGACGGCGAGAGACATTTCCGTGTAGGTCCATGGAGGCCGAGACAATAACATCGGGCCCAATGACGTTGCGAATACGGCCAAGAAGATCTGCCTCGGAGTCGTCGAGGTCTTCGACACACATAGCACCATGGATGTCAAACCATAGACCATCTATTGGCTGCTCTTTAATAATCTCCTCTAGTCGTTGAACGATTTCCCTTGACAGTGTCTCGTAGGCCTCGCGCGTCACCATGCCACCAGGTAGGGCGTGGCCTATCAAAGCACCTTTCCAGACTGCATCTCGGCCCACAGGCCTGTCGTTGTGAAGAAAGGCATATCGCTGGACAATCTCTTCTCCTCTCTGGGGGTGGAAGGCCGGAGCCAAAGTTCGGGACGGGCTGAAAGTTGACGTCTCGCAGGCGAGACCAGCCACCGCAATGACCGGCTTGCGAGCCATGGTGTGGTGCCGGGTAGCGTGATGAGTGAGGAGGTGTTAGCTCTTGCAGTTACTTGGTTGAAGGGTTCATTCTCCTTTTGATAGATGATAATTTGGCTTTGGCAGAGGTGTTTTCGGCGCCAGTGGTAAATGTGCAGGTGACACTTTATTTAGCTCTCCCCAATGTAGATAGTGCAGAGGCGGGGTGTTGCTGTGCGGGGAGATTTGGGCGGATTGGGCTTATCGTCATTCAATAGAGTAAAACGTACCGAGTAGACTGGCCAAAACTAGCCACTACGAGCGGATTTTGAGACAAGCTTAGTAACTTCACCAGACCCGAGAAGTATCTTCAATGTACTACAAATGGACATCGGACAGGGTACCCGATTGCTGCTTGACAAGGTCCATGCCTCCGTGGGGGTTTACAAGCAACACCCCTTCTTTTCCCTCCAAAGCGAGTGACTGAGCTGTATATCCGTCGGAAGATATTTTAGCGCATCTCCAATTCGATGACACCAATCTGTAGGATGGTCTCGCTCAGCAGTGTACCCCAGCGTGACATCGCTTCCTGGCTGCGGGGGAAGGAGCCTGCTAGCTATCTATAGCTACTGTATCAGCAGCATTTCCATCCCTCATCAAGAGAGTAATACTATTAATGAAATATTTGCATCAGAAACTATCGAGATGCTGCGATCTGTACCGACTGGAACGTGGATGCCCGCTTGGGCACCCGAGTCGACAGCACTTCTGTCAGTGCTCCTCCTGCTATGCTCCATCGTCCAGTCAACGACGGGAGGCTACGATGGATCAATGCTAAACGGCCTCAATATTTTGCCCTCCTACACCGATTACTTCAAGCTCACACCAGCTACCAAGGGTCTTAATACAGCATCGACATTCATTGGCGGCTTCATTGGCCCAATCTTCGCTGGAGTCATCTCCGATCGCCTGGGTCGACGACCAGCTATTTTCTGGGGAACAGTGGTGACGCTTATTGGTATTATTCTACAGGGCGCAGCCCAGAATATCGCCATGTTTGTCATTGCTCGCATTATCCTAGGTGCAGGAAGCCAAGTTTCTGGCATCGCAGGAATTGTGTACCTGAGTGAAACGTTTCCTAGTCGCTGGAGAACATGGGGTTTAGGTGTGAGTACCTTTCTCAGAATGCGACAGGATGGACTCATGTAAGGCTGACGGGAAACGAGCTTCTCAACAATTGCTACTACATCGGTGCGCTTATCGCCGCGGGCGTCACCCTCGGAACGAGCAAATGGCAGTCGACCTGGGCATGGAGAGCCCCTTCCTTGTTCCAAGCCATATTCTCAGTCATCTGCTTGCTCTTCCTACCTTTTATTCCCGAGTCGCCTCGCTGGCTCGTTGCAAGAGATCGATACGAGGATGCGCGAGTGGTTGTTGCGCTGACGAATGCGAATGGCGACCTACAAGACCCAGTGGCGATGGCGGTTTACAAGCAAATCGTCGATACCCTCGAGTGGGAAAAGAAAGAAGGCCGCACCATGAGCCCCAAAGAAATCTTCAAGACACCGACTGCGCGGAAGCGTGTCTTGATAGGAGGATCTGCTGGGCCATTCTCTTGTATTGCCGGCAACATTATTGCAAGCTACTATCTAGGCGACGAACTGAAGACGGCCGGTATTGACAGTGCAAATGACCAGCTCAAGGCAGTAAGTAACGATGCTTCCTCTATCAAATGTAATGCAGAGGCTGATTGAGCAGAACGTCGTCTTCAATTCGTTTTGTCTCTTCGCCTGCCTTTTTGGCACCCAGCTAGCAAATGTTTGGGGTCGCAAACCGACCGCGTTACTGTCACAATCTTTACTCATCATATGTCTGTTTATCATTGGAGGATTGTCCAAGATGTATGCAGACAACAAGATTGGCGCATCCCAAGGCCTTGTTTATGGCAATGTTGCAGTCATGTTTCTTTTCCAAGGCTTCTACTCAATTGCCTGGACGCCACTTCTCACTCTATACCCGCCCGAGGTCATGCCCTATGCTACCAGAGCTAATGGAAATGCTCTTTCCAGTTTTGTATTGAATGGGCTGGCGTGAGTATTTCAATCATTGCATCCACATCATGTGGCTAACTCTTTTCTCCTTTACAGACTGCTGCTTGTTTTCGTCATGCCGATCGGCCTGGATAAGATTGGATGGAAAATGTACATGATCAATGGTTCTTGGGACATAATAGTCCTTGTACTTATAGTGAGTACAACATTTCTCCTGCCGACACAGATCTGACTTTTCTAGGCGGTATACTGGGTTGAGACCAAAGGCAAAACCTTGGAGGAAATTGACGCACTCTTTGACGGGGGCGTGCATTCCACAGTCCAAAACGTCGAAGATGTCCGCAAAGGACGAGAGGTTTTGGACCTTGGGGGGATCGAAAAAGATTTGCAAGAGGAAGTTGGTTTGAGGAAAAGATTTGATTAGATCAAACACTCGAGCGACTAGGCCTGCCCACGCCTAATACCCGCCTAGTTGAGTGTTTCTCCGTCTTTCGTCAAGACAACTCTGTTACATGCCCTCGTCCGCTGCTCGTCAAACATGGCCTAGCTTGAACAGTACATTTGAGAGCATTTAGTCGCAATCGTAACTATAGAGTTCGAAGCATGTACGTCTTGTGACGCAAATGGCCATAGCCCAAACAATGCACTACAGACTTGACTCGTCTGAAGGTAGAAAGCGCTATGCAGCCATAAGCGTCAGCGTTGAATAATTGGGACGAAGAAAGGTCTGAGGCTATCTGAGTGTGTAATTCGTGATCCTATTCTAAAGAATTCATCCAAATATCGACCCATTAACAGCTCCAGTGTGAGTCGACTGGCCGGCCTCAGCAGTGGGCTATCTGGCCGATCTCGCAGTGCTTAGTAGTGGCCGTCACAATACACCGTAGTACCCCGCCATTCCTGCCTGACGGGCATCTCGTGCACGAATCTACGCTCTTATTCTTATTCTGTACTTGCACTTAATTACTCCTCCAGTCATGAGATCTTTGCGGACAATATCGGTTGTCGGGTGCCACTCAGAGGGAGAAGTTGGAGATGTAATTGTCGGCGGCGTGCTAGATGTGCCGGGCAAGACAATGTACGAGAAGCTCGAGCATTTCCTCACCAAGAAGGATGACTTGCGACAGCTCCTTCTCAATGAGCCCCGTGGCCGTTCTTCGATGAATACCAATCTTCTCCTGCCGCCATGCGACCCCCGCGCCGATGCGGGATTCCTGATCATGGAGAGTGATGAGTACGCCCCGATGTCGGGCTCAAACACCATCTGTACGACTACAGTGTTGCTCGAGACGGGTATGCTACCCATGAAGGAGCCAATCACAAAGTTGAATCTCGACACCGCTGCTGGTCTCGTTGGCGTAACGGCTCACTGCGAGGGTGGCAAGTGCAAGTCGGTCGCTTTTGACAACGTCCCGTCCTTTGCGGCCGCTCTGGATCTAAAAGTCAATGTTCCAGGGCTTGGCCAAGTGGCGGTTGACGTTGCCTGGGGCGGCATGTGGTATGCTCTGGTCGAGGCTTCGGCTATTGGATTGGAAATCACAAACGAGAATGGGCCTCTGCTCGTGGAGCGTGGTGAGCGCGTGAAGCGCGCGGTCCAAGCACAGTTTACACCCGTTCATCCCGAGAATACTTCCATCAAGGGTGTCAGCATCATTGCCATTACAGAGCCGGTTGCAGAGGCGAATGGCTGCAAGATGGCTAAAAATGCTGTCGTGGTGTCGCCTGGTCGCTTCGATCGCAGCCCGTGTGGAACCGGAACTTGTGCGAGAATGGCGGTGATGCATGCGCGAGGCCAGCTCGAAGTTGACCAAGTCTTTCTTCACCGCAGTATTATTGGAACGGAATTCGTCAATCACATTCGCGGCACAACAAAGGTTGGCAAATATGATGCTATTCTGCCGACTGTACAGGGTCGAGCATGGATTACCAGTTACAAGCAAATCGTTCTCGATCCTGAAGACCCATTTCCCACAGGATTTAGGGTCGGGGATCAATGGCATGTATCCAAAGATCCATAAGTGTAGGGGGGACTGCTGTAAGTGAACAAGTAGATGAGTCGAGCTTAGCACACCAGGCAAAGTAGTCATGATCCAAGAACTCTTTCAAACCATGGCACCTTCCTCACAATTCTTGGTACTTTTTCGATTGCACACTGTTGATAGACCATCTATTACTACTAAAAATTCTAGTTTCTAGCATCACCTTTGGCATATTTCGTCAGAAAATGGCTAGTGTCTTTGTGTCGTATTTCGCCGAGTGCCAGATGTGGTCACCGCATGGCGACCTTGGACGATGCCTGACTGAGTTAGTATAAGATGAATGTAAAGATTTCCAACGGTGGAAATGTAGAAATCCTTTCCACTTGTATGACAGGAAAAATGAATCAAGCTTCGAATGCGGGGGACACGCACTATAACTCTAGAGTTCCCCATACCACGACTTACATGTGCGATGCCATGAACGACTGAGCCAGCTACCACGTCTATTCATGGTGTATTGGCAGTCAAATGGCTGTTTCAACGATACAATAGTATGCTTACTACTAGAATCAATATTCTTTCGTGGCTTGTACATTCTCCGCCCTGTTTCCCTCAATTTCTTCTTGACCTTGTGCAGCCGCATGCGATGGAACGTGAAGCCGTTTCTCAGCCACCGCTAATAGAGGCATGTGACCCTCACTGTATGGCAATAACTTGGTATCCTTGATTACGACCCGCTGGTGGCCTATTTGAATGACGGCTGTCGTCAGCCACCTCGATATTTTTGACTTCCGCCACGGTGAAGCCTCCACCAGCCAATTTCATAGACGGGCGCCTCGCTTCTCAGCTAGGAGCAAGTTTTCTTCCTGGTCCAGCTTTTCTTCCCTCGAGATTCTCGCAAACGCATATTTACTCATTCCCGAATTTTCGCCGGGGGCAACATCAATGCGATTCCTTTCGGTTTTAGCGAGCTTCATCCCACTGGTAGCTGCTGCCAGAGGTGATGCAGCTAACCGTATTCCTGCGCTGGCCGGTGATGAAGCATTCTGGATAAATAAAAGCAAGAAATACGGCAGAAGACTGTGCTATGTGCCTCCAAATGGCAACGGAGGCGACGACGCCCATGCCATCATGCGTGCACTCAACCATGACTGCAGAAAAAACAGTATTATCGTCTTTCCCGGGCCCGTGTACAATATCAAGAGTAATATGACAACAATGAAGATGAAGGACGTCCATATTCACCACCTTGGTCGCTTTCTTTGGAGCACTGACATTGAGTACTGGCGATCAGTGTCTATGCCAGTGGGTTTTCAGAACCAGAGCACAGTCTGGTATTTCGGCGGTAACAACGTTACCCTTGATGGCCATGGAGTCGGCACTTTTGACGGCAATGGCCAAGTCTGGTACGACTGGGCCAAAAATCAGGGAAATCTTGCACGTCGCCCCATGATGATCAACTGGCGCAGGTTGACCAACTCGAGAATTCTCGGCATGCGTTTTGTGCAGAGTCAAATGTGGACAATGGCTGTAACCTACTCGAAGCATCTCGAATTCACGGACATCTACGTCAATAACACCTCTTCGAGCAAGTGGAGCACATTGAATACTGATGGAATCGACACAATTTATTCGGACGATGTTACACTCCGCAGGTGGCGCATCACGAGCGGTGACGATGCAGTCGCCCTCAAGGGCAATTCGAGCAACATTCGGATTTTTGATAGCGAAATCTACGGCGGCCAGGGCCTCGCTATCGGCTCGGTCGGACAATACAAGGATCAGTACGAGCATGTTACCAGCTTCGTCGCCAAAAACATCACCCTTTTTGACACCACCTACGCCATCTATCTGAAGACGTGGGGCGGCAACTCCAAGGGCTATCCCCCCAACGGCGGCGGCGGCGGCATGGGCTTAATGTCAGACATTGTTCTCGAGGATATCAAGCTACGGGGCGTGCGCAGGTACCCTCTTTTTGCCTGGCAGTGTGAGAACTACGAGGGCGGCCTCGGCAAGGATTGCCAGTCATCCAAGTTCCGGATGCACGACTTCGCAGCCAGTTCCGTCAGCGGATGGGGTACCAAGGATGTGAGCCACGCTGGCTGGTTTCAGTGCAGTGCCTCTGCAGGAGGATGCAATAACTTTACCGTCTCCGATTTTCATGTAACGCAGGGAAAGGGCGGTGATGAGCTGAAGTTGTGGCACTGCAAGAACATGCATGACCACACTGGCTTTGGCTGCAGTGAGTAAGCGCAGTTCAAGCAGTGGCTTATACAGCAGTCTAGGGTTCAAGAAACAAGTTACTACACTCATCGTGTCTTACATACTTGGGCCGCTAATACGTGTTCAACGACAACCTCGAACGCCTTTGTGGTACATCATGGTTGTGACCCAATCAATTATACCGCCCTATTTTACGTGTATAGCAAAACAGGGCTTCCATGTATGACTTTTACAAGGTCGCTAGGTGAAGGCCACTTGGCAGGAAGCATGTCGAATCTCCTGCAGCCGGCGTCCTCGAGTTACACAGGCAGCCACCAAATCGTTTTATATATAGTATCAAGGCACAGCCTTGCGGGACTTTTAGTGCTTCAATTCAAGTACCCCAACTTTTCACATCAATACGACAGCCATGGGAAACGATTCGCACCAGAAAAGACGCCAAAGCCAAGCACCTCGCCGCTCCCAATGCTCAAGCCGCCCAAACGGCGAGAGCTCGTCCGTCAGCTACAGTCGCTCGCCGTATACCCCGTCGCGCTTGTCCCAAGTAACCAATGCGGGAGACATAAGTGATGTTGACGCACAGGCCGAGGCGCTCAGCAACCTGTCCTTTTCATCAGGGCAGCAGTCAGTCCCAGTCACCATTGACACGATTTCTGCATGGGTGAAACAGGGTGGGAGTCTCGAGGCATTGGACGACAGAACAATGGAGATGCTCTTGTCTCAGTACATTGGGCCGAAAGGTGAGCGCTCAAGAAGATGCAGGTACCAAGCGCCCAAGGTGATTCCTCCGCCGGCGCCCATCTTGGAAGAGGAGGAGCAAGTAGAAGGCAGCGCTTTGGACGAGCCACCATCGCTACCGAGTCGGCGAAAGGACAAAGGCAAAGACAGAGCCCGATAATTGGCTTGCATTTGATGTGCACTATATTTGGTTCCTTGCTTAGGGCCCCTTGGTTTCGCGCCAGCATGCACAATACAAGGTCAAGACTATGATATTCATGCTTTGTTGTCGATATTCATTTCGTCCGAATCCTTTAGGTATGCTGCGAGCAGAAAAATATAAGACAGTGCACAGCGTGGAGTAGGTTCCGTAATCCTTGATTTGGACGCAGTGCGAAGATGGGAGATCTCATACAAATAGTCTAGAGTTTGAACATCTTCAAATTGTACAAAGAGCAAGTACCATCCTGGGTATAAAAACAATCACTGAAACAAGCCACCAATCCTATCAAACGCCAATCGTGCGAGGCTTCTCCTCGATATGCTGGCCTGCCTTTTCAACGTGCTGGCCCATCCCCTGCATCTCGTGGGCAGTTTGCGATTTTTCATTGTACGCTTCATCCTGAAGCTCGGCATCCTTATTACCATACAAGCCAATTCTGTACCAGGGAAGGTCAAACAGGCGATCCATGCTTTCGAGAGAACGACCGCTGGTTTCGGGAACAGAGACAAGCACCCACAGCCCACCAATGATGGTAATGGCCGCGAAGCACCAGAAAGTGCCCTTCGGGGAGATGCCACCGTCGTCAAGGGGGAGCAGCATGTTGGGGAGAGCTCGGGTATTGCCGTACTGGTTGGCAAAGTGCAAGGTCATTGCCCAAGAAGTCGCCAGCGCTCGAATACGAAGAGGGAACAGTTCTGCCGTCAAGAGATATTGCATCGAGTTCCATCCCAACGCCCAGCCGAAGCCACTAATGAAAATCTGCAACGTTCAATATTTAGTACATTTCCTTCACTCGTGGTGTTGTAGCATCGTAATGGTTGGGTGTAGGGAACATACCATGGCAATGGCACCGCGACTGCTGGCGGCATCCTTTTCGGGGAGTTTGAAGCCGTCGACAACGCCTAATTGAGGGACGCTGGTGAGAAAGCTGGCAACATAGATCATGGAGATGGACTGCAGGGTGATTCCAAGGAGAAGTGACAATTTGCGACCAATGACATCAACGAGGAAGAGGGCGCAGGCCAATGCGGCAATCAACTTGACGATGCCGAACACGGCTGTGACAAGAAGACCCTCCTGCTTTCCAGTGATACCAATGAGCTTGAAGAGATCTACCGCATAGAGTGTGACGGAGCCGGCACCCGACCACTGAGAAAGTAGCTGCACCATGGTCGCAAGATAGACGCGGTAGAGGTTGCTCTTGTCGAGGAACATTTCCTTGACCATGCCAAAGAAGCCGACACCACGTGTAGCCTCGAGCTCATGATCCAGAGCAGCCTGAATCATTGAAGTTTCGCCAACAACGTAGTCGCTGTCGGGGGCTTGCTGGCGGATGTAGGCAAGAACCTGGGCAGCCTTGTCGGGTCTTCCCTGCTTGACGAGGAAGCGAGGAGATTCATACTGGAAAAACATGAGAATAAAAATCAGGCCAGCCATGATGACGTGCAGGCTGGTAGGCACCAGCCACTGGTTATGGCTGTGGTTTGAAATGTGGATTGAGGCGCCGAAATTCGTAAAGTATGCGAGGACGATTCCGATGTAGACGGCACCGGTGAAGAAGCATGTGCATAAACCGCGAACGGACGCAGGTGCAACTTCAGCAATGTAGACG
This sequence comes from Beauveria sp. NWAFU-1, assembly GCA_024472245.1. Lineage (NCBI taxonomy): Eukaryota > Fungi > Ascomycota > Sordariomycetes > Hypocreales > Cordycipitaceae > Beauveria > Beauveria sp. NWAFU-1. The sequence continues at coordinate 1,316,345 of JANBXD010000007.1, forward strand.
GGACTGTTTGATCGTGTTAGATTTACGCAGCTGGTCGAAGAATGAGAGGGCATCACGGGATTTGATGCAACATACCCAACGACAGGCGTCTGTCCCACGCCGAGACCGGCAATAAAGCGACCAGCGTAAATCGCACCGAGATTGCCATTGACACCGCCAATCATGAAGATGATGATGCCGACAATCCAGAGCATGCAGAGAAAGCGGGTGGCCTGGATTCGTCCGATTCGATCGCATACAATAAAGGCACTGGGTGAAAAAAAAAAAGTCATAATAAATTAGCATTTCGTCGCATTTGACACGGAGAGCTGTAGCGTAGGATGATCGCCTCCTAGCGGCGCGGCATGCATGATGGTGGGATGACGCGGGTAGGCGTCCTTGGCAAAATGGCGGGGGAAGCCACCTAGAGATGGGACGATGCCAATGTTGCCCAGGCGATCACGTCCGCCATCAAGCCGCATCAATTTCAACATTTGACCGCGCGAGGCTTTCTGGGAACCCAAGACAGCAGCCGCAAGGTAAGAAGATATGGGCGCTGTGATGTGAGAAAAAAAAAACTTACATCATGGCGCCTGCCACAGAGCCGAGCTGAACCATGGAGGAAACATTTGCCTTGATGTTGGCCTTTTGGACAGTGGTGTAATCCTTGATGTGAATTGCTCGTTGAAAGTCATCCGAGTTGAAGGCGCCCGAGATGAGACCCTCGTCAATCCCTCGCGCGGCGCCGAGGAGCCCAAAGGAAACCACGGCGAACCAGAGGCGCCAATTGAAGACGCCAGCGGGCTCGCCGAGGTTCTTTAAGCGAAAGATGTTGACGGGTTTCTTGACGCCGCCTGCCATGATGCCTGATATAGCGTGGTGTGTTTCCTGCTATGAGACCAAAGATTTGGTGCCGTACTATTCAGCTTGGCTGCGCGCGCCTCTGATAGTTTTACAGAGTGATAATAACGGCAAGCAGCTTCACGACTTGCAAAGATCGTTATGGGCGTGGGGGGGTACGGGCGGAAAAAGGCTGGGCAGCGGCGTCTTATACACATTTTTTCCATCACGCCACACCAAGAAAGCCATGGTACGGATTTTTATGGGTTCAACAGCCCCCTTGGCGTAGCTCATGAGCTTGAGGAAAAATGAGCCGCCGGATGAAGAGCAAAATCTGACCCTGGAGGGAGGGGAGAATTCTCGCTAAACTAATCATGTCTCCCCAACTTGCTCACCTCGTGTAACTAGGCCTGGGCCATTGAAAAAAAGTTGGGGAAAGCCACATCCCCACGTCTCTCCCCTGTAGGTGTGGACGGGCAAGACGGGGTTATCTCTCTGCATCTTCCGCCCTTCACTTGTCTGACAAGCCTGCAAGTTGGCAGTAGACTGGCATAGAAGCCGGGGACGGACTGGTTTTGCAAATGTCGCTTCTTTCCACAACTTTTGGCATCGTAGCCGCCGTAACGATTGCTGCAGGATAAACGACGATATCTTCATGCTAGACCCTTTGGCCATGCTGACTTACAGCCAAGTCATAGAAAAGCAAGCTCTATACGGAGCAAGTGGAACGAGGAAACACGCACTCATATAGCACTAAGCGGTGTGTCGTTGAAGATTACAATCGCCCTTTGAAGCTCGCAAGCTCGGACCTCTTCACCCAAGACTGTTCCGACGGCTCATGCTCAAGGCAGAACTCCTCATCTCCAACCCGCTGTCTGCAGTGGAGCGTCGCGAGTTCGTCGTTGAGCCCCCCCTGCCCCAGCTGAGCTCAACTATGTGGGGATATTGTTGCTTCCCCATGGAGGGGGGATGGCCGGCGGGAGGAAATGCGACTGAGTCGTAATGTAGTTCTGCGAGCCCTCAGTGGACGGGGCCTCGTCGCCCTGTCGGCAGCAACTCAATATCAATACCGCGCCGATGCCAAGCAGTACGGTGGCACGAGAGCGCCTTGTAATCACCCGTGACCCCCATTTTGGAGATCCATGGTAAACAACACAATACCTACATTCGTATTAGTTTGCCTTCTCCCCAGACTCCAGTTACGTACCCCAACTGGCGTAGAAGATGGCGTCAGCCAGCGTCCGGGATCGTCTCCGCCACCACGCACGACAAAACCCGGCTGTAGCCTCACAAGTATTGGCAAAAGCCGAAGCCATATCTCACAACCTTAACTTGGAAGCGAAAAAAGAGGGCTCGGCTATTGAAAAGCTCGCTCTTCGACTACTGGACTAGCGAGCATGGCATTTCGCGGCCAACTCCAACGATTTTGCCGCGCTCCCTAACCCAGCATTCAGCCACAACGGGCGAAATAGGATAATGGCGCAACCATCACATTCACAAAACGCACGTTTCGCAGCAGTAAAAGCGCTCTCTAGTTCCGCCTTGTTTCCCCAGCTTGTAGTTAGGGGGTAGATCATTACCCATTTACCATGAAACCCCCGCGTCGGTGTCGGCCCTTCTCGACAAGAGCCTTATTAGAGGTCGACCACTAAAAAAGGACCTCGGACGAAACAAAATTCATGCAAAAGAAATAGCATCCAACGCTTCTGGCGTGGTCCAGGGGGACAAGGCAAACCAGAAAACAAACCGGAGCAGCGTCACCCCAACCCAGGTTGCCACCCCCATCCTTCCCCAGACCCTTTGTCAATGTTACGTCTCGGCGCTGCCCGAACACAACGGCTGTGCAGGGACATCTACTTGTTCAGAACGTGGGGTAAAACGGGCAAAACGACCAAGTCAGTCTACGTGCACTTATTCCCTATTCTCGAGTGCAAGTCAGACCTGCGCAGGCAATAGGTGCAATTTTCGGCCTAGAAAATTTCCAAGAGATGGGCGCCAGCCTCCATCGGCAATGCCCAGCAGCCAAGAGACGCCTCGCAGCCCCCCGGCTGGGCCATTTGCTCGGCGCGCGCTGGGCGCAGAGAAAGCCGCTTGAAAAGGGTATGTGCACGATAGAGGTCGGAAACTGCTGATGATTGTCCGACAAATATGGAGAAAATAAGTAAGAGATGATGAAAAGAAATAGGACACCAGAGGTATGAAAAGTCAACCATGAAATATTTTTAAAAAGCCCACCGGTGGCAAGTCTTTTGTGCTGTGACTCTTCTATCGGAGCGGCGCGTGTTGATCTCACCCTCACCCTCAAGGATGAGGGGGGGCACACCCACGCACATTCTCCACGCCTCACGCCCTACCGCCTTTTGCCCCACGGTCTCGCAGACGGGGGAACCCATGCGAGAGAATGAGAGACGCGGGGTTCTGTATCAAATGCAGTGGCCCTGGGCAAGAGTCAGCACACCACGACATCACCAATTCAGCAACTCCGCATCTCTCTGCCAGACAGACAGCTGTTTCTGCATTGACCACTGTCCAGGAGACACACTCTGCCAAGAGGCTAGATGTAAAAGGCGTCATGCTCCTGCGCCTCTTGTCATTATTACTTGACTTGTAGCCCTGCTTACGAGCATCACCACACTGGATGTCGACAGGGTTGACACACGCTACCAGCATTATGTTCGTTGGAGTCCCCCAAATGTTTAAAGCACCCCACCGACTCAGCTCAGCATCGGCTGCCCTATTTGCCGTATGACACCATTTTGATGAGTCTCTCCCCAAAGGAGGCTCACATGGCGCGGCAAATTTCTCACAGCCAGTATCGTCCCCAGATCTTGTAATCCTCCTCGGTGCCCCGAAACCTAAATTCAACCTCTGTAATGTCTTGGAATCCCTCGCTCTCTTGTGGTGCCTTGTACCGGCTCTGGAACCCGGTGAAAGCGACATCTGGCAGCACTTCTCTGTTCTCTGGGTTCAGCGGCTTGTTCAGCGATCGCACGGCGTCATTGTGCCGGCAGACGGCGGCTGGCGTTGTGAATGATACACAGCGGATAGGCACTTTGAAAGCTTTGGCCAGATCGATCCAGATTTTACGTGTTGCTGGGTCGGCATTCGTATTATCTGTCATCTTTCGTCAGCACCTGCTCGCTGTCAAAACGGTAGCGAGAGCATTGTTCAGATACTCACCCACTGCTACCGATGATCCCTCGTCAAGAAATTCCTTCGCTGCTTGAACGCATTTCTCCCTCGTCTTTAGCGTGTCCTGATTCACACGCTCGTAACCCATCGGCTCCAGATGCTTCCAGTAAAAGGTGCTCTTCCCAGCCCCAGGCCACCCACAAAAGATGACAATATCCTTGTCGTTCTTTTTTTCGAAGAGCGGCGTCTGGCCCTCTGCACTCCCGAGAGGGTAGTGGACCAAGTCTAATTCGCGCTCCCATTTACGCGGCTCGTGCCCCAGGAAATATTCCTCTGGTGTCTTGAAGGGAACTCCAACATTGTGTGCGAGATTCCGATCCGAGCAACTAAAATCTTTGACTATCACTTTACCATTGTACACAGTGGCTAGGCGACCTCCTGCATCGCCCACGAAGACACTCTTCTCCAGATCAATGTCTTTGGCTTCCACGCCCATGTCCTTGAGAATTTCATCCCACATGCCTCTTCGAGGCTTTCTGAATTTGTCCTTCCCTGTGGCCGCGTAGATTGTAACTGGCAGGTCGAGATTTCGCAATATGGCCGACCCTTTCTCTTTGAATTCGTCGAGTCGCTTTGCCGTGTACTTTTGGGGTGTTTTCTTCTTTGGATCAACGTGAAGAGTTATCCCGCCTTGGTTGGATAAAATGGCTATTTGATAGTCGTCCTCATAAAGCTCCTTTAATTTTCCTGGTACTTGCGCGTCCCACCACCGCCAGTCTGAAGCGTCCTTCGCATGCTTTCTTCCCGAGCTTGTGTCAATCAGGGTCGAGTCCAAGTCAAACGCCGCGATTTTTCGGCGTTTTTCCGTTTTCTTGCTCTCTGTTTCTGGTGTGTATTTGCCTACAAGCAGTGTTGCTGGCTTGTTAGGGTCGTCTTTTCGCTCAGACCATGATGTTCGATCTTTCGGTTTTTGTGACGTCGGGGTAAAAAAGCTAGATATAGCGCTCTCTAGACAGCTCATTCATTAGATGGATTCTCTCGCCGTCTGGACTGGTTCTTACTGGTTGTTCCACTAGTGAGAGAACGCTTCGTAGGTGGTGGTGATATGGATGCTCTAGCTTTGCGCTTCTCGACTGTTGCCGGCTTCGACGCCATTGTGCATCGGGCAATTCTAGGGCTGAGATATGTTTTACGCGCAGTGTAGAACAGGGGGAGCCAATTCGCCGAATGCATGATATGCATTTGAACAGCGCAGCCTTCGCGTGTGGAAACACGTCGCTCTTTGACGCGAGATCACGTGCAGCTTTGATGAAGCTCTCAGGATGGGTCCCGCGCCAATGACAGCTCCTTCATGTTATGCGAAGCAGATGATCAACGTCGTTCAGAACAGAGAAATTCTTTATCACGGACCGGTTTCAGATTGTGCACAAAGGTAAGCCGCATTCTCTTCGACTGGTGCGCAACAGATCGCCGAGGTGTGATATCACCAAGCTGGGCCGACGCTTGAGTGCACTTGAATCACAATGTACGAGGTTTTCTTGACAGGCGTTGTGGAAGATGCCGATTTCACGTCGGCATGCTCCGTTCTTGAGGGGCTGTGCTCCATGAAAGCGTGGGAATCAGTTGTGCGCGTGGTCTACTACCAAGGACCCCAACGGCCGGCTGGCCTCTCAAATCAGACGTCAATCGAGAAGCCCATTCGCAAAAACGTCGCACCGCTCTGGCGAGAGCTGCACCAAAATCTCAGTCGCCAATCATTTATAATTCAGGCCCGATACGAAGTTCTCAAGGACAGGGACTTTGGCGAGAATGCGAAGCCATCGGAGCTGGATGCGACGCCAGGCATCCTCCGCTGGGCCGACTTTCCCGATCCTGCCCATGGAAAGCCGCTTCTGACGCAGCGCAAGATGGTGGAACTATGGGACCAACGTGCCCTTCCTTCATTATTAACAGAAAACCAGCACAGGTATGATGACGCGCTTCTCGGAAATAGCACACTCTAGCTCACCAAAGACGGCACAGATTCAAGGGAGAGGTGATAGAAGAGACGTATCGATTCTTCAGAGATGAAGTCGAGTTCTCCCTTGCCAAGCAGTATTTCTTACATCCCATCGAAGGGCAAGGCGTGGTCGCCCCGGCCGCGCACCTGCCAGCTTGGGACAAGCTTACGCCTGTGGACATGCAAAGGCGCTGGATCATGCAAGTCCGGACGCATGTGCTGCAAGACAATAAGCCTGATGAGATTCGAAAAGCACAAGACAAGCTCATGGCGTTGCGCAACGAATTGGATGGAGTGTTTGACTTTCGCACCATCGACAGGAAGGTGCACGACACGCGGATAGCGATGCGACAGCAAGGCGTACAAGCGCTGCCACAGAAGGTCATGATCGGAAAGAACTAATATAGCTTGATGGTTTTTAGGGTTGTATACTGCTGTAACCTTGAGCCAACGATACCCTCGATGAAAGAAATTTATTCGTCCAGCTGCACCAAACTATAAAACTAATAATGCCCGTAACCAGAAGTAAAATGGCAAAAACCCAGTGCCATAGTATGCGGATGATTTCCATCAAGATGCGCTTGAGTAGCATGTAAGAAACAGCCAGAAATCATTTGTTTTCTACAAGCACATAATTGTCTCGATATTCATTTTCCAGATGCCGTTTGATCGTAGAGGGCAGTACGTCACTCGCAACGCAAACGAACCCGCCGATTCTCGTAGTCTGGAGCCGAGTACTCTCTGTTCCCGGAAGAGCAAACACAAGTTAGATCTGTAGGACCTTTTGGATGTCGGTCACGCCGAGAGCCTTGTCGAGGGAGGTGACGGCACCGTCAGTCATGCCCTTGACATAGGCGTCGACGGTCTGGATGGCGACGCCCTGCTCGACAAGTGCGATACCCTGAGCGACGGCGTGGACGATCTGCGGAGAAAGGCCGCCCTGAACGAGCGCGAGGAGCTTCTGTGCAAGGGGCTGGCCGAGGACAGACTCGACCTTGGTTTTCCAGTTGTCAGCTTTTCTCCTACTCTGCAGGCCAATGAGGCAAAGGGAGGCTTACCTTGACGAGGGAAGAGCCGAGGAGGGTGTCGAGCTTCTTTTCGAGATCTTGAACCCCAAGACTGGCCTCGACCTGGTCAACGCCGCCGGTCAGCTCACCGACGAGGTCGTTGCTGCCGAGGAGGTCTGTGACGGGGGAGCCGTTGACGGGAAGAGTGGGAGCGGCAATGGCGACGCCGATGAGAGCAACGAAGACGGAGAGAGAGAAGCGCATTTTGATTGCTTTGGCCGAGTAGGTTAGGAAAAAAAGAGTGTGGTGTCCTGTAAGAGGATAGTAAAGAGTGGTTGGAAGAACTGAAAGAGGATGGAATGAAGACTGAGTATTGATGATGGGTGCAAAAGTCAAACCAGTAGTGAGAGTTACAGATGTTATTCTTATACTTTAAAATCAGACCCCCTGAGCTGACTCACATTCTGCCAATGTTTGCAAATTGCAAATACATTCCCCAGAATGGCCCTTGAGCCTTGGTTTGTAGTCCGTTTGATGCAATCAGGGTTGGCAGCTTGACCGTCAATAAGCTCAACCCTGTCATGAGGAGCCTTCAATTTGAGGAGATCAGCATCGGCCTTCATCGCAAATTTTGACTGCAGTTCTTATTGGGCTCATTCTGCTTTATTTGCATCATTTGCTGTGGCATATATGCTTGAAAATTGAGTAGCTCGTTAAAGTTCTCGCAACAAACCAACAGGCATCGAGAAAACTGCTGTTGCGAATCGAGCAGCGGTTCTTGTTGAAGACACACAACAAATCTCAGCCTTTGATCAAGCGGTAAGATCGTTTTGCGCACCCCAGGAACAAAGACGTCGTCGCCCGCGCGCTCTTGGTACGGGGCAATGATCATCAGCGCTGCGAAATGAACATGACGTCGATCGGCGCTCTGGAACGACGGCCGCTCATCGCAGGCCTCCCCCGGGCGCCGGGCATGGGTCTGGCTCTAGCGGGCGGAGATACCGTCAGGGCTGACAAGCTCCCGTATAAGACATGGATAGAAGAATCTTGTTTTTCTTGCAAGAACTCGACTTGTTGCTCTCGAGGTCGTTATTAGGGAATGCGGAGTCAGTCCTACCTACCCATGGGGACGCGAAAGAACTGGCCGCTCGCTCATGCTACGCACCAGAAGAAGCTAATAAATATTTTCAAAAATTTGAAATAAATACTTAACCAAGTGGAAGTCTATAGAATTCTTTTTTCCATATCAGACTAGCTTGTCGCTATGCTATTGGCATTTTAGAAGTAAGCTGCCTTCTCAAAACCGGCCGTTTTTCTTGTCCCCCCCCCCCATTGCCTACCTACAAAGCGCTGTCGTTCAACAGATCGGATTGAATACACGGCTGAGTCTCTTACATACCCCTTCTTTTTAAATCTGGTACTTTGTGTGCATTCTCTGGTATTTCTTTATATTTCTCCCTTTTTCTCCGGTGCTCTAGCTTTGTTTCTACTCATAATATGTAACCCTTTGTTTTTTGCCGATCTTCATCGTTCCTAGTTACTCCTTGATTGAATTGGAAGCCCAAGGTAATCTCCATCGAATTTCTCGCCATGTTGCGACCATCTCAAGCGCTCACTAATTCCTCATCCTGGGCCATATGGGATAGTTGAGCGGCGAGTTACATTGCTGCCCACTCGGTCGCCTACTTTACCTATTGCCTAGCAGTCGACTGCCTGCCGACTGATAGAGCTGGTTTATTGCCATGTCTTCAGTACTGATTAAGAAGAGAAATATGCCAGGAGAACCAACCCGGTTTCACCAGCGATGGGTTGTTCACCAACCCGACGCCCGGCCCCCGAACACAGCTACCAGTTACTTGTTCCCCCTATTCAGCCACAAAGCGTGTTAGCTACCATCTTTCCTCGGAATTCTCTTTCACGTCAGCCGTGAATAACCTAGCAGAGCGTCAGAAGCGGTGAAAAAAATAAACAGCCACGTTCTGCCGATCAGCCTCGAGTGCGTGAGTCGGAGACGGCGCACATGAACAGCGCTGCCGACACATTGTTGAAGCGGAAAGAAGTGTATTTACTCTGTAGAAAAGTCCTTCTATGAACATTCCACAGTAAACCGTTTCAAAACCAAACTCGTTATTCTAGCACCACAAAAAAGCTTTCTCAATTCAAAAGGCATATTGTGATGAATTGAACTGTTGTTTGCCAATCAAAAATTGGGACAAGGCCTGGCAGGGATGCGACTTGCGATGACGTCGTGTTTTGTTTCAGCTGGGGCTCGGAGCCAATATTGGGGGCGTTGCCGATCGCCAGCGCTGCCGACAGGCAGACTTGACAGACAACACACAGCCAGTCACGGTTGAGCGTAACACGAGAAAATTAAGACCTTCTTTGTTCCAAAAAAAAAAATCCCTTGACTCTCGTACAACTCGACATAAAGTAGGCTCTGGTGGAGATGGATGCCCAGCTCGGCATGCTCGGTACTCACTCGCTGTTCTCCTCCCCGAGTCGGCGCGTTCTATTTACGTATAAGCCGAGCCAGCCAGCCATTCATACCAGTTGACACGCCTCGAGTCGGGTGCCTTCTCAGCCTCATTTACCTGCATTGTCAGCTCGCGGTCGTATTCTTTTCCCCCATGTCTCGGAACAAGTCCCCTTCAAAAGAGCCTGCATATTATTACGAGCTCAGGTGGACAGGTGGTGAGTGGTGAGTGGTGAATGGTGTGATGGTGGGTGGCAGCCTGGCAGGTAACTAGAGTTAAGATGGCAGACGCACAGAGCTCGGCGGAGACGCGGGGTTGAATCTACTTTTATTTCTAGATTGCCAGGTTTATTGACTGGGGCGTTGGGGAGAATTGCTGCAGCGAATCTGGGTCCCTCTGCTGTCCCAGTACCCATATTGCCATCTAACCTTCCTTTTCGCCTTGCACGGCATCAGCGCTGCACCACGATTTTATTTTGGCAGATGGAGAAAAAAGGCAAAGAACTAATACCGAAACCCAAATAAACCAATCCTCAGCGTACGGATAACATTTCGGCTATCGGAAAGCCTCATCTGCCGAGCGCCTCGGCTCCCCTCATCTGCCTGGAATGTACCCTAGAACTGAAATGGCAAGGCTGCGGCACCAACGAGTCAACATGGCCTTCTGCTCCCCAAAGTTTGTTACCAACGGCTAGCTAACCTACTTGCTCACACGTGGCGCAGCAAACAATGTGTTGAGAACAATAAGGAGGCTATTCATCGGAATGCGCGAGAGGACGCCGCCATTGAAGCAGTCCCCATCTTGGCCTAGCTCGTCAATCACACCGTAGACCAGACCAGGCATATCATATGGCCAGAACCAACATCTATCACATATTCACTGATGCTAGATCACAGAGACCTTGTTTCAAATTTTACTGTTTTGTATTGATAGCAGAAAGCCTTGCAACATCACTTGCAAGATGCTGTCTGTATCTGCTTGTTCGCTGCTCGCTGCCAGTTTCAGCCAGATTTCAAGCTCAATCTTCCTCTGCTCCATTCCAAGTCATGATAACAATGTCTTCGGACCATTACCACGATTCCCAGGTCTCAAAAAGTATGAAAAACAATTTTTCTCTCTGGCTCTTCCTTGCGCTGAGCAGCAAAGTTCCGTCCGGTCTATGTAACGCCTTCCATATAGGATTCCATTCACATACAGTCTAGTAAAATCCCAAGCGCAAAAGAAATGTCGAATGCAAGTCGTGACCTATTGCCTACTACCTTTGACGAGGTATAGTAAGCAATGACCGACCAAGATTGAAGGAGTGACGAGAGTCGGGGTATCTCGAGGGGTGCCCGTAGGCAGCCTTGAAGTAAAACAAAACAAATGGTGAATGGTCCATGAGTAATTCGTGAACAGTAAATGCGTAAGGATCGTAAGTCGCTGACATGATAATGTCAGGGTCGGATAATAATGCAATATGCAAGTGGGAATTTCAAATTCGCTCGCTGTAGTATGCGGGTAAAATAATCATCGATGAATGCCGACTTTGGCTCCGAGGCTCTTCCAGAAGCGCGAGCGAGTGTCTTCGTACGCGCCAGCCATGGAAGCTTCGCGGTGCATGGGGCCGACGATGTCTTCGTCGCCCCGGCTGGGAAACTTGCCTGGAGCAGCATCGAGTGCCTCAATCATCTGAGGCACAGCGCTGGGCAAGCTATCTTCGAGACGTTTCCATTCCATGCCGGCAAAAGCGTCACCATGAGGACTGTGTTGCACAGAACTAGGGTGGGCGCTAAGAGAACGGCCTCGAACGCGCCCACGACTGCGGCTGCGAGAGTGAGTCTTTTGCATGGGCACAGCTGGAAGTGTCTGCTTAATAACATCTTGGTAGATGCTCCTCCAGCGACGCTCCGTCTCGGCCCACTTGGCTTCAGTGAGACCGTAGATCTTGCTCGTCTGGCCATAGTTTTCGCCAGTGCGCACCAAGTGCTTGGTGTAGTTGCAGCGCGCCGTATCCCAATCGTTTTGAAACTTGGCAATAGTCTCAGGGTTGACAGCGGGAGGGTCGTAGGGAGCAGGGGAGATGGTAAAGTTAGCATGGCCAAGGCGATCAGACCAGTCATCGTACTCTTGCAGAATCGAGGGTAGCGGAGCGGGCGCTGGAAACGGCAGCTCGGTGCTGCTCGAGATGTTGCGGAGCGATTGAACTGATGGACGAGAGCTCAGTGACGGCCGCGCAAATGATGATGCGGACGTGAGTGGCGGTGACTGAGCAGCGAAAGAAAGCCGTGGCGGCGTGGGCGCCGACTCGACACTGGGCGATTGGAGCGGAGACTCTGGCGGCGGCTTGCCGAGAGGGCCAGTCATGAGCGGAGGCAGAAGTGGCGTAGTGGCTAGGGCACGATCCCTTTGAATGTCGATTCTGTCGTCGTCGGTCAAGACGGGTGTCAAGGACGGGACATTGACACTTTCGGTGCTACCAAATGGCAGTGCGGGGGTAGTAGGGATGGAATGCTCGTGAGTTGCCTCTGTGTTCTGACGGGCACGGGCGGAGATGGAGGATGAGCGACTCGAGGGAGCACGAGACAAGACGTTGTCAAGGCTGTACTCCATTGGAGGAGCACTTGCCATACGTGAGCGATGACCGGATCTCCATCGTGTAATGTTAGGAAAGCGAGATTCGAGGCGTGCCGTGAGGCCAGACAATTCAATACCAGAACGCTTCTTCTTTCCGTATGAGGCGTTGATGTTGATGTCGCCGTCACTCAGGAAGCCAGCGTCGTAATCGTCAATGTCGAATTCGCCGACGAGGCCGGCATCGAATAGGTCTTCGGAGCTGTTGCCGCGAGCGCAAGCATCGTTGCCTAAAATCTGCTTGTTAGCTGTGATCGGTCCGCCTGTCTGTGCGCGACTCAACTCACGTAGATAGTTATACAGTCCAAAGCTATCCTCGTCGTCAGAGAGGTCGTCGTCGATGTGCTGGTATTGTTCCTTTTCCAAAGGCTCCTCTTCGACATCGGGCAGCTGGCGCATGGAAGCCTTGGTCAGGGTGCTGGACAGCAGCGACGGAGAGACGTAACCATCCTGGGGTGGCGGGGGCAGGTCGAGCGAGGACGAGGAACTCGACATGCGGACATGCCCACGGGTTGAGAATGTTGGCGTGACGGGAGAAGTAATGTCGGAGCAAGAAGAATCGGGGGCGGCAACGACATAGGGCCAAGTACCCGTTACGTTGAAATCGGGGCTCGAGAACTGAGAAGCGTAGTCGGATCGTTTGCGCTCCTCGACCAACTGAGGCAGCAGGAGCGGCTTCAGTTTAGGCGACATGCCTCCCAGCATTGGTGCTGCGAGGGACACGGCCTGGAAGTAATCGCAACGACGTTTTGCGGTCAAGATCAAATCGTTTTGAAGATATGAATGTAAGAAAGGGGACGCCGGGCAAAGAAAAAGAGAAGAGCAGGCAAAAGCAGGTAGAGCAGTTGCGAGAGTGAAGAGGTGATGAGTCGCTGTAGATGTGTATGTGCAGGTGAGGCGAGGCGAGGCAAGGCTAAGCGGAGCGTGAAAGTGTGTGTGTGTAGGTTTTTTTTTTTCGGGGCGAGGCCAGAAGAGGTCAAAGAAAGCTGGAGAAGAAGAACAGAAGAGGAATTCAAGAGGTAAAAAGGCAAAGAGGTTGACAGGACAAGACAAGGCCAGAAGGCTTGTGGATTGCGGCGAGGCGGGAAGGTTCCACCTCCAACGTGTAGAGAGACGATGGGCCAGTAGAGGAGAAGATTGTACCTTCAAGTACCGGCGGAGAGGAGTACGTTGAGCGGGGCTGGCAAAAACGGGTGAACAGGGCGCTGCAAGAAGTGGGGGAGTGACTTCAGAGGGACAAGGCGAGGAGAAGAGGAAGAAAGGGAACCCAAAAATCAATAAAAATAAAAAATAAACAAAAATCGGTGGGGTCGCAGACAGAGGTGGGGCCCGCCGAGCGCGCACTGCAGTTTCGGTGGTAGGACGGTACTTGGGTACCTAAAGGCTAGTGGCCAGCAAGTAGCACAAAGGCAAAAAAAGAACACTGGCCTCTGAAAAAAGCGCTCGAGGCAGAGAAAAGCCAAAGGATATTAATAAACAAAGTACACCAAGCTTCTTAGGGGAGACCTAGACGGACCGCCGGACCCCAAACTTGGGTACTTTGGTAGGTAGGTAGCGGCACGGTACAGTGCAGAACTGGCCTGTGCTGGCGGACGACCCGGGCTGGTGGCAGGTTCCAGCGCTGTGAGAGCCCTGATCCGTCGCCTGGCAAGAAAGCAAACGGAAGGTACCGACTCGTGCCAGCAAAAGCGCTGCACGAAGGAGGTACTCCAAGCAAGGTAAGCCCAAGCAAGTCTGTCCAGTAAGCGGCCCAGAAAATGATGGCTCGTTGACCTAAACGAGGCAAACAGCGTCGGGAAGCTGCCTCTGAGAGTCTGAGGCTGCCCTGTAGTCTCGGGCTCGGTGGGATTTTTTTTTCTTTTGATTTTGATTCTCTGCTGTCTTGTTGGTGGTCGTTGCTCCCGTCCTGAAGAGGGCTAGCCTTGTCACGTTGGGCTGTTTCGGCTGTTGGCAATGTTTAGCCCTGTAACCACGTCGGGCCTTGTGCAAGTCGTGGCCGCAGGGGTTGAGTTGGAGAGCCAATTATGAGAAGATAAAAAGACCAAATAAATGGGAAGAAACAAAGTCGGCATACGAGCATGTGCCAATAAGCTCTTGACATATGGCAAGCCCAACCAGACAAAGACTGTTTGCAAGGCGAGGCAAGAAACACGCGATGCCAGCTCTTCCAAAAAAAAAAGCTCCATGATAGGGCGGGCAACAATTCCCATTTTATAACCAGTTCCTCCTTCTACAACACATGCCAGCATTGATTGTCTGCAGACTCATGACCCCGATTGTCTTGGATCCTGGGCCCGTTGGACGTGTCTCTGCATGTATGGATGGATGGATGGACTGATGAGGGACGGCGTGGGATGACGCATGGCTCCCCGTCCTCTCAACGCTGGCTGCAGCAGCACACACAACTGCACAGCGAGAAGACCGAGCAGTTCGAGAATCCCGTTATAGCTCCTCGGGTAACTATCATATCTGCCGCACCGCTCCCGTCCCCTGCTGCATCGCACAAGTTGGGCTCTCGCCTCAGCCCGCATACATGGCGAAGCGACATTGGTACGTTGTACCTGCGCAGTCCGCAGCAACTCCCGTGTGCGGCCAGAGGCCGCCCCTCCCAGTACCGCGTCTGTGTGCTCACCGGCGAAACATGATGGAACCGCATCGAATATTATAAATGAATGATGTGAAGAAACGTAAGACGAACGAAACACTGAAAAAAAAAAAGAAAAAAAAACTAGCACTTGTGGACCATGTATCGGCGACGCATGAAGATTACGTTAAAGTTGGAGGCCAAGCTCTAAGCGTGTCAGCGATGATAAAACCTAGGCGTAGTAGAAGCTTTGACAGAATGGCCCAAAAAAGCAAAGCTCCCTTGCTCTCTCCAAAGCCACACTGACCCCTGCGTTGCCCTTTTCGACAACCACTTGCTGCTAATCCTCCAGGCGACCCAGCCGGCCGGCTCTCCTCCCCCGGTCCGGCATCATGACTTGTCCAGGGCCCGCCGGCCCCCTTCTTACCACGGCCCAACAGAGAAGGAGGGAGAAGGAAGTAAGGATTCTCGTCCCTGTACCCGCTAATCAAGAAGAAGAAACGGCCCACGGCCCCGGGTTCACTGCATCGTACTTCCGGCTGCTACCCAGCGCACCCTTTTTTCTTCTTCTTCTGCACTTTGATAGGTGATAAGGCATAAGGCTCATGAAGCAGGGTTCAAGCTGGCGCAGGTCACCTTCACATTGTGTCTGCCCAAAGGAAGCACCGGAGGAGGGAGAGTAAAGCCGTTGACGCTCCCATCTTCGCTAGGCAGATATGCGCGCTTTCTCTCGCTTCTGCTCAGAAAGAAGAGGACAAAAAGTAGACTCGTCACAATGCCGCGCCATTCTCCTTCTGCACACCTCACATCACCAAGCGCAACCCCCAAGAACGGCAATTAGAAGAGGCCGGCTGCATCAGAGACAAACTATCTAAGACGCCGGCTTGTCCACTGCCGTGAATAGATCTCGCTCTCTTGTCGTTGCTGGAGGGGGGAAGGGCGGCGACGTCCCGTCCATGCACATGTCCGTACCCAACCGCTTCATATCCAGCGTCGTCTTTGCCCTCCTCCTCGATACGGTGTGCATGGCGGGAACGACTGGGGGCCAAGTCATACACGTCTCTCCAACGATGCCGCGTGTGGCCGTGAGGGACGCCGGGACCCCTCAAGACTAATAATGAAATCAATCAACAGCCACACATACCGCTCTCCAAGCTGCTGCATGCGAGGCTGGGGCCGGGACCGTGGTTGGGGGTCTCAAGTCCTGCCCTTGCCGCCCACCGCTCTCCCTTTTTAAGGTTAGGCAGCCAACATCACGTCAAACAAAGGTGAAGAGGGAACACGGGGAGAAGCGGTGTCGATTTTTAAGTTGGATTTTACTATGAATTTTCTCTATTTCTTTTTTTTTGGGGGGGGCTGGCTTAATACCTTGTGAATATTTTGTGAATGCTTCTTCACAGATGAGTGCGTGCAGCAAGACAATTTATGCAGGCTTGACATGCTGTGCTAGGGCTCGGAATCGGCGTCTGCCAGCGAAGCAGACCGACATTGACAGAGTACACGTCAGCTAGCAATGGCTATCTTCAAGACAAAGAGGCTGACATGAAAAAAAAAAAGAAAGTAAGAAAAAGCTCTGCAATGAGAAACCATAGATCTCAATATGGAAAGGCTGGATGGCTCCTAGGGCCCGGAAAGGAACATATATGGCGTACAGTTGCCATGCACATGAAAAGTCAATTGATAACCAGGCCAGTACCCTAGCACCGTTTGTCCAAGCAGCCAGCCTCGTCTGTCGTGGCACAGCATCTTGAGTTTGGCCTCTGCACTCAGTACCTATGCAACTCCTCCCACCACACGGACGACGAGAGCCTAGCCGGGGCCCCCCAGCGTATCAAGATTCAACCACCACGGGCCGGGAACCAAGAGGCGGGATCGCGGGCGGCCGAGACGCGACCAGAATCGTCCGAGCGAAAATAAGAGTTTAAAAGCCTTGTGTCAGACCGGAACCTGGGGTTCGAAACCGTCTGAGCGTCGACGCGTCCCGAGCAAGCCGTGCGACGCAAAGTCTACTTTGTAGAAGCGCCGCAAACCTGGCATGCGAGGACACGACACGGGCACGAAAAATGGCAGTAGAGCAAGCTTGTATTCACGGAGCTACTAACAATTGACTCGAATGCCGTGTACATTCTCGATAACGCTGTGCCATCTTATGCGCTTTCATGGACCAAGACATGGTGGAGGTAGTGAGACCCCTACACTTGCTGCCAGCAACGTGGTTTTGCTGTTGTGCTTGGGCGGCGGCATCTGCCGTGCACCAAGCCTTTCTGGCGCTAAAGTATTATTACATTCTCTTCTCCACGATACGAAAACTGAATCTTTGTCCACCTATCGCTGGCTGTTTCCAATTTTTCCCTGCTCTGAAAATTTATAGGCGTTTCCGGGCCTGTTTGCCTGTGTACCAGCAGCAGCACCGAGGCATGCGTTTGTGACCGAGCGAGGACCCACTATTCCCACAGGGCCCGGAACCACTGGAAGCCACTGAATTCGTCCACTGGAGCGCTGGTTTGAAACCCACCGAGTCCACTAATATTCGGGCCAAAACCCGCTAAAGTCGCTCTCCCATTAGCGAGTCGACTGCGCTATTTTTGCTTGCCACTCTTGTCAAGTTGGTGTGTTCAGTTACTTCGCCGTCACGTCTAGTGCTCTATCACTGCGCTTCCAGGCAATTCAAACAATTACGTAGCAATGATACATAGGTTGATAGGTAGGTAGGTTTTGGTAGTGTTTTGCTTTGAATCATCTTAACCCACTGTACCAGCAAGTAGTCCGGTGCTTGGCCGAGGGAGGTCCTGTAAGTCCTATTAGTCCAACTATCCAGGCAGATAATCACGACCAGGATGGTAATATCCTGACGGAATATCAAGTAATCAAGCCTAGCTGCTTCCGGCCAATCTTGAGATAACCAACTCGCCCAACACCAGCCGACGTGGGCCATTGCCTACAACATGTCCTTCTACTCTACTGGCTGGCAAGCTGGCACCTGGGTACTTGGCCCGAGGAGCTGTTGAAAGCCCGTGGATACTCAAGTTCATGGACTCCCCTCATATCATGCGAAGAAAATCCCCCTTTACATGGGGCCCCCGGTTTGTGGTGCTGTCATTTTGATGATATAAACTTGTGGTGCATTGTAGCACCAACCAAGTCTGAGCGCCAAAGGACGTTTTGTTTCAGAGCTCTTGATAAATTGACCCAGAGGGAATAGGAAATGCGGAAACAGCGTAGAGAAAGAGTCATGATCCATGTAAGTCGTTTTGCTGATCACAGTTCCCGAAACACGTCTTCTAAGCCGCTCTATGTCCGCGATGCTGCTGCCCACGCATGAAGCAGACTTTTCAATCAAGCTCTAGACAGCTCGACGCCAAGCTCAATGCGCATTGCTTTCCCCGCGCCCATTCACAACACGACCAGAGAGGCATTTTTCAAGGGTGCGCCATAGTTCACTAGCCCTCCTCAATCTCTTCACAGTGTGCGTTGCAAACCTGTCAATCGCCGCGTCGCATTGCTTGGCTTTTGGCCCATCAGCTCAAACCCCGCGACCGCAAGAGCATTATGCTGTTTGCGGTTGCAGCCTGCCGTCGCAAATTATGTGTATGCTTTGGTATAATGGGGAGCATGCCAGAGCCACCATTTCGACGATTCTACACGTTCCAGACAACATATCGCACCATGGCTGTAAGCCAGGAACCGAACGATGGAAACACAAACAGAACCCACAAAGAAGCCACCGCGGATCCCACGTTGCGAAATGTGGCGGTAGCTCCATCTCACCAGCTTCTGCTTCCGGACAGTGGCTCTCAATCAACGAAATCTCTGACAGTCCTGCCACCTGATCACACCATTGTGAGAGAAAGGCTCATATCTGCACCTTCATCAAGGACCCTGACAAGAAGAAATTATGAAGGGTTCTTTTGTCAAAAATGAGGCCCCGCTGAGGCGGTTACTTTGGCGCTATTGATGACCGAATCTGGCTGCCCAGCATGCTTCCCCTCCCCCCTCCACGATTCAGGGCACAGCTCATCGCATGGTCCCCTGGACTTGCAACAGAAACAGCCCACACTCGCAAACAGTCGTTCAATAATTGCATCAATACGTTGAATATCGGCATCGGATCTCGTACTCTGTCGCTGCAATCTCCCGTATGTCGTCGATCAGTATCGTATAAAGAGCAGCATGCACTCCAGTAAAAACTCGGCCTCTCATGAAGCTAGCCGCGCCAATGTACTACCAGTCTGGCATCCAGTCTGGCATCCAGTCACGCATGTTTTGCAGTAGCTTTTGGTGTGGTGGGCAATCGAGGGGAAGATCACTTCCTTCCTCTACCACGAGCCCTACATAGTCGGCCTATTGTTGTACACACCACCACGCCGACTGGCTCGTGGCTGCATATTAACCCTTCTCTTATCATGCCTCTTTACAGGGCAATCGTTCGATTTACTCGGACAGACGTTATATACAATACATGAATCCAAATCCGCAGCATAGTTGGCATTCTGCAGACACTTGTCCATGTCAACATCAGGTGCTACGCGCAATTTCAAAAATGAATGGAACAAACACCGACGCATGCAATAAGTCGATGCAAATAGAAAGAATGACGCAAACCGACTCGGTACGTACCAGACTGGTTTTGGGGGACCTTTTGCTACTCTGCCTCGTGGCGGCCTTGTCCTATGCAGCTCAGCGCAACGGCGGTGCAGCGAGCCGCCTCATTCGTTCAGCGCCGCTCGGCGTAAGCATTTAACAAGCAAGAAGAGAAACAAAAAAAAAACACCAACTATTAGAAAATGATCACTTGCACCAACGAGAAGAGGGTTTCCTCATGTGTTATTCGGCTTTGATAATGCCGCTTTGAGCGGCGGCCGCCTGGCCACACTGGAGACGCTTCAGTCTTGAGCTCCATATTCTCCAGTCTGGCCCGTTCTTTGCGCGAACAGGTGCAGCCACAACGTCACGAAAAGGGCTCCATCATTGTGCATCTTGGCCGCGATGCAGGGTTGGAGCAGAACAAGGACCGACATCCCCAACAAGTGACAGTCCCAGGCCGCGCCGGCCGGCTTACGTCTGGTGCTGTGCTTAATGTTCACCTGCCCACCTCCGCAGCTGTGCTCGAGATGTCTGCGCATGGACAGGAGCAGAAATGCGTTGACAGGTCGGTTGTTGACATCCCCACCGGTACCGCTGCGACGGGTCACTTTCAATTCCGTGGTGTTGTCCGGAGACGTCGGGAGAGAGGGTTTCATCGTGAGTGAGCTTGGCAGATGGCTCAGGGAGGTGCCAGTTGCCTGCCACGAGTAGGTAGGTATGAGTCTCGCCGCAATGTTTGGTTGATTGTGGTCATGTTCAACAGCGACCTACCATTGCATATGCAAGAAGCGGTTGAAGACGATAAATCTTCCAGATTGAACTGTCGCTGCAAGCTGCACGTCCAATGCACAGAGGACTTGCACACCAGCTATGGTCAATTTCACATGCTTGGCCTTGAGCTACAAGCCTTGCACGTCTACACGGAAAGGGTCTTATCTCGGTGCTCTTTCGAAGAATTGGACCAAAAAAAGACGCAAACTCAGCCAACCATCACAGCCCGAGGCGGGCTCATTTCTCGGTGAACCAGTGTTAGTCCACACATCTTTGTGCACCACTGCCACAGAAACCCAAACAAGGTTTCTCCCGCCTAGGGCTGGAGATGCAGTCATCAATCAGCCTCTATCTCGCTCTCAGCTCGGCAGGCTGGCGGAATAGTCGGCGGCGCGGCGACGGCGGCGGAGTGCTGCGCTGCGCCGCGCCGCCGCCGCTGCCGTCGTCATGGTCATGACCACCACTACGGAAATCTAGGCACAGCTGGCTGGGGTGAAGAGGAGAAAAAAGGCCCAGCCTTATTAGCTGAACTCTTGATTTCCATCGTGGTGTGGTGACAGTACCTTGCAGTAGAGGGCGGGCCAACGATATTGGAGGGTCGAGAATCGCCGCCATTAGTTGAGCTTGACGGAGGGCTGCATCATGGCCACGGGAATGGCTGCCAGAATGGGAAGCGAGAAGAACGCCGACCAAGATGCAGGCAGCTTTCGTGTGGCTTGCTTTTTTTCAATATCGGTTCATACAGTCCGGGGCTTACTCCGAGCAGTTCATCGGCCGGTTCTTGCGGACTCTCCGTCGCTCTTTGCTCGTTTCTGGTCTCGTTGCGTCTTTTTGGGGCGACGGCGGCGCCATTATCAGCCGCCGCCTACCTATACGTGGGAAATGTCTCAATTTGTTTTGATGCGCCGAAGCTGGGCGAGGTCGGAAATTTCGCACATTTGTCAACGTCTTTCATCATCCACTTCTGCAGATCCCCGAGGTGGGCTCTGGGTGGCCTGGCCTTGCTTGGCTCCTTGTGGAAGCGACTCACATGTCACATCGTCATGGATTTAGTTTCTTCTCTTTGAAGAAACGGAGGCCTTGCAAACCAGGAAGCAAGAAGAAAAAAAAAAACGAGGTACATTGATGTACCAGGAGACCCAACACGCTAGGAGATGGGCCGCTCCGGTGCCACCAACCACCATGCCAAAAACGCAGATGCTTTCGAACCAGACCTTGCTGCTTGCTTGCCGGACCCTTGCCTGCTCAATCATCACGGCGTCGGGGTTAATCCGGCGTCCGCTCAGAGTTTTCCAGAGGGCATTAGTGGTCGTGAGCCCAAAACTCGCCAAAACTCCACCAGAAAAAGGTCATCAACTCTTCTAGACCGCGGTCGGTGGAACCGTCCAACGACACACTAGCAGAGGCCGTCAGTGGATAATGTACCCTTTCGCTGGCGGGCGCAATAATCGGGTACTCTGAGGACGGCGGCCAACTGTTACTGCTTTGTTACTGGCTACCGTCTGCTCCATCGGCTTACTCGCTCGCAAGCAACAAGGCTCATTCGGTTTTACAGCGGATCTTGTGTGCGGAAAGAGTCACACAAATTGACACTCTGCCGTTCTCGCACCTCTGCAGTTTCTTTTCATAGTGTCCTCAGGCAGAAGTCATGGCTTCTCGGTTATCCAAAGTTTCACCGAACTGCCTGATGGGACGGGCCTTGGCCATGTAAGTCCAGTAGTTGCTACCGAGACACCGCCGGTCCCGTGTAAAGGTCAAAAATGACACGATGCAGGCAAGAAATCACAAGAAAGCAGGTGTCAGTAGAGGCTTGAAGAATACTTGGACCGGTGATTGCAATGGTCGGCGTTGGCAACTGCCGAAACTGCAAATTGAACAAACAGTCACTCTTCCCGAGATGTGACGACGGCCAAGGCATCCATACAGGTCGTGTTGCACACGCCGTGTAGTCTGTATCACGGACGAGGCGCGAATCCTCCCTCCTCTTGGCGCGGGAATCCCCCTCATATGCGTTGCTAATTATAAGTTTCAAAAGGTTGCTCGGTTGCGAGTAGCTTGCCGGCGGCACAGCCTTGTTATCGATTGTCTGCAGTTGCTCGTGGGCTTTTGTGCCAGGTAATAATGCATTCCACCATCATGGCGAGGTTTGTGCCCAACGCAAACTAGCATTGGGCTTGCGCAGGTTGTCAGTCCTCACTGACCTCAGCTCGACAGGCAATTGCATGAGGAGAAGGAGGTGGTACGAGACAGTCTTGGCCGCCGTCAGTGTACTGTGCTTTGGTCTTGTAGTGACCTTCAAAGAGCAGCTGGATGATAGCAAGTATTGAAAACGAGGCCAGCGAGCCTCTTTCAGCCATTGTGAACATAGGTCGCGCCCAGTTGTTGTCCAGCGCGGTCTAAATATCAAACACCCAGCATGTGCCCGCGCAAAAACACCTGGACTATCTCGGGCAACGCTCTCCTTTCTTCTCTCTGTTTCTCGGTCTCGATCTACATGTTGAGGGCGTCAAGGTAGCACAATCTGGAACCTCACGACCCTGCGAGGCAGGGTCGTGCTCGCATGCACTTACACTTCTCCAGACAGCCTCCCACTGTGCTTCCGAGACACGTGCATCGAGCCACCAGAAGATACTGCACTTGCGGTCAGGAAAACCGAGTCCTGGGCCCCTACTGCAATTGTATGCTGCTGCTGCATGGTGTTCCCGTTGACGTGGCGGACATTAAGATGATGCGGTGCAAGGAGCGTGCCAGAGGTACCCTGGAGCCGAGACAACGGCGGTGATTGCCAACCGATATCACTTGATCTGGGGTCAATGAGGAGACTAGTAGCTCAGAGACAGATTATTGCCATGTCTCATCTTGGCAGATTGGTTGCTAAGATGTTTGGGCCTTGAATACCTGAGGAAGGTCGTTTTACACTTTTTACCGCTCGACACAGGTTGGGTCATGATAACCAGCAACAGCAAAGGTGCAGGGCCAGACGCAGACCATGAGACTGCTGGAATAAATGTCGCACTGTGATTGCAAAGATGGCTGAATATCGTAAAACGGCAATCATTGCTGCCTCTCTTCGCTAGTAGCAGCTATCATGGCTGTGGTGACTTGCAAACACGAAGTCGATACACCACGTGAAGTCTCATCGGCTTCTCCGAGACCCGAACAAGATAGAACTGAGACTTTTTGTGATGCCCCGGCAATGAGAATACCCGGCATTATCGAAAGTGAGGCGACTGCTTGTGCTCGAGCCAAGATGACATACTGCGCCCTGCTCCAGAGGCAAGCAGTTCAACTCTACGGCTGATAAGGATCAGGCAATTCCAGGAAATCAATTTGAAAAATATATGATAAGACAATACGCAGAAAAGTGTATCTTTACACGAAGCCAC
Organism: Beauveria sp. NWAFU-1; assembly: GCA_024472245.1. Classification (NCBI taxonomy): domain Eukaryota; kingdom Fungi; phylum Ascomycota; class Sordariomycetes; order Hypocreales; family Cordycipitaceae; genus Beauveria; species Beauveria sp. NWAFU-1. The sequence goes on from JANBXD010000007.1 coordinate 1,339,714, forward strand.
GAACTTGGAAATGTAAATGTGACCCTCCTTCCCTGTTTCTGCAGCTGCGCCATCAATCGAACACGAAAAATTTGTGCTAGAAACGCTAATATACGAATTATTCTGCTGTGACAATTTAGTATTGACGTGCACGACTGCTATGCGCAAGCCTGTAGCATAGGGGAATGCTCTTCGCGATAGAGACAAATTCACCTGCCCAAAGCCAAAATGTTCAACAAGGAGACAGTAGTCAATATCCAGCATGGCACGATGAAAGGTACCAATCCTCACGCTCAAGTATAAAACAAGAACAAATACGATATAATGAAAGAATTCGCAAGTGCTTCATCCGAGGATATTACCTTGTCTCGAAGCTGCGCAAGACGCCCACACGATTTCCAGCGTGCCATTCGCATGGTACACCACCACCTTCTTCCCAGGCTTCGTATTATAATTTTTTATCAAGTAGAAACATTTAATTGTCATGTATATTCAGCCAGATGAAACTTGTGGGGCCTGGACGAGCGGAAAACATGCGACTTAGCCGCCTTGCAGCATAGGTTAGCTGGAAAACCACGATATGGTATCATTGCTCTCTGTCCTTTTGAAATATGACATCACTAGTAGAGTATTAAAGATATTGAAGAATAACACGTTGAAACTGTAGAAATACGCCAGCGTCATCACAGGAGCTCAGACAACCGCAGTTGATCATTGTGCTGTGCGGCTAATACGTTACGAAGTCCTCAAACTCGATGACTATGTTTGCCTTAGTAAAGGTCATTAACATATTCCTTGCGTGTATGATATTATTGTCTATCAGTACGGTGTCCCGGCCATCTGATGTGAGCTTCTATAGCACTTCCAGCTTCCGCTGGGTTCAATGTGCACTCTGGTTCTGAGAAACCTCGTGTCGAGCGAGTCTGCAGTAGCGTCCTGGTGTCGCTCCGAGACTGGTCTATAGCTTCAGAATCAAGAACAAATAGATGTGTCGTCAGAACAATAGAAAGATGAAAACGGTCATGTTTAAGTATCGTCCCTGCAAGGTGCACAATGCTGCGACCGACATCCTGACAGTATCTGCGTCTCGATCCAGCTCGAGACGGTACCGATAAAAGCATATGAGAGCAACATGATGTGCATCAGAGTTGGAAATTATGAGAGCCTGTGTCTGAGAATCATCACAATTTCCCGTCAGCTCTTCGGAAAGTAATGCCGGGGTCCTTATCCCGAGCCATCATAAGATGGGCAACGCGCACCAATTGCGACGCCCTGGTTAACACGTAATAGGCAGGAATCTGCTCGTATATCAAGTTCATATGGCTTTCAGAGAATATTTGCATGTCTTTCCATGCATGCTTTCACTTCAAACCCCCGAAAGATCTTGCCAGCAAGTCAGACTGCCGTCAATGACCCTAACACCCTCCACGGAAGGGAGCTTTCTTGGATATGTTTGGGGTATTGGTGTCAAAGTTAAGGCTTGCTGATGAGACTCGCGCCATATTTCTGTATTGCCTTTTTACAGATGCCTCTTCAGCACTCTGCTGCCATGAAGGTCATCCAGGAAGACCCATGGGCTGTTGTCTCTGTTGGCTGCGTAATTTCCCAGGCTTCTCTATTCGTGTCTTTTTTTGAGCCCTTACATAGATCAGCAAAGATTGATTTGGGTGTCAATCGCAGAGAACTTGGAATACACAAGATGGAGCTGCGCGCCACAACACTCTCTTTGCTACAAGCAGGGCTGCATGACCATTGCCACACCAACAGCGCCGATATCGTTGCTACTGATCTAATGCTTGCAACTCGCAAATCGCACTCTAGTCCCGATACTAGAAGTTTTCCGAAGCCTTCTCGAGTGTGCGGGCTTTCTGTTGGCAGACGCGCGGCAAAGGAACCATGACAAGACGGGTAACACTAGCCTATAACGACTGATAGGCAATTCTCGCTCCTAGAGTTTCTTGTATTATCACCAGTGCTGCAGCCGCTTGGAATAGTGCGTACAAGGCTGAGACAAATTTGCGAAGATTGGTAGCGTATTGCTGATAACCTGTGCTCGTTCCTATAGACGCATTTAGAAGCAGACCCTTTACATCGACTACAGTGCGACCTTTGCTCATCGCACTTCTGGTGTCGAGCCTTGCATCTGGAGTAGCATGGGCGTGATCGGAGTTTCAGGTGCCTTCGAGGTAGCATCTTGTTCGCTATAAGATATACGGCCAAGCAACGTGCCAGACCGAGATTTTCTGGGAAGGCTTATGCAAGCCTGTATGAGTTCACGCCCCCTTGCAGAGAAGCGTCTACAGCGTGCTGCACCAGAAATACCGTACAATTAATGAGCTGCTTCGTTTTTAAAGGATAGCTGGCGCGGCAACCGATTTCAAGTGCCGAAACTCGCGGCGTTCATGGACTTCTGGTCTCAAGCGATGTGAGCATCACACCACCACTTGCTCGGCTTCTGATGGCCCTTGAGTAAAGCCCGTTGCCTGAATGTTGGAAAGTACTATTTCCGAAGATTTCCAACTGTTCCTTCAATAGTTTTTATACGTCAAAAAAAGGTTGTCAAATCGGGTCTTACTATTCCCGTCGGATCAAAGGTGATTCTGCCGGGACGGTTCTCGCCAGCCTAGCGCCGACGAGTGACGGGACGGATCGCTCGTTAGCACGTGCCTATGCTCCATCATTTCATCTCCTAACCCTCCGTTTTAATAGTTCTCCCGAAATTTCTACTGTTAACTTGCGACAGATTCTAGCTATACAAATAATTCGTACTGTGAATAATACATCGTTTTCTGACCGATCTAGCTAGCTACCTCTAGCGCAACGCGCCTTAGTAAGCCATCCAGTCCCTACAGTTCACCCCTTTCAACATCTTCAAACCAGCGAGAACAGCGTCCTAACCCTCCCCCACGCGCGCATTCGCTATGACGACCCGCGACCTCTTGTCCGGCCCTATTACCCTATCCTCCGCCAAATCAAGAAGTAGCAATATCCTTCACGCCCTGCGCTTCCCCCTGCAGAAACGCGAATTTTACGCGCGCATCGAGCGCCAACGTCACCTCCTGTCCCAACTCGTGGCACATCATCTCAACACAGAATTGGCCAACGTGACCATTTCCGGGCAAGAGTACTGGCGCCATGGATCATTCAATCTGTGCGTACCAGTGCACGTTGATAATGCTGCGGACCAACGGTACCTCAGTACGTCATGGCTCGCTTCCCGCTGCCGTATCGCGTGGGAGAGGCGACGAACCCGGGGAATTCGGATGAAAAGATTCGTACAGAGGCTGCGACATACGCATGGATTCACCAAAATTGTCCGAATGTGCCCATACCGCGACTGTTTGGCTTTGGGCTGTCTACTAAGCAGCAGGCAAGTCTGCATATCCAACTACGTGCCGACTACAAGTCTAGATGTGCGGTCTAGCTTACAACACAGCTTCTAACATTTTGTAGTTTACACATATAAATCATCTCCCACGCTGGTCGCGCTGGTACCAACACGCTCGCCGTTTTGTCCTGGCCGCTCTCCGCCTCGAGCAGCCCTCGCAGCTCGTGCCACACCACTCAGCCGACCTCGCCGACCTAGACGTTGGCTACCTGCTCATCCAGACCATAGAATCTGGGAAAATGCTTTCACTTTCGTGGGATGACAAGTATAAGGACACTCGTCTCCAAGAAAATCTACAGCGGATGTTGCGCGCGTCATGCTTTCCCTCGCCAGCGCTTCGCTACCGCTACCTTGTATAGGAACTTTCCGTGTTGACAATTGCGGCTATCTGCGATTAGACAATCGGCTCCTGAGCATCCAGTCTACCATACAGGAGAACGAGGGCATTCCCGCCAACGCCCACCGACGCCAAATCTTTACTAGCGTCAAAGATTTCGTCCTACATCACATAGACGCCTTTAGCAATCGCCTGCTCCATCAGCCGAACGGCATCGAGAGCCGCAGCGATGCGAACTATCAAATGTCGAGCCTCGCAGGCGCTGCCGCTCTATTCCCGCAGCTTTTTCGACGCGAGTTTAGCAATGGTCCGTTTGTCTTTGCCCTGACCGATCTGCACAGAAGCAACATTCTAGTAGACGACGAGTGGAATATCGTGTGCATTATTGACCTCGAGTTTGCCTGTCCATGGCCGATTGAATTTGTGCAGCCGCCTTTCTGGCTTGGTGGTGAGGCTATGGACGAGGTGACTATTACGTCGTTTGCGGCACTACATGAGGGATTCATTGGACATGTAGAGTGCGAGGAGGCGCTCTTACCCAGTGCAAGGAGGGGCCAGGAGCCACTTTCAGCGATTATGCGGCAAGGATGGGAGCTAGGAACGTTTTGGGTCACCCTGGCCATCATGCATCCCATTGCCTTTACCGAAATCTTCTACGACCGCATTTTGTGCGACTTTATGGGGACTTCACGGGAAGAAATGAGCAAGGTGGACCACACATTTTTTGCCCGTTTCTGGCGCAGAGATATTGACCACATCATTGACGAGAAGTTGAGAGACTATGACGGGTATAACGAGCAGCTCGACTTATTCTTTGCTGATGCTACTAACTAGAGGAACATTGGTCTCCGCTTCGGCCTAAGGTAAGGGCCATTTGCCTCGGCCTTGGCCTGAAGACTTAGTTCTTGTTATTTCGGGAGTGGGTGGCCGCGGCAGAGATTTCGGATGTCGTCTCTAATCTTTGGAAGCTTGACCTGATGAGGAAAGCTGCTTGGCCGCGGCTGTCAACACCGAGAAGTCATGGTGTAGCGTGTTCCGCCTGTTCGGTCGCGGCAGCGCTTAACTCGTCGGACTATTATTGATCAGCCTTTAGCGTTAGAACTACTGTAAGGGGCGTAGAGAGCGAGCTGTGCTGTAATTCCCTTGCCGAGATGTAGTGTGTAATCTTTGGAGAACGCCAAGAAAGATCTATACAACATCGAATCGCATCAGGTTTCGCGGAGTATCTTCTCTTCATAAACTTGAGCCAAAAAATATGATATGGAACGGAGTGCGAGACGTGAAACGCACAAATTCGGCCAAGAGATGTATGTCCCTAGTCTGACGCCGGTATATTCGTCATCGGCCTTGTCGATTCGCATAGACACAAGAACAACAAATGTCCTGGCAATCAACAGATTGTGTTGGTTGGCTTCGAATTCAACTTGCGAGCAACGTTGATAAGCCCGGCCTGAGTGAGCAACGAACAAGACCAAATTGCAACGTCCAGCCGTATCTCTAGTGGGTGTTTTGAGAACATACCGAGTTTTACCTGCTAATCTACAGACTGGAAGTTATGAATTGAAGCCCGATCAAAGCCGAGAGAACTTTATCCGTACACTGCAAAAGTCAAACGACCGCGTGGAGACGGTCTAGTCGCCGAGTCTTGTTTTTTCTTTTCGACACTTGCTACGGGCCTGTTCCTGATGGCACCGGCAAGCAGGCCACAGGCCGATATACATTATTGGTACACTGTGAACAAGGCCATTACAACTTTAAGCTGCTTGTTTCGAGTGTTGCACATAAGTTGCTGGGGAACGGGGCGTTACTTGGTATGTAGGTATGCGAGTAACGATAGAGTGGACTCGAGGATCTCTGGGTTAACAACATATATTTAGGTCTTTGGAGATAGCCACAAGGTACATAATGGAGCACTCAGTGTATAAATTTGTATTTTACTCGTGACGTCACATCCTGTTTCATCTTTCTTAGCTGCCATGCCGCCACATCTTCAGCGCTTCACGCCCGTTAGTAAAGGCAAACGGTACTAGCGACAAACGGACCTTGATCCATCACCGCTGAAGTCAAGGTACGCATTCTTTTTCCAAGCTGTAAAATCCACACGAATAACCGCAGAAATCCCGGGATTCGGCTTCTCGTCACATTGTACCAGGCCTTACTTTGCCGTCGAGTTTGGCTCAGCGACATCGGACAGTTGCTTGGTCTGCTCGCAAAGCACCCCCGCTGCCGATCATCAGGACTTGGCGTATCGGCAACGATCCAGGAGGGGCGCAAGCCTCGGAACACATCTTCATCACAAGCTTGGGGTTATTTTCGCAACGCGCTTTGCGGACCATGACCCAAGAGACGCCCTTGAAAAAGAGCATGCGGGGGGGATGCACGGACTCTATCTCGGGCCACACAACCACTGGTGTTGGCCAGCCCGCCCATTGATTAAAGCTCGGCCTTTTCGAACGGGGAAACGGTGAAGAGAATCTGGGGGTCGCAGTGGGCTGCGTGTCATGGCATGATCCCTCCGCACAGTCGAATGGACACGGGTGACCCAAGGTAGCCCGTCTATTTGGCCGTCGACAAGACATGATGGACGAAAAACGCGGTCAGGTCTTCTGACGGCATTTTTCCAATCGCAAATTCTCGAAACTGGTGCCAAGATGGCCAGAGTCGGCGGGTTCGCCGGCGCCGCTGCGCGATCGACGTGGGCGTTATCACCGACACATGATGACGCCAGTTGGTGTGGCTAGCTTCAAGGCCAATTCGGTAGTGCGCCTCGGTACCTACTAATAAATCCCAGGACGCGCAACTCGCAGATGGGTGGAGATTTACCCTAGCTACTGGAATCCGATGGTGCCGGATGTAATGATATGGTGAGAACGTGGTCGATTATTCGCTGTCACAGATTCAACTCGCCCAGGTAGCTCTATGCTCCTTGCCATCGATGTAAATGTCAAAACCAGGCTGCCAAAGGATATACATATTCGAATTCGCGCGATGAGATATCTGCCTCTCCCGTGTCCCGTGTAGTAATATCACAGCTGAATGAACGCGCCACTGGAACACCTGTATTCTGTTTTGGTCTGTGTGCAGCAATCGCCGCCGTTCCCTTTGTAACTCCAAAATCCGAAAATGCCCTCCAGAATAAATGCCTGATCCAAACTTTTCCATCGCTTAATACGCTCCAAAGATATAAAGAAGGTCGAAATATAATAACAAGTAGCTTCTGAGCCTCTGCCGCCATGACGAGCAGAGCCATTGAAATCTTTCGTGTATGTGGCACCGGGTCTAAGCCTTGGGCCTGCAAATGCGTTAAGATTTCGGTTTTTCGGTGGCCGGTTGATGGTCCAAGCAGCGGTTAAGCTTGTCCCAGCCCTCATCGGGCAAATCACGGAGCGAATTGTTGAGCGTATCCATAATGAATCGGTTGGCTGTAGCGTCTCAGATCAGCAAATCTGGCCAAGCTTACACTTGATGCTTGATCGCACTACTTACGCATGAAATTAATGGCTTGGTCACCTGCGTCGAGTGCAAGGTCGATTCGAGTTGAATTGTAGCAGTCGTAGCGCTCCTGTAGTTGCAGCATGCAGAACCAAAGCTCTTGTGTCTTATCAATACTCATGTCCTCGCAACTGCGTATAGAAGAGACACTGTTTTGACGATTTCGAAAGAGAGGGCATTCCGGGGACGGACATCGGTGGCAGTTGGCAAGGCCGGCAGCGAAAGTACTGCTAGCAGAGTCGGCAATGTCGTCGAGGTCGCTCCATGAGCTTCCCGCCGACGTAATAGAAGAGAAGGACGACGGGCGACGAAGGGTTCCGAGGTTGAGAAACATTATTTGAGCTATCTCGGCGCAGCGTTGTGTTATAGAGTGGATCTAATGGGTTGCATAAGAGTATTGAAGCTCTTTGGTATTGGACAGCCGATGTAATGAATTTTGAAGCTGGAAAACAAAATGATTGCAGAGAGGCTCTGCAGACGCGTGTGGGAGGCAGGGTCTCTGTACTTATACATGATGAACACGAACACGTCGGTCAATGGCGAGACGGACAACCCTGCTCTGCAGCTAACAAAAATCCTCTTTTTAGCTCGCTTGGGCAACACACATCACAGTGCCGATCCGATGTCTGACCCAAAGTGGACCGCCACTACTTGTTCGGCTTTCGATGTCGCGAGGGCCAGTGATTGTGGTGATGAAGAAGAGGGGCCCGGAGGCTGGATGTGAGCGCAGAGTCGGGCCCGGCTGCGGCCATCGGCGCACCTCAACATACCAGGCCTCTGCACCAAGTGGAGAGAGAGTACAGAGTCGATGCCGATCGCCTTATTAGTTCACGCACCCATAGCGAACCATGAAGGTGCCCGTCGACGTGCACATGAGCAAACAAGCTTTCGTTTCAGAGGGGCCAGCAGGGTACGACTCTATATAGTGACAAGCTTTTCGTTTCTATAACAGTACGACGTTGGGACGCGCACCTTGGGACAAATGGGACTTGCTATAGGTCGCATCGTTGCAGCCGGCCCGCAATCATCAAGGGCTGGGCGGGCGTGACCTTGCAGAAAGCAAAGAAACAGGCGAGACATGCATTTCGGCAAATAAAATAGGTCGACAAGTTGACAGGTTGGCAGGGCAGTGAAAAGCAAAAACAGAGGCAGCGGGAGGGGAAGAGAGGGAAGAGGTCCCGGGCCGCACTTCCCACCGCTAGCTTGTGTCATTCGTAACATTGGTAGCGCAGTATAATGGCCCTTGGGCGGCGTAGTTATTACACGACCATACTTCGTACTAGCCCGCCCGCTGTAACAGGCAGGGCAGGGTCTGGTTGGCTCCATCACGCCAGCACAACACTCTGAGCTCAAATGACGCCGATGCATGGCCACTGATCAGGAGCAAAAGGTTTCTGGATATGCGGGCCAAATGCCGAAAAGGTGACAAGACGTGGCTGCATGCTTCCGGGCCTCATACCAGTTACAGCAACGCAACGGCAGTCTATTAGGCGGTATACCAGCAACGGTCGCCGCTTTTCTGTGTCATGCTTCACTGTGGCTTCGCAACAACACTGAATATCTGTCCAGGACAGCAAAACCGTTTCAAAAACTTTATCAAGTGACAAGGAACTAGACCGAAGCCTGGCGTTGGACTTTTTTTTTTGGAGATGGCTTGTCAAACTTTTGACTAGCAAGGGAAAATGCCCGAACGACTGGAATGCTACAGGGGCGGTTGGTGGTTGGGCGAGACCTGCTCGCAAACTTTGGAAGAGAACCGCCGAAAGAAAAAAAAGAAAGGCCGCCATGAAAGGTGATGAACAGGAAATCGCTGAGACAATATGTGTTTGGTTTGTGTGCAATGTGACATGGTAGTTGGCCTTGGCCAGGGATACCTGGCCGTCACAAGTCATCCTGTGCCGCGGCAGTTGATCACCGAGTCGCGGGGGCAAACAGAAGAGCAAACCTAATGTATTTTTAAACACCAGTAGTCTTATCGGATGAACAGCCAACGGCTCGTGGCGTATTTGCCGGTAGATGGCATTGCGCGTGTGGCAGGCAGCATCTCCAGCGCAGGTACACCATCCATCCATCCACTGGCGATCACTGAACCTACGTATGCTACAACGTTAAATCGCGGATCTGGGTCTGCCATCACGAGCTAAATCGGGCATCAAGGTCCAGGCCATCATACTACGCTGTCAATCAATTATGCAACGACATGCAGCCCACTTCCAGTGCATGACCCCCAGTGGTGGGGAATTATTCCTTTCCATTGGATCATGTTGCTGCTTCTCAGTGTGACCGTGATGGTGATGGTGATGGTGATGGTTTGGCGCCGTCCCATTCACCGGACCCGGCTCGCACTGGGAATTGGTCCAAGGTTTTCTCTGCATGGGCCAAGAATCGCGTCGAGGGTAGCATTGGGACGCAAGGAGAGATGTCATTCTCACGGCCAGTTCGGAAATGTGTGGTAATCATCTGTACCCTACACGGAGGATCTCGCCAATGGCACGTAGAAGCAGCGAGAGTACGACCGACTACAACCCAGAACTGTCCAGAGTGGCGTGACAAACTAGCATATCTGGCCAGCTATTTTTAACATGACCAGACCAAAAGTTAAAACTGCTTAGCAAACAATCGATTGCCGATATGTGCCTGCATCATAGACATTTTCTGATGGCTTTTGTGAGCGATTTTGGGTAAGGGTAATATTGTACATACAGGTATTATTGTACCTACATTCTAGGTTCCGCCGTAGCTAGCATATATTGCGTATTCATTTAAATGGCGGCAATTAGTAGATGACCGCATAATTATAGCTCCAAGTAAAACTTAGTCAGCTCAGTCCCTTCACTGCTTATCATCGTGGTGTGCGAGTTCCGACATACTGATTGCGTGTGCCCCATCCGTCCTGCTTCCCCACCGACTTGATCTTGGACTGCACGGCGATGGCCGAGATTACTGTACTTTGAGATGCAATCTGTCAGTATGCTATATGGGCATTTGCTCCAACTGTAGATTGAGGGGTGAAGACAAGGGGTTGAGATGGCCAATAGGAGCCGGCTATTTCCATGAAACAAATTGCTTATATTGGGTTGCGCGATCTGATAGATTTCGTGCTGTCCATCAACAGTCATCGCTTAGATCCCTCCGTCTTGGCAGAAATGGATATGCATTGCTAGGCGATCTGAGGTTCCCCCCCCCCAATCCTTCTCCGGCAGGTGTTGATCTGTGCCCTTGCAAACCAGTCAGCGGCCCCAAACCTCTTTAGTTGAATGGAAGAGATTGAGCATACAACAAATGAAACAGTATATGTATCAGATATGCTCAATTGAGCTCCTATCATGCTTCTCCAGCTGAAGTATAGATATCTGCTCACGGGAAGAATGTTGGCCCTCCACCAAGTTAAGCTCGATAGGCGTGCATGTTGGGCGCGCCTAACACAGTCGTCAGAGTAGCTGTCTCTTTTGGCAGACAGACACTGCTTGGGGAGTTGAAACCCACGACGAGAACATGAGATCGGATCCTCTGTTCAATACTTGCATTTCTTTTCGAAACCGATAAGATACCACCTCCCTGTGTGTGCGTTGGCCATTCATCAGCGGCTCTCGGTGGACGCCACCAGAGTCTCTGTGCGCAACCCAACAGACGCTTCCGTCAAAGAGAACTCAATGGCTAATAGCCAAGCGCGACAATAAACAGCATACTCAGAGTGCCAGACAAGTAAACCCAATTTTGACCTTGGGAAGCATTTGCGAGTCATGCCGCCGCCTCCCGTCACATGCTCCGGACGGAACGCCGGTGGGTGCGGCCCCACACACAGGTATCTCCGGCGGTGCATGACTCCGGACTCTTCCGTACCTCGGCTTGACTGACTGGCGCCACGATGCGTCGATTCTGCTGTCTACCGAAAGCGATAGGAGCAGAAGTGCACATACTTTGCGAATAGCTGATGGATTCAGGGAATCTTGGCCAGGCATCCCCGAGCCGCCCAGTGCTACAAGACGACGACTAGCTGTGCGAGCAACTACCAAGCGATTCACATGATTTTCGTGAAAAAAGTAGTCAATAATCTGAAGAAATATATAACATTTATGCTATTCTGTTAGCTATCTGTAGCGCTTAATGTGTAGGACCCCATATCGCAGACTCGCAATTTATAGCGACAATGCCGCGGGTTCATAAAGGCCATTCTTGCGCGTGACGCTGTAGTCATGGAATCGTGCCGTGATGTTGACAATCAAGGAAGGAAGAAACAATTTGTAACAGAGCTCCACACCAAACATATGTACTCTGGAATAAGAATCGCCAATCGTGGCTGAAGAAATGTGCAAGTAAAACAAGGTATTACCAAATCAACAGGCAATGCATCTAAACGCCGCGAGGCGAAGAGTTGCGCGAAGCAGCTCTTCTATGCTAGCACCGTCTTATAATAACGCGGTGTATCTGCAAAAGAAAAAGAAAAAAAGAAACATGTATCCATCTAAGAAAAGTGCCAGCAGTGATGCGCTGCGACCGTTGGTGGGTATGCGGTCGCACCACATCGGTCTAGGGATATATCGTGAGGATGAATCAAGGAGTGCGGGGACGTATCATGACAAAAGAAGAGAAACGCTCATTTGCGGTGCGACTTGGGCGGGCTGTATTGACGTCGCACCCGCTCGCGACCGCGTCTCTCCTCGTGAGTCTCCTCATCGCTGCTGCTGCTGCCGCCCGCGATGCTTCCGCCGCCACCGCCGGTGCTCTGGCGCCGGCGCTCCTCCTCGTACAGCGTGCTCAGCGACTTGCCGCCAAACATCAGATCCTCGTCCTCAATGATGATGGGACGGACCCATGCATGCGCGCTGAGGTCGACCTCACGCGCGCTCGGGTCGATGGCGCGGAGATTGGGCACCATGTAGTAGGTGGTGGTCGCGGTCGCGGTTGCCGCCGCTTCGGCAGAGGTGGACTTGGGCGCCATTTTATTGTTTGTGATGATGCTGTCGTTGACAGCGCGGGGGATAATGGAGGGAGAGGAAGACCGTTGATTGCAAGGTGCGGTCGCCGCCTGCTGGTGATGATGTTGATGATGATGCTGCTGCGTGCTGCTTTCGGCGGTTTGGTGCGCGGGCGATGCCTCCTTAATGTTACTTCTGGTCACTGCAAAGGCAGGATTCGTGGAACCTCGGCGGCGAGGTTGGCGCTCCACGGTGTGTAAGTGGATGCGGGGTGGGCGGCTGGGAGGCGGGTGGCGATGTGATACAAAGAGGCCTCGGTGCTGCTTCTCGGTTCGATAGAGTTGCCGCGGACAAAGGGGGAAAAAGGACGACGGTTGATAGTTTGGGTTGTGTGATGGTTTAAAAGTTTACGCGACAAATAGGTAGATGTTGTCGCCGTGTCTCGGCGCTTCAGTTGGTGTCCTGGAGGGTGTGGCGCGGGACAAGAGGGTGGTGGCGTGGCGGAATGATGATGAAGAGACAACCACGATGCGATGTTGTGTTGTTGATGACAAGTCCAGATCCAGCTGGGGATATGTTAGCCGTGAGATGGAGCGATGGATATAATTGTAAAAATAAAGAAGAAGCGCAAAAAAGAGATGCGGTGACCGGGGGCGGGACCAGCCCAGCATAATATAACATTCAAGTCATGACAGGTTCCGCCCGAGCCCAGGTGTCCAAACAGAGAGGCCCGAGTCATACTTGGGTCCTACCTCGGGACCCAACGCGCACACCCCCCTCCAAGATTCCAGATGGTGGGTGGTGTGGCGTCGTGGGAGGACGCCTGGAAGGCGACCATGCCACCCAAACCACACGTCCGCAATGGTCTTTGATTGGCCATGATAATGCACTGTGCTATGGGCCGTAGGCATGGCTTCTCCACCGCTAGGTGACGGGCTTGAGGCCCTATCGCGTGCGGATATGTGCCTTGCTTGCAGAGGCGCAGCTTCTTTTAAAGTACAGTACTTGGTACGGCATCCGCTTGGTTGTCGTAGGCGTAGGCTCTCGTAAAAAAGGCAGCAACGGAGCGGTGACAAAAACTTTTGGGCCATTTGCTGCAGCCGTTTTGCATTGATGCCTAGTAGGGTAGGGCAGGCCGTTGGGCGTTTTTCATCGCCATCGGAGAAACCAGGCTTCTCTAGAGGTGGTGACTCTGGTGAGCAGGCGTGAGCTGGGGAGAACCGGCTTTGTCCGTATTAGGCGAGACCTGTCAAAGATTTTAGTCTGAACGACCAAAGCGAGTCAGCTCGGTGTATCGGGACGCACAGAGCCTCCTGTATCTTCTAGTCTAGCCCTCCTGTGTACACAAGTCACATTGCGATAACGAGCACGTCCTGTTGTCCCCTTTCCAGGTTGACGGAAACGCACAGCACGGGACCCGGGTACATGCACACATTTTTCCCAACGTCAAATGCGACGCCGATCCTTGAGGCTTTGACGGCCACCCACCTCGCCGCCTCCGGAGAAGTGACGGCGCAAATGTAGACACGGGGCACCGGGGGGGGAGAAGGGGGGTGTGCATTTAGCAAAGTACCTTGTTTGTGGACAGACCTTGGTGAGTGGCAGACAGGTTGCTATTAGTTATTCGAAGAATGGGCTTTTGGCTTCCCCAAGCTGCGTAATAATAGACGACGCGCATGGCCAACGAGTGGCGACCCATGTAATGTAGTCTTGCAGCAAGCTGCGGCCGTATGTATTTGGGCTTGATACTACCAGTACGACTTTTTTGCCCAGCTGGCAAGGCTGTGAGCCTCCTTCTCGGGCTGGGCTGGGCGTAGGGTTACATTCCAGCTCTTTTCAAGCCCCGGGCTGAGCAGAGACCAGTATCAGTCAGTACGGCGTACAGAGGCAACAGTTTCAGCTGCATCTCCGGAGCAAAAACACTTCTTTCGTTCGGCAGACAAGCTTTTTACATTGTCGCAACGAATGTATACATATGATTGGGTTTCGGGGCGATGTTGTGCCAGCTGTCATCAGCTTCGACGCAGCGAGGTCCGCGACAAAACAACGGTCGCTGCACGCACACCCCAGTTCAACAAGAAGAAAAAAAATGTTGGTTATAATATAGTTTTTACGCCAACATTATCACTTTGTAACATAATAGACCCTGGGCAAACTACTTTTTTTTTGCGCACTTTTGTGCCCCTCTTCCCCATATTCTTGGGGCCGAGCCCCATGACATCTGTCGTCATCGCCCAGCCTTGATTACGACCAGGCTCTAGTAATGCCCTGCTGACGGCTGCCTGGCTGTCGCGTCAGCATTATGCCTGAAAAGCCCCCCCAATGATAACAATCGCGGATTATTATACTTTTTTGATTTGGTGATATCTCTCTTAATCTCGCCATCTGTACACCGACAGAACCCTTCAGCTTGTCCTGAGTGAGACCTACAGGTGAATAGCATAGAAAATCGGTCCCACCATCTTTAATATACAGAGCTTCCTAATGTAGCAGCTCACAATTTTGCATTCCCGGCCATGTAACGTGCAAGAATGCCTCTTGCTACTTGAGGGAGCTGGTTCTGCCCCGTGGTGTTGATCTTGGGCGCGCCGACCAGCGCCTACAACTACCTACTCGAGCCACCGTCGGCATCAGCAGGCCAGCTCTGGCAGCATTGCTTCAGCGGCTTAGCCTACTGTAAGCACGTGGAATTTGTGCACCTCGGCCCGCCATAAGATCCCTTATTACGAACCCTATTACAGGCCACTAAGAACCGCCCACTCGCCGCTGCGAGTCCCCCGCAAAGCTGATTGACGCCCTATAACTCGCTATTATATAGCTACCAAGTTCAAAGGGTATTACTCCATGCTGGAGACACTTTAGTATTCCAAAGGTCGATTGCCGTCTGTCGAGGGACAAAAGTCTTTGTCATTCTTTTCAGCGGCGCCCAGTAGGATACGAGCCGTCAGGAACAAATGTGGATGATTGGATCCTCGAGAGCTCATTCTGGCATAGAGTGATTCATATCTACAGCCATGTACGACATGCAGCGTAGCTGAACTTTTCGAGGTTTCTTTGTATCCTGCATCCAGTTGCAGCCGTGGCTACTTTCGCCAAGTCTGCATCTCACTGTCAACTTTGGTAATATTAATTCGCAACGTCAACGCCCTAAAGGGCATCAGAAGTTTCATTCATACTACACACAGCTACTACTAATCCTCTTGCTTAAACAAACTGCAGTCTCTTCCAGCCACTGCCGCGCCTTTAAACGGTGGTCGCTGCATCACGGCTATTATACCACGGAAACTTGGCCCCCAGCTTCTCCCAGAGCCCGTGCCCCGTTGCGTCGTCGTTGCACTCCGTCTGCTCGCCTCCCAGAAGCCGACGCATGCCATTGACATAGCTCAGACATCCCTCCTTCTCCTTTTCAAGCAAATCGTTGATAATGCCGCCGTTTTCCGTCTCCCACTGGCAAATAGGCACACCAGCCACCTCGCGCCCGTACCATCTAGAATAGGGGCGGACTGCCAGCTTCGCCGCCCGCACCACCACCGAGCCATCCGAGCCATTCGCCGCCGGGACGACGCAGCGCTCGTCCAGGATTCGCATGGCTTCCATAAACTCGACGAGCGAGCCGGCGGCCCATTCGCTCAGGTTGCAAATGTAGGCGACGGTACCGTTGTACAGGGCGAACCGCGCCGAGCCCGGCGGGATCCAATACAGCGGCGTGTAAAAGAGGCGGTTGACGGCCGCGTGCAGGTTGTCGAGGGTCATCGTATGGGTCTCGTTGCGGCAAAACTGCCTAGCCCGGGGAAAGGGGATCTTTTCTTTGAGAATTGGTGGGTTGACGGGAAATTTTCCTTTGCGCGGGACGCATCCGATGCAGCTCCCGGAGTAGCGGCCGCGCTTGGCGACGGCGGGAGCAATGTCCATTCCCTTGATCTTCGGGTGCTGATGGGGGCTGGTTTGCTTCTCGACTTGGTAGACGCCATCGGGAAGAGTATCGGGGATCGTGATAGAGGCAGATGCAAGAGTCGCGTATGCGAGAGCCGACACAATGGTGAAAATCTTCATCGTTGCTTTCTGCGTTGGCTGACGGCACCAGGCTTGCTCTGACGAGTTGTGATACTGCAGATGAACAATCAATTGTCTATAAATTGTTGCTCTTTTTAACTAGACCATGGGAATATTTTTTCTGCGAACCTTTCGTGGCGTAATTGTATGTAAACTCAAACAACAGCCACCACTTACACCAAACCCGAACACGCCTCACTCGGGCCGCCACTTCGCTCTCGGTACGCGTCTCAATTTTCTCTCGAGTATAGAGTTTTAATCAAAAACTCGGGCGTCATATCCTAGTAGCTTTTGCCGATGCTACACAATCTTTCGAGTGCCAAAACTCTCAGCTATAACCTATCTGCACGTGGGCTTGTCGCCGGCGCTAGACACGGGAATTCGATGGTCATCGGGCCGGGTTAGCTAGCACGGCACTTGATGCAGCCCTGTGGGAGGGCTCCCTTTCCGATTCTGCAGGTCTGACAGCTTGTTCAATGAAACTAGCAAAGATGACGTGTAAATTATCCATAATTTTTCCTCTTGTCGTTACATGGTCGCGGCGGCCTTGTCGAGCTGAAAAGCTTTAGCAACTAGCAGAAATAAGAAATAACTTTTGGTCACGATTGTGACGAAACTAGAAGAAAAATTGATAAAGATGATTTATACGAGGGAGATGAGACACAGAGCCGCACGTCGACGAATCAAAGATCTTGCTTATATCTGCGACAAATTCGATCGCCAGAACCGTGATTCACAGACTGCGCCATAGTAGCAGCAAGATTTCTTCAAGGAGGAGGGGTGCACCCAGAATCGTATTTCGCATTTTGGCCATGTCTTTTTTGCCTTTTTTCCTTGTTTCTCCATTGCTGATTCTTAATTCGTCACTGGGCAGCCACCAGATCTCGTGGTGGTACTCGCAGTCGCCACACCAAACCCAAGCACCGGAGAAACAGAATTAGCACTGTGCTGTGGCTGTGCTACGTTGCACACTTGATACACCCCCATCTTCCGCATGCTTTTGCTCATCTTTCCTTGATTATTCAGACGCTAAAGGTAGATCAGCCGAAATATTAGCATGCACTTACAAGCGTTACATTTGGATAGCAGTTGGGCGGGCAACGGCGCAGCTGAGGTCGGAATTCGCGCGGAATCTGGTTTCGGATGACATGGGCATCTGGCCAGACTAGTGACGCTGCCATGACGATCGTCAACATTTGCGCATGATAGTGGCCGCCGTACAAATTGCATACATTTCAATTCGCATCTGTTCGAGACACATCATGACCACTACAGCATCGTCACAACTGCGTCACCCAACCCCGGCCTCTCGTGTCTTTGTCTATCAGGGTCAGCCTCAATGCAAGTTTCACCCTTACAACTGTAGTAACAGGCTATTCTGGCAGTGAACAATGACACCAATTATAGAATATCTATTATATACCATACTGAAATGATTATCCCACCGTCACCGACGGCTAATTAATTCCGCACATTTACAACTACAGCAATGGACCAGTCCACGTCTCCCGGCGCAAGCGAACGTACCAGGATTGTTTGTGCGGGAACGATAACTGCCTTTCTCGGCCAAATCCAGACTCGTCCAAGTGTTTGAGGATCCTATAGCTACGTTAGCCTCAATCTTGCTCGCGATACCCATCATAGGGTGGGCCAGACAAACGTACCTCTCGTTATCGATTCTCGGCTCCAAGCAAACGTTCATGGTTCTCATGTCCGCCGTGAGGCACCAATGTACCAAACCCGTCATCCACTCCGAAGCCCGCCCACGCGCCCATTCTTCGCCGACCATGACATGCAGGCCTCTATCGAAATCGCCAGTCTCTCCACCGAGCACCTTGCCCAGGATATCTTCCTTGACCCAATAGATTTCAAAGTATCCAAAGGGCACGCCGTCCCAGAGACCGATTGCCGGGAAAGAGTGCTTCAATTTGGCAACACTAGGCAAGAATTCAGGTGTAAACTTGCCCCAAAATGCGCTCACACGGGGCTTGGCGAACCACGACTCGAGCAACTGTGTATCAGAGAGGCATGCTAGCTCTGGGTGATCTGGCGGGTTCGGCCCCATTGGTCCAAAGTATGGTACAGGCTCTGGTGACAGAGAAGCCACGCGGAACGATAGATAACGTCCGACTGATGGGACGAAGCGTGAATAGAATATCTCGCCCATACGAGGCGGCTTGGGCCGCAGAGGGTGTCGTAAATTGTCCGTGAACGTGTACTGCAACGTGAGCGGCGGATAGTAGGTTGGTAAATGCGACGTCGAAAAGAACGGCGTGATTGGGTGTGCCGTCGACACCCCGGACGAGATGTTGGTCGGAGTCGGGGCTCCCGGCAAGTCATTGTAGAGTCTCGCGATTCCTGGTTGGGGAGACATGGCCCTCACCGCAAGGTGAGTCGCGCCCTGTGCCACTGGGGAGCCGGGACGACTGTCATTGGGTGACCCCGACGAGCCCGGCCAAGGGGACGGTCCTTTGACCGGCTTTAGCGTGAATAGGAACAAGTTTGGCGGCAGCTGCCAAAACATGCGTTGAGAAACAAACATGTTGGACCACGTCTCGTCACTATCATCGAGACTGGTACCGACATCTGTCGACTCCGTAGCTAGCAAGCCCATGCGCTCGAGCTTAGGGATCAAATTGCGACCGCGTAGCACGCCATCGCGTTGAATAGTGATGCGCCATTCACCTATGGGCTTTGCAGACTCTGGCGTTTCGTGGGATGCTTCCGTGCTCATACGTGGCGACGGCTCACGTTGGTGGAAATACCAGTACAGGCTCACCCACAGAATCATGGCGATCTGTCGGGTCGGGCTTGCAGGCGGACCATATTCCTGGGTAGAGGGTGTTGAGAGAGAGGATATGAAGAGCGTGTCGTTTTGACGAGTCGGCTGAACAAACGGTCGAATTCTTTTCTTGCGCTTCTGCGCAGAGCCATCCCCAGCGTCCACGGCGGTGGCGTGACCATCTCCGGCAGGTTGCGCGTGGCCCTCACCGTTCACCGAAGCCTCGGATCCATCTTGGAATACAATCTTTTCTTCTTCAGTGTGTATCACAATGTGCCAGCCGATGGGGAAATGTGCCGCGTGAGTGAGATCGTTGCTCTTGAAGGCAAAACCGCCAAACACCGGGCTAACTGTGAACGTCTGCCCGTCGGGCAAGTAGACGGTCTCAGGCGTCATCGGAGAAGCTAATTCTCGGGCGGTCTGGCAGTGGCTAAGTTGTGCTTTTTCACCAGCCGGGGCTCTCCTGAATGTGACTCTAATTGTGAGAGGAAACGAAAGCACTGAGCGACGGTCAAACAAAACGTTGTGTCGACTGAGGGCTTATTAATAACTGTCGTTCCTCCCTCAGGTATGAAAGCGGGGGCGGGGTCTCAGAGGAAATAACAGCGGCGCGGTAACTACGGGTTGACAGTAGTGAGATTCCGGTTGTCCAATTAGGACGCGGGTGAACTAATCCGACAATGAATATTGGATAATTCATTCAATTTATCTGCATGGTGACCCAGCGGCTCGTCCCGAACTCCATTGCTTGGAAGGCCTGGTTGTGATGGTGACCATCTTCTCCACCACATGGGTCACTCGGCGGCTTAGCGACTGGAGCTCCGGCAGTAATGCCGCCTGAGTAATGTGGACAGGATATTGGTGAAATCACTGCCCTTTGGCACATTGAAAGCCAGGACGGGAAAGACTAACCGATGCATGGGACTGTCTATGCATCCAGAGCCTAGAACTACCTGATTGAGGCGTTGGGCAAATTTCTCTGCAACATGTTATCGTGAATGTGGGGGCGGAATAGGGCAGAATCAGGCGTTGATGCTATAGTAGCCTGTTTTACCTGTGGAAACACAATAACAAAAGTTCCTGTATGGTGTGCTTTTCAATCTCTATCGAGCCTTAGGCAAGGCTAATTCTATGTAGTCCTAGTGATACATGCCGTGTTCGACGAATTCAATGCTGTTCTTTGGGTCGCTCCTGTTTCGCGTCTCGCTTTCTACTGTTTTTATCGTCGTCCTCCTCGTCTCTATCCTTGGCAGTCTTTGTCTTCTCATCCTCGTTTTCCAATGCCTCCTTCACCTCCCAGCCACCCAAGTCTTTGACCTCCTCCCATTCAACATCGTACTCGGACGCAATGATTCTGAGTTCCCGTCGCAGTGCATTGGCTTCTTGGACCAACTGCTCCCATTTTCCAATGTTGAATCCTCGCTCCAGATAGAGTGCGTTCTGGCGCTTCGACACTGTGACATTCATGGCAGCCTTGTAGCTCAGGTCTCGACTGATAAATAGGAACCACAGATAACCCGCCATAATAGTTGTAAGCCCTGCCAGATAGGTTATGGGCTCAACAAGATCCCAACCCATCTCTGTATGGAATGTCACGTAATAGACTGTGGCCCACCAGGACGCCAGCAGTCCGAAACCGCCTTTGGCGAGGCGATAAGCACTCTTGTGGGCAATCTCATCGCACTCGTTCTTGAGCCGAGACATGGCATCAATCTGCTCGCACATTCGTCGGAGCCTCATGCGCATATAATGTGTACGATCCTTGAAACTGGGGACAGCGACGTGCAGCTTCTCTGAAACACCTTCAATATCGACAGCGAATTCTTTGCCGCGCGCAGCATCGCGGATGAAATCGCCGACTTCGGTACTAGAGCTCCATCTCACCCAGCTCTTGTTTTTGTGGGCAGGACCCTCGTGCCCGAGACCTGAAGATGAGGCAACGTTACTAGCCTTTGCGCCAGTCTGCTCGGGGATGGCCTCTTTGTCCACCTCGGCCCAAAAATCAACATCCGGCGTCTTTTCTTTCTTCTCCAATTGGAGCGGAGGGAGCTCTGCTTGGATGAGTCGCTCAAGATACGATAACGGTTGATGTGGGTGAATCAGTAGAGCAAGAGGAGGAGTTGACTGCTTGTTCTCTTGTATTTTCTCGAGTGGTTGTTTGTTGATGTGCTCTTGCCTAGCATCAAAAGGTAGAGGTAGTACAAGCTTCAAGAGTCGCGTTGGGGTCGTCAAGATACGTCCTATAACTGAGTGTCAATACAAAGAGCGTAGCAGTGGCCAGAAACGTAGCGCGATGGACGCACCCTTTGCGTCTGTATCTTTGGTGGCCTCGGCCTCGTTGAATTCCGCTTCTTTTTGGACGGCAGACTCGTGAGGCTTTTCCCGCTGATATACCGTAGCTGTCGATGCCCGCGCCACTTTCGCAAAGTTTCTGTCGTAAACCGACGTATCGGCGCCCCTATATCGAGAGGGATTCCAACCTTTCCCGGTCGCAATATGTCTGGGAGCATACGAGTGGACATGCTTAGTCTGTTGCAGGGCATGACACCCTGGTCCGACCGACCCAAGGACTTGTTTACGCAGCTGACAGCCGGCGGCAGCGCGCATCGCCTCCCTCCCGAGTGCTCTGCTCATCGCGTCGGTCGGCCTGCGTGTCGCCAGGTACGGAGGTGATTGTGCAGACAAAGTATAGTTTTGGGGCGGCCGCCATTCGGACATGCGGGAGGTCGGGGTAGATAAAAGGCTCATGCACGCATTGCGCACGCCTTGCATCCTGTCATTAGAGCCCAGCTATGACGTCAAATAGCCAAGATCAAGATCGACCCACCAATTATGCAAAGGGTTCACTAACTAATTGTAATAACCAGAGCGATCTTGCGACGCAGCACCTTGGTTCAACGGAGAACGGTTACGCGGGTGGCCAGAAATTAGGTGAAATTGGATATTTTCTCAAAGGAATCCCATTTCGAGCAGTTTGTCACTTGTCCCTATTTCGACGTCTATTGGTTGCCATTCTCGACAGCCGTTGGTATAGTCCCCGCTAGAATTACAGTGGGTATTATACGGTAAATCAGAGCAAATCACCACCAATTCTCCATACAATACTGCTCGGAATTACCTGGAGGCACTCAAGCACTGTACCATCCTTACAGATTCTGCTAACTACGGCTTACCCATTCAGACAGCATTCTGTAGACAGTAGCAGGCCAGAAATGGTAAGAAAGGTTTTCACAAAAAGCAGAAGAATACAGGATCAAATCCACAAAACTCAATTTTCGCAAAAACTTACCCGCCGCTGTTGGCGTAACAGTCTGAAAGGGGCAATCCAATTCAGCCGCCAAATCTTGTAAGCGACAGCGTATGTCAAATACCTTTTGTGGCGGCAACCGCCACACAGAGTCTATTCTTCAACATTGAATGAGCAGCTCCAGTAATATCAAGACAGTGTGTAGCATTTGACTGTAGTGCCGCCTGGATTACAGCAACTGAGCTGCACTTCGTGACCATGCCATGGCAAGCAAACACACTTTCAAGAGGCGCTCTCTGCTACGCGCCACGAAACCATGATTATTTTTGCATCGACAGAGGAGTACCTTAGAAAACTACTTAACCAGCAGAAATCTCAATTTCAGCTCTCTTCTCCTCTTTCCTACCATCTTCTCTTCTTTCCTATTATCTTCTTCTTTCAACTACCAATTTAAACTACGCATTACCAAAACCCTCTTGTTCACAGATAACTCACTTCACACGACATCATGGACCCTTTCATGGAGCCAGATTTTCACCCACATATGAATACGAAAGGCTCAAGCGAAGAAGAAGGCGCGTCAGTTGCCCAATTCCGAGGCCAATACGCGGGGGTCGACAGAGACCATCAACCAATTGACGTGTCTTCTCCATTTATTGACGACTGGACAGAAATCAATTCGAATGATGTGTCACCGTTCGATTCGATTTCCTGTTCGGATATCTCCGAGCTAGATCTTAACGATGCTTCGGAGGTGCAGTCCCATACCCCAGCAGCTCAGGATGCATCTGATTGGGATATTTCATCCCATCAAACTCAGGCAAAGGCAACTCCTTCTGTTTCGGACACTTCAGATCTTAATTCTGAATGGGAATTGTTATCTGCCGAAATTTGGGAAACGGTACATCCTTCTCGGTCCGACATTCCAGATCCGAACGATGTTTCGGAAGCGCAGTCCACTGCCAACACAGCTCATGCTGCATCTGATATCGAATACTTAGCTGACCAAGCTTTGGCTACCGCAACTCTTCTTGTCACATCTCGTCAACGTTTGGCAATGGCAACTACTTCTGCTTCCAATATTCCACCTCGTTCACGGTGGGAAGCGGCAAACCGTTCTGCTTCCAACATTCCACCTCGTTCACGGTGGGAAGCGGCAAATCGTTCTGCCTACAACATTTCATGTTGTCCACCTTTGGCAACGGCAACTACTTCTGCTTCCAACATTTCATCCAGTCAATTTTGGTCAACGGCAACTGCTAATGCTTCCAACCGTTCATTTCGTCAACGTCAACGTTGGGCAACGGCAACTACTTCTGCTCCAACTCAGCTAGATGCTTATGTTCTGAGCACGGTAGTCAACAATGATCCAATTCTGCCATTCAATCCAATCTGGTATACGCCTAACAGCATCCGAAACTTTGAGTCTCTCCCAGTTCCGCTTCCAACGTATGAAAATGGGGGCTTGCCTTCGAAAGAGCCTTCTTCATCAGAGAACTTGGCCCCGAATGTTGCAGACGATACTCTTGAGCCGGTGCAGGCCGTTGATCCGGCAGTGGCATCAGGTCATGTCTCGCCGAAGATACAACCCCGCCGAATGATGTGCGGTTTCGTGGCCGCCGTTCGCGCGTACCTGAGTCCTTTTTTCAACTTCTGAGTAGCCCGCGCATGGGATCTCCAGTTCGCGAATAAAATAAAAAGGTAAGACAAAAAAATAAAAAAAATAAAACAGAAAATGGGGGACGATAAAAAAAGCACACTTCTGAACAGGCAGAGAGTTGGAACTTCAGGCCATGTGGGCAGCGATTTGGGTACGAACTTGTTTAACGGATGCTATCTGATCTGGTTGAGGTGGGTGAATGTTAATTGGCGACTGGAGTTGAGATGATGAGAGACTTGAAGATCGATTCATGGTGATTTTGCTTGCTCTAGAATGTAGTTCGAAGAATTAGAAAAACGGAAAAAAATAAAAATAAAATAAAAATAAACGCTGTTGTCCAATTTAGGAACCATTAGATCGTGCTCGTTTTCGTTTACTTTTAAGTCAACGGTAGGTACCGTTCATGCGTATTTTACAAGGGAGCTGTATTTTTGCGGCGTCAATGACATAAGTCAATCATCGTCTGCAGGATAGCCTCGAAAGAGCCCGATATCATTCTCATGCAACTCTTTATATTTGCTCGATCAATACGCCAACTCGCAGGCAAACCGGGTACGAACTCGGTCAATGCTACCTCTATCGTAAGCTTGGCCCCGCACCCACAACTTGTTGGCCCCCTCCATCGACACCGCCTACCTCAACGAAGTCTCCTCCAAACGACTTCAAGACCGGCCGTCGCTGGGCAGCAACTGAGAAGGAACTGACTATATCCTTATTCAAAATGGCTGACACTACCGTCTACCGTGCTGGCACCACAGCTCCCGTCAACATTGCCGTTGTCAAGTGCGTGCTCCCTACCCTAGGCTTGCCCCGCCAAAGGAGAATCTCCAGATGGCTGGATGATGAGGCCGCGCCATGCTAACGACGATTTATTTGACAGATACTGGGGCAAGCGTGATGCCAAGCTGAACCTCCCTACAAACAGCTCCATCTCCGTCACTCTTTCCCAGGCCGATCTTCGAACCCTCACGACTGCCTCTTGCTCTACCACCTTCACCGAAGACAGCCTCACTCTCAATGGGGAGCTCTCCGACAGTTCGGGCGCCAGAACGCAGGCTTGCTTTCGCGAACTGCGCGCCCGCCGCGCAGCTCTAGAGGCGTCCGACGCCTCCCTGCCCAAGCTATCGACAATGCCTCTCAAAATTGTATCCGAAAACAACTTCCCTACCGCAGCCGGGCTTGCCTCCTCTGCCGCAGGCTTTGCCGCCCTCGTCCAAGCCATTGCCAACCTCTACGAGCTCCCCGACTCCCCCTCCGACCTTTCCCTTATTGCTCGCCAGGGCTCTGGCTCAGCCTGCCGCAGCTTGTTTGGTGGCTACGTCGCCTGGCGCATGGGTGACAAGGAAGATGGCAGCGACTCGAAGGCCGACCTTGTCGCCGAGGCTTCGCATTGGCCCAGCATGCGCGCTCTCATCCTTGTTGCCAGCGCCGCCAAGAAGGGCGTTTCTTCCACTTCAGGTATGCAACAGACCGTTGCCACATCGGGCCTCTTCAAAGAGCGCATCGAGCGCATCGTTCCCGACAACATGGCTGCCATGGAGGACGCTATCCACAACCGCAACTTTGAAAAGTTTGCCGAGGTCTCCATGCGCGACTCGAATTCTTTCCACGCTTGCTGCGCTGATACTTACCCTCCCATTTTCTACATGAATGACGTCTCACGTGCAGCGATCCGCGCTGTTGAGTCTATCAACGCCAAGGCTGGCAAAACTGTTGCTGCGTACACGTTTGACGCAGGCCCCAACTGCGTCATCTACTACCTCGATGAGAACAAGGGTGCTGTCCTTGGCGCATTCACGGAAACTCTCAGTAGCACCTCTGGCTGGAAAGGCGATGTCGGCTCCCAGTCTGGTGTTTTGGACGAGACTGTTGCCGAAATTCTGCGAGATGGCGTCACCCGCGTCATCATGACTGGTGTTGGCGAGGGTCCTGTGAAGACGGACGAGTTTCTGATTGATGCCAACGGCCAGAATACCAAGCGATAATTGCCAAGAAGGCATGACATTCTTCATCTATATATACAAATCTACGTGATGTGCATAAAATATATTTTCGCAAACCGAGAGAGAAAAAATTTGTCTTGTGCCGTTTGCGCTCTGCCGGCCGGCTGCCATCAGTCGCTTCTGAGCCAGACTAGGTAGCAGTTATGGCGGGCCAGCTGGCAACTCGACCTCTTGCACTCATCAACCATCCTGCATCAACCAAAAGCCGCAGAGAATCAGTCTTTCGACATTTGACCCCCCCTGAAACACCTCAAAGGGCATGACAACTGCCTAATATTAGCTCTTTCTTGCCATTTTGTGGCTGCTTTCCGCAGATCAAGCGGTTTTTATAATCGACAGTAGCATCGATGGCGCCAGTTGAGTCTACAGAACAAACTGCTACCACGATAGCAGCACTCATCTCTGGCAACAATAATGTCGAAGTCTCTGAGCTAGACAAATCGGGTCATGTCCAGAAACGATGGCTACATGAGCCAAGCGGTCGTATCATTCACGTAATTGGAGTTTTTGCAGCCCTTTCGTTGTCGCAAGATCACAGCTGACGTCTGCCGCCTTAGATCCGTCCGGAGGGCCACACAAACGACCTCTTTTCACGCTCGCTGCGGGAATGGAAGAAGATCTTGTCCGATTCTTTTCTGCCCGTCGGATTTCCGCACTCTGTCTCCTCTGACTACCTTGCCTACCAGACGTTTGATTCACTGCAGGCCTTTTTCTCCACCATCACATCTCTCCTCGCAAACAGAGCCCTGCTGCAAGGCCTTGGCGTCGGCGATGCCAATTCTTCCGCCACCTTTGCGCTTCTTTTGACCATATTGCGCGATGCCACTTCGAGAGTGGCGACTATTGTGTTTGCGCACCGCTTCGGCCTCCGAATAGAGCCAGATGCCAAACGCTACCGGTTCCTTGCCGACTTGTTCAACGACACGGCCTTTTTCCTTGAGCTGTACAGCCCGTATCTGTCGCCGTTGGGAAAGGTCACCGTGCTCAGCGTTGGCGAGGCGCTGCGAGCGCTATGCGGGGTGTCGGCGGGCGCGAGCAAGGCTGCTCTTAGCATGCATTTTGCAAAGCACGATAACCTGGCTGAGCTGAATGCAAAGGAGGCCAGTCAGGAAACCGCCGTGGGGCTTATTGGGCTCCTGGTCGGGACTATTGTCGTCAAGGTGGTTGAAGGTCATCGAAGCGTTGTATCCTTGATGATTCTTCTCGTCTTCGGTCATCTATGGATGAATTACCTCGGCGTGCGCAGCGTCCAGATGACCACTTTCAATCGCCAGCGCGCCACCATTTTATTTCAAGAGTATCTGCGGACCGGAAAGGTGCTTACGCCTGCTGAGGTTGCCAAGCGCGAATACATTGTTGTCTGGAGCTCTGTTGTCTCGAACCGTGACGGCCAAGAAGTCGCCAAGATCGAAATGGCCAGGAGCTTTGGGCACGCAATGAGCAGTCCCATTGGCAGAGTCAAGATTCTTGATGGCGACAAGTATTCAATCACTGCGACTCCAGCCGTGCCTCACAAGAAGACAACGTTGTGTATATTGCTTTGGGACGACGTGCTGCCGAAGCAAGCCATCATGGCCTGGTTCGAGGCTGTCGAGATGGCCTGGGTTATGGACAGGCAGACTGGCTTCACGCCGAATTCGGAACGCTTGTTCAGCGACCAAAGTGTTCTTGTTGACGGATACGTGAAATATTTCGCTGATAATGAACTCTGGGCGAGCATGGCCGAGAAGGGCTGGGATTTGTCTACACAGTTGTTAGAGACAGCTGCGCCGGTGAGATTGACAGCTCGCAAGTTGAGCAAGAAGGAGTATTAGACGATGGTTCAGTCAGAAGACTCTAAAGGAAGATTTGAAATGGCTTCGCAGATAAGCCACGTGTATAGTATATCCGCGGACAAATATACAGTGAATACATTTTGCTTTATTAATGCAGAGTTTCTAGTTTACAAGAGGCA
This sequence comes from Beauveria sp. NWAFU-1, assembly GCA_024472245.1. Classification (NCBI taxonomy): domain Eukaryota; kingdom Fungi; phylum Ascomycota; class Sordariomycetes; order Hypocreales; family Cordycipitaceae; genus Beauveria; species Beauveria sp. NWAFU-1. The sequence goes on from JANBXD010000007.1 coordinate 1,367,528, forward strand.
GCATGCCCGGGAATCTATATGTCTTTATGTATTGTGGTACAGGAGATGTTCAAAGCTCGTCGTAGCGTTGGTCATTCATCGTGGTCTGTATCGCGAGGGAGAGTCGCCTTTTCAGGCTAAATGCGCCCAGCGCATGGCACGCATCCTAACCCCTTCCCACGTGTTGAGTTTTGGACGCACGTCGAGGTAGAAGCTAGGACCGGCCGTCGAGCCGCCAGGGCGACCGGCGTAAAAGTCAATCACGTATTCCACCTTGGTGCCGCAGCGGTCAATAACCCAGTCGTGGCGGTCAAACGGGGCTGTAAATCCCAAGATGGTGTTGAGTCGCGCGGTAGGCGTCATGCGGTCCATTTTGTTTGCAAAGGATTCGAGCTTTGGTCCCCCGCATCTTCAAAAGCAGGACAGTTCAACATTAGCAACAAGCCTCGGCGTGATTCACGAACGACCAACAGCAACCACACCAACCAGAGAGAGGGGGCGGGAGCAACTTACTGCGACTTGGCAAGGTAGGGAGCCTCCCATTCTCGTATTTCCTTCCAGGCGCGCTCGTTGACGGCGTTGTGAATCGGCACCACCGTCTTCATGTCCGCCACGCGCGCGTCGTAGCCCTTGCGCTTCATGGCGTCAAAGAACATCTTCTCCGAGGGGTACACCCAGTTGCCCGACGTGGCGTCGGCGCCCGACTCGACCTCATTGTTGGCAGGGTTGGCTGACGAGCCGTGCTCGACGGGGCAGGCCGAGGGGTCGCTGGCTGAGCGCGGGATGGTGGAGATGACGCGATCGGTGTCGAGGCCGGCATTGGGGGGAAGCCGCTGTGCGGAGGCTTCGAGCGCGGCCTTTGGCGGCGGCGACGATGACCAGAGAAGGGAGGTGAGACGCGAGCTCCATGATGGTGATTGTGATGAGGGTGCTTGCGCGGTGTGGTCGACGGGGCACTGCTTCGCGGCGGCGGCGGCGGCTTTGGAGGCTTCGACGGCTCGGGCTTGCTCGAGCCAGGCCTCGCGGCTTTTGTGGTCGACTGGACAGGCGTCGGCAGCCATTATGTGGTTGGAGCCAGTGATACTGAGTTCTTCGACCGTACACTGTTGTAAAGCGAAGGAACTTGGCGGTAGGGGAACAGAGGAAATGAAAAAGCAAGGCTAGATTGTAACTGGCAGAGTCGCGATCCCTCATCTGTACCAAAAAAAAAAGTCCCTGCGCCAGCCGAAAGTGGACCCTGTCAATGACGAAATTGACCAGAACCGGGCCCGTTGGGCTACTTATAGCTTGTCAAGGGTTTACTGTCGATTCTCTATTTTTAAAGTAGATTTATTAGAGGCATATGAATTACTGTGTGTCAACATATATAGATGGATCTATCAGGTTTTCTGGGCAGAGAAGCATTGATTCCACTTGAAATTTCCCGGGGCTTAGCACGGATCTGCGCCAAAGGCTATCTCGCTTCTGGAGATGGAATAAGGATGACGGCCCTTTTCTGCTACAAGAACTAACGTTAATGAGAATTGATACGCGAATACGCCGCTTTGTAAAAGTAAAATAGTCTAGACTTCTGATCCTTGTTAACACTTCACTTCTAGTGAGTTTCTTTCTTATGGCTTCTTTGTCCCTTACTACTTGTGGCTGTTCAGTAGCGATAGTCATACTGTGTAGCCACATTCCAGCTCGCTGGTCCAAGTAGACCCAAGTACAACAAAGACTTGTAAGTATGTTTCCGTGCAAAGAGGTTGAAATCGAGGTAAATTAGTAGAACGAGGTCTTCTGTTCCGCGTCTTAATCCCCCCTCATTGAGAATTCTTTCGTACATTGCTCTTCCAGATTTGTTTGTCAACGGGAGCCGCGACCGCAGTGGCTTACATACAGCTTACATACACCACCTGAGACCTTGTCGCGTGAGGGCACACCCGCCCAAGCCTATCCCAACAACTGAAACTCCTCAACAAAGCCATCATGCCGCGCTCTTCACAGACAACAACGAGGAAGACCTGCAGATGACGGATAGCTCAGCCTCTTCATACATGCGCCTTCCACTGCCCGGGAGCCCCTCGTCTTCCTGGGACGCCTACGCCGCGCGCCTGAATGCCCTTTGGCACCATCGAAACATGAAGGTCGTCGCGGCGTTTTGGCTGTTTGGTAAGCCGCATCATCGCACCGCCCTCCCATTCCACGAAGCCCTAACAGCGTCTCCGCAGGCCTCATCAATAATGTGCTCTACGTCATCATCCTCTCGGCCGCCCAAGACCTCGTCGGCACCGTCCCCAAGGGCGTCGTGCTCCTCGCCGACGTGGTGCCCTCCTTCTTCGCCAAGCTCGTCGCACCGTACTTTATCCACCGCGTCCCGTACCGCACTCGAGTATTCATATTCTGCGCCCTGTCCGCCGCGGGCATGTGCCTCATTGCGCTGACGCCGTCCACTACGTCGATCGCAGTCAAGATGGCCGGCGTCGTGCTCGCTAGCCTGAGCAGCGGCGGCGGCGAGCTGAGTTTCCTCGGTCTCACGCACTTCTACGGGCCCGTTAGCCTCGCCGGCTGGGGCTCCGGCACCGGCGCCGCGGGTCTGGTCGGCGCGGGCCTGTACGTCGCAATGACGGAGTGGTGGCGCTTCAGCGTCCGCACCAGCCTTCTCCTCTCGGCCGCGCTGCCCGTCATCATGCTCGTCAGCTTCTTTGGCGTGCTGCCGCAGGGACCGCTGCGCAAGGGCACGACGGGTCATGGCGGCTACGGCGCGCTGTCGGGCGACGATGCCGGAGATGACGAGGAAGAGAGCCCGGCGACCGCAGCGCTTCTGAACCCCAGACGCGGACGAGGTGCGGCCAACGGCGCGTCCGAACTATCAAACCTGAAAGCCAACCTGAGACGCGCCAGGTCACTCATCGTTCCATATATGCTGCCGCTTCTTCTTGTGTATGTTGCCGAGTACACAATCAATCAAGGAGTTGCCCCCACGCTTCTCTTTCCCCTTGACGAGTCGCCTTTTGCAGAATTCCGCGAATTTTATCCGTTCTACGGCTTCCTCTATCAACTCGGCGTTTTCGTTTCACGATCATCCGTAAGCTTTGTGCGCATTCGCCATTTGTACTTTCCTTCCTTTCTACAGATTGGAAACCTTGTGCTGTTGACGCTGCATGCCATGGTCTTCTTTTTGCCGTCCGTTTACATTGTCTTCATCATTATATTCTGGGAAGGACTGCTGGGCGGAGCTGTTTACGTGAACTGTTTTGCCGAAATCATGGAGAATGTGCCCGAGGACGAGCGCGAGTTTAGTCTCAGTGCCACAACCGTCAGCGATAGTGGTGGAATCTGCATCGCAGGTCTCATAGGCATTGTCATGGAGACTGGCCTCTGCAACTACCAAGTAGCGCATGGTCGCGACTGGTGCAAGCAGATCAAGGTTCAGCATGGGTAGCCTGATCATGTATTATCACGCGATTTATGATGGATCTTTCGGTCTGCGCCATGTTCAATAAACTAGATTTCATGGTACAGGCTAGTCACAGATCTCAACTGGCTCGGGTCTGTGTAGAGTCCACATCTCAATCTCCAAGGGTTGCTGTGTAGCGCCTTCCAGATCGACCATGAGCTGCCTCCACATCATACCCTCTGCACCAGCTCGCCTTCGTACTTTGCGTTCATCCAACCAGATACAGATGGCACGATAATCCCTCCTGGCTCTTGCACTGAGCCACCATACGTGATCAAATCGACACAGCAGCCCTAGCCAATATCCCAAGAGCCACATGGCCGGTTCACTGTCCTGCTCAAGCAACGACCGGAACTCGACGCCCACCTTGCCGAAGAACGCCATGTATAAGAAAAATGATTGTTGGTTGACAGGGGTAGAGAACAACTCCGCAAGAACCCGCACTGGCTCGTAAAAGATGTGCTCGGCGTCATTTGAAGTATAATCGAGTCCACACAGACGAAGCCAATGGGACGGTACCTTGGATAAGGACTTGATATCATCGCCATGGTATGTCCTTTTTTCATCATCGGAGGCGTCGAATATGTGGCGAAGGATAGATTGGCCGTGGAATTGCTTGGTATTCATCAGCAGCGGTGCAAGCCCCATGCTCAGCGAGAACCAAGCAAGACGATCTGGGGCTTTGTTGAAGACCCACGACAGGGAAGGGTCGTCGTCCTCATCCAATGCAAAGGAGAGTAGATTGAACATCATTGAGGAAACTAGGACTGAATCGGAGCCCTCCTGATCGAATGGCTCTGCCAAAGCCCGATTGAAACTACGAATGGCAAGAGACTGCTGGTAGTGCTCTGCAACTCGACATGAAGCTATTGTATCGGACGTGGCATCGTTCAAACTGCCACTAGCCTGGTACATGTGGCGTAGGTGACAGGCGGCCACAGCCAAGGTGACGTCGAGGAGGTATGGGCGGCTCATGCCGAGGCTGACGATGAACGGCATTTGGCCCCCTCCAGTCTCGAGGCCATTGGAAGAGTCAAAGTGGTGATGGACGTGGTGTAGAAGCGAAACACGAGACACGCCCCGGGCTGAAGACTTGGATTGCAGACAACTGTTGGCCAATGCTATGGCGGACGGTTGGGCAAAGGCGAACGGGGGTGTGAAGGGAGTAATGGCTGCTGTAGCTGTTTTGCTTTTATTTGACGGTGCAGCTTTGCGGGGTGGTTTGCCCTTGATTGGTGAAGTATATTGGCACTCTGCATTACATCGAAGGCATCTCGCGCATGAAGGCTTGCCTTCGTCGCACTAATAACAGGATGGGCGTATTAGTCTGGGGACTCATCACGCAGGGCCGATGAATGTTTTTTTTCTTCTTAAATTGACTGATGCCTACCTTTATTCTGCTTAGCTTGCACCCCAAGCAGCCACCTTTTGACTTGCGATGCGGCTTGCGCGGAATGTACTTTCGAGCCTGCCCTTCTCGATGGGGCGCAAAGGATAGAACCTGGTAGGCTGGTTCTGTCTTCTTCGTCCTCACTGAAAATGACATAGTAATTACGCGTATCAGCGTGACGATGCCGCCAATGTTCTAATACGGCAAACGAAGATTTGAAGTGGATGGGTCTTTATATGATGTGGCAACAAGCACGATGATTCGGGAACCGTCATTTTTGCGGTCGCATTCATCGGATCTTGGACAGTGCGGCTGAGGACAAGTGCACGGTGCAAGTGCTGTGATAGGGTGGGTACTTGGAGCTTTTGGTGGCGCACATCTCGTTTTCCTTTTTGGGGCATGATGAACAGGGCTGTACTCGAAGCGGAAAGTAGGGTGTGAATAACACATATACAAAAGAAGTTTTAGCGATTGTTTTCGGGTTATAATACCTCAGATACGATGTCTTGTCCGTTTTCCCCTTGTGGAAGGTTGTAGCTGTAGCAAAGGTCTAAGCCCACCAGTAGCTGAACGAAACCACCAGCCGAAGAGCGGTCCCGAGCGTATAGACTACAACAGTATCAAGCCCTTTTCCCCTTTATCCGGAAAATTAAGCAGAATGATTCCGGGCGAAAGAGATAAAAGACGGCGAAGCCCGCATTCAAAACGGTGTAAATGCTTGAGTGGCAAGCATCTCTTTCAATTTGCACTACTCTTTTCGGTCGAAACAGACACAATGAAACAACTTTTGTTAGTGGCCCAGTTTCTGACGCAGTACATCTCTGCCTCGTCGGCCTCGTCTCCCTACCCACCGCACAACAGCAGTCTTGTAGACTTGGGCTATGCCAAGCACGTTCCCACGTACTTTAACACGACAGCTTCGGGCGCCCGTGTTGCCGTGTACAAAAACATTCGCTTCGCCAATGCACCGAGTGGCAACTTGAGATTTCGCAAGCCGGATACCAATCTTCCAACACAGGATGGAGTGCAAGACGGCAGGGCCTCCGTACCAGACTCGACCTGCATTTCCACTGCGCCCTGGATGGTGCCTTTTCCTGACATGAATGGCACCACCTTTGGTGTGGAAGATTGTTTGTTCTTGGATGTCTATGTCCCCGAAGGAGTGGCACCAGACGGCAAGGTGCCGGTCTTGCAGTGGTTCACCGGATCGGCGTACTCTTTTGGAGGCAAAGAACATTTTATCAATCCCATGGGTCTCTTTGACCGAATCAAAGCCGCAGGGATGGGCAAGTTTATATTTGTGGCAAATAATTACAGGTCAGTGTCGCGTGGATTGCTATTACTTTGCAATGTTGCTCACACTTCGAAAGACTTGGGGTCAGTGGCTTCACCTACTCAGCAGACCAAGACATGGATGCAAATGTCGGTCTTTTCGACTCGCTAGCTTCGGCAGAGTGGACAGCGAAGTACATACACAAGTTCGGCGGCGACGCTTCCAGGTTCTCCGTCATTGGAGAGAGCGCTGGTGCGGGGATCTTGTACTATCTCACCACACTCCAGAACGGCGAGGCAGACCTCCCCTTTCAGCAGGCGTTTATCGCGTCCCCCGCCGCGCCGCCACGACGAGATGTCGCGTTACGGCAAGCGCAGATCTTCAACACGGTCCTAGATGCGGCCAACTGCTCCTCCATCGACTGTCTACGAGGCCTCTCGGAGACAGAGTTGAAGGCTGTCAATCACTTTCTCATCAACGATACCCGCACCGAGGGTGGCGGAGGTAATTTCGGTCCCGGGATCGGCTTTAGTCTTGCACCAGATGGAAAAGACTTTGCAGATATCCCGAGTCAACTGCTCCTCGACGGAAACATGAATCGTGGCCTGAAACGCCTGATCGTGGGCACCATGGCCAACGAGGGCCGGTACACCTCCAGCGACGATGATATGCCGGCTGCCTTTCCTGCCCTCGTCCGTCGCATGTTGCCGGGCGCAAGCAATGATACGATTTCATCTCTGCAGGCGCACTACCGTCCACGTGTGCCAGCACAGCTCGCGTGGGACTGGACAACCGATGTCGTGTTTGCGTGCCAAGCCTACAATCTGGCTAATGCACTTCCCGACCGCACCAACTTTTTCGTCAATTCTATTGACCAAGGGGCGCATGGGCAAGACATTCTTTGTGAGTGAATTCTTCGTTATTGATAAGAGCGTACTAACAGGCAGTGCCATAGACTACTTCTACGTCAATCAGGAGACCACACCAGTGGACTATCCAGAGCTCGCGCTGGCATACCAGGACAAGATTATCGATTTCGTGTATGGGAAACAGATTGATTGGCCATTTTATGAGAGCAAGAAGAATATGTACAACATCACTGGGGAGTTTACGAACACTACTCTTCCGAAGGATCTGCAAGATCGCTGCGATTTCATCAACTCGCTAGTTTTGGACAAGCAGAATGGGGCTTGATTCTTTGCTGCTATCGAGGTTAAAAAATCACGTAGTTGAATTATGAGTGGAATACAAGCTGTATGATAAATGGCGTATTCAAGAGCATCATGGGTGGGAAAGAGAGCCTGACTCACCACAGTAGAGAACACAGTGCGTACGGTCCCCAACGCTTCGGGTTGCACACTCTTGTACTTTGTCTTTTCACGATTCAGTCGCTACAGACAAACGAGGCCATTTTCTGTACCTGACATGTATCAAGATATCTGATCAGCAACTCTACGATGAAGATGCCGAAAGTGTTGGCGGCAAAGAAATGTTCCGACCTACCTTCGTCGGGTGCCGTCCATTTCCCACGATAAATAGACGTCTGACACACAAAAGACGAATGGAAAAAACGAGAGCGTATTCATCGCCGCACAAGAGATAAAAATACCACCATGTCGTTCTAGGGTCATCGATAAAGCGCAGTAGCACTCGGTTGCCCAGCATACGCGCTCGCCTCTTCCTTCTCAGCCTGTGGTGAAAGACAAGTCTTGGCAAGCGCTTCTGTTTGCTCAAGACCTCACGCCTTCGTATCACCAACAGTGTCAAAACTTTCCAACAAATTCAGCCACAGGTTTATTCTTCTATCTCGATTGCTTGAAACTACCATCTCATTCTTTTACCTTCATAAATACTCGACACCAATACCGACATGGCGTCTCGTGGCTGTGGACTGCGTCGTCTTTGCGGGATTGCTGCCACTATCGCACTTCTTCTCCTATTGCTCAAATGCCTTCGCAACAGAGCGACGAGCAAAAACCTCACTGAGAGCACAATGTAAGATACGGCAGCAGATGCCTCAGCAAGCTCTAAACGACGGACACTAATGCCGACACAGTCGGAAGCCGCCGAGGCTACACCACGTTCCCTTCACCACCGCCACGGATCCCAGGAAATACTGGATTGATTTTTACTTCCAGAGGCTACAAAAGCCTTCAGTATTACCCGATACCCCGAAATACTCTCCGTTTGGGGCTTTCGAGTGGCACTTGCCCGAGGACATCCCGTGGCGCGCAGGGCTTGGCAAAGATCTGTGCATAATCGACTTTGACGACCGAGGTTTCAATGCCTCTGGGCAAATATGGGGACCGCACATAATGAGCTGGGATCATGCAGAATCTGTGCATGGTCTATCGCTCGGATTTCTGAACCACTGGTTGTATAGTAAGCTGCATTTCCTTTCGCTATTGAGATACAAACTTACGTGGCGCAAAGGTAAGATACACGGATACAAGTACTACTATATAACAGTGAATAGCTATGAGGACCGCCGCACTTCGTGGAAGAAGCCTACCATTATTTCGAAATTATTGACAAAGCACAAGGCATGCATATATCTGGACTCGGATGCTCTGTTCAGAAACCTAGACTTGCCGTTCGAATGGTTGATGAATTACTGGGGGATTAGCCGGGCCACAAACTCGCTTGCTCTAGCTTTTGACCCGGCGCACGAATGGAACCAGGACGAGTTCGGAAAGGAGTATCTCAACACGGGATTTCTTGTGGCGCAAAACAAGGCGAGAACCTTTGAGATATTGGGCGCCTGGCAGGACTGCCCAAACGACGGCGGTCGTTATCCCGAGTGCACAAAGTTTCGGACAAATGAACCCGGCCGCCCGACAGACCAAGGAGGATTTGGCACATATGTCCGTTACGACTATGTCAACGATATCAAGGAGCTGCCCTGCGATGAGGCGAATGGCTTCCCTGAGGCCCATTCTGGGTGCGATGGCACGTTCATTCGCCACCTCTGGACCGGAAAAGACAGTCTCCTCAAGATTTTTGCAGGAGGCCAGATGCCAGGCCCATACTTGGAGTGCTTTCACGAGGAATACATTAGGACAAAGGCAGATTTTCATATGTTTGAAGCGGAGCTGCTGGGTTGGGCGCTGACGAGTTGATGGTGCTAAAAGGATGGTAAATCTCGAGTAATGCTTACTAGGTATCATGGTATCAAGTTGTGCAGCTGCCTTGCAATTTACGCCAATGGTTTCTTTCTTTGATCATGTTTCTGTTTCGACTGCGCGCTCACAGGGTGTGATGCTGCTTCGCTGTTATCAGTGTCTTGTCGGCTGTTGCTTGGCGGCAAAGTGATGACGCCGACGGAAGCATTGCATTATTCATTTGTCTTGAGTCGATGCACGATGAGCTCAGCCTTGGTTGGCGCCCTCAGCTCAAGCACAACGACGTGGCCGAGACAGCAGTCGTGGAATTCTCCAGTGGCAAGACCGGTTGTGGTTTGTGTAGCATTGCAGTGCATACGTGTCTGAGACGCTGTGTCGAGTCGTCGACTCTTGTCTCCTTTTCAGCCTCTCGACGGCTCGTTCCGACGGCAGAATGGAGATTGCGCATCCGATGTCTTGCAGGCGCATGGCCACGGCCTACGAACAGTCCTGGAGCAGGTTACACAAAGGACAAGAAATACTAGTCGGCGGTTAGAAAAACCTTCAACGCGTTTATTGGTTGATTCGAACAGAAGTCCGTATGTTTTGCTTCTGCTTCGCTGTCTCATGCGCCCGAAGCGGCCCCGGAGCACTTCCCCGTTGCATCATGGTCGGATCTTGCACAACGCCACGTCAAAATAGTCGATATTGTCACCGCATATGCAAGTTGAACCAAATGTCGATGGACGGACGTGCTTTGCGAATACTTTCCGATGCAAGTCCATCGGCGCATCGCCAACAAGGGTGAATAGAAATGGTTGAGATTTTCGTCTTTTGGCCATTATTCACCCTCGTGGGGCCGACGCCCTTGGAGATCAGTAATCGACATCTCTGTACTAACAGAAAGGGGTCTTATAATGGCCGCATATAGCCGCAAGACCGCTATATGTCCGCCTAGCGCCCTACAAACGACCAGAGGCTAAATACCAGTATGTAATATTGATGGCGCCGTGCCACGTCTCGGGAAGCTAGTCAAGTCAAAAGGGCGCGAAGATTGTGGAGCAGGTGGCCGAAGTCCGGGGGTGAATCAAAAGGCGAGGATATGTAAATAAGATCAGAATGGTGCCCATTCTGCTCCATTGCATATACCCCGACCCGAAGTCTTGTTGGTGTACTCGGGAAGCGGTCAATCGGGACAAGACTATCCGCCCCCAGCAATCGACTGCATATACAAGTTGTGTTGAGAATTGCTTCCGACAGCAGACAAGTTCTTTTTGGGCTCGTTGGCCCAGCCGGCCGGCATCTTCTGGTGTATAACACGCTTTATAAAATTCGCTACTCCCGCCACGACCAAAACGACACTATAGTATTGGACAGCGCCCGATCCAAAGGAAACCAAGACATTCATGTCTACTACCGAGCGCCAAGCACCGGCGGCCGCTTCTCCGCGTGATACGGAAAGCGGCGTGCCGGGAAAAGATGCAGTCGACCGGAGGAGCTCTGCCGTGCACGAACACTCCGACGTCATTGAGAAGCCGATTGACGAGGCAGCCGCCGTGCCTTGGGAGCAACACCCTCGAAATCCAATGAATTGGCCCAATTGGAAAAAGACGCATCTTATTGTCATGCTGTCCTCGTTTGGCTTCGTCTCGTACGTTACCCCGTCCCTTCTCTTTTGTACCACGCGAAATCATTCTCCTCCGTCGTCACCCGCTAACTTTCCCATCTTGTTTGTCCGCCAAGATCGGCCGGAACCTCCATCATCAGCCCCGCGACCAGCGCCATCATGACCGAGTTCCACGTCACCCGCGTCGTCGCCCTGCTGCCCCTATCACTATACTGCTTCGCCCTCGGCTTCGGCCCCGTCGTTGGCGGGCCCCTGTCCGAAACCATGGGCCGCAAACCCGTCTACGTCGGCACCAGCGTGCTCGGCGCCCTCTTTACGCTTGGCGCCGGCCTGACGCGCAGCAGCTTTGGCGCTCTCTGCTTTTTGCGCTTCATGGCCGGCTTCTGCTGGGCGCCCGCGCTCGCGAGCGGCTCCGGGTCCATTGTCGAGACGTTTGCGCCGAGGAGCCGCGGACCCATGATTGCGATTTACGTGCTCATGCCGTTCCTCGGGCCGGGTTTCGCGTATGTCGTGTTCTGCTTCCCAGGCCTTTTTTTTTTTTTTTTTAAACTTCTTCTTCTTCCTCCTCTTCTTACTTCATGTCTCGGTGCTAACTACTGCTATAGTCCCATTCTCGGATCTTTTGCCGTCAGTCGCCAGAATTGGCGCTGGACGCAGTGGATTCTACTCTTCTTTGCCGCCTTTACTCTGCTCTTCACGCTGACGACCTGGGAGACGTTTCCCGCCATCTTGAAGCGCAGAATCGCCAAGGAGCGAGGCGAAGACGTGTCGCCGTCTCCCCCCCACCTCAAACGCGTCACTGCGTTTCTCCAGACCGGCCTGATACGACCCGTGCACATGCTGCTCACCGAGCCCATTACCGGCTTTCTCTGCCTCTACGTGTCGGTCAACTTTGGCATTCTCTTTAGCTTCTTTGCCGGGCTCTCGTACACCTTTGGACGCGTCTACCACTTTAGCATTGAGCAGTCCGGCCTCGTCTTCCTCTCCGTCGCGATTGGCTGCCTCGTCGGCCTGTGCACGATTGTTGCCTGCGACGTCGGGCTGTACCGGCCGCAGATGCACAACTTTCCGCCCGGCAAGGTCCCGCCAGAGCACCGTCTGTATCCCGCCATGGTGGGCAGTCTGGGGCTGCCCGTCGGCCTGTTTTGGTATGCCTGGACAGCGAGGAGCTCCGTCTCGTGGGCCAGTCCGGCCGTGGCTATTCTGCCCTTTGCCTGGGGAAACCTGTGCATCTTCGTGTCGGCCATGCAGTACGGCGCCGACACGTACCACGGCAGCGTGGTGGCCAGTCAGGCCAGTGCCAACAGCCTGGCGCGGTATGCATTTGCCGGCGCGTTTCCGCTCTTCATTGTCCAAATGTACGACAAGCTAGGTGTGGACTGGGCCGTCAGCCTCTTTGCCATTGTAACGGTTGCGCTTCTTCCCATCCCGTGGGTACTTTTCAAATTTGGTCCCCGCATTCGTGCCCTTAGCAAGTACGAGACGGTCCAGTACGAAAACCTCTAAGTCATCATTGCACATTTCGGCGTCTTCTTTAGTTTTGCATTCGGATATCACGACATGGTTATGGAGTAGCGTAGCAGAGCTCATTCGTTGCAGTCCAAAATACATTGCTGGATTCTGCCTCGCAGATTTCCTACTCCTCAATCACTTGGCCCGGAGTAATGTTAAAGTCCTTGTCGAGGTAATACCAGCCATCATACTGGCTCGGTCTCGCAGCGGGAGGCAAAATGTTGCTTTTTGCGGGAATGCCAAACTTGGCGGTAGTGTTGCTCGAGGCAGCAAACGTCTTGCACCAACGGGGGTTTGACGTCTGGTCGCGGTTGATCTTGTCCTTTTGCGTTTTCCCGCGCATCAGTTTGAGCCAGAACTCGTTGCTCTCGCGGATATGGGCAAGCATGGTGTCCGGATCCTGGAACTTGTCGCCATGGATATAATTCTTGCCCGAGCCCTTGATGACCTTGTAGTACTATATGACATAATTAGACTGTCGCGTTGAGGTGGTGGAGTATTGGCTCGCAGACTTACAACGAACCAGTCGTAAAAAGCCTTTTTGCTTCCCGGACGAAAGACTTCGAGATCATCGACAGCTGATGAAGTGTTAGTCGACACAGTATAGGACAGGATTAATCAAAGAAGAAGAAACAAAGAAAAAAAGCACTCACTGTTGACTTTCGAGGCAATGGAATCTTTAATGTCAATGGCAATGACTTTCCAGTCAGTCGTGTTTTCCTGGTTACAAGTCGGGTCAGCACCGCACGAGTTTCTCACTTCTTTTGGGGCAAGCGTACGTCAATCATTGCTAGTCCGCCCAGGACCTTGACCTGCTTCAGCTGTCCAACATGAGGAGGTTCCAGCGAGCTTATGTCAAAAATGTCCATCGGATCATTGTCGCCAACATGGCCAGTAAAGTTGTGGACGACGGTCGAGTCCTCCCAGGTCTGGGGAATGGATCCATAATTGAACGGGTAGGTCTTGTGAGGCCAAACGCTAAATACGAATCGGGGCTTCTTTTTCTTGTCGTCGTGAAAGATGGGATCTTGAACAAGCACCGTCAGTGCAAGCTTCAGTGCAAGCTCCAACAAGGAATATTAGGGTGACTCACTCAAGGGTTCATTTCGCTTTGTTTCGATTTTGGCATCTGTCCATCGCGGAATCTCGACATACATGTTGATAATGTTGGAGACATTTCCTAGAGGGAAGAGGGGGATATCGTGCCAGAAAGAAATCGGGTTGCCGTCCTGCTCCAGCCAGACGCGCCAATCCTATCCGACCATGAGTATATTTCATGACGCAAGAAATAACCGCGAGGCCTCTTTGGGAGACATTACCAAGGTGTTGCGCGCACCAACTTCCCTCAAGCTCAGAGAGCTGGGATCAAAGGGCTTGACTTTAGGCCCGTCATCCCCGCCATTCGCTGCGACGCCAACCGCAAGGGAAATCAAGGGCAAGAGGGACCGCATTTTGACAAGATTTGCAAAACGTGAATGAGAAGAATAACGTCAAAAGAAAGAAAGCATCTACGCATGCAAGGAAGAAATATGAAGAGCCCACCGCTAACTAATTCCTTGGCAGTTGGCGGTAATACTTCTCTGCGTCTATAACTAATTAATGCAAAGAGCTCGTCTCCACTGCCTTGGTCTCTCCAGGTTGCACCGCAGATGCTGCTCCAGATTTCTTTACACTAACAATATCGTACATCTCTTCCGCCTCTTTCGCGCTAGGATATAGACTCATGAGGTGAAGCAATAAAGACAAGACCGGCTTATTTCAGACCTCCAGAGGAGCTCTCGCGCTTTCAGTGTCAATCTGAAAGACAAGCTCTTGGACAGCGAGCGGCGCACGCGAAGCGATTCGAGAGCCTGTATCTGCACTCTTATTCATTAGTGCTATCCACCAGGCACCGTGCGACGCCACAAGTGGCTCTTTTAAGTGCTCGGTATGCTTAAAAGCCAAGAGCTGGCTGCTGATCCAACAGGGGCTCAGATGCGACCGCACGTGGGACATTGTCAGCTCAAGAGATATCAAGCAGGTAAGCATGATCAAACGCCATGGTGGAACTGTTCCGCTGTGGCTGAATTAATTGTGATAGATTGTCTTGATCCGCTGCTGAATGAACTCTTGGCAGCGGACTTGCTTCCTTGTTGCTTCCTTAAAAAGGTTTCTTGTTGCAGCTATCCGCGATGCGCCAGATGGGTATTAATATTTTTCGTATTAGACCATAGATGCATTCGAGCTTTGCCTCTCGTCGCACATGGATATAATCATAATTAACAGATAGATGCCGCCATCTGCCAGCCGTCGTGCCTTACACAAAAACCATACTTACCCTGCGTCTTCCTTCATGAGCTCCATCTTGGAGCATTCAATATCAACCCCATCAAACAGCCCGATATCAGGGCCGTGACGGGTACCGTGATTACCCATCCGATGTAAATCCACCCGACCAGCTTCGGGTTGATGCAGCGCCAGTCTCCGTTCGCCAGCCCGACGCCGACTGTGGCGCCCGTGATGCACTGCGTCGTCGACACCGGCAGTCGCAGCCTCGTCGCGATGATGACGGTGAGGGCCGTCGCCAGCTCCATGCAGAAGCCACGCGTGGGCGATATCAGCGTGAGGCGGTTGCCAAGCGTGCGCATGACATGGTAGCCATAGGTCAGCAGGCCGAGCACGATGGCGCCACCCCCAAAGCACAGCACCCAGATCGGCACCTCGACCTGGTCGTTGACCACTCCGTGTGACCACACATCGAGCGCAGTAGAAAATGGCGCAATCGCGTTGGAGACGTCGTTGGCGCCGTGCGTAAATGATGCGGCTGCTGCGGTGAGGACCTGCAACGATGAAAACATGTACTCGGCGCGGTTATCGAAGCGCGGTGCGCGCGAATGCATGTCTTCCAGATCCCAGTTCAAGACTGCATTTCGCTTTTGCATACTGATGACGTCTTTCTCGATACCCCGGAGAAGAATGCGGTTAATGCGCCAGGTAATCACCGGAAAACTCTTCCAGCTGCCCTTGGGCCGAGGAGGCACGAAGCTGTCGCTCGCAGAAGATGTTGGCCGTGATGCGATCGGAGGGTCCTGAGCTGCTGGTGGTAGAATCAAGTCGTCGTCCTTGTCGAGCTCTGGTGGCCCGTTGGCTCCATGCATTTGTACTGACTGCAGCAGTGTCTCTGATGCGCGCACGTAGGCGAGCTCCTCTGGGCTTAGATGCCCACGATAGTAATCTTTAATCACGGGCTTGTTGAAGCCGTGTGGTGTTGGCGGCGGTGCATCTCGCCGGAGCAGAAACGGGCCTACGATAGCATGGTACCATTTCAGTGTCCAGTCCTGTCGAATGATGCGCACCCAAAGATATGGCATCACAAAGGCTGCGTGCAGCAGTGCACCACCGCCAGCAGCGGAGAAGATGATGACAAGCATCGTCGTAGTTGTGATGTTGATCCTTCGAATGCCTTTCCAGACAAGCAACACTGCATCAGTTAGCACTGTATCGGACATGTCATCTCGAGATAGCGGGTGCACATACTCGTTACAGCTCCAAAAGTCAGGAAGCTGAAGAATGGTATACACCAAAACGCTCGGCGGACCGAGTTTCGCTTAATCAGGACCAGTCTTTTGGTGACGAGGAAGACGGTGGCGCCAAGAGTCCCGGCAATTCCTGGCGCAATAATCCAAGCAAGAAAGACTTGCGACGCGCCTCGCCATCCCCAGTTGACCTTGTCGATGCCGACAGAGGCGGTGGCCGTGCCAATCAAGCCGCCAATGACGCTGTGCGTGGTGGAAACCGGCATGCCATATCTCGTGGCCACGGTGAGAAATACAGACGAGGCCATGATGGTGCACATCATGGCCAGCAGGAGCACCTGCGGCGCGTCGTCGAATAGATGCGGGTCGACAATCTTTGTGCGCAGAGTATCGGTGACTCGGTCGCCCACCGAGACGCTGCCGGCAAACTCGCAAAAGGATGCAATGACCATGGCCTGCTTCAGCGTCAGCGACCGCGAGGACACGGAGCTGGCAAAGGAATTGGCCACATCGTTGGCCCCAATGTTCCATGCGTCGAGGGAAGCAAATATTGTCGTCAGGATAAAGATGTAGTTGTATCTGGGCATGATGGCCATTGTCATAGTTGTTGGCCGGCGGTGCTGACCACCTCTATGTATAGGTAGATGGTATCAACCAGACAAAATGAGCAAGACAATGGGGAATACATCTCTCCTCCACCATGTGCTACCTTGTCAAAGAAGAGTGATACATTGTGCATCAGCTATTCAGCATGTGTCGTTTTCCGGTAGCTGAGAGACCAAGTTGCATCCGCAGAGGTGTACTCGAACTGGGTGGTGGCAGGGTTAAGAACTGGCAGAAGCTGTGACCTCTTTGCAACAACTCCAGGAAAGGCTAGCCGGTAAGGCGTTGGTGTTGGAACACGGGGCGAGAGAATCGCCAGTGGAGGCATAAGACATGTTGCCAAGCCTATGGGAAGGAAAAACTGACGCGGCTCATTGAAGGTTACGGATGAGGCGGGTCGGGAACCAGAACCAATATGCCCTTTTTTTGGCACAAAGAGAGAGGAAGAGGGCTTTGAGGGCTCCGCGGACTGTGGCCGATAGTTTGTCCCAGAATTGTGGTCTTTGGTAGGGGTCCAGGGTGGGATGGCGTCAAAGGTGTGCGTCGAGGCGCGGTTTTGATTCGACCATTGGGGGCGCAACCATTTCTTCTCGGTGACCCGGTGGCGTTTGCTGTATTTAGTTGCGGAGCTCTTTGTTCAATTCCTGAAAGCAGCGATTGCGCTTTGGGTAGTTGTGTGACGGGCGGAGGGCGCACCGCTCTCTGTCTGGCCTAATTTAGGTGACGTTTCGGTATCGGGTTGAGCTCGGTTTAGGCAGAGACGGGATGAGCGCATGAGACAAGGTTGACTAGCCATCTAGAGGTGACGCCGCGCATTGCCGCCATACTTTGCACTTGTCATTTACTTGCATTACTCTTATCCGGTGTTGTTGTTCGATATTACTGAATAGAGTTAATTGTTCGCTGCAAAGATGCGGATCCACACCTCTGTTGATGTGGATGAGCTTCTTGTAATACTCCGTAAATAGTTATACGTCCACATTGGTCCCAGACAAGACCGTCGTCGCGGACAAACAGGTTTGCGCAACTCTTGACACTAAGAGAAGCGGCTGCATGGCGCAGTTATGGGCGAATGACATGCAAAATTGCTGCTCGTGTGTTTTGAGAAAGAGATGAAGAAGAAAAAAGTATCATCACTAGCGACAACGGCCTGCTGGTTGACGACCCAAACAGAGTTTCGAAACTTGTCTGAAAGCGAGGGAGGCTCTCCAGATTCCGACGGCCGCCTGCCCGATGCCAACAAGGTTGCCCCTCCACTCGAGCTCAGTACGGGTTGTCAACTTGTCATGGTACAGCGAGAAACGCGCTTCTTCTTTGATAAAAAAAACGGTCGCATCCATGGGAGCCTCACCAAGAAGACTCGACAACTAGCTCAGGCCGCGTGGCCTGAGCCATTACACACGGCACCGATCACCAAACAATAACCGATGCGGCCTGGCGCAATCCATCATTCTTGATGCTGTAACAAGTCGCAGGCCTTGTCGCAGGGCTGGCAGGACGATTCACGCAGGTGAAACCGCTAATACGCCTCGAGAGATTGCCCACTTCTTATTGGTGTGCTTGCTCGGTGCATGGCCGATAGTTGTTCGTTTATTTCATAGAAAATTGCATAATTAGCAGACAATGGATGAAGAACCATCAAAAGAATTACCGCGTTATTTGGGCTAAATGTCTGTTGAAACCGCGCCCCGAAAACTGCCCAGAGATGTCTGTCGCGCATTCATCTGTCGTTCCGGGCGTCGATAAATAGGGATCGTTGCGCCAGAAGCACATGGCGTGCACGATGCATCCCCCGCCGCCGTCATCTCCAGCTCTTTCAGCATTCGAAAGTCGAAAAATCTACATGTTGTGATGGCAGAACTGTTTCGACAACAGCTGCTCGTGTCTGATGCAAGGCGGCCTGTGATCTTCCGTCCGGGGGTTCCTCTCTAGCTGGGATAAAGCCTCGCAGATGTGAATCGTAATTTGCTTGCTCGCCGCAGCCAAAGCTCGAGTACGGATATCATGTTCATTCGGCAAGAAGCGACCGGGGTACTGTTTCTTTTCGGAAAATTATCCATTTCAAAATGCGTCTTCGTTGTAGAGATCTCTGTTGCTGAATGTGTAGTGCTTCGTTTGTTGGCAGCGTAGAAACGTGTGCGAATGTCAAGCGCCGATATGCAAACGTGACCTGCCCTTTTCTTCCATCATCCTAATATATCATCCCAATGCAAGTGGTTCCGCCACAATCTTGAATTAAGGTGAAGAAAAACCGCTTCTTTGTGGTAATTTACAAGTGTCCTTCATCAAACTTGCACTCTTCAACAACCGTCACGGCCCCACTAAAGCAATTCAACATCGCCAATGCCGAGTCCCGAGCTTTGTCGCCACCAATTCCACGCAATTCAACATCACTATCCGCCACCAAAATCACCAGCTTCACCAGCTTCACCATGCTCACACGACTCCCACTCCGACGCATCACCACCACCACGCGCGCCGCCGCCGCCGCCGCCGCTACCCGCCGCCACGCCTCCAACTTTGGCGCCGCCCCCGGCCCTCCCAAGCTGCCCGCCAAGGAGCAGGCCGAGTTTGAGCGTCTGCAGCGCGCCGCCGCCGTCTCCTCTGCCTTTCAGCCTGCAGAGGCCGCCGCACCCGAAAACACGACGCAGGCCACGTCAACCACCGGAACCGCGGCCGTCGACTCGGAGCTCAACGAGGGGGGCGGCCTGTACCGCGGCGCGCGGCCCGAGTTTGACGGCGACAAGAACCCGCGCACCGGCGAGGTCGGCGGGCCCAAGAACGAGCCGCTGCGCTGGGGCAGCAGTGGTGACTGGAGCTACAATGGCAAGGTGACGGATTTCTAAAGATACAAGGGGGAGAGTTGTTGCGTAATCGTCCTCGCGGCAATTCCACGAAACGTCGAAACGATAACATACATAAGCATTCACGTTGCGGCTGCGACGACTTCGAGGCCATCTGTACAATATACTATACTGCTGCAGCTTTGATTTCTTTTTTGCATGAAAGAGATGGGAACGTCTTCATCTCTTCTTGTATTATATGCGTCCATACATACATACATACATACGTTCGCTTGGTATCAATAGAAGAAAGAAACCACGCCAGATTGTCTCATTTGCTGCGTGATGTGCCGTTTGCCAACCTGAAAAAAAGAGGGTTGCCTTCCATCGCCCGCTCCGCATAGCAAGGAATCAATCGTTTAAGAGATTCAGAAAGCAAACAGATCTTTCCCGCAATTGTTAGTACATGGGTCCAAAAGCAACCATCTATGCAGCCACCTGGGCCTTTTCATCCGCGTCCTTGGGCTTGCTCGCCTCGCCCTCGCCCATGTCCACATCCTTGTCGCCAGACCCTGTCGTAAGCTCTGTAACCACCGCACCAGTAGCCGCCTTGCCATTGACAGCGGTTGCTTGATTCTCTTTATCAGCTTCAGCCCCAGTTGGCGGATCAAGGGCAACGCCAGCGCTCGTATTTTCGCCGCCACCGCCCTCCTCCGCTTCGACCTGCTTCCACCAGCTGCCCGAAATCTCACTCCGTAATTTTCCGAGGCGTTCCCTTTCCAGCGCGCGTTCCTGGCTGCTAATGTTGCCGAGGCTGGCATTGACCTCCATCATGGCCTTGCGCATGCGGTCTCGTCGCGCCTGGCCGCGTAGCCGTGCTTGCGGCTGCCCACCATTTGCCACCCATCGGACACTATGGATCATGTAGCTGACGCCGTCATGCACGGCGTGGCGGCTGCCAAACTCGCCGCCAAACTCGCGGCTAGTGAGGCCGTATCTCGTGCACCCGGCATACTTGACCAGACGCGGCACGATGAGAACATTGATGTGCAAGTCACGGTTTGCAGGAATCGGCATCGGGCCAGATTTAGGAGGTGACGAGATGACGCCTTCGGACGTTAGCTCGACGGGTACTTTAGGCTTCTTAGTCTCCTTCACGCCGTCAGCCTTGTCCAAACTAAACAAGGAAGTATCGACGTCTTCGGTCCATTCCCCCATGATCCACCCGGAATGAATGCAGGCCGCGACGGCATCAGAATCGTCAGTATAGACGTCGGTGCCCCACACAAACGCTCTGGCGGTGATCTCCTCTCTCGCAACAGGCATGAGGTGCACACGGGGGACCTTGATGGTCAAGATGCTATTTTCTTTACCCTTGATGCGGTCGAGCGGTAGCGGCTTGGGCTGTGAAGCGAAGCCCCGGTTTGTGGACGCTCTGGGCACAAGTCTTCCCGCCTTGATTTCCGTTTCGTAGACAAAGTCGCCGAGATGATGTCGAGTTTTATGTACGATTGATTCCAGCACAGCCTTGGACGAGACGGTTGTCTTTGTCTTTGGCGGCATAATGGGGGCTTGTATTTCGGCGGGCTTGGGTTGAGGGGTGGAACTCTGCGCAGATCGACCGGCGTGGTGGTGATGGTGGTGGTGGTGGTGATGTGTTCCGGCCGTGGTCTTGTCTCCTGCATTGTCCAAAGGTGTGTTGGATTTGCCATTTTTCAGTGGCGTTATCCCGACCAATGGTGAAGAAACTGAATCGGGAGCGTGATGGTGATGGTGATGACTAGAGTGGGCGTTAGTGATTATTGCAAACATGATGCCACGAGAAACGTACTGATGATGGTGATGGCCTTTGACGCGCTTAGCGCCGCGACCAACAGGAGTCCGTCTTCCGGTGCTCTCATCGTCGGGTCTATCAATGTCATCCTTCAGCTTCCTTCGTCTTGGTTTCTTGGTACCATCTGCAGCATGATCTTCGTCCTTGCTCAAGGCGCCAGCACCAGCCTGCCCACTGGGTGCAGATGTAACAGGGTTGGAGGCTCCCATGTTGCCCACTCCACTGCCGATGCCAGCAAACATGCGTCCGAATTCGCTCTTGATGCCTGGCTCGCCAGCGGGTCCTGGCTGCTGGGGTTGGGCGCCCTGCACAGCTTGCGGGAGGGGTGACATGCGTCCCTTGCGGTTCATGTCCTGTACGCCCAAAAGGTTGCGCTGATGGATTTGACTGCTCTGGTCATCTCCGTTTCTGTGCCGGGCAGCGTCGTACGGGGCGGGGCCATGCGCCGGGTTGTGATACCCAGGAGGAGGTTGCTGGTGCTGTTCCTCGCGGGCGCGACCGGCAGGGGGCTGGCGGTCGAGAGGAACTCGTTCGGGTGAATCGTAGGGCTGTGTAGAGGCAGCTGCGGAGGCTTGAGGATGGGGATGAGGATGCGAGGTGGGTGCGTATCGGTCTTGATGCTGCGGCGGCGGCGCTGTTTGGTAAGTAGGGCCATGAGGCTGGTAAGGCCCAGATGCGGGAGGATATTCGGGATGGGCACGTTGATGGTCCATGGGAGCGCGATAATTGTGTTCGGGGCCTTGACGAGCCCAGTGTTGGTCTCGGGGCGGTTCGCGTCGATCGGTTGGCTCTGGATGCCTTGGATAGGATGACTGATTTCGGGGGTTGAGCTCTGGCGGGCCGTGGCGCGGTTCTCCACCAGCATATGCATGCTCTCTGGCTTCTCGCTCTCGTTGGTCGGGGCCGGGCTGCCTGTCTCGCTCCAAGCGGTATCGGTCATCAAAAGGATAATGTCGCTGCGTGGCACGGTCTAGGTAATCTGCACCGTGTCGTTCATCGAGGCGTACGTAACGATCGTCTTGCGGCGCGCGGGCCAAATCTATCGGTCTCGGAAGGTTGCCAAAGGGCTTCGGCTGGTTACCCGGCGTATTGGGAGGGCCGGCCGACACCCTGCCTGGGTCGCGTCCAGTTTCCGCAGGGGCTGATGGATGCCTGACATGATAAGATTGCGGCGTGCCGTATCTTTGAACATCGGGCGTGGTCGCGTAATGGCCTCGAGGCGACGGTGCGGCGCTACCGCGCGGATCGTA
The DNA here is from genome assembly GCA_024472245.1 of Beauveria sp. NWAFU-1. Lineage (NCBI taxonomy): Eukaryota > Fungi > Ascomycota > Sordariomycetes > Hypocreales > Cordycipitaceae > Beauveria > Beauveria sp. NWAFU-1. The sequence continues at coordinate 1,389,834 of JANBXD010000007.1, forward strand.
GTTTCGCTGGTGATCTGGCGTCTGCGGACGTCGAAAGGGGTTATAATCGGAAGAGGCCGAGTGCATGCGAGGCGAGGCATGAACGGACGGGCCGTATTGGGATGCCGATGCGGTCGGGGGAGCAGAGTGCGGCGAGTAGTGTGGCGGAGGAGGCTGCGACTCGCGCGAGGCCGGGGGCGGACCGCCCAGCATCGACGAAATCGACATGGAGCTGCCTGCACCTGGTGAGGATCGCGTAAGTGAGTTGAACGCGGGCAAATCCCTACCCGAGCCAAAGGAGCCGTGCGGCGGCGGCGCTACACCCGCGGGCGGCCTCGGTGGCGGCGGCCCATAACTGCCAGAGCTGTGGCTATGCTGGTGATGCGGTGGTTGATGCTGCTGCTGCTGCTGCTGTTGCCCCAAATGCGGCGGAGGCGTCTGGTTGGGGGGCGGCATGGCTCCGCCAGCACCAAGATATAGGATGGAGGAGGGCGACGAGGAGCTCGAGGGTCGATAATAGTCGGGGAGATGGGGAAGCTGTGAGCGCGACGGTCGCGAGGCTGGAGTTGTCGGACTAGCGGGCGCGGTGGCAGCGCAGGATTGGGAAGATGGGTAGGTAATGGAGAGAGAGGCAGAGGCGGCGGTGACGGCGGCGGCGGACGGCAGTAGGGCGGCAGCGTAGTTTTATGAGCAGAAGCTGCGGCGCCGAGGACGCTGCTTGAAGCTGTCGGGATGATGAAGATGCGCCGTTGGTGTTGTCGATGCAGTAATTTGCGGTGACGAGCGGCGGGTGGCTGCTTTTGCTTCAGGCGGTGGTGGTGCCTGGAATCCACGGCGGCCGGCTCTTTTTGGGGGGAGACTTGGGCGAAAGGTTTTTTTTATTTCTTTATTTTTTTCCTCGTTGTTTTAGCGTTGCGGGACGCCGGCTGACAATTGGTGCTTGCATTTTACTTTGGCGCCTGTGAGTGGTCAGCGGTCGGGTGAAAGGCGGGGTCCCCCCCAGAGCTACAAGGGCCTAGGGACGCTGGAAGCTGCTGCCGGTACCCACTCTTGGGCCCGAACCTCCCCCGAACTCAGGTGCAGCCCGTGCTGTCTGGGGGGCTGGCCGAGGGCGGTAAGTAGCTGGCAGCAGACAATTTTTAGGTGAGCTGCCCTCCATACCCGAGATGGCTCATGATGGCGGGCAGCAATGAACTAAATGTATTTTCTGGTATGCACCAGTTACCTGATCGCGACAGTGCTCTCCTGCTGATGGCTGGCTCCGCTATTACCGCTGTCGGGAATCTGTGGGGCCCATCGCCGCTCGAGGCTGAGCATTTGAAAACAAAAAAAAAAGGGCAAGGAAAAGAAGAAGAAAATCAGCAGGTGGCCGGCCAGTCCACCCCAGTCTAGTAAAGACGAACCCCCCGCCCGTGAGACATTCTCCGCGGTACGGATAGAATCACGCAACATCTCCAAATCAACAACTGACAACTCGAAAAGAGGCTTTCTCGATAAAGCTTGCCATGCCACGTTACAGTGTCATAATATCATCATAATGGTGATGCAGGCTTTGCATCAAATCGCGCATCAAACGTTAGCTAGCCGCATGACCACCCAAACTATCGAATAAGCTCCAGCACCAGCATCAGACCCCGGAGCTAATACATAACTTTTACCCTCGCCTTACCCCCTCCTCTGTCAAATCTCATCGGATGGGCAGCGTTCGGCAGGCAAAACGCCACTTTGTATCCTTTGTTACCCCAGCCCGACCCAGTGTTCCACTCCTCCTCTCCTCCCCATCCTCCATCAAAGCACCACCACCATCATGCACAATTACTACTCCGTACATCCACCAACTATGCCGAGCCTAGCTCAAGAGGCCGCTCCCATGCCATTCTCAGTCTCGCTGCCCCAACTGCCATAGTTCCCCGGATTTTCAAGTGTTGGAGAAGCCGCTCTCGCTCTCACAGCCAGACTTCTCCGTGTAACAAGGTGTCTTAACCTCGACGCACAAAGCACTGGCTGAGCGCGAGATCGCGGCACGTACTGCCGTCTGTGGCGTCATGGTCACCATGCCGAGGCTGCCCGCACACATCAGGAGGCTGCAGAGCACCTCAGGCCGGCTTACAGGCGCCTTTCAAGCCACAACCCCAATGTCAGCTGCTGCAGATTATGATTGCCAAAACTCCATCGTACTTGGCACAGCCCTACCGTTCCTCTACGGCTTGTGAACTGTTTCTTAGAGAGACTTGCATCTGCTCCATACCCTGCCGGCAGTGGTGAAATGGGCGAATCAACATGTCGAGTTCAATTTTACGCCCAAGAATCTAGGTCCCGATGACCTATCTAGGAGACGATGATGACTGTCACGGCCCCAATACCTTGACGAGACACAATGATGGACTCGGCTCACACCAATGAACCCCGCTGAATATGATGAAAATAGCTCAGACTTATGTCATTGAACAATACTGAGACCACTTTGATTAGCAACACAGAAGAACATGTATGCTTCGCTCTTATTAGTATTGCCTCTCTAGGACCCACGGCCGACTTACACGCAGAGCGGATGCCCACAACCACCGTCAGTCCTCCATGTCAAGACGCGCGCAAACTTGGCACTTGTCACTTTTGTAATGAAAAATGTGTCTCCCTTGCACCTCCCACCGACGTCAAATTTCTGAACGCGCTGGCCCCCTTATGAATGCCATGACTACTAGATTCGATCTGGGCAAATCCGCGCCTTGATCTTATGCACCTGACTGCCCTCTCAACAAGTGCCTGTTCCCATCAGTACGGGAAAAATTGTCTAAAAGTGTATGTCCGCTTCTGTTTCTTCCGAACAAGGGAACAACCAGTGTACACGGTGTGTAGCAGGTCGGCATCCCTCTCCGCGGCTTTACCTGCATCTCAAAGAACACTACCTAAATGGCGAGGAAACACAACAAAAAGACCGCATGAATATAGTACAAGCAACATTCTAATGCCTCGGGCACAACAATATTCCAGAAGGGGTAAGCCAGCTTGTCAGAGATTGAGGCTAATAGCATCATCACTCGTACGAGCTGCGGCGCCAACAACTTTTGGCTTCGCGTGAAACTAAAAAGGACGTTTCTATATTTCTTCTCCTCGCTCATGATTCTATACTGTATAGTATCTCAGTATAACGCACACTTGCACGCTCTACGCACTGCGTAGCTGACGACGGACGCAGACTTCTACTCCACGAGCCCCTCGGCAGCCCTCCCGTCTGCGTGCTCAACAGCCTCTTCGACGGTTTCCTCGACAGTCTTCTCGTCGTCAACTGGATTCTCTTGTTGAGTCTCATCCTTCTTCTCCCTCAGCCCTAATCTCGAAAAGACCTTTTCCGGAACACCATACTTGATACTCCACACCAAGTCGTGATCGGCATCATCCACACAACTCGAGCTGTACACTATCGCACCGTCGCCGCACCGGTCCGCCGCCCAGCACGCATCAAACCACGTTGGGCCCTGGTCGCCGTAGTCGCCCACCATCGAGTCCGTCTCCGCGTGGAACGCGTCCACGGTCAGCTTCCGGCCCGACGCGCGCAGAGCCTCAACCAGCCGCGGCACGTAGGCCTCGTAGTCGCCCCAATCGCTCCAGCCGGCGACGCTGCCCGCATCCGCGTCTGCCACCTTGTGCATCATGAGTACCGCGTCGGCGCCCATGCCCTGCAATTTCTCACCGTAAGCCCTGGAGAGCAGCGTCGGCCGCAGCCGCATCTCCATCTCGCCGTCCGTCTCCGGCTGGCTGCCTGGTTGCGGAGCCCTAGCCGCCACGCGGATGCTGCGGGCGACGACGCCAAACAGACTGGACACAGCCGCCGCGCCGACTCCGAGGACCGGGTTGACGGCAGTCTTCATAAAGCGCGCTAGGCTCTCGGAGCGGCCAATCACGGAGGCGGGCAGGCTCTGGGCGATGCGCATCGAGATGACGCCCGACTGCGTCGGCAGGATCCACGGCCCCGCGATGGCGAGGTAGGGGTGCTCCGGGTGCAGGAACTCGGGATGGTGCAGGATAAAGTCTAGCGCGTAGACGGCGCCTGCGCTGTGACAGCCGACCGACACGTGTCTGATGTTTAAATGTGTCAAGAGCGCCGGGATGACATCTACAAGTTTGCACGTGTTAGCAGGGAGCGACTGCGTTGGGGGGCGCGTTTCTAGCAAATGTACCTTGCCACACCCGGAGCCTGTCTTGCAGCTCAACCTCATCGGTTCCGCCGTAGCCCGGCCGCTCAACGTTGATGATGCGTACTCTGTGCTTCTTGGCCAGATTGTCTTTGGCTACGTGCATCCAGCGGCTGCCTAATAGTGGAGGGAAGAAGAGAAAGACATTCTCCTCCTCTGGGTTCTCCACATTGCGATAGCCAAAGTCGGCGTAGGAAACCTTCAACGGCTCGGACCGACCTTGGATCGTCCCCCCGGGGAGGTGGTATTCTCGGCTGTATCTAGAGTCGCCAAAGGACGGCTCGGTAGCCATCTTGGCTCGATGCTCGATGCTCGATGCTCGATGCTTGATGTTGATGATGAGTCGGGAACGGCCGTCGTTAGTTGCTCAGGCTAGCCAGTTTGGTGTTTAGTGTTTGGTGCCCGACGTTAACTGGAAAGTGGGTAGCTGACCGCAGCCGCGGTTTGGATAACTATGCTATGCTTCTTTGAAAGGATATAATTCCCACACAAAATCGTCTCAGATTATAATGGCGCTATTTAATTGATTCAATGATAAATGCTCATGCTCCCAAAATTCTCATGTGCATTCTTGTGGCTGAGTGGAAACAGAAAGGAATTAGATGCGCTGTTGCTGAGCAGCTATGCATATCACGGCGCTGTACTGAGGAGGATTCAAGGAAAGAGGACCGTCCAATCACGACTCGTGCATCTTTTTATCTGACAAACATTGCACCGCAACACAGTTTCAATGAACAGGAAGACTTTCCTGCGGCCGTTTCCCTGCCGGGTCGAAGCCCGCGTCAGGAGCACGAGTAATCGTGCAGCTATAGAAGCATGCGTTATCGATCAATTCAATATTGACTTACCGCGCAGTTTCCTCCGGCTGATGATAGAAGCCGGTTGCAGTCTCGCTCTCCGCAGGGGCGGCTGCGTTATTTCCAGGAGACTCTGTCTTTTACCGGCAACGAACATACAGAGGCTCAATCTTTGAGCGAAAAGACATACTTGCAAACGCAAGAGGAACCGTCTGGCTTGGTCAACCATTTTTATACGTATACAAGATGGGGTCGGCATACAAGCCCCCCGCTTCGGCGCCGCAGTGGCTCGTCCCCGTGTCGACGCTCTGCCTCGGCACCGGCGTCTGCCTCTGGACCGTGTGCTACATCCTCATGGCGCGCCGAGCGCTGCAGACGCACGCAACTCCCATTCCGCTGGTTGCGCTGGCCATGAATCTCGCGTGGGAGTTGGTCTACGGCTTCTACGTGGCCGACATGCCGGTCGAGGTGGCCGGCTTCGTCCTGTGGCTGCTGTTCGACCTGCCGGTGCTCTACGCGACCGTCACGCAGGCCAAGCACTCGTTTGGCGCCTCGCCACTGGTAGCGCGCAACATTAACATGCTGCTCGGCATCCTCACCGTGGGCTTCACGACCGCGCATCTGCTATTCGCGCGCTGGTGGCTGGCCGAGCCGCACAGGGGCCACGGGAGCAAGGATGGCAAGCCGTGGTTCGGCCTCGAGGCCAGAGATACCACAGAGCTGGCGTGGTGGTCGGCCGGCCTGTCGCAGTTTGTCCTGAGCGTCTCGTGTTTGGCGATGCTGCTGAGTCGAGGACATTCCGGCGGGCAGAGCTACGGAATTTGGTGAGTTGCTATTACACCCCGTCCTCTCTCAACTTCTCTTGGCTGCCAATTGTTGCATGATGCACGAAACTTGCTTCGGCCAGGGCGTGTCTCGATGAAGGAATATTTCGCACTGTACGCGGAAGGGTCTCAATTTCCGGTGTCGTTGCCCAAAGGCTAGGATTGAGTACCGGTACGACGACAGGGCTGCGCACTCGCCATCTGAAACGCACCCAATCAAACCGAAGAAATAACAAATGCCAACTCACGAGTGTACAGGTTCTGCCGCTTTGCTGGCTCGGTCATGGGGCTGCCAGTAACTTGTTTTATGCTCTGGTGGTATTGGCCCGAGCCTCACGGCTTTATTTTCCATCCGCTTTCCTACATCATCATGGCTCCCTGGCTTGCTTGCGATGTTGCATATCCGTTCCTCTTGGCCCATGTTCGAAAAACGGAAAAGGTACTTCCAAATGGTATGGTGGTCGCCGGCGACGCCGACGACGTAGGGCGCAAAGAGAAGCTGTAAAAGGGGGAGGGGGGGAGTGGTAGAAATTTGGCCGAAGTGGAATGTATAATTGGGGCGTACGGATATATCATGATCCATGTAAACGCCCGAGTAGTTAGTACATGGCAAATAGAAGTTCTCGCAAATTGCTTCGGATCGGAGCCTGGCCTGAATAACAGGACCAACGTACCAATGCTGGTCCTATTGTTCCCGTATTAATGAATAATATTGTAACCCGTACGGAGCATCCGCTCCTCAATTACCTTCTCGCTGCGCCTCCACCGCGCGACTCAGGGCTTGGACGCGATTTCCGAATTGCTGGGAATTAGGTTGTCGCGGAAAAGAGCACATTGGTCGCCACGCCCAACACTGACCATGGCATTTCTTTCCGTGAATGCATCCGCCACCAACTGGAAACCGCCAGGTCTTTGTGAGTCCACATCCCCAACGAGATCTTCGTCGTTCGATAATCGAGTTGAATTGTCATGTAACACAAGCAAGGCGTGGCGGGTTCGAGAACTGGTCTGAGACAAGTGGCGGCTATGAGCTGCGTTGAGAATAATTCACGTGTTTTTGAAAGGGCCTCTGTTTGTGATGAGCATGACCCTTGCAACGAAAGCCAAACGGGAACCTCCGATTATAACACAGTGCCGCTCTACCGACGATGCGGAACCTAGCGACCGTTTGTATCTCATCACAACTTCACAAAGTAATTAATCAGAATGGAAAACAATCCTCCATCCGCAGCCACTACCCATGCCCTGCAGGAACCACCCTGCAAGTGGGCGCCTCTTGGCTTATGGGGTACATTTGACCACGGGTGCATTCTCAAGTGGATAGTCGGAAGGCAAAGCAGAGTTCGGCAATAAGTAGCTCATCAACTCATGTAAAAGCCACCAGGAGCTATCGGCACGGCTACACTCCACAATCTGCCCACCCCTCTACACATTTTGGATATCGGGAAATGTTCTTATGCGCCCAAAACGGCTGATCCGTACTGATAGAGTGCATCGAACGATGAGGGAGAAGAATACGCCAAGCAAGAAGCAACGGCGTAAGCGCAGATCATCACGACATTTGGGCCACCACCACCAACTCAACAAGAAAAATCCCTCAGTGAATGTTGCTGCCCAACTTGTTATGCAATGGCATCCCTGTATGCACCACTCTCGGAGGAGTTCCTGAGGCGTTTGAACCAGCTTGTTGCTGAGACAGTTGTGCGCCCGCCCGGCGTGCAAGTCTTGAACAAGACTCGACAGTTCCCCAGCGTTTGGCCTGTGCACAAGAAGAAAGACAGGGCCCATGCAAGATGGGGGGCTCTATTGATGCATGTTCCTGCATTGGTCTACTAGCGAAATGGGCTGACGGGGTCCGTTCTCACTTGCACCTGTCTCTGCCACTTCGTATCTTAAAGGCAACTGTCAGGAACCAGAACTTTGCGTCGAGTCACATGGCCTGTTGGTCCTGCGGCCTGGCATCACCTTTTGTGGGGGAATCACACGGTCACATTGGATAGGTGGAGTTGATGCAAGTCGCCGGAAAACGATGACTGTGCTATTCCGTTGGCCCTTTGTCCCGCGGTTGATGATGTGCGTTCCTGGGCATCATGGACAAACAGACTACGGAGTAGTTAGCGGTGGAGGCTAGTAGGTATACCTCCACTCCCTCTGACGGCATCACGGCATCACGAATGGCGGGCGCAGACTTGTGCTCTCGATGCTAGTCTCTGATGGTGACGACTAGTAACGCCCGCAGTGCACAAATGTACGAATACCAGCGGGTCTCTAATATTGTTCAAAGACTTGTCTAGATATGACTGCGTGAACTGATGCAACTAATTCGTAGAGACTTCTTGCCCTACGCTCCGCCGCCGCTATCTAGTGGCATGTACGTCATGCGCACCCGCATTAGCGTGGCTGGGGAAGAGGAAGTCGCTGCAGCATTTCAATTTATGCCTTTCTTATCCGAGGTGCGGCAAGATGAACCGAAAAGCGTGCTTGCATGCTTGCAGCCGCTCATCAAGTTTGGTGTCTACCAAGTACATCAAGTACATACTTTGCAGCATAGGACGAGGCCAACATTGTTGACCTAGACCGCTTACTTCTCTTCTTCGCCCTCATTGACAATGCGAGAAAGGCTCGGCCCTTTCCGTCTCTCTCTCTCGGGCTTTATCATAATTTAGCGGTAAACTAACTACCCAGTAGTTGCCGACTGTTGGGTGCTAGCTCGAACCGTTGCCTCCACATCAAACTGTCGTTGATGGAGCAAGACTGGGCAACCGGACCACTTGATGAATAAGATATGCCTGCGTATGTTGTCAATTCGCCCTACAATGACCTGTTAGCGCGTTTGCGCTATTTCATAGCCGGGCGTGGTGCACCGGTTCATGCATACAAGTGTTGTCCAACTCGGCGGAGGTGTTGCTTCATAAAACAGTCATTGATTGGTAGGATCATTTGCACTAGAAGGTGCCAGGGCCTTGGAGACGGCAAATGTCACACCAGAGTCATGTTGATATCATAAATGGTCCGTGGTCGGGCAAGCGGAACTCCGGTGCAACAAGCCTGCGGGATGAAGCCTCGGAAGCTCGAGTTGTCGGTAATTTTGACCAATAGTCGTCAGAACCCCCTGGTGACAAGACCCCTACCTTGCCTTGTGACTCCCTGCTCAATGTTGAAGGCTGCTCGGAACGATTTCATCGGCCGAGCACATGCAAGCTCCGATGTTTCTTGATGTCTGCTCAGACCTGTCGAGTTCACGACAGCCTCGGAGCAAAATGGCCTGTACATTCAACGTGACCCTGACTCCAGAAAACAGTCTGCCGATAAAATGCCACTTTGGAAATTCGGCATCCCTGACTTTTGCAAGAGACACAAACTTGTGTTCACGTCTCATTTATTAATTTGGTTGCACCCAAGTGCAGTGCAAGAGCGTGACTCACGGACTCTCACCATTTGATCATGTGTCAGATCCAGGCAAATGACATACTAATAAACTATTCTCACGTCTATTCATACACGCCTTGGATCCGTATAAGTTCTTGAACTGGCTCCGTTTGTGCGACATGAAACTGAGACAGAAGCTCCAAAGAAACATGCTGGACCCTTGATTCTATCACATTTACACATTGCACATGACGAGTCCTCTCAGCTGGGACAACCTAGTTCCATCAGCATCTGATAACTAAAGCAGCAAAAGGAAGTTCAACGTACGTAATGATCAGTAAGCCATCAACAATCGATCCACGACAACGCCACCATCCAGCCACATGCAAACAGTGACATTTCCTTGCATGCAGCTAACTGGCAAGTCCTGGCACTTGCGCTGTACTACGGATACATCGCAAGCAGTTACCGAGTCCGGGTAGCTCTGCCTGGCACACATCCGGCTGGCAAATCTCCTGCATGCTGGTCTGGCTTTAGATGATGTTATCCAAGTATGTTTTTTTTTAGAACGATTCACGGCGCATCGCCAGGGGTACTCATTTTCTTCACACCCCATGCATCGATTCTCACGATGAATCGGGGCAATTGAGGCCCACGAGCCACTCTCCGATCACTGCAAAAGGATCGCCTAGGCCGTGAGCCGCTCGAATCTCCAAATCACCCTTTTCCCCCCCTGTTTCTCAATCTTGTAAATATTCTCATTAGGATCTCCTCGAGCGTTGTTGTCTCTTGTCGCTTTGTCGCCTAGCGGCCCGCCCCCCTGGGTCCTGGGTCTCCAGCAGATGCGGCCCAGCCCAGCTGCGACCTTTGTGGAGGCCCTCAAAATCCCAAGAACCAGAAAGGCGGTGCGGGTGGGTGTATCATTAGGCCTTGAAGCGGAGAAACAGTCTGGAAAAAGCAATGAAACTATCAAGCAAACCGTGTCATGTGTGTCCGAGTCAACGTACTGATGATGGCAAGACGGCCTCTCCTCCCCCCAGGTCTGTACTAGAAGATTGGGTGGCGGCCCTACGAGATTTGGTGTCGGAACATGATGGCCTGTGCTTTTTTACCCTCTTGTTCTCTCAGCCAGGGCGAGATACTTCGTACTGGCATCACCGCCCATGTGTTTGAACACCCACTCGTCTATATGTCGTCGAGACATGTGTGGTCTTTGCGATGAGTGATTTCCATTTCGAGTTCCATCCTGCAAGTCTTGTCCTCTTTGAGGGCGGTGTAACCATTGGCATCGTGTCAGTGGGCTAGGCGTGCTAATAGCTGCCTCGTGCCGCTATTGGCTTAGAACTACAATGAAGGTGCCAAAGTCAGCGTGTCGGAGTGACATATCATTAGCATTGCTTTTGTGCCTTTGTTGCTTCTTTTGGCTGACATGAACGACGTTATTAGGATGAGAATGAAGAGGGCATTGGTCCCAAGCATCTGGCAGTGACATGCAACAGGTACGGTAATATTAGCTTGTGAGCTAGCTAGCCACCTTTTGCGGAGTACGGAGTACACAATGAAACTATTATTAGAGATGAACCTGAGCTGTTAGTCAAAGTTTGTGCCCTGATGTTTTGAGCAGCCTGGGATTGCCCTGCGCGCTCCTGATATTCATCTGGTGTCTGAAGGCGCACATCGATCTGCACACTTGGGCAAGACACATTACACAGTACGGGTAAATAATACGCCATGGCGCTGTGTACGAGTCAATCAAAAAAATAGTCACCAGGAGGGAAACCGAGACTCAGCGCGCTCAGAGCGCTCCCTCATTGGTCGTCCTTGACGGCATGGCGTATGCAAGCCATTCATAGAAAAAGCAACACGGGCAACTGGGCTCGGAGAAATAGTCACTGCAATGCAGCTGCACCCACCGCAACAAGACACTGGCAGACTGGCAGGCTGCAAGTGAGCAAGCCACCACCCATTGTTGGAAACCGCCCTCTGCTTTGGCGCGCCGCCACGAGACAACAACGACGTGTGTGGCAGACTCTTGCATGCCGCGACAGGGGCTGACGACTGGACGGCCGATGGTTAACTAGCGGGCCGGTGCATGCAGGGAGCAAGCTGCTGCGTAACACTTGCTAACGAAGCAAGCAAGCAACCCACGCGCTCGCCGCCTGGCAGCGGCACAGGGAGGATATGAGCGGGTGGAGGGTGCGGAACGAGAGGAGGCCTACGGCAATCCTTTTTGCGGGGGAGCGCGCCGGAGCTGGAAAGGAGGAACGCCGAAACTTCATCATCGGATAGGGCGGCGGTGCTGCATCGCCCTATCATCTTGACCTTTCGCGGGCAAACGACTGATGCGTGTGTGTGTGTGTGTGTGTGTGTGTGTGTGTGTGTGTGTGTGTGTGTGTGTGTGTGTGTGTGTGTGTTCACTGTGTTGTGTGTTGTCGGTTGGGCAAAGTAGCATGTGGGTGCCAGCTGGTCGGGCTGCTATGATCATCAAGGTGGCACCAAACCCTCCTCCGCACCTGCCCTACAAACTGGTAATACTTGTTTCTCGTAGCCAAACAGAAGGGGGGGGTTTTTTTTTTAATGATTATCATTGTTTATGCAAGGCCAAAAACTCGGCTCTGTAATTACAAGGTTATTCAGCGATGATCCCAAAAGACTAAACAGGTGGCGTCATCCCGTCTATCTAGGGGCCGCGCGCTCATCACCGGGTTATCAGACGGGGCCTCGACGAAAGCCGAATTTGCTCCTGAACCAGTTTTCCTTGTCCAGTTCAGGAACAAGCATAGTTTACACGGCTTCTGATCTGCAGGCTGAAACACAGCGGGACAAGAAGCAAAGGAGCAGGCTTGCCTCACGGCCCAGGTAGCGAACATGTCATGTACTGTTCCTGACGATTACAGGAAACTACAGCCTAATCTTTGGCCCGTTCTCTGTAGAATGGCGCGGTATGGGCTTGCCGTAGAAGGTCGCATACTGGAAGAGGCTGTTGTGCGTGGGCATGGGTTGGCCTGTCCCCTTGTCATAATGAGGCGTGCATGCATCTCCGCAATTGGATCTGGCGTCCTTTGAGTGCGTCCGTACGCCTGGGTCAATCATGGGGCATTCTTTGAAGATCCATAGATATACAACGAGATGGACATGGTACGCAGACGTCAACACGTCATGGCGACGAAATGTAAGGGGTAAATCAGAATTGGTATATTGTGTATGCATGTTAACTCCAAAAAATAGACTGTCCCAACCCCCCTCCTCCCATAACCATTGCTAGGTCTTTGCTGACCGCAATGCCTAGACTCCTGTCCTGTGGTGTCCAATCTCCCGCCGCTTGCTCGCGCGTGTCCTCCCTGTGTATAGCCGTTTCCCAGTTGTAATGAAAATCCCAGTAGAAAAAATAAACCAAGATAGACTCCTCGATAATACCAAAATCCCAGGGAGACAATAAGAGTGGGAAATTGTGTTGTCGCTTGCGCTCCGAGCAGCAAGTGAGTATATGTAGATGCCGAAAATATCGAAAGAAGATACAAAGATAAATCGAAAGGTTTGCACCTCGAGTTCTTTCGGTAGCAGTTTTGCGCAGTAAAAAAAAAATGATTCGCCGTTGTCGCTGTATCGCCGTATTTATGAAGTGGTTGTAGGTGGTGGGTTATATAGTCATTCGTGAAGAAGTAAAGCTGATGCTTGAGGTCCTCTCCACGAAGCGGTCCATTTTAGACCTGGGTCGTCGTACCGTTCCACAAATCCCAAGTTCCTAGGCCGGAATTTGGAAACGTTGCGACGGAGGCTGAGCAGGGCGCATTATCAGTTTGGCCCATGGAGGGTTACTGGGAAATTGGCGTTCTCGGCATGCGGCTACATAAAGTTAGATGGCCGTCGGCAGAGATAACAAGGTTGTAACATACAACATAGCTCGTCACCACTGAAAGAGAGGTCAGCATCAACAAGGTAAACAGCGAGGATATTGACGGGGAAACCAACTGATATTGCTTGCACACTATTGTAGGCGGACAGCGCTTTTCAGTCTCGATATATTTGGGACACCAGGATTGCACCAAGTGGTAATGATGCTGACAGCTGAGTTCTCTCTGCGAGTCGGGTTAGATATGTGCTGAAATCATGCAGAGCACCTGAATACATGGAGGCGTAAAGGCGATACACACATAGATGTAATTGCACATTGCGCCGGTTAGAGATGTCTGTTGTAGAAGATGTTTGTTGCAGGAGGAACGACAGAGCGGTGCGAGTAGAGGAGATGTAGCGGTAGATATAGTAAGGCGGGGTCAAGAAAGGTCGTGTAACACACAAAAGCTGATGCTGGTACGCAGAAAGACGTTGGAAGCTGGAATAGAAGGGTATTATATTAGTCGAACAGTTAATATGGCTTTCGAAAGATAAAACGACGATGGGCAGAGGTGGACTTGGAGTGGAGGCTACAAGGCTATTTAAAAAAAGAAGAGTTGCCCTGGGGGGTGGCATGGGCGTGCGGCCGCAGCGAAAGAGAGACGTTGTATGTATGGAGTAAGGCTGCTCAGTTCTGTTTTTCCGCGCCTTAATAGCCCGCCCATCCGGGTCACAGAGATGATTGGTCTCGATGCCGGCAGAAAGAGTAATGTGTCTGCACCTTTTTTTTCTGTATTTTTATGAGCCGGGGGGCAGGAAGGTGGCGGGGGGGTGTAGAGTGCGAACAGAACCTCTGTTCCCAGGTTCCAGACTAGGCCGGGGTGGTGTGCGAGGTTACTGGTGGTAGACACACCCTCACCTTGCTGTAACACACCCCCCCTTCCTGAATGCCGCTTCCTCCGGTAGGAACTACTGAAGTACGGGTTTTCAGCAGAGAGAGGCTGCTATTGAGAGCGTGTTGGAGGGTTGGAGGCGTATGGTGGAGGTGTGGGATGCTAGAAGTCATGAAGATTAGAGTGAGGCTTGAAACGGGTGGTAGGTTACTGGGTAGGTTGGTAGGGTAGGTTCTTAGTTAGTCTGGTGAAGAAGGTGCTGACCAGGCACAGTGGCTACGGGCGCTTTGAGGCACTGTCTATGTTCTATTATAATTAGCTGTATCCGTACTGTACCTGTACTGTATCACGAGATGCACACCCACCGGACCTTTACTTCCAGACCCTATTCAGTAATCCGTACATATCATCTACATCATTGACAAGCATCTCTGTTGGTCCAGCATTTCTCTCTCATTGTTAGACTACCGACTAAAGATAACTTTGCGGCCCGTGGCGCACGTAGCGGCTGTCACCAATTGCCTAATCATGGTGCCGCGACGGTCCGCTGCCAGCAGTGGTCCTGCCAAGTGCTAGCCCCATCTCATCATCAGTCAGTAAGGCCTGGCCGCCTTTTCCCTCTTTCTATCCCTCAAGCCGACCGAGTTTTTCTCTCCGTTTGCTGGTTCCAGTCCCCCATTATTATTTCTTCCGTCAATGCTACTTGGTCGGAACCTATATGCGAGTATCAAGGACCAACGAGTCATCACGGCACTCGCAACCCCTGGTTCATTTGCCCAGAGTGCAAAGAACCAAGCTTCTTCCTCCGCCGCGGTGGTCCCGGACCCGAGATGAATACTGGTAGACCACGCGGAATGGCGTCGGATTAACATTGCACTGCGCATGGTTTGCATCAAAGGGTCCTGCGCGACTCTTGACCGGTCACTGCAATATCCATGATTTCTGCACTCGCTGCCCAACACGGCAATGCGCTGCAAGGGCCCGTAGCAGAGTCAGAGGTGATGCGCACGAGGCCGCCCTCGCACGTCACATCCATCGGCAACAAGATCAGCTCCCTTCCTTCGATTGGGCACCCCTGGTGAACCATGACTGGCCATGCACGTTTCCTTATCAGTGTTACACATCCCGACATCTCGTTTTGCCCAGAGACTGAAACTAACAGCGAAATACATAGAGGAGCGAAATACATAGAGGAGCGAAATACATCAGCGAAAAATGTCTCTCGGACAAAGATAATTTCAACGGACGTTGGGCTTCATGTCTACCGTCTCTCTTGATGACCTGCCGAGGGTCTCGTCGGCTACCATACTACCAACCTACCTACCTAGTAGCCGTTTCTCATTCTGCTTGTGTATTGGGCACACTATATCTCCTTAGTGTCCTTGACCCTGGCCAAAGTGCATGTGCCGAAGAAATAATCGAACCATTTCTGACGAATGCCGCTCGGATAACCGTCCTGCATCGCCGTTGAGAAACAAAATTTCCGCAGTTGCCCCAGTTTTGACATGACGATGCGAATGGAAAACGGTCCTCGGCATCTGTGCGCTGCCAGCATCATCGTGATAGGCCCCTCCAGCATGCAGCGGTCAACCGACTCGTCTGCGCCTGTGCTGGTTGCTCGAAGAAACAACACCGCCTCGGCCGTCACAACATCAGCCGACAAACAGAACAAGGAGAGAAAGTTCTAGCTTCGGTAATGCCTTGCAAATGCTCGGCCAACAGCACAGGCGCGACCAGATAGGTGCCGCTGAAACCTGGATGATTGCTGGCTCCTGCAAGCTCTATCCGTGCGCTACAAAAGATCAGGCGACCAAAAAATTCTGCTTCTTCAACTGCCACGCTAAATATAGTCGGCATTATGTCCAACTCTGGCAACACCTCGTCGTTGAATCGGCCGCCAAGCGCTAGTTATTACTTGATGCCAGAAGCCAGACAAGAGTTAGCATCGGCTCCTTTGGCAGCGGCTGGTTCGGTGCACACGTGCGCCCATTGCTCATGAATCCGCACACCAAAAAGAGCCGTTGTTTCAACTATACTGTGATAACCTCTCCTTGACACAATATTTCCTTGGCCAAGCCTACGCGATGTCGAAACGCATCCAGATTGTGCTGGCCCTCCGAATGCCGAAGAGTCCAGCCCGCCTTGCGTCGAGGACATGCCCGACACGTACTTGCATCAGGCTTTTACATGTCGAAACACCCGCGGATACAAGGCGCTGATGCCGCTGACGCATGTTTCTACGCCACTCTAACTTTACAATCGCAAGCGACGCCAGGCCATCATTGTCTAAATTTTCGACACGCCTCAAACGGGCCTTCCGCTGCATCACCGTCTTCCATTTGTCTCGGAGCCAATCAAGTCAGTCAGCAAGGGTGCGTTCCAAACGCGGCTCTTTCACGATGGATCTCGAGTCATGGATGCCATTGCGAGGGAACGCTTTCCCTCGTGCCTGATTATCAGAGACTCGAATCCCAGCCTATACTGGAAGAACTGTCCCGCAGCGGGGCTTGTGGAGGACTCTGCCGTACGGGCAACGGCTTGGGCCATCATGCGCACCTTGTCGATGCTTCTCCAGCCAGCTCGTTGACAACAGACCACGCTAGGAACCTGCAATTTTAAATCAAACGAAAATGATTCCTGCAGCGCCAGCCCTAGCTGTTAGGGTCAAGGTGTTGATTACACGGAAACCCCCGGTCACTCTTTTTTCTATCTGCCACTGAAGATGGCGTCAGCTCCCACGCGGCGACCGGGGTAATGCAGCCATAATAGTCTGTCTAAAAAGACTAGTTATACGAATAGAGCACCAGGAATGGTAAGCCGCCCACCAATGATCATCAGCTACTTTGAAGAGGTGCATGTGCCTCATGGGGGCCAAAACACTTGATCAGGTTAGAGCCAGTGCCGCTTTTTGGCATTGCCTTGATCATGCACTTGATGCCGTTGTGCATAACTTGTTTCAGACAGGTTGCATTCGTCATTTGCTTTCTGGTGTGGTCCAGTTTGACCGCATGATAATATACAAAAGAGCGCCCCCCAACGCCGTTGCAGCGAGTCAAGACAAATCATACTGCAGCTACCGCTCCCACCAGCGCGTCCATCGCGCTGCTGTGCGCATTACCGATGGGACTGTAAAGCGGTCCAGCCCACGCAACACCAAGCTTGTTATTATATTCGTCGCGATCTTTATCCCAGATGGAGTCGGCATTGCGCGTGAGAAAGTTTTTAATGTCGTTGCTGGGCGAGATTTCGTCAAGGTAACGCAGGTTGCGGGCATAGATGCCCTTGAATTGGGCGCCGTCACCGCCGCAATGACCTCCGTCATACTCGCATCCCTCCACGAGGATCCCATTGCCGTCGACCAGCTTCTTCATAGACGCAGACGCAAGGCTGTTGGCGCGGTTGAGGTAGTCACGGTTGCCGGTGGCCTTGTACAACTCCACCAGCCCCCCCAGAACGACGCCTTGGTTGTACGTCCAAGTCGGCTGGCCGTTGTTGTTGCACTGATCGTTTAGGCCATCGTTGATCAAGTCGTCGCCATTGATCATGCCACTGTTGGCGAACCATTTCCACTGGCTCTCTGCAATGCTTGTGTACTTGCCCTTGTCATTGGGAATGCGATTGGCGAGCGATGCGGCCACGGACAGATACAACTCATTCGCAATCGCGTTGACATAGTTTCGCTTCTTGCTCCAGTAAATGCCACCTTTGCAGTTGGTATTGCCGCCACCCTGCATGTCACTGAAGATGCGCACAGCAGAGTCGAGGTACTCTTGTGTATGTGTGTAATCATAGGCGTGGATGAGACCGAGCGCCCACCAGCCTTCATCGTCATAAAAGTCGTTGAGGAAGTCACGGAAAGCTTGTGGCTGGACGCCGACGCCGGTAGCAGCAGCAGCAGCAGCAGCGCAAGCAGGCCCCTCGCCATTGATGCAATCTTCAGTCTCCATCATGCCGTTGCTCATAAAGGTCTTTATTGTAAAGACATTGACATTCTGTGCCCGAGACCATGTGTTGTGGATCACGTCGGAAATTTCGAGGCTCTCGGCCTCAGTTGGGCGAAGCTTGGCCCAGTCGGCCAGCGTTGTCAGCGCGTTGCCGCTGTTCCACCACGCATTATCCCAGAGGCCGGTACTCTGGTTATACCAAAATCTTTGAAGGGCAAAGGTGGCAAGCGCAATGTTGTTTGCGTAATGCTCTTGATCATTGGCACGCTTCGCCACAGGTGCATCGCTGATGGTAGGGGCGGCGCTGACGATGGCCGCCAGGACTGCGTTGGCAGCACAAATCTTTGGCATGATCATCTTGCAAAGCTCTCTTGACTTTTTGGTCTCTGGATAGCAAATGCAGCAAGGCGACTTCTGACCTTGACATTGGGCACGCGGGCATAATATTCTCTATATACTAGAGTCCGAGAGCCATGGTGGATTCTGATGCTAGGACCTCGCTCAAGGTAATCGTCGACGAAACACATCGATTCTTTCACGAGGTCAACTAGTCGATCCTCTCTGCAACTAAGTGAGTACTTTGCTACTAGAAGGGGACAAGATGGTTGCCCAGAGAGGCTCATGACTCCGGAGGATGAGTTTGTGGTCAGTTGTTAACCCCGCCAACGCCATCGGCGATCCTATGCCCACGAACCGCTAAACCGGCCGATTAGAAGCGTCTAAAAGGTGCCATGGCAGTTATTTGCCTGGCAACCAGGCTACTCTCACTGTCGCACCTGACACATGAGGTAGGCGGGTGCAGATGGTGCGGTCATGCGCCAAACCAGATCAGCGCGCAGTCTCTCTCTCGACAGCCAGATTGGCCTGTTCGCTAGCTCTCACCAAGCTAGAATCCATCCATCTGCATATGCGGGGTGGCTATGGCTGGATGCCGATGGGCCTGTGTATCTTGCACTCAAAGTACTTTATGAGGTGCGAGTGCTAGCTATCAACTATTGTGTCAAATCCAGTACTGAGTCATCTCCATCTGCGGAAAGAGCAGCAACCGCCAATCGACCAGGCGCAACAGAGAAAGCCCCTACTCAGAGGGCTTGCGAAGGAGTTCTTCTTGTGCTCTTCTTTTCAGAATTCCATTTCAGAATGGGTCCAACAATCTAGCGCACGTACACACACCCGACCCGGAATCGACCATTGGCGCTTTCTCAGTGCAGCCATGTCACCGTTGCAGCAGTCTCTCTTACGCCAAGGCACCCGTGCGAGTTGCTGAGCCTTATGCTGCGCGCAGGGTGTGCTGCGGCACTCGGTGCCCATGACGTACAGTCATGTCGGAAACGACTCAATCCTGGTATTTTTCTTCCACCTTGCCCCAAGAGACCCTTTGGCTACGTCGTGCATACGTCGTGGGCGTTTTGGCTTGACACCTGGCACGCACAATCTGCCAACGGCTGGTCTTTTTGTTCATGTGCTGTCAAACTCTAACTGGAGACACTTGTCAGTCACCGTCACTGAAACGAGGGGGCTTGTGCCTGCGCTACGACTTTACTAGACCCGATCGTTCTGGCGCAGTCGGCATCATGGTCCGGCAGCGAAACGCATAAATAAACAGGTTATGCATGCCACATCAATGCGCTTGCAAAAGCGGCAGGGCTACGAAAACACGCTTCCATTCTTTCCGGCCGAGGCCCAACTTTGAACTGACTTGTGCGTCGAGATGCCCAACGAGAGTTGGTTGGTTGGTTGGTGGGTGCTGCGCCAATAGACTCGGGCCATGCCTGGGCAGCCTAGCACAGCCAGTTCAGCCCATCAAGCATATGTAACAGTCCTTTCGCGATTTGTTTTAATGCCTTTTTCCTTTTGCGGTATATGCTCAGCGAGGATCCGAGCCATTTATCGAGCCGTCTTGTTTCGGTCTATGCCTCGTCGAGCTTTGACAAGTGTCTCGTAGTACCAGACAACCAGAGTATGTACCATGTCATTTCGGGGGGCCGAAAAATCGTGGGTGCGATGCTGCTATTTTGCCTTGTTCTGCGCCTTTCTTTTTCCTGTCTGTACGCATTGGATGGCGTCGTTTCTTCACCGCTTGCAGCCACAAATTATTTTTTTCTATCCGTCATCATGGTGAGACAAGACAATAGGCATATTGCTTTTTCTCCTAAATCGCGAGCGGCATGATGTATCCGTACTCGATACTTCTCTACACATCCCCGCCACTCATGTAGTACAATTCACAGATTCCAGTCCCTCGGAAAACCCTGCTGGTGATGGGGTGACGCAGAGGTCCAATAATCACTCAGCGATGCTTGTGGGTAACTAATCAATCAATCTTTTTCCCGCCCTGCCTTGCCGACGGAAAGGCCCGTGCAATCCATTCGCCTGCATGCAGATCACTCGCTTCCTGTTTTTTTCTTTCGGCCTTCTAGGGCGGTGGCGTGCGCTGTCCGCTCCTGCGTTCCGCGCGTCACTCGTCCGGCCCCCCTCCCTCCTTTCAATTCTAATTCAAGACGGGGCCTTGTTGGCCTTGTAATATCGTGGCTAGCCTTCCCACACGATGATAGTGTGATCAAGCGTTGACGAATTGCAGACCGGGACCCCGACCGGTTATCGCGGCGCTATCCACTTTTACGACTTGGAACCAGCTTTGCAAGGCTCTCTCACCTCCAAACAAGTTTACTGCTCGTATTCCATTCGTCCATCCGCGCAATCCGCGGCGATTGTCCGAAATCTTCTTTTTTTCGCTTTCCTTACAAATCTCCAGCGGACATTAGCCAGGGCAGAAAGGTTGCTTTTGCTCCACCCGGAAGGGACTCCCCGGCGTTGCTAGCAAAAGGCCCTTCGAAACTACTTTGTACTCTATTTTATTTTCCTTGATCCTTGGTCTAGATCCTGACGAATGGTTACGTTTGGCCTCTAAAGACTACACTCTGCCGGCACGCCGCCATCTACGCTTTTCCCATCGTGGTCATAAAATGCATCGTCTCATCGCGTATCTCTTTCATTAGCCAGAGGGGGGGGTGGTTCGATGAAAGCAGGGAATTCGCTTGCAATTCAATACTGTACAAAGACGCTTCTTTACGCGTACGAGATATCCATCATCTGCCAATGCGATCCGCCTGTGATTCAGTAGTCAATTGTGGTTGCGCCCTTGTTCTCCAACTATGGCTTATTGGCGATACGTCAGCCCCTTTTCTAGAGCGTAGCCTCTTGCGCTGAGCAAGGTTTTCAACCGAGGCCTCATTGTGTTTGTTCTGGGCGCCATGTAATCGACGTGGGCAGCTAACCACCATTGGTAACAAAGCGGCCACCGCGCCGCTGCCTACTTGGATGATGCCCGCGGGGGTGATGATGCCTGCGCACAAGGTAGAACAATGTAGGCCGGTTATTTTTTTGGTCTTCTAGTAGCTGATTTAGTTGATCTAAAAAGAGCGTGGGTTTGTGGTTCATCGCTATTGGGAAGAAGCATCAGAAGCACCTCCCGGGTACGAGGTTGACAGTTACACTGCTAATGTCACAGACCCGGTTCACCGCTGGCATCGGCCAGCATCAATCTTGGGAAAGACCATGCGAAAGCTTACGGCCATCCACCAACGGTCGGCAGCGTCAACCTCGCGCACACGTACGCGTTGACTTTGAATAGAGGTTAACCGCGCCGTGGCCCTCGAAGTCAAGTTTACAAAACCGTAATTATACACAAAGAGCGCCATGATAATTCACACAAATACATTAGAGTACATACGAGATCCATCAGAATTTGCAAATACCCTCCCTCCAGGATATCGTGGCTGTTCGTAGCGCAGCCAAATGAAAAAGCCACCAACTTTCACAAATACGCATTACAGCGCATTCGCACTACTTCTTCTCATTCTTCTCCTGCTCCTCCGTGGCGTCAATCACGTCCATGGCATCCATAAAGTCGTTGAGCTCGTCCTGCAGCTGTCCCAGAGTCTTGCTGAGGTTGCCTTCCATCTTCTTGATGGTGGCGAACCAAAGACTAATCTCTGCGCTGCCGGCAATCGGGTTCTGGCTCTCCGATGCTCCAGGGCCATGCGCCCCGTTTCCGTTGGTCTCGGCTCCCTGGGTAAGGCCCAGAAAGACAGTGGCATCGCGTAGCCGCCCCAGGTACTGCATGCCAACCTGCACCGTCAGGGACATGTGGAGCGCCGGATGGGCGCCGAGGGAGGTGCCGCCTGCGATGCCGAAGTTCATTATCGGCAGGAGATACGTGTCAAACGTATCATCCAGCTTGGGGTCCGCGTCGGCCAGAACCGCGCGGACGTGATCAAAGAGGTACTGCAGAGTCTTAAGGAGCTGCGCATAGAGAGATACTGTCAACATGCAGTTCGCAGGATCCGTTGCGCTGAGGGGCAGCTCCGCCTGGCTGGTGGCGGAGTCGCTAGACGCTCTCTTGATGGCCGCAATGCGCTCGAGAACTTCGATAAGGTAATGCGTGTGCTTATAGAGCTCTGCCACGGTGAATTCGTTGGGCTTTCCGCCGGGACCATCGCGATAGTGCTTGCCCTGCTTGAGGCACTCAAGATGGTTCGCGAGCAAGCGAACGCGAGCGGAGATTGACAAAAACTGATCCATTACGCGGGACTCAGCCAGATCGCTCTCGTTGGGTGTCACGGAGTCCTTGTAGTTGACCTGTACTATATTTGAGCGAGACCGACTCTTCGTCGCAGGGAAATAAGATGTCTGCGGGTGCGGCGGAGGGGCACTTTGGCGTTTTCTGCTACCAAAGACGAGCGTGGCACGATCTTGGACGAGTAAATCCTGTTGCGGCGGCTGCTGCACAGATGTGAAAAGATTCTGCTGGGCGGCAGCTGGATCTGGTATAAAAAGGGGTGCAAACGAATCTTGATCAAAGACTTGTTGCTGTTGGGGGTGGTGCACCAGGTGATGATGTTGCAGCTGCTGTGCTTCCTCGTGTGACTGATTGGGCCAGAAAGTTGGATTGACTTGATGAAAGAGAAAGTAATCATCCACGCCAGAGGGCACTTGCGATCCTAATAAATAATTGGGCGGCATCGGCGGCTGGGACAGTGCCATGTAATCCATATTTCGCAAGTTCATTGCATACTCGGCCAGCCCTGCAGACCCATCCGGCGTCGTCATAATCTGGTTCTGTATGCCGGGGGCCATCATCGCGTCGGTTGCTAATAATGGAAGTACTTCCCCAAATAAATTAGTTAACATCCCTTCTCAACTGAGAAACAATTGGCAATGCTTCCAGGGGTAGCATAGCGGCTGTTTTGGGGGGGCACCTACCCGTGTCACGTTGGACAGGATGAGCATCACTTCCCTTCCGCCTCCGCTTCGGGGAGCGGCGTTCTGTACAATCTTCTGCCTCATAATGGTGTCGTTCTTCCGAGTAGAGAGCATTCTTGGGTGTGAGGCTCTGCCCCTGCGAGTAGGCCAATCGTGGCGGAGGCTGCTGTTGCTGTAGTAGCTCTCGAGAATGATAATGCTGTAACAATGGCTGCGTCTGGCCGGGACTCTGCGTCGGCGGCGCCGGCGCCGGCTGCTGTTGCTGCAGCTGTTGTTGTTCCTGAATCTGATCGTAATGTTGAGTCTTCCTCTTGTACCGGAGTGACGGGCTCGACTTGCACTCGGCATTGAGTCTCGAACAGCGATCGCAGGTCCCGCGGTCGAACCGCTTGCAGCTGAGCTTCTGGACGTGACAGCGATCGCAAGCCTTTCTGTTCAGGCTCTCAGACATGTTCGGGGATTGAGCGGACGGACGGGCCAACGAGCGGCGGTAATATTAGTAGTGTGCGAAAAAGAAAGGAAGTAGGCATGCGAGACTAGGACAGAGTCGGGCCAAGTGGACAAGCGTTTAAGAATAACGACGCCGAATCATGGCGTGGGCCGAGAGCGAGTTGACTCCCTCCCCAAAGTGCCCTGATCTCTTGTACGAGCAAATTGGATTGAAAAAGCAAAAGGCACAGCTTACAGCTCCGGACGAAAGTTGCCTCTTTCAGCGCAGCACAGTATCGCCTTCTCCTGATCAGCTGGGTAGTCGACAAAGCCGCCAGGGACTTGGTATCACAGGTGTTGCCTCTACGCCCCTATCGAGAGTAACCATGGGCTCGCTTGTTGGAATTATACGACCTTTGGCGTACAATGACGGCGGCGCCATTGACCAGTCTCAGTCGTGTTGCACAGCAAGACTTTGAAGAGGCCTTTGCCGGAGAACCAGTAGCTCGGATGTACAAACCGACTCTATCTTCAGAGATCAAGTTCTGTGCTGCTTACTCGCTAAGAAGCGAACATGGATTGGGCCTACACTCCTCGTGCCGGCAACCGTTAGTATCGTTTTTGGCTAAGATCTCCGTCGGCCGTCTTGCGTGCAGCCGTGGGTAGACCAGAGCTCTCCGGCTGTCGTCGTCCCTATCCTATGAGAATGAAAGCGTTGCAGACAAAAAGTGCGCGGTAAAGGCAAGGAAGAAGCATTCTTGATCACAGTACTTGATTTGTTTGGGCGCCTCTAGACTACCGGCCCATTGGTGTCAATCTGCCTATATGCTGGCCTCGTATAATGTGCGCGGAATCTGTGGTACAATGTCTCAATCTTGTCTATCGCGTCCGTGCCGTCCATGTTCGCCCGGAAAGTTGTACCTGAAGTAAGTATCTCGTTCTGGGTTGATGTCGTTTATGGGAATGCATGTGGGAGTGAAATAGTCCTCCGTATTGCCCAAAGGCCACATGATCGTGAAGACCACCTGGTCTGGCGGGCAGCGGCGAACCTGCTTCCATTGGCTCCAATCAAGCGTGGCTGTCAGGTTCTGAATATCTCGGTGAGCCCTCTCCGCTGCCTTGTTTGCGTGGGACGTCAACCCTTTGTCTCCTTCCGACGAGTCTTTTTCAACGGCAGCGCGCAGGGCATTATAAGACTCAAGAATGACGGTGCAGATATCCCGTATCACGACTTCGACAGCCACTCCTATGAGCTTGTCTTCTCTTGACCATTGCGATTTGTGAAAGGTTGCGGGGAGAAGAGGCTGCTCAATACATTTTGAAATCGATTCTTTCAGCAGCTTTGGAGCCAGTGGCGCTTTTGAATCTTTTGGCACCGGCACATTGATATATGTTCTCGCAGCGGTTTCAAACTCGCCAATCAGGTGCTCTTGGCTGATGTCGTCTGTAGTCATGAAAGCAAGCCTATTAGAAAATCTTCGAACAATCGTATCCGTGACTGCCTGCCAGTTGATGGTGAATCGTCGAGGGTGACGCGCCATGAACTCAACCTCCGGCTTGAGCTTCTGCAGGTCGTGCATGCCGGCCGTCGCTAGACGCATCAAATCTGGCCGCTCAGGGTCCATGGTTGTGATGTTGAGGGGGTAGAAGAGCCCGGACACCATGGAGGAGTAATCAATCCGCAGGCGATCGGTGCCGACTCCGTCGTAGTTTTCCGCCACGGCCCTCGCCCACTGGAAGTAGGTCATGCTCGAGTCGCCGGCTACGCCCCTGCGGCCAAACACTGCTTGGCTGGAAATCAGATCGAGATCTTTGGAGAAGTCACAATGAACGTATTCGAAGCCAATCTCCATGCGAACGAAGCCATCGTATCCCCATTTCGTTATAATTCCGCATATGATTTTAGCCCGGGTAAACTCGCCGTCTTCGAAATTGGTGTTTGGCTCCCCGTACAATACATAGAGCTCAGCGTCCATGGTACCTAGGTCCGTTTTGCCGCCAGACATTCCATCGAGATAGAGCACGTGCAGATCCTTGGTCGCTTGATGGCTTTGAAGATACCCGGGCGGGGGCCGGGGCCCATTGCCTTTCCCGTCTGCTGGGTGGCTCCGACGTAGGGTCTTTTGCGTATCAGGTATATCCTTCGTTCCGGCCTTTCTGTGGTCTTGTTTTACTCTGTCTTTGTCTCTGACTGGCACGAAGTCGATATCTAGAGCGAAGCCTTCGGCGTGTTCAATCTCAAAGGCCAGCCATTCGAATGTTTTGGGGGGCTCTTGAGTGCGGCTGCCATGATATAGGACGGTACCAGCAGGAATTATCGCGGGAAAAAGGCTGAAGCCGTTATGATTCATGGACGAGCCCCATTGTCGGCCGGCGTTGTTGATGGCTCGGAAGATGGGGTGCGCCCGGGCGTGAGCGCTCTCAACGGTCGGCTGCAGCCTGTCGATGGCACCTGCATGCTGCACGGTTCGCCAGGTACAACCTGCCAAGACGTAGCTGGCTAGGGATGAGATCAGCATGTTGATTGAGGATGGTTGTTTTGCTTGATTTTCCGTCAGTACGGGATGGTTGTGAATGTGAGTCAGGAGGGAGCGGAGAGAGACGTCCTTTGAGCCGGCCCTCATGCGGATACCGAACTGATCCGAGACCTGGCTGCGTCGATATACGAGGCTCCGGCGATGGCGCGATTAGTCAGTGAGCGCGCCAAAAGTAAAGTGTGGCTTAATGTACGAATCTAAGTTGGGGGGATACTGGTAGCTTTTCGTACGAGTAATTATTTGTTGTATTGGTGGTATATCATAAATTACATTGGCCTTGAATTTTGACGGTCGGTCTTGAACTGCATGCAGTCGCCCAATCGTGCGCCTATTTCTCAAAACGCTTAGCAACGGTGTTCCAGTTGATAACGTCCCAGATGGCGCTAAAGTATTCGGCCTTGCGGTTCTCGTATTGGAGGTAGTAGGCGTGCTCCCAAGCATCAATGCCCAGTAGAGGCTCGAGGTTACCGGTAATGGGGTCCTGGTTGGCGCGGGTGACTACGCTAAGGGTACCGGACGTCTTGTCCTTGACCAGCCAAGCCCAACCGGAACCCTGAATACCGGCGAGGGCAGCGTTGGTCTGCTTCTTGAGCTTGTCGAAGGACCCAAAGTCCTCGGTGATGGCAGTCTACAGATCATGCTGGTGTTAGCCAAATTGTGCAGTCAATCAAGCGAGATGTTACACGGGCGCACATACGGAAAGCTTGCCAGTAGGCTCACCACCGCCACCCTTGCCGTTGGGGGCGAGGTTCTCCCAGAAGAGAGTGTGGTTGATGTGGCCACCACCGTGGAAGTTGAGAAGAGGAGCCTGGGTAGCGGCAGCCTTGGCGTCATTCTTGGCCTGAGCCTCGGACAGAGCCTCGACGGCGGCGTTGAAGCCGTTAACGTAGGTCTGGTGGTGCTTGGAGTGGTGAAGCTCCATGATCTTGCCGGAGATGGAGGGCTCGAGAGCGCCATAATCATCTGGTGCAAGTGTTAGCGATTGCTTTTAGGGGTGTGTCGCGAGAATTGAGCTGAGTATCGGTGACGATATCGATCGCAAAGGTTGTTTGGGACTGCAGATGCCGCTTACATTGCAAGTCGGGAAGGGTAGCCTTTCCGCGAACGAAGCTGGCCGAGGCCATGGCAGCGGCAGGCTTGGAGGCGGCGCGGAGACCGGCGCGCACGGCGGGAGTTGTGCGGAGAAGAGTAGAGGCCATGATGTCGATTGCGGGATGAGTGTCGGCTCTGCAAAGTCAGATTGTAAGTTTTGGTTCAATGGCGTTTGCGAATAAGGTTATCGCGAGACGAGTCAGCCGTGCTTTTGTTTCGAATACAAGCACAAGCGCAAGGTAAAATGCGCGTCGAACGTATGAAACGCAGGAGCATGAGAGGTGCCGGGACCTTTATGAAGTCGCAGAGAAGGGTATGCTTACCAATTGCACAGTCGTGATGATGGGAGTGTTGATGATGTCAAGCCGAAGAGCCGAGCTATTTTTCGCCAGCCGGCCGACATGATGGGGAGCTTCTGGTGAGCTCAGCCTGTCGTCATAATAGGTTGTAAGGTACCTTGTATGGGGGGAGCGAGGCTAACAGTGGGCGAAGGAAGCTTGTACAGTGGTGGCTACAGCGGGTAGAATTCGAGATTACAGTGGCTCTAGCAGCTACCAGTGGATACCTGAGGCCCCCAAAGCCAGTTGCCCAGCAGCAAGTACAGCCGCTCGCATTACTAACAAACCCCCCTCTTCCCCACTAAGAACATGTCTAGTCAGCGGCCTTGTTGTGTGGCGCCGGGGCTCTTTCCCCGACGTTGCCGGATGCCGTCCAATGTCCTTTCGCCGAGCGGCTGCCGACTCTTCGGCCGATGGTTCATGCTCGTGGTGGTCAAAACGTCAAACAAATCTGCTTCAGCGATCAAGCAGTCATCATCATCAAGTAGAAGCCAAATACCAACCATGGCTCTAGGGTATCGCTGCATTGCCCGAGGCCCAGGTTGCCATGTGGCCACGGGAATATAGCCCAGCCAGATTGCTCACTAACTCTGGCCTGGCTGCTCTTCCAAAGACAAGAAAGGAAAACATTGGCGAATCGGATATCGAAATACGGACGGGGCTTCATGTTGCACTCTGAATATGTTGCGAACCACATCAGACCCACTCTATCCGTATGCCACCATCAACATCGGGTTTGATGCTGCTTGATCAGAGCATTGATATCAGAGACCAGAATTCACGACAGCTGTCGAGCATACTGGCCATGTACAGGAAATATCCAGAAAGACATGGAAGTTGGCGATGCAACAACTTTGAATGCTTCGTGCCTCCTACCAAGATCCGGGCGCTTCTTCGCTGCACCTGTATAGAACGCTGGGCCCGTGTTGCTGGGACAACCCCCACCTCGCCTTGTCCCCTCCACACGAGGCTGCTACCAAACAATGTAGCTTACCTACACACGACCTACGACAATCGTCCAGTAAAAGGCATCAATTGAGTGGAAAAACAAGCGAGAGGCGGCTTTTCGCACCCAGGCTGGCAAAATGGCGACAATGGTTATGCATCCCAAGCCCGCGACGCTCTTCGCCAAGGTGCGCCCGCTCGACGACGCGACACATCGCACACAGCTCTGCTCCAAGCGGCCGATACGCCCGAGCCAGGTCCTCGCGGTCAAGACGCCCTCGTTCAGAACCTCGACCGTCTCCGCGGTCCCCGCGCCCGCCGCCGCTGCCGCCGCCGCCGCCGCCGTCGAGCAGCGCCACCGCCCCCGGCTGCACCTGGGCATGTTTGAGATTGGCAAGCCGCTCGGCAAGGGCAAGTTTGGGCGAGTGTACCTCGCGCGGCACCGCACGTCGGGCTACGTGTGCGCGCTCAAGGTGCTGCAAAAGGGCGAGGTGGTGGCCGAGGGTGCCGAGGCGCACGTCCGCCGCGAGATTGAGGTGCACAGCCGCCTGCGGCACCCGGCCGTCATTGGCTTCTACGGCTGGTTCCACGACGCGCGCCGCATCTTCATCATCCAAGAGTTTGCCGCCGGCGGCGAGCTCTACAAGTCGCTGCGCCGCGCCGGCCGCTTCTCCCAGCGGCGCGCCGCCGTCTACGCCGCCCAGGTCGGCCAGTCGCTCGCGTACCTGCACGCTCGCGATGTCATGCACCGCGACCTCAAGCCCGAAAACATCCTCATCGGGCTGCACGGCGAGCTCAAGCTCGCCGACTTTGGCTACAGCGTGCACGCGCCCAGTAACCGGAGAGGAACGATTTGCGGCACGCTCGACTACCTGCCGCCCGAGATGCTCAACCAGCGCAAGGTCTCGTACTCGAGGGCCGTCGATCAGTGGACGCTCGGCGTCTTGACGTATGAGTTCTTGACTGGCGAGCCGCCGTTTGAGGATGAGCCGCATCAGACTAAGAGGAGGATCGTCGCCGGAGACATGAAGCCTCTACCTTCCTCGATATGCGCCGAAGCAAAGGATTTCGTGTATTCGGTTCGTTTTGGCACTGCCCTACAGACTCACGTCACTATCTCTAACACCGCTTGTGTAGCTACTCGACCAAGATCCGGCCAAGCGATTACCGTTGACAGAGGTGATGAGCCATCCCTGGATAAGAATGCATTGCGAAAAGAAATAACGCGCACATAAAGAAGCATAGTGGAGTTGATTTTGATTTTGATCTTGATTCTGATTTTCATCTGGCGTTGGTCGGAATCTTGGGCATTGCATGCATAGCAGACCGCGGGAAAACCCGACTGCATCTAAGGCGTATTTTACTGGGCATTGCATTACACATAGAAACAATTTCATTTGTATTTCTATCTACTTGTTGGCTCCCCTTCACCCTTTGTGCAGCTAAAATGCACCCCAAAACCCCAGATCTTGGGTCTCCTCTATACGGAGCCACCAGCATTGGAGGGAGTGCCGAGATACAGCCTACCGTGCCGAAATAAAACACGATCGCCGGCCGGTTGGCGACTTCCTGTCCGTCTACAAAGCGCCCTTGTTCGTTGAGCTCACCTCCATCACTCAATGTATATATCCATCTATTGCTCTGACCTAGGTTCTGCTTTCGCTACGTATCGTCATTGTCAGCTCACACATGCTGATCTCCAATGTTCTGCCAACAGCCTCAAGACTAGCTTTTTGTACGCCATCATACCACTCATATATATCGAGTAAAGGGGCCCCCAGTGCGGCTTCTAACCCAGCTTGGTCCGGTCCACCCTTCTGGTCATTCAAATCCTCGTCCGAGCTAGACGTAGACAAGTTGGACCGGAAGATGCCGGCAGCGGGGAACGGCAAGAAGTCTTCGTATGTAATGGCTACCGCTTCGACGTAGCCCTCTGCGAGAAGTTGGGCGAGCAGTGTGTCATGAACGCTCGTGACTGCTCGAACTTGCCCGGGCTTCTTGATAACCACATATCTGCAGTAGATCAAGCCTCGAGAACGCAGAGACTCCCACGTATCTGGAAAGGCCGCAAAGACTTGTTCTGTGACCACGTCTGCGTCTACAGGGCCGAGACCGGCAGACCTGGCCGCGCTTTCGGAGAGAAGAGCGTCGTAGAGGTCCCTGCCCGCCGGCGTGAGCGCCGCTCCACGTTGCTCAATCTCCCCGAAACGAGCGGTGTGCGTCGAGGGCACTAGTGAGGCCATATCGGCGTCTGTATGAAAGCTGACTTGCTCCTCGAGGGCGAGAAAACTTGTCTGGCGCAGCAGGATGGGGCATGACCTGGGCGGAGGGCCCTCGATTCGCTCCTTGGCCCTCATGCCACGCCAAGCCATTGCTTTCTGGGCTAGCGAAATGTCTAGTGTTCGAGGTGTAAGATGATTGATGTGTGCCGTTCTGAAGCACGTAATATCGGCGAGGATAGGGTGCTCTTTTTTGAGGATCTGGTATTCCGTGTCCGTGGAGGCAGCCACAGGCTGCCAGCTGAAAGTGCGAAGCGCCTCGGTAATGAAAACCTCGGCCTGCTCCTCTGTGAGATGGTCATCCTGAGATTCTGCCGTATCCAGCATGCGCAACAGCGTGTCTGAGAAGATGTTGCGACGAGAAAGGAGCGCCTCGGACAGGTTTCGGGCTCTTTCGGAGCCAAGGAGCTCAGACCGCAGAAGCGTCGTGAAGACGCGAAATGGGTTCTGCTCCAGGCTCGCAACAGAGATTGGTCGGAAAGCCGTCGAGTGCATAGGAAGGCCCGCAATGGACAGATCGTAGTAGCCGACTGGGTGCATGTCCAACAGCTTGAAGATGCGCCGGATCGTATACAGCTCATGCGCGGTGCCCAGGCGGATCGCACCATGTCTCTCCGCTGTCAAGCGCTCTAGGCTGCTGGCCAACTTGCTGGAACCAATCAACGAACGATTGATGCCTTGGACGATTTCGATCAGATCGGCATATAGAGGAACTTCTGTCTTGTACATGGCAGACATGGCCGCGGCAAAGCGGGCGCGCAGATCCGACTTGTCCACATGCGTTTTCATGATGCTGACAGGGTTCAAGGATACAGGTTTGATATATCACGATCGATTGGTTTCTGGATCAAAAACCTAATTGTATCAAGCGGTGATGGATGTGATTGCTATACTCCATGATATCCGTTATCTCGGAGTAGTGCTTCGCAGCCGCCCCACGGCCTTCGTGACTACGCCGACAGTAACGTTTTATAGCATAACCATTAATCGTAATGAGCGTAGAAGCTGGCGAATCGCAAAACTTCTTCTCTGATGTTATATATTTAAATGACCGGTTAAGCGAAGGACCGGACAGATTAGCACACGGCTTAAGAAGACTCTGGTCTGTTTGTTGTAATTTGCAAGTTGAAGGCTCCGTAATATATTCTCATTGCAAACTGCGCCATCTGCTCACGCCCCTTTCCATATATTGGCTTGTGAGGGCCCCAGGATATCGACTAGAGTTTAGATTTGCCGTCGCGTTCCCGCAGTCATCTCGCAGAAGGCAACATGACTTTTCCCTCTGAAGGGACTCGTCGAGCCGGGCATAACTGACCAGATCGATGCTAATGCCGCGGAATCTGGATAGGGTTTGTGAGCATGTAAAGTTGATTTCATGAGCAGTCGTCAAGTTGAGAAGACGAATTGACTACACCGTGAGGGCTCCCCTTGGTTATGTAATGCGGCCGCAGCGTCTGTGCCCCAACCATATGGCACATTGTGATGACGCACAGCATCTCGGACCACATCATGCAGCAGTAGATTTGAAGGCACTCGATGATAAAATTTTCCTGCATTTCCTGGCGCATTGTTCAATGCTATAGATGGAGAAACTAGACATTTATATGCAAAGTCTCATTTCAAGAAAAACTAGTTACCGGATCCGAAGAGTGTAAGTGTAAAGATCCGAGCCACTTAAGGATACCCCACCAAGGGCAGGTCGACGCGTCCAACTGTCGCGCTCTGCCCCGCCAAGGCTAACATCGACCTTGGCCACGCTTCAACACGTTTTGCATGGCCCAGAAACCATGAAGATACATCATGTCATACTACGATGTTGATGCCATCCTCACGGATGCTGAAGTACGATACCAAATTCTAGCCGTGTCCGCCATTGACTGCTAACCACCACCGCCAGAAAGTTCCATGCCAGTTCGAGCTCGACGTCCCCTACCTCGGCCACCTCGACAACAATCCGCACGGCCTGAAGCCCGGCACGTCGCTCCTTCTACCGCTATGGCTGGCCGAGATGCTGGCCCTCGCGTCCTCGGGCGGCGAGGATAGCCGCGCCCCCCTCACGCTCAACCTGCCGCCGTGCCTCTCCGACGGCGTCGTCGCGGCGCTCAAGGCCGATCCGCGCGCCGTGGCGCTGCGTGACCAGAGCCCGCATTTTTTCGGCGTCTGCGTCCGCATGCTCGACCTGTTTGACGAGCGCGAGCTGGGCGCGGTGCTGCGCCGCACATTCATTGTGCGCGCCGCCGACGTCGGCCTGCATGCGCGCAAGGCTGACGAGGGCATGGTCGCCGGGCTCGGCGAGGAGTTTCTGCGCGGCCTGGACGAGTGGGAGCGTGGCTTGTTCCGAACAGGTCACGAGGGGGTCAAGGGCGCCAGAGAGTGGATGGACAAGGCCAAGAAGACGTAGAAGGAAAAAGGGGTCCAGGGAAGCGGGGGGAGGCGGAAACGCGGTTCAGCTGGTCCGGGAAGGCAACGTGATAAAGAGCCGCAGAGATGGCGTTGTCAAAAGAAAAAGCGAGCGATGATAGCATATACCCTGGGATGAGTGCTTGACATAAGTGGACAATAATGAATAATGTTTCAAGTTATGCAACGATCTTGTCGCGAATCGCGCAAGTGTACTACTAATTGCTGGGATGGGGGTGTCAAAGTCAAGATTAACGGAAACGGTCGATCGAGGCAGTGCACGGCATGCTCGGATCACAAGGAGGTAATTAGCTTTGCCATTATTACCGTCGAGACGAGAAACAAATTTGCTGACACAGCCTCACTCGGCATCTTGTTCATCGCATAACCTCCAGGCCGCAACCAAAGCCAACCCCAGCAGCACCCATGCCCATGTCAGGAGCATCTCGCTCATTTCCAGCCAAATAAAGTACTTATTGGAATATTTGATAATGTGCGCGGTGCCGGCACCAATCAGGCCGCCGAGGACAGGCAGTCCGGACAATGCCCACGCCATGACGCCATGACGGCGCAAGGGGCGCAGGACGTGCCGCCACGACCACCAAACCAGCAGGCCGGCAATGAGCGACAGGCCGCGCCAGTGTGCCAGCAGCAGCAGCGCGCCCTCGTCGGACTCTGTCCGCGCGATCTGCTGGTCGTGGTGACCCGTCAGAAGCCGGTGCGTAAACAGCTTCTCTGCCGTGGTTCCTCGGAGACGGACGTGCGTGGCTGCGTGTATCCATGACGCCGCCCAGCAAGCTTCCGCATATGCGTACTCGACGTGCATGATACATAGGGCAAGGTAGATTATGCGGTAGCAATCGGTCAAGCATCCCATAGATGATGTCGTCGGCCGCATTGCCGCGGCTCTTGGCCCTGTGCTGCTGCTGCTGCGGCCGCCACCAGCGGACCCCTTGCCTCTTCGGCTCTTGGGGTTTGTCAGGCCAGTGGCGGAAGTGGTGATGGTAGTGGTGGTGGTGGCATAGGCCAGCAGGCGGTGTCGGAGAAGCGCCTTTGTGACCGCCAGCGCAATAGTCTGCAGCGCCCAGAAGCTCAACGTCGCGGCGTCGGTGGCGCTGCTCTGCAGCAGCTGCTGCTCGATGAAGAAGTGCGGCGTGCCCCTGGCAAGCCTCATCGCCTGCACCGGATGCCACCACAGGAACTGGCCGAGCCAGGGCGCCAGCACCCTGCGGACGTGGTTCCCCAGCACCGCCGCGACCACCAGGCCCGCCGCGACGGCGTGCCCGTCGGCCAGCATCGTCGCCTTGACCGGCCCGTAGAGAGGACGCGGAGCCAGCAGCAGCCTGAGCTCGCAGAGCAGAGGATCCAAGAAACGGTGGGCGAGGCTGCGCACCGCTCCTCCTCCTCCTGCTGCTGCTGCTGCTGCGCGTTGTCGCCGCCCGTGCCGCCGTGATGGCAGCAGCCCAAGAGGCGGCGTCGTCGTCGTCGCGTCCATCGCCGATGTTGTGCCGCTGCCGTTTGTCGCACAAAAGAGCCTGATTCTGCACACCTTTTTCTTTTCTTTTTTTTTTTTGGTCCTCCCCTTCTTCCCCTCTTCAATCAGATTTTCTGGGTCGCGTACCACTCAAATTTCGGCACATTGGTAAATGGGCTTCGATGCAGGTTTGCCTGTTGCCTGTCAAGGCGTCCACGGCCCCTTGTTGGTGTCAAAACCCTTGTCGTTGATGCTGTGTGGGTGTGGGCAGGCGGCTGACAGGTCGGCCTGGATTGGTCGATTCGAAAGGCGGCGGTTGGGGTCCGAATCGATACATTGAAGAATAGGCCGATTCAGGTGTATTAAATGTACTGGTACGTCTGCTATTTGCACAACATGTCCCAACCCAATAAATAAATGTTGAGACGAAAATGCCCAAGCGGCGCGGCTGCTGCTCCGCATAGTTAGTCAGCATTCGCTTCTACACACACGCCCAAGAAGAGTTGACAGCCAAGCACGGATAGAACTGACAAGGGACCGATTTACATGTCACACACGACTTAACCAAGTTGCGGTCGAATTCAAAATTTCGCTAGCCAAAATCTGTCGGTCTATCTATGCTTGCGTACATGTGCGCTAACTGTTGAGGGACTCAGTCTCCTCGGCCGCGGTCGCCATCTCTGCGGCTCCCGCCTTGATCTCGCTCTTCTTTCGTCTTTGCGTATTCGGCCTTTCGGCGAAACGCTAGAATATATTTCGTCACAATTTATTGTCGCTTTTGACCGGCCTGTCGTACAGACAGGCGTGTGGTGCGACGCCATGGTTCCAGCCTTGTCCTTTATGTCCAGCCAGTCCACATATGCTATACGGGTTCTTGGCTTCCAAAAGGGGAGGCGACTTCATTGAAATCGATTTGCTCCGGGTAAAAAGTCTCACCATACAGGGTGAAGTTCGCACTTTCGTCGCTCGTGGTTGACAGTGTTGTTTCTGGGCTGTCAATAGCGGGAAAGTGGTAGCGTTCTGCCTGTTCTTCAGACAGAAGGAATCTGTCATTTAATTGGACATATGTATCCGGACCGAGACTGTTGAACGGGTAAAAGTGTTCCGCATGGTCCTCTAAGGCAAGAAAGTTTGCCACCGGAGGCGTAGATACTGATGGACTATTCTTGATCAAGTTTTGGCAGTAATCTGCCGTCACCTCATCCGAGGTAGAGAAACTGTCCGAGGAAGCTGTTGAAGCCTCCGGACTATTAACGGGAAACGAAGAGCAAAATTTCGCTTGCTCTTCAGAGCCCAAAATTGTTGCAGTTGGCACCGATGAGTGCCTTCTGCTGTTTGGCTCCCGGTAAATGGTCGCCTGTTCGCGACCGGTCCGTTCATAGTCGATCCCCTCTTTCGGCTTGACCGTATTTTGGGAGATTTGTCTGATGTGCACCAACTTCATG
This sequence comes from Beauveria sp. NWAFU-1, assembly GCA_024472245.1. Taxonomy (NCBI): domain Eukaryota; kingdom Fungi; phylum Ascomycota; class Sordariomycetes; order Hypocreales; family Cordycipitaceae; genus Beauveria; species Beauveria sp. NWAFU-1. Next base: position 1,425,871 of record JANBXD010000007.1, read on the forward strand.
TAATAACACTCTAGGTAGCGAATTTCCGGCCAAGCACCACCGCTGCTCCCGCCTCGATGGCCCTTTTTGGAGTTGGGAGTGCTTTTAAAGTGCACGCGCCGAATGTGAGCAGCGGCATTATAATTAATGCCATAGAGTTTTCGCAATTGACAATTCTTACAATCAGAAATGTCAAACGGAATGTGGAATAGGGGCCTCAACCCCTTTGAGCGCGGGTCAATGACCTCCCAGCGCCATCCCTCTGGCTCGTGTACGAGCTTGAAGTGACGAACATACTCATGGTCGCCGGACAGCTCTTTTTGACAAATTTCGCACTTTCTCTTTTCTTCCTTCTTTCTCCCTTTGCCTGCCTTGCTGCCGGCGCCTTGCCGTGCTCGGTCCGAGCTTGGCGAAGCCGGCAAACTCTTCGATGATGGCAGCAAAAATCTTTGCCGGACGGCATGATAATTTGAGTTTGTCAAGGCCCTGAGAGAGCGTATTGACACCTTCTCATGTGTCGTTGTCCCGCTGAGACGCGCCAACCGGCTTTCTACCGCATCGGCTGGGGGTTCGAAGCTTTCTGTCGAGTGCAGCGCCGCTTGCTGCAACGGCGAAGCAGCCAACCCGGCGGGAGAGTTTTCAGCGGTATAAGAGTCTGCAATTTGAGTGTCAAGATACTCTGATGTATAAATGTCTTGTGCAGAGGACGCCTCTGCGGCTTCTTCCGTATCTGGCGCGAGCCACTGCCAGTTAGACTGAGTGTCAGCCCCGAAAGTGTAGGTCTCGGCCCCCGTTGCGTAATTCTAAAGACGAAGTTAGAACTAGTCGCCCAGCAAAGGCCCGTGTGGCGTAGACTCACATTGCCATAAAATTGGAACTGGTTTCCGTTAACCAGCGAGAAACCATCGCTGCTTACGCCAGAGTAGCTGGCTGTGGGAAGCTCAGGCAAGCCTGTGCCATTCTCAAAGGTGTAATCCATATTAATTTCAAGTATAAAGATTTGCTTTTCGACACTAAATGTTGCTTTAATGCGTTTGATTTCGTCGTGTTTTCGAACTCGTAAACTCTCCGAAGATGGGATACGCTGTCGACTTTATAGTCCCCAAGCGGTGATACAATCTTCTCGGTGACAGGTGAACGAGCCAGAATCACGACGGCAAAGGGACGAACGGTGTCTGACAGAGCTGCCAGCCTGGCGTATGACAGCGTATATGTGTATAACTGTTGAATGCATCTCTGAATGGGAGACACTGACCATTTATTCCCTGTGCCATGGCTAAGGCGTGAAAGTGACTAGAAAGGATTGGAGGGGCGTGTCTGCAGGGGCGTGCGATGGATGCGTTGGCAGGCACAAGGTGGCTTGGGGCAATGCTTGCAGACAATCCACAACAAGTGCCAGATCGATGCTTGAGAAAAGAGCAGGGTCGCATGAGAGTCAAGGGCGCACTCATACGGAGCACTTTGCATTGCAATCACAGCCACGCCTGCCTTACATGACAGGATCGTGCCTCTGCTCGAGCATGCAAGCCAGCGCAAGGTACACTGGGGTAGCAACAAGCGGTATCCAAGCAGACGACGGGAGAGTACGAAAGACACGTCATTGTCGAAACAATTGCAAGCACTAGCAATTGAGCGTCTAGGTGGAAGCAAGTGGCTAAATTGATGTCGTGGCATGTTTCCTTGCTTTGGACAGCTATGTGCGATATCGCTTTCATGCCATCGTCGCAGTATCTCACCAGAGCAATACATATCCTTCACATGTGACCAGTGATCCCCACCGCATACTCTAGGAGACCAACTATGGGCAGATACGGGTAGCGTTGGCTTTTTTCCACTTCAGGGACCGGCAGGTCCCGTTGTGTAGGTAATGGGAGCAAGCCTCCAGCTGCTCCAATGGAAAAGCAGGCTGCATGGTGTGGGAAGGAGAGCTTGACGCCTAGCTAGCGTTGGCGGTGGGCAGCAGGGTCAATGGATGTGACGTAGAGCCCAACGGTTGTGTACGGCAGTCCCTCCTTAGTTGTGGTAGAGTGCATACTGGCAGATTTGGATTGCGGATTGGTATCCGTAGTTTGGGCTGCGTTTAGGCGGAGAGGGGGTCGCAGTCTAGATCTTGATGAGAATAAGAAAGTTGTATCCCGTTCCATCCAGTCGCTGGTAAGTGGCAGCGATGTGCACATAACGCCAGATGATCCAAAGCAGAAGAACGGAGACAATTCCCCTGGCGGTGAACACATTGCGTGATTACGAATATTGATTACCCTGACTGTGACAAACAAGGTTACCTGATCGCGCTCTTGTTCGATTCAGAGACCATCTAGTTACTCAGTTGCTCAGTACTCCGTACTTCCCGTGATTTGGTCAGTGGCCGCCCCGATCAGCCACTAATACTGCAAAGATTGGCCATCTGCAGGTGCCCGGACCAGTGATTTACAAGACCTTGCTCCATAGAAGGATATACGAATGCTTCTAGTGCTCTGCGAGACACTTGGCCGTTCTATCAGTGGAGAGTCTCATCAGTGGAGAGTCGCCCGGCCAGCTAGGGTAGGGGGTGCTGGTCTGAGTCCTTGAGGGAGGGGGGGGGCGCCTAACCTGGTCGGGGAGTTTTTTGGGGTTGTCTTGGGACGGAGGAAGGGGTCCCCAAGTCCGACCAGAACTGACAGTCGACTTGGACGAGTAAAGCAGATGGACGGACTCGCTAAAGCGCGCCGTCAGTGCAGCTTCGCAGCCACCGCCATGTTGCGATGCCACGGCCACCAACTGGCGCAGCGCCCAGCCCAGCGGAACCTTGGGCTGGGAACCCGACCCTTGTCTAGGTAGGTATGAAGCAGGTGCCATGTATGACATTTTTGCTCGGTCCCTGCACCCTGATACTGCATGTATGTACGGAGTACGGAGTACTGGGCTCCCACTTCCGTAAAGGATGGCTGTCATACCGCTGGTATAACGCGACCTATCGGCCCAGTTGGCTCTTTATCACATTTCACAGCATCAGCCGGTTATGCATGAGCGGCGCTGACTGATGAAGGGCACGGAGCTGGGGAAGAGGGTCATGTATCGTTGATCCCGACAGGGGGGGAAAAGTCGCCACATCAGTGCATGTTGTGAGAGCTGGCCACAGGCCTTTTGCTGCACCTTCTGCCGAATGACAACAGACATGTACTCCATGATACAATTGATTGAAGTATTTGGTTTCACAAAGGACGGGCAGGGATGGGCTTAGCTGGTTCCGTCAGGTTCTCGGCCTTGTTCCGCTCCCGCGATGGCATAAACCCAGGGAACTAGGGGAACCCAGCCGTGGCTGCTCCGAGGCCCAGCCCGCGTCTTGTCTGGTCAGTGATGAGCATGGGCAAATCGACAAGCCCCAATTGATTGTACGTCACAAAAAAAAGAAAGAAGAAAAAAAAAAAAAGAGGTTCCATCTCGTGGCCCAAGTCGCTATCTATCCTGTCCGGTGTCGGCGAGAATCCCTCAGGAATCCTAGGCAGCTCACCTGACGAAAAGCATGCACTGCTTTGTCGCGTCAGTATTCTTGGCACCAACTAGTTGCCCACTCTAATCCCAAGGAGCCCACAGAAGAGGCAATCCTGGTGCTCGATCTGCGGAGGTTATTGGCACCACCCCAGTAATAAGTTTGCGGGACAACGGTTGATGCAAGACAAGCAGATAGCAGAGACCCCGACCCCGACCCCGTCACCCCAATTCTGTGGCGGGCGCTAACAAAGGCAACGGCCACCAAGAAAACACCAAAAAGTTTATCCCATGGCCAGGGAAATGCAATTTTGCCAATGACGTAGGGGTTTCGCGTGAGATCCCTATACTCTAAGGCTCGGCTTTGTTAAAGCTCGGTTTTGAGTCGGGCTAAGCTGCCAGCGATTCCAAATCTCTTCTCTCCCCTCTCTCCATCGTTAAGCGTAGGCCAACCACAACATCAAGTGTCTTCCTTGATGCAGCTCAAATCTATTTCGAGAGTCTAGCTTACATGGGGCCTCTCAACGGACCAGAGAAATTACACAACAGAATTGATTGCCTTGCAAAATTTTCCGCTGCCAATTTATCATCTCTTCTCTACTATCGCGCTATACATGCATTTCCACGACATCCAAGGCTTGTATCAGGGTAGGTCGAAACTCCATAACCGCTGTTGAGCTCAATTTCTCCCTGCTGCTGCCCAAAGTAAGACGAATAGTTGGCAACATCTTGGCGGTCCAGGTTACTCCGTAACGTCAGTAGACAGCATCCGTTGCCAGAGGTTGTGTTTGTATATCCCCAAAGCCTGGAGCATTCTCCTACTCGTAGCACCGCAGGCTGATCCGACGTGGGAAGAAGAGCATCACAGCCAAGACCACGTAGCAGTGATTCGCACCTTGTCACCCCGGAGGTTTTATTAGCAGGCCGACAGAAAGCGATGGCCTCCCCCCTCGGCGCTTGAATTTGGTCCAATGAGAGTACACTGGGAGCAATCATCAGCAGAAAAGAGGTAGGTGGAGCAACTGTTGCAGCTGAAGAAGCGCCTCCCCCGAGTGCATTCAACAGTTCATTACAATGTTCGACGGCAATCATGACCGCCAACCGGATATTTGGGCACTGGCCGGTTGTCGAGCTCGGCTCCACTCGGGAGCGCGACTCATACAACGACTTGTATCACCTTTGGGCGAATTGCAACCACCCAAAAGGAGACAGGTCACACAACGAGATGGACTGTGGTCAGATGCCATGTACCGGCATCTGTCACGATAATGAACAATGTGAATTTTGTGGGTGATGATGCTGGCGTTGCACATTTGTTGTTGCTGTACTTTTCTGTGCTCCGTTACTAGTGTCCAAAGTTGCGTAAATAGTGTCATGAACCTCAGTTGCCAGCAGATCTTTATAAGAGGTTGCCAGAATGCAAAGTAGGTCTACTCTCTGCCGACACCTGACATATGCTAAAGATGGCTGTATTTTACTCACTGCCACTCACATCCTATGTTGTAGACCGAAGCACGACGTTGCTGTATTTACTCCAACATGTCGTAACAGGGTGTACGTCTAAGCAGAGAGCATGAGAAATCCAAACTTGGGTGAGGCAAAGAGAGACTAACACACAAAAAAAAAACCCCTTCATTCTAAGAAGACGCAATGCAGCCGGTAGACATGGCTTGCTTCTGGTGGCGGTCGCCAACGGAAATACGCTTCCTTGTGCATTGCGGAGGCTCAGTGCGCCTTGGGCCATTACCCGCCAACAACTCTTGTCGGTGATTTCTTCTGGCAACGGGACCGACTGGCGCCGTTGCCCACCACCATCACGCGGCCCTGACCGAAAGGATAAAAGGGTCGGGACGAGAAAGCCGATGCCTATCTGCACCAAAGGGGGGGGGCGCGGCGCCAGTTTGGTGGTGTGGGTGGCGGAAAGGCCGCCCATCCTGAGACAACAACACCGCGGCGGCACCAAAGGAGTCCAGGACACAACTGCTGCTCATTCAGCCATCCTGTGCAAGGCCTGCAGCTGAAAATAGAGGGGGCTTGAACGCTGGCTGGGCATCATGTGTGACTAACGAGCCGTGTGTTGTTTTTCCGTGGCCATGACACTACATGGACCTCCTTGCAGAGTACAGCAGGCAGCATAGCTTTCCTGTCCCAGTGATTTCGTGTCTCCATTCGTAGCTCTTATTTGTGTCATCTGGCGAGCCGTCGGTAATTCGTCGTGGCCGCTGGGCGTCCGCTAACTGGTTAGTGTAGATTTCCCCCGTCGCCCATCCACCACTGAATAAGACGTCAAACACTTGGCTACGAGGTCTGTTTCGCCAGAGGCAAACCAAAATGTGTCGACGTGCTAGAGGGCGATGATCTGTAAAGTTTTTGCACATCAACTCGTTGTGGGCTGACTTGGTGGCCGAGATAGCAGCGTGGTCGAGACCTGGTCAGGCGACAGTCACCCAGTGGTTCGCGCCCGCTGCTCCATTTCTGCAAGGCGGCCAGCCATTTTTTCGTCGTAATGAAGCTGCCTTCCCCCAGGCCATCAAACTAGTTAGCCTCGGCTGGGAAATGGATTGCCTCCTCACTGGAACAAGCTCAGCTCGCCCGGGGACCGGGGATGCAGCCCGCATGAGCCCCGAAGGAATAGACCCGAACCCAGCAAGGCAGTTTTCGCAAGCCTTGTGACTATCTGTATTGCGGACGCTGCGGCATAAGATGGTACTGAGCAGTGGCAGTGCCGGGCATCTTCGGTCAATTGTATTATTGAGGCCGATTCTCTCGTTGCTCGCCTTTACTTTCTAATAGGTATAGCCTGCAGATATTGCGCCCGTTTCAAATGGTTCTGCTGGGTTCAATGTTTTCATTTATTCATGTTAGAAGCAGTGATTTCGAGTAACTAGGGAGCAAAGACCGCCCCTCCCTCCCTCCATGGCCGCAGTACGCCACGCCGTCCTTCGGGGGACCGCTTCCATTCTTCTAATCGAGCGAGAGCGACCGATATCAATTTTCTAAAATGAAGTTCTTTCTCACGGGGCATTGAAGGACATCATTTCGCTATTATCGCACGTAAAACGCCCTTGGGCGAAGGATTAGAACATAGTGGTTCATTGAAGGCACTGAGAGCCCAGGCTGCTACTGCCTTCGCCCGACCACAACAGCGCGTAGGCCGTCGCTAAATTGTTTCTCGGAGCCACAGAAGTGCAAGGTGACTCCAGGAAAGCCGACTTTGCGTTTTCAATCAATCATGTATCAATATCGGCGCCCACAAGCTGTCTATCTGTCATGTTTGATGTGCTGGTCGCGATTCTTGTTAACCGCCAAGAGTCATCGGCCACGCCGCATTACAAGAGAGCTGGCAACTGGTGGACGATCAGTTATTCATCTGCTCACAACGTGCGAACTTTTGTGCAGAAAGTCCAGCAAATACGGCAGCAAACGAACTCCATCACGTCGCTCGAGAAGCACAGAAGGCGACTGCTCTCGACAGGACGACCCGAATGTCGCCGTCGGATGCCTAAAGTTACAGAAAGCAAGCCATTCGAGATTGGACACTGGAACATGCGTCCCTCTGTACCCGCGTGTAGCAGTCATACAAAGTGAGGTGATTCAGGTCGTGAAATATGGCATGCTGTAGGCGTGGAGCAACTGGATGGCTGGCTTGTGTGTTACGGTAACGCACGCAGCGAGCCTTCACATGACGCGTATGAGCTGGCAAGCGGTACAAATAATCCAAGTTTGATACTTCCATTTCTCCTGCATTTATTACGACTAGAAAGGGATACAGCAGCTCTGCGCAGGATGACGGCCGTCATTGAGGCCTTGGTGGGTGGTACTCACCTGCTTCACGACGAAAGTTCGAGATGGTACACAGTTGGGCAGTCTCGGCCCAAGGAAAAGTGAATGGCGCAATTGATGAGCAGGGGATAATGTGAAACTCGCAAATATTGGTTTGCCGAAAAGATGGTCAGCAATTGCGATGTTGAGCTCAGGTAGCACAGGCCCCCCCATGGCAAGTGGCCGGCGCTACTGAAGCGGCCCGCGACTGATACCCATGGCGATTTTATAGACAAAAGGCATATTGAGCACTAGTCAATCACTTAGTTATCACATCATCTTGATCGGCCCCCAAGCATGGGTCGGCGCGATCAACGCCCGCTGAGAAGCTTGGAATTGCCTGGCGCTCTTCATCATTTGGGGATACGGCTATAAATGGTAAAAGCATCGCCAATCGGCAGATGGGTGAAAACAGGCACGGCGAAAAGGATGTGAATCCCGCGTTCAGAACGAGGTCGAGAAGCAGAGGGAACTATAGAGCCAGGCAACGGTAATATATTGGTCAATATTGCTTCAGATGATCTGATCACCCGTTCGTATCCAGACTACCTATCCGTTTGTTAGCGACGAATCCGAAATTTGAGCGGATCCTACATGGCCTGTAGTGAATATGCGAGTTTCCGTTGTAGACGGCAGGCAGCTTTGCCGAAGGATCAGTTCTCGGGTGTCTATATCAAAGGCTTTCAAAGTGCCTTGTCCAAACTTGGGTCTTGGATATTCTTATGTGTCTCTGCACAAGGAATATGAGACCCGAGGACATCGATCGACGCAGCAGACCGCTGACTACAGAGCTCAGCCATTACATCTTTCATCGCCACAAGTCAGACCAGTAACTACTAGTACGACTTTCGGTTCCTCAACCATCGATTTTCACAACCATATTCGTCGCCAGGTTCGAAACCTTTGACGTAATATCAAATCCCCACTCGGAAGATTCAATCAACCACAGAGTAAAAACTCACAAGGGCAGACATGCCTCCGTTTTAGTAAGCAAGCGACAATTGCTCGAAAATGCCAGTGTCAACGGTGGGTAGAGGACGCACCGCAGAGAAAGCCAGAATTCTGTTTTATTGCACTGCGGAACAATGCATGTATTTGACCAGCTCGACATGACACATGAGCGCTAATCTGCGCAGAACACAGACAGAAATGTTGGGAGATCTGCCGATGGCGGTACTGGGGCTTGCACTCACGAATCTTGCTCCTTTGCTCCTCGCATCTGCCGAAAGTCCGATACCAGCGACCGAGCGACGAACGAGCCGATCGAACAACCGATCCCGACAGTTAAGAGATCCTTGATTAGATCATTTTGATGGCGAAGCCTCGTCCTTGAGACCTCCGACTGAGATTATCGACGCTCAATTTATCAACCCCAGCGCCCTTGATCTCCCTGAGACCACTCCACTTCTACGTACACGTACCTTCGTGCTTCGCGACTATACTGTCAAGGTTCGCCATACGAACATAGTGAGAATTGATGCAATGACGGAGCAGATTTGGTGCAGCGCACTCGTTATCCGGCGTGCCACTTCAACAATCAATCTCGTATCACAGAAGCGCATCGGCAATAGAGTTCGGACACCTGTACAGTGTGCCATGTGTATTATATTATGAATAGAGATCCCAGCTGGGTCATCTCGTCCCAAATCGGGAACTATGTATCTATGTTGAATGTGCGCCTCGCCAATGCAAACCCTAAAACCCGTGGGTTGAACAACCTTTTGTTGGGGTGCACTAGCAAGCGCATCCGTCACCAACAGCCCAAAACGCCGATGTTGAAATCGTAGCCTGCATCATTTTCACGCAGCTTTCAAAGCAAAACAAAGAGAATACAACGCTTTTCGAATGCTTGTCCCTTGAGACGCATTCTCACGTCACCACACCCGCACTCCAACCCAAGCTGGCATGTTGTAGCTGCTTATTTGGTGTACTGGGCACGGAAGGCCTTGGCGGCGCTGACCATGTTGGCCAGAGCCTCCTTGGTCTCCTTCCACTGGCGGGTCTTGAGACCGCAGTCGGGGTCGATCCAGAGCTGGTCAGGCTTGAGGAACTGGAGCATCTCCTGGATGCGGTCCTTGATCTCCTGCTCGCTGGGAACACGGGGAGAGTGGATGTCATAGACACCGGGACCGATGTGGCGAGGGTAGGCAGAGTCGACGAAGACACGGAGGAGCTTGGCGTCAGACTTGCTGTTCTCGATGGAGAGGACATCGGCATCCAGAGCAGCGATGGCGTGGAAGAAGTCCTGGAACTCCGAGTAGCAGAAGTGGGAGTGGATCTGGGTGGCGTTCTCGACACCAGCAGTAGAGAGCTTGAAAGCGTTCACGGCCCACGCGAGGTAAGCGTCACGCTCCTTGCCAGAGCGAAGAGGAAGACCCTCACGGAGAGCGGGCTCGTCGACCTGGATGACATCGACGCCGGCCTTCTCGAGGTCGACAACCTCGTCACGGAGGGCAAGAGCAAGCTGCTCAGCCTGGACGGACTGGTGGACATCGTCACGGGGGAAAGACCATCTCAGGCAAGTGACGGGGCCAGTGAGCATACCCTTCATAGGCTTATCAGAGACGGAGACAGCGTACTTGGACTCCTTGACAGTCATAGGGGCAGGGCGAGAGATGTCACCGACAATGATAGGGGGACGAACGCAACGAGAGCCGTACGACTGGACCCAGGCGTGGGTGGTGAAAGCATAGCCGTCAAGGCGCTCACCAAAGTACTGAACCATATCGTTGCGCTCAGGCTCGCCGTGGACGTAGACGTCGAGGCCAAGCTCCTTCTGAATGCGGACGTTGTCATCAATCTCCTTCTCGATAAACTTGTCATACTCAGCCTCCGTGATCTCACCCTTGGTGAAACGCTGACGCTGCTGGCGAATCTCCTTGGTCTGGGGGAAAGAACCGATGGTAGTGGTAGGGAAGAGAGGAAGGTTGAGCTTCTTCTCCTGCTCGTTAATACGGACGGGGAACTCGGCCTTGCGGCTGTAGTCCTTGGGAGTGATCTTGGACTGGCGCTCCTTAACCTGGGGGTTGTTGGTGCGGGCAGAGGAGGCACGAGCCTGCATGGACTTGGCGTTGGCCTCGAGCTGCTCCTTAACGGAGGCGGGGCCCTCGGTGACAGCCTTGGCAATCAAGGCGATCTCGACAGCCTTCTCAGAGGCGAACGAGAACCAGTCAGCGACCTCAGCATCGAGCTTCTTCTCGGAGGCAAGGGTGTGGGGAGTGTGGAGGAGGGAAGAGGAGGTAGCAGCGATGACGCGGTCCTTGCCAAGCTTCTGAATGGCAGACTCAACAGTCTCAATGGCGCGCTTGAGGTTGGTCTTCCAGATGTTGCGGCCGTCGACAACACCGGCGGAGAGAATGGTCTTGGGACCAAGAGCACCGATAACGGTGTCAAGCTGCTCAGGGTTGCGGACAAGGTCAACGTGGACAGCGTGGATGTCCTTGGGGACAAGGTCGAGGTTGTGGACAATGTCGCCGAAGTAGGTGGTGAAGACAAGCTTGGGAATCTTGTCGCCGAGGCTGGCGAACTTCTCGTAGGTGGGCTTGAAGGCAGCCTTAGTCTTGGCGGGGAGATCAAAGACGAGGACAGGCTCGTCGATCTGGACAGTCTCGGCACCAGCCTCTTTGAGCTTGGTGAGGTACTCCACGTAGACGGGCAGGAGCTTGTCAAGCAGGTCAATGGGCTCGACCGACTGGCCACGGTCAGCCTTGCCGAGGTGGAGGAAGGTCACAGGGCCGACGAGGACGGGGCGGGTCTCGATGCCAGCCTCCTTGGCCTCCTTGAACTCAACAACGGCCTTGGGGTTGTCAACAAGCTTGAAGCTCTGGTTGTCCTGGAGGGTAGGCTTGACGTAGTGGTAGTTAGAGTCGAACCACTTCACCATCTCTAGAGAGGGGACGTCGACGCCACCCTTCTGGTGGCCACGGCCCATGGCGAAGTACTGGTCGATGGTGTCAAGGCCATCCTTGGTATAGCGCTCAGGGACAGCACCAAAGTCCTGGATCTGGTGGAGGACCTGGTCGTACAGGGCAAAGTCGTTGCTGGGCACAGAGGTCACGCCGGCATCCTTCTGAATCTTCCAGTGCGCAAGACGGAGGCGCTTGGCCTCAGCAAGGAGGTCGGCCTGTGAGATCTTGCCACCCCAGTCTGAGATTTAGCAGTTAGCAACCACGTCTTCAAGGTCCAGTGTCAAGAGCGCGGGGTAGTGGGTTGGGTGGACTAACAAGCTTCGGTGGCCTTCTTCAGGTCGCGGTTGACGCCCATGCGGGGAAAACCAAGAACAGCGGACTGAACCATTTTGAGGCTTATGCGGTGAATTCTGAACGGTGTTTTTGATTTTATGTCTGAGTGCAGCCAATTTGTTAGCACGTTTGTCACACAGTAAGCAACGAACGGGTGGAGGTCCGGCGAAGGCGGAACAACGGGCCCGTTAGAAGGTGGCACTGCCCGGTACGTACAATGTAACAGTCCTCTGCTGTCTCGATAGACGAAGGATAAAGTATATGATCCCTCAGAAGCACAAAGACAAGAATTGACAGGAGAGAAAGAACAGGATGGGAGGGAGGAGAAATTTCCGGCGAGGGGTAACTGCGGGGGCGGGCTTAAATACGCATGGCTGAAGGCGGAGGGGGGGAGCAGAACAAAGGCAAAATGAAAAAGCCTACATCGGCCACGCAACCCCACTATGGTGGGTGCTGTAGCTACCAGACAACGCCACGACCAGTGCTGTAGCTGTTGCTGGAACACGCTAACACAATGCTGCCGAAAGAGAAGATTTCTTTTGGTTGAAAACAAATCTAAAGCTTGGAGATAATCAAGACACTCGCATAATCTTTTAAAGCCAGCTGGCAATAAACAAATCACTTTTACTTTTTAGCTTCATCACCTCTCACATCTTTATCAATGGGTCACGTGGATTCGCGTTGGTGAGGCCACGGCCACGCGTGCTACACTGTACCGTGAAGGCGTCCTTCCAGTGAAGCAACAGCGACAAAACTTGCACGCAACTCATATGCCTCGTTGGACACATGGCTCGCGCCATCATAGCAGACTCCGACGATGAATCGGAGCGTGATGCCTTTTCGCCACCACCTGCGGCCCAGGCAGAGGAGCCGCACTCGTTTGTCAGCACCGCGTCGGAGCCTGTAAGCCTGGCCACCTCGTCGACGGATCCCGTCTTTTTTCAAGGCATCTACTATGAACAGCAAAATGCTGCCGCCAGAGAGCAGCGGCTTAGAGGGGTTGGAGCTGATAGTGGGAATCTTCCAATGACAGCGCCCACTGGGACTGAGCAAACGGACCCCGTGTCGCTGCCGTCACAATACCCAGACGGCACGCCATTGGTGATCGGGGACTCAAATCGTGGTTATGCTTCCCGTGCAGTCAAATCGGCTATCATGAGAGAAAAGATGCCGAGACAAGATACCACAAGGACCGCGGACCCCTACGAATTTCCTAGCAGTGCAGAGGAGGACCAGGGTGGTGGCGCGCGCCGCGCCGGCTGGAAACTGGCGACCGGTTCGTCTTTGGCATATCATGGAAATGGTGGTGTCGGTGTTGCCGTTGATGAGGAAGAGAATATGGCACCACCTTCTCGAAAGAGGCAACGATTGAGTCTACGCAAGAATGATGCCGTGGACTCCTCCATGCCGCCTACTGCACTGCCAATCCACAGCAGCATCCCACCTACCATGCCTCCTGTCAATTTGGATGAGACCATTGATGCCAGAGCCGCCCATATGACGAGCAGTTTGATGCCTACGATGCCCATTGGCGATGATCCGTCCCTCATTATCAATGCTCGCGGGCTGACGAGCAGTCAGAAGGAGCAATATGTTGCTGTGGAGCTGCCAGCGTCCAGTGATTTGCAGAATCAGGCGGATCAAAAGGATATATCAGATCAGCTCCCGCCGCAGTCAAGCGCCACGTCCCAGCGCCAAAAGACACCATCAAAGAAGTCGACCCCTCCCAAGTCGAAGGCGGCGAAACAACGACGTGGCAAGTTTCAGTCTGGAGAGGATCTTACGAGTTCTACTCAAGTCGACACGCCAGATGAGACGCAGGAGAAACATCCTACGGTAGTTCTGCCCGATAGCGAAGACGAGCGACACCAAGAGAATGATACTCAGCTAGTTAACGACCCCGAACCCCAGGCCGAGCCTCGTACTATGCCAGCACAAGCGACTAGAAGAAAGAGAGGAAGGCCGAAAAAGGAAGTGAAGCAAATGAAAGAGGCTGCGACTACGCAATCGGAAGTAGCAGAGTCACAGAAACCTGCAACAGCCCCAAAGAAGAGAGGCCGGCCGAAAAAGTCCGAAACGCTCGGAGCAAAAAAGCAGGAGGAGGACATTGAGGTGGAAGCGGACGAGGCCCCGACCAAACCAACAGATGAACACATTGCCGAGATTGCAACGGAGATGGAGGACATCAGCGGCTCCAAGGTGGAAGATGCAATAACGCTCAACAACGTCAAAGTCGACGATGAAAAGACTTGCAAGCGTACTCCTGGTGTAACTGCCGCAGAGACCCCACAGAAACCAGCTGGCAAGAAAACAGCAACACCACAAAAGGGCAGTGCAAGCAAGCCACTCTATCGAATAGGATTGAGCAAGCGGTCAAGGATTGCGCCGCTACTAAAATCGCTACCCAAGTGAGGTAGACTCGCGCATCGCACTGGGAAAACACTGCTTCTACAAGTTTGTGCTTGGAAGCCACTACTTGGGACGTTCAGCATTTGGCTGCAGATGAGGCATCGTATCAAAGAGCTATAGCTAATCGCTTCAAGTACATGATTACAGGATTTACGAATAAGTCATTAATTTCCAATTCTTGACATGGTCTAGCAGTTTTCTACGTGTTGCGTGTGTAACGGCGCACAGCCTGAATATCCATAGCCATCTTGTCAACCGCCCAACGCCCGTGTACAAGGCGGGCAACGTCGTTGGATAAAAGCCTGAAGAACTTGGCGGGAGCCCCAGATTAGACCCTTAATTTTTTCTAAATTTTTTAATTTAGGACAAGCACGCAATCTTGAAAAACAGCACTAGCGCATGCGCTGTGGTGGAATCGCTAGCTCTGGCATGATGGCATCTGGCCGGACGGCGGCGACTTGGGCCGACTGTCGGAAGCCGATGACTCTGCCCCGCTGCTGGTCGCTGCCCCTCCATGAAGTGGCATGTTCGCGCTGCCAGGTAGGCAACGAAGGTAAATGAGCACATCGCAGCAACGAATGCATAGAATTAATGAATTGAGAGAGACCACGTCCTACGTTCAGCCTAGAGAAAAAGAACAAAATCAGATGCAGGTTGCGAATTGCTCGTAAATTCAGAGTAGTCTTGTCGCCGATAACGGGTTCCCCCCACCCACCTGCGGTAACTAAATAATTTTTCTACCAAACCATCTTGGATCATTAGATCGCCTCCGAATAACTGTATCATTGCCGAAGCCTGATTCTTGAGCCAACTCTCTGCCCCTGGCAACCGCAAAACTCCTCCCAGCATCTACGGCTTCTGCCCAAACAGACAATGGCGACCAACGGCAATGCTGTGGTCGATGCCCAACCCGAGGCCACGACCGGCAACCCTTCGCATCGGTATCTGAGCACTCGTGGCGAGGACTCTGGAGTACGTCTTGTCGCGCAGCATCATCGAGCTCACAGTGACCGAGCATTTCATTACACCCGGACATCAGCTTTACAAACGACACCGATCATATAGACTAACACCTTGGCGCAGTTTACCTTTGAGCAGGCTGTCCTCAAGGGCCTCGCCTCCGATGGTGGCCTCTTCATCCCCGAGGCCATCCCGGCCGCCACCAACTGGCAGTCCTGGAAGGACCTTTCCTTTGCCGACCTGGCCTACGAGGTGCTCTCGCTCTACATCTCTCCGGACGAGATCCCGCCCGCCGACCTCCGCGACATCATTCAGCGCAGCTACGCGACATTTCGCCACGCCGACACCACGCCGCTCGTCCACCTTGAGAACAGCCACTATCTGCTCGAGCTGTTTCACGGGCCGACGTTTGCGTTCAAGGACGTCGCGCTGCAGTTTGTCGGCAACCTGTTCGAGTACTTTCTCGTGCGCAAGAATGAGGGCAAGACAGGCAAGGGTACGAATTAGGCTTGCTCGATAATGAGGATCAACTTATAGTCAAAGAAGAACGCTAACAGATTCGCAACATCAGATCGCCACCACCTTACCGTCGTCGGCGCGACCAGCGGTGACACGGGCTCCGCCGCCATCTACGGTCTCCGCGGCAAGAAGGACGTTTCCGTCTTCATCATGTTCCCGACGGGCCGCGTCAGCCCTGTCCAGGAGGCGCAGATGACGACGGTCCTCGATGCCAACGTCTATAACCTCTCCGTCGGTGGCACCTTTGACGACTGCCAGGACATTCTCAAGGCCATCTTTGCCGACAAGGACGCCAACGCCACCCTCAACCTCGGCGCCGTCAACTCCATCAACTGGAGCCGCATCCTCGCCCAGATTGTCTACTACTTCCACGCCTACTTTTCGCTGGCCAAGCAGTCGCCCGAGTTCAAAATCGGCGACAAGGTGCGCTTCGTTGTACCGACCGGTAACTTTGGCGACATCCTGGCCGGCTACTTTGCGCAACGCATGGGCCTGCCCGTCGACAAGCTCGTCATCGCGACCAACGAAAATGACATTCTTGACCGCTTCTGGAAGACGGGCAAGTACGAAAAGCACGCGTCATCATCGACGTCGGGCCAGACCGCCGCCACCGCGCCCGCTGTCGGCGCCGACCCGTCGGGCGTCCGTGAGACGCTCAGCCCCGCCATGGACATTCTCGTCTCGAGCAACTTTGAACGCCTGCTGTGGTTCCTCGCTCACGAGTTCGCCACCACCGCCGGCATGGACGCCGCCTGGAACGAGCGTCAGGCCGGGCAGGAGGTGTCCCGCTGGTTGCGTGAGCTCAAGGATGTCGGCTCCTTTGGCCCCGTCTACCAGGATGTGCTCGCCGCCGCCCAGCGCGACTTTGAGTCGGAGCGCGTTACCGACGCCGAGACGCTCGAAACCATCACCGGCTTCTATCGCCGCCTCGGCTACGTGCTCGACCCCCACACGGCCGTCGCCGCCGCCGCCACCCAGCGCTCCGTCGCCCGCGCTCCCCCGGGCATCCCGCACATCTCGCTGTCGACGGCGCACCCGGCCAAGTTCTCGGGTGCTGTAGAGAAGGCGCTCGCGGGCGAAGCCGGCTTCGATTTCTCGGCGCAGGTGCTGCCGCAGGAGTTTGTGGGTCTCGAGACGAGGGAGCGCCGCGTAGAGACCGTCGAGAATGACTGGCGCAAGGTTCGCGACCACGTCAAGGCGCAGGTGGAGAAGGAGCTGGCTGGACAGCGGTAAGCTGGTGATGGATACAGAAGGGGCATGATTTTTGGTTAAGCAGAAGAGACGGGGAACAGGCACAGGAAAACATTTATTGCCATTTAGAGCAGGGCGCCTAGAGCATATAAGCAGAACGTTTGATACATTTATATTTTTCCTTGTACATGTTGAAGCACCGAGACTGAAACGCGCTTGCACATTTTTCGCAATTTGTGCCATCTGTGCTAGCATTTGTACTAAACAAACGTGGCATTCGTCTCCAATATAGCATATTTTTCCACACTCGCAAATATCAGCCGCACCAAAATGGGTTTGACAAGAAAGAAGAAGCAAAGGCGCTCGAGGCAGTTCCACCACGGTCAGAAGGAGCAGGAGAAGATATTAAACCATTCAAAGAAGTGATGCCAAAAATCAATCGAAAAAACGCCGACGTAGATGCATCAGTAGAATAGTTAGTGGTTCTTGGGTGTATAGTGTACATTGTTTGCCCTTCCAGCGCAACAGTCGTCTCGAAGCAGGAAAATTGCGAGAAGTGGTGGAGGAGTTCCGCATATCACGCTTAGCCATTATCTTTGATGTGTTTCTTGATGAATTCAAACGAGGAGAAGAAAATGGCGTTGACGACGCATGAGCGGCTCATGGACACAGCGAGTCCGCGATACATGTCCCGCTTGAAAAATGTAATTTTCGGTGGCGGTTCGACCTTTTCACCCCGTGCATAGAGAAGCGAATTGCGCTGATAAATGCTCTTGGCCGAGTCAATTGGATCTGCCATGAGTATTAGCCTCCATCATTTCTGTCATCAATCGGAAAACCAAGACTTCAACTTACATATAATGGCCCAAGAAACAAGGCCACACGAGCCACCTGCTGCTACCACAGCCAGCTTGTTGCTGCTGTCCCCGGCAAATGTGGTTCCAAGCTGCTTTCCACTTTCATATACCATAAAGTATATACCTGTTCCGACGGTGTCTCTCACTGATAAATGTTAGCGGGGTCAAGGAACGGCCGGTCGGATTGACTTGCATTGATGTAACCGAAAGCCAGTATAGAGACCCAATATGCCTCGATGTCTTATAATGGTAGCCATAGTCCTCATGGTGCCTTTGTTCTGGTAGCTCTGAGCGATGGTGGCGCTTTTCTTCTTGGCGCCGCCACGTTCTGCTAACAAGACAGACACTTGCGAGCTAAGTTTGCTCAGCTCAAATGGACAGGCTAATATGGGTACAACTGCTCCAGCCGTTGCGCCAGCCGCACCAAAGCAGGCAATCGAGTACATGTTTGGGTAATTGCCTGGCATATTGACGTGGCGCAAGATGTCGAAACCAGTGTTCTGTTTTACCCACCCGGCATAAACATATTTCGCTCGTTGGTATATTGAGAAGGAGACGGTTCGGACGAGAGTAATACTGGCCATTGGCGCCGTTACACCTGTTTTGTAGTAGGTGTTAGCATATTGGTGACTACAGTCAGGTTTGCCACGAGTGAATTTCGAAAACCAACAGAAAGAAAGCCCGTAAACCTACCTCGAAAGAAGCCGCCTAAGGATTCTTTTGTGTATGTCTGCTTGACGCAATCGAGGAAGCCGCGGTACTGGTACGTCTGCATGCGAGTCTTGACGCTGTCGAGAGGGAATGCGACGAGGGTGGAAAAGACGCTGGAGCTGCTAGCCGCTATTTCGGTGCGGTAGCGTTTGGTAAGAGATTGGCGAGGCTTCTCGCGAGTGGCGGGCGTGGCATTTTGATTTGCCTGTGGTGACGAGGTACTTGTCATTGTAGTTGCAATGGAAGGGCGAACGGCAGCAGCAGGCCCATGTTGCGAGTTGGCTGAGCTTTCGCTTGCGCTGGCGTCAAGGGTCATTGCCTCTGGCGAGGTGGCAGCGGCCGGTCACAGACGTCTTCAGGCTATGGCCCCGATGATTCGAGGCCAGAGTCTGGAGCGGTGATCGCAGCGTGGCCAATCGCCAGAAGCGCCGTGTGCATCAATGAATTGAAGCTCGTGGGAAGGGGTGGAAGGTCGAGATAGAAGGCGCCACTCGCGTTTTTCGGATTGAGATCAATTACGACACCAGATGCGCTGGCGAAACGGAAAGAGGCCCGCAGAGAACGGCTATTATTCAGAGTTTCTGGACAGACGAGAGGCTTCGAAATGAAGCGTGGGGTGTGGTGGACTAGATGAGATTGATTGAACAGGGCGAGAGGAGGTTGACAGAACAGCTTTGGTTTGACTCGACGATGAGCCCGATGGCGGGGCGGGGGCTGCGAAGAGGCCCACAGGCGATTCGGCCGGCCGACAGGCCCGACCAAGATGGGAGAGCACAGCAAGCTCCGAAATGTAGCGCAGACTAAACCAAGATGACTGACCCGAGGAAGAAATTCGATGAAATGGATGAAGGATGGATGATACAACTGCTTGGGCAGCAGACGCTATCTTGAACGCAGCTTTACAGATGAGGGGATCGAAAAGGTGGAGATGGGGCTGGCAGCTGGCAGAGTTCGGTAGAGCTGCTGCAGGTGCTGCAGATGCTGCAGGTGTGGATGTGTTGTGCTAATAATGGTGGTAATGAAAGAGCCGTCCTTAGCATTCAATTGATAGAGGAGTGGCAAATGAAGAAGACACGCCACGAGTGATCATGCCAAGATAGATGCACCCAGCAAGAGCAAATCACCATCGAATTCCCACACATTGCTGCTCGGAATAAACTGTAGGCTGTAGTTAGGCACTTTGACCTCAAAGCGACGAGCCGAAGCGCCAGACTATTGTGGGGGCTACATACTCGCGTATTAGCGCAGTCAAGGCTGTTCAGGCGGGCTGCGATGGCAAACCCAGCGGCAGCTGTCTGCCAGCCGTCCCAACGTGCCCTTTCACCGAGTATTTACATACACATTTAACCTCATGGCGTTCAAATAACGACAAGTACAACATCTTTCAGCAGCCGTGCAAGACGCAAAATTAGCCATTTGCGGCCGTCAGCCATCATGACTAGTACACTAACTACAGCATCCATCATCTGTTTGCGCATTCGAAGCGATCAACTCCATTACTGGGTCGCCACCCTGCTCCTCACTGTTGGGTCCATCACGACTCGAATATGCTCCAAATGACTCGGCACAAGATTCGGCCGGCCGATGAACTTGATCCAGCTATATGGATCCGCGAACTCGTCATTAAGCGACGCACGCTGTCCCTGTACCGCCTCGGGAAACTCGCCTGCCACTCCGATGGATCCCACCTCCGCCTTGTACTCCTCCCACAGGCGCATCAGCTCGGCAAACTTAGCCGGCTCTGCGTAACGAAGGTTCTTTGTCTCGCCAGGATCTTTCTTCATATGAAACAGCTCCCACTCCTGTGGTCCCCGTGGTGCAGGCACAAATACCAACTTCCAGTGACCTTGTCTCAGGGCTCCCGAGCCAGCAATTTCGAAGCCCGTCACATATGTATCGTCATGGATGTCAAACTCCTCATCTTTACAGCGCTTCTTCTCACCTCCCGCTGGGCGCAGAGTCTGCAGATAAGGATACCAGCTTTTTCCCCGCAAACCAGCAATTTCTCGGCCCCTGTAATGTGTGCCCGGGTGACTTAAACCAGCCATTTCCAGAACAGTCGGCACAATATCCATGACTGTGCAGTACGCCTTGGTAATGCGCGCATACGAGACCTTTTTGCTTTTTGGTGGCTTGACAACGAGTGGCACGCGGCACCCGCCTTCAGTTGAATGCATCTTGAACAGCCTGGATGGCGCCGTCGCCGCTTGCGCCCAGAGCGCTCCGTACCATACAAACGAATCGCCTCGACCAATATTGTCTAGAGAGTTGTTATAGTATTTGGCAATGTGGGCTGCCACCTTGTCTCCCATAATCGGCTGTGCTTCATAGGAAGCTCCTTCAGCCCCGTTGTCCGACATGAACATAATCAAGGTGTTATCGTATTCGCCCGTCTTACGAAGATGGTCGATAACTCGACCAATATTCCAATCCATGCGATCTACCATGGCCGAGTATACTTCCATGGCTCTCGAAGAACTTTCTCTTGTCTCTTGTGGCAAATCTTCCCACTGCTGAGACTCTTGTTCGCCGACACGTACGATTGGGTGCGAAACAATGTCCTGGTCAACAAGACCAAGCTTCTTCAGACGATCAACACGTTCCGATTTGAGAACCTGTGGCCCATTCTGATACATGCCTAAAGAAAACCAATCAGTCATAACGAATCAAAAAGACAGCTTACGACTGGGACAAGGGCCTCGTACCTTTGTATTTATCTGCCACCTCCTTCGGGGCCTGTAGTGGCCAGTGAGGGGCAGAGAATGGAAGATAGGCAAAGAATGGCTTCTTGGCATCATTATCGTCTCGTTCAGAAAGATATTCTATGAGCTTGGAGGCATACGCGTCCGAGGAATAGAACTTTTCCGGAAGCTCGGCTACCTCACTACCCTCGACGTGTAAAGCTCGAGTGGCCGTTTCGAAAAAACGATCTGCGTGGTCCTGATCTTCATACTGTGGCTCATATCCTGCAATAACGACGGTGGTTTAGTACACGTTTTGCTTTTCTGGACGCCATTTGGGGCTCACATACCATAGTGGTTGGCACAACCGGGCAGAAGGGCAAAAGACTTGTGAAAGCCGCGATGAATGGGATAGTGCTGAGGCTTTAACCCTAGATGCCACTTTCCAGCCATCATAGTGTAAAAACCGCCGTCCTGCAGGAGCTCTGGAAGAGCAACAACGCGATCATTCAGGTACCCTTCATGGCCAGGTTGACCCTGATGAGCAACAGAGCTACGGGTAAATTCGGCGAGCTCTCCGAGGCCCGCAAGGTGATGATCGGTTCCTGTCATCAGCATCGACCTGGTTGGCGAGCACGCTGCCGCCACATGGAAGTTTGTGAAGCGCAGTGCATTCTGTTCCTGAGCAAGTTCATCAATTCTGGGTGTTTGAATCTCAGAACCGAAGCAGCCACAGTCGCTGAAGCCCAAGTCGTCGGCAACAATGATGAGAAAGTTCGGCCGCGCCATTTCTTGCGAGAGAGACGTATACAACAAGGTCAAGCTCAGTGGAAGCAGACGATGGAGACATCATAAGCAAATCTGGGCTGAAAGGAGTAGTCTCGACGTTTAAGTACATTTTAGAAGAGGTACGGTCATCTACAACTTCCCAGACTCACACACCACCAACCAGCGCCGGTTGACCTCTATTTCCCCTCTTTATCGCAAGAAGAGGTAGCCAACCCTTGCCTGAATTAGCTGAACAGAGACTAGCATAGGAACTCGCACGAGCAAGGCTGTCGTCGTCTGCATGGCCACGAGGTCTGCAAAATATTCCAATGCGGATTTGAGTGCGGACTTCGGCAGGACTTGGCGTGTTCCTTCACACGCTCTGGCTCTTGCAGAAGCTACAGTCATAGAACCATGGCCATGTACTGGGATGGGGTCAACAAATTTCTCTTATCTGGTGCGACCGGCATCAGAATGAAAGTACAATCTTCAGTACGGACATCGGCAGCGAAAGAAAACCAGGACGAAGCTTCAAGTATAGCGTCCGCCGTATGGGCTGGAGGGGAGCCACTGGACCAGAAACCGGCCAGTGGGACATGGGTGCGCCATGGAAAAGAGGCTTGCATCGGGCTTGCAGGCTGGCCAATCCGGAAGTGTATTTGGCATGGCGGGCGTCACGCACATGAGCATTGCATAGCGCTCGGAGAAAATATGTTTGCGTGGAAGTAGCAACTTGGCAAGGCACGCAAGAGCTAGTGAAGCGAATGGCTGGGATCAGTAAACGAGCCAATAAAGCTGGACAGGCAAACGGGATATCTTTTGACACAGCAAGCAGGCTTGCGCTGAGCGAAGTCTTTGACTTGACGTGCATCTGCGCAGCCGGGGAACCAGGGCCAGCTGTACCAGCCTTGGCCTTGCGGCATCCAGCACAATGATGCATTTCCGCCCCAGACATTTTTGATTCACTTACATCAGCTACTCCGTACGAGCCACAATGCGGAGTTGAAGGGCGCTGCCGGCTGCAACAACCCGGTTCTGGTTGCACCCCCCAACCAATATAGTGATTCCGACGACGGCGGCGCCTTGCCCACACCTTGCCGCTCTCCCCATTGAGCACTTATTTTTGTCAGCGCTCGACTCGACTGTTGAGTAAAGTGCCAATGACATGTTTAACTTTGAAAACAAGAACTAACATGTCATCTGCGCATAGGAACTGTAACAGGCTCGGGGCGAGTAAACCATGAATTACTAGTACATCGACCCGCATTCTCTGCGTGGGGCACCGATTAACTCTGCAATGACATCGAACTCGAATGAGCCCTGCCTCGGTTGTGGTTGGTACCATAGCGGCCACTCGTCCAAATGCCGACAGAAGTCAACACAAGCAAGACGTCGGCAGCCTTCGGATAAATACGTATATGGCGGCATCTCATAACTAAGACGTTATGATACCCCACTACCAGGCTGTAGCCTGTAGACATCGTTCCTTGTGTCTCGGAAACTGAATCAGAGCAGGGTTCCTTCCGGTCGAGTGCGTCCGTGGACACTGAATTCACTACGAAGTTATGGCAGAGGCTATGCTTGACGGCATGTTCGTCTGCGTAGAGAACGTTTGCACATAACCCCGGGCTGAATATCCCTTTCCAGCCCGACCTTGCAGCAAGGATTCTTCATGCCACCCGCAGGCTGGCAATGTCTGAAAAGCAAACAGGCAAACGGAAGTGGTCAAAAGGGCTGCATCGCAACGCCTCTCCGGGAATTTTGTTCCTGTTTCTGTCGTGCACTTGTTTTTGACATTTGAACTGGCTGGCTGCGCAGATCTTGGTCCGACACGCCTGGTTGCACGCATATATCAACTCTCCCCAGCTCAACGGTGACCTGAAAACACGACTTCAAAAAAAGCCGGCGATGGAGGCTATTACGATGAAGGTCAACAATGCTCACCCCATGCAAAAGCTTTCCCTTATCGAGCGTCTTCGGCTAGCTACGCCTATGATTGTATTTGTTGCCTTGTACGTGGCATGGGACATGGTTCCGTTTCTTTCGCTGTCAGCTCTGGATCCCGCATCTTTCCCTCTGAGCTGTCTGTTTCGTGCCGCCATCTCTCGGTCAATATTTCACCATTGCAAGAGGCTTGAACAAATAATGAACTGGAAACTGGAATGCAAAATACCCAGAAACATACGATGTTCCTGCTAACATGGGGTCCGTAGTTATACTGCCATGTGTGGCTTCAACTTTGGCTTTGATGTCGGAAATTTCGCAGGTGTGCAGGCAATGCAGCGTGAGTCCATTTTTTCTGACCTGCTTTCCTTTACCTTGAGCTTTTCATCATGCTCCTTTGTCCAACAGGACAGAAAAGTAGTTGGTCTGCCTTTCTGTCCCATCGTTGCGACGTGTTCTCATCTGCTGTCTCCTCCTTGCATCGAATCCATCTGCAGGATCCCACACCAAAAGCGCCCGCTACAAGTGGCCACGGCAGCCATACGCCCATATATGCTGCCGCCCACACCACCCTATCATTTCGGCAATGCGTGATGGGCCGAGACTCTCTCATCAAGATGCCAAGGGAAGGGGGACCGACGACACCCACTTATCAGCTGCAAGACTAGGTCGGCGTTGCTAATCTTTCTTGGTGCTGCAGATTTCGCGAAAAAATTCGGCCAACTAGACTCGAAAACGGGCCTTTACTTTCTATCGAGCTACCTGTCATCCGTGATGACGGCCACGCCCTTCATCGGCAAGCTCATCGGTGCCCTGGTTTGCGGTCCCATCTGTGAGCACTGGGGTCGCCGGACCGCCCTGGCCGGGTTGGCATGCATATCCGTCGTCGGTGTCACACTGCAGACGAGTGCGACGACGACGGTGCAGTTCACCATTGGACGTATAGTCAACTTTGCCATGACAGGGTTCTGCATCATCGTGGTACCCGTCTACCAGGCCGAGTGCACACCACCGCAGCTGCGAAAGGCTCACGACGTCGATGATGCAGATGATGATTGTGCTGGGCCAGCTCGTCTCCTCACTCATCAATCTGGGCACCAAATCGATCCCTTCGGACGCCTCGTGGCGCATTCCCGTGGGGCTGCAGCTGGTGACGCCCGCCCTCCTGCTGGCGCTCTGGCCACTGATCCCTGAGTCGCCGCGCTGGCTGCTGGCCCGAAACCGCGAGGGCGACGCCAAGGAGTCGCTACGCGCCCTGCACAGTGGCCGTCTTTCGGAGGGCGACCTGAGGGAGTCCCGGCAGACGCTTCGCGAGAACTTGGCGGACACGCAAAAGGGACCCTGGCGGGAGATGTTTGACGGCAAGAACCGTATTCGCACCTTTGTTGCTGTCATGGCCGTGGTGGGCCAGCAGATTACGGGTCAAGCGTTCGTGAGCCAGTATGCGGCCGTCTTCTACCAGCGCAACGGTTTCGCATCCCAGGCGCTGCTTTTTACCATGCTTTCCAACGTCGCTGGCATGGGCGGCAATATGATTGCTTGGTCTTTGGTAGATGGAATTGGTCGCAGGTATGTGGATCTGATGAATCCTCTGGTCATGCTGCTAACACCAAGCCATTCTGGGCGCTCGACCACAGACCCATCCTGTTGATTGGAGGTTTCCTCATGGGTGCATTTTTATACATGGTCGGAATTGTCTCCACCGTCCACCATCCTTCCCACGACACTAGAAACATGCTGGTGGCGGCCATTACCCTCTTCAGCATGGCGTACCACATGTCCTGGGCTCCCGTGTAAGTGCGCCCCTCTTCCCAGCACCATCCGCTCTTTCGGCTCTCGCTGCTGCGACGATCATTTCGTCGCCAAGGGGAAAAAAAAAGGGTCGGGAAACAAAGAAATGACACAAAAAAGATTGCCCTACGAGCGCCACTTTTGACAAACAAAGAGAAAGGGGCGAATAAGGCGGGCTGACCAGAAACAGATCATACATCATTGTTGGCGAGGTTGCCCATACTCGCGTCCGCGAAAAGACGAGCCTGCTCGCCTGCAGCATCTCCATCGTCATCACTTTCTTGACGTCGTTTACCATGCCGTACCTCATCAATCCGGGCCACGCGGGGCTCGGTGGCAAGGTCGGCTTCGTGTACGGCTCGCTGTGCTTTGCCATAACCGTCGTCGCCTACCTCTGCGTGCCCGAGATGAAGGGCCGCACGCTCGAGGAGATTGATGCTCTGTTCGAGGCAGGGGTGCCACTGCGCCGCTTCTGCGACACAGTTCTGCCTGCGCCGAGCGAGAGCTCGGTGCGGACGAGCGATTCAGAGGGGTGCAAGTCTGAAAAGGCGGAGACAGCCACCGTGTAAAGAAGGCAGGGCTGACTCTAGTATCACAAAAAGAATAAGAAGGGCCCTTTTTCAGAGCTTGACCGCCTTCATCTCCGTCAAGTTGGCTATAAAACTAATACAGTGCATCATTGGCAATTCAAATCTCGTTGGATGAATATGAAAACTCCACATATATAGATGCCAGCAGATACCAGCTCTTCCCCATGATGTATGCAATGCTTCTTCCTTTTAAGGATGATTCCTTTGTTTTTTAACTTCTTCGCACTACTCCAACGACTTGCAGTTTGAGCAGCGTTCGCGAGCATGGATCGTCTGTCTCCTCTCCCGTTCTCATGCCCTGGCGTGATTTACAAGAAGCGCATGCGCCCAACTCATTGTGGTTGAGTCCCCCGGCTTCGTTTGTCCGCTGCTGCCGCGAGCTGCTGCGGGAATTCCGTCTATAGCAACGGCCTCGTAAAGCCCCCTTGCGCAGCACGTATGCACATTGATCTCCTCGTGCAGGTGATTGGCTCGGCTCTTGTCGTGGCTATGTATAATGCGGCACGAGCCGCTCATGACGCAGCAGCCTCACCATTCCTCGCCTCCGCCGCGCCCTCCGCTGCGCCCTCGGCAGCGTCCTCGGCAGCATCCTCGGCAGCATCCTCGGCAGCGTCCTCGCCCGCAGCGTCCTCGCTGGCTTGGCCCGCCACGGGAGGCAGCTCGTACCCGTGTTGCTGGGCCAAACGTTCCTCCTCCCTTCTCGACTGGATAGCCTCCGTCTCGCGGCGGAGCTTTTGCAGGTTGAAAATGTCGTCGTCTTCGTCCTCGGACTCGTCCTCGCCGGTCCACTTGCCACTCTCGAAGAGGGCCCTGCCGGTATTGTCCTTGGCCTTGCGCAGCTGCTCCTCGGCGGCCTTTTTATCCATCCGGTCCTGTTTCCACTTGGCAAAGGTTTCCGGTGTGACGGGTGTGAGGGTGCCGGTGAGCTTGTGGCGTTCAGACTCGAGAAAGTCTTCGAGGGTGAGGGTTTTCAACGGCGACTTGTCCAACAAGGCCTTTTCGGCGGCTCGCTGCTCCTTGGTCTTAAGGATGAAGCTAAAAGATTGGTAAGTAAAGCAACACTGCCGAGAAGCAGAAAAACGACGTACCCAGGAGGTAGAGCATGCTTGTACATGCATTTATCGCCACCGTTGGGGCAAATCCAGAACCAACCATATTTACCGTCCTCGATAGCAGAGACAAAGAACTTGCACACTTTGTCTGTAGTACTTTTTTGATTGCCCTTTTTAGACAGGACGACGGAGCGTAGTTTCTCCTCGTCCCAGTCCGCCGACGTCTCCTGCTTCTTCTTTTCCTCCTCGTCTTTTCGCTCGTCCGTGTACAAGTTCCTCTTTTCCGTCTTGCGCTCCACCGACAGGTCGTGCGCAAACTTGCATTTCTTTCCCTTTTCACAGTCGCCCTTTTTCCAAAAGATGCAGACCACCGTTTTGGGGTCGACACCAAATGGAATCTTTTGGACCTGCGCGGGGCGGCCGAGAAGCAGAGCGGCTTCCTTCTTGGCGTCCTCGGCGGCCTTCTTCTCGCGCTCGCGCTGTGCCTTTTCGGCTTCCTTCTTTTTCTGCTCGGCCGAGCCGCTGCCTTTGAGATTGCTCGTCATCTGCGCAATTTGCTTTTGCGCCGAGGCGCCCTTTTTATTCTTCATGCCAAAGGTACGATCCTCCACGACCTTGGAGGCCGAGACCTTGTTCTTGGCCGCGGCCGGTTGCTTCTCCTTCTTGGCCATGCTGGGCGATGACGGCTCGCTAGCGAAGGTGGTGGCGTGTGGTGGGGTAGGCGAAAATATATGCAGGCGCGTTGAAAGTCGAAGTTATACGGCTCTTTCGAATTAATTGCAGTTGCTCCTCGCTGTTCAATGTCGGAAAACGGCTATTCCGACCTCTTCTGCCCTCGTCGTTGGCCTGAAAGGGCTTTTCGTCGTAAATCTTGTAAAAGATGTTTCGACTCTTTAGTGGGGAGTATGCCGTGGGTGGATGAGGTCACCGAGATCACGTGCATGGCCCTCATTTTTGGGCAGGCAACTTTTTGTTGGCTGGTTTGGCTCAGCAGAGACCGCGCCGAACCGGCGATTGGACAGCCAGCTTGTGCCTTGTCGCGACCCACGCCAGCAAGTCAGCAGTCCCCTGCCAGAGCTCCACGAAGCTACGTATACCAGTTCCCAACTTCAATGCTGGTTTATGCTTGCGCTAACACACCATACACCACAATACTGTCGCTGATCTTGTGAGTGCCCTGATCAGGACAAAAATAAGCCTATGGCTTGACGCGATTGCTAATTCAGCACAGATCGCACGTCCTCCCATCTCTCGATACCCCTTGGGACAGTTGCGCCGACAAACGACCGCCAAGATGATTTCCGATAACGATCTCTACACACTCGCGATCTTCCTTGGATCTGCCGCCATGCTTCTCATCATTGTTTACCACTTCCTAGAGGTCAATTCGACGAAAAAGCCTGTCTCTGGCGCCAAAGCCAAATCGACATGAGAGCATGGCATAGTGGGAGTGGCGGTGCGGACACGAAACGCAGAAAAAGCAACGCATTGTACATTTAGCCGGGCGACGTTGGACAATGCAATCATAATTGATAGCATCAGCGCCTTTGAGGGAAGGAGAAGCATGCAATACCATATCAGACGCAAAATCTGGCACAAAGGAAGGCCACATGGGAATTTATTATTGCGATTTTAGCTGGCGTCAAACAATCGATTTCATATTCAATCTCCTTTTCGCCGCACTGGACTGCACGGTTGTGGATATCTCGCGCTCGCGATCAGACGATGATGAAAGTTCTGCGGCCAGTCCTGGTGGCGGCTGCCTGTTGTTGGGCCAGCTCTAGACAGCTCGCTGGTAGTGACAGTCTGAATAGAAGGTCGTCGGCTCGTGAAACTGCAGGGGGAAGAGTCACTACCTACTACTGTGAGGCTGCGACTACGTCACCTGGAGAGCCACGTCGAGCGCCACGTCGCGCGCAACCTTGCCCTCATCCGATCGCTTTTGTCTGAGTCTTCTGTCGCCTTCGGCGGCTCGAATCCCCACTTCCTGCGCGATGATATGTAACTGGCGGGCTCGTATGTGCCACAGCATTCATTGTGCCACGTTGAAGCAGCCTCATTTTGCGAGGTCTGGGTGTTTTAAATATATACGGTGTTGCACTCGACTATGAATTCGGGTCTTAGCAGGATGTATGTCGATATCTTCGCCAACAGTGCCGCCAGGCCTGCCACGAATCTACTTTAAATAGACCTTTCGCTCGGCAGCTGAACTTGCAAGTACACACACTTCCTTATTGGGAGCAGAGTCCAGACCAACTAGATCCTGCACGTGACTGTCGGCCCAACTGGTGCCTGCGAGGCACCCGTAGTTTGCTTACGTGACGCACATCATTGGCTCATAAGGCTGCACAGTGACTGTCGTGCCCAGCTCAAGGTTACTTTGGTGGCCGCCCTGCACTGCGCCTGCTGTCGCGCCCCTTGTCTTCATCAGCGCGCGCCCGTTCTTGTGCTACTTCTTCCCTCCCTCCTTCATTCTATTTCAACCCATCATCCTCCGTTTTCCCATAGTTGGTTTCCTCGATCATCACACCATTCGCCATCGAGTATCTGAAAGGCGCATTTTTTCTCTTATTTGACCGTCGCTCTCGTGTACCCGCCCTTTTCTCGCGACAGCGCATTTTTTCCCACAAACAATATACCCTCGTTGCCAAATTCTTCCAGCGACCGTCTTCTATCGTCTCTCGCTGCACCACGCAACTGTTCATCACCGACCAAATCTACCCCTCAAATCTATCATCATGTCTGGAAAGCTTGACAAGCCCCTCGACGACATCGTCTCGGCCCGCCGCAAGAGCGCTGGCAACCGCCGCTCCCAGCGCCGCACCGCTGGTCGCACTGCCCCTGCTCCCGCTGGGGGTATTCACAAGGCAAAGCCTGCCCCCCGTGGTGCCGCCACCAAGGGTGTTCAAGGCAGGGCCGCCGGCCCTCTAGGAGAGAGCAAGGTTATCGTCAGCAACCTGGTAAGTATCAGCAAATGCACGCGTCTCTCGACGCGGCCGCTAACTATACCCTTAGCCCAAGGATGTCTCGGAGCAGCAGATCAAGGTATGTCTCCGTTGAGGCTTTTCACGCCCTTCGGACTTGTTCGATCTTCCCTTTCTCGCTACGTTTGCTCCCACTACCGAAGTGCATGGGTCCCCGAATCCAGACACTGAGCCATCGCGCCTGAGAAACTACAGTCTGGCCCTTGTCTCCTTCCCGGTTGATGCTTGCCGCCGTCGGTTGAGGTCGAGAGCATCTAGTCTTGCCATAAGCCTGTCTGTTGCGCCTGGTCAGCAATTTTTGCAGAGGCTGCAATGACTCAAGGATGCGCCATTGGACTATCTCATCGGTTTTGATTTGAGAAACGCACAATTCGCACTGCATGCAGTGTTGCTGTCAATTCTTTTGATTCAGCGAGTTGAGAAACAAATGCAGTACGCCAGCCCATGAAACGGTTCGCAAACGCAGTTGACTGCTTGTCCACTTTTCCTGCTGGGAGCACTAGGATTATGAAAATCATCGCTTGGGATGGGAAAACAATGCGACGCCGCATCAATACCTCACCTGGCTGAAAGACGCAGGCGCAGAAATGACAGGAGAATATGGGCAAGCAGGAGGCTTTAAGCGTTGCTGCTGCTGCGATGGCACAAGTGATTTTGTGCTCGGCAACAGTTTGCGCATGACTTTGAGACTCGTTGATCATAACAATCGATTTTTACCACCGAATCGACGCGTATCCATGGACAAGCTATCGAATGAAGCTCGGAATCGAATTTTGGCCGTTGAAACATATCGCTTCGCTTTCGGTTTAACTAATTACTACTGCGCCGTCTAGGAATACTTTGTCCAGTCTGTCGGCCCCATCAAGCGCGTCGAGCTCTCGTACGGACCTAACTCTCAGAGTCGTGGTATTGCCAACGTGATGTTCCACAAGCCTGATGGCGCTAGCAGGGCCTTCCAGAAGCTCAATGGTCTCCTCGTTGACGGTCGCCCCATCAAGATCGAGATCGTTGTCGGTGCCGCCCAGGCTGACAAGGTTATCCCTCCTGTCAAAACTCTGGCTGAGCGGGCTACGTAAGTCTCATTCTCACACAAGAGCTTGCCTCTGACTCTAACCTCACATCAGCCAGCCCAAGTCTCAGCCCAAGTCTGCTGCTGCTGGAAAGCAGAACAATAATGCCGGCAAGGATGGTGCCAAGGGCAGAGCTGCTGGTAAGAGCCGTCGCGGCCGCAATGCTCGTCCCACCAAGAAGACGGCGACCGAGCTTGACGCCGACATGGACAACTACATGGCGGATTCTACTAGCAACAACACCGCGGCCGCTGCTCCAGCCGCTGGCCCGGCCGCTAACGGCGACTCTGCCATGGCGGATGAGATCAGCGTAAGTCGAGTTCTTGGCTGACGGCGAGTCACAATGCTAACGCGATACTAGTAAATGGCGGAAGTGAAATCAGATTGGGAGGAATTGTAATTTTATATACGCTCAGAAAGCCCAGAAAATACCAATATCAAGGGGAAACCATTGCAACAGGACAAATGGGCTTGCTGAGAAGAGCGATCGGAAGAAATAAACCAGAATGTACTCATGAAAAGACGTATCCCTATGGCGTGTACCATCATGTACGAGTGCCGTGCGCAACTCATCAGCGCCCTCGACGAAAAAGTCGATATTGCCACGCCGCGACATCACTGCAACAAAACATGGCAGCTTGACCGATCGGACTCGCTGGGACGAGATATGGAACTCTGGGAGCTGCCATTCTGACTGGTGGATGTGCGGGAGGCGAGAGAGGGACAGCTCGTGCTTGTGTGAAAAGTGTTGCCGACGGTGATGTTGGTAGAGTTGGCACTGGCGTGGAAGCGCGGCTGGCGCGGGGTCTGCGCTACTGATGTTGGTTCGGAGTATGGTTCGTCGCCAGGCCATGCAACAATGCAAGCGCCTCGCGCCACGTCCTGTGCCGCGTGAAGAGAAGTATATACCTGGGAAGACGGCATGATAATGTTGCTTTTTTTGTTTTCCCTGCAGTGTTTTGCTCCGATTCTTCCTCGCCTTGGCCCAAGTTCTGTTGAGGGGGGGTCTTTGAGTTGCCGTTTGCGTTGCTGTTGGCGCTAGCTAGTAGCAAGCCACTAAGAAGAGCCGCGAAGTATGGAGAGTTTGGATGCGATGAGGAGGTGTAAAGTAGAAGGCAGAAGAGTTGTTCGAGTTCAATGAGTAGCGGGAGGGTTAAAGGCCAAAAGAAAGTGTCGAAGCAAGGCGCCAAAAGGGTTTTGTCTTGCCGGGCGCAGCAAGGCACCAACCACACTCGAGAGCAAGGCGGCACAGGGGGGGGGGGTGTCAGTGGCCGGTCTGGCACGATAGGGTTTGTGCGGCGCGGGGGAAAGGATTGTCAGGAATGAATGGTCTGTCAAAAACCGGGGATTATCGATATTATCGGAGGATGATGCGGCACGTTGGTGGCGAGTCACTTGCACAGCGAACGCCTGCCGTAAACGTAATTTGCTGCGGCTCTAGACCGTAACGATGGCTCGGTCGGATACCCGTGGACGGAAAAGCATAAAGAAAAAGCCACCCAAAGGAAAAGGGAAATGGAAAGGTGAATTCAATAAAAAGAAAAAGAAAAAACTAATTCGTTTGTAAGTCTCGGGTGCCGGGGGCGATGAGAATCAGATCTTGGGGATCGTTGATCTGCAGGTCTTGAACATGGGCAGAAGTCGTGTAACCGTTGGGTCTTGTTGAGGTAGTTTTTGTCTTGTGTGCGTGCGTGTTTAGTGCGGACATGTTCCGTGGTCGTTTTTTTCATGCACACCGTTATGCCCGCCTGCGCGTGTGATTTACTATTACCATAACACGACGACACACACACACAGGCCGCAAAAAGGGCAGCAAGGTTGCGGGGGAGTCCAAGGCAAAGGGCAGGTGGTCAGCTGGTGGCTTGCGGCTGGCGGCTGTAGTGGTCTCCGTCGTCTCCTCATTGGCTTGTTGGTTAAGTAGCCGTTCGATTTTGGCATAAATATTAAATATATATTGGTTCCGCGACGACTTTGGTCAATCGAGACCGCGGCGAAGGAAGAGGGGAGGGGAGGGGGCATGAGGACGCCGTTTGTTAGTGATGCTGCTGCTACCAGGCTAATATAATTTGTGGCATGAAAATGAATTGCTGTCCAACCTTGGTAAACTACTCCATACAAGGCTCTCACAAGGCTCGTATGGCCAACCCCTGCTCCCCTTGCTTATATTGGCATGCCACAACGCTCGGGCATCGCGCCAAGCTGAAGTTCAATTTTGCTACGTCTCTTGGGCACAGTATGGAAAGATGGAGGAAAATGTAAGGCATGGCTTTTCTACGCTGAATAACTCCTGGCGGCCTGGCCTCGCCAAGCATCACTCGTACATCAGCTGACAACTGCCAGTCACCTCTGGCTCAGGCTCCCGCAAATGGAAGATAGCTACGCGTTGGGTTTGACCCTCCGTGGGATATGCGACAGTCACCATAACAAGTGCGAAAACGGGCAGGAAGTGCATTAGTCGTCAATCCGTTTACTAGGGTGCTCCCCAGTAACCTGTTTTTTTTCTTTTTGTTTCTTGGTGTCTCTCTATCTTACCCACCCAACTCGCCAGTGTGAAACAAAACGACTCTTTTTGCAATACGAAATACACCCATTTGCTTTTCCAACCCGCGGCTGGCGACTGTCAGCATTGATACATTCGGGCTTACGCCTTGGCCGTGGGAATCTCCTCAACATCCTCCTCGTCGTCGCCGCTATCGACATCCTCAGCATCTTCACCACCGAGATCGGGCATATCGCCGCCACCGGCCAGTTTCGAGAAGTCGATGCCGCCAAAGTCACCTGGATATCATAATTAGCACATATTGTATTTTGGTGGAACCATTTGCGAGGGAGTGAGAGGTCAGCCTGCAAGACGGCGCGGTTCGTGCACCCGCTGCGACGCAATACCCCCTCATCTCAATATTTCACGTACCTCCCATGCCAGGCATGCCGCCCATGCCGCCAAACTGAGAAAAGTCCTCCTCGGGGGCCTCGTTCTGCTCATCCTCATCAACCCACTTGTCGAAGTCGGTCTTGAGGAAATGCAGACGCTTGCTGTCCTTGAGCAGGCGAGGCCAGTACTCTTCCTTAAGCTCCTTTTTCTGCAGCTTCATCTCAATGTTCTTGGCGGTGTGGTTGATCTTGCTCTCGGCGGGGTCGATCTCGGCAAAGAAGTCGAGCACGACGTGGTACTTGCGCTTGAGAGTGCCCGAGGTGCCCGTGAAGGAGAGCGAAGTGGGCTTGAGGTCCAGCTTGATGTCGTCCTTAGGGACGTCGGGGACGGAAATGGTCAGGTAGACAAAGTTCTTGGCGGCGTCGGTGCTGGAGGAGCGTTGAGCCCAGAGGACTGCGTATCGTCAGCATCTGGCTGTGCGGGACGGCGGAATTGCGCAGCAAATTAAATCATATGTAGCTTCGATTGAGGCCATCTATGTGCGGTACAAGAGCTTGGCAGTGTTTACTGCATGGCGCAGAACAGGTACCGACATTTGGGGGCGCTTTCCGATAGCTTTCGCGTTGAGAGCATACGCAAGTGAAAAAGACGTACCTTCAGGAGTGGCGGTCTCGGCAGACATGATGAGGACTGTGGTAGGAAATTCAAGAGGTTTGATAGGTGGTGGAAAAATGACGAAAGAAAACAAGTCACGTCCGTTGAGCAATGGCTAGGCGTGCGCTTCCAAATGCGTGATCGTGAGAATGTGGAGGAGGAAGAAAGCAGTTGTGATGGAGCAAGGTGGTTTGAACAAGGCGGCAGCGCAAGTATTCTGCTGCGGCAAACGAGCTTTTGGTGGTGCTAGCCTCCCCTCTTCTTGTGCTCTCTTGTGGTGCTTTGGATTTTGGCGCTGGCTGGCTGCCTTGCCCCTCTCCTTCGCCTGCCTTCAGCTCTTTTCTGGCACATTCTACGGTGGGCAGGGCCTGAATAAGAGGTACATGAATTGACCGGCAAACACCCAGCATTGGCCAAGTACCTTGCTAACGTCACCGCTTTGGTGGCACTTTGGCGACTTCCCCAGGCAGGTGCCCCTCCACTGCTCGCTGCACAAATGTGGGCCGCTTCAGTGCCAAAATGCATTTGTCCAGCTCCAGTATCTGCGCTGTCGCACGGGACGGCTCCCGCTGGCAATGGCTGCTGATTTGGAATGCGTGGCGGCATTGTGCAGCTTGAATGTCTCAAGTAAAAAGACAAACATAAATGTTAGACTGACTCTCAGAGTTCTCTCTGCTCTCACGACCCACCGCCCTGAGCTCCGCTGTAGACCCTTCTGTACGCGCCTTTTTTAGCGGGCAAATACAGGGCAAGCCCGCTGCGCCACACGCTCAGCAGTGGCAGGTAGGCGGACCTGCCACAGGTGGCTTTGCTGGCCGGCCTCGAAGCTGTACGTGGCTGTGGGGTCCAACCCGATCTAGGTGCATTGTACGCATCTGAGGCTCCCGCAGGCATACCCATCTTCTGCTATCGGCTGCGTCAAATACACAAGCCGCGTGGCCAGTTCTCTGTCGTCTGTTCGAAGCGCACAAACATACACACACAGCTCTTTTACCCGGGCCTGGATTGGCCTTTTCCCGCCGTCATTTGGCCCTGATTCATCGGCTTCCCCGCGTCGCTAAACATGGAGGCGCTGAGGGCCGTCTTTACCAAGCCGGATCCCCAGGCGCAGGTACGCGACAAAGCGGCGGCTCTTTCATCGCTTGTGGTGTCTTATCTGACACGCTCATTTTATCTAGGCCCGGAAATGTAATGCGCTGCTGCGCACCAACATCCGCAAGCTCGACCGCGACATCAACAGCATCAAGCAAGCCGAAGCCAAGGCGCGCCAGCTCATCATCCAAGCTGATAAGCGTGGGCAGCGCGACCCTTCCCGCACAGCGCAGGCAAAGAAAGAGGTCCGCATGTACGCCGTCGAGCTCATCCGCGCCCGCAAGCAGACGGCCCGCCTGCACACGGCAAAGGCACAGCTCAGCTCGGTGCAGATGCAGGTCAGCGAGGCCTTTGCGGTGCGCAAGATTGAAGGGTCCATAAAGTCAAGCGTGGGCATCATGAAGGACGTCAACAAACTCATCAGTCTTCCTGCGCTAGCAGGCACTATGCGCGAGCTCGGCACCGAGCTCATGAAGGCCGGCATCATTGAGGAGATGGTTGAGGACGTCTTGCCCGAAGACAACGATTTGTTAGTAGAGGATGAGGCCGAGGCCGAGGTGGACAAGGTGCTCAGCCAGATTCTCAAGGACAAGAAGGAGACTACTGCGAACTTGCCGGCTGCGCCCCTACCCGATCCAGAGGTGCCCAACGCGACAGAAGAGGTCGAGGAGGAAGAGGATCCGGAGGAGATGATGGATCATATGCGGGACCGTCTAAATGCTCTACGAAGTTAGACACGGAAGGGATCATGTTGCATGCCGTGCGAGACTGTTTATTATTGGGGCATGACAGCGGCGTTTGGCGCTTGGGATACAGTTGCTTTCGTTTAGCCTCTTTGAATACACACCTGCTAGACAGGTCTTGGTTTACGTCAATGTTTACGGACAAAACTGCTTCACACGGAGCGAGTACCACCGAAATTATCGTTCAAGTATTTGGGGCTTCTCATCTTACAAGTACTCGGTCACGTCAAATATAGAGTGTAGCCGAGATCAAGCTAAGCTTATACTTGGCGGAAGATTCGCAACACACTGCAAATACTTTGAATCAATCAATCTGGACTTGTCATCGCAAAATCTGCTTCAATAGAAAGTCCAGGTCCTGTTTCGTCAAATCTATGTACTCAAACCTGCAGCTCTTGCAGTGGTGGGGGTGGGGGTGTGACAGCCTGCCTTGTACAGGGGCGCTAATCTACTAGTAGGCCGATCGTAACCAGCAACGACGTCGAGGTTTCCTCCCACGTCAAACAAGCTTCCTCTCACACAATCTTGTGCCGACGTCCCGCGCAGCCATGTCGTCTCTGGCTCGCACGCGGTCGCTGCGCAAGCCTGCCGGTCCCACGGCCTTACCTCCTCGAGAACGGTTCGGCGAGCTGAGCCAGCCCGACCCCAGCCGCAACCTCTCGCCCAGCCGGCTTCCCACGAACCCAGCCTCGCGGCCGACGACGAACTCCTCGACAACCGCCACTACCCCCGCGCGATCCACTAGCAACCGCCTACACAGGAAGGGCAGCGGCGCATCAGCGGATGGGTCTTTTGCAGCGACGGCGCCGACGGGGCCTAAAAGGTCGGTCTCGCTGAGCAAGAAGACTGTGACGGCCGCCGCCGCCGCCCAGGGGCACAGCGCTGCGTCGCCCGCGCGAAGGGACACGCACAGATATCCGCCGCGTTCTTCGGCGACGCGGCCGACATCCATGGTACTGAGGCCCACGTCGGCCGGCTCGACGGGCACGGCGCCCACGGCGACCAGACGCACAACACCGACGCACGCGCGTGCCAACAGCACTGCCGGGGCGGGAGCAGGATCAGTGCCGCCTGCAGCTGTATCACAGGAGCGTATGAGCCGATCTCGGCCACCTTCGCGCGATCCGACCTCATTTGTAGCGGCTGCACCGGCCACCCCCAAACGACGCGCCGTATCCGCCGACAAACGACCGCTGCCACCCACCACACCCAACAAGACTACGGCCGCCGCACCCCCGCCAAGCCTGCAGCACCGTCCGGCCTTTAACGCG
This sequence comes from Beauveria sp. NWAFU-1, assembly GCA_024472245.1. NCBI lineage: Eukaryota > Fungi > Ascomycota > Sordariomycetes > Hypocreales > Cordycipitaceae > Beauveria > Beauveria sp. NWAFU-1. The sequence goes on from JANBXD010000007.1 coordinate 1,463,540, forward strand.
CTACAGCAGCGGTTCTCACCCGCCAAGACGAGCTCGCCCAAGCCGCCCACGGCATCGTATACGCAGCCGCCGTCGTCGCCGTCCAAGCTGCCCGCCAATGTCGCCGCGTCCGCCGAGACGGCCCGTCTGCAGGCCGAGCTGCTACAGCTGCATCTCCTGCACCGCGACGCCGCCAAAGTGGAATCGAAGTGGCACGCCAGCGCCAAGACGAAGCTCGGGCTGCGCTTCCACGAGCTGCGCGACGCCCACCAAGCGCTGGCGGACCGCGAGGCTGCCGCCGTCGAGGCCCACAACCTGCAAGGGCTGCAGCTCTGGGGCGGCGCGCTCCTCGACTCCAACATCCGATCGCTGGACGCTGCCATCAGCGGCGTCTGGGCCATGAGCGAGCCCGGCGGCAAGTACGCGCGCGTGGTTCGGCGATTTGAGCGCTGGGTCGAGCGCGTCATGGACCTCGAGGAGGCGCGGGACAATGGCACCATTGGTCTGCTCGCAAGCGGCGGCGGTGGTGGCAGCATCACCCTCGGAAGCAGTACCGGCAGTTGTGGCGGCCCCGTTGAGGACGCGCTCTTCGTGCCGGAGCTCGACCCGGCGTGGGCGGACGACTGCGAGAGCATGGCACGCAAGCTCGAGGACTGGCGGGACCAGCTCGAGGGCGCAGGGCTGGAAAACCAGGACGGCGGTGTCGAGGCGACGATGACGAGTCTCGGGCGCATGCTCGACGGCGCGAGAAGCCTTGTCGGGGATATGCTGGCGGAGCTGTCCGCCATGGAGGAGATTCGGCAGGCGGCGCTGGCGCGCGAGAAGGATTGGATCGAGGTTATGAACAGGGACGATGACGAGAGCGATATACCCCTACGAGCCGGCGCAGTCTGGCGGGCTTTTTAAACTTGAGAGTGTCTTGGAAGAGGGAGGAGGGGCATATTCATTAGCATACTCATACACACGCGGCACTGTTCTCGCATCAGCCGTTGTATGACTGGCGTCATGGCATCACAAACCACTTTTCTTGTTCCTACATGAAACCATAATTCCTCTTTTTACTGACCAAAATGCGACTGAATTTATATCATTACTTATCAATTTGCAATTGCCGCTACCTGCGTTGATTTCCATAATGTCTTCTCATCACCTCTTTCACGTGTCAGTTTATGCACGAAACTTATTCTTGATCAATCTGTTTTTCTCTTTTATTGTCTTTATAATGTTTTATGCTGCGTGCCATCACAGGAACGAGCGGCGAGGGAAGCCGACGCCCTCGACGGCCGGCTCGTCGACGAACCAGCTGCAGCGGTCTCCGGCACCCTCGTTGACAAGCGTGCAGGGCAGGCCGTCTGCGGTGTCAAAGATTTGCTTCATGATTTCCTTTTTGCCGGCGCCGGTTGCAACAAAGGCGACGCGGACGGCATGGGTGACGACGGGCAGGGTCAGGGTGATGCGCTTGGGCGGCGGTTTGGGCGAGTCGGAGATGGAGGCGACCCAGGCGCTGGTCTCGCGGAGGAGGGCGTGGTTGGGGAAGAGGGAGCAAGTGTGGCCGTCGGGTCCGCAGCCGAGCAGGACGAGGTCAAAGATGGGGAGGCGGACCGAGTCGCGCGAGGCAAACGACGCGACGAGGGTCTGCTCGTAGGCGTCGGCGAGCTCCTGAACGTCGTCAAGGTGGGTGGCGTCGACGGGGTGAACCGCGGGCTGCTGGTCGGCGGGGAGCTTGTCGAGGAGCTCCGTCTTGAGTAGGGCGTAGTTGGAGTCGGCGTGGTCGAGCGGCACGGCGCGCTCGTCGGCGAAAAAGATTTCCCACCGGGTAAAGTCGAGCTTGTCGTTGGGTCCCGTCGATGGCGTAAGGAGGGCGGCGGCGAGCGTCTTGGGAAGCGAGCCGCCGGAGACGGCCACCTTGAAGCTATCGTGGCGCGCAAACCCGGCGTTTTGGCTCTGGATAACGTATTGCCGGAGGGCCGGAGCGAGCGTGTCAACGCCGGAGAAGGCGTACAGGTTGGGTTGCGTCTTGGGCATCGTGTGTGAATGGGATTTTATGGTGATGAGCTGCAGATCAGCTTGTAGATGTAGTCGATCGGTTTTAGGGGATATGATCGATTGATGCGTCGTCGTCGGCACAAGTCGGGGTTTTCGTTTTCTGCAGTTGGAGTTGGAGACTGGCGGGGTTGAGGGGCATGCAAGCGGTTTTTTTTTCCTCAGTGCACAGCTGCGTCATTGTTACAGCCCTGTTTATCAGCGCGGGGCAGACCCAGTGGTAGGTAGCGTCATACAAACAGTGACCCAACAGTGCGCGGGATGCCCCCGTTGAAATTTGCATGTGCTCGGGCTATTAATTATCTTGAGTAGATTGCAGATTGGGGTGTCGTTGCAAATGCCGTAGTTGTGATTGGCGCTATTTTCACCGTGCCGCCGTTTTGTAGCTCGACAGCCACTGGCTCCGGAAAGAATATACGTAAAAGAGCGTTACGGTCGTGTCTAAGTCGATGATGGCAGTGGTCTCTCATTCGATCAGACGAACTGTTCTGAGACAATTTTTCCGTATTCGCAACGGGTCGCAGTGTCTAACTGTTGTTATAGATTCTACGATTGTCCTTGCTTGGTCCTTGTGAATTCAATACCTCGTTGACAGGCAGACCGGAACCATAGCGCTTGGCCATGATCTTCAGCGCTGTGCTGGCTTGGGTGGCGGCGATTTTCTGCAGCTCTGAAATAGTTGTCGTGACTCCGGCATTCCATGTGTCCCGCGGGGGAGGCGATGATGGCCGAGACCAAGCGCAAAACGTTCCATCAAGGCCTATCACAGGCCGCAAACGTCTGGTTGACTAGTACAGTCTGGGTTTTTGGCTCACAGTGGCAATGCTCCGCAAGTGGGTGTTTGTTCGGCCCAGTCGGAAGAGTTCTCGCAGCATCGAAGCTGACTCAAAATTGCATCAGGGAATAACAATCTTGTCCCGGGGAAATGGTACTTGTTTCAAAAGCCCGTGCCTGGTTCCAGTGTTTGTCTGGGTAAGTTGGCTAGGCTGATCATGGCCCGCGACGATGGACGCTCTTGCAGAGGAACCTTGTTCACCTGAACCGACTGCATGATGTTGCTAGTGTGTGACTCTAGGGGTCAGGATCCGCAAGCATAGTTTTCGAGAGGGAGACGGATGGCGTGCATGAATGTGCATGATGTGCGTGATGTGCATGATGTGCATGATGGGACAGCACTTGGAGAACGAAGGTATCGAGGAATGCGGAGGTGCAACTGCCGACTGCAGCTAACGGCGCTTTGAAGGGATTAATCAATTGCTAGAGGGTCGATAAGCAATGAGCAATTAATTGTATGCTAGAATGTCAACAGTGTCAATAAGCAATTAGCAAGCAGGCTGTTGTCTGTGTCCTGCTTTACCAGCGAGCTTGCCAGCCACGCAACCACGCACACTGCCAACCGCTAACTGTCAGCCAGTGTTTAAGATGGGTGGGCAGGGTGGAACCGAAATGCATTACAGCGTGGACAATTTGGGTTGGAAAGCCAAGTATGGACGCTGAATGGACGTTGAAATGGCTCGAGAGTGGCGCTGCAACAGTGGCGCACCAAAGTGGCGCACCGGAGTGGCACTTCAGGGTCCTTTTTCGCGGAGCATCCAGCGCTTTCCAGCCAGATTCCAGGGCCTTGTGGAAACTTTTTACTGGTTTTCAGGGGCCCTAACTGGCTGCCCACGACCCTTGCCGCACAGCTTCCTAGCGGGGTCGGCGGGCTGCCACGAGCGGACTTGGCGGCCTTGTCTTTCTGTGGCGCTGCCCCTCGTCAAGCCTCCAACTGGCCTCGTCCTTCTGATTTCTTCCACTGCGCCCAGTTTGGTAATTTTCCTTGCAGCAGCCAGCTGCCACTTGCCAGTTGCCTCTCATCTGATTCTGCCCACATTTCCCTTACAGAAAATTTTGTACCGCCCAAGCTTTCCGGCTTCCTTTGCAACTGTGCATCGCAACTTTTCTTCTTATTTTGTTGCAGTCGTTTACTGGAGAGGTGGCTTTGGCCATTGTACCTCTCAAACCCCCCTCCTCTGCCCGATCTTACTCTGGCCTCGTCGCACCCATTTACACATCCCAAACACAACTCAACTTTTTTCATCCCACCTCCGCCGCGGGGCAGCACTGGTCACAGCTCCTCTACTAGGATAGAGCCGCAGTACCATCAATAGCCCGACCTAGAACAGCGACGGCATTTTCTTCAGACTCTATTTCACATTGCATTCGATCTATTGCCTTGTTCAATATATTCACTCTCTTCTCCTTAATCATTTCTTCGGAATTATCCCCTCCAGGCCCGATCCCAAGGAGTGGTTGGCATCTGGCGATACTCCCACCTGCCAAACTACGATTCAGTCGTATAAATTCGCCACATATTCGCTCAAAAAAATGTCAGACATAGATGTCCAGGAGCAGCTGCTCGATCGCAGACTCCAGCTTACCGAAGGCCTCGCCAGTCTCCCCTACGACCTCGTCTTGTACATAGAACGAGCCCTTGTCTACGCAGATCTTGGCTACCCCGACCTTGCGGCTGGCGATGCATACCGCGCACTGCTGCTGACTGACGAGGTCCTGACCGACGGCTTTGAATACCATGAGCAGGCTCTGGCAGCTCTGCGCATGCGGTTGCCGCCTCCGATGCCTGATGTGCTTTCGTATGGCAAGCTCGCCGATGAGTGGTCACCTTCTCTCGGCGTCGAGCCGCAGGACGAAGAGGAAACCGTGCATGCGCTGGCTCGCTTGTGCTCAATCCGCGCCTATCAGATACTCTCCCTTAGCCTGCTCCTCTGCGGCTGTCTCAAATCGGCATTCACCTTTTGCGAGCGAGGCCTGGCCGCCAGCCCAGGCAATCAGGAGCTCCTCAATACCAAGAGCCACATTCAGACGGTCGCCTGCCGACGACTGCGTCGCGACACATTTGAAGTCAACGATTTGCCCGACTCGGGCTTGGTGCGCCGTGAGGTGTATCCGTGGAACGATCACGAGCCCGACCGTTTCGATAAAGAGTCACTGGATTCCCTCAACGCCGACCTCAAGAAGATGGCACCCAAGTGCGCCATCAAAGTCGCCACACTGCCCGTTTTGCTGGAAACTGCAAGCAGCAGCACCGACTCTCTCGAAATTATACCCACTTGCAAGCAGCTGGGCGTATTCGCCGAGGAGGATATTGAGCCAGGCGAGGCGGTCTTGCGCGAGTACACCCTGCTGACGGCCAACAACAGGCTCAAGGACTCGGTCTGCGACGCATGCAGCTGCGATCTGCCACCCATCGGCAGCGAACAAGAGCCGGTTCAGTGCGATGAGTGCTACGATACCGTATTTTGCAGCCAGTACTGCCACGATGCAGCCCAGGAACGATATCACCCATCCGTATGCGAAAAGGACGTCGACGCCATCGCCAAAGACGCCGACAAGTTTGAGGCTGACGACACACTGTACCTGCTTTTGCTCGCGCGCGTCCTTGCAATTGCCGCACACCAAGAACTTCACCCCCTCGATGTCCGCGAGGTGAAGTTTATCTGGGGCGACTTTGTTCCCAGCCGCACCAACGACATTGACGTGTCTCCGTCGGCCGGCCCACCGCCCGAGTGGACGCTGCCATTCACTTTCAAGTACAACATCGAAACGCCACTGCACCTCCTTGAAAAGATGGACATTGACATATACGCCTCGCTCGCCGACTACGATCTGTGGATCCTCAACACGCTGTACGCCAAGTTTCGTGGCACCGCCTCGGCCCGCAAGAGCTCGCGCGACGGCCGTCCCGACGTAGCCGCTGTCCACCCCTACTGGTGCCTCGCCAACCACGACTGTGACCCCAACGTTACCTGGGAATGGGGTGGCCGCATGGTGCTCCGCGCCAAGACGGAGCGCAAGGTCGGCGGCCGGCCCGGCGGCATCCGCAAGGGCGACGAAATTCTCAACCACTACTGCGACATTGACCTGCCCGTACGTCAGCGCCGCGAGTGGGCGCGGGGCAGCCTTGGCGGCTGGTGCATGTGCCAGCGCTGCAGGACCGAGTCTGCCGAGGCCGTCGAGGGCAAAAAGGATGTTGGCCAAAAGGAAGATTCGTGACAGATGGAGAAGTGCCTGTGTTTGAGACGGCGCTGGCATCTTCCCTTTTCCTGCCCCTCCTCTCTGGATATACCACGATGCATGGATTATAATAGCAATGCAGACGACGTCCTGCGATATACGTGCGAGGCGCAGATAATCCATGAATATATAGCTGTCAACATGACGATCCCGACCTCGAAAACCATTTCGAACAGAAGATACACGCATCTGCTGGTGGTTTAACACCACTTCATCATATTTATACCTACAGAATAATACAATATCAATAGAATTACAATATCCAATATCACACATCTATTCGTCGTATAAAATGTGCTTCTTCAGCACCTTGAACACAGTGAACACGACGGTGGTCTCCAGGTAAACTCTGTTTATTTTTATTCCTGTATTAGGTAATTGCGCACTATAATGTCGTAAAAAGGTACGTCTAAGCTGCTAGATCTTCTTTTTGACAAGAACAAAGCTGAAAACGATAGTAAAGATACTTTTCATGCATCTTTGTAACAAAGGCAGAAGGAAGAAGGAAAAAAAGAAGGGAAAAAAGGTCGGCACATTCGCTTGCATGTAGAAAACGTTCCTTGCATAAACCCATGAAAGAAAAAAGAAAAAAAAGACCACCCTGTCTGCGTTTTCCTGATGCTCCGTCACTGCGATCCGGTTCGCGTCAGCGGCCTGCGCCGGGAAGCGGACGCGGGCCGACAATCTGTCTGCGCCCGGCGCCGATGCCCTGGCTGCCTTTGTTTTGGGAGTCGCCGCCCGTGTAGCCGCTCCACTGGCCAACGTCCCAGCGACCGCCCATGCCGCCACCAATGCCTTCAACGCCGTCAGCGGCGGGCACCGCGCGCGCCGTTTCCTTTTGTGCCTCTTCCCACTCGCGCTGGCGCTCGCGCTCCATTTCCATCTCGCGCTCGAGAAGCGACTTGCCGGCCCACCCCCCCGCCTTGGTCTTGGCCTGGCCCTGCTGGCGACGACGGTCCTCGGCGTCGCGCTCCTCTCCGCTGATGCCAATCTCGCGAGAGTATGTCTGCTGTGTCGCTGGCGCGGCCGGTGCGGGGTGGCTCGCGAGAAAGCGGCCAGTGCGGTTCTGGGGCGTAGGCGGCGATTGGTAGGTCGCGGGGTCGGGTAGGGGCCGGCTGCTGCCACCGGTGTTGTGCGACTTGACCTTGGGCGTGGCGGCAGTCGGGTCTGGCAGTGGTCGCGGCGATTGCGGTGGTGGCGGAGAGCGGACTTCAGGCGCCCGTGGTTCCGGCGTGCGCTGATGCCGGATGAATTCAGGAGTTCGCTGCACCGGCTCCGGCGCGGGAGACTGCTGCTGGTGCTGACTCCATTGCGTCTGCAGGTACTCTCGCTCTCCTTGTGCCCATGAGTCCTGTCGCATGGGCGGGCTTTGGACAGGCGCGGGAGCGCGGGGCCGGCTTCGAGATCTGGCTTTGGGAGATTTCGTCCCAGCAAGTGGCGACTTGAATGCGCCTGCAGCGGAAATTACGGACGATCTGTTGGACACGCGTTCTTGCCGCTCCCGCTCGTATTCCGCCTCACGCTGTCGTGCCTTTTCGAGCTCCATTTCAAGAGCTTTTATACGGCTGCTGTCGTCGGTCGCGTTGCCGCTGGTGGCACGGTCGGCCTGGTACTGGCTCAAATACTGGCCACGCAGCTTCACCGGGCTGCGGCTCCTCGCTCTTTGCCGTTCTTCCTCCACCTTGGCCTCGGCTTCCGCCTCCTCTTGCTTGCGTCTCTCTTCCGTCAGCTTCCACTGGCGCTCTTCTTCCTCCCATCGTCGCCTCTCATCGTCCGCTTTTTTGCGTAGTCTTCGCGTTTCTGCTTCCCAGCGCTCCTCCTCTTCCTTCTTAGCTTGAGCCTCTTCGGCAGCTAAGCGTTCTCGCTCTCTTTGCTCTACCTCCTGTCGTTGGCGCTCTTCTTCGGCTGCCTGCTCTTTCCGTATGCGCTCCTTCTCAGCTAAGCTAGGTACGCGCGGTCCGCTGTTGATGATTTGTCTGCGGCCACCAAACTGAATACCTAGATTGCCTTGACTGGCACCACCCATATAGCCGTACTGTGCAATATTCCAGGCCGGAGTTGAAGCGTTCTCTTGATCCTTCCTACTCCAGGTGCTAACCGGACCAGGGGAGCTAGTATCACGCGTAGGGCTCTTGGTCGGGCTCCAGCGGCCGGAGGCAGAGTCGCCTGTTCGCGACGGAAGCATAGCAGATCGACTTGGGTTACTGTATGCTGATGACGTGTTGCTCGTGATTGAAACTCCACGACCACGGAGGCCCCCACCCAGGGGTGTGGAAGGTGCGCCGGCAGGCTGCGATGACCGGGGGCCGATGACGTTTGGGAAGCGTTGAGGGTTTGCGCTATGGGCGGCTCTGCTGAACGCGCCGAGGCACTGTAGGACTTGCGCTGGGTCTTTCTGTTCGTAGAGGTCGACGGTGAGGAAGATGTCATGCTCGTGTAGGTTAAGCGGCGGAGACTGGCAGGCTCGGAGAAAGTGAGAAATGTTTTCCATTTGCACGAATGGCACGGCGGATTGTTTGAACTTGATTCCCGGGGGAGGTATGGCGAAATTGATGAGCCTGGATGATAATGAATTGATGAGTACTGCGTCTTGTAGCCAGTAGGGGCACTCTTGGGAAACTTACTTGCAAAGAGCGACGCCATCTTTCAAGCCCTCGAGGAGATCTGGCGAGGATAGCTTCTCGCCCAACGACTCTTCCACCCATGACCGTGCTTCGTGGGCAGCCGCCGGGGTGTATTTGTCGAGGCGCATTTTGCGCAGATCTTTGTCCAGCGACGACACAGACGCCATTATTAGAGGCTGATGTAGCCGCACCAAGTAGATGTGTGAAGAACAAGAGACCCGAAGATCCTTTGAGTACTGTTTCTTTCGCAAAGTCCGGTCGAACCCACAAAGTTGACAGTGTTACTCGGTTTATCTGCCGCGCACAGGGCGGTGCGCTGACTCTTGGGCACCGTTGCTGTTCAGAGGACTAATATTGGGTGCCTATTGGCAAATTTGCCAGACAAAGGACAAGATGGGGCAGAGAGCGGTCGTGAAGCGGGAGTGCCGGAATGCGAGCCGTTGTATTGGAAGATTAGCACTTTGGTATTTGGCGCATTTCAGGGCGGGAGCCTCGCAACGTGGAAAGGAGGGGCAGATTGGAAAAGGAACGACCGTGGCAGTGCGGACTATTGAATGAGATGGAATTCAAGAGTGCCAGTCTCGGTGACGGCGGAGCAAAGGTACAATAATTGCTTTTTGACAAACGTTGCTGACAGCAAGTGGTGAGGGTCGCACAAGCCAGGACCTTGGACGCGTGGCGGCAGGCCCTTCGTCATCAACAACTTAACAATAGAGAACTTCCCTTGATGAGCGGGGCAGCCCGAGGCCATTTGCCTCCATCCATGGAACAGACAAAGAGGAGAGCACAAAGGTACTTGATTGACTGGCATTACAGTGGAGTTTTAGCGCTACTTTAGCGGTTCTTAGCAGGTGCAGCACAAGTACCTCGCTGCTTCTCTCAGTTTCGTCACCAAAACAAGCTGCCTGATTACCTACCTTAGGCGCTAAGCTGGTCCCCATGGGCAACCTGTTAGTTAGTTCCTGCTCCTGTATACCCTAGACGGCTTTTGCACGGCTTGAATGATCCCAAGTCACGCTTCATCGTTGAGTCAGACTTTAGTAAAACGGAAGGTTGACTTTCAAGGGAAAAGGACACGATTTTTTATGGTTTTGCGACGAGGTCGTTGTGATACAGTCGTTGACACAGCGGTGCCACGGTGTTGTGTATAAACAGAAAGGCGTCCACAGCAGTAATAAGGTTTGCGACCGGGCGATAGACTTTAGCTGGCACCTGATGATCGACGTCTAAAGCAAAAAATAGCACAGATGTATAACATTTGAAAATTTGCAGACTTGCAGACCTTAGCCCGATATTAGCTGCTCGACTCTTACTGCATACTACGGTCCACGACGTACTCGTGTCGTCCCATGCCGACAGCACGGAATAGGCCGATGTGGACCGCGTTGCGTCGCGAATCGGCATGGCGTTTCTTGGCATGTAAAATTCCGAGGCGATCAAGGCGTTTGTGCGTTGGTGAACAGGGAAGCCTTGGGCAGGGCCATGGTGGCTAGGACAAGTTTGAAGGTGTCAAATATTGCGGCGTTGCAATGTGTGACGAGACAGATAGCCAAATAGAATGGGTACAGTTTTGAATCGCTTGTTATGAATAACGGGATCTCGCTGGTTCATAAGATCTATAGTAGAAAAAAAAAAACATGTAATAGATAACACCAAGGCAGCCTGCCATTAGGCGCCAATGCAATGCTCATGGCCGCATGATGCAGTACCCTCATTACGAGCTCGATTTGCTCATCTTCGTCTCGACGACCGTCTGATCCACCGCCTTTCCTTCCCTCTGCCTCTTCGCCTCTATCCTTGCCGCCCCCTTTGCTCTCTTGGCGTCCATGCGGGCCTGATCCTCGCGCAGCTGGCGAATGAGCCTGCTCTTGGCCCGAATTTTCGCTCCGTAGCGCCAAAACACAAACGGGATTGGGATCATGATAATCTCGGCGGCGCCGAGCACGGTGCCGGCCCAGCGCGGCGTCAGCGTGTTGTACATGGTCGGGCCGGCGAGCGGTAGCGTGCCGCCAATGACGCTGCGGATAAAGGCGTTGCCGGAGAGTGCACTGGCCGCGTAGATGCCGTAGGCGCCGGCAAGGTAGTTGGAGCCGTAGATGAAGACAATGGTGTTGCCGAAGCCAAAGGGGATGCCAAAGGCGATGGGGACCGCCCAGTGGATGCTCGTGGGCAGGCACGTCCACGAGAAGCCCATCTGGCCGATGCTCGCGGCGATGGAGCCGGCGGCCATGACGATGGCTTGCGCCTCGGGCAGGACTTTGCCGGTTTCGGGGTCGCGAGGTTGCCGGTTGATGATGCGGCGAAAGATGGGTTCGCCGCAGAGTGACGTGAGCGTGCCGATGCCGATGCCGATGAAAGATAGGCCAGTTGTGCCGGCAGACCAGCCACGGTGCTGCGAGAAGACGATGGGATAGGCGACAAAGCAAAGATATAAGACGGCATAGACAATGGAAATCCTGACGAGTAAATACAAAATCAGTACATTGCGGGTTGACAGAGTTCTTGAAGCGGTGTGACTTACCATATGTTCATGAACCACAAGATGGGTTCGGTGGCGGCGAGAATAAACGGTCGGCTTAGATTCACTTTTAACAAGTGCAGCGTCGACAGCTTATAGTCGTACTGGCACCAGTATCGAGGGTCGTCATTTTCCTTGCGCAAGCGCGCGGCCTTTTTGCGGAGGATGGCAGGCGCATACGTCTCCTTGACGGTGAGCATCATGAAGAAGGTGACGCAGCCGAGGATGAGAATGACCCAGTTTGCCCATCGCCAGCCCAGGTACTCGAATACAAAACCGCCAATGATGGGGCCGGTGACGGGCCCGTTCATGGGGGCGAGGCTGAAGAGCGACATGGTGCGTGCGAGGTAGTCGGGGTGCGAAATGTCGACGACTGTGCCTGGTGCATTACCGACCATGACGGAGCCAAACAAGGCGCTGCGCAGTGTTAGTATATACAGGGATTGAATGCCATAATATGCACCCGCAAAGGAAAGATGAGGAAAAGAAGGCTTACTCAAAGAATCTCACGACAATGATGCTCGTCAACGAGTGCGCGACGCCGGACGGAATGATGAGCAGCGCCCAGCCGGCAATGCAGACGAGGTAGACGTTGCGTCGGCCGTAGAGCTCACTAAGCGGCGCCACAATCAGGGTGCCGACGGCCAGGCCGAGGAGGTAGGTGGTGAGGCCAAGGGTGACAATGGTGGTCGAGGCGCCAAACTCCTTTGCCAGGCCGGGCGTGGAGGCGGTGTAGCTGCTGCTGTAGAGGGTGGTGCCCCAGGTGCCGATGGAAGCGACGGCGACGGTCCATCCGCGGTACCAGAGCGGCCAGTTCTTGGGGTTCTCGGGGTCGCCTTCCTCAAAGATGACCTCGTACTCGGGAGCGCGCGAGAAGACGCTGCTGGCGCCGGAGCGGGTGTAGGTCATGGGCGCGCGGGCCTGGCGCTCCTCGTCTGTCTCGAGGTCAACGGTGACAGCGCGCTCGAGCGTCTCGTAGAGATCCTCGTTATCGATGCGCTCCGTCTCGGCTGAGGCGCGGCTGCGGAGTGAGGGCCGCCGCGAGGGCGGGCGCCGGACGGGGGCAAAGGTGGGTGAGTCCGTGTCCGAGGAGGGTGATGAGGACGAGGAGCTGCCGCCGCCGCCGCCGCCGCCGCCGGTGGCGGTTGAGCTCGGCGGCACGGCGTACGCCTTTTCAGGATCGGGTGGTGGTTGTGGCGCCATGCTGGACAAACGTCCCGGGGCCGTTGCAGAATTGGTGTCTGAGACAGCTGCTAAGCGCCGCCAAAGGTTTTCCGGGCCAGAGAGATGAAGCCTGGATGGTTTTGCCCCAGATTTCTGGTTTATACACAGCGGCAACTGTCACGGTGAGGCTTCAACATTTGGGTTCGAGCCGTCTGGGGCTGAATATTCATGTAAAAGGAGGGGAGGGGAAGAAGAGGAAGGCAGCCGGAATCCTGAACGACACTGGGGCGGCTTCCTCTCATCCCCCCCCCTCTCCGGAGCCGCGCTCCTGAATCAAGAGCGTGGGGGACACCACAGTAGCAGCAATGCAGCCCGAAATTTTTTTCTAATTAGGCAATTAGTGTTAACAAGCTTTCACGGGCCAGTCAAAGTGAGCAAATTGAGCTCGAATGGGCCGAGTTAGCCTGCCCCAGACCGGACCCCAGTAGCGGAAACAGGGCGCCAATGAGTGAGTCTAAGACGACGCCATGTCCGCGGGCTTTGATCCGCTCGCGGAAGGGCTGAACTTGTGAGGGGAAAGGTAGGAACTGTTTCGTCTGAACGGCGTTTGGGATGATGCAGCCTGGCCAAGTTGGAAAAATGTTTCCAAACGTCGTATCACTACGGAGAGCTACTCTGGGGTTACTTTCTGGCATGCCACATGCAGCCAAATCTCATTGCAGGCAGAAGTGACGCAGCATGAAAAAAAAAGGACGAACCATTTCGGAACGGAACATGCTTGTCATAATAATGAGGGGACCCACGGACGACCAGTCAGTCTAGTCCGATCGGCCGAGTCTGGCTGCTGCTGCCGTGTCTGGCTGCTGTTGCACGGCAGCGGCAGCCGTAGAGTCATGGACATCAGTGAGCGCCCGCAGCGCAAAAAGGCGGACAGGATGTATTTGTCACGGCCATTGCAGAGAATTGGCGAGGCACAATTTTTTTTCTTCGTTGCTGACTCGACCAAAGGCATGGCATGGCCAGTGTCCATGGCCAAACAAAGCTGTGTGACCCCCATCGGCGATAAGTAAGACGGAATGAGGGCTGGCGCACCCCTGTCGCCGCGGGCCTCCCAACTGCCGGTCCAAAGAAATGTGACGAGCTTGTGAGTCAAGTCAGCTCCTTTCCAAGACAGAAAGGGATAATCCGTACAATGGCGGTGTTGCGCGTCGGAGCGCTGCATATCAGGCTGCAGCCCGTCACTGTCTCTACCGGAACTCTCTATTCCGTCGTTCCGAGAGAGGAGACTGCTCGTTCGATTCTACGGTGAACATGACTGATGGCAGGGGACTGAATCGAAGGAAAAAAAGAGAAAACCCCAACCAAAAAAACCACGAAACGATAACGATGCATTTTATGACTTTCGAAACAGGCACCCCCGGGCAATTTGCTGCAGCATGCCCTTGGCTGGCACAAAGCGCACGGTGGTATGTATCACCGCCACCTTGTGCCGATCGCCTTGACTAGCCCGGCTTGGCAGAAAAAAAAAAGCGTCCCGCCTCACGACGACGACAGCCAGCATCATCGACCAGTGACCACCCGACCACCGACCTCGCCCAACCCAAACACAAACCCCTCTTTCCATCACCGCTTCCACAACCCATGGCCGGCAATCCCATCGGCCCCATCGGCCAAGCATGGCTCAGATGGAAATCGCTACGTCTTCCCTGGCGCAAGCGTTTCCTCGTTGGTAAGCCGCTCGCGCGCGCGCGCGCTCTCTCCGCTCTCCATCCCACCCCCATCCTCCATCCCACCGCCGGCTGACAAACATAAAACAACTGAACAGGCTTAGATCTCCAAGGCAACACCTACTGGGAGTTCCGCCTCACCACCCGCGGCACCGGCGAGGCCGCCCCCAACGGTCTCGGCGAGGTTGAGCGCTGGCGCCGCATCGTCCAGTACCCGCGCGGCACGCACCTGTCCTCGGTCAAGGTCGGCCCGCTCTGGCACCAGTGGCTGCGGTACACGCGCCGCGACCCCCCGAGCCTCGACGAGCAGCGCGGCGACGTCGTGCGCCGTGCGCGCGTGAAGCAGCTCGCCGCCGACGCCGACGCCCGCTGGGCGGCCAAGCCCCGCGTCATGGAGGATCCCCTCCCCGGGCAGCAGCACGCGCTGCCAACGGCGGCGGAGGCAGCGACGACGACGACGACAAGAACGGCCGCACAGAACCCTGTCACATTACGAGCCAGTTCGAAACAGAGACGGAACACACCGCGGGACGAGGCCGAGGACGGGGCCGAGGGGGCTGTCGATCCAAAAGACCCCTGGAAACAGGCACGCACGAGGGGACCCAGCGAGGACTGGCAGCCCCAGGCCTGGAGTCCGAAAGCCAGGAAATGAGAAAACAATCATATTAATACTCTCTGCGAGAACGACACAATGAATTAAGCCGCCACTCAGAATGCGTATGTGGCAAGGGGTCCCTAATGCTGAGAGGTCAAAATGGCCTCGTCGTACTATCCTCTATTATAACTGTATCATAGTGTACATCTTTTACTGCTGCCGAGCGAATGCTTCAAAACAAGACCTGTATTTCTTCCCGTCAATCGTTCACCCCCTCTCCTCTAGTGTAGCAAAGCGCAACAGTGACGCTGCCTTTATGATGCATTCGTTGGTCGTTGAAAATCGTGGTATCTATGTGCTGCCCAATAGCCCTCCCAGAACGCCAGCTTTAGAATGAAGTAGTCAAAGGCCAAAACAAGAGAAAAAGAAAAATCCAGATAACGGTAAGCACCAAGAACACTTTTCATGCAACATCTGCATCTTCCTCACGCGGCAGTCGACTTAATCACCTGCAGCAAGACGTGCAGCCGATCGGCCGATGCGTCGAGCACCTCCACCGCCAGCGCGTCGTCCGGGTCCGGCTTCGCCCTGCCCGTCCGTTTGCGTTTAACCTTGGCGTGGCGCGCCTTTATCCCGGTGCGCACCGCGGCATCCAGAGCGGGCGTGTACTCGAGTGCGTTGCAGGTCCACAGCAGCTGAATAGCTGCCTCGACGACGAGCGACAGCTTGGCGTTATCTTCGACGCCGACCGTGTTGGCCGGGTGCGCGACGTAGCAGTGCTCCAGCATCGCGGTGCTCAGCCGCGCCTCGGCCTCGCTCTCGGGATCGACCTTGTGCGGCGGGCGGTGGCTCGGCGGGAGAAGAAGGCCAAACAGCTCCTTGAGCAGCGTGACACGGAGCTCGGTCGGCAGGGGCCCGCGGCGCTGCGCGACGACGAGCGCAAACTCCTCCAAGGGTACCACCTTGAGCGACGTCGCGTAGCCGTCGTACAGGCGGTGCATGTCGGGCCCCTTGCGCAGCGCCGATGTCGCCGCCGACAGCAGCTTAAAGAGCCGCAGACGCAGCGGCATCGTCTCAGTGAGTCCTGGGAACGTGGTTCCAAACGATGCCGAAGAGCGCATGCTGCGCGGCTTCTCGGGCGTCGGCGGCTCCGACGCGCCAGAAGAAAATGCGTCGTCGTCGAGGTAGTCGCCGAACTTGTCCTTGTCCACGTCAATGCGCTCATCGCGCTTCCGCTTTTTGGTCGCGTCGTGGCGGCCGCGGGGCTCCTTGTCAAAAACCTCTTGAAACGACGACGTGGAGAGGCTGCCGCCGTCGGCGAAGAGAGCCTTCATAATGGCCTTGAACCCACCCTGAGGCCCATTTCTTTGCTCCATATACATGATGATAATGGACTCCTGTCGCATCGTTGTCGGCACGGGCCCGTCGCCGCCACTCGCCTCGTGCGCGTCCAGGTCAAGCCGCTCGCGTTCAGTCCAGTCCGACTGCAGGACGTCGAGCATAAACTCGAGCCACGCCTTCCAGTAGCGCCAGCGCTGCGGGTGCAGCGTGCTGCAGTTGAACGCCCATCCCAACGTGGACCAGAAATCCTGCCCCCGGCTCCATACGCTGTTTTCGTTGGCGAGGCTGCCGTTGATGCGGTCGCGCTCCCGCTCATCCATGGACCCGTCGGAGAGAGAATCATCGCTACTGTAGCCTGTCCGTCGTTGCCAGCGGGGGTTCGAGTAAAACTGAAAGGCGGCGCGTAAATTGGCGTTGACCGGACCAACGACCTCAAGCAGGCTGCGAAGGTAGCTGAGCGCTAGCGTGGCGACTTCATGTGATTTGTTATCGGCACGGTTTGTATATACTGGGTGCACGAGTAGTGTGTTGAGAACTGCCAGGTGGCTTGGTGGTGGGACGTATACGCTCCGTGTGGTTGGCCGTCGTCGCGAAGATCCTGCGCCGAGTACACTGTCGTAGAGGTTGATGGCGCCGATATCTACAATGCTAGTCAGTACTTGAAACTAGGTCGTGACCAAATCTGAGAGCTTTTGTCTACATACATAGCTGTTCTTCGAGAAAAATTTGGCAGTGTGCTTTGAGATCGCGCGGCAAGGGTCGCACGTCACGAAAAGGCGAATGCTGGCTGTGGAGAGGGCTGCTTGCTGCTGTCGACTGATGTGATGGCTCCGACTCTACCGCTGTATGAAATGAGGTCGGTGATGAGCCCGCACTGGAAGTAGCCGACCGCGACATCCTCACAGTGACGTCGTCGGCCGCGATAATTTTTTCTTGGTCTGCACGTCGCCCCTGGTTGATGCGGCTGCAAGAAATACTGGTGCAGACACTCAACGCGAGAGACATCTTTAGGTACGCGATAGCGCGACAGCAGGTGGGATGGCGAAGCCCCTACAGTGCGGCACAAGTGGCCCAGCGTCGCCACACTGTGCACCACTTACATGGTATGGTCTTTTTAGCATTCGCAGATGCATCCATCGGGTTATTGTACATGCTATCAAGATGATCCGGACTCATTTCTTTTAGAATGGTTTAAAATGGAGCTCTCCATTGTGGTATCATTAGTCTATATAACAAAAAGAGTAGAGCGATGGCGGCCAAAATTGGTCCTATAAACAAAACAATTCCATCCAATATAATTATATCCATATTTCCCCAGACGCCGTTTCAATGCAGTATGCTCCTTGGGCAAGACAGAGTTGCCTACTTGGAGCCGGCCTCTTGCTGTCTCTTCTCCGCCTCTTGTTGTCTCTTCTCTGCCTCAGCTTCGACCTCAGCCTCGGCCTCGGCCTCGGCAACTTCCTCACTTCTGGGGCCAGCAGCTGCTGAAGCAGCCATCATCTTTTCCAAAATCTGAGACGCCTCCGAAGCATATTTGCAGCGAGCACGGATCTTGGCACCGTACTTGTAAAAGAGCAGTGGGCACGGGAGGCAGGCAACGGCTAGGAAAGCCGGAATGGAGCTAGCCCAGTGGATGCCGAGGTCGTTGTACATGTAAGTGGTGAAGAGAGGAAAAGCTGCACCAAAGAGGGATCGCAGTACTGAGTTGGCCGCCAGAACAGAGGCAGCATAGATGACATAGGAGTCGATAAGGTAGTTGAGAAGCGGGAGGAACACAAGAAGGATACCCGCGGCGAAGAAGCCGGAGCCGACAATGGGCACAGCCCAGTGAATTTCGGGCCCATTAGTCCAGGCAAACCAGAAGAGACCGACTGGAAGCAGTACAGAGCCGAGAATGGCAGGAGGTAGTCTCTCTTCGGGGGGAGCCAAACCCTTGGGGTACTTTGCCGCCACACGCTTGTAGCGCCGATTGTCAAAGACTGCGTAACCAGTCGCAGAAATCATACCAACGGCGATACCAACAAAAGCCAGGCCACCGATGCCGGGACTCCAGCCGCGGCCAAGTTGAAAGACGATGGGAAAGGCAGCAAAGCAGAGGTACAACGTGCCGTAAATGATTGCGATGTAGATGGAGGTGAGCAGGACGATGGGCTCCTTGATGAGAAGAATCCATGGACGAGTGATGGAAACCTTGAACAGAGCGACAGCATTTCGAGGAGGCCCATGAGCCTCGAACTTGCTGATGTAAACCTTTCCAGTCTTCTTGCTGAGCTTGTTGGCGCGCTTGCGGAGCAGGACGGGAGCGTACGTCTCGGGGTATGTTACAGAGCTGGCAATCCAAACAATGCCGCAGAAGATGGCAATCATGCCCTCAACCCAGCGCCAGCCCTTTGACTGGCCAAGGAAACCGCCGGCAATGGGACCCAGGGCAGGGCCCAGGAAGGGAGCCATGGAGAAGAGCGCGCCGGCCTTGCCACGCTCTTCGGCGCTGAAAATGTCGGCAATGACACCGCCGGCATTGGTCAAAGGCGAGGAGCCGAAAGCGCCGGCAAAGAAGCGCAAAACGAGCAGGGCACCCATGCTGTTGGCGCCAGCGGCACCCGCATTGAAGGCAGTGAGAGCGAGGTAGCTGATGAAGAAGAGCTTCTGGCGGCCAAAGACCTCGGAGAGAGGAGCCCACAGAAGAGGGCCGAGGGCAAAGCCCAGCACGAAGAGCGAGACGCCCAGAATGGCGACTTCTTGCGAGACCTTGAAATCGATGAAAATATCACGGATACCGCCAGAGTAGGCGGACGAGGCAAAGGCGACGGCAAGGGTAGCGGTGGCCTGGATACCAATAATCATCCACTTACGGCCCTCGGAGAAGGTAAAAGGGTTGTAGGAGTCATTGGGGAGAAAGTCGACGACAAAAGGTGACTCGGCTGTTCCTTTGCCGGGATATTTGTAGTCAATGACGGCCTGTGTCACTCCAGCCTGGTCAAGAAATCGTCTGGCATAGGAAACGTGGTTGACAGTAGGCGACGGCTGGGCCTCGACATCACGGTCCGAGCCCGCTGTCATGGATGATGCGTAGCCGCCGGGCGTGACAGTGCCGTTGCTCGGCGATGGTGGCGCCATGCCTGTCGGATCTTGTCGAGGTTCTTGGTGTTGTCGAGAACGGGTGCAAGTATCGGGTTGTTGGCTGTCTTGCGGGGCAGATGCACACAGGTGTTGGCACTGCGGTTATGATGCTAATTAGCAGGTACAAGAAATGCACTTTTGATTTGGCGAATATTAATGAAGAATCAAGTAACAAGCAAAGTGGGCGGCTCGCAACCTTATACTCGAGATGCGATGAGACAGTAAGGAACCCCATAAACGGAGAAATATCAGGCAATGAAAAATTCAATCAGGGAGCAGATGCCACAATAAGCAGGCATTATTATTACAAACCACCATCCGATCCTCGTAAAGGCGAGGAGTCTACCCCCCGACGCAAGTCCGCAAGACGCCGCAGCTGATGGCTATTAGAGGAAGCGGTAATATCTCAGGTGGTAGGGCCATTTCCATCCGCGAAAACGCTTGCCCGCAAGGGGCAATTTCTGCTTGGCAGGAGAGGGTTCCCTAATGCCCGCGGCAACTTGGATGGTCATCTCAGCAGCCTCAAAAAGGCCGATCGACCCAGAGCGTCTCCCTTGATTGGCCTGTTGCCGGGGCCTTTGGCCGTTGTGGCGTTGAAGAGGCCAGTGTCGCGGCCCAAAAGGTGTCTTTTCTCCGCGGGCTCTCGCTTGTTCAATGTTTTTTCAACGGGTCCCACTTAATAAAGGATAATCCTCCCCCCTTTGTTGGTGGACTTGATGACTCGACAAAAGGCCGACGGCATCTAGCCGTATGTGGGCTGTATAGCCGGCTGAGCAATGAGTGCCAGAGACGCTGTCAGAGAAACTGTCAGAGAAACTGTCAGAGCTTTCGTTTCGCCGTCTGAGTTTTAATCGTCTCGGCTATACAATATAAACTAATGCCTCTTTCGAGTGCCATTTCGGGCTCATCCGAACATGGCATCTTGTCTCAGATTCTTGCTTGCCGCTAACTGACTTGGCTACATTTTTAGTGGTGCAAAGGCCACCAGGATGATGGGAACCACGAACAGTAATAATAAAAATAATAATAGCAAGCCGACGTATCGGCGTAAGTGGCTGATCACGCCGGAGCCTCCTACGTAGCTGGCGACTACAATTTGGCATGAGCCTGCGCGTATCAAAACACAGCTGATATGCACATCACCAGCCGCCCATGTAGTTGTGCACTCAGCCAGTCACTGGACACAGCTGTTGATTGTCAGGCAAGCACTAGTTGTGCTCATCTTGACACATCTGAAGAGAAAGCGACGTTGCATTGGCCTAGAACACTGACAACGCTACGACGAGTCTCGTCATCCCAGTTACGAATGCGAGTATTCATTTACCTGCTGTGTGCCACGTTGGCGAGATGATGGCACTGAAGATGTTGACATGTGATTCTCCTCTACACCTGCAGTGGTGGAGTTGAAAGCGTGGGAGGTGGTTCGATCACCAACAAATCGTTCTCGTGTCGCAGTCAATCTGCACTGACGACCAGGTATGACGCTCTGCAAGGGTTACGTATCCGTACTGATATTTGGAAGTTTCTACGGAGTAATAGCATCAGGGAGTTTAATTTACAGGGATGGGGCGGCTCGTCCGGCCTCCCAGCTGGACGGGTAACTAATTACTAGTTGTTATTGTTAGTTTCCCCCCCAGTTGAACCACTGGCATAATTGGGCCCGTCATCATGGGACGGACTTTTTCTCATTTCCACTATTGTTCCCCGGGACAGGCCTTGATCTAGTTAGTCGCGAGCCTTGAACACCGGCCCGGTAACAAGCCAAGCACCGTTGTCACCGGCCTTCAGTCTCGGATTTAATACATATCAATTCAGGACACGGTCAAGGTTCGACGTGCTTTCGAGATCCGTGCGAGATTTCGGTGCTTCCCCGCGAACTGGGCCTCTCGACAGCTGCTCGTTTCAGGCGTGTCCCTGTAATTCAGCATCCGCCAGATATCCGAAACTCATCAGGAAAAGTCCGCGGATTTTTGGCAGGCGCCGCAGGTGATCACTGTACGGTGTTAAGAACTTCCAAAAGACCGCATCTCGGTGCCGAGAGCATGTTTCCAGATCTCATTAATCCACGTTGCGCCATTGAGTATTTAATGATGGCATTATTACCCCGTGCGCCAGCCGCCATTAGCTAGCGGCATACCAAACCATGTTGCGAATCTTTCCAGCTCAAGTCTCATGATAGCTTCGCACGACAACGCTTCGGCGTCTTTTGAAAATCATATCACAAAACGCCCACTGCGAAGCGGATTTGCGCAAATACTCTTATGCGCGCACACCACAAGTGCCACATGCAGACCGTTTGCTGCCAGTCGGGTCTGGCATCGTAGCATAAGCACCGAATCTCAGCTTTTGGGGGGACCCTGTCAAAACTGCTAATTGTAGACGCTTCCATTCAGTTATACGCGTATTAGAAATATGGTGGCCACACGTCACTGCCCTGTCTCTCACAACGGACCGTTTCGTGCCGTCGCCAGTGACTTCGGCCCACCTATCGTTGCCCACGCACCGCCGGCACCAAAAGACATCATCGGGGCCATATTTTAGCTTGACTGACGATAGAAACCTGTAGTTATTCTTACCAAACCAGACACAGCGCCAGTCAGGGCCCCCCGGATCGGCCTCGTTGCCGTCGGTGCCCGTACCCGGGGCCAGCTCCTTGAGCGCTCTGTGCTTCTTGTCCGTGGGGTCCCCTTTCACCTGCTTCATCTCCTTATAACCGGATTTGTCAGATAAAGGTAAATCTGCTGCGCTGACACATACTTCATGCGCCATGTCGGATCGTTCGCGGTGAGTTACTGTGGCTCGAGCACCTCGCCTCCCGTGACGAGGTTGGACAGCGTGGCGGAAGATGTTACCATTTCGGTGCCCTGGCCAGAGACAAAAGTCTCGACGAGCCTTGTTATAATGTTCTGTGTGGAGAATGCAACGGCCCTTGTCGAGAAACCGCGACGCCATGATGGGCTGTTTCGGTAACAATGCCGTATGTGCCGCCACTGCCACCGTGGAGGGCCGCAAATAGTCAATTCTGGCAGGCACTTGCAGTAAACAATTTATCAAGATGTTAAAGCGACTTCCCATTCAAGGACATTGTCCGCTCCCAGTGCGGACTCATGGCTCAGAGGATCGTGGCCTTGTCCTTGAAACTAGCCTCCGTTGGTGCCGACTGTCTGCCCGAGGCCAGTCCCAGTTTCAATACCTAGTGAAATCCAGAAAGAAGCTCCGAAGAAAAGTAAAACCCATACCTCCTCTCTCTCTTCCACAACAATGGTCCAGTGGCCTTGGGCGAACCTGTAAAGATCACTCCAAACGTGTCCACCTCTGATACGGACGGCTCGGCCGGTGTAGTTGGCTTGGCACGTTCGGGTGCTAGCCTCTCAATACCGGTAATCATTCTCATGACCTGTGTACTTGGCCGCCAATCGAAATTGCTGTCTTGCACACCTGATCCCTACAGCGATATCCTCGGCATTTGCTGCGTTGGTAGTATACACCGGAAAGTTACCGAGGTCACACTGGGACTGAGATGGGAATGTAAATAAGCAGTCGCATTCTGGGACTTCAATTGTTGAAAGTTGCCGCCTTCTCATATTTCAGAAACGCTTTCGAATAAATGACAGAGATTTACATAATTATCGGTTGTCTACAAAGCGAGCCTTCTTACCACAGCGCTGACGGATACCACGGCGAGGAGCCCTCTCTGTGAATTACGAGCTGGCCAATTTCGGGGCGAATTTCTCTAGAAAAGGCGACAGAGAGCTACGCTACGAGGAAATTGACCCGAAATGAGAAGTTCAGATGCTGGATGTCAAAGTCTTGGCATAGTGCCTTTCTCATTGAGGCTGTGACTGTTCTCGCGCAACTGTGCTCGTGGCCGCCTCCAACACTGCGCAATGGAGGAGGAACCAGCAAAGTGAAAGTATGTACATCCTTAGCATTCGGGTTGGACCTGACGCTGGTACAGTTATTCCGCTGTTTGTGGTCTTGCGCATGGCCTGATGTCTGCCTGTAGTTGGTATGCTACCGATGAAGATGGCTGATGAGCAGCGATGGTGATGGGGGCCAGTTCTGCAATCTTCGCATACCAAAGCCTGTGATTCATCCTTGTCCTGATTAACATGATGTAGTCTTGAATGCTAGTCTGTGAGAATCATCATAAAAATTTGCACTCTAGACCTGGGCCGTGATCGAGAGAGTCTGCCAGTAGTTCAAAAGTAGCGACAAAACCAGATAAGAGTAAAGGATATGTTGAACAATATGTTCGGTCGTGACTAGACATGCGGGGAGTCGATTATTACTCTTAAGCCTTGTTCTCTTCGCAGAAAATATTGCACGATATGATGCACTGGCAAACGAAGTTCTCTAGACCGCCTCACAGCTCAGGCAAACTACCTACGTGCTACCAGGCGAGCATGTGCAAACAGACAGCGACTAACAAACAGCGACTCATTGCCAGCTGGCTGGGGAATTCACCACCTCCAAAAATGAAACTCCATGGCAACTAAACCCACACGCTGCGACATATCGCAACGCTGTATACTGCAATATGCATTCGCGCGCGCGCTTGCCTCAAGGGCCATCGTGTCCTCTTTTCTTCTCTCCTTTCTCTGCGAGGCTCCGCCAGCCATTCTCGGCTGCCGACTCCTGCACTACGATGTGACCATCATGCCTTCCTTCGCATGGCGAGAGTTGGCCTCCCGAGGGCAGCAAGCGACCTTGACTGCAACTTTCCACAAGATACAATGCTCGCTATCCTCTTTCGTCGTTGAGATGGCTTCTTAATACGTTCGACAGCATTGTCTTTCAATTGCACCTAGAGATACCAATCCCCCCTTACCGTTACACATCGACAAACTTCCAATTACCTACCCGCAACAAGGTCTGCCACGGCCATGCTTAGCCTCTGCGGCTGCTCCTCTCGCCGTCGAGGCAAAAAGTCCTCAAGCCTATCCAGTGATGATGTGACCCCCAAAATCAAAGCAGGCAAGGGACCGTCCGATATGATAAATCACAGTGCAATCATTCCTCAAGGCCCGAGTAGGCTCAGCTTGGATGACTTTGGCGTTCAAACCTTGGAGATGCCCAAAAGAAAGAGTAGCAACGCACTCGAAGCAGTCAAAGCGAAGCTTATACGACACTGGTCATATAACAAGGACCAGCCTCAAAAGTCGCGAGCTTCGCCGGATAGCGACAAGGACGAGATTGCTCGTCGTGCAGAGCTTCGCCGATTCCGAGCCAGAAGAATTCAGGACGAGTTAAACCAGGATCACAGCAAATGTGTATCCACGCATACTTCTATTCGAAGCACAAGATATTTGTCTCCCTTGATCGACATTGGACGTCCTGGTCGTGGTCCCAGAGATACCATCGAATTTTCCATTGACAGCAGCAACCCACTGCCTGCACCCTATCCATCTCCTGCTCCCACCTTGTCGTCTTTCAGGACTAACTTTGCAAGTCCGTCAATGAAACGGTGGAGTAGCTGCCCAGCTTCAATCGGAGAACAGTCCGGCCAAGTCTCTTCGCCACTCTACAACAATTCAAGTGCAGCTCTTTCATGGAAACGCAGTACCGTTTCGGGCAAGATAACAGAATCCAAGTCTCTCCCCAACTTACTGCGGGCCAACATGAGAGCTTCTCAACTAGCCAGAACAGCAACAACTGGCCGCGCTGACGGCAGTCATGGCAACTTCAACGTTTGGCTTGCGCTACAAGAGTCTCGGTCGCGAGATAGCTCGACCTCGGGCTCGGCAGAGTCCAGAATGTTGTCCTCCAGACTGCTTCGGCGTCAGGCTATACCTGTCACTCAAAGACCCACCGACTTCAGTCAAGACACTGTTACAATGCCTTTCCCAGTTCGGCAGAAGAGTGCTACGCAAAATCGCTCATCTGTATCGCGGAGCGCCTTTGAACAGCGAGGGCCGCAAGCGACGACTTTCGCAATGCCAAGCTCCGTCGATCGATCTCGACGATATAGCTTCGCAGCCCCCTTTGATAATAAGAAGGGCACCTCCTCAAGCTCCAGTCAAGGACGAATTGTATCATCAGAGACACCTGGAGGTGTCTCGTCTTCATACTATCCGTCTGTCATGCCCAGCATACAGCCCAGCCCCAGTCGATCCAAGTCATTGATCAATGTTTTGAGTGTGAGGGACCTGCAAAGCCTAGAGTTATCACCTTTCGAATGTGAGTACATTGATATCATTAAAGGCTCGCCTAATAGCAGTAGGGCACGATGATAACTCTATTTTGAAAGACTTTGGCGCTTTTGCCGAGGATGGCAGCTCGTACGCTACGGCGGATGACGGCGAAGCTGATTCAAAAGAATTTCCGCCGCGCACCTGTCATGATAGTGTCAAACAGGATCATAATGGCCAAGCAAACGAGAAGAGAACATCCAATAGGCAGTTACCAAGTACCTTGAGCAATGGGAAACGACGCGAGAATAGCGATACCGACATCACTGCCAGCGGTTCCAAGCTTGCAGCACCCAACTGGAATAGTCGCGTGCGAGCAGAAAGGACAGGGCTTCCCACCATTTGGAGGTCGGGAAATGCATCCTGGGATTTCCAAGCTAGTCTACCCAAGCGCATCTCGTCTAGGTTTTGGTCTCAATCCCGTACAGCCTCGGCAACGATACCTGAAACAAACACTCCAAGGCCAGTATGCGACGAGGGAAGCACGGATTATCAAGTTGAAATCCCAACGAACCGAACGTCTGAGGTTGGCAAGTATCGGAGAAATTCTCGCACAACTTTACAGAAAAGCAAGGCGGGCAGTGAGCCAGGCAGGCACCAAGCACATTATGCAAGGCAAGCTAACTACAACCGAGAGATATTCCCTTCTAACACAAATTTGTAGCAAGTTAAAAAGCGGTTCAGATCATATCACACAGCAATCGGCCCTGTCTCGGGATTCTGTTGCTTACAATGCTTTGCAGAAGGTTTCTCAACGAAACGCATCAGCACCTCCTCTGTCATGGGCAAGATATCAATCGCGGAAGCAGAAGCAAAGCGCAATCAATGATATTACAAAGACGGGGGCGAGATATTCCAGTGATTGCCAGGATACTGGGCGGCCATCTCGCTACCGCGTGGCTGAAAACAGGGACGTTCGCTCCATTAGTTTCCCGGCAAAGATGGGTGGCCTGGTTGACAGTGTGCTCACGAAAATTATCCCTTCACGCAGATCATCGGAAAAGTTGGAGTGTTCAAGTCAAGAGGCAAAATCTAGCAAAAAATTTCCATTGGAGCCCTTGAAGATTAACGAAATGCAGAACTCCCCCGCGCTGGGAGAAATTGAGATATTCCGGCATGTGCGATCGACATCAAACCCAAAAAAATGAGCAAGCTGTCTCGGTCGAGGGCCTTCAAGCTACCGAAAGTCAGGCTTGGGCGTGATGATTATTTTCATTCTATTCGCTTTTACTATAGTTGCTCGATCTTAGCATATGTGGCATGACGGGCCGCCATCTGCAGTGTTTCGAACCAGGGCAAGACCGGCATCCATTTTAGAGATGCTCATTAATGACGATTGTATTTATACTAGTGGACATTGTGACCGTTTTATGTAGCAACAGATGTATGAATGAACTTTTATTTATACTATGTAATGCGAAAAGATTGCTTGATGATGCTGAGCCTTTAAAAATGCAAGGCGCCGTAAACCATGTCAGTTGTTCGACGTGTCTATCCCAGGCTAATACCGTGATTAAAAAAACAAGCAAAATTCTAATGTTTTAAACCTCTTGCAGCTCAGTTGTCTGAAGTCCCTGTGCATCTACTCTCGCCTTTTCACGCATCTCTTCTCTCTCGTGGCGAAGACGCCGCTCTTGGGCCCTGCGCGCCAGCTTCTCGCTCCTCTCGCGCAGCGCGACGCAAAATTTGGAGCGTGCGCGGATGGCCTCGCCCTTCCAGATGAAGATGAAGGGGATGACGCACATGACGGCGAGCAGGCCGCCGAGGAGGGAGCAGGCGCCGGCGATGCCGAGGCGGTCAAACATGCGGGTGGTGGCAAAGGGCAGGACGACGGCGAGTATGGAGCGGCTGGTGGAGGAGGCGGCGTTGGCGGAGGCGGCAAAGATTTCGTAGGCGTCGACGAGGTAGTTGAGGATGGCGAAGAAGATAAGGATCATGCCCATGCCAAAGGGGATGCCGGCGAGGAGAGGCACGACAAAGTGGACGCCGGGGCGGGCGGACCAGCCCATCCAGAAGAGGGAGATGACAAAGAGGGGCCCGCCGATGCAGGCGAGGGGTAGACGGCGGTACTCTTCGCGGCGGACCCAGGCGGCGCGGCGGGCCTGGGCGCGGGCGAGGACGCTATCCCAGTTCCAGAAGATGGGGAGGGCGACGCCGGCGCCGACGGCGACGGAAAGGTAGGTGAGGCCGGTCTCGCCGGGGCTGAGGCGGTAGAGGCCCTGATAGATGATGGGGTAGGCCTGAAAGGACATGTAGAAGACGGCGTAAACGAGGCCGAGATAGGCGCAGCAGCAAGCGACAATGGGCTCGGTGAAGAGCATGCGGAGAGGGCGGGCGAGTACGACGCTGAGGAGCTGGCGAAGGTCCGTCTCCTCGAGCTCGCGTGGGGCAACGACCTTGTTGCGGGCGGGATCCTGGGCGCGGAGGCGGCGGGCGCGGCGCTCGAGGAGGACGGGCTCGTACGTTTCGGGAAGGAAGAGCACGCAGGCGAGGGTGGCGCCGGCAAACATGAGATTGACCCAAAACGCCCAGCGCCAGTCAATGTTGTCGGCGGTGTAGCCCGAGATGATGGGGCTGATGAGCGGGCCGAGGGTGGTGACGACCATGAAGATGCCAAAGGCGCGGCCGCGCTCGCGGGCGTCGCCAAAGACGTCGGCGAGGATGCCGGCGACAATGGCAATGGGCGAGGCGGCAAAGACGCCGGTGAAGAAGCGCAGGACGAGCAGGGCGCCCCACGAGGGCGCGAGGGCGCAGCCCATGGTGAAGAGGGTGAAGCTGGAAAAGGTGGCGAGGGTGAGGTTGCGCCGGCCAATGTGCTCGCTGAGGGGGCCCCAGATGAGCGGACCAAAGACGTAGCCGACGAGGAAGACGGAAATGGGCAGCACGCGCTGCTCCTGCGACGTGACGCCAAAGTAGGCGGTGATGAAGGGGATGGCCTGGCTGGGCAGCGCGGATCCAATGGTCGAGTTGAGAACGAGGAGGGACGTCAGGGCAGTGACCATGTGCTTTTTGGACTGTTGAGCGCGCCGTCGGTCAGTTTCTGGTGCGGTTAAAAACGTAGATGAGGGGGAGGGGTTGAGGGAACGAACCTTGGGCCAGTTTTTGGGATTTTCGGGGTCGTCGACTTTCCATTCTATCGTCTCATAGCCAGGACGGCTCCGTGTGCGTGAGCGAATCTGGTCCAGCGCCGCGAGGTTATCGTCGTCCATGTCGTCCTCGTCGGGCAAGGGCGAGTCGAGATGCTCCTCTTCCACTTGTCGGTTCATCTCGGTACTAGAGAGGCCGAGTTGTCCGGCGTCTGAATCCAAGGTTCAAGAAAATCATTTCGTAAGCAGGCTGAAGGAATAAAAAGTGAGAGCCAGCTCTCAGCGTAATCAAGAACAAAAGGGGTGTTGCCTTACGATGACGGTCCGAGGTGTCTTTGCTCTCTTGGAGCACGGCGGAATCGCTGCCGTCCATTCTAGCCTACGACTTGCCGGGGTAATATTCGCCGAATCGACCGTGTCATGACCAGTTCACCAAGACGGCTTTTTCTTTGCGCGGTACAGATAGAATCGGACAGATGTATTCAGCCAGGCGGTTCCAGCAGCGAGCCCTGGCGTGTACGGTAAGAGGAAGAGGAAGAAACTGTGCGTGACATGATGTGGAAATGTGTACAGGACCTTATTAACCAACTAGTTTAATCACTGGCTTGTCATCAGCCCCCAAAACGTGGGGCTGTTCATCGTGCGGGCGCTCAAGGATTTGCCGGGTTTTATTTTTCTTATCAAATAAATTCCGAGGCGAGACCAACAAATTCTTCAAGTAAAAAAGAAAAGGTGGCTTGCGTGCCGCCCCCCCCCCCTCCCTCCACAAAGCTGTTCCGAGGCGCTCGGGCTGAATATACACCGAGTAAGCTAAAATGTTTTTTTGGTTCCGGTGCGGATTTCGCCATGGCTGGCAAGCACGACAAAAGGGCGTGCGAGTCCCTAGCGTTCCGCTCCGATTTACGGCCCCGCGGGATACATGAAGCTCTCGCTGATGCGATGAAGTCGAAATAAGCTATCTGCTCACAATGGGCTGTCAGCCTGTCTGATAAATACAATGGTCCGTCTGATACGGATACAATCAGAGACATTCGTGTTCCAGCAGCAAGCAGCATGTGCAGATCGCACCCCTCTCTCTGCTTTGCCTATCAACTTTAATACCACGACAGAAATTTTCTTTTTTTTTATGCTTCTTTTTTTTTGTTTAAAAAAAAAGACAGAAATATCTAGCATATGGCTTCTTTTTCAACCGTGTATACGGACCTGACTAACCAGTCACATCTTTGACGGCCATGGCGCCATACTCGAGAATGTTCAAAAGCATCTCGCATCAACATTCAGAAATAACACCAAAAAGGATCGAAAGGTACAAAGAGAAATCAACAAAAATATGATTAATTCCACCTCCAGCACTCGTGGCACCAGGTAACGCTTCACCCCTCGTGGAATAGCTTCACCAGGTTTTCAATGACGTGCTTGCCCAGCAGCTCCAACGTTCCCATACCCAGCATTTCAAGCAAACTAATCTCAAAGCCAAACGTCCCCTTCCACCACTTTCTTATCTCGATGCCCACAAGCGAGTCCATGCCAATATCCGACAGGCTCAAATCTATTCTAAGGCTGTCCACCGGCTTACCGAGCATGCTCAGTACCTTTGTGCCGATTTCCTGCGCGAGGAGCGTCGCCGCCTCGGGAGCCTCCAGCACCGCCTTATCGGACTGCGCCGACGAGAGAAACGCCCGGAGGCCGTCGTTGCGAGAGCCATGTCCGCCGCCGCCGCCGTCTGCGTCCCTGCGGTTGCGGTACATGGCCATGCGCACGTCCTTGCCCCAGAGGGCGCGGCTGTCTGGCGATGACAGAGGAGTCGTCGACCCCAGACCAATGGCAAAGGCGGTCGGGTCGACAAAGGCGCGACTCCCGTCATACGTACGACTGGCTTTGGGAGACGGCTTTTTGATGGCGAGCGACAAAGCGCTAATGACATCCGAGGCGCGCACCGTGACAAAGTCCATACTCTTGAGGCCCGTCAGCAGGGAAGGGTCTCGCGCAATGACACCCACGTCCTCGACGATTCCGACATTAATGGTTGACGCCGCGAGACCAAGGCCGTTTCTATACTGTTCAGACGCGTCCAGAAACGTGTTTCCGGCAGCGTAGTTTGTCTGGCCCGTCATGCCCACCACGGCTGCAATGGAGCTAAACATGACAAACAGGTCCAGCGGCGCGTCAGCCTCCAGCGATGCATTGTGCAAGTTCCAGGTTCCGCGAACCTTTGGCTCAGAGGCTGCGGTCCAGTCGTCGAATGTCATGACGCTCCAGGCAGTGTCGCGCAGAACCATGGACATCTGAATGATGCCCTTGACGGGGAGTGCCGCTTGCCGAATGGCTTGGCGCACATCTTGCATGCAAGTGGCGCTACCTTTGAGTGCCTGCACGCCTGAGCCCATTGGCTCTAGTTCTGCAATGAGCTTCTGGTGGCTCATTTCTGTACCGGCGCTCCGAGACAGAAACATGATGTTGCCCGCACCGTTCTCGGCCAACCAGATTGCAACCTGGCGTCCCAAACCTCCAAAACCCCCTACCAACAAGTATGAACCTTGGCTGTCGAGTTTGAGGCATCTTTCGCGCTGCACGACGGGTATTTCAGGCTTCGCGACAGCCATGCGAGCGACCTCGAGCTCACTCCGAATCTCCACGACAGCTTTACTGTCAAATGGATGATCAAGCCTGTGCGCAAATGCCTCGGCGGCATCTTTGGCGGCAAAAATTTTGGGGAGACTCTTCGTTTCGACGGCACTATGTAGGTAAAAGCCCATGGCCGAGCGAAGATGGATCGCCGCGACATCAGGTTTCGCGGAGCAAAGACGACGCAAGTCCGCAACCATGTACGACACGCCCTTGCTGTTCAAAGTTTCGTAAAAGTCGCCGGGCGAATTCGACACCATGTCGATTACGCTGCCGCAGTCCGCCACGCAGCGGCACACCTGTCGCCTAGTGTCGCCGGCAAGTGAGGCAGCGTTGAGCAGCATGTCAACACCGCGTCCTCGAGTTGCCTGGATCAGATCATCGGCGAATGATGGCTCGCATGCATCAAAGATGCGCTCTTTAGCCAGACCGTGCGTCTCAACCGTGCTCTCATATGCAGTCACATAAATCTCCGCGCCCAAAACTTGCGCAATGCGCAATGCAGCAAGACCTAGATGAGTATGCGCGCCATGGATCAGGACTGACTGGCCGCCGACTAGCCCGCCGAGCCCGACTAAGGCAAAAACGGCGCTCGTGTACGCATAAGGGATCGTGGCAGCTTCTGCGAAGGTAGTGCTTTCGGGCATCTTGACCACCAACTTCTGATCGACAATGACAGATGTAGACATGCTATCCTCGCTTAAAAAGGTGACCCGATCACCGATCTGAAAGCCGGTGACGTTGTCTCCAACTCGACGAATGACACCAGCGCCCTCGAGTCCGAACGCAGCTTGTTCTTGTTGTCTGGCGGAGCCTAAAGCCAGCGATACATCCTAAAGAGAAGAAATTTCGGTTAGTCTGGCATGGACTTGTGCATTGCATGGTGCAGTTGAACATGAACTTACCACTTGATTCAGTCCAGATGCAAAGACTGTAATCTCGACCTTGTCTCGGCTGGGCTCGACGGCAGGACAACTTTGCCACTGAAGCTCGGCCAGGCGACCCTGGCGCCCAGCTCTCAGAGCTACTATATCATCCTCTTCGGCAGTCAAGTGTTCTTCTGCAAGCGAGAATGGATAGTACCGTCCAACGTGGACACCACCATCGTAGACTGCGAATTCCATTTCTGGTGTAGTATCAGTAGAGGCCTGCCATGCGCTGTCTTTATTGCGCATTGTGAAATAGCCAATGACATCGAGGACCAGGTCATTGGTAAATTCTGCTTCAGTTTGGCAAACTGCAAAGTCAATGTCGAGCTCAGCTCGGATGGATCGTCCAAATCCAACCACTTGAGCGTACTTAGGACTCGTTGCTCTCTGCAAGGATAGAGGCGATAACAAGCCAGAGCTTTCCAAGTTGGATATGAATCTGTTAAATAGCTGAAATGTCTCTGCAGACATGTCTGAGAAGAAGCAACTTCTTTCATCAAAGAGTGCAATAACGTCCTCGTTCGCAGGTGGCTCATCTTGCAAGGTAATCTGCTCAACATCGTAGCCTCTTTGCTTCAGCTTGACGCTCATGTCTGTAACATCGTGGCTCAGATCAACAGTTAGAATGCACACTTCCTTCTTTGCAGTGCTTCCAACAGCAACCTTTGGCTTTGCGATGAACAGGTTGTTTGTGTGGAAAGGATTGCCAGTTTCGGCGGCTATGACATCGCCAATCTCGAGTCCGGCATTGTCCAACGCATCAGTCCACCCCTTCTCGTCGAGACGTTGCAACTGTGCTGCAGAGTCCTTTGTCGCACTCCACCAAGACTGTGCGGTGCCCATTACCAGGTCTACCCATCGCGCGTCTCTTGTAGCAGCCAGCTCTTGAAAGATCAGGCGACCGTCGGGGCGGAGAAGAGTGCGGATGTTCTCCAAGGAACGGAATGGGTCATTTGATCGATGTACCGCATCAACGGCAATAATAAGGTCGAATCGGCCTTCTTCCTCGGCAAACTCGGAGTCTTGAATGCTTTGACTAATGTCCAGCATCTGGAAATCCATATTCGCAACACCTTCAAAGCGCATCTTGCCCTCATTAACCAGGTTTCTGCTGGCGTCTGTAAAAGTGTACGTCGAGTATCGCCCGTGCAGACTGTCCAGACACTGCGAGGTCAATGACCCAGAGCCTGCATTGATCGCCAAGATGCGAAGATTCGGCTTTGTGTGGGCCAGAATCGCAAAAACAGCGGACAAGTCAAACTGGCGGATAAGAGGAGAAAGCTGGTCGCACACAGTGAGGATTTCCAAACTTTCAGTGCCAGCACCCTGTTCCGTGGCCATTTCACGAATGGCAGTGGCTGTTGTTCTGATGGCGTCCACCACGGGGAAGACTGATGAGCTTTCAAGCTCGTCGACCATTGTCTGAAGTTTTTTCAGTAGTTCGTCGTCGCTGAGTGTACTTTGAAGGCTGCGTCCTAGCTGTAAATTTACCCACGCTCGATATACGTCCAGGCTTTGCAATGTCGCTGACGACACAGCAAGGGAGCGATCGATGGATAGAAGGGCTAGGTCGGTAATCTCATTGACTTGCGTCGCATAACCACCACCATCATGGCTTTGGTCCGCCAGCTCTCTCAGGCGCTTAAAGTCAAAATGAGGAGCCCAGACTGGCCGGGCAGCTGCGTGTGAGTCGGCTTCGCCCCGGTAATTCATGACATTTATCGTTGCTCCAGAAACGCTGATAACTTTTATACCGTTCCAATAGCCCTCACAGTCTCCGATAAGGGTGCCATTTTCAAAGGTGTGGCTGGTCGCACCAGCGCTGAAGTCGGTGGCGCACGAGGCGACACTGAGGCTAGCAATGGAAGTGATGATGTTGAGACCAAGTTTTCTGGACAACCCGTGTAGCGAAGCGACGGGGATCAGCTGGAACACATTGTCCATGGAGGCTGGATGCATGTAGTAATTGGACTCTTCGTCTGTGGTAGAGTTCTGAATCGTAGCCTGAGCGTTACTTGGGTCGCGGGTTGAAGATTTCAGATCCTGTATACATCGGAAAGCAGGACCAAACTCGAAACCAGTGCGGCTAATCATCTCGTACCACTCCACAGAGTCTACACTTCGCGGCAGATCATCAGTCACCGTTGCCTGCCCAAGAGGTTCTTCCAGAGCGGCGGCCGTCCCGTGGAACTGTCGTACCCAGGTGCCCCCGTTGTGAGATGCAATGGAGAACTGCCACCAAGCACTGGTAGAGTCCACACGATGAAAGGTTGTGATCAGCTCGACGGGTTTATCTTCTGGAACAACGAGTGCAGTCGTTGCAGTCGCGTCCCGGAGCCGGAACCCGTGGCCGGTACCGCTAATCTGACGGATTGCCTCGCCCGCCATGGCAATGTATGCCGCAAAAGGGAAAACGACGTCTCCGTTAATCACATGGTCACGTACCCATGGAGCGTTGTTCAGGTGAAACAAATTACGCCAGACGGGATCAAAGTCTGTCGATTCGAGGGTTCGAAGGCCAAGGACGTCGTGGTGCTTGAAGTGGCGAGAACGCCACTCCCGCATAACCCGCGTCTCGTGCCAGTAAGCCCTCGAGTTATCCCAAGGATATGTCGGCAAGTTTCTCAGAGTCACTCCGGTCGGATACAAACGCTTCAAGTCAACAGAAGCTCCAAGGGTGTACAGCTTTCCAAATGCTGAAAGCAGCGACTCTGTGGATGACTGCCCACGAAGCATAGCCGCTACATATGGGCTTTGCGATACTGCTTATGCTTGGCAAGAATCTGTCGCACCGGCCCAGAAAGAGCGGAATGAGGACCAATCTCAAGGAATATGGCATTCTGGCCAATTGGACTCTCAGCAATTGCAGATACCGCGGCGTTGAACAAAACAGGGCTCTCAAGATTCTTTTGCCAGTACTTGGCTCCAAGTAATTCCGTCTTGTTCAAAAGTCTGCCTTCCACTGACGAGAAAAACGGTACACGGGGTTCGCGGCTGCCAACCTCTTCACCGACAAGATCAAAGTAAACGGGACCGACTTCAGCCATATGGTAGGAGTGGTAAGCCTTGTCAACCTTCAGCAAACGAGCCAACATATCCGGCATTGCTGAAGATATCGCTTGCACAACTTCAGCTACCTTGTCTGCATCGCCAGAAATTGTCACGCTGTTTGGGGAATTGTCGCAGGCTACGCCAACAATGGGAATAAGAAACGGCTTCACGTCGTTCCAAGAGAGACAGATGGCTGCCATGGCAGCTTCTCTGTGTTGTTTCTCAGCAACAGCACCGCGATGATACGCGGCAGTCATGGCTTCCTCTAGAGTCAAGGCGCCAGCCGCATAGGCGCCAGCAATCTCACCGGACGGGTGGCCGACAACGGCGCTGGGAGTGACCCCGACGGCCTTGAAACACTCAACGAGAGCCACTTGTACTGTGGTGCATAGTGGCTGTGAGAATTCCGCAAGGTTGACACGGCTGCGCTTTGCCGTCTTCTTGAGTTCGCCCTCTATAGTCCACTTCAAATTTGCACCACCAATTCTTGTCAGTTCCGAGTCCATTCTCCAGATGCTGTTTCGGAAGCTTTCGTTCGACTTTAGCAAGTCTCGTCCCATTCGGGGCCATTGCGCGCCCTGGCCGCTGAAAACCATGACGATGTTCATTTCGGAGCCGCTGGGCGGCTGAGTGGGTAGGGATGGGGTTCCCGGGCTGTCGCGGCTGGCAACGAGAAACCCACGGTGTTCCAGACTCTCTCTTTTATGAACAAGTGTGTAGGCAACATCTTCGATGCGCTCAGGGTGCTTGTTCAATTACTCTGCGTAGCCCTTGCCCATGGAAAACAGCGACTCGGATGTCGCTGCAGAGTACACCAGCAGGTGTGGGTGGTCGTTCGCCTCCTCCAACTTCTGGTCGGCTTCAAATAGTTCTGCCAATTCAAGAATGGCATGGGAGTTTGCACCACCGATGCCAAAGTTGTTGACGCTGACTCTCTTTTTACGATAGTCAGGCCAAGGCATGGTGTCTACCGGGACCGTGATGTTGTACTTGGCAAACGGGATCGCGGGGTTTGGAACATCAAACTTGATGTTTGGTGGGATAGAGTTGTGCTCACGTGACAATACTGCTTTGATGATTGAAGTCAATCCTGATGCGCCTTAAGAGTGTCCCAAATTTGCTTTGACTGAGCCAATGTAGATGCCGTTGCCACCGCCAAAGAGAGACCCCACGGCTTCGGCTTCAGCTGGGTCACCGACAAGTGTGCCCGTGCCATGGCATTCGACGAATGCCGTCTCACGGATATCATCTATGCCAGCCGTGCTATATGCATGCTTAATCAGCTCCTGCTGGGCCGCAGTATTGGGCGCAGTGATGCCACCTGCGCGTCCATTATGGTTGGTAGCGGCCGCCCGGATGATGGCGCGCACAGGGTTCCCGTCACGTAGGGCTGCATTGAGCGGCTTTATATAAATAGTGCTCACGCCTTCTGCTCGTGCATAACCATTTGCATTTGCGGAAAAGGATTTGCACGAGCCATCTGGAGATAAAGCGCCTTGCTCGCCAACTTGAATTGACGTGGTAGGGCCCATGATGATGCTGACACCACCCACGATGGCGCCGTCACACTCGCCAGTGGAAATAGCTCTGCATGCGCCACTCAAAGCTGAAAGCGAAGATGCACAGGCTGTGCGCACAGTGACGCTTGGACGTATTATTAGCTGGTGCCAGTGTGTTTGCTCCCTTAGTTCACGAACAAAACATACCTAGGTCC
Source organism: Beauveria sp. NWAFU-1 (assembly GCA_024472245.1). Lineage (NCBI taxonomy): Eukaryota > Fungi > Ascomycota > Sordariomycetes > Hypocreales > Cordycipitaceae > Beauveria > Beauveria sp. NWAFU-1. Next base: position 1,500,321 of record JANBXD010000007.1, read on the forward strand.
TTTGAGGTTCATCTCATATGACACACGGTTGGCTAGAGCAAAGTCGTCAAGGCTCAGCAAGTGGTATGTGCCATAGTTCTGCGTCTCCTTCTCGTAGACGTCGGACCACCCGCGTTGCATGTCACCGACATACACACCTATGCGCCTTCCGGAGGTGCCTATCTCGCCAGCATCATCGACACACTCTTGAGAGACCTGAAGGAGCAAGCGTTGTTGAGGATCACAACGCTCCAGCTCCTTCACGGACATGTGAAACCGGGAGGCATCAAAGCTCCGTAGATTGTCCTCAATGAAATATCCATAGTCAGTCCTTGTTGCTCCCGGCTTGCTTCGTGTCGATGAGAAGCCATCCGTATGATATCGGCTTCTGGTACCCGTGATCGACCATCTTGTTTGTCAATCAAGAAATTCCACAGTTGTTCGGGACTTTTGATGCCTCCAGGGAGGCGGCATGCCATGCCGCAAATGGCGATGGGATCTTTCGCCGCATTACTGCCGTTTGCGCTGCTTGTTTCGATAACGGCATAGCTTTGCAGCGGCGACTGGCTACCCGAGTCAATGATCTCTCAGTAGTCCTGGCATATTTTCTTAAAATTCAGTAATGAAGTCAAGTTCAATTGAGATTTGGGGGCAGAAATCAGGGTTACGCTTCCACAGAGGTAACGAGTTGAAGAACGTCCCAGGAGATCGCAGTCTGATGCGTCTTGCTTATAGCTTAGTGCGAAAAAGGTGATGCATGTAAGAAGAGACTGCGAAGAGTAAGCGCCAGTATCTTTGAGACGACATACTTTTTGGAGAGTTTGAACACCATCTTCGCCTTGAAGCTGTTTTGGGCGAATTGTCCGGCCGGTGCATAGCTTGGCATGCCGATAGTCAAGCCGGTGAGTCGATATCAGAGATTCAGGTCTACGCAATGTGTACGTACACTTGAGATTGCCCTGTGGCGTATCTGGAAACAACAAGCTCGTAAGCCTGGCGGGTCTGTCTGCACATAGGAGCCGAGCATAAAAAAGATCCAGCCAACAACTGCAGTAGCTCGGATACCGAAGTAGAATGAGTAAACCATAAGATAGGAAGCTGTATGATTGCATCATAGAATTTGTCAATGGCAGAAAAGACGAGATGCCGAAAGAAGCTGAGCAAGGCTGGCGGAAACTGAAGCAGAAGATCGGGTAATGGTGTAGAAGGAAGTGTCGCTTGCTCCGATGTCAGCTTCTTGAATGCATACACAACATACCCACGTACAATCATAGGACCATGAAAAAGCCAAAAGCACATATCGTTATAACTTATGGTATGTCCAGTCACCGGTAAGCTGGCAGACCAAATAAGTCGTGCTTGTCGCACAGTTTCTTCCCAAACCTCAGTTGCAGCAAACAGAACATTCTTGCAATTATCAACAGCTAAGTTCTGATTCACCATGGCCAATGCAGAGCTTCTCGCGCAGTGGTTTTCGGACGCCCCAGCCAAGGCACCAGGTCTACGGGGGCAGTCTGTGTTTTATCGCAGCCTGGAGGAGCAGCTTGACACACGCCGTGCAGAGCAGGCTGTGTTTTACATGCGCACCAACGAGCCAGCGCCTGGTAGCATCGATTTCTCGACACTAGATTTTCTTGGCCTTACGCACAGCGGGCTGATCCGACAGCCCTTCCTGGACGAGCTGGCTGCGCATCCGAACTTTCGGCTCGGGGCTGGCGGCAGCCGGTTGCTGAATGGCAACAATGCGTACACCGAGGAAGCAGAGGCCATCCTTGCCGACTTTCACGAGGCGGATACAGCACTTCTGTTCCACTCCGGATTTGAAGCAAATGTGGCCATCATGTTGTCCATCCCGCGACCCGGCGATGCGATTGTCTATGACGAGCTCGTTCATGCCAGCATGCATGAGGGCATGCAGGGCAGTATGGCGCCGTGTAAGATGTCGTTCCGGCATAATGATGTTGACAGCTACCGTGAGACACTTATACGGGTGCGGGAGTCGCAGCCACGGATCAAAGAGGGCAAGAACTCGGTGCTTGTCGTTCTCGAATCCATGTATAGTATGGATGGTGACGTGGCGCCACTGAAGGAATTGCTGCAGGTTGCGGACGAACTGTTTCCCGAGGGTAACGCACAGTTCTTAGTGGACGAGGCGCACACCACTGGAATTTACGGCCGACAAGGCCGCGGCTTTGTTGATCACATTGGCGTCGCTCACAAGGTCGCTATCCGAATGCACACTTACGGAAAAGCCATGGCCTGTACGGGAGGTAAGTTCTCGATGTAACGTAAAGTATCAGATTCCACACCCCACAAAGCTGCAGGGATTGATGGTCTGGTGGGTGGGCGCTGAGGGTTTCCTTGTCTGGACAATACTGATGGCGATGTTATAGCTGCCGTGGAGTGCAAGGCGCCGGTGCGCGACACACTGATCAATTTCGCGCGGGGGTTCATGTACTCTACCGCACCATCATTCCCAATGGTGGCCGCCATTCCGGCAGGCTATAAGCTGCTCATGACGGACCAGACACAACATGTGAGTTTGAGCTCCAGCACACAGCCCATAGTGATTGGCAGATGAGAGTGCGAGGAGGGCATGGAGTGATGCCAAGGAAGGTTGCAAGCCTTGAGTGCGTACGCTCTACAGCCATGGAGTCGGATGCGGAGAAGACAACGGAAAGCCGGAGCTAACGATAAATTTTCTGAATGATGCAGCTTCAAAATCAGATCCAGAACCTAGTCAGGCACTTTTTTCGCGCTCTCGAGATGAACCCTGTCTGGGAAGAGGCGAGCGATGAGGGAATGCTCAAGATTCCGAACATGGAGGACTGGGAGAGCAAAACGCACGTCACGCATGTGGTACCCATCATGACGCGGCAGCGGTATACTGTCTACCTCTGCTGGCATCTTCAGCTGTCCGGGATTAATTGCTTCCCCATCGATTACCCAGTGGTACCGCGAGGCATGAACCGGCTGCGCGTGGTGTTCCATGCACACAACACTGAGGCTGAGGTTGAGAAGCTTGCGTCTTGCCTTTGTGAGTGGGCAACAGAGATGATGGAGATTGAGGAAAGCAGAGACAAGGGAAGATCACCCGGCGCAGCACGCCAAGTCATTGATGTTAAAGCTGCAAAGCGTTAGGCAAGGAAGAGGCGGGCATTTGCCAGGGATGCACGGATGAGCTTGAGGCCGGCTGAGAGGCACTTGTCGGTCACATCAGGACTGAGTACAGACAAGGAAAGAGTCGTTAAGAATTTGTATGTGGGTACTATGCGTTGCACTAACAGCGCAGCTTTGCACATATGGATAAATGTTGCATTCCCGCATATTTTACCCGCAAAGGAAAGAAGATCTCGGTTGGGCTAGAAATATTACTACTACAGGTACATACCACCTTGTCTGAAGATTAGAGAACAAAAACACATCTCCATGAAAATGCCACGGGCTGGGCCTTGCCTAGCCGTGTTCATACAATGCACGCCCGGCTGGATAGTGTAATTAGGTAACAACCGTGGCAGCGTTGATATTGCGAACTTTTTATGGGGTCAGCCTGTCACATAATCGAACTAGTCGTAAAAAGGGTCTTTTAGGCTAGCTCGACCAGGCCTAAATACCGTATTTAAAATATTGCTGCGGTGAAGCCTGGTAACCTTAAACTAAGACATATCTCTAGGCTATAATATAATCTTTATCGCATTTTCTTCAACCTAGATATTATATCACTTCATAATTACGTATTCTTCTATCTATTACATATAGCGTGGGGGTATGTGTCGTGCAGCACTTGGTGTTCAAGGGCCACCAGGGGTCCAAGGCGTGTTGATGACGACGCAGATCATCAACATCGTCCAAGATTCACTAGCAAACAAGTCCCAATCGCTAGAGATGCTGCTAGGCACTATTCAAAAAGCGGGCGCGGCGCTAAACGGATTGATAGGCCTGCATCACCACAGCGACAACCAGCGCTGCCTGATGCTGTTCCCGGTGGTTCTGCACCAAGTCGCAGAGCTGATGGAAGTGGGCTTGGAGTCACTCGACGCCTTCAACTGGCAGACGGCCGCAGAGATGTCGGGCACGGCAGCCAGCAACTCGATCCTGGAGCGCCTCGACAGCCTCAACGACCTCAATTCCAGCTACCACCCTGCGACAACGTCTCCGCACAGGGATGAGGACAAGGTTCGTCGGTGGACCCGACGGCTAGAAGAGGGGCTGGATGCGAGCCTGATGACAGTGGGACGACTAATGGAGCTGGATCGAGCTTGCCGGACAAGGGGCGGGCAACAGCAATACCGGCACGAACATGCGAGGCAGAACGTTGGCGGCTGCGTGCATCTCGAAGTCCTTGCCGAGCGCTTCCACATTTTGCGGCGACGGCTTTCAGGATAGAGTTGACCTGATGGGAAACAATTAGATGCGGGTAAACAGACAAGACGCAGCTAGCTGCAATCATCAATAGACGATACATTTTTGCGCATGCTTGTTCACGAGAGCCTACCTAGAAGAGCCACACACATAAAGGCATTCGCCCATGCTGATGCCGCCCTGGCTTTTGCGCTTGCAGCTGCAGCAGTTGAAGCCTAATAAGAAAAATTCCATTCCGACCATTCCGTTCACGGACGGTTCACGGTTCAGCTCCCTACTAGCGCGGCCGCACGACCCATCATACTAGTGCGGAGATGCGTTAGTTATGGGTCAAAGAACAGATCTCGAGTAGATCCGTGGCTCCGCATGAATTACTTCGGGTGCCATAATTGATTCAAATCCTCGGTATCCGAGGAACCAATCACTGGTGACCAACTCGCTTGCGCCCGCTTCTCGGGCAGGCAAGCAAGCAAGTCACGCCAAGAACATAAGTATCTTTCTCTCAGGCCAGCACCTACTTGATTCTATCCCGCCGAGGGTATGTACAAGTACATCTGTTTGACGGGCCGGATCGTCGCATACGCACCTACACCAAACAAGGCTCCCTTCTTGCAGCAGCAGATATTCAACGAAAAAAAAAATAACATTTCTCTTACATATATGGACTCTAGTGTACTAAATAATGCAAAGAATTTTACATCAATAGCTAGCTAGGTGCGAAAATGCACCTATTTTCTTTGTCGTGCATACGAGGGGCACCGCCGAATTGATCATCCCGCGCTTGGCAGCCAGCCTTGTTTGATTGCATCCGCTTGTTGATTTATAATCCAGTTGCACAATCACACCAATCGTGTAAACCGTAGTATTTTACTTTTACATGGCTTATTGGCAGCGACGATTTGAGGGAGCAAAGACATGCCGATGTGCAAAGGTTTTTCCTTGACCAAGGCACAAAGGAACGCGCCTGTCGCTTGTGGCACATCTCTACCAAACTACACACTACTCCAGGCGCGCCAGACATAGTAGAAAAAGTAACCTGCTGTCAAACGCCGAAGCCCCGTCATACTAAAAAGTCAAAATGCAGCAGGCATCAGAGGACAATGTCCCTCGGACGGCTAATCTAGTCTCGGGTCATGTCGAGAAGGCAATGGGCCAGTATGATGCAGTCGGCATCGATACCAAGTGTGAGGCTTCGACAGAGGACGACACCGTTGAAAGCAGCCGCCCAACCCTCAAAGACAAGCTCAATAAGCCGTTGCGATTCCATCTTGCCTTTTTGTCGCTGCTCATCATGGTCTTCATCGTGTCGGTGGATGCCACTGCTCTCGCCGTCGCTCTCCCTGTAGGTTCCTTCCGCGTCAGCGCGCTTCGCGTACATGTATGAGAACTGACGCAGAACCCTCGTCGCATGGCAGACCATCACGAAGGAAGTCAACGGTACCACCCTCGAGGCTTTTTGGGCCAACATTGCCTTTCTTCTCCTCGTCACCATTGTTCAGCCAATCTATACCACCCTCTCCGACATTCTTGGCCGCAAGATCCCGCTTTACGCCGCCTTTTTCCTGTTCTCTGTTGGCTCCATCGTCTTTGCTGTTGCACAGTCCCTGCCCATCATCATTCTCGGCCGTGCCATCCAGGGGCTAGGCTGCGGCGGCATCGATGTTCTCAATGAAGTTATCATTGCCGACATCACCACGCTCAAGGAACGAGCCTTTTACATCGGCATGCTCTCTGTCCCCATGGCGCTGGGCACCGTCCTGGGTCCGATCTTGGGTGCCGTCTTCAGCGAGTACGCCTCGTGGCGGTGGATTGGCTGGATCAACCTTCCGCTTGTGGGTATATGTCTGCCCCTGACAATCTTTTGTCTCCGTTTGAAGCCCATGCCCGACACGTTCCGACAACAGCTGACGAGGGTGGACTGGACAGGCATCGGGCTGTTCACGACCGGCGCTGTCCTCTTTACGCTTCCCCTCAGTTGGGCTGGCGCCATGTACCCATGGGGCTCTTGGGGGACAATTGTGCCATTGATCATTGGTGTGCTAGTCTTGGCGTTCTTTGGCTGGTATGAGTCGAAGCCTGCAGAGCCAATGTTCCCACACCGCATTTTTCGAAACCGTACTGCCGCTGCCACGATGGCAGGAAGCTTCATCCACGGCCTCGTGCTCTACACGCTAATTTCCTACCTGCCTCTGTTCTTTCAAGCAATCCTTCTCAAGTCACCCCTCGATTCTGCCGTATCTCTCACACCGTTCTTCGCCGTTCTCATGGCATTTACAGCTATTGCCGCCTTTGCGGTGGAATACTCACGTCGTTACTTGTGGCAGATTTGGATTGGATGGGTGCTCCTTACTGTCGGAACAGGGCTCTTTGGGCTCTGGCACATTGACCAAGGTATGGCAATGACCGCAAGCTTTCAAGTCATTGCTGGCATTGGCATTGGCTCCCTCTTTACCGTCCTGCCCATTCCCATGCAGGCCAGTCCAGAGAAAACGGAAGATCAGGGTCTGGCCGTAGGTATGCTTGTTGCTTTTAGGCTCTTTGGCGCGCTCATTGGCCTTGCTATCGCATCGACGGCGTTTAATAGCAGATTCGGCCAAGCGATTGCATCTCTTGGAAACACGGTCCCCGACATTCCGCGGCTGAACCCCAAAGATGCGCTATCTTATATCCCCGGCTTGAAAGGCACTACCATGCCGCACGAAACTTTACTGGCTGTCCAGGGAGCTTACATAGAGTCTTTCCGAGTAGTGTTCTATGTACTTTCTGCTTTTGGTGCAGTGGGCGCTATAATATCTCTATTCACAGAGGAGCTAACCCTTGAGTCGGAGGAGCAAGGAAAGCAGGCATTCAATGCTTAGGCTTGCGATATAGAGGGATAAACACTTTTTTATCTAAACTTGTCAGCTATTGTCACGCGTTAGACCCTGGAAGAGACTCGGTTTCCAGACTTTGTTATGTCGTGGCGATGATCGATCGATCTCTGTTCAACTTTCAACCCAACTTTAATGGTGTGAAATTATGCGCATATTGTACCATTTTGTGATGAACAGGCACCAGCAGCTGAACTTTAAGGACCCGGGACGCAGCGCTGAACAGAGGCATTCAAGCGCACACAAAGCATTACAAGAACAGATATTCGTAGTCTTTGCACGGATCAGATCGTGAAAGGTAGCGAGAAACTCTATTTTAATAAGAGTAACCGCATCGTCAAGGCACGCGAGCACACAAGGAAGGCCTGATAGGCGACTGACCAGACGGCGTGCGAGCCCCTAGTGCTGAACTCCGATTTTGGTGCCAGTTACCCGTGTATGGTTGCCGCTCCAGGACCCTGGTTGAAAAGTGCAACAGGGTGACATGTTTAAAGGGTATCTTTTCCTGTGTGTTCGTCTTCTATACTTCGAGGTTGATTTGCTTGCCAAATCTAGCATAAAGATCGACTTTTAATTCCGTCATTTGCCCTTTGATGGTGCTTATCTTCTCCTCCAGGGCTCCGGTATCCTCGTCGATTCGCGTCGTCGCTGTGCTCAACATTTCTTGGGCCTGCTCAAGCGGCAAGTGGAAGAATGCATCGCCAATTCTATATCTGCGACAATAGTCAATACAGAGCCATTTCCAGCGCATATTCTACTGGCTGGGTTGTTATACCGAATTTTCTCGTCTTCGTCAGCGAGCTCGAGTTCCGTCGAGAGGTCGTCTAGCTCCTCTTTTTCTTTCTATTGAGCCGTTGTCAGTGAGAAGCGCGACACCACCAAACAAGGGAAAACGAACATTTTTTGCCTTGAGCTCTTCTTCGAGAAGGAGTTCTCTTTGGTGCAGTCTGCTGAATCTGTTGATCTTGTCTTGATCCTCGCGACGGACCTCGACTTCTTGTCCTGCATTCTCCTCCTCCTTGGAGAGCTGCGCGACACATGTTAGCCATGAGAATGGAAGAGCGGCACCTGTAGAAGCTGCATACCATGCGCCTTTGTAGTAATGACGACATTCTGGGAGCTATTCTGCAACTAACGGGGCCTCGCTTGCTGGCCTTGCTTCATGCTGGGAGCAACCTGGGCCAAGGAGCTCAAGAATTGGTGGTGGGGTACGGTGCGAAACACCGTGCCGTTCCTATCCTCGCACCGTCTCCTCCACGAGGCTGGCCCCACACAAGCTGGCGAGACAGCTCAGGACGCGACGGGAATTGACGTAATTTCGATCCTCTCCGCGTCCAGGTCTCGGTGTGAGAATACAGTATCAACATGGGCACGAAAACATACCCAAAAGCGACCCTGAAGAAGATTATCAAGGCGCACTCGAATCATACACTGCAAAGGGACGCCGACGTGTCGGTACGCAGCGTGGCGCATCCCTTTTGTTTACATGGCTGACCATGCGACAGATCTACCTCAACTATGTGCTCTTCATGGAAAGGTGATACTTGGATGTAACTGACCAGTTTTCGCGCTTGCTAACATGAGGTTTAGCCTCGTGAAAGAAGCGGCCATTCAGTCCAAGCAGTCAGGCGAAAGAGGTCTCACCACCCGGAGTGTCAAAAAGGCTACCCGAGTATGCATGACCACAATGTTGTCTCCCGAACAACTGCTGATTATTATTGCAGGATATTCTCGCCAAGTTCAAAGGCTGAAAAATACGCAAACAGATGCGTATCTACTATGAATGTCGACGACAGTCTGTGACTAGCAGACAAATCCATCGCAGCCCAATCTTGAAAGACTGGAGATCTCGAACGCGACACCACATGATCGGGACACTGGTGCAGTTGCGCATCGTCGCGCAAATGTCGAATTCAATGGCGGTAAACGGCTGCAGGAGTATCTGCGGTGCTGAATCTCAGTTGGGGCAAATCTAACGACTCGCAGAATCAGCCTCTGGTTACTGCCATGCATGATCGCCCCCGATGTGCGCACGAGACCAGGCCCACACTGCCTCAGCAAATACATTCAGGCACCGACGCCTCGCCAACGCGCGATGAATTTAATTCTATAGCATTCACTAGCAATTAGAATAACTTAGATACCCACCTCGACAGAATGATGACACAAAGAATAACCGCTTTATTTTGCGCCCAATTGATGCCCAAACCGTCGTGTTTCTCTACGATTCTAGAAACCCGTCTCCCCACTGCCCGGCGTGCGGGCGGCGGCTGTCGTTGAGCAAACGGGCACCAGTGCACCACCACCCGCTAAACGCACCGTCCGTTTCACTCTTCCACATCGACTAATCGAACTTTTCTCCTCACCCCTAGAGCCTGCACTTCTTCCGCTGCCACTGCATTGCCTTTGTGTATCACTTCTTCGTCTTCGCATCTATCGCCGCATTGGAGCATTGCCATTTTGCCGTTTTCTATCTACCCATCCGACTGCCATCACCATTTCCGTCGACCCCTTTGAGACAAACACTCATACAGCAACACGACACCTTTTCGAACGATCGTCATGGCCGCCTCGACTGTTACCCAGCCCATGTCCAAGTCGGCCAGGAAGAAGGCTGCCAAGGCCATCGAGCGCACCGATTCTCCTGCTCCTAGCACTGCGTCTGGTGCCGCCTCTGCGGACAAGGCCGATGACAGCTTCGAGAGCCCATACATCAAGGAGCTCCAGAAGTATGTGTCACACACGAAAATGTATTCTCGCATCGCTCAGGACTGATCTAACGCGTCGTCAAGGAACATTCGCAACGTAAACAAGAAGATTGTAAGCTACTTGTGCCCTCCTTGGCTGCATTGCCATTTATGCTAACAGCCACTTACAGGTAAACGCCACGAAAACCGACTCCCTTCTTGCTGAGCACAAAGGCAAAACCCTCGACGAACTGGTTGCCGCCAAGATCCTCAACAACGACCAAAAGGCCCAGATTATCAAGAAGCCTGCTCTGCAGGCGCAGCTGGCGACCCTCGAGGAGCAACTTGCTCAATATCAGAGAGTGCATAACCAGTATGCGGCCCAGGCTGCCGCTGACAAGGCCGAGTTCGAAAAGACAATTCTCAAGATCAAGGCCGAAGTGACTGCGGAAGCCAAGCAGGCCTTTGAGCAGAGCTTCCAGGACGACCTCCTCCTGTTGTCACAGTTCCTCCGCTTAGCTGCATACCGCCGGGAGGAAGGCAGAGACACGGAGTCGGATCAAGCCCAGGCTATCGAAGGTGTCCTGCTCGCCATTTACTCTGGGGATAGCTCCGCTGTAGCTGCCATGACGAAGTTGTTGCAGGGATCTGACGAGAAAGTCATCAGCGTTCCTGGAGAGACGCTGGAATCAACTTGTAAGCGGACAGCGAATATTCATTTGCTCTTGTTACTGACATGGCACTAGACTCTGAAATCGGTGCGCTAGCTAAGGGCTACACTACAACGGGTTATACCGAAACCACACAGCCGGCGGAGACGGGGACGGAGGACTCCGCTCCTGCGGCCAGCACTGTTGCGGAGGCCGATGTGACGGAGGCCAATGTGACGGGAATTGAAGCTGTCACTAAGGCTCTGACTATTAGCGAGGTTACTCCAACTGGGCTGGCTAATGGCAATGACCTGTCCATTTCGCAAGAGTGGGTGAATGTCAAGGCTCCTCAGGATGCAGCTGCCGCACCCGCTGTACCAGTAGAGGCCCCTGGTGGTCGATCTTGGGCTGATGATCAGCCTGAAGTGAGCACTGCTGTGAGTTGACTTCTATTCAGTCCTTTCAGAATCATAATCTAACTGGTGATAGGCTGCTCCTGGACACGCACAGACGACTGATGAATTTCACCCGGTACAGCGCAATAGGGGCCGCCATGACCGCGAGGGAAGTGGCAATTTTCGTGGCCGCGGCCGTGGAGACTATCGCGGCCGAGGTGGTCGCGGTGATGGTCGGGGCAGGGGAAGAGGCAACAACCGCAACACGAACTCCGGAGGTGCTGCCCCTCGCCCCCCTCGCCAGGAGGGACAGTAAACTACTTGCCGAGTTAGCTACAACCTGAATAGTATGTCAGGCGATGCATTCTACCGTTCTCTATATTGCAGAGGAATTTGTACACAACGGCATGGCGGCGTTTTCGGTCTTCACCGATCTTTTGGCACTGAATTTTGGAGGATTGGGAAGGGCCCGGCAGGAAGCACCAGGGTGGCTATGAAGTGTCCAGAACTTGGTGTAGGGCTGGTGGCAAACTCGTGTATAGACGAGCCGGCTGAGTTAATGTAAAATACGGCAACGTGTGAAATGATGAGGGGCGTTTACGGCCTCGGCCGATCCTGGGGCTATAAAGGACAATATGATTGAGAAAGAAGGCACTCGTGACATGTCGAAGACTAAGTCGCTTATTGAAGGCTACTGAGTCGACAAGACTACAGGCAATAGGAGGATCAATCGAGATGAGATACTCATTTTTTGATTTGAGGGCGATAGAGACGTTGACTTTTGACTTGATGGACGAAGGCTGAGCCCGGAAGTGCTCCAATACTGAGACTGCTACCTTGCCTGGGTGCGGAAACCTGGCGAGATCCTTTGACAACGGCGCCAGCAATAATGACAGCTTCATCCAGCGTGGCGCTGGTTGAACGGAGGACGGCTGACGAGAAAGCGAGCGGCACAGTGTAGGGGATAATATTGCCTTAAAAAAGTTTCATGCCACCACTGTGATGGACAAATAGGTAGAGAGAGAGGTACGGTGACTGGTGAGGTACTTGGGTAGCTACAACGTCCGATCAAGAAGGTATCGAGACGATAGTTCGGACTGGAAGACAATCCCATAATTGCATCTGCAGCTGGCGTCTTCTAAGGCTAACTTTCAGTTCCGTTTCTTTCTTACAGATTGCATGCAGGTCGGACAATTTTGACGGGTTTAACGATTATGCTTATCTGCAGACGTTAAGCCACTGAAGCTCACAGCCTTACATGCGAAAGGGCATGTGGCGCAGCCTGGTGGCGCCAAGTCCTGAAAGCGCAGGGGCAGGTACCAAGTACCTTGCTAGTACCGCATGCACCAAGAAACTCTGCAACTTGTCCTTTTCAGTACCTGCGCTACCCCGAGCTTTCTTGTGGAGCTCCAAGCTGTCCTCTCGACATGCTTCTCTGGCCACATCAACCATTACTGCATCACAAGGACACAAAACAAAGGACGGCCCGCCCACCTCTGGAGTATTAATTGAGTCGTCTAGACTTTGTCATCTGCTGAACCTTCCGCATTCTTCAGTCTCTTATCTACCTCTACCTCTTCCCTGGTTTCCTCGCTGGTCCCGATGCATAATTATTTCTGATAGCCACGGCTACACGAGACACCTTTTCGCAGCTTGTCCCGCCATCGCTTCAGCACACCATACCACAACACTTGCGGCACAATGGCGCGCTTACGTCTTTCGTCGCTCATGACGCTCCTCGGAGCCGTTTTCTTCTTCTCCGCCAACGTCATGGCTGTCTCGGCTGTCCTTGGCATCGATCTCGGTACAGAGTACATCAAGGCCGCCCTTGTCAAGCCCGGCGTGCCCCTCGACATTGTCCTGACCAAGGACTCGCGACGCAAAGAGACTTCCGCCGTTGCCTTTAAGCCGGCCCCCGGCGGCGTCAAGCCAGGCCAGTACCCCGAGCGGCTCTACGGCGCCGACGCCATCGCCCTCTCCGCCCGATTCCCCGGCGAGGTCTACCCAAACCTCAAGACTCTCCTTGGCCTGCCCTTTGACGATGCCATTGTTGCCGAATACGCCGCGCGTCACCCGGCCCTGCAGCTGCAGAAGCACGTCACCCGCGGCACCTCCTCCTTCAAAACCAAGACCCTGACCGCCGAGGAGGAGTCGTGGATGGTTGAGGAGCTGCTCGCCATGGAGCTCCAGAGCGTCCAGAAGAACGCCGAGGCTCTCGCTGGCGAGGGCTCGTCTGTTCGCTCCGTCGTCATGACTATTCCGCCCTTCTACACCACGGAGGAGCGCCGTTCCCTCCAGCTCGCCGCCGAAATGGCCAACCTGAAGGTTCTCGACATTATGAGCGACGGCTTGGCCGTTGGCCTCAACTACGCCACCAGCCGCCAGTTCCCCAACATCAACGAAGGCGGCAAGCCCGAACACCATCTGGTCTTTGACATGGGCGCCGGCACTACCACCGCCACCGTGCTCAAATTTCAGAGCCGCAATGTTAAGGACATTGGCAAGTACAACAAGACTATCCAAGAGGTTCAGTCGCTCGGCGCCGGATGGGACCGCACTCTTGGCGGTGATGCCCTCAACTACCTCATCATGGACAACATGATTTCGCAATTTGTCGAGTCCAAGCCTGCCCAGAAAGTATCTGCCACCTCGGACAGCGTTCGCGCCCACGGACGTGCCATGGCTAAGCTCATCAAGGAAGCTGAGCGTGTTCGCCATGTCCTGAGCGCCAACCAAATTACGGGTGCCAACTTCGAGGGTCTCTACGAGGATGTCGACTTCAAGTACAAGCTGACGCGTGACGATTTTGAGGCCATGGCCCAAGATTTCCCCGACCGTGTTGCTGCCGTTGTCAATGACGCTCTCAAAATGGCCGGGCTTGACATTGTTGACCTTGACTCTATAATTCTCCATGGCGGTGCTACTAGAACCCCCTTTGTTCAAAAGGCTCTCGAAAAGATCGCCGGCCCCAAGGACGAGGACAAGAACAAGGGCAAGCTTCGCTCCAACGTCAACTCTGACGAGGCTGCTGTATTTGGCGCCACTTTTCGTGGCGCTGAGCTGTCTCCCAGCTTCCGCGTCAAGGAGATTCGTATCTCCGAGGGCTCCATGTATAACGCTGGCATCAAGTACATCAACGCCAAAGGCAAGGAGCAGCGCCAGCGCCTTTGGACCTCTGTTTCACCTCTCGGCGGTGCCCCCAAGGAGCTTACATTCAACGACCTCAAGGACTTTTCCGGCAGCTTTTACCAGCAAGTGGGCCAGGACGACAAGACCGTTGCTACATTTGCCACCAAGAATCTGACTGCCACGGCCACTGCTATCAAAGACAAGTATCCCTCCTGTGTCGACTCTGAGATTGTGTTCAAGCTGGCCTTCAAGCTGGCCGCCGACAATGGTGAGGTTGCCGTGGCCTCGGCGATGGTCGAATGCGAGGCTGAAGTCAAGGAGACTCTGATGGACGGTGTCAAGAACCTCTTTGGATTTGGCAAGAAGGATGCGTCCGAGGACGGCGAGGATGCCAAGGCCGACTCTACTTCGTCTAAGTCCGGTAAGAAGTCTACCAAATCTACGAAGTCTAAGAAGTCGTCCAAGACCTCAAAGAGTGCTTCCTCCTCTACCGAATCGACTGCTTCTGCCTCTACGGATGCCAAGGATACCACGTCAACTGAGGCGGCCGAGGAGCCCAAAGAGGACATCAAGAAGACGCAGCTTGTCAACATTCCGGTGGAAGTTGTCATCGAAAAGGCCGGCATTCCTCAGTTCACCAAGGAAGAGCTTACTACTTCTAGAGATCGCCTCAAGGCCTTTGCCGCTTCCGACAAGGTCAGAGCTCAGCGAGAGGAGGCACTCAACAAGCTTGAGGCTTTCACGTACAAGATTCGCGACCTTCTCGAGAACGACGAGTTTGTCGCCAAGTCGACCGAGAAGGAGCGCACTGTTCTCTCCGAAAAGGCGAGTGAGGCCAGTGACTGGCTTTACGAGGAGGGCTCCACTGCCGCTAAGGATGAATTCAAGGCCAAGCTCAAGTCACTACAAGATCTTACCGACCCAATTCAGAAGCGTGTCAAGGAATCCACCGCCAGACCTGAGGCTGTCAAGCAGCTCAAGGAGCTTCTGACTCAGACTGATAATTTCCTCGAGGGTATCTACAAGCAGATTAGCGAGCACGAGGAGTACCTTGCCAGTTCTTCGGCGGCTTCCACCTCCACCTCCACTTCGTCTGCCCCTGCCGAGTCGTCGACGGGAGAGTTTGACGGTCTTGAGGATGAGGACTCTATCGAGACCAAGGAAAAGGTCGAGGAGGAAATACCTGCGGCGGCCATCCCGCCCCTGTACAAGCGCGAGGACCTTTCCGAGGTTGAGAAACTCAACACCGAGACCAAGCACTGGCTGGAGGAGATGAAGGGCAGGCAGGACAAGCTTGGTGCTACCGAGGACCCCGTGCTGCTTAGCAGCGAGATTATTGTGAAGCAGGACAAGCTGAGCAAGGCGAGCATGGAGGTGGCTATGAGAGGCATTCGCTCGTTCAATGGCAACACCAAAAAGCCCAAAAGCAAGAAGCCTACCAAGTCTAAGGGCAAGGGCAAGGGCAAGGGCAAGGGCAAGAAGTTTGACGTTGGCGACATTGATGCCGAGGTCTTTGGGGAGGGCATTGACCAGGAGGAACTTGACAAGATTCTCGAGCAGCTTCGAAAGCGCCAGGCTGAGGAAGACAAGAAAAAGGAGGAAACTGAGAGCGAGAAGAAGGCTGAACCGGAGCAAGGGCATGACGAACTGTAGACAGTTCCAACGAATAATGCGTTCCCACAGGATTGAGGGACAAGTATATCAACACTGTATATATGTAACAACTGGAGGAGCTCTTCATAGAATAGAAGGCGATTGCGTCCGCGATTGTCCTGGCCAGAGAAAAGAAATGATGATGTCAGCATTATGTTATCGGGCATTTTATGTCTTGCCCCCTGTGGTGGCCTTGTGCAGCATCGCGGGTTACTGCATGGCCAGAAGAGCAGCAAGGCTAGACCGTGACATGAAGCACGCCATCTGCAAAGAATTGGCTCCGTTAATTTCCTTCATGGCCGCATCATGCCGTGTTTGATTCGTGCTACGTGGCACCAGAACAATGAGAGGGCTGTTTCGGCGACTGATACGAGACCGCCTTGGTGCGAAGAGCTCGCAGCAGAGGCTCAAGGCGAGAATCCGTTGCGAGACAAGAGCCGAAGAAGGCGTTGATGGGTGCTTGTAGGATCACTTGCTGTCACAGGCCCGGAGCGAATTGGCCGCTTCGTATTGTTGTTGGTGGTGATGATGCGTGTACCAAGTTTACAGCTGGCAGACGGGGCAGGCCGGCAGCTGCCAAGTGACGTCCGTTTGTGCCTACCCGTTTCCTGCAATCTGCTTCAGACGCCTCAATAGCGTGTCTTTCTCTTTTCGATCGTAATTCTTCTAACCGGGTCTTGCCGCTCACTTTTGTTCATCACCCATCCTTCTCTACAGCCGGTGGTTTTCCCTCGTTTCTCTCAACTTGTCACTGCGCAGTCAGTCACTTTTTGTCGCTCGCTTTCTCTCGTGCAGCTTCCATCCGAAAATTAACATTACTTCCTCAGTCTTTCGCTTTTCTCTCATTCTTTTTTTTCTATACAATCGTTTTTGATTCCTCAAAACTCTCAGCCCCCAATCCCCAAGCACGCTTCGCCTCGATTCGCCATGTTGTGGCAGAGCCTGTCTTTGCTGTCGCTCGCGGCTTCGTTTGTGTCGGCATCTGTGCTCCCCATCCGGAATTCTCAGGATCTGGGCTCAACAAGCTTTTCCTTCGAAGTGGCGCGCAGCGACACGGACAAGAGAGACTTTCATCGTGACTGGGCCGCCGCGAGGCAGAAATGGGGTGGCAGTAGCCTAAAGTCTGGCTCATCTGGCTTTTCTCTAGCAGAGGATGGTATGTTTCGAACTCAGTACACAAAGAAGCTGTATCCAACTTTTTTTAGATGGACTCGTCGACGTTCACCCCATGGGAAACGATGATTTGTACCTGGCCGACATTCAGATTGGCAACCCACCACAGAGGGTCAAAATGGCATTGGATACCGGCTCCTCTGACGTGTAAGTTAAACCTCAATCGCTTCTTTAAGAATCATTTGTAACACGAACCAGATGGGTGCAATCGACAGATACCAAATATCGCGTCAATAGAAACGGACCATATGCGCCTCAGTACCGTCCCAAAGACTCCCACACCTCTTCTCTTCTCAACGAATCTCGCTGGGATGTCCAGTACCGTAAGTATATATACTCCGGCCATAGCCTGTTTATAGACTTGTACTAACTTCCTCAGTGGATGGCACCTCAGCGTATGGCATAGTATACCAGGACACGATTCGATTCGGCAACATCGAGGTGGTCAACGCTACCGTGCAGTCTGCCCAGGCCATGGCCACGCGTTTCGAGACGGACATTGAAATGAGCGGCATCATGGGGCTGGCCAAGCGCCTGCGAAACAACATTGATCCTCCAGTGCCAACCTTTATGGATCTGCTCACCCCGCTCCTTGACTCGCCCGTCTTCACTGTCGACTTGAAAAGAAACGACACCGGCCAGTTTGAATTTGGCCGCATTGACATGGCCAAAGCTTCGGACAATATTACCTGGCTCGATGCGGTCGGAAGAAGTCCTCATTGGGACGTCAACTTTGATCTGACCTCATGGACCATTCCCGATCAGACGTGGTGGTATTATCGTTTCTCTGGCACGATTGACACTGGCACGACTCTCATGTTTTTGCCTAGCGCCCTGGCCAGTCGCTACTGGTATAGCGTTCCCGGCATGCGCCGCGCCGCCGATCTTGATGGCGTGTACACTTTTCCGTGCGCCAACGCCAAGGATCTGCCCGATCTGCTGTTCAAGCTTCCAGGCACAGAGCACGTGCTGACCATTCCCGGACGCTACCTCAACTACGGGCCGTCGGATCCTAAAGGTGAGTACTGCTGGGGCGGCATGCAGAGCTCCGAGGGAATGGACATTGTGGTGCTGGGCGACGTAATGCTCAAGGCGCTGTTTGTGGCGTTTGACCTGGACAAGCAGCGCGTCGGATTCGCCAACAAAGTTCTCACGGACGAGATGTAGATTTTATATTGCTCGACTACATTATTTCAACTGTCATTTTTGCTTTGTACCTAGAGACAGTAAATTGAGGGAGAGGAAGGAACAAGTAGCATATACGATGTGTAATGAAGAAGTTGACAGTTACTTGTCTTGTTTTTCCCTTTGCGAATGATGTCATTCACGCCATCATACAGCACCACACCCCCCACCGTCTCTGTTCCGAATCGTTCTTTTCTTTGAACTCGGACTTTTTCTCTTGATTCTTGCTGAGCGGGGAAATAATGCAAATTGGTCACGCATGGGCAGCATAGGTCATGTCAATGATTGGTATCCTGGAGAAAAATCATGCTATACAATGATGCGCGAAAAATAGGCAACGTCTGATAAACCCCCGTCCATTATGTCCACCAGATTGGCCGTCATCTGTACAGACAACATTTACACTTTCAACTTTACTGAGCCTTGTTACAGCTAGAGCTTGTGAGAGAAAAAGAGTCCAAAACCCTCAAATCAAGAAAAAAGTAAGAGTACAGTGTTGATTGAAGGCCTTTTCGGGAGAAAAGAAGCCATGATGGCACCTGTTAGGTAGTGTTGTTCTTTGTACCAAGTTCTCTTTGCAGCTGGCCTTGGGTTGATGTCCGCGATGATTGGTGTTGGGAGGTGGTGTCGAGTATATGGTGCTAAGCTGAATGCCCATAATGCGAAGCTTCGGGACTGGCAAAGAAAAAGGTAGGCGACCAATGGACAATGGGGGGTCGACGGCTAGTATTAAATAAATGAATAGGTTATACGACCACCAGAAAGACAAAAGCGCTGGTCGTATAAATGCAAGTGGCGAGGAGGGGGCGTTGGACTGCCAGCTACCCATTTCGAGATGGGATAGATAGTCCAACGAGTTTGAGAATGAGCAAGTCAATACCGCGTCGGCATTATCCACATGCATCGTGGTCGAGCGGGGGTAAGGGGAGTCGTGAGAGGCCGGACGGTGCCCTTTCTCTTTCGACGGGTATTTGTTTGCAAAAGCGATCTGTTGTGTACATCTTTTACTGGTGGTCGCCATCTATAAAGGTTAAGACAAGGCATCGGGTTAGTGAACATGCTTTCTCGGTCGGCTCTTATTGACAGTCGGCCTTGGTGACGAATGGTATTCACCTTCACTGCCGCCCGGGGTAGGGGGCATGTTACCAGCGCTGGGAGCTTGCTTGGGCGCGCGAGCGGTGCCGGGACGGGACCGAGCCTTGTCGTCCTTGGTCGGTGGAGGAGGCGGCGGGTGAGTGGGAGCGTGCTTGGGCATGTCGGACGTGTTGAGTTGGAGGTCGGGACGCGATTGCTGGCTCTGCTTAAGACGCTCCTCCATTTCACGGAGGCGGGCCTCGAGCGAGGCAAGCTCCATTGTATTGCGGTTCACTTTGGCTCGTCTGGGGACAGATTAGCTCGACGTTTGGCGGGAGATGGGAGCTCAGGGGGTCGGGTTGGAGCTCGAGCTTGGGTGATTGAGGGAGATTCACACACCTGGTGTCGACCTGCTGGTCAAGGTCGGCAACTGAGTTGTCAATGCGGAAGATGTTCATCAGCTCATCGGAAAATGAGCGGGCGACGGTTCTATCGTCGGAGTTGAGGGTTAGCCTTCGCTGCTGTTTCTCGGACTGCTGCATCTCCTGCTGGTGGTCCATGGTGATGATGTGGCGGTTGTATTGGCGGGTGCTCGCTAGATATGATATTGGGATTGCTTGGCTGATTGATGAAGTGCGTTTTCAACGGATTGGCGAACTGGTGAAGAGAGGGGAGAGAAATAAACAAGATGGCTGGAAAGAAGCGAGTATAATAATGAAATGGGAGAGTAGCGACCAGTCCTTCTCCACATGGTGTGGGTGGCCGGATAGGGATCATGTTTCGGGGGGGCGGTATGCAGTACGAGTGAATGGGAGAGGAGGTTGTGGATAGATGAAGTATCAGGTACTCGGGAATGGAGACGGGTTTTGGTCTATTCGCAGGAGGAATGCAGGACCCGAGGTTTCTCTCTGGAACGAGACCGGGTGGTTGTAGTAAGTAGACGGCGGTGTTTGTAGAGACGTGCTGCAGCAAGGTGAAGGCAAAGCAAGGTAAAGTGCAGGCATCGAGAGTGGCAACCATGCAATGCAATGCAACGCAGGTGATTCAAACAGGAGATGGGCGGTCCAAAAACAAGGACGAGATGGTACTTACGACAGAGGTCGGCGGCTCTTGGGCTTCCACTCGCGGTCGAGCTCCTCGTCGGTATAGGAACGGTCGGTGGTAGTGGTGTCCATGTCGAGAGTAGCGTAAAGGATACTCATGTGCGCTTGGAGCTAATTCAATGTATTTGCAGAAAAGGCTTGGCGATCGACGAGTTGGTCTCTTTGTTGTTCTTGTCGCTAATCAATCTGCTGGTCGTGAATCTTTTTTTCGTCGAGCTTTTGTCGTCCTTGAAGGGGTGAGGCTATGACGTCGCGGGTGTGAAGGCAGCGCAGCAAGATTATGTGGATATCGAATTAGGAGAGGCAAGAAAAAAAAGGGGGGGTAAAAAGGTTCAGTGTAGTTTGTTTGCGTTTGCGTCCTGCAGAGTCGTTGTAATATACGTCGGTTCTCAAAACGAAGAATTGGTGTGAAGAGTGTGAAAAAAAAAAATTTGAAAGAAGACAAAGATGCGAGAAGAAGAACTAGAGCAGACGGGAAAGAGACTATGGATACGGGTAATTGGCGTCGCCCTGCTGTGAGGCTGTGGTGAACCCTCGAAAGCAAGAGACCGGGGAGGGGACGGTTCAATCTTATTGTGGGAGGAGATTAAATTCAAATTTCTTTGTACACGATAAGGGGGGATGCAGAGGGGCTGCCTCGCCCTCCCTATGCATTTATGCCTGGCCCGGAAAAGCCATATCCATCATCAGATTCATTATCATCATCTGGGCCAAAGGAGTCGAGTCCTCCCACGCCAATTGCTTTGCCAGTTGTACAAACGGCATTGGGGCTTGATTCGGATTGAAGCCGCTACTATGATAATCGACCGTGCATTTCGTGGCTTGCAGTCCAATTCATCAGTCATCCACTGGCAAACGAAATGTGTCAGCCCGCCTTTGTGGGGAAACCAGCATATCCCGTCACTTGCAAAGTTGCAACTCGTGTCCCTAATCATCACCCACCCGAGGTCAGCCATTTGCTATTGGATGCGCTGTCGCCCATTGGTGATGTGGCTTGCAGACAAATCATTTTCTCCTCAAAAGAGAGTTCAAGTGCGCATTGCAGCCGCTGAAACGCAGCCTCCTCCTCCATTAGCAAAAGTCATCTCATCTCGTCCCGTCGCCGAGCTGAAAATACCAGCAGTCAAACCACCAGGACTCCAGTCGGTTTGTTGTCTGAGAAAGACACGAATTTGGCCCTTGCAGGCTTTTTCATCTCACATCTCACATCCCTCAAACTTGTGCGCGCCAGCCGCCGGCGCTATACGTCACTGTGCAATATCGCATTGTCTTGGGTCTTGACTCTTGTTGGAGCAAGGGGCGGCACAATGCGAAGCAATCAACAAGGGGGGACCGCTAAATTAGTTGGCTATATCACTATTGGTATGCCACGTCTAACTAGTTACGGTCTTTGTCGTTTGGGCGGAAACTCAGCGCGTAAACTCAGTAAACTGATGCTTTCACCGTCCAACGAAAAGCACTGGCCCTCTTCAGTCTACTGCTAGAAATCCCCCCCTTTTGTGATCTGTATACTACCTATCGTAGCAATTGCTTTCAACTATATCCATGTCGAGCCAATTTAACGGCAAAATAGCCTTATAGCCTTATTAGACTTTTACACGAGTTAAACCCCCCCCTCTCCCTTGCTAGCACCAACACCAAGCCGCCCCTTCCCCAGGGTCTACCAGTAAATTAATTGGCCCTATTGTCATTTTACTAGCCATGAATTGACGATGGCATGCGACATCTCGATTGATGCACATCACTGCATTGCATCAATCCCCCACGCTTCAAACATCTCAACTGTTTACTTTGTTTGCTCGTGATCGCAAATACCAACTACTTGACAGCAACTCAAAATAATCATCATGCCCTGACAAATAAACCTTACTTTTGATGAATTTTGATATAAATAGCACGCAACGGGGTACCTCGGCTTGATTGTGCCCGCCAGCGCCCCTCCTCCCTTCCCCCCTGCCCCTGCCGTCCATCCGATAACAAGTTCATAAGTCAACCTGATGGTCGTCCAAAAACTAATAACAGCGCAAGCTAGATACGCAGTCGGACTCGAAACACTTTGGCCTCCCTAACTATTCGTATGTCTGTTGTCGAGTTTCCAATACATGCCGCCTCTTGTTTAATAGTTCGTCGGGCCAGGCTTTTACTTATTGAGGCGGTCGACAAGACGAACAGCCAGTTGGAGCCTTGGCCAGGCCAACACGTCCACCCCCCCCCCCGCCCCCCTTCTCCTTGCCCCTTGACCGTGGCATCGCCCCTTTTGCGTTCTGTTCCCCAGCACATTCTTTGTAGACATTAATTTTACAGGACTAGTAGCAAGGAAATTTCGTCATTAGAACCTGAGAATGAACAGATGGTTGAATCTCGTGCAAACACGTCTTGGTCTCTTGTTTGCCGAAACGCAACCAATGTTGCAAGTGATAATGGCTGTCATCAATAGCTGTACATCCACTTCTCGTCTGGAGTTCTGCTCCTCGTATCTATCCGGCAAGTAAAAGCAAGAAAACAACCTAGCCCCGACTACCTATCCAAACGGCTGGGCTTCAATAAAAAGATAATACATGAAGGGAAAGAAATGTAGCAAGCCCGCTGTGCCATGAAATAGCAGTCTAAAAATCACACAAAAATTGTCTGCCTCCAACTCCTTTTAACCATATCCGTGATCCAGATTCGTGTTCGAGCTTTTGTTCTTGTTCTCTTATCCTCGATTGCCAAATCGCGCTTGTGCCTGTACGGCATCTGCGCGTAGTGACGCAAACATTCCTAGGCAAAGGGCGTCTCCAGTACAGCGCGCGAAAGGGCCGGATTCTCGCTAGCGCCCGTCGTTTTGGATTGCAGTCGCCCATTTCATCAATCTCGCTCCGTCAAGGAGGCTTGATTCGGCAATCTCATTCCCCAAGCCCTAAATATGGATGTCGGGCTATCCGCATTCAGCTCTTCTCGAGCTTGGGAAACTTGGGGGTGCCGCATTTGTCGTGCTTCTTGGCCCACTCGTTGATGCGGTGCACCATCCAGCCCGACTTGTGCTTGGGGCTCTCGTCTTTGCTCGCCTCGGCTGGCTTGCCGAAGCGCACCGCCGTCGCCGTCGAGCAAATGCCACTGCCGAAGCGAAACTGCACGCAGGCCTCCATGCTTTCGCATGCGGCGCGGCAGTGGTCAAAGTCGAGGTGCGCCTGCTTCTCGGCCTCGTTGTAGCCAGACTCTGGCTTGCGCAGCTTGGTCTCATCTTCCTCAAACTGCCGGCTCGTAGGGTCAAAATAAAAGGCATCCTCGGAGAGGTTGTCCCAGTCGTCGCGGTCGTCGCGCAGCTTGGGCTGGATAATGTCGTGAAAGACGTCCTTGATGAGTACAGGCGACTTGAAGTGGCGGTTGCGCTCAAACTTGTCGAGCTCGTCTATTTCTTCGCTGGCGGCGTGATGCATGGTGATGATGGGCTGGCACCAGTGACCGTCGTAAAAGGGCATCGAGTATGGTTTTTCGCCGTTGATAGTGGGAAACTGCAGGGTGTCAAGTTAGCGATTGTGTTTAGTTGTCGCGTCAAATGATGCGCACCATGTTCTGGACGTCCAGCTGGGCCTCTTCCTTGATGGCATAGGCAAAGAGGTAGTCGCCGCAGCAGGTTGTCGTGGCCTTTTCGTCATACTTGTTGGCAACCTTGGACTTGCCGTCAAACATCTTCTTCATGCCGGCGTTGGAGACGGCGTAGCCGCTGCCGCCGTGGCCAAAGGGGAACCCGCCAAGCAGAGCGACGCTGCCAAAGTAGACGGGCTTGGAGGGGTCGAGAAGCTTGAACCACTCGACGAGGGTGGGCCAGGAAACGTAGGTGTCGGCGTCAATGTAAAAGTACCAGTCAAAATTGGATTGGTTGGCCCAGTTGGTTTCGGCAATGTGAATGTTTTTGTACTTGTCGAGGGACCAGCCTTTGTTGGCCGTGTCGTAGTCCTTGTTGCAGCGCTCCTGGTCAATGGGACACTTGGCCTGATGGTGGTAGATTTCAAAATCGTCGTGGGCCTTGACGTCAGGAAGAACGTCGGTGAGGGCGTCAAAGATGCGCTGGCCGGCGATTGTTTGGTCCATGTCACTCCATATTTCGTAGTGGGGGACGCACTTGAGGTTGGTCATGAGCTGGGTGGGGATGCGGTTGTAAGACTCGGAGGCGCCCGTCTTGAGGACGACAAAGATGTTGGACATGTCGGGAAACTTTTCGCAGCCGGGCTTGACGGCGGGGGTCGGGGCGGCGGCAAGAGTCTCTTTGGGCGGCCGGCCGAACAGCGTGTCTGGCGTCGAGCCATATGGTGCCGTAGGCAGCAGTTCGCCGGGGCTGCCGGTGTAAGTCTCAAGTTGTTCATCTGGGCTGCTGCTGCTGCTGCTGCTGCTGCTGCTGCTGCTGCTGCTGCTGCCGCTGCTGCTGCTGCCGCTGCTCAGGTCTGAATAGCCAAAGTCAAAGGGACCGTTGAGGCGCTGCGAGGTGAGTAGCAGGGTGAAGCCGAAGATGACAAAGGCGGCGACCACGATAAGATTGCGCCGGGAGAGCATCCTTGCGTTTGCCAGCATGGGCACAAGCACCGTACCGTGTATCAAAGAGATGTGAGAAATACGACAAGTGCTGGATTAAAGTCGCCCAGAGGCCGGACTATCAAGAGACAAAGGTGAGCGCAGGTCGTTTTGGCGGTACTTGATGTAGATGAACGCACAGTCGATACCGGGGAATATATGGGTAGAAGCGGAATGCGGGATGCCAAGATCAGGCGAAGAGGGGGGGGGGGATGAGAAGAAAAAAGAGGAGAGGCGAGCAAAAGATCGACTCAAGAGTAACACGAGGTAAAGATTCGATTTGTATTACGCGAGGGCTTCCAACAAACAGCAAAGCAAAAAAACAAAGTAAAAAAAAATGAATTAGAAACGAGCGGGAGTCGCGGGGACTAGGACATTATCTAACACGGGCAGATGGCTAGCTGCCTTTTTCCATCCCTCTTTTTTCGTTTTAATTTGAGTTCGTTTTGCTGCTTTTAGCAGCATCGAGGCGGACCTAGCGTGGCAGGCTAGCGACGATTGGTGGGTGGAATGGAGCAAAAGCAGCCACCAGCACCACGCAAGCTCTGAGCGCCAGCCCAAGCCCTGGTTTAGCGGCTCTGCGGCGGCCCAGGCACGGCTTTACAGTGGGCAGAGAGGCACGAGAGGCCAACGAATGCATTTTCACCAATCCAGCAGCCTGTGGCGGTCGATTACTCCCAAGAACTCCGTAGAGTTAAGTGGCAAGTGGTGCTGGTGTCGTCCCCCGGCGCTATTTTGGGGTGCCATCCACTTGCCGCAGCTGTTTCGTCTTGATGTCGAGTCGGACGACAATGTGGAAAACAAGTAATAAAAATGATTTAATCAGAGTTTTTCCAACACCTTCTTTTTCCTCGTTTTTTCTCTTTTTCTTTTTTCTTTTTTTCTTCTGTGGCATCATGTAAATGGTCAGCAACCATGTCGACAATAGATAACACGAAGCCACAGCCGGCAGGTCAGTGGCGTCCAATGGGGCCTTTTTCAATCTTTTTCCCGCATACGAAACGCCGCTTCGTATATCCATTACGCATTCTTCGAGCTGAACAGCCAGATTGTTTTTCAAGGTAAATCTCAGCACACGCCCTCTCGTAACAGAACCACACGCTGTTTAGTTGCAAACTTGGGTACCAAATATGCAAGTAAATACACCTATGTGAGCGGCTGATCTGAACAGCGCTATTTTTCCTGTACTCAGAGGCTGCTCTTATGCCGCCGTCATGGGCCCTTGCTTATCTAGTACCTAATATATTAGTAGCGAGCGGCCTTTATTTTGACTTCATCCTTGCGGCCTGGAAGCCGGAAGCTGGCGCCTGCAAAGCAGCTCAGCAGAGAAAACAGTTGTCACCAGCCTATCACTGCCGTCCATCTGCCAACGTGCTCGACGGGCTGAATTCGACTATCCCCTGCGTGCCTGGGAGCTTGGCAATTCTTCAACTTGGTAAATTACATACACAAGCAAAAGACAAATCTCCAGGGGGGTTCCATGACGAATTGACGATCTCCTCACAAAAGCCACAAACTTGCATCCTCGACAGCACGTTCCTCGGCCTATTTGCTCCGCCACGGCCCGACCGACCAACCCCAGAAAAATCACCCCTATTGACATGGATGTAATATCTTTTTCTTCGTATCAACAGAAATCAATGCTCTCCATCTCGTCGGAATCAGCTCTCGCAATCGCACCCTTGACGAGTCCTCATGGCGTCATGCCATTAACTCTCGACAACTCTAGCCCCCGAAAAGGATTTTCTTCTTTTTTTTCAGCCCGGCGCCGCCTTGCATCAATGTCAGGAAAGCTAAGCCTGAAACTGCTGAGCACGGTCGTCGGCCCTACGAGCTAACGTTACGAATGCATCTACGCTGCTTCTCATCTGGAAGCGAAAAGGGGCTTCACTCTCCGTCTCTTCAGCAGCCGCACGAGCACTAGATAATTTTCGCATCCTTCATCATCCGCCGGATGGTGGATGCATCCAATTTGTTACTTGTTCAACTGCCGATGCCACGCGTCCAACTGCGCCCGGGAAAGCCATTAGCCGGCTCCGGCCTTGGAGTTGGCTCCCCGGCCGTCACCGGTCCGGACTTCAGTCGCGTGGCCAAGTCGACGCTGATCGGTCCAACCGTCACCACTCCAGGTCTTACATGTCCCGATCACCAGGGACTGCACATCATAGTTCTTTCAGCTGACCGATCGATGATTAGTCAAAACCTGGGGTGCCATGTCTTGGCAACGTCCATAGCCGAGCTGTAAATTGCCGCGACATTGTGACGAGGGTGCACAAGTCATAGTAGGCATGATGCGAAAAAAAAGCAAGCGCATGGCATCAATTAACGCAGAGACCTTGATCGTAATAATACCCCCCTTCCCTCCACCGCTTTCATCGAAGCACTCTCCAGCAATCTGCCCAAACGCACGTCGACTGGATTACGCACAGCCGAATCCCACCACCACTCTAATTCGAAATGTCACAAACATTGCTTAAGATCGCTGATTGATTGCCATGTACATCCGACTTCTACTTTGCGTCCGAAATGGTCACGCAACAAGTGGCTATGGCTGCGTTGAGTGTATCACGTGATCTCGCGACAAATGTTGAATGTTTTCGTGACGCACAACGCGTAAATCATTGGCGCTTCTTTCCTCGGTGAAGCAGCCACAACAGCATGAACATCCAGCGCGGCTCTCGTCGGGCCCGCCATGTCGCTGCCAACACGGCGGCGAACCAGGCCGCCCAGACCGAGCAGCAGCAACCACAACCAGATTCGCCGCCGACCACGCAAGAGGATAATGGCCACAGTCTTTTGCCGCCCGCGCGACCGCCGCAGACGCGCAATATGCACAGGACCCCAGATCAGCGACAACTGGAAAGCGACGACGAGCATCAGATGCCCACCGTGGCGCCTCGGGTAAATCCATTCCGGTTACATCGATGTAAGTTGGAAATAGCGCTCGAGTTGTGGTGGTGACTGGCAGGTCAATGCTTGCGAGGCAACGCATGGTTGTCGGGAACGAGCTCTGCAATTTAGCGCAAAGAAAAAACATGCAGAGATCGCTTCTGTTTGACTTTGGGTGGTGGTTGGCCCCAAGTGGTGCTTTCCGCCGGTTGCTGTTGCTTCTTTCGTGACTTGGGCCGACAGCGCTTCTGTTGTAGAGCCGCTCGGCTCCATGTTTCAGAGTAGCACAGTGTTACTCGATAATTTTACTTTGAACTCGAGCACTTTCTTTCGCTTCGTTTTTCGTCCTTGATTTTCTGCAAGCGCA
This sequence comes from Beauveria sp. NWAFU-1, assembly GCA_024472245.1. Classification (NCBI taxonomy): domain Eukaryota; kingdom Fungi; phylum Ascomycota; class Sordariomycetes; order Hypocreales; family Cordycipitaceae; genus Beauveria; species Beauveria sp. NWAFU-1. The sequence continues at coordinate 1,528,388 of JANBXD010000007.1, forward strand.
GTCGTGATTTCACATGCCGCGACAGTATCTCGAGCCAATTCCCCTCACGCGGGGCGGCGCCCTTCTGCGACGGTCCAGCTCCCCCGTGCGCGCGGAGTGGCCGGTCGCACAGGTGGAAAACTACGAAGCCCTTATGGGCCGCCTGAACCGCGAGGCTAGCAGCGTATTCAACCGCATGTGGCAGCTCTCGGCGCGCGTGACCGAGCGGTCAGTGGGCTGGCGGGCGCGGTTCGGCGGCAGCGTTCGGAGGCGGCGAGAGCGCAACGACGCCCCGCCACCGTCACCCTCATCGAACGAAGATCTGGATGTGGGCATTGACATGGGGCCGAATTCAGAAACGGAAGACGCCGAGGCTGACCAACATGGCGATGCAGCAACGCGGGGCACGACGACGCCGCGCCTCAGCATGCCCTTGGGGTCCGACGCTTCGGACTCGGACCCGGATCTCAGCGTGCTGGCCATGGCTAGAGGCGGTGGTCGCGCGGGAGCCGCGCAGGGCCCAATGAGCGCGAATACGTTGGAGGAACAGATGCTGCTGCAACAGCAGGCCGAGGCCATGGCGTACGAGGACGAGGTCATGTCGCAGGAGCAGTACGAAGCCGAGGATACGAGCATCGAGGAACAGGTAGAAGAGGAGGAGGAGGAGGAGGAGGAGCAGGAGGAGCAGGAGGTGCTTGTGGACCCAGCTTCAATTGGACTCAAGGAGATTTCCAATCTCGGGAAGTTTACGGTCAGCAGCCACAAACCTGGCCATGGCGCGCAGGAATTGCGGAGTGACGACTTGAAGCTTTACTGGCAGTACGTGTCACATGTTTCATGGCATTTTAGATGGCGGACTGACCCGAGTTTAGATCGGACGGCCCGCAGCCGCACAAGCTCACGGTGTATTTTGTCAAGCGCGTGGGGATTCGAGTGATTCGATTCTTTGTCGACTATCAGGAAGACGAGTCGTACACGCCGACCAAGATCCTGTTCAGGTCGGGGACGAGCGAGAACAACATGATTGAGTTTGCGACGATGACCATGGACAACCCCTACGGCTGGCAGGACGTGCCCATCAGCGGGGCCGGAGGTGAGCCGGACGGCAACACGCTTGTGTCATATGTGCTGCAGATGCAGATCCTAGAGAACCACCAAAATGGCAAGGACACGCACCTGCGCGGCATCAAGATTTACGCCTTTGACCCAGACTCGGGCCAGCAGGCGGGCGGGCGGCGGCAGCAGCAGAACGACGACGCTGAGGGCATCGCGGCCATGGTGGCGAGCGGCAAGCAGGCGAATGGCGGCAGTGGTGGCGGTGAAAGACTGAGCGACGTGGCGAGGATATTGGCGTCTTCGGGGGTGCAGGCGGGCGAGAGTGCGTTTTCGGCCGCTGATTTCTTGAGAGAGCCGGAGCTGCGATAGACACGGGTGTGGTGTGGTGTCAATGGTGGCTCATGACAAGTGAGTACGGAATGTGGACTAGGCGTTTATGGTACAGACAAATGATTATGTCTTTGCATTAGCATGGTTTTGCTCGCGGACATGCGAGTTTCTAGAAGGAATTATGACACTATTGATATTGCGGATACTCTACTAGATGTTGGTTGGTCGCAGGTTTATGCTTGGATACCTGGAAGATGTGTGACCCATGATTCTGTGAGCAACTATTCCTGTCACATGGTGTCTACAATATCTTGATTTGTTCAATGTGGATTCGCTCGGGCGTACGGTCAATCGCGAGATGTAATATTTGCACAGCCTCGTATGACAATGGAGCAGGGCAAATGATGGCAAGGCTGGCGGCGGGACTTTACCCTGCAGCGTGCAAAGAAGGAAGAAGACTTTTTACCGAGCGAGTGAGGTATGGCTGGACAGGAGAGAAACTGCGCCTCGAGGTTCTATGAGTCTGTGAGTATGGGGTATTGTTCCCTTTACAGAAGGGTGGCGAGGGTATTTGGAAGCTTTTGGTACAGAGATTGCTGGTCATTTGACGCCGAGGAGATGTAGTTGGGCCGGGGAATAAGCTGACCCACAAGAGGGTTATCACCGGGCGGGGGTGGTGGGTGGATAGGTGGGCTTACTACAGCCATTGTTTGATCTAGGAACTCGCGCCGACACGGACTATCTCTGTAATGGGGCAATGAATAAGCAGGTTCGTGTGTTGTGAGGCATCGCGGCAAGTTTTGAAGAGCGAGCCATGGCCGAGGCGGCGTCGCAGGTATGGATGCACAAAGGCCGCGGCTGCAGGGCAACTTCCTGTGGCAAGTGACCATTCTTTTTTTTGCGGGACAGACTATGACGGCCGGGAGGGGAGTGATCCGGTGAGTGCAGGCGTGGCGAGCTACCTAGGTAGCTGTTGCTGCGCAAATGACACAGTCTTGTCAAAAGAGAAGAGAGAAAAGAGAACGAGAGATAGAGAGATAGAGAGAAGTGTCCTTTCTAATTTTGAAGAATCTACACATGCCCATTGTCGTACTGGTACAATTTTGCCTTTGTCGTAGTGACTCGAATGTCTTCCAGAAAGACTGGCAATATATATTTTACTGCAATGGCGCGAGGCAAACCTAGCGTCTGCAGGTCGAGGGAATGAGGACAAGTCTCACGCCAGTGGCGCAGCGCCAAGTCAAGGCCAAACCTCACTATTTACTTTTGACCTGGCACTTGGTGGCCAAGCAACCAAAGCTGGGGGGCATTTGGTTCGTGTCCTTGACGTCTGCCTTGGCCACAGAATTGGAGACTCGAAGACTTTTTCCTGTCAGCCCAGCATACTATTTGATGAAATTGATTAAGTATATGACTTTTACGGGCTGTTCGTGAGTGCATGGAATATTTCGAGGGTCTTCAGCCCCGCGCCCACGGGCGTACCTATGTATTCATGTACTGGCCGGCTTATGCGGCACGATGCAAGCCGCACCACTGCCGCAGCTACGACGCCCGATTCCGTGGGTTGGATGGTGCCGACACCGAGATGGGTGTCTGCTTTCAGCTTTGTTCGCCAAGAATTTGGAGAAAAAGCAAATAGGAAAAAAAAAAAATCACAACTAAAGGTGACATGACTGCCAAAATCAAATGTAATTACCTTCCAAGCCTCGACCGGTGGCAGTGCTCGAACATCTTCTCTGCTACTCGGCGCAGCCTCACGAGAGATTGGTAGGTAGTGAACGGCAACACAGCAGCCTTAGGTAGTCTCCACTAAAGCTGGACGCCCAGCGCCCGGCCAGCTAGCGAAAGAGCAGCGCCCCACTGATGCCGCACCCCTGCAAACTGGTGGCTTCGCATAGCACCCAAACGTCCAAAACAGCCCCCCCCAAGACAAAAAGTCAGCCCGTCCGTTGGAACCGTCTCAGACGTCATGCTAAACCAGCGCAAACGAACCACATGCTCGCCGCTATTCAAAAGCTGTCCTCTCCCACACCATTTTTTCAAAGATGTCCTCTATTTCACACACACCCATCCCTAAGATACCCCGTCTTTTCTTGCAAACGATTTGATTGTTTCAACATCATTTGCAATCTTCCTCTTCCTTCGAATCAGCAGTCAAACGCGCAAAGCAGTCGTAACAGTCGCATAGACCACGCCACCATATATACAAACAAATCACCATGTCTTCGGGCGACCCCATTCTCAACAACGGCGAGGGCACCTCTACCAAGTTTGCCGACGACGAGGCCGCTAACCGCTCGCCGAGAAATGGCGCCGCGCAAGGCGCCGGCGGCTTCGTGTCCCAGGCGCGCATGGCAGTCGTGCCCCCAAAAGAGGATGACTTGCAAAAGAGCTACGCCAAGGTCGTTGGCTCCGAGGCCAACCCCAAGGGCTGGTACGGAAGCATGAGTACGTCTTCTCCGTCTTGGGATATAATGAGAGAAAACAATTGACTAATACACCAACCCCCCACCCCCACAGTCAACGGCATCGGCGCCATCATCGGCACCATGGGCGCCTTTCCCTGCTGCTTCTGCTGCCCCAACCCCTACAAGTCGGTCCAGCAGGGCAACGTCGGCCTCGTCACCAAGTTTGGCCGCTTCTACAAGGCCGTCGACCCGGGCCTCGTCAAGATCAACCCGCTCTCCGAGCACCTGCTCCAGGTCGACGTCAAGATCCAGACCGCCGACGTGCCCGAGCAGGTCTGCATGACAAAGGACAATGTCACGCTCCGTCTCAAGTCGGTCATCTACTACCACATCGTCTCCCCGCACAAGGCCGCCTTTGGCATCTCCAACGTCCGCCAGGCCCTCATGGAGCGCACCCAGACCACCCTGCGCCACGTCGTCGGCGCCCGCGTCCTGCAAGACGTCATTGAGCGCCGCGAGGAGATTGCCCAGTCCATTGGCGAAATCATCGAAGACGTCGCCGCCGGCTGGGGCGTCCAGGTCGAGAGCATGCTCGTCAAGGACATCATCTTTTCTCAGGAGCTGCAGGAGAGTCTGTCCATGGCCGCGCAGAGCAAGCGCATCGGCGAGTCCAAAATCATCGCCGCCAAGGCCGAGGTCGAGTCGTCCAAGCTGATGCGCCAGGCCGCCGACATCCTCTCCTCGGCTCCCGCCATGCAGATCCGCTACCTCGAGGCCATGCAGGCCATGGCCAAGAGCGCCAATTCAAAGGTCATCTTCATGCCCGGCGCCGCCAGCAACGTGGCCTCGACTCTGGGCCAGGCCGTCAACGCCACCAGAGAGGACGAGGGTCAGGATAATGGGCTCAACCAGGTAGCCCAGGCCCGCGTTATTGAGAATATCTAAACCCTATGGGAGTACGAATCAAGATGCGCACATTTTTGAAGGAAAAACGAAGAAAAACGAAAAAAAGAACCCATTGTACACTTATGGATACCAATCTTTGATACCCTACGAGGAGGACGACTACCACGATGCCCACTGCAATCAGTTGCTACTCTTTAATGCCCCAGTTTGAACAATATAATGATTGCTACTTGTTTACACAAGTTTGAAACAATGACATGCATTCGTCACCCTGTGCTCATCGAACTCGAGTTATCCGTGATGCAATGTACAGTATCTAGAAACATCTCATCTCTCGCTCATAGTCTTTGACATTGCCAACTACAGGCCCAAAATCGGACACTCGCAGCCTCGAAATCGAACCACTCAACTTTCTCTGATGAGAAACAAGCCACATAAATGTCAATTGTTCTTTTCAAATCCGCGCCCAATGCCGATATATCTCACCATTAAAAGAAAAACAAATACAGAATCGCACGTCACCATAAACGCCAGCCAACCTGTTTTGGCAAGAGGAGAATAAAAGATAAAACAAAGATCAAAACTGTGCCCAACCAACTGTAATACCCTGCGTGAAAAGCAGAAACGAGGATGTGCTGGCAAATGCCAACATTGGAAGAAACAACACGGCTCGTCAATGCGCCCAAACCTTGATGTGACGGCGCTTGTTCGACTTGCCAAGCGAATAACCGTCAAGAACTTGGCATTGCTCCCTTGTAGCCGCAACCTTTCCCGAAGCTTTCTAAGCCTCAGATCGCTTCTTCTTCTTATGCTTCTTCTCCTTCTTCGGCTCGGGCTCGTCCGAGTCGTCCGAGTCGTGCTTACGCTTCTTCTTCTTGCCCTCGTCGGCGGCGGCCTTGGTCGGCGTGGCGGTGGCCTCTTTGCGGAGCTTCTTCATCTCCTTCTTGGAGAAGACGCGGGGCTCGCCGCCCTCAACCTGAATGTCGCCGCGCTCATACTTGCGCTTAAACTTCTTGACGGATAGGCCGGCAAGGTCAGCCAGACGCTCGTACTCGGACTTTGACAGCTTGGCAACCTTGGGTGTGGAGACGTCCTCGTCGTCGCTATCGGCGTCTTCCATCTCCTCGTCCACCTCGACAACCTCAATCTTCTTTTGCTTCTTGTCCTTCTTATCCTTCTTGCTCTTCTTCGAGTCGCCGTTGGTGGTAGCTTCGGCCTCATCTTCTACACCGTCGGCATCGACGTTGTAGCGGCGCGTCTCTTTGAGGGTGAACTGGCCCGGAGCCATGATCTCACCAGAGGGGGCGACATTGGTACCCTTGGGCAGCAGAGGGCGACCCTCGAGTTTGCGAAGATGGTTCTCGAGCTTAATGCGGCTGGTCAGGCCGAGCATGGCACGCTCGTCATCATCTGCGTCCTCGTCGTGGTCGCCGAGGGCATCTACACGGAGACCTAGAGCAGTCTTGGAAGCCAGCATACGGGCAATCTTACCCTTGTTGCGGCCAGTGGCCTGACCAATCAGGGAAGAGTGGTAGATGAGACCATATTTGGGCGTGTCGTGCTTGGTCTTGAGGGCACGGAATAGAGCCTTCTCGGCACCAAGAATCTGAACGGTGGAACCAGGGGCTTTGGCGAGGCTGAGGAGAGAACCGGCGTGGGCGACGAGGCGGGCACCAACGAGGTAGCCAACGAGGGCAGTCAAGTTGGGAGCAATGGCGCGCATACGGCTCTCGAGGTAGGAAGAGAGCTCGGCACGGTAGTTGGTGTAAACGAGGACTTGGTCGGCGAGGAGCTGGATGTTGTGCAGGTCCTCCTCGGTAATCTCAGTACCCATGCTGATTTCAGAAGCGGCCTTGATGGCAGCCTCCATCTCCTCGGGGAGAATGTCGGATAGATCAGACTCGGACATGTTTTCACGCATGCCGACCTTGAGAACGAGGCGGGCGTAGGCCAAGTTGTCGCCAAGGATCTTGGCCATCTCGGGAAAGTGCCAGCCATACCATTCCTTGGTACGCATGGCATAGACATTGAGCTCCTTGTCCATATCGTCGAGAAGCTTGATGGCCTGGATGATCATGGAGTCAATCTTGTTTGCGGAAAACTTGAGCTTATGGCGGGACATCGAGTGAGAGAGACCAAGTGACATGCGATCGATGCTCTCCTGGTTAAGACCGGGGATGAGTGAAGGGAGATGCTCACGAATGCCACGGAAGACATCCATCGTGTTGGAGCCAGCAACGGGGGAAATGTTCAGGTCGGGAAGGTTGGAGATGGCGGTACCGAGTTTCATGTCGGCGACGGCGATGGAAGCCTTCTTCTCGGATTTGAGATCCTCGAGAATCGTAGAGAGGAGTTCGGGAATCTTGCCCTCCTTAAGTGCGGCGGCCTCTTCAAGGGCCATGGCGGCGCTTTCAAACTTGACAAACTTTTTCAACTTGAGCCTGCATAAGGGTATTAGTACCGTGAGATCTCGACAAAACATAGTTCTGCATTTCCTACATTTCTACCAACTTCTCGGGGCGACCGAGCTCGGCAGCGAGGTCGTCATTCTTGAAAAGTTTCTTGTCCGCAGACTTGAACAGGCCGTAGCTGCAGAAAGATGTCAGTGACTGCCACGAAGAAAAAAGGAAGGTGCAAGTCTACGCAGCAGGAAAAATCTTACCCTGCGGGCGTCTCGGCAAGAACAAAGAGAGACATTCTAAAAGCAAGCGCTCCCTACACACTCCTGCAAAAATCTGTAGTCGTTCGTCGTGCTTGCGGTGCGCAATGGCGGATCAATGTGCGCGCGCAAGTCGTGGTGCAGATAGGTTGGGAAATTTTTTTGACAAGCTCTGCCATCGAGTCCAAAAATTTTGGTGTCGAACTGGAGGCAGAAGTGGGCTAGTGCGGAAGCCGGCTTTTCAGTATTTCCGGCTTGAAAATTGGCAGCCGCCAGACTAGCCACTCACGTGGAGCCAGCCGTCAGTGGCCGGCCAGCCTCGACACCACTGTCGTAAGTGCTGGATGCAACTTCAGCGGCATTGCTCGAGCTAGTCTGATCTCTGCATTTCCAACATAATACACATATTGCCGACATATTGCCTCGAGCGCATCCTAAAATAGCTGCCGGTCAAGATGGAGGGTCTCTTCTTCAACGCCAACAACGGGTACGTCTGATGCGAAACGATGGAGCCTGCTGCAAGCTAACTCGCTCCAGCTATCTCGAAGGCATTGTCCGCGGTTATCGCAACAGCCTGCTCACCACCCCAGCCTACAACAATTTGACGCAGTGCGAGACGATTGACGGTAGGTTTACGATGTGCTAGAATGACGCGCATCAATACTAAAGCCACATAGATCTGAAGCTCCAGCTGGGCCCAGCTTACGGCGACTTCCTGGCTTCACTACCTCCGAGCCCCTCGACCTCTAGCCTTGCCAGCAAGACGACCGACAAGCTTATCTCTGAGTTTCGATATGTCCGAGCCAACGCTGTTGGCTCACTTGCCACATTTATGGACTACGTTACGTACGGCTACATGATTGACAACGTTGCGCTCCTCATTACCGGCACGCTACACGAGCGTGACACCCGTGAGCTTCTGGACAGATGCCACCCTCTCGGCTGGTTCGAGACCATGCCTGTCCTCTGCGTCGCCACCAATATTGAGGAACTCTATAACAGCGTCCTGATCGAGACACCCCTGGCCCAATACTTCAAGGGTAGTCTGAGTCACCAGGACCTCGACGAGCTCAACATTGAGATTGTCCGCAACACTCTGTACAAGAATTATCTCGAGGACTTTCACGACTTTGTCAACACGCATCCCGACATGGCCGGTACGCCCACAGCCGAGGTCATGTCCGAGATGCTCGAGTTTGAGGCGGACAGACGAGCCATCAACATTACGCTAAACTCATTTGGCACCGAGCTGTCAAAGGCCGACCGCAAGAAGCTGTACCCCAGCTTCGGCAAGCTGTACCCCGAAGGAACACTGATGCTCTCCCGCGCTGACGATGCCGAGGGTGTGCGCCTGGCTGTGGACGGAGTCCACGACTACAAGACCTTTTTCGACGCCGTTGCCGTAGGTGGAAGCTCTGGCGCCGGCAACATGGGTGGCGGTAGCACCGACGGCAAGAGCCTGGAAGATCTTTTTTACCAAAAGGAAATGGAAATATCCAAGAGTGCCTTTACAAGACAATTCACATATGCTATTATCTACGGCTGGGTCAAGCTACGAGAACAGGCAAGCTTCACTCCCTCAACATGTCCATTCATGAACCATGCTAATGCAAATCAGGAAATCCGAAACATTACTTGGATTGCCGAGTGCATAGCTCAAAACCAAAAGGACCGCATCGGAAACTTTATCAGCGTCTTCTCCTGAATGCGGATCGGGATTGTTTGTTTTCAGCAAAATTGTAGTATAGCGCAGCCATCAGGCTTTAATGTGTCGACGGAATTCAGTAGACGAGGCACAGTTTCCAGAGAGGCAGAGACAATGGGCTTGTGGTGGTTTTTCATGTTAAATCAATGGCTTAACCTGATGCTCTTGTGGCTTCTTATTGTACATGTAGGAAGTAAAGTTATGCTACAGATGCTTCCGCTCCTTCTTACATCATCTCCCCTATTGTGACAAATTATCGCAGCTCAATCTGCCCCTTCCACATGGCCGGCGTCAGGCCCAGCTTCTCAATCATGTTTGTCCAGCGACCGCTTCCCTTTTCCTTCTTCTCCATGTACCGGAGCAGCTTCTGGCGTTTGTGCAGCATGAGCCGCAGGTTGCGCTTGTTGTGGATGTCCTTGTAGCCGCGGTTCGCCGACAGCGCCTCGCCGAGATTGCGAATCTTGGCCGTGAGGATGGCCACCTGCACCTCGGACGAGCCGGTGTCGGGCCCGGCGCGCGGGGGCATCTCGACGGTGCTGGGGTTAATGGGGGCGGGTTTCGGCGCGACCGCGCCGTCGGTGCGGTGCCGCCCAAACTCGTCGACGATGCGCCGCACGTTGAAGTGGTAGCGGTCCTTCTTGCAGCCATTTTCGAGGGCGGTGATGCGGCGCAGCGCCTCGACGGCGCGCGCGTGCCGCTCGTCGTGCTGCGAGGCCGCGCCCTCGCCGAGCGGCTCGTCGATCTGCGAGCTGACGGCCCCGACGACGGGCTTGGTCAGCGCGTGCGCGTGTTGCGCCACCTCGTCAATCTCGGCGTCGGTCAGGTAGTGGCTGCGCGGCGTCTCGGCGGCAGTGCTGCTGTCGGCGGCGGCTGAGGTCGGCTGGTCGGCGGTCTTGAGCGACTCGAGAAAAGGCGTATTGCGGCCCCAGATGGGGTCGCCGAGGAGGGAGTCTCGCTCAGCCTTTAGCTCGCCCCGGCGCTTGAGGTTGGCGTTTTTTCGCTGCTGAGCCTGCGCCCATCGGTACGGATCCTGCTTGGCCTTGCGCGTGCGCTCGCGCTGCGAGAGGTTGGCTGTCTGGATGAGCGGCGTGAGCGGAGTCCTGGGCGCGGTCGTCGCTGGTCGTAGGCAGACTGGGGAGATGGGATCAGCGGGTGCTCATATATCCGCCGTTTGTACCGAGTCCAGTCGGGGGCTGTCGGGCGAAGAGGTATCAATTGCAATTTGGACTTACGCTTCATAGCGCCTAGACGCTGCACTGTCTCTAATCTGGGTGGCATTGTGGCGGAATGTGGTGATATCTGTTGTTGAACCTCCTCCTCAATATCGACCTTCAAAATTTCGTACCATGGCGGTTGCTCGAGTTGCCAGCTAGGAGGTTCTGGCTCCACAATGTCCCAAAACCGACTAGCTTCATTATCACGTGCACTATCGACCACTTTGGGACGTTCTCGCTTTGCAGGCTGCGCTAGCCTGAACACGGATTAGCGCAATCAGGGCTCTCGCACACAATTCAGGTAAAATTGAATTTTGGTGGGCTGTGGGCTTGCTGCTCTGCATTGTCGCGAACTTTTCCCCAGGACTCTCACAACCCTTCTTCTTTCTCACCCCTCCATCCGAAAACGACAAGAATCCGTCAAGATGGCTCCCAACAACCTGCCGTCCGTTTTCAACGCCACCAGCCAGGACATTGAGATGCTCCTGGCTGCCCAGTCTCACCTGGGTAGCAAGAACTTGCAGGTGCACATGGAGCCGTACCTGTGGAAGACCCGTGTCGATGGTGTCAATGTCCTCAACGTTGGCAAGACCTGGTACGTGGATGGAAGCTGGGGAGGGAGCGCTCCTGCGCGGTGGTGAATCTGGCTCGGCAGGACTAACGAAGAATGCAACCACAGGGAGAAGATTGTCCTCGCCGCCCGCATCATTGTCGGCATCGACAACCCGGCCGACATTTGCGTCGTCTCTGCCCGTCCCTACGGCCAGCGCGCCGTCCTCAAGTTTGCCGCCCACACCGGCGCTACGCCCATCGCCGGTCGCTTCACCCCCGGTAGCTTCACCAACTACATCACCCGCTCGTTCAAGGAGCCGCGCCTCATCATCGTGACGGACCCCCGCACCGACGCCCAGGCCATCAAGGAGGCCTCGTACGTCAACATCCCCGTCATTGCCCTCTGCGACACCGACTCCCCCACCGAGTACGTCGACATCGCCATCCCCACCAACAACAAGGGTCGCCACGCCATCGGCACCGTCTGGTGGCTGCTCGCCCGCGAGGTCCTGCGCCTCCGCGGCACCATCTACTCGCGCGAGACTCCCTGGGACGTCATGCCCGATCTTTACTTCTGTACGTTGCCCCGCCCCCCTATCCGCACCCACCTGGCTTCTTCAAAGATGACTAACATGAGAATCCAGACCGTGACCCCGAGGCCGAGGCCGAGGACAAGGCCGCTGAGGAGGAGAAGGCCGCCGCCGAGGAGGAGGCCCCTGCCGCCATCGAGTCCGGCTTCCAGGCCGCCCCCGGTGACTGGGACGCCTCTGGCGCTGCCGGCTTCTCTGGCGCGCCCGCTGCCACCGGCGCTGCTGGCTGGGACGGTGCTGGCGCCACTGGCGAGGAGTGGGGTGCCCCCGGCGCGACCACTGAGTGGGCTGCCGACGCCGCCAAGGACTCCCAGTGGTAGGAAACTCGGGATTCTCAGGCTGCTGCCGCTGACGCTTCCTTTACCGGTGGAGCTGCTGCTGCTGCTGCTGAAGTTTGGTAGACGTGTTGTGCCTTGCTAACTGGCTTCTCATTCCTGTTCAAGAAACAAGATGAAGCTGATGTACACGGCACATGGATTACGGCACAGTCTTAGATATTTCGGAAGAGCCAACAAAAAGCAACGGAGAAGAAAAAACATGTTTTGAAAAAGGAGCTGCTCGAGACTTGTTGCGGCTGGAAGAGGAAAAGCAACTCGTGGTTACACGCTGTGCTGGTACTAATGAGGGAAAGATACTCGCCCACTGGCGGTTGTCGACGAATTTTTCAATTCCTCAGTCTGCAACCCAAGTAACGGAATTCTTCTTCCTTGAGAAGGAATTTCATCCTCCTTTGGTGCTCGCTGTTTTTATTTTTCATTTGTTACATGTCGAGTCGTTAGAGGGAGAGGGAAAGCCCTGTGCTGCCCGGCGCAAAGGGGATGGACTTGACCGTTGTCCCCGCCTGGGATGCTCGTTCTCTTTTAGATTACATCGCAATAAGTCGGATTCTTTTTCACGTCCTCGCTCCCCCCGTGATTTGCCAATCGTATCACTGTATCAAGTCTCGAGAATATGTGGGAATGTACTTTATTCAATTGTAAAAATTGTAAACAGAAAAAGAGTCTTTTCGTGCCTTCTTTCACAAAGCACACAAGACTCGGGGTATATCGGCCGTGCCCATTCCTGTGCCCCCCCTCTTCATACCCTCTAAATATTCTCTTCTCATTTGTCTCGTCCTCTGCAGACAACCCCCCGAAGGTTATCATCCAAAACCACTATGTGCACAAAGAAAACAAAAAAGCATAATGTAATAAACAGACAAACAAAATCTAGCAGTCCCAGCGAATGTATGTTTCTAACTCCCCCAGATGTGACTCAAGATGCATCTTCTCCAAAACGAGTATACAAGCAAGAACCCAGAAAGAAAAGTCGTCAAGACTGATTAATAAAATGTAAAAGCGATTGTCAAAACCCGCGCCGTGGTGATGGTTATAGTAACTCCAGGTTCAGGAACCAAAGAAAAGAGTTCCGAATAATGAATGCAGATATGCTTCGCTTTGGCGCTAATGTCATTCTGAATCAAGAAAAAAGAAAGAGCTCGTGTCGCGAATGCGTGGCTTGCCTTGTGGTTCTCATAAAATATGGAATTGTATCGCTCTCCACCATTTATGGTTCAAACGCCAAGCTTCAAAAAAGGAAATGCCGGGGTATGATAAAGGAATGCGGATGGTGACAGTCGTATCAAGCCTCCAGTGCTTCTGAATGGCTGCGGATCTCCTCGTCGCTGAGCGCGCCCACCCACAGACAACGCTCCGTGATGCCCTCGATGGGTCGAAACGCGTAGCGCGTGCTGGACTCCAGCAGCCGCAGGAGCACCTTGACCACGGCCGCCGCGATGCGGCAGCGCTCAAAGTTGACGAGCGGGGGCGCGTCGGGCGCGGCCGCCACCTCAGACGGCCTTTGCGCATTGTATAACAAGTCGTGCGTGTAGATGCCCACAAACGGGATGCAGCCCGTGTCGGTGCCCACCTCCATCTCCGCGCGGAGGTGTAGGAAGTTACGCGTCGGCGTCACCAGCGCCTCCAGCTCGGCCAGGGTGCGGAGGTCGTGCGGCGGCACCAGCGCCCACGTTCGCGACAAGCGCGTCACGTCATTGCTCGACAACGCTATTGTGAGCTGCGCGAGCGTCGCAAAGTTGCGGTAGCGGCGGCAGTGCGCCGCCACGTGGATCATCTTGATGAGGCAGCGCGCGCGCTCCTCGACATGCTGCGTTAGCACGATTTCCGAAATGGCCCATTTAACCATGATGTTGAATCGCGCAATCACTACCTCGACGCCGTGCGCGTCGCTGTTGCGTAAGAAATCGACCCATGAACGAGAACCACTGCTAGTAGCATTCTTCCAGTTCATCTCAATTAGCTCCTTCCAGTCGATCTCGTTGAGCGCGTCCTTTTCAATTAGCGTAAACTGCTGCGCCAGAATGTCCGAGTCGAAAGCGAGGATAAAGGGCAGGTGCACGGAAAACTTCTTGAAGCCGCCTTCGGGCTGCGCGGATCGAAACACCTCAAGCGCGTTGGGCGACGACTGCGAGCCGGGGGGAGTCTGCGTAAAGGGTACCGTGGGTGTGGCATCTGGCGTCGGAGGGAGGGGCCGGGACGCATACATGGCTTCGTTACTTTTGAATGCAGGCGATGCCAGCTGTCGGGGCGTGGAGAGAGGAGGCGAGACAGGCTGCAGCATAGAGTCTGCGATGGACTCGCCCAGAGGATGGGGTGGTAGCTTGCGTCTCGGGCGAAGGAAACTGTCGTTTATTTGTGCTGGCGTTGGCTCCCGCGTCGACATTTCTGAAGAAATATCGGAATTGGCGTAGCTGTCATCTTCGAGAAAAGACTGATGGCCACGAGAAATGGGCTGCGTGTGTCCAGGCATAATTCTTTCCATGCTGTCCGTCTTTTCCACCACGTCGTAGCTTTGATCCTCGGAGGTTTGAGCTTGCTCATCAGCAGATGCAGCATCATTTAGCAATGGAGTATTGGGGGCCTCGGTGCTGGCGACTGTGGTCAGGTCTTCCGAATCACAGAGAACAGACTTTTTCCCCCAGCCACGGCTCAGTCTTACGCTGCCACCGTAGTCGGTCAACCCCCTGTCCAGTAGTGGGATAGAGTTGTACGAGTCCATCGACGCCTCGGAGAGGAATGAGTGCACCCCGGTGACTTCGCTTTGAGGCATAGACAAATCTTCGGTTGCGTCGGGGCCTAAGCTCGAAGCATTGGAGTTGCTGGATGCTTGGCGTCTGCTGAGCGTACTGCTTGCTGGAGCCCCGCCGAGAAACTGAAGAGCGCGGCCGAGCTTCTCCATGTCTACCTCTTCCTCCGCCTGCCCTGCGCTCCCTTTGGAACCCCTGTTGAACTTGCCCTCCAATTTAAGCAGCGCCGACTCAATGCCGCCATCGTCTTCATCATCTGGAATCTGGGCGAGCCGCTGAGCCTCGGCTTCAAACGAGGGTCGCGCTGGCGGCTTGGCCGAGGAATGTGTGCTGAAAAGTGAGAGCACTTTTGCCTTTTCAGGCTGCTGTTTCGTCAATTGGCCGACAGAAAAGACTTCCTGGCGCCCTACATGGTAGTCGTCGTAATCGGATTCAGCATCCAGACTCGACTCAGGGACTCCTCCCAAAAAGCTCATGCTGCGGACAGACTCAGAGTACGTGACAATGGAGCCGACCGATCGCGACCGTCTAAGGGGGTTGTTTTGGAGGTCCTCAATTCTAGTAGCGGCACGTAGGTCTCCGCCAGGACGGCGGCGAAGTACACGAAGAGGCTCGGGTACTGAAATTTCCGAATCGCGCACAGAAATGTCAGAAAGAGTGGCAGAATCCAGGCTGAGAATAGTAGCCGGAGGCATTGCGCCGCTGCCAATGGAGCTGTGACGACGTTGCAGTACAGAGTTGAGAGATTGATGCGTCTTGGCAGAGCGAGTGCGCCTGTGCATCCGAAAAGTGCCACCACTAGGAGGTGGGTAGCGTCGACCTTGGCGAGATGAGGTAAAAGAAGGTCTACAAATTCCTTCCGACGTTTGAGAAGATTCATCCTGAAGTGTTGAGAGATCTGGAATAAAAGGAGGTAGTACGTCGGGGCTTTGTACCGAATGAGGGTGAATGAGATAGGAGGATCGACGAAGAGTGTCGTGGTCGACGTTGGGTGGTGTAATTGGTGGCGTGGGATCAGAAGTGGCAGGCAGAAACGAGTCGGGTAGAGCCTCGACCGAGTGTCCATCGTTGTGCCGGGGCATCGTGCTGCGATGCATTTCGAACGGAACAGTGTCGTCGACAATGACAATCGACTTGCTGCCCGTGGTAATACCCATATCGCTCGTTGGGCGCTGATGCTCAATGGGAGGCAAGTCGCTGAAACGGAAGAGACCATACGACTTGCCCGGCAGAGGGGCAGATGCAGGACCGGGAGGTATGAGAACACCTGCCTGCTCTTCGCGCACTGCCTTTTTAAAGTCCTCGGCAACTTCAGCACCTAATAGGTCGATGCGGACTGCTGGTCGACCACTGTAGTGCTGTGCTTCTTCCTGGGGAACTATAGCTGTACCAGGCAGTCGGCTCGAGGCCACATCACGCGGCCCTACCGGCGAGATGCGCGTCAAGTTGGCCTGCGTTGGGGCGGTGACCTGTCCGCGCGCGCTCAGTGCGCGTCTCACGCTGGCGAGAAGCTTCCGCATGCCGATGCCAGACATGGCGCCGTGGAAAGGCTTGTCCTTGACCATGCGTCGAGACGTGGGTGTGAAGATGGTCGTTTGGCGATGAGCCATGCCGCCGCGATCTTGGGCCGAAATATCCACAAAAGCCTGACCGGGAGGGAGAAAATTGCCACGAACTAGACTACCGGCAGATGGCAGGATTGTGGGAAAGTCGACATCGTTTGAAGGCCTCTCAGAGAGGTGTTCGCGGAGTGAGTCATTGACACTGTTGCTGCGCTTGTGTAAATGGCCGGGGCGGACCTTTTTGCTGACTAGGATTCGAGGAGGAACTGAGGCAACTCCCGAGTGTTGTGTTTGGGCCGTCACTGGCACTGGGTGAGGATGGGCAGTCCACTGGTGGTTGGGATAGAACGGCATGCCTTTCCGAGTCTTGCCGGGAAATGGGCAAGAGATGACATTTGCGCTATCCAAGCTGGAGGCCGATCCTACCTGCGCACGCGCCAAGTCCATGGCAATATTTTCAGGGGTCAGAGGTCGATCACCAAAGACGATAAAGTCGCCAATCTTGGGTGTTTTGTTGGGGTCGGTGGAGAAGCCCACGTCAGGGTCTTGGTGCTTGGTCAGGGATGAGGAGAGTTGCGGCTGGCCTCCGACAGCCTCCCAGAACGACGGAGTCAAGGTCGGATCTCTGTGGCCAGCAACGCCGCCAGGCGCAACTGCTACTCCAACACCAAGCGCGTCGTCAAAGTTGGGGCCATCCCAGTAGTGGGCGCAGACCCTCCGCCAGCATTTTTTCAGCTCGGCAATGACTCTGAGCTGCGCAGTCCTAGTCTGCACATCGTCGGAGAGATCATCGAGTACGCCGTTGAGTAAATGGCAAAACTCCTTTCGAAGGTCGTAGTTGAGGAGGAAATCGTCGGTGAAGTAGTTGAGAATCCAATGTCGAGCGGCGACAAAAGTGCGGACGCGAACAATCATGCCAACTTCGTCTTGGCGAGCTAATGCCCAGCGCATTCTCGCAAACAACATGCGCAAGAGATGGAGTGAGTCCAGGAAAGATCGATAGGTAAGAAAGAAGTCGGATATTAGTTCATAATCGAGGAAGCTTGGCGAGGTGATTTCGGCAACAAGTCGTGGTGGTGTAGCGGCGGCGACAGCGCCTGTTGTAGGAGTATAGCGAACGAGGCGACGATCATCGCATGCAGGGCGAAAGGTGAGGTCGGTGAACATGTCGGGTTCAACGATGAGATGGGTGAGATGATCGGGTTGCATAGCACGTACCCTCAGTGACGATGGCGGACGACCGGGGCTCCTGGGCGCAGCTTGGGCAGTGATGTCCTCTGGTGACAGAAAGGTCCCTGTTGGCTTGTTCCATGTAAACTCTCCGGTGGGCTGATGACTGCGCGGCAGCGAGTTGAGGATAGAGACGGAACTGGAGCGTAAATCCTCGGTTGGGGCGTAAGACGAGCCACGAATGAGGGCAGTGCCACGCGTAGAAAAGCGAGGGGTGCCGAGGCGCCAGTTGGGGATGTTTATGTTGAGGAGCGGCTCGGTGGCGGGAATATTGTCCATTGTCCGGGGGCGGGTGTCGACGATGGGAGTTTTGGGAGCAGCCAAAGCGGCAGCGGAATCGGCCGTCTTGGGAGCAGCTACTTCGTGGATAGTGCTGTCGGAGAGGGCACGGCGGTAATGTCCCTGTCGGCTGGCGGCGCGCGAGCCGGGGAGACTTGCCATGCTGCCGGTGACGGGAGAGTCTTGGGGGACATTTGCCCATGACATGGCAACGGCATCGGGTGATTTTATGGGAATGCGACCTGGATTCGAGGATGCTGGCGGGGTGTCAAAGGACTGCGGAGGAGTGTTGGGCAGGTTGTAGGACTGCTGCGTCTTTGAGGCGGAATAGTTTCGACGAACCGAGGGTCTGTAGGTCGGCGCAAAAGCATCTATGTTAACAGTGGTCGAGGATAAAGTTTGAGGATATTTCGTGGCACATGCAAGACCGGGATGTGCATTCCAGTGGGCATCTTAAAGGGGCAAGAGGAGCGGCCCGCTTTGCAGAACAAGAAGAGGCGGGATTGTTTACGGAGTAGGGTTGGGCGGAACAGCAACGGGACATACCTCAGATAGATGCGACCATTATTCCCCACATTGGAAACGGTGAATTGGCGTCCGTCGCGGGCCGCCGAAGGATGGTCCCAGTTGACATCCCACTTTTCCGAATCAGTCTCCCTTGCGCCGGCGCGAGAGACAGATCGCTCATGATGGTAGTGGCGGGCCTCTGCGAGGGGGACGAGAGGCTGCTTGGCGAGGGAGGGTTTGCGGAGGAGCCTATGAGCGGCCGGTTTCGAGGACGAGGAAGTGGCGGGGGCAGCAGCGGAAAACGAGGATGGGATGAGGGGAGAAGCGTCGGCGGCTCGGGGCGATGACCTCTTGGAGGACTTGGAGGTTTTGGCGGCGGCTGTGACGGTCATGGCTGGTGTGGGCGGTTGGGATCGCGCGATCCGAGCAGGCGAGAAGGAATGGTTAGGACAGCGGCTCCGCCGAGCGCAGAGTCTCGACGGTAGACCGTGTGTCGATGTGAGGGTGTCGTGGCAGGCGCGGCAGTTGACGATATATCGAAGGGTTGTGTATATATGGTGAGTGTCAGGCCGGTTCAATATGGAAGCTGCTGGCAAGCATGGGCATTAGCTTGGGGTATGCGGGCAGCGATGGGCTAATGGTGCAGGTCGGTTTTTGGACGGGATATCGAAGGATGAAGAAGAAGAAGAAGCTTGAATGGGTCGAGCAACTTGTTGGTGTTTGCAGACGAGGTTCTGGTGGCGGTTTTTAGCTCAAACGTACAATGTAGAGAGACGCTTTGCCGCTAGCTACCGTTTTTTTTTCTCCCGAGTGAGGCAGGTCGTTGGCCGAGGGGGAGGCACGCGGGGACAGAGCAGCTCACAGGCACTTGGGCGCAGTGCAGAGAGAGCAAAATGCAGGACAGTGGTTAGCAGGGGAGAGTTGAATTAGTTACTGCAGAATCGCGGTTTGGAAAGGATCAAAATGACAAGAATTGAGGCGATATCAACAGAAAAAGAGGGAGACGGGAAGCAAGAAGAAGGAAAATGCGATTGACGGGCAGCAAGCTAGTTAGTCGGTAAATTGGTAAATAGTGGTACGCTTGAGTCTTGACTGGTTGACCGATGACTGCATTGACTTGGTAAAAGTTACCGCAGCAGGCTGGCAGCTCGCATAGATGGATGGACTGGGATGGACCGGGGGACGGCATAATGCATGATGGCGCTGCACGCGCATGGGTGGCTTTTTTTTTCTTTACGGTTCTCTTCCAGGCTGTTATTACGGGATTCCCAGTACTATCAATGGCCGGGGTTCATTTTTCTTTTAATCATGATCCCTGCTAGCACGATTTGAACCGGGATAACTGGATGTGTGTGTGTCAAAACTTGTCAAAAGCGTGCGTGTTTTTCGTGTTGGTTGGGCTGATGCTAAGCACTGCTCTGTGCGCTAATTAATTATAAGACTCCCACTTATAATAAGAGTCCAAGACAGCTATGAACCATCACGGCGTGTCAGTCTGTTGGGCGGCCGGGGGCATGCTTGCTGGCGAAATCGGCAAGTGCATAATGGCATGATGGCGATGGATGACACAAGGGCATCGAGGCATAACAAAGACGCGCGTGCGCCGTGCATGACAAGAGGTGAATTATAGTTTACCACTTTACCAGCCATCGCCGCTGCAGTGCATTGTAGCGCTGACCATGTTCTCGCACCTTCCTACCTAACTTGTTCCCGTGGTGCTCTCAGATGTATTGTATGTACGGATACATGATTTCGCAGCCGGGGCTGGATCGAGACGAAAACAAACGCGGGCGCCAAGAATATCGAGAGACAAGCACGAACGAGTCAGCTCGTACACGGCAAAAACAGAAAATCCGGTCGATTGGCTATGACGACAACAAAAAGCCGTGCAAAACAAAACATCATGCAGACTGGTAAACTGGGCCGAATCGGGAGCCCCCTCACACCACTTGTCCATGCTCCCTGTTCCCCAGAAACAAAAGAAGAGGACGTCCAAGCGTTGCAGAATCAGTTTTTTTTCTACCCTTTGTTAGTAAAAGGGAACAATGCGAGAATAAATAATCAAGAGTCGAAAAGAAAAACACTGCGCAAGATCAGAAATACGTAAACCAGTAATGTATAAGCTAGCAAAAAGTAAATAAAACAAAAGCAAACGGCGCATGCGAGCCTGCATCTGCCATCTGCCCACCTCAACCTAGTCTGGTGTGTCAGATGATTGATTCTCCCCAGATTTCCCTTTTCCCTCCATTTCTTTTTTCCCTCTGTTTTTTCTTCTTCTTCTTGAAACCTCCGCCGCCACCTTGAATGGGAAAACTCATGCACCAAGGAACTCGTCATCATCCGTCTCGGTCACTCTGGTTTTTGTTGGCGTGCTTTCTATTAGTTAGGCGGATGGTGGGGCCGGCGAGACTTTTTCTTGCCTTTCTTTTTTTTTTTTTGCCAGCTGCCAGCCATTGCAGGTTGCCGGCTGCCAGTTGCCAGCCAACCTGTTGCCTGGGATTCTAAAGGCCTCATCCAATCCCAACCAGATAGCACCTTGGATTCGATTACAATATTTTTATTAATAGAGTATAATCTCACTCGTCACAGAATGCTCACATGATCATCACTAGACACAACTTGCCCCCCCCGCCAATGCTACCACAGCGGCGAGTTGCTCATCAGACAAGATCAAAAAGATGTACAACTCGGGGCTGTGTGGTACAGAGATGGGGCTCGGCTCTCGTCAACTATGGCAATCGAACCCGCCTTGTAACAGATTAATCAAAATTGGTAGCCTGCTCACAGTTAATAAACCCATTCCTGTTTGTTCCCACCGCACACTATTGAAGACCCCGGAAAGACCTTTTCCGGTTCCATCCTTCAAGATGCCCGAAATGAGGCCCCCGAGATGAGTAACGGCGACTACTTTACGGAGTAGCTAACACTAAGTAGGTACTGGTGACAACTAAAATATGCCCTCTTTTCCTCTAGCCTCTCAAGTGCCGATGCGTGACCGCGACAACAACCCGGCCCCAGCTTCCGCCTCGCCCGCCTTCTCCTCAACTCTCCGCCTTTCCTGTCGCACATTACTCGCACCACACTTGAACAGCCGATTACGTGTAGCAGTACTACCCGCGTGCCCGCCAAGTACCACATTACTCTGATGCATCCGTGTGCAGCCATGATGCCATCAAAAAAAGATGATTCTTGTTGAGTATGCCAAAGATGGGCAATCATTCTCGTGTCAAACTGACAGCAAACGCCACACAACCTGCATCCCTCTCTCCATTCCCCAGTCTTCCTGACCAACTCTGTGGCGCCTCTCACTCTTCTCTGCAGCTTCTCCTCTACAATTTTCTCTGCGGTTTTCTCTCTGCAGTTTGCCGTTTGTTCGTTTGCATCCTTGATCGCGGTTTGAACCCGTACTTGGTAATAAAATGGGCGCCACCCCTCGCTCGCGGCTGGCGGCTTACACACCTCGTCTACAGGCAACGATACGGTCAAGACACACCGACATGCAGCCAAAGACTTTACCGCCCTGCTCCGTTTTTCCGCATTAACACGCTTCGCCTCTGTCTTGCATGTTATGCCCAGATTCATCCCCAATCTTGCCGATGCGCACATTTCCCTTTCAAGCCTCCCCATGTTCGGATAGGCGAAAAGTCCCCCTGCGTCGAGATCCATCAACGTCGCCGTCATCCCTGTACGGTTGGCTGCTTTTCCACACCAAAAATAACGCTTCAGCAACGACTTGTGCCTTCTTTCGTAACCTTTATATTGGTCTATATGCTCGAGAGAATTTATTAGATACCACGCTCTAACCCCTCAGGTCATTCATATTCTCAACCATCAGGTCCACAAACGTCTCCAACACATTGCTGCTCGGGCCCCCTGCCTTGGCCTCGAAGATGCAGTCCAGGATTGTCTTGATGCCCACGCCCACATTCTCCTCGCGCGTCCGCTCCTGCACCATCCCAATCACCTGACTAATGTCACCGCTGTTAAAAAACTTCGACTCGTGCAGCACGTTGCCTAGCTCCCGCAGGTTCGACACCGCCGGCACCGCCACCTTCTTTGCAAAGTCCTGGTCGACTTCCAGCATCTTGAGCACCGATGCCTTGGATGTCGTCACAAATACCAGTAAACGGTGGCCCTGTACACATAATTAGCTTGATTACTCGTCAAGAAAGTGGAGTGCAACATACTCTCGGTGGCTTCGACACAATCAGCGTCGTCAGAGCTTCCAGCATCACGTTCGAGAAGCGTGATCCAATCGGGTTCCAGCCGATCAGACGCTCAAAGTCGTCCAGAATTAAAATACTAGCAGGTGACTTGTACGCATCCGCGAATGCCTTATGCACGTAGTCCTTCTTGGCAAAGTCGTCCCGGTAGCCCACCAAATCCGCAGGAGTAACCATCTTGACAAATGGAAAGTCTGACTGCGTCGCAATGTGCGCCGCCAGAGCCGTCTTTCCTGACCCGCGCGGGCCATGAAACAGCACTGACGAGTTGAACTTGTTGGGGTCCTGCTTGATCATGCCCACCACACGCATCATCTCCTGGATCGTCGCGTTAATATGACCACCGTACGGCAGAATGCCCAGACGGACAGCTTCCTCCAGTTCAGCCTCCGACACACCATAAGCAGGGCGAACTTCGGTCAGCGCATTCATGAAATCGGCCCGGTTCACCTGCATGCTCGCAACATCTTGCTTTACAGCCGCGAGCTGGCCGACCTCGGTATGGCGAGAAAAGGCAAAGGAAGCCGCCGCCTTTACAAGACCGTTCAATTCGGCACCTGAGTAGTTCTTTGTCTGGCCCGCAAGCTCCTCTAAATTCACATCGGGGTCTAGGAGACCGTTCGTCTTCATCTTGGAAGTGTGAATCTTGAGAATTTCCAGTCGACCCTCCTCATCAGGCAGAGAAATCTCCAGGTGCACCTCCAAACGCCCAGGACGAAGCAGGGCATCATCAATCATGTCTTTTCGGTTGGTCATTCCGATCAATAGGATATTGTTCAGCTGATCAACACCGTCGAGCTTCGACAGCAGCTGGTTGACAACACTGTCACCCACGCCAGTGCCGCCGCCAGCTCCCGATCCACGCTGCTTGCAGACAGCATCCAGTTCATCAAATATGATAATGTGCAAGCTGGATTCATCGCCCTTCTCTTTGTACTCCTTCTCGGCGTCCGCAAACAGCTTTCGAATGTTCTCCTCGGATTGACCGACGTACTTGTTCAGCACCTCGGGACCGTTGATGACCTTTGGCGGTCTAGCATTCAGCATCTTACCAATTTGTCGAGCGATAAGAGTTTTGCCGGTACCAGGAGGTCCGTACAGAAGCATGCCCTTGACGTGAGGAATGCCCATCTTGGCGATCAGGCCAGGGGGAAACACGCGTGACGCAAAGGCACGACGGAAGATGGTGGAGAATTCGTCACCCAGACCACCAATACCCATATCCTCAAATTTGAAATCAGGGGCCAGAATGGCGTTGGAGTTGGGCTTGTTCATAGACGGCTTGAGGTTAAAGTCGCCCTTGCCATCACGATGGAAGAGCACCCGCGTTTGATTCGTCAAGATACCACGAGCATGAGCCTCTCGGCGCTTCTGAGAGCCCTCCTCACCACCCATAGCGAGATCGACTAGACCGACGGTCTTGACGACGATTCGCAGAGGAATATTGCGAACGTCCATGATCAACGGCTGACCAGGCGCCAGCACCTGGTTTCCATATGTGTCCATGAATTGTTTGGCGAGCTCGTCCTCATCGTATGGCACCTCAGTCTTTTTGCTGGGCGATGCGAAGCCAATTTCAAGATCCAGAGAGCCCAGATATGCCTTGCCACCAGACTGGAACGGGTCGTAGATTTCGCCGGTGAACTGGTCGCGCATCGTGATGCCTGTCCAGCTGCGTTGAGGATCCGACAAGCTGATGCAGCCAGAGGGGAAGCCCTGAATGGGCTTAGCAGTCACGACAAATTCCCCGACCGGGTCGCCGCCCCGAATGAGCAGGTAGAGATCGGATCCGTCACGATTCGTAGGAAAATCTTCGGCCGAAACGGCGCAACTATGCAGTATTAGATTCTATCGGGCAGAAAAGATAAGTTTTGAGCGCTTACACGTTACTGTAGATTAGCTTGACTTGCAGAGTCTTGTCTGCGACTTTCTCGACCTGGAGTGGCACCTGTCGTCCGCCTCCAGCCGGCGCAGTCGGCTTCTCGCCGTATCGCTGCTGGGAGGGTGCCGGTCTTTGGCCAGCACGAGCATCGCCATATCCTTGGGGGGCACCGTATCCGGGGCCGCCTCCGTATCCTTGGCCGGGTGGTGGAGGTCGAGGGTTGCCTCCAGGCAGGCTGCTGCCGCCAAAGGGGCCCCGACCAGGGCCTCCAGGAGGAGGAACTCGAGACATGGTGACGTAGCTTGTTGTTTTGCTCGGAGTGAAGGAAATCAGGCGACTGGTCTTTGTGTCCCGTATTAGGTGTCGGTAATGTGATATATAGTGAATTGAAGCGCAATAAGCAGATAAGGGAGATGTACAGGGCAAAAACGCTGGGCTTGAAACGGGTTGCGTTGTTGGAGATCTGTCGGAGCTTGCTGGTCGCGGGGCGGCAACTTTTGCCCCACTCTTCGGGCAGTGCCACCTCCACAGGACAGATAATTGTGCTTCGCAAGCAAGCAATGTAACTATTATCGAACCGGACGAGCTAGGCAGCAGCTAATTCTAGTTACATCTTTTTGTCTTATTCATCATACATGTTTTTTCTCTTATTCTTTCTTTCCCCTTCTATCTAATTTAATTTCTTACTCCTCTCATTCTATAGGTCTAGCTCATCATCTCTTCCCAACTTCTTTCCTTTGGCACTGTTACCCAAGTCCTCAGAGGTAATTCATCTGCTCAAAAAATATCTTCCTCAGAACTTAGTGTCAGAACCTTCCCAAGATAAAACTGCCCGGTGCTCAAGTTTCACACTCGCGCCGAGGCATGATGTTGCGAGCTAACTTTTTTGGCTGCGCTTCAGGGTAAGATGTGACGTCACGTACGAAATACATGCTTCTTCACCAAGTTCACCTGCATTACTATTTCGCTATGGCATCTCTAAACCGAATGTGCGCTTCAAAGGTGTCGATCATCGTGATTGGGCAGATACGGACAACACTTTTTGAAGGTAAGCTTTCAAGGCCAGTAGGGCTGGCGGAGGCTGCCGTTGAGATAAGGCCACTGAAGTCGAGGAGCATAAAATACCTGAAGTATCGCGCTCTTCATGTCGGTATACGAAAATACTATCTATTACTTCCATGCATCTTGGCAGACTTGGCAACCGCCACTAAGCAACATGGCCGGAACAGTGCTGGCCTCGCTGCGAGCTTACCATGCCGGTTCATTGCGTGCTCAGATTATTTGCATACTCGATCCTGTAAACCACTGTTGACAATAGTTCCGACTCTGGTCTTCAAGCAGCCTCAGACTAAGAAGATCTCTGGCCGAACCAGGGGGGGGGCTTGGGTCGAAGCTGTGACGCGGCGCCGCTGCCGCTTGTTTCCATGGCTTTGGTATCCCATTTGTGTGTGTCTCCCCGGAAAATTTAGGGGCTTTAAAGGGGCTTGCAAATTCTCCAGAAATTTGCACCGAGTTGCTTGGTTGTGGTACGCGATTGCTACCTGTGGTATCCTTGGCACCGAATATTTTAACATCTTTCAGTAGTGTGGTAACTTGCGCCACTGCATTCGTCGTTTTCGATGTCACTGTGGTGCGGGTGCTCGTCTTAGCTATGTGATGGGATCAAGCAGAGTTAGCGTATGCGCCTGTGAAGAGAGGTATTGCCTATACTCACAGATCGAAGTCAGGGGCTTGTATCGATTACAATACTTCAACGATTCCTTCAACTTCTCCCGTTCTATCGTCAAGTCTTCCCTGCGAGCCCGGATATCTTCGGTCTCTGCCGCGAGCTCTTTGACTCGGTCATCGCTCATGCTACCCACGCTTGTTGGGGTGAAAATGTATCGGATACGCCGAACCAGACAGGATTCCACCGCAAGGTTGATGATGTTGTCGGTGAATGTTCTGAGAGACAACTAATATCAAGTTAGTAGCTGGTACCTTTGCCGCGCAGAGAAATATGTAAGTCTCCCTCCTCACCTCATAGTACGTTTGCATCTTGTCGAGGATGTCGCCTGGTGCAAACTCGCCTTCGCTAGGACCGTGATCCGCGGAAAGGAGTCTGCGCAGCTGATCTCCACTAATCGCAATATCTACTTCTTTGCCCGAGTCGTCCTTTTCACTGCCGTTGGTGGCCGCCGCCAGGATGAGGCGCTGCTGATCGAGGATCTGCTTAATCCGACGCGCGTCAGACCTCGCCTTCTTCAGAACCTCAAACTCCCGGTCCACCGGCAAAGCATACGCCTCACGGTATGGAAGTATGAACTCCTCCAGCTTGGCCTTCAGAACAAGTTCACGCTCCTCAAAGAAATCGTCCACGATAATACGCAGAATGGCCTCCGTGGTGGGATTGGTGGCAGCCGGTCCGACCACAAACTCCATGGCTTTTTCAACAAAGAGCCTAGCACTGGTCATGACCATGTCAATGTGGTGTTGAGCCATCCCCTCCCACTTGCGAGACTGTCTTTGGAACAAACGATGGGCGAGATTGTCATTCGTGGTCCCGGGGAACTCTAAGCCGCGGGTCTTTGCTGCTTCCTTGTTCAGCTCGTCCCCGAGATCCTTGTAAGTGCACTTCTCAGGGTCGGAGACAGGATAAGGGTTCGCCTCGAGAAAATCGTCCAGCCATTCTCGTCGCTCAGATTCGCCGGCCGTATTTCCATCGTCTCCGACAATTATTCGCTCCGCACCCTTCTCTCGCAATACGTAGTCAAACGCCGTACTAAACATGCGAAGCTGCGCACGAAGGTTATAGTGATCTGGGAAGCGGCGAAAAAATGCGTCATTGTACTGACCGTCCACAGCCTCCTTAACTAGCTGCTGGAAAGCGTCTGCCTTTCTAGTGAGAAAATTGCGCATATCCTCGATATTCGGCCGCGCGGTACCCAGCCTTTCGAGTTCCTCCTCTCGCTGGGCGAGCTTGGCGTTCATCTCTTGCATGATCTCTGGGATGATGCGACGCAATTGATCAAATTGAATTTTGCTGAGCCTAGCCTGAAGCGCCTTGGCCCCTCGATCTGTACGTGGGATCTTGGCCCAGTCTGACTCCTCGAAGAATTTGTCTTCCCTGCTGTCACGACCATCAAAATCTTCTGACTCATTCTTTGTATCTCGATTGCGCATGACATGCCAGCCCAAGTCAAGCTTCGAATCGCTTTGCTGATTCAAAGCTAAAGACGTAAAGTACTTCAGTTGGTCGAATTCTGTCCTGTCAGGTTTGGTAATGATTCCGATCGTGCGGCTTTTGGGAACACCAAACTTCTCCAGCTGCTCCCGAAACGACTGGTTATGGTAATCACCCTCTGCTGCAGTGACCAGCATGATGATGCTATTTGGTTGTTCCAGATAACCGCGAACCAGATCATCGACGGTTTTGATATCTTCCTTGGTTTGGTCGCCAGAAGTAGTCTTGAAAACGCCCGGGAGATCGACCAATTGCAGCGGGTACATGCCCGGCCGTTCAATGCTCAGTCTTAGTACATCTTTCGAGAAACTCTTGTCAAGCCCAACAAGCCCCATCTCCTCTTTTGCTTATCGAATCAACTCAGGTAAATCGCTCTCTTGAACGCCATTGTAGCTGAGCGACTTGGCGGGCCTGCCGTCGGCGAATTTCACGCTGGCATTGATCCGTAGCTGCGCGCCATCTCTGAACTCTAGCTCTGTAGCAAAACGCGTGCAAAGACCAGAATCGGTAGGAAATCTTATACGGGAAATGGCTTCCAAAACGGACGATTTGCCGGCTTTTTGGCTGCCGAATACGACGATTCGCGGCAAACTGACAATGCTGCCCACACCGATGCGAGACAACTCCTTGAGGAGGCGGTGCAGATGCTGAGCTTCGGGAGAAACAAGCTTCTGGAGCACCTCTGAGTCGAAAAGGGTCGACATTTTGGGCAAAAACTGAAAAGCAGGGGATACGTGGAAGTAGGCAGATTGCAGAAATGGTCTTCTGTTTGCGCCTCTTTATAAAGAGCAAGGGGTAGAAGCACAAGCCCCATAGTACCAGTAAATTTTCATCTGCTCCGAATAGACAGAACCCTGGCTCAAGTCTCATGCGGCTGGCCAAAAGCGGATGAATACTGCTCGTTTGCTTGAGGCCTGAGATTCAGCTAATTGAAATTCTCAATTTCTGCCAGCTAATAGATTTCACCCAAGTTATCCGTACACGGCAACAAACACAGTACAGAACATCTCCGTAACGACGGATAACCGCGAGACAGGCCGCTTTAGACCTTAAAATCAAGACATATAACAGAACAATTTAAGCGCTATTAAATTTTCAATTTAAAAGAGGTCATTTATGTGGTTTTTGTAAGAGTATAAGTGAAAGCGCTAGTAACATCGATTTTATAGGCTCTACGTGCTTTGGTTAGCTAGATCAATGTTTCCGTCCTAAATAGGTATAGTTATCAGCAGAATCTGAAAATATTAGCTGAATTTCAGCCATCCCGCTGCTTTTGCCTCTGGTGAGGGAGGACAAGGCTACGGTATTAGCAATCACTGCCGCGGAATCTGCGTTTCTGAGCGTACAATCAACGATCGACACATTTCCCCAAACATGGATTTCAAATGTATTTGCGTGTGAAATCCGCGCCTCAAGTTGTTGCCTATAGCCGCCAAGCAGATGGGTGCTGAGCTTCATCTCCACTAGCCGTCGCAGCCTCGTTTGCTTCAATGCGACTGTCGCGACGGGTTGTGCGCGTGAAACTTGCAGCAATATCGGCTTAGCTTTTTATACGGCTAAACCCCGAAAAGATGCCGGTCATTCGGATAGAAGTTACAATTGGCCAAGCCCAGTCTGGAGACTGCAGCAGGTACTCCGTCGTGGGGGCTCGATAGATTGCACTCGCACTGAGCTGGTGACATGCGACTGCAATACGTAGATGCTCATGCAAATATTGTTTTTAAATCTGTGTAGCTAAAATCAATTTACCTGCAAACTCTGTCTAGCGAAGATAACTGGATGACTAGGTGGAACAAAATCGGAGCACCGTTCAAGCCGTATGAAGAAGGAAATCTTAAAGCGAGTTGAACTTTAATCCATGAAGCAGCTCTTGAACTCCTCTTCCAGTCTTGTCACGTAGTTCAAGCTCTGCTCCACACTCCAACAGATACAGGGCAGAGCTGATGTGCCGTTTCATTATGGCATGCATAAGGGGAAACAATCCCGTCGCAGATTTGTCACGAAGATTGACGTCTACGCCTGCGTTGATGAGCTGCCAAAACAATATTTCATCTTGGCGCTGAATTGCGAGCGAAAGCATTGATATTCCTTCTTCTGTAAATTGGGTTGGACTCGCACCGTGTTTGAGAAGCTGCCGCACCGACTGGTCGCACCGCGCATGAATGGCCTGTTGCAGGGCTGTCTCGTCATTGTTGTCCTTGACATCGACATTATCAGAGTTGTGCTCGAGAATGATCTTGACAAGATCGCCGCCATCGGGTAGAGTCGAAGCGAGGATGAGCGGCGTCCTGCCATCGGGCCCCCGCCGCATGAGATTGGCGCCGGCTCGGATGAGCATGTCCACTGTTTCGATCTTGCTGTAACCGCATCTTAAGATTGCGCAAGCCAATGCTGATTCGCTGTTGCTGTTGCAACAGTTGACATTGGCTCCTTGAGAGACGAGAAACCGTATCATATCTTCGTTTTTGTCGTCATCGCGCTCTATAGTCGATATGAGAAATGGACGATATGCCTTATCAAGAGAGTTTATTGTGAGTTCTGTGTTTTCAAAGAGCAGTCGCATCGTGTCTGCAGTGGCAAATTGACGAACTGCAAATAGCAAGAGTTTGCCCTTTTGAGTGTCCCATGCAGGGTAGTGACCACCCTTAAGAAGAAACTCAAGCGCCGCGTGCTGGCGGTTGACCATGGCATTCCAGATCGGTAACGTAGACACAGTATGATGATGGCTGATGTGGAGATTTATGTTCCGAGCTTCGAAAAGTCGTAGTAGACCAAGAGATCCCACTTTTGCTGCCTCTCCGGGCGCTGTCGACATAGAAGGAATACCGTCCTCCACAAGAGCGTATGGGTCGGCTCCGTGGTCAAGCATCATCCGGACTATCTCAGTGGCCCTGTCTCCTAGCCGGCATGCGGCGTGCATGGGGGAAGAGAATTTGGTGCTTAGTGACACGTTACACCCGGCCTCAATCAATAGTTTGGCCACATTGACATGCTCCTCGACAATTGAGCACATGAGAGGACTTCGACGCTCGGAATCTTGAAGATCCTTCGGAGCGTGATGCTCGAGCAGCAACAACACCGCCGCTCTGTTTCCGGCGCTCGCAGCTGATCTGAGAGCAGACCCCAAATACCAGTCTCCATGGTCGCTACTAGTCTCGTCTCTGCGAGCAATGTAGCCGGCCCATTTCTTCAGAGTGTTTATATGAGCAGGGTCGCTCGCTGCCTGGAAAATCGCAAGCTCGTCCTCCCGTTCTTGAAGTTTCGCAGCGAGGCACTCGCCTCTGTATAAGTGCCCTTCGAGAAGATCACGCATGCGTCTGCATGTTGCAACAAGGGTGGCTAGGTTGCGCCGGTTGCCGGCAACTAAGATGAGGAGTTCCGCTGAGAGCTAATCCATCTTGTCAACAGAAATGCTTGACGTTCAGCGAAAAAGTGCATCAGGAGTCAATAGGATAATATGACGATGAGAATGCTGAGGAAATAATTTGCAGAGGCTTGGTACTTGTCGGTATGATTCTCGAGGTGTGCCTCTTCCGAAGAAGACTGCTTGTGAAGAGAGAGAGGCTTTGAAAGGAAAGTGCGCAAGAAGGGAATGCGAAGGATCGAATCTGAAGAGAAGAAAGATAAGATAAACAGGAGGAAGCAAATTCGGCGAGAAGAAGGGCCTGAAAGGCGGACGAGCGTGCGTTTGCTAACGGCTGGCGTTCAACGATCGGTGAGTGACAATCGATATGCAACGAAAAACGAAGAAAAAAGCGGTTGTTTCATTTCGCATAGCACTGCATCATTAAAGCACTAAGTGTACAAATCGTTCTCATAAATCAATGTCAGGACTACGCCTGCGGTCCGCACTGGGCGGCCTGAATTGCAATTTCAACATCGCGACGCCGGAACCCTGGAGACTGACCTAGACAGGTCGAATTTAACATCAAGCCTGGCAAACAAGTTAATCAGTAAAGAAACCTCCAGGATACTCGTGTGCTAGTACTCACCTCGTAAAAACAAGGGAACATTGACGTCACCTATAGACTCCTTATCGGGCATCATACGCAGGCTCACGCCTTTCTCTATGAGGAAGAGCTCCAGGTCCTGCATGTCGAACCAGTCGCCCTCGAAGCGGTCCTGCATATTCGCCGGCACATTCGCCGGGTCCATGGGGACGGTCCAGGCATTGTTGCGCACCGACCACGTCTCGGACTGGTCGGCCGTGTTGGCCCAGGGCAGGGAGAGCGGCGCCGACGCGGAACTTGAGGCGAAGGCGGGCGAGTAGTGGGTGCCGGCGCCGCCGATGCTGAAGAAGGGCATGCCGGGTTTGTCCGGGCAGTCGGCGTTCTTGGGCGTCTGGCAGATGCGAGTCTGGAAGAGAGCGGAAAAGTACGACAGCAGCTTGTCGCGCGTCATGAGCTGCAGCGGGAGACCAAAGTGGCGGTGGAGGCGCGTCGTCGAGAGCGTGGGGTCCGCGAGGGCCAGGTAGCCGTAGTAGACGACCGAGGTCGCGAGCATGTCCATGAAGTCGGAGACGGCCATGCTCGTGTTCATGTCGGGGTAGGGCTTGTTGCCAAAGATGTTCTTGATGCTGGCGGGCTTGTTGGGTACGACGGGCGGGATTGACGGCACGAGAGCCATACCGGCCTGGGAACTCGGCCCGTCCCCGGCGGCCGACTCCGGCTCCGTCGACCCGTTGCCGGTTTCGCGGACTAGGGTCAGGCAAGTCGCCAAGGCATCTCGGAGCCGGCCTGTGAGTTCGCTCTGGCAGGATAGAATGTTGGAGCCGATGAGCTCCTC
Organism: Beauveria sp. NWAFU-1; assembly: GCA_024472245.1. Lineage (NCBI taxonomy): Eukaryota > Fungi > Ascomycota > Sordariomycetes > Hypocreales > Cordycipitaceae > Beauveria > Beauveria sp. NWAFU-1. The sequence goes on from JANBXD010000007.1 coordinate 1,560,563, forward strand.
GCTAAAGGAGAGCACCACGGAGCTCATGTTCTCAATGGCGCTTTCTAGCTGCTTGACCCTCTCTTCGAGGTAGGCTGTCTGTGATATTTTTCGCTGTCGGTATGCGCGCTGCGCTTCACGAATCTGCTTTCGGCGGCGCTATAGAAGGAGAATCAGATTGACGTCCCAAAAACGTTGCGCAGCCTCTCTTACCTCGCCTGGCCCCTCGCTGCGGCCGGCATCTGTCTTTCTTTTTGCGCCGCCAGCTTTACCCTGCGCGGGCGCCTTGTTCTTGTTCTTTGCGGATGCATCGTCATCCGGGGACTCTACTTCGTGTAGACCGGGAGAATCGCCGTCGTCGTCTGGGATGAAGATGGTGCCTGTGCTGTTGGATGGCGACTTTGCGCGTGGGATGTTAGCCGTCGCCAAATGGGAAGAGGGGAAGGAACTCTGTAGGTACCGGATCGTTGAAATTGTAGCCCGACGAGGCGCCGGGATAGAAAGATGACGAGAGCAATCGCTCAATGTCGATGGACTCGTTTGGCCGGGAGTCGTGCCGCATATATAGCTGCAATGGGGTGACTGTCGGCTGCTGCCCGGCTCTCTGCTGCCGGCCGGCCGAATTGTTGTTGTTCGCGGGGTCGGCCATGGTCTATTGGTATATTGATGGCGTCTGCGTGTCGCGTGCAACAAGGTGAAGGTGATGAAGTTTTGCTACCCTTTTGCGAGACGTTAAGACAAATGATTCAGATTGTATCGTGGTGTCACTAGTGTCTGGCTTTCTTTGTTGAGGATGCACTTGTCTTATTAAAATAGTGCCCCAATCTGGGGAGACTAGACGTGGCGGAGTTCCCTAGCCTCGGTCAAGGCGAAGCGGACAATTGGGTTGAGCGTTGGGGGAGCGCTGCGGGGTTTCTTACTATGACGAAAGGGTTAGGTGCCTTCACAGCGACAACCGCGCTACAGCCCACCAACGGACGCTTGGAGACTCGCTGGAGGGGATTCCCCATTTTAGAGTTTCGGTTACTGATTGGGGTCCGCCGTTGACTGGAGTTCTTGACGTTATCACATGTCGAATGTAGATAGCCGTTGTGTAGCAACGTTGCGTAGGTAATGTTAAGAAGCGGATATCTTGAACGAATGTAAAATTCCGGACTGCATGGGCATGTCGGAGTAAGAAGTATGGCATTAGTTTCGCCCACGTTGGAGGTATTTTTGGGGTAGCATCCTCAGCTGTAAATAGATTGTAGTCTGGAAGTCTGCAACTCTGAACCCTGGTCCGATTGCCAATCCTGGCAACCCACTCCTACCCCCCTGCCTCACTGCTTTCTTTGCTTCCTCTTCCTGACGACAAGAAGTTGCGGTCTCCTCTGCGCGACTCTGCGCGGCAAAATTGAGGTGAAAACACATAACTAACATCCAATTACAAAGGACTTGACAGTACGACTGGACGAGCCACAGCAGAATCTATCATTGCCTTGCCCGTTGCATCTGTGGCCAATGCAGGCGCTAAAAAACGCCACATGTCCAAACCTTACATGCCAAACGCCACACTCCACGTGCCACGCTGCCACGCAAACGTTATGTGCCACCCCTTTGGGGCAGTGTGGGCTGTGTTTCTTGAAACGTGCATCGTGGCTGGGGCTTGGTGAAACAGCAAAAGAAGCCTTAAACTGCAGCCCAACGGCGGGATTTTCATGCCGTCTATCCGTATCCGATTTAGTAACCGTCCAACTGCACCGCCTTGTGGCGCCTCTGGCAGCTACGCCCATGCCGTCACCTTCAGCGGGCGCACTTGACCCGTTTGGCGTTGGCGCGCGCCGGCAGCTTCAGTTGCCGATGTTCGATTCTTCACATGTACGCTCTCTGTTGGCTGCCCCTTGATCTTGACTTTTTTGTTTCCGGCACGTTTCCCAAAATAGCCAGCAGTTCGGTATCGTATTCCGTGCAACATGGCCGACGCCAAGTCGGACTCGGCCGCTGTGCCTCCCGCTGCAGCTGCAGCTGTCGTGCAAGACACAGCTGCGGCCCCACCGTTGCAAGCTGAGACCTCTCCAAAAGCGACGGCCCCGACGAGCATCGACATCGACAACAAGCCGACGGACTTTGACGGGCAGCTCGCGACAAACGATGAGATACCCTCGGATGCCACGCTCGCCGAGGTTGCTGACTATGTCCTGCTCGATAAGCACGGCAAGTCACATACCTTTCAGAGCCTCTACAACAGCCCTAACGGTGCCCGACGAGTTCTGGTAGTATTCGTCCGCCACTTTTTTTGCGGTGTAAGTCTTGTCGTCGAGTCGTCCACCTCGTTTGACCGCAGGAAGCTGACTTGTTCAGAACTGTCAAGAATACATTCGCGCTCTCGCCGAGTCGATATCCAGCGAAGCTCTCCTCCGTCTTCCTGTCACCACTTCCATCGTCATCATCGGCTGCGGCGACCCTCAGCTCATCGAAATGTACATTGAGGCCACCAAGTGCCCGTTCTCTCTGTATACCGACCCCAAGAGCGCGCTCTTCGAGGCTCTCGGCATGATCAAGACTCTCGCGCTGGGCGAGAAACCTGCGTACATGAAGATGGGTTTTCTCAAGGGCGTCTTTACCGGCATGGGCCAAGCCTTGAAGCAGTTACCTCGCGGCCTCACGCTCAGGTCGGGCGATCAGCGCCAGGTCGGCGGCGAGTTCCTCTTTGAGCCTCTCGATCTGGTCACGCCCCTGACGACGCCTACGGACGGCCAAGGCGGGCCAGCTATTATGGAAGCCTTTGACCAGCTTCCCGGCCAGGGAGGTTGCAAGAAACAGCTTGAGGTGAAGAAGATTACGTGGTGCCATCGCATGCGCAGCACTCGTGACCACGCCGAGATTCCTGAAATAATGGACCTCCTCGGCCTCGATGGGCACGGCCAGCCCATCAAGGACGCTGTGCTGTGGGAAAAGACGATCAAGTCCCGAAAGGGCACGGGGTTTTCCATGGCAAGCAGGATGAATGAATTGACTGCCGCGCACAAGGTAGAGGCAGAGGCAGACAAGGCATGGTAAGTTAACCTACCTATATTAACCTATCTAAGTTAGGCCTTATCCAGGGTTTTATTAAATAAGGGATATATTAAAAATACATAATAAATCAAGAAGTTTTTCAAGTTAATAAAATCTTTTATTCATTCTCATTTTACATATAAAATTCTTTTAATATCAACCACTTCTCGGCACCACCCCAGCCAACTTCCAGGTTTTATTTTTATTTTTTTTAACATGCCCATCAGTACCTGATTATGCTTGGCGGGCCTTTTATCTGCCATGGACGGCTAGGCCACGTCATTAAAGCTCTTTGCCTATCAATTTGTACAAGAAGTGAGGACGACGGCGCCTCGGGTTAGACGCTGGACAAGCAATACAACCAGCTCAACAAAAAAACCCTATACAAGGCCAATACCCACACTCGACAGGCTCTGTTTGTCTAATAATTCTAACATTAATATCTTACACATTAAGATCCGTCCTCTTGGGGTCATCCACCATGACAGTGGCCTCAATTTCCGCCTCCCTTCCGCTCTGTTTGCCGCTCTTGATTGTCCTCCACTCTACGAAACACGCGCCCACAATCGACAACGTCGCCATAGCTGTAGCCACGATAAAAGTCTGCACAAGTCCGTTGGAGTATGCCTGTATAACCTGCATCAGATACTTACTCGGAACATGACTTGCTAAGTCTGAGGCTCCATTGGCCATAATCGTAGTAGGATCCAAGTCGGGCAGCGTTGCGTGGATGTCCTGCACCAACTTGTTCGAAAAGGCCGTCTGCGCGACGATGACGAACAGCGAACCCCCTATGGTCTGCGCAAAGGATATGATGGCCGTGGTGATGGGCACATCCTTCATGTCGACGGCCGCCTGCACTGCGACAATCGGCTGCTGCCACCCGACGCCGATGCCAAAGCCTACGAGCGCCTGAAACCCGATCCAGACAGCTGATGACACGGATGGATTGAGCAGCGTTAGCAGCCCTCCGCCAATCGACGTCAAGACGGTCGCTGCAATCATGAACGGCGCGTAATAGCCGATGATCGTCACAGCCACGCCGGCAAGCGTGGTTCCGACCATGTTCCCAATTAGCATAGGCAGTATCCGCTTGCCAGACTCAATGGCGCTCACGCCCTGGACGGCCTGGAACCATATTGGGAGGTAGTAGATGAAGATGAAGAAGCTGGCACCCAGGCTAAACTGGTACAGCGCGCAGGACCAGATGGTGCGAAGTTTGAAGACGCGCGGAGGCACTGTGGCATCGTCTTGCGCCCAACGCTGCACGACGAGAAAGGCCAGGATGAGAACGCCGAAGAGCACAAACAGGGCAATAATCTTGCCATCCTTCCAAGCATACGTCGTGCCCCCCCACTGGAGGGCGAGGAGTATACAGACAATAGCCGGCATGAAGACGACTGTGCCAATCGGGTCGAAACGTTTGATGCGGGCCCAAAAAGATGTTAGTTTCGGCCGTTGCGGCACATGAGGTGTGCGGAAGAAAACGGCGACGACAAGGAGAACAATAGCTCCGATGGGGATGTTGATATAAAAGCACCATCGCCACGACTTGAGAAAAAAGTTAGAAAACGAAGCTTAATTAAAATAGCAGACAGGCTTACGAGTCTATCTGTAAAAACACCACCTAACGGCGGGCCAGCAATAGCGGCCACGCCATATACGCCGCCAGTGATGGCACTTCTGCAAGTTAGTTCTTCAACTTTATCCGGCCATTATAGGCCACCTACGTGAATAAAGAACGGCGCGCCAGGGGTACGCTATGGGCCATGATGAGCAGTGCCCCGGAGAGGAGGCCCGCGTTACCGCATCCCGCAATAGCACGACCGAGAATGAGGGCAATGGAGTTCGGTGCGGCACCGCAGATGGCACTTCCAATGCCAAACACGAGAAGGGCAATCAGAAAAACCCATTTGATGCTGAAGATGGCGTAGAATTTGCCAATGAGCAGCTGCGAGGACGCGGTGGTTAGGAGATAGGCTAGCTGCATGATTAACTTGACTGATCGTCCCTAGCTGGAGGCAGAGTAAACTGACAACTTCCGTACCAGCCTACATCGTTGAGGCTGTGAAATTCGCTGGTAATAGCAGGGATTGCAGTAGCAATGATGGAGAAGCTATCCATCGTCAGTGTCCGTCATTGCTGGAGCGGAGCGTAGCATGGTCGGACCACGGCGTAGGTGATGGAGGGTTCCATACTCGAGAGAGATTAGGAATATGGTTAAGCAAATGGCAATGGTAAGAAGGATTAGCTGTAAGCCCTTGGGGTATTCGTTGCCGGCACGGCTGATGTTGGGGGCAGCTTGCTCCATTGAAGCGGCGAGATGGGATAAGCAGAAACGAGTGTATCAAGCTTAAGAGGCAATTCTCAGATTTGTGTCGGAGGAGCAGAAGAAAGAAAGACGAAGACGCCGCCGGAGGTAAATAGCGGGGGTAAAAAGGCCAATCGGCGGCTGCCTATGGCCAAGGACGGATAAGACGTGTCCAAGAACAAAGAATTCACGCTGCACGCTGCGCAGTTTAAGCCTTTTGCTCGTCGGCCTTTTCTATATTGGATATTACGAATTGGCTTCGCGGGGCTGGATAACGGCAAAGGTATCGTGGAGGTGGTGCAGCCCGTCTCATTTCCGAGACAGCGTGAATTTGTACATGTTGACCGTGCGTGTAATAGCTAGTCTGTAATATCCGCTGTGAACAGGGTTGAGTCAGACCCCTGGAGACCAGCCGTCGTCTTCAGTGCTATAAACAATTTCTTGAATCGGCATTTTGTTGTCGACAATCTCCTTGCCGTTGATGAGATCATTCTCGTCTGCACGTTTATATCCGTCTTGGAGACTCGTCACAATTCCCGCCTTGACATGTCGGGGCGCCAGTCTCTCTCTTGCTCGATCAAAGTCGACCTCGACAAACCAAAGCTCGTCAAAGAGTGCCGCGGCGTCGCGCCAGATATCGGCGTTCAGTGCCACATAGTTGCCCTCTACGATCACGATGCGCTGAGTAGACGCAATGATAATGTCATCCTCGATGGGATCCTTGACGGCGTGATCAAATGAAGGCACTTTGATTTCATTATCAATAGAAGCATTGCGCAGCTTTCTAATGACGCCTAAAAACTTGGCCGCGTCAAAGGTAAATGACGCCCCGCGGCGGGCATGATACAAAGCAGCATCTGCCTGTGCGGAGAGATAGCTCCGGGGGTAGTGAAAGCCGTCCATTGGCAAAAAGGCGGCGGGTGCAGGGAATTCAGGGGTTTGCTTTGACGCAATATCATTGATGCGATTTGTGATGGATTGTGAAAATGTAGTTTTTCCTGAATCAAGCAATGTGAGTAGGCTGCTGCAGAGCTATGGTGTGTTACGGACCTGAGCCGGGGATGCCGGCGATTCCGATCACTGGTTCAACAGTCAGAGCTGCAGGTAACACCTAATGCTTAAACTTACAAACACGCTTGTCTGTAGGCGTAGTCTGGTATATTTGCCATACTTTATCAGCCAGTCTTTGCACTTGCTCTTCCATATCGAACGCTGAGAAATTTGGTGGTGTTGATGCAGGAGACAAGAAGTGTTGGTGTGTCCCGCCGCCCCGCGGACTCGAGCCCCACGCGCAGAGCTGCACCGACTGACTGTAACCACAGTAAAAGCCTACCAAATCAAGCAATTGGAATAGAAATCGATATCTATGGAAACTTCTGCCAAGTAAATAGCTTTTTCTCCGCTTCTCTAAAATAATCTACAGCGGTGCACACCCCACACGTCATATTGGTAGCATCGGCGCGAGGCGGGGTAAATTTTCGGCGGTGCTTCGACACGGGAACCATTTTTTCTTCTTCAAGCAAGTAGCCCCAACATCACACGACCGGGAAAGATGGCCGCTCAAGCAGAGGAGGCTCTCAAGGACCTCAAAGGTAGGATTGAGATTTCACAGATGGAAGCCGACACCCAGAAAAAACACCTTCGCTAATCTGGGATCCGATTAGTGGCGGATGACAAGCCCAATGGCAAGCCCGCCGCCCACGACGACGAGGACGGCGACGACTCTGAAGATGAGCCTGCCAACGACGCTGACGCAGGTACTGGTGCCGCCAAAAAGAAGAAGAAGAGAAAGCCCAGAAAGAAGAAGAAGAACCCCACGAGCCAGACGGAGCCGCCAACGGTCAAGCTGAGCCAGTTGTTTCCCAACGGGACATACCCAAAGGGCGAGGAGGTCGAATACACGGACGAGAACCGCTACAGAACCACGAACGAGGAGAAGCGGCACCTCGACAACCTCAACAGCGACTTCATCACCGACTATCGCGAGGCGGCCGAGATTCACCGGCAGGTGCGCCAGTACGCGCAAAAGTCGATCAAGCCGGGCCAGACGCTGACGGAGATTGCCGAGGGCATCGAGAACAGCGTTCGCGCGTTGACGGGCCACGACGGGCTCGCCGAGGGCGACCCGATGGTGGCGGGGATGGGCTTTCCGTGCGGCCTGAGCCTGAACCACTGCGCGGCGCACTACACGCCCAACGCGGGCAACAAGATGGTGCTGCAGCAGGCGGACGTGATGAAGGTGGACTTTGGCGTGCACGTCAAAGGCCGCATCGTCGACTCGGCGTTTACGATGGCGTTTCAGGACAAATACGATCAGCTGCTGGCGGCGGTCAAGGCGGCGACCAACGCGGGCATCAAAGAGGCGGGCATCGACGCACGCGTGGGTGAGATTGGCGCCGTGATCCAGGAGACGATGGAGAGCTACGAGGTGGAGATTGACGGCGCGACGTACCCGGTCAAGAGCATTCGCAACCTGACGGGGCACAATATTCTGCCGTACAGCATCCACGGTACAAAGTCGGTGCCGATTGTCAAGAGCAACGACCAAACCAAGATGGAAGAGGGCGACGTCTTTGCGATTGAGACGTTTGGCAGCACGGGCAACGGTTACGTGCGCGACGACGGCGAGGTGTCGCACTATGCCAAGAACACTGAGGTCGGCCACGTGGACCTGCGTCTGAGCTCGGCCAGGACGCTGCTAAATGCGATTAACAAGAGCTTTGGCACGTTGCCGTTTTGCAGACGCTACCTGGACCGTATGGGCCACGACAAGTATCTTTTGGGGGTAAGTTGCGCATTGCGTCACGCAACGTCTTGTTGGGATACGGAGCTAACGGTGCACATAGTTGAACCATCTGGTCGGAGCCGGTGTTGTCGAGGCGTACCCGCCACTAGTTGATAAGAAGGGCTCGTACACGGCCCAGTTTGAACACGTAAGTTGTGTAAAGCGCTTGAGATGCGTTTCTTTGTTTCCAGCTCGCGGCTTTGCTAACTACATTACAGACTATCCTGATTAGACCGACGGTCAAGGAGGTCATTAGCCGCGGCGACGACTACTAGTTTGGCACGCTGGAGATTTATGTGGGCGGCAATTTGAAGAAGACTGTTTCTTTAATGCAACTCCGAATCGACAAGATTTAATGAATGACAAAAAAAAACTACTTTTGATTCGCTGGATGTGCCTAAACCGTATTGTGAGCGCCACGAGGTTCGCCGTGTCTCGAAATGTTTGCGAAATGTAAAAGAGATGAATGCTGCTCCGTACCCGGTGCTGAATATTTGAATGCTGAGGTTACACAGATGCAACGCATATGAAACTCTGTTTGCGAAGAGAGATACATGTAGATAGAGAGACACGACATGAGCAGCGGCGATGGCATCAAATCTGCAGCCCTGTAGCAGCGCTCTAGGCTAGGAATGGACTGATTTAGTTCGACCAATGATTGGCTGTGAGCGATACCTATTCCCTGCAGCATGACGTGGGGTCGCATTGCCAGAAGAGATCTATTCGTATGTGCTGTACGGATACTCCGTACAGCGGCTTCCGCCAAGTCTCAGCTTATCACATGGTGTAGCACTCGGTGCAGCGGCTCTTGAACCGGGGTCGGCTTGCTGCATTCGGCTGCACCGGAGTTTACTCGTTTTTACGTTTCTGTATGGGGATTCTCCCTGATGGCCGTGCTCTACTGGCGACTGTCGAGTTTGTGGGTGGTCGACTGAGCTCAGATACAAGTGATTGGGGCTGCATTGATTGAATTACCACACCAGAGCCAACCCAGGACATTAGCTCCGATGTAGGGCAAGTAAGAGTAATACAACGTCAGAAATGGCATAAGCGGCTCACTCATCTCTGTTTGACCCCGCGTGGAGGGTCTTGAGGGGTCTCGCCGCTGGTCCGGGGGTGGGAAAAAATGCCAACTGCTTTTCAAAAGAAGGGTCGAGAGAAAATGGCATGGACATGTTTTCTAGCGTCGATTCATCTTGGGCAACTTCCCCGTGGGCAGTGGACGAGAACGTACGCCTCTCCAAGAAATCTCGGAGCGTATTTGCGGGGGCACCGCATGCGAATGCTTTGGCTGTTCTGGCGGCAAAGAAGACCTGGACGGCTCCGGGTCATTCTCGAGCAGCGCGAGACACTAAGCCGCATCGGACTTTTGTCCAAGGTCACGCAACCAATGAGAGGCTTTCGATTGTCGTTCTTAGTGGAGCCGAGGCTCATCAATTTTTCCGTTCAGGCCCTTGGGACTGTTTGCAGCCACTAAAAAACGAGGTCTGCTCGGGCCGCCGCCTGGTAAAGCCGCTAGATACAGGCTTCTAACGTCACTGGGACACATGCTGAAAAAAAAAAAGAATGCCCTTTTTGCGCCACTGGGAAAAAAACGCCGCCCCTGAAAAACCCGCATCCGAAGTCGCCATTTTTCTTGACCAGGCTCCCTCTTTTTAAAACAACCTCGTACCGACCACACACACCTTTCCCGTCATCTTTCTGACACCCATCGACGTCTGGACGAATTATAGATTCCTGATTTTAATATTTATTCTTTCCTTCTTTTTCATCTGCGGAAAAGAAGACGACGAGAGCAACTCGACGATTTTTACGATAGACCGTTTGAAAGAGCCTAGTGCATAATTCACCAAACGCACGCGACCTAGGAAAAGGCGCCGAGCAGGAAGAGAGAAAAAAAACAGACTTGCCTCATCCATTCCTGAGGCAAACAATTTTCCATCTCTTCTTCTTTTGTCCTTCCTCTTCAGCGACAACCTCGCGACACCACCCGAATTATAATTGTCTCTTTTCCGACCCTTCCCGCCACATATCCATCCACGCACCCGCACGCACACAAGATGAAGGTCTTTTCCAACTCCGTCACCTTCAACTACTCGTGGGACGAGGTATCGTCGGCCAACTGGCAAAAGTACGGCCCCTGGAACAACAAATCGGAGCACGTCATCGCCGTTGACACGCTCTCGCGCCGTGTCGACCCCGCGACCGGCATCCTGCGCACTGAGCGCCTCATCGCGTGCCGCCAGTCGGCTCCGGACTGGCTCAAGTCCATCATGGGCGCCAAGATGGACGAGAGCTACGTATACGAGGCGAGCTACGTCGACCCGGCCACCCGCACCGTCACCATGGTCAGCCAGAACCTGACGTGGAGCAACCTCGTCAGCGTCCAGGAGGAGGTTGTCTACCGGCCCCTCGGCGACCATCAAACCCAGTTTACCCAGACGGCCAACATCACCGCCCTCTGCGGCGGCTGGCAGCGCATCAAGAACTCCATCGAGGACACCCTCGTCACTCGCTTCAAGGAGAATGCCGTCAAGGGCCGCGAGGGCTTCGAGCGTGTCCTCGAGATGAGCCGCATCGTCTTTGCCGAGGAGCGTGCGAAGGCTCTGCGCGAAAAGGTGGCTCTGTAAAGAAGAGGTTGCCTCTTCCGTCGACCAATGGCGGATTTCTTTCACCGGACTCGTCATGTTGATGGCGACCGATGCAACGACTCGACCATTTGGGAAAGCTTGTGCACCACCCACTGCATCTCCTAAATGGAAGCTCCCTCGATTACCCTCCACCCTCTTTTTTTGTCCATTTTTTCCACCACGACTCCCAACTTTTGATTATTCGATTCATAGCTTGGCGCAAAGGCGGGAGTCTTCTTCATCATTTACCACGCATACATCTTCGGCATGGCGTTTGTTGGTTTCATCTTCATTATAATAGGCGATAGAAAAAGTTTTTATCTTGGTTGACAGCACTCCTTCAGTACAACTGGAGTCGGAGAGCTTTTGTCGTTTATTTCTTTTTCTTTATGCAGCTGCTTTTGATGACGCAGTATGCTGCTTGGGTGCTGGATGGCGAGGCAACCTGAATGGCTCTGCTAAGTCTTTCTTGTACAGATAGAAACGAATGCAATTCTGCTCTTGTGACCCATATCTTACTCGTTCGCCTCGTGAAATATTTATATCTTTGTAGTTTGGAATGATTAGACATTATTGCACGTTATCATGTCCGGCGTGAGTGATATGAACCTGCTCATAGGAACCTGCGGCGGTAGAAAGGCAAGTAAGAAGCTGACATTTACATCCTACCACCGAAGCTCTAGAAGCATCGTTGCCAGCCCTCGCCCTCACAATCCTTATATCCCAAGCATACATACGTGCATATGCAAATGTACCACGGCTGCCCAAAGCAGAGAAAAAGTCGAACCTCTTGCCCAAGGTCCTGTCTCCTTCAACGTCGTCAATATCGGACGACAAGTTGTAAACTGGATTTCTACACAAGCAAATCCGGCCGCGTTGCTGTGTTGCTGCCATGCCGCCCTCGGCCACCCAGTTTTACTCACCAAAGGCATTAGGCGTATGATATAACACGCGTCCAATCGGGAAGAAATATGCAGAGGAAGTCAGTGCGTCCGTCATCTATCCAACTGCATGGAGCAAGACGTACTTTTTTGCCCGGCATACATCTACCTTCGTTCTCGCATCATACCCAGTAAAACCTCCGTATCCATTGACGCCAAAGACGATGTAGAGAAGCTGCAATTGCTTGTCCAGACACATATCAACCTTGAACTCGTCTGCATCCAAACGCATGGAAAGCTGTACCTCACATTGATTGTCGAAGGAGTCTCTGAGGAATCATCCTACATGAATCTTTGAACATCCCCGGCAGTAGCTTGGTATGGCGACCTTTGCTACCTCATTGATGCCAATGATATGAGCTTCTGAGAATGCATGCAGCTCCGGAGGCTGGGCACGCATTGGACAGCAGCGAGACGTGAATAAGAGACGACAGAGATCGGATTTCCGCGAAAGTATCAAATTTGTGCCTATTGCACTCGAGCGATGGCTTGACCGTAGATGCTAGCGCGTTACAGCGGCATTGATACCTTGTCTGCTCCGTAGATCCACAAACATCGAATAACGAGTTGACAGTCGGTGGACGACGCTTTTAGTAAACGTCAATGGATCAAGATATAAAAGCCAAGTTCAGAGGTCAAAATCTGCATAAAAAGGAAGTGAATCGTATGCAGAGGCTGAGAACTCATGTTAACTCAAGGCCATGCAGAACGTATCCGGGTCGGGCGCGCGGCGTGGCACTAACACAGCTGATCGCCGAGTCTAGGGTCGGGCTCTTATGAAGGTCATCGGCGAGTGCCTCTTTTGAGCAGAAAAAAAGCCCATGCTGGTCGACCGTATAATATATGCATCACAGCGTAGCATTGGAGGATGAGTTAGTGGAAAGTATAGTCACTACCCGAAAGCCTGACCTGACACATGTAGAGCGAGAATGCCTTGCTGAGCCCAGCAATCGACTTATTAGCGAGCACATAGAATGCTTAGAAAATGCCGAGTATAGATTTCACATATACTATCTAGTCAACTAGCTATCAGACGACTGGCTGTTGATTGACTGTCGTGTGCTCGACGACGGGCGTACCTCATCCTCGGAGGCGTCGCGGTGCGTCGACACGCCCTCGCACCCCATCAACCCCGCGACCGCCATGAGATTCAGAGCTGTATTTTTCATGTCTATTAGTAGTTTTATACTTCACTATTCATATTTTGAAATAGGTCCCCTCGCATACTAGGCTATGTAGTGTGTTATCAGGCCTGTTTGATTCGATATGGCATAGTTTGCCTTTGCAAGAGTAGCGATTACCCGGAGATCATGCCTCGCCGTCATTAAAAGCGATTATCCGGAGAACCCTACCATGACACGCTAGCGCCCCGTGGTGTAACCATCTCGTTGTTTCAGCGGTAGAAAATTAGTTGTCATGTCACGAAGAGTTTGAGATGGCATCTCCGAGAGCGTTAGACTTGGCAAATCTTCTGGGGCGTGTGCTTCACGTGTACTCGACAGTAACCCTCATTGAGCCCGTGGGGTAATCGACGTGGATTTATTAATGACTCTGAGCAAATCATCACAAAATCTTTATACATTGCTTCATAGAGGCACAGTAGAAACACTTAGTAGTGGTAGTGCTAGCAGGGCTGGGTGCTATTGCCAAAGTGCTGCCTAGAGCTGCGATGTCGAAGAGCACATACTGCTGTTTAGGTAGGACAGTAACCAATACACCCGACAAGACACTTTTAGAAGATGAAGATGCCGCTAGTCGTCATCCGTGGAGGTATAAATACTTCTTTTTCTCCCCACTGAGCCCAAAGTCCGTAAAAGCCTTTGACTGAGCAAGCTAATTGATGATGTGATAGTGTCGCACACTCCTGCTCCTGCACTTCCTTCTACGAATAGGCCGAGCGCGACTCTGGACTCCGCTGAAGCATGGTAGCTTGATCAGCTTCCCTGAGCTTCAATGCTCCCTTACTACTAGTCTATTTTCATGCTTGTAGATACTAAATGACTTTGAAGCAGCTTTCATCCTGGCTATGTAAAACCCAAGAGTCCGACTCGCACTCGCAAAGGCGTGGTTCTAGAGTCGGCACGACTCGGGGCACCTTTTCTCGGTCAATATTCCGAGACAATGTTAGCATTACTGGAATAGCCTCGAATCTTGAATTGCCATAAAAGACCGCCGGCCGAAACAACCAGGAGGAAGGCCCCGGGACAGTGAAGAGAGACACTCTCCACTACCTCCATGATCCCCAAACCAAAGATTCGGTTTGGGTCCGTTAATCGAGGTCTAGCAAGGGAAGATTGCAACAGCAAGTCAATGCCAATGAGTCATCGTGTAATTATCGTAGGTGAGCCTTTCTCTTGGTTGAGTGGCTGCAGATACAAAAGAAGCCAGCTTCCCTTCAAAGCTCGTCACAGCTCAGGCAAACTTCATCCAACTTCACTATAAATTGAAATTCATCTCCAAATTCCAACTTTGAGCTTCAAAATGCCTTCTATTTCGAAGATTGCCGCCACCTATATGGCTTTGACAGCAGCCACGTTTCTCACTGGAGCTGGGGCTGCTGCCATTCAAGGTGTCGAGGTTGAGAAATGTGGTTTCAAAGGTCCGATTGCCAGCCCGAGTCCTGCAAGCAACACCACTAAGCGCCAGGAAACTGCGGAAAACTATGGCAAGCCTACTCCCAGCGATGACGGTCGAGTGCTCAATGTCGGCGTTTATATGCATGTTGTTGGAATACCCGACGAGAGCAACGCATCGGTGGAGTTTCTCTTGAGCGTATGCTCTTGCACGTCCATTCGATAGCAGAGTACACTTACTGAGAGATTTACAGCGCGGCGATCTCAACAGACAGATTGATGCCTTGAACAAGTACTACACGCAAGCCAACGTTTCCTTCCAGCTCTTAGATGCAGACTGGACGAAGGATGATTTCCTAGCAGATGAGTCGGCTCCCACAGCCTCTAGAGCGCTGGAATCCGAGTTGGCACTTGGCTTGCACAAGGGCAACATCTCAACGCTCAACATGTTCTTGATCGACTCCCCCTCCATCGCTTTCGCTGGATCCTCAAAAAGCTTCATTGAAGAAGACGACGAGGAGGTGTTTGGCATTATTGTTGGAATGAACACTGTTCCTGGTAGCTCCCACCCCGTTTGGAATTTGGGTGTGACGGCTGCTCATGAGGCCGGCCATTGGTTTGGACTTGGACACACGGAGTTTACCAATGCGGGCGACTGTGAGCCCAACTGGCTCAAACAAGATGGATTGAGCAACGAGTAAGTTTTGACATTGGCATGCACAATCACAAACAGACAAAGCTAATTAGAGCAGGCCCTGTGGTGCGAGATGCGATGCCAACATCATGAGCTATGGTGCCGAGTAAGTTTTATTTTCGGAAAGACAGCTTCAGTCGATCTAACAAATCATACAGTGCATGCTTGACTGAGTTTACAGCTAAGCAGATTGCAGCCATACGCGATGATGCCATCAAGATACTGGGTCTTTAAATGGTAGACTTGCTGACGAGTGTGTCGTTGAGCTGGGTAGGAGCTACGTTTTTCGGATTGCTGCGGCCTGTGTGTATCGAAAAATGAATAGAAAATTGGCAGAAGTCTTATGACTGCCTTGCGATTGCGAAATCAGATGCAGTAAATAGCAAGGTGAAGGTCTGTAGATTTATTAGCTGGGCATGCCGGGGATTTTTTAAGGGCAAAGGCAAAATCTTTGGCATGTACATGCAAGATCGGACGTTTGGAATCGTGGAACTTCGACTCACAAAGTTTTAGTTATTTGAAAATGTACTCAAATACGGGAGAATATGAGAGAACTACTTTCGGTTGAAGTGATGTCACCTGGGCTAACAAGAAAGTTTTACCTAGCAAATGAAGGTGTCTTATCCCCCTTATCCCCGTGCGATCTTACAGGGTCTTTTTCTTCTTTGCGTTGACGGGATTTTGAAAGAAAGAGATTCTACATGGTCGCTGATTGGCTGCCATTGGGCGCCACCGCTAACCGTGGCCGACCAAGATCGACAACGGCTTTGCGGGCGGTAAGACATGTAATACCGGAGTACAGGGCGGCGCCTCGAGAGCGAGTGGCAAGGTTGACACAGGACAAAGAGGCTGAGCCCCTGAAATCTTGGGGCAAATGGAACTGGAGTGGTTTGCGAGCCAGCCTTGCCCGTGCAGAGCCACGAAAGCCCCCGACAACTGCTAAAGAGGTGACGACGTCATCGGGTGGATTGCGAGCTAGTGAGCGTCAAATGAGGCGCAGGCTGAAGGGTAAGGAAATGTTGAAGGTAACTGCGAGTCAAAGAGCCTAACTAGACGAGTTGACGAGGTAGGAGAAGGTACAACATGACGAGACAACATGTTACAAATGGAGGGCTGCAACACAGCTTTTGGCGAACTGTGAAACGTGAGGAGGCTCGCGGATACCGGTGGGAAAGCCCAAACCCCTAGATAAGGGGGGAAATAAAATCAATCCCAGGTAGCCAGTAGCATTGCCTCTCCGTATCCGTAGTCGAGTGGGTTGGTGGGATGGGACGCCTAGCGGTATTTAGCATTCATTAGCTGCACCTGCCTCCACCAGAAGATGCATCAAAAATGGCAACTAATAATAGCAACAGGCTGTGTAAACAGAGGGAAAAGCGTAGAGGAGTTGGTGGCGGGCTACGCAAGGCGATACGACGAGAAAGAAGGAGGGGTCGATGTGATGATTGATAATTGCTGTATAACGAACCGACACCTAAAATGCCTACCTAGTGCCTAGTTACCTGGTGCCTGCGTATGGGGAGCCTCATGTACCCATTACCTGCATTTCAGCAGCCAGGGCACATACCAGTGGTTGGCTTGGCAAAGAATGCTGGATTGCTTGACCAGCCCTTTGAATAGTAGTAATAATCCTCTCCATCTTATTTCAGGGACGCCCGATATTCTTTGGCTGAAACCCACTAGCATTATCACGTGAGTCTGTAACAAAGGCAAGATGCGCACTCGACTTTGGACGGGGAAGTTCGTCTCTCGTTCTCAGAGTCCGGATGTACCACTACCTACAGTACACAATACGAAGTAGATTTGAATCCTCCTCCAGCCATCACCACATCCAGTATACCTAGTTGTCAACCATCTGACCCCGACTTCAGAAACACAAAGCGTCCCTGGCCTGGGACCTGCTGCGAAGCGACCGTTTGCACCGATCAAACGGAGACAAACCAATCCCTACTTGTGAATACCAATTCCGCAAAGTAGCCACGTAACTCTTTGACTGCGCACCGCACTCGATCCAATGGATCCTCGTCGCGCGCAGCCCCAGCGCAGAACGCCATCTCCAAGCCATCCTCTGCATCAAGGCTACCAACTTGACGACCAACCGTACGGCCACCAGCAATATGACACGTCGAGCACTTCTGTCGGACATCCTCAGCGTTTTGGCACGCCTTCTGACCAGCTAAACATCAATGCCGCCGTAAGTTCGTCGCTGTCCTCTCCTCG
Organism: Beauveria sp. NWAFU-1; assembly: GCA_024472245.1. Classification (NCBI taxonomy): domain Eukaryota; kingdom Fungi; phylum Ascomycota; class Sordariomycetes; order Hypocreales; family Cordycipitaceae; genus Beauveria; species Beauveria sp. NWAFU-1. The sequence continues at coordinate 1,577,732 of JANBXD010000007.1, forward strand.
CGCACATGTCCCCGTCTCGCGATGCGCGATGCTAACCTCTTCTTTCCCTCCCAGCAATCGGTCGACACCCTCGGACAGTACGACCAGGGTTATCCCGGCAGCCATCTCGGCCAGCACCGCGGCGACTACAGCGTCAACCCCGAGGCGCATCACGATCAATACTACAACTCACCGTACGAGCCTGGCCTGCACGATGGCGGCTACGATCAGGCCGGATACGATCAGGCCGGATACAACCACCAGGGCTATGAGCAAAATGACTACTCCGACACTGGACACCCCGCGCTGCAGCAGCAGCAGGACCAGCGCCTCCTGCAAGACGACGCCTCGCAGCATCATGTTCCCACCCAACCCTCTCTCCCTGGCGGTCCCGCCATCAAAAGGTGGAAAACTGTAAAGCAAGTACTCCTCTACCGCGGCAACCTCGTCCTCGACTGTCCGGTCCCTCCCATTCTCCTCCAGCAGAACCCGCACGGCGAGCGCGACGAGTTCACCCATATGCGCTATACGGCCGCCACCTGCGACCCCTCTGACTTCTACAATGAAAACTTTACCCTCCGCCAGAAGCTATTCAGCAAGCCCCGCCACACTGAGCTTTTCATCGTCGTCACCATGTACAACGAGGACGATGTCCTCTTCACGCGCACCATGATTGGCGTCTTCAAGAACATTGAGTACATGTGCAACCGCCCTAACAGCAAGACTTGGGGCAAGGAGGCCTGGAAAAAGATTGTCGTCTGCGTCGTCTCTGACGGCCGAGCTAAGATCAACGAGCGAACCAAGGCAGTTCTCTCCGGTCTCGGTGTATACCAGGAGGGTATCGCCAAGCAGCAGGTCAACGGCAAAGACGTCACCGCGCACATTTACGAGTACACTACCCAAACGCACCTCACCCTTAAGAATAACATTGTCGGCCTTGTTCACCGCCGCCAGCCGGTACAGATGCTCTTCTGCTTGAAGGAAAAGAATCAAAAGAAGATCAACTCGCATCGCTGGTTCTTCCAAGCCTTTGGTCGTGTCCTCGATCCCAATATTTGCGTCCTCCTTGATGCCGGTACGCGCCCCGGCCACAACTCCATCTATCACCTCTGGAAGGCCTTTGATCTCGAGCCCATGTGTGGCGGTGCCTGTGGCGAAATTAAGGCCATGTTGGGACGCGGCGGCAAGAACCTGCTCAACCCTCTGGTTGCTACGCAAAATTTTGAGTACAAGATGAGCAACATTCTCGATAAGCCGCTCGAGTCCGCCTTCGGCTTCATCTCCGTCCTGCCAGGTGCCTTTTCCGCGTACCGCTACGTTGCCCTTCAAAACGACAAAAACGGCCAGGGACCCCTCGAAAAGTACTTTCTTGGCGAGACTCTTCACGGCGGTAGCAGCGCCGGCCTGTTCGAGTCCAACATGTATCTTGCCGAAGATCGTATTCTCTGCTTCGAGCTCGTCACCAAGCGCAACTGTCACTGGATCCTGCAGTACGTCAAATCGGCAACTGGCGAGACCGATGTGCCCGATACCGTCACCGAACTGGTCTTGCAGCGTCGTCGCTGGCTGAACGGCTCCTTCTTCGCCGCCATCTATGCCATTGCGCACTTTTACGAATTCTTCCGCTCCGATCACTCCATGTTGCGCAAGATGGGCTTTTTTATCGAGTTCGTCTTCAACACCGTCAACATGATCTTTGCGTGGTTTGCCATTGGCAACTTCTTTTTGGTCTTTAGGATTCTCACGTCTAGCCTTAGCGCCAAAGACTTGCTCGGTAGGACCGGCCAGATTCTCAGCATCGTCTTTACCTGGTTATATGGTGTGTCGCTCATGACCTGCTTCGTCTTGTCCATGGGCAACCGCCCTGCAGGCTCCGGGAAGCTGTACGCATTGATGGTCTGGTTCTGGGCCATCCTCATGATGTAAGTTGCGCCACTTGCGCTTGACTCGATCTTGCTAATAACCTATTCCAGCTACCTCATGTTTGCCGCCATTTTCATCTCCGTCCACGCCATCATTACCGATCTGAACCAGCATAACTTTTCCATTGACCAGCTTTTTACGAATCAAGTGTTTGCCACGCTTATCGTCTCCGTCATGTCCACCTTTGGCATCTGGCTTATTGCCTCGCTCATCATGTTTGACCCGTGGCACATGTTCACCTCGTTTCTTCAGTACATGCTGCTCACGCCCACCTACACCAATGTCCTCAACGTCTACGCCTTTTGCAACACGCACGATGTCTCGTGGGGCACCAAGGGTGACGACAAGGTCGAGAAGCTGCCATCGGTCAATACAAAGGACGGCACCGGCAAGACGGACCTACCCGACGAGGGCGATCTCAACGCCCAGTACCAGCGCGAGCTTCAAGTCTTTGCCGCCAAGTTTAAGGAAGTCAAGAAGCCGCCCACGGCCGCCCAGCTGCAGGAGAAACAGATGGACTATTACCGCGGCGTCCGCACCGGCGTTGTTCTCGTCTGGATGCTCACCAACTTTGCCGTCGTGGCCGTCGTCCTGAGCTCCGCCGGCCTGGAGGACGTTACGCCCGACACGACGCAGGCGGAACAGCGCACCAAGCGCACCACCATTTACATGGCTGTCGTGCTGTGGAGTGTCGCTGTGCTGAGTGCGTTCAAATTTTTGGGCGCCATGTGGTTCCTCATTGTCAGAATGTTCCGCGGCGTCTAAAGTCGGTTGCCGGTGATGTAACCCCGCAACTATGCTTTTCTGTACTTTGAATCCTTTTACATCTTCTGTGTTTATTTGCCTCATGACCGAATGGTTCTTCGTTTACTTGCCGCTAGTCTGGTACTGGAAACATCTGTTTACACATTCATCACCTCTTTGCACTTCTTGTTGTTCTTATTTCTGGAATATACCCCCCGTCGCACACGACCTTTCATTTCATTCATCATTGACGAGCTGAAGGAGAAGAAAAGGGGTTCAAGTCGTTGATGATGAAGAAGAACTTTTCCTTTGCTGGCGGGAAGCCAGAATTTGTCCCGCGGACGGCAATACGCGGGTTCGTTGTTCAATGCCGTATCTTGTTTGGCCATTTCACGCTTTCATGCTTGTTCACTCACGTAACTAGGCTCGTTTTATTTTTTTTCGACTTCTTTTTTGTTCTTTCACATTTCACACTTGTTACGAATAGTTGGGGTCAGCGGAGTGCCGGCGTCGAGAGAGACTTCATGCTGCTGTCTGTCTGTACTTTCGGAGAACTTTGAAAGGCGGTTGAATAGATGCATTTAATCTGAACAGATCAAGTTGTATACATGCCGGAAATGATATTGAGTTCTGCGCCGTACGCCCATCGGCGGTGTGCACCATTGCCAATTATCTTCTCTGCCCACTTTAACTCCAACCCAAACATCGACATACACTTAGTTTACGTTCCATGACCTGCTACCTGTGCTACACACAAGCCAAGTGCCGGAGACGAGCGAAAATGGGCGTCCCCAAGCCCGTCGCGGCATCCCAGCCTGGGTCGGCCGGCCATCCGGCGCCCGGTACTTTGGGAGAAGCCAGGCCCGCGTAGGAAGTTCCTGGACAGCCGCTCGTCTTTCCGGTCGTGATGCTGCCCGCGAGGTTAGTTGCGATTGACCTCGGACAAAAGAGGGGAAGAGGGTCGATGCGTACTCGTTGAAGCCGAAGCGGCGTGATTTGTACAGCCAGGTGTTGAGGAATCCCATTGTCGGCTTTCCTTTTTCCACGCGGAGGCTGTTGAGAATAGCAACCATGGCGGCTAGGACGGGTGTCGAAGCGCTGCTGCAAGTCAGTTTCAATGTCTCGCCGAGACGATGCCGTTTTCGGTTTTCTTCCTCGACGCACCTTGTTCCATCAGCACTCTCAACTTTGCCGTGGGAGTAGACTTGATAATCGTGGCCCAGCGCCGCCACGTCCGGGATCCCGCGGCCGTCGGGATTATACAGCCCGCTCCACTCGGCGCCGTGCTTTGCCAGATACGCGTCGACCGCGCCGTCCTGGTACGCCGGCCGCGCAAAGTGCTCCGAGAAGCCGCCGCCGGAAAAGCTGGACGCCGTCTCGTCGCCGAGGGATCCGACGGCGCGCGTGGCGCCCACCGCCGTGACGTAGGGGCAGCTGGCGGGGAACGCGGGCAGGAAGCGCGTCGCGCCAGAGCCGTCGTTGGCCTGGCACGACTGGCCCGGGCCGGCGTCGCCCGAGGCGGCGAGCACGGAGACGCCGCGCGCGGCGAGCTGTCCAAAGACGTCGCAGACGTGCCGCGTATAGTCTCTGGCGAGGAGCTGCTCGTTGACGCCGTACGAGATGGAGAGGACGGAGGGGAGGTCCGCGGACGGGAGCGCGGCGAGGGCGGTGACTAGCTCGAGGTAAGTCTCTGTGAAGCTGTTTTTGCCCTTGGGGAGGCTGGTTGTTTTGCGTGTTAGCTGGTTGGTTTTGGTTTGGAGGAACATGGAGGAGAGGGGGGCCACGGACTCGAGATCGGGGATAAAGTCCAGATTTCTGCCGCCGACGGAAAGGAAGCGCACGTCGACATTGGCGCCGGCCAGGGCCACGGCGTACTGGATATCGAGATTACCTTCTGCGGCAGGGAATTGGCCTTGCTGGTTCATGCCACCATTGAGAAGGGTCTCGGTAAAGTTGGAGCCAACCCTCGATGGGTCCAATTCTCTGAGGAAGAGCTCGAGATCTGCGTATTGCGCCGTTTGCTAAAAGCATCTCACGTCAGTTATTTCTTATCCACCATGTGCGAGTTGCGATGGAAAGAGGGGGGAAGATTACCCCTCGAAAACCCAAGACGCCGAGTATCGTCTTCTTTGTTGTTGATGGAACATCGTCCATGTGGTACCTTTTCCGCAGACACGTCGGCGTGATCCTGCCCTCGCAGCGGTCCATGACCGTCTTCAGCACCTTCTTGCTCGGTGGCGGCACCGACTGCTGCGAGGACTCGACGGCGTGGAACGCGTGCCATCGACTCTGCAGCGCGCCATGGTCGAGGTTGTCGAGGTGGACCGCGCGAATGTGCTTTCGAGCCGCCTCGTCAGCGACGGCAAACGCGCTAGACAGACCACCATCCGCTCCGCCGCCGTCCTGCCTCACGAGCAGCGATGCCACCTGGCTGACCGATACGTTGGCGTGCAGAAACTGCCCGCGCCGCTCGAGGTCCTCGTCGTGCAAGCCCGCGGCGTCACGGAGCCACGTCCTGACCGCGTCGAGTGACTCGCGGCCCGGCTGCAGCAGGTCGAGCGCCGCCTCGCGGGAGAGGTACTGGCCGTAGCGGGGGTGCGTGGGGTCGGACAGCTCCTGGACGGTCTGCTGGAGGAGGGCATCGTCGCCGGGAACGAGGCCAATGGTGAGCCGCGCGACGGCGGGCGTGGAAGCGGGATGGGCGTAAGTGACGGCGGCGAGGGCCAGCATGACAAGACAGACGCCACGGGTGAGACGTGAGATAGAATTCGCAGTCATTATGTTTCTGATTCGCGATGCAGCGGCGGCACGAGACTGAGCGAACGGCTGCTGTACGAGGAGGAGAACGGGGGAGGACAGACAGGTCCTATATACGGCCCTGCTGTGCGACAAATCGAGGGCGGACCCTGCCAGAAAATTTCAATCGATTATTTACGTTTGCGTTTCTTCATATGTGCATGCTGCAGCCTTGCAGGAGAATTGTCAGCCTTGGCAATTCATGATGCATCGCCCCCTCGGGCGTCGTGGTTGGTGCGGACTTGGGTCTTTGGTACCTATTGACCGTATTGTTGTAGGCACGGCCCAATGGGCAGGGGTCAGAGAGAAGTGATGGGGCAGATGGCTTGCATGAATTTGTTGGTTGGCTGTGTTCCCTCTCTTGTGTAACCAACCTCCAGACAGGTAGTAGGGCGGCAAGTCCGGAAGGGAGGGACGGAATGGGCTCTGGTTGGTCTGGACGAGACTTGGCGGTGATGGATATTATCGTGAGATTATTATGTCTAGGAACTCGAGTCTGGACAAAGCGAGGGGTTCCATGGCTCGGTGATTGGACGCGTGTTGGTTGACAGAAGCAGACTGGGTGTGCTGGTGCGGCTGAACCTGGGCGATGCTGTCCCAGAACAGACAAAATGATGACATTTACAAAGACGGCTCAAATTGAGTAACGTTAGCTGCCCGGACGAGGCAAACTTCCCTGGAAAATCTTGCAGTTCTGATTACTCTCTGTGTGTGTTGTCCTCGTCATTAGGGCAGCCCTGTTAAATCACCACTATACGACAGACGTATATAGGTCTTACATCATTGCGTAGCCAAGTAACTGCGAGAATTCACCAAAGCTTCCATATTGTATGCTTAACTACCAGTTAGGAGCTAGAAGATGGTGCAAGGCTTTCCGTATCGAATTCGCAGGTAGCCCGGCTGTCAGCGCCTCTGCCACTGCCTCTGTTGCCTCGATGCAAATGTGACAATCCTGTCGAGATGTCACACAGTATTCAGATAGATCGATGCGCAGACCATTACTCATCCATTACTTTGGGATGTGCTTGCTTCCTAACCGCCCAACAGCATAGTATTGTTCTCTGCATCTCGGCTTCGACAAGGAACAATTGTGATCAGACTCACCGACACATTGCGTTTTTAATGCTGAATTAAAGTTCGTGAAGAATTGGCAAAGCCATCAATAAATGGCGCTGGAAATAATTCCGCGATTTTGTTTGCTTCCCATCTCACACCGGTGCGGCTTCTCGCAGTCTTACTCGCGCGCCCGCAGCGTGTTTTTCCAAGCTGCTGGTACTCGGACGACTTCAGGCCGGGGCTGCCTTGCTTGCTTGCATACAATGTAAATTGGGTTGACGAAGATGGCTTTATGCACGACAACTCACCGGTTCTAATTTAATACGGCCGCAGCTTGGGGTAGATCTCCGTGGTCAGCGCAATTAGACGGACGCCGCTGCAGTAGGTTCGCGCAACGCACTAACACTGCGATCGTTGAATAGTAGAGAACAATTCAATTTATCTTTTCGCATCTAATAATTACTTTTATAATTTAAATTTCAAAATTCGCTTAGGTTTCTATATTTTTTTAATACACTACAAAGCTAGTATAGACATCGTATGCGCATTCGAATCACTACCTAACATTCGAGTCCAGCAAACAGCCAACGAGCCATTCTCACCACCAAAAATCTCTGCCATCGCCCCAACCGCAAATCCACCTGCACCACCCAAGCCTGATCACGACATCCCCCGGAGTGCCCGTGTCGCCATCATCAAACGAAACCAGTTTTCTACGTAATCTAGACTCTAATCTGCCTATCGCGGCATCGCATCTCTCATCCGCTCAGGCCCGCCCCCAGACGTCCCCCCCCGCCATTCACGTCACAACGCTTCACCACTCACACGCGCAACCATGTCACAGCAATCCCTCCTCGACCCGTCCATCTTTTCCAGCCTCGAGTCCAAGCTCGAAGAGGAGACGCGCATCCGCGACGCCCTCACACAGATCCTCCAGCGCCTCGAGCGTTCCGTCGGCGCCGCCCAGGGCCTGCTCACAAAGGTGCACTCGACGCCGCGCGCCAGCTGTCCGTCTTCCGCTTCTCTCGTTGACGCATCTCTCCCGCTGACCATGAACACTCAGATCCTCAATTGGTGACGCAGCTCGAGGCCGCCGTCAAAGATGAAGCCGTTATCGTAGCCGAGCTCAACGAGCTCGCCTCCAAGCATCCCTACTACAAGTTCCGTCGCCCACCTGCCCTTGCTTCACTCTGCGCTCATCAGCTAACCTTTACCCTCCCTCCCTCTCCAGGTACAACTCGCGTTGGGCGCGCATCGTGCAAAATGCCATCGGCACTGTTCTCTACACCGCCTGGCTCGGGGGCTTCGCCGCTCTCACCAACGGCTCCTCCGACGTTGGCCAGCTGCTCACCCTCGAGCAGGTCGGCACCGTCTTCGCTGTGCCCACCAACCTCAAGGACCGCGACGCCTTTCACCTTACTATCGAAGAGTACCTGCTCGCCCTGACGGACCTGACGCAGGAGCTCGGTCGCCTCGCCACCAACGCCGTCACCCTCGGCGACTTTGCGCTGCCGCTGACCGTCAGCGCCTTTCTCAAGGACTTGTTTGCCGGCTTCCAACTGCTCAACCTCAAAAATGATATTCTCCGTAAGAGGGCCGATGCCGTCAAGTACGACGTCAAGAGGGTCGAGGATGTCGTCTACGACTTGAGCCTGCGCGGCCTGGTGCCGAGACCAGGTGCGGATGCCGAGATGAAGTCGGACTAAAAGAGCAGTCCGGTGAATTTATCCATAGGTAGTTTTAAATCATCATCTAGTATTGGCTATAACGTAAGAATAAAAGCGCTGCGAGTGCGTCGATTGAGACCAACCCGTACAGCACCACAGATGAATCCCAAGCCGTCCACCTCCAGCATAGCAATGATATTGTTGGCTTGTAGAGAAAACCCTCGTAGAAAAAGGTTCTTGTTGATGTTACATGTTCACTTCTGAGACCTTAATATCCCATGGTACATAATGAAAAATACAAAAAAGCAATGGAAATCAATCAACCCAGATATTGGATGTAGCTTTGAATGCCCAAACGCCGAGATATGATGCTTTCCGCCCTCCCTACTCCATTATTCACCGAAATGCGCACGGGAATTCTCAGTCGTGTCGGAATGTGCACTGGTCACCACGAGCACACTTGCCCTGCTGCCAGAACGTGCACGCCTTGGTGCCTATCAAAGCCTTGTTGGCCGGTTTATGCGGCGGCAGCGTCGCCTTGGTCTTTTTCCGGTTGTCGCGGTATGAGTCGTCTCGGTTGCCATCGTCACGGCTGCGATCCCGATCCCAGTCTCGCCCTCGCCCTCGATCCTGATCCCGGTCATCATCCCGCTCCCAATCACGTTCCTTGTCTCCGCCCGACGCCTGTGCCTGTGGCTGCTGCTGTGGCTGCTGCTGTGGCTGCTGCTGTGATACCTGTCCTTGTGCCATTTGCATCATCATCTGGTATGCAGCATCGCTGCTGGGTTGGGATGATTGTTGTGGGCCCTGGTTGATGGCGGACAAGATAGAATGCAGCTGACTGTCATTAATATGACCTTGTTGCTGCGGTACAGGCGCAGGCGGTATCGCTGCTGCTGAGTTGCCGCCATTCATCTGCTGTAGGATGGCCAAGTAAGGTGCATATTCTTGCTGCTGTGCGTAAGACCAGTTTTGCATGCTCTGTGCAAGAGCCGCCGGTCCAGCCTCTGCTGCAGCTCTGGCACGTCTCTCATCTTCTCTGCGTTGCCTCGCCGGTGCTTCCTTGTTGTAGCCAAACCACCACTCCTTGACCTTGTCTTCATACTGAAGCATCCAATCTGGAGGGGCGTTGGCCGGGTATGGCTTTCCTGTCAGATACTGCGCAACAGCCTCGATAACCTGGCCGGCAGCTTGTGTAGTGGCGTCAGCGTATCTATATGGCTGTGAGAGATCTCCATAGACGGGGTTCGGGTCGCGCCAAGCAGCAATCTTGTCTGAACGCAGCCATGCAAGGATACCCTCCTCTGCTGCGAGGCCAACAATCAGGGGAACGTTGCTTGCTGCTATCGATATAGGCTGCTGGGCCGCAGCGGGAGCTGAGGTCGGCTGATTCGCGAACGAGGCAGAATTGCTGTTTTTGAGGCGTCCAAAAATCGCGTCGAGCTTGTTGACAGGACTTTGCTTGGCATCAAGACGCTGTACTGCCGCAAGCAATGCCTGGTCCACACCCATTTGTTGCTCATCAGCCCAGCGTCGCTGGATCTCAGCAAACTTGGGATCTTCGCTTGGCAGCTGCCCGATTTTGCCAGCAACAGTAGGCTTCGTGGAATCCAGAGGGGGTGATTTCGGCGTTGGCGGAATATCGTTTTGGTCGGTGTATATGGCCATCAGTTCCCGTTGCTCTCTTTCAGCGATACGCTTCTGCTCTTCAGTCGAAAATTCAACGGTACCACCACGTGTGATAAAATTCTTGCTTCTCGTATCTGCTGTCAGCCCAGAAAAGTCCGTTTCTACAGGGCCAGTCCATGGTTGGTACGGGATATCGTCATCGTCCTCGTCCTCATCCATTCCGACACGCTGCTTCAGCATCATGCCTTCAGATTTGTCATCGGCCGCATCGCGAATCATGTTCATGGCGCGTCCTTCATCTTCGTTATCATCCTTCTGGAAGATCTTGACTTGAACGAGGTCATGATCCGGCTTCCACGTAACACGTAGTTTGCGACGCTCCAACTTTCGCAGCCTCCTCGCCTTTGCCGCAGGAGGCTCGCTGTCGTCTTCGACTTCGGCCTCCTTAGTGGCAGTGGCAGCAGCAGCAGCAGCTGCTTCAGCCTTTGGTGCATTGATTGAGTCCAGAAGTGATGCGATGCCAGACAGTGCACTGGATGTTGCCGTCGGCGCTGGTTTCGGCACTGACACCTTCGCTGGCTCGGTCTTGCTGTCGGATACTTTACGGACCGGCAATTTTGGCTTCTCGTCACTAGAAGGTGCAGGGCTACTTGCACTGGCTGCAACTTCTGACTTGGCGACGGGTTTCACAATTGGTCTGCCTTTGCCGGGCAAAATAGAACTTGCAGCGGGCTTAGAGATTGCTTGCGGTTGCGCCTTCGGTTGAGCAAGCTTCTTGAGTAGCGAGCTGCTTGGTAGCTCAACAACAACTTTCTTGACGGTTCGGCTATCCGAATCGTCTTCCCGACTTCGCTTCGTCGTCGCATCAGAAGCTGGTTTGGCTACCGTCTTTGCCCTACTAGCGGCTGATGTGCCCGTATAGCCAGTAGCTGTCTCAGACTCGCTTGCTTTCATAACCCTTTTGATCTTGGAATTGATGTCTTGAATGATCTCCTTGATGTCCGCGTCACCCTTGTCACCGAAGCGCTTGCGCACAGTTTCGAAGTTGGTGGTGTCGATAATTTTTTTGGTCATGCGGAAGAGCGAGATGAGCTCAAGTACAATCTTGGGTAGTTTGCCTGTAAAATCAGCAGCCTTGATGCAAGATATTAAAGCATTGACCAGGCTGAGAATGAGTTTTTGATGGCCGCCCAGATTATCCAAGACGGCGTCGTCAGCATACTCGACTGTCGAGTCCAGGGCACGATAAAATGCTTCCTTCTTCTGTTCATAATCGGCTTTGATTGCTGCAACTTCAGGATCTGGTTTCTTGTCCTTGATCATTAGGTCAAGCTCTTGTTTCGCCTTGTTCATTTCGCCCCTTAGTTTAATGAATAGGTCACCGGCCTGTTGCACGCGCTGCGCAATCGACGAGCTAGTACGGGCAACGGAAGGATCAATATGCACAATACCGATAGCGTCCCAGCTTGCTGCTTCCACAGGATCTGTCGGCCTAACAGCGGCGCGAATAGGCTTGCTCTGGTCACCTTCCAGCTCCTTTTTCGCCTTTTTCCCAGCTTTGTTCTTGACAGCCTCGTCTGATTTCATCTGCTCCTTGAACGCATGTGGATACTCTGTGTACTTGGGTCGACGCTTGCCCATAGCCTTCATAGACGCTTCGAATTGGTCCAGGAGATCCTTTGCTTCCATACGTCTCTCGTTCAGACCTGCTCGGTCAGGTGCTGGGCGGTACTGGCTCGTGAATCTTCCTTGAATTTCGCAAGGCAGGCTATAGCCCAATTCGGGTATCATGGCCTTGCCGGATCGAGGTGGTAGCGTGACGAGGGGTGCAAGCTTATCGTAGCTCTTAGGAGCCGGCATCTTCAAACTTCCGTCAAACACGAGGTGCGGCAGACCTTTCATTGATGGGTATCTGGCCTGGGCGGTTTTGCCGCGCTTATTGAATTTGATGAGCTGATCTTGGTCTTCAGCCGAGGGTACGGGAGCAGGATAGCCATCCATATCTTCTGCCTTCTTTCCTGGTACCTCTGGCGTTGAATCTTGCGATCCTTCAGACCCCGAGTTCGCAGATCTCTTTCTCTTTTTGATAGCGGAGCCCGCCGCGTCAACAGATGGATAGGCATTTGGCATATACGGCGCACTTTGCTGCATCGAATTTTGTTGAACAGCGGCTGGTTGTGCATGAAAGGTATGCATCCCATCTCGATAAGCCTGTCTCGATGGCTGTTGTGCATCAAGTTGATCATTCTGCAGTGGGAATTGCTGCCTTTCTGCGGTGTAGTTCAGGCGCGGGTCGGTTTGATACTGGGTCTGACTACTAGATGCCTGACCAAGGCCTGGGCTGTGAGAAAATGCACCCTGCGGCTGAGCTGCTACCTGCTGATTTTGTGCGAACGCACCATGCTGCTCTGGCTGACGGCTGACTTGATGTTGCTGCAAGTGCGCTTGGGAAAATTGTTGCGGTTGTTGGCGAAAAGCCCCATTCTCTCGAGGAGGGTAAGGATAGTTATGCTGGGCGTACGCTTGCCCTCCGTCCAACTGATTGACATTGCCTCCCGCATTGGGCTTGGCTCCATGTGTATACAAATTGGGATGTACATTATGGAAGGCAGGGTCAATGACATCCTGTCCCTGTTGACCATATTGTTGTGTCTGGAACGTTGGTTGGTTCGTGGAACTGGCATGTAGCGACTGTGTTTGCATGTAAGGATTGGCAGGTGCAGCAGACGCGTCGAAGAATGTCGCAGGGTCTTGGTGAAAGTCTGGAAAGTCGGTCGTGTGGCCCGCTATCTGCTGGGCCCATTGGTGATTCGGATCGAAAGCGGCTCCTTCGTCGCCATAGCCAAAGTTAGATTGCCATGCATCCTGCTGCCCGTTGCCGTCGTCCTGGCCGGGGTTGGACCACGACTGCATTTTAACCGAGGGGACTTATATATGGCAGCATGAACAGTGCATCAGCGTATCGAGAAAGAAACAGAGCTATTACTATGAACTAGCATCAGTAAACGAGATTCTTATCTGTGACCACAGCGGCGACGATGTGGACAGAACCAACATGGACTCTGTGACGAAGCCATTTCAGGTAAGATGGGGAGCTGCGGAAGAGAAAAGAGCGACAGGTACTTACCCGCGTTGGTTTGGTGCAACGATACTTGTGGACAAGGAGGGTGGTGTGGTAAAGCGCGCTATTCCGAATCGGGGGTAAGATACAGGCTTGCAATCGTGAAGAGCCAGGGCGACAGCGATCTGAGAAAAGGGAAAATTAGCCTGATAAGTATTATGTGGTATTGGCGGTGATCATTTGGTGTCTGGAGTAATGAGTCGTAGAAGAGCTGTGCTAGTCGGCCGCGTTGTCCCGTTGCAAAGATTGCGCACAACCCGGGTCGCTACACTTGGGATTGCGACCGACAGCGCAAGGCTGTAGTTGATGACAGCAAAGTGACTTGGCAAGCTGCCAATCGTATTGTGCGATGAAATGGGGGAAAGATTAAAGGTTTTTGTCAGACGCCAACCGTAGAATGGTTCCTGCAGCTGTTGTTCTGCTTATGCCTCCCGCAAAATACACCACGGCGAACGCCTGGGCGCAAATCGTAGTTGCATGCCAAGACTCTCGTGCTGTAGCACGCGGCCAGAGGCACATCGAGGCAAAAGCGCGAAAAGGTTTGAGATGGCACAGTGCAGCACCACGGGGATACTTGCGATACTGGCTCCCGGTCTTCCTTCTCTTCGACTTTCACCTCGACTGCGCTAGTCAATGCAACACCAGTGTTGCGACCAAGACGCGGCATGCGAGCGAGCTTTCAAGTTGTGTTGCCTTGTTGCTAGTTTAATTGGCCAACGCTTTAATCTCGCCGTGTTTATCCACAGGAAGCCAGAAATCACAATATACAATCGATGAATTCGATTTATGCAGCAGGCGCGGCGCCTGGGACATCGGGTGCGGGTGTGGGAAGAGGATCAGTAGCCAGGAGGGAATAAAAGAGAAGCATACCCAATTGATCCTCCTGTGCAACGCAGTTTAAACGAATGATGCGATTTGGGTGGGTGAGGTTGCGCAATCGATGACCTCGATGACCTCTCGTGATGGTTTACAGTATATGAAGCCTGCGCAGGTGCCTAGTCTTGACAAACGCCGTGACTGCAGCTTCAATACTGCGGGAAGGACAAAATGTGAAGGATCGGGCGCGACACCAGTATCTGCAGCAGTGATTGTCTGCGGCGCCGTGAGCCTCACGGGACCTCGCGACGCTGGATTAATTGCGACCGAAGGGCTAGTTGTTGATGTCGCGGGTGATGGGGAGATAGATGTGATCGCCAGAAAGCTTCGGCTGGGCACGAAAAGTAAGAAAGGGAGTCCGCGTTGTGTGCCTGGTATATGAGGCATCAAAGCTGTGATGTAGCTGGTGCTCGTGCCTTTGAATTTCGTCCACGCTAAAAAGTCCGTTGCGGCGAGGTTACAGCGCATCATCGGCATGTTTTGCTGCAAAGCCTAGCGCGTCACAAGGACAGTTTCCACTGTAATCCGAGGCAGGTGGCGGGTTAAAACCCAACAGTGAACCTCCGCCGGAGCTTCCAACCGCCACCCGCTCCAGATACATACATTCGTTTTTGGTGGGGTTTAAGCTCCAACAACTTGTCTGCTTTGGAGCTGTCATCGTGGCCTCTTGCACTACAACACCAACTTATGTCGCTTAGCGCTTTGCGCATGGAATTCGGTTTTGTTTAGCTTGGCAACACATTCGGATTGGCTTCCTAGTTCACTGTCGCAAATACATTCGCAATCTTTATCCAGACCGCTACTACTTTCCCAGGGCCAGTCTTTATCATGGCGGCCAAAGGAAACACTCTGCGCGATCGCCAGATTGGTATGCCCAGCGACGGTACGGCAATTTTCCGTCTCAATGATGCTAATACTGTATAGCTTCCTTGAAAAAGATTCTCAACCTCAACGAGACGGTCGACTCAAGCGAAGGTGAAGAGGTCCTTGCCAATGGCCTCTTGGCACCAGTAGCACCTATTCTAGACGCCGATGGCAACCCGATCTGGAAAGTTCTCGTCTTTGATGACCTGGGAAGAGATGTTATCAGCAGTGTCATGCGTGTGAGCGACCTGCGATCAATGGGCGTTACCATGCACATGTATGCGTAATCACATCGATCTTCTCCGCTGGCCGGCTAACCATGGACAGGCACATTGGAACAGTCCGACACCAAATTCCTGACGTACCAGTCATTTACCTGCTCGAGCCTTCACCACAAAATATGCAGGCCATTACCACCGATCTACAAAAGGGTCTTTATTCACCTGCCTACATCAACTTGCTTTCGTCCATGCCTCGCGTCGTTCTTGAGGATTTTGCTACGCAGACTGCCACAGCCGGAACCTCGGAAAACATTGCGCAGTTGTTTGACCAGTACCTGAACTTTATTGTGGCTGAGCCAGATCTGTTCAGCTTGGGCATGCAAAAGGAACACACTTACTGGGCTCTGAATAGCGCCAAGACGAGCGATGAACAATTAGAAGCTGTTGTCGACAGAATAGTCAGCGGTCTGTTTAGCGTCATTGTCACCATGGGTAAGCGCCAGGTCAAAAACATGCCATGTGTTGATTCGATTAATGACGATTGTATATAGGTGTCATTCCCGTCATCCGCTGTCCAAAGGGCGCCGCTGCCGAGATGGTAGCGCAGAGGCTTGACCGAAAACTTCGCGACCATATCCTCAACTCCAAAGATAACCTATTTTCGAATTCGCGATCAGCAGCAGCCAGTACCCCACAATCCAGACCGGTTCTCATCCTACTCGATCGCAACGTCGACTTAATACCGATGCTCTCTCACTCCTGGACATATCAGTCACTGGTCCATGACGTTCTCAACATGAAGCTCAACCGCATTACCATCGAAACTCCGGTTGACGAGAATAACCCCAGCAGAGGTACTTCAAAGAAGGCCTATGACCTCAACGCCAGCGACTTCTTTTGGGCCAAAAATGCGCCCGTACCTTTCCCTCAAGTTGCCGAGGACATTGACGCCGAGCTCACAAAATACAAAGAGGAGACGGCAGCCATCACGAAGAAGACTGGTGTTTCAAGTTTGGAAGACTTGCAAAACGATACTAGCGCCAGCGCTCAACATCTTAAGGCAGCAATAACGCTTCTGCCCGAGATGAGAGAACGAAAGGGTGTGCTTGACATGCACATGAACATTTTGGCAGCGCTGTTGTCCGGAATCAAGGACCGTCAGTTAGACAACTTCTTCCAGGTGGAAGAAAATGTAATGAAGCAGACCAAGGCTCAGATTATGGAAATCATCAAGGATCAAAACAAGGGCAATGATTCCACAGATAAACTACGACTGTTTGTCATATGGTTTCTCAGCACAGAGCAAGAGGTGGCTCGGGCCGACTTTGCGTCGTTTGAGAAGGCGCTTGCTGAGGCTGGAGCTGATGTTTCGTCCTTGTCCTATGTTCGACAGTAAGTAATGGGTGCACTGCTAGGGACTATCTCCGGCTAATATGATACAGGGTTCGCGCCACGACGAAAATGACACAGCTTACGACAATCAACAACAACTCGAACCAGACTGCGTCTTCCGACCTGTTTGGTAGATTTTCGTCTATTTCCTCGCGCCTGACCGACCGTTTGAAGGAAACTGGCGTGCCGACTGGCCTGTCATCTAATTTCGAGTCTCTGATTAGCGGCGTCAAGAACTTCCTTCCCGCCGACCGAGATCTTACTATCACCAAGATTGTAGAGTCTATTATGGAGCCCGCTACGGCTTCCTCTTCGGCCATTGCCAAGACAGAGCATTACCTATACTTTGATCCGCGATCCGCGAACGCTCGAGGTACACTGCCGCCCCCCAGCACTATGCGTACCGGCGGAAACGCGCCTGGCGGCATGCCTGGCCAAGCCGGCCCTGGACAGGCCGCAAGTTTTGGCCAAAGAAGGCAGGGCTTCAGCGAGGCTGTCGTTTTTACAGTCGGTGGCGGCAGCATGGAAGAGTATGGCAACCTGCAAGAATGGGTCACAAGAGCTGGCGGCGAAAAGACGAAAAAGAGAGTGGTGTACGGCAGTACGGAGCTGCTGAATGCCCGGGAATTTATATCGGAGGAGCTAGAGCGTCTCGGGAAAGAGCTTTCGTCATAATTACAGAGCAGAGCAGCAAATATCACCATTTCAAATGTTTCTCATCAACACTGTCCGGCACACTGGTTCATTTTGGTGTTTTTTCCAGGCTACGAACTCGTCTTGGCGGAATTGCTAATATCTCATTGACCAGAGATAGATGATGACAGGGTCTCGAAATCAGCGGGTAGATAAGTGAAGCGTCCTTCAACTTCCTAAATTTGAGAAATTTTCTATTCTCCCTGTTTTTCTGCCAGCAAACCCAGGATACCTCTCGCAGCAATCTCGCAGCCAGGCCCATTGACACTGCATGACGCTGCCATTTCTGCTGCCTTTTGGCGCATCGTCTTTGCCCCTTTTCCGAGCACGACCTCTAGCAATATCGGCGCCAGCTCAGTTTTACTGCATTGCGGCGCATGGTGATAGTTGCCAATCTTGCCAACCCCAAAATACTCTACTCGTCGAGCGAAATCGTAAGTGTCGAGCCACACTGGCAGGACAATTTGCGGAACGCCGGCGCTGCGTACAATTAGCTCATCAATACACCCTGAAGAAAATGCCGAGAAAGCTGTCAGGGGGTCATACCTGACTGCTTCAAAGTAAGTGTTTGCACCACCGTGGTTGATTGAACACACGACGGAGCCTGACTTCAAGATTGAAGTCGGCTCCGCCAATAACCAATCCACAATCAACAGTCGCTCGTCATCAGTGACAACTCCAGCCTCCTTGTATAGGTCTGTATGGTCCGGTTCCTCATCAGTCTTGCCACGGTTGACCTTCCACAGCACTTGTAGATCTTGCTTTTGATGTGCTGCAGCGTCGAGCAGACACTTGATGGCCCCCGCAAGGTGCATGTTGGTGTCTTTCTGATACGCCACGTGCGTTCCAAGATTGATATAGACGGTCGGCCGCCGCCGTAGCCATGCTGCCAGCTTGGGATCGGCTTCTTCTATGGCGGCTGTCGATCGCACGATTGGTCCACAAGAAACGATGTGCTCTGGTATCTTGGAGAATGGAAAGTCGACAATCGGGTTGCTGGGTAAGAAGACTTTGAGGCCCTTGGGAATATCGTATGACAGGCGACCCCAGTCTCCATATAATATCCCTTTGCCCGTCTTTTCCCAAAGGTGCACCGCATTGTTGTGTACCCAACTACTCAGCCCTTGTTTGCGCCATTCTCGCTGGTAATACAACGCAGCGGGGATCATGTAGAATGGGACAGGATACGGTATTAAAGATGCGGTTCTATTCGTGATCCATATTAAGTCAGGCAAGCAAGACGAAACGTGATCAAGTACTTACGGCGGATGTTTCCAGAACGACTCGTATCGAGGCTGGTTGCCCAGAATGAACTCGCGGTAGGTATTTGGCGACAAGACGCACCACGGCGTCTTTATGTTGTAGCAAATGGTAATTGCAGGAGTCAGAATATTATCCACAATGAGTAGGTCGGCCTCGACCGACTGGACAACATCTTTGACCTGCAGCGTCAAGTCGAGCAGCTCGTCGGCGTTCCACGGCACCACGACGCGGGGCATCAGCACCGCGGCGCGCGACGCGTTCCATACTGTCGGGGCCAAGGCCGTCGTTTCTTGCCACTGATGCTCAGCACGGTTGAAGAGGCATTCTTTCCATGTCGGGCCCGACAATTCGTGAAAAGCAATATCGCGCCCACCGGTCGCATGTCCTGCATCGTTTAGGGCTTTCACGGCCGGCCGCAGAGGTCCGAATGAGCAAACATGCAGCTCGACGTCGGATTTTGATGACTGGAGCCATTCGAGAACCGCGAGATGGACATTGGCCTGACCGAGCTCGGAATTGGTGAGGAATAGAAGCCGCTGCTTTGCCATTTTCGCTCGGCAAGACAGGTTTGCCCTCCGGTGCAATCTCGCCAGCGACTCTTTTCAATTTATCCCGACAAGAGCACACTTGAGAGAATTGGTCATGTATTGCGAAACATGGTTTTTTTCAAGCATAACTGATAACCAATAAGAAAAAAAAAATCTGCAATTGCCCTCAGGCCTTGACATGATTGGAGCCGGCCTGGTCTCGGTGACCATGGAGCTGCTGGAAGCTCCGCACAGCTCGGCATTTGGAGAATTGGAGTATTTACTGTGAGCGAGAAAGTCGAAGGCCTGAGGGACAAAGGTCAACAGATCTTTCCAGGTGGTCTTCTGTAACATTTTCTATCTAGCGTGCTGTTGAGCTCCATTTCACCGCCAAGACGAGTCCACCATGATTTGATTCTTATGCTTCTATCGCATTCACGCCCCCCGCCCCCGCCGCGGAGCCAGGATGATCTTTACTAAATCCTCCGAGCGCCGCATAGACATGCTCCTATTGTCAGTAGTCCCTTGCCCTTGGCCTATCAATCTATCCAGTTTCAGAGTCTTTCAAGTTACAAGCCTCCCACTGAAAGTCGAGCTTCTGAATCATATCCATAGTTCGCTTTTACAAGGTTGCCGGGCCCATACATATCCCTCACCGTGGCCCGCTGATTCCTCATTCATCTTCTTACCCTGGGTATCGTAAATCCGAGGGCGACACTCGCTCGCAATGTTTTTTTTCCCCTGTCTGTGAAAGTTGCCCCCAACCCTGAGCCCCATCAAAAGCGGCCACAAATAGACCGCCGACAATCAAGGACCGTGGATGTGCATCCTTCTTATCTGATCCTGCTAAAGTTTCGCGAAGGTGTAGACGCGGCAAAACTTCTTGTTGGATTGAAATCACTCTGCTCGCTCGCCAATTCTGTGATATTTCGAGTCACGGCTTTGTGGTAGCAAGGAAGACGCGCGTGCGTACTGGTAGCAACATGGCAGCCCAAGGCCAAGACGACGCCTCGCGTGACAAGGAGACCAGTCCTCAAGCAGCTTCTGCTGGTGTTGTTGATGCGGCCATGGAAGCCGAAAAGTCTGCAAAGAAAAAGCACCTGGTATGTCGACTGCATTACGGGACCACCGTATCTACACTGTCCTCCTACTGAATTTGGGCAATCAACAGGACATTGGGGGCTTCTTCGTTTACTTTCGACTCCTCTTTGCGGCTCAACCGACCGTCATCGACTACGCCTTGATCGTCGTGGGAACAGTATGCGCTGCCGGCGCCGGTGTTCCTTTCCCTCTGATGGGCGTCATGTTCGGTCAGCTCGTGGACAACTTCAACAGCGCCACATGTGCCGCACAGGACGGCCCAGAACAAGACCCCTTTCGCTACGAATCGGCCATAAACGACAAAGTCATCAAGACGGCCTGGATTGGCGCCATTGCCCTGGTACTCATCTACTGCCATCTTACTTGCTGGGGCATCATCAGCCAGCGCCTCGCTCGCCGCATGCGCAACCACTACGTCGCGTCTCTTCTGCGCCAGCCGCCTTCCTTTTTCGACACGCGCGGCTCTGCTGGCGAGGTGTCGAGTCGATTGCAGAGCGACATTGCAGCTATTCAGTCGGGCACGTCGGAAAAGGTTGGAACAATCATCACGACCTTTAGCTTCATCATCACGGTTTTCGTCATTGCCTTTTCCACACAGCCAAGCCTGGCTGGTATCTTAATCTCTGTGATGCCCGCCTTCCTCATCTCAGGCTACCTCAGCAGCAAGTACATTGCAAAATTCATGGGCCTGCAGAACGAGGGTACCTCCAACGCCTCGTCAATTGCTTCCGAGGCTCTGTCGCACATACCCGTCGTTCATGCCTTTGGCGCTGCCGCCCGTCTCGAAAAGATGTTTACTGACTTCATGACGGATGCCCGTGGCAACGCCATCAAAAAGGCCGCCGTAGCCTCTATTCAAACTGGCATGCTATACTTTATCGCGTACTCTGCCAACGCACTGGCATTCTGGCAGGGCAGCAACCGCATTGCTGCGGCTTTTGCCAATAATACTGGAGGCTCGTCTATCGGCCAGATTTATGCCATTGTCTATCTCCTAATTGACGGTAAGAGGTGAATCACGTCTGTAATCTTGTAGCCCTGTGCTGACATTTTAAACAGCATGCGTAATGCTCGGCGGACTGGCTCCTTTGGTACCTTTCTTGGGTAGTGCTGTTGCGGCTTACAAGCGTCTGATGGAGGACATTGCCACTCCATCATCCATCGATGGTACTTCCGAGTCTGGAGTTCACCTTGCCGTCGAAGCCGACAAGACCATCGCTTTTCGAAATGTCACATTTGAGTATCCTACGCGCCCCGGCCAGCCTGCTCTTCGAGAAGTCAACCTTGAATTCCCCGCCGGAAAGCACACAGCCCTCGTCGGCCTATCAGGTAGTGGAAAATCGACAGTCGCCTCCCTCATAGCGCGCCTGCATGATCCGACTGCCGGAAAGATTGAAATTTGCGGTCAAGACCTTCGCGAACTCAATGTGAGGTCTCTTCGAAGCACCATGACATTTGTCCAGCAGCAACCATCTCTCTTTGGCTGCTCTATTCTGGAGAACATCGCCCTCGGATTGGTCAACTCCCCTCGCCCTGAACATCAGGACCTGAAAGATATCATTGGAGGACCCATTCTTGCCGAGGCAGCTACCAAAGGCCAAGATGCCTTGTCGTGGGCATCCTCGCAGGGCCCGGCTGTAGCTCGTATCGTTGAGCTTGTGCGAGAAGCCGCTGAGAAGGCTGACGCCTCGATCTTCGTTGAAAAGCTAGCCTCTGGGTACGGCACATCTGTTGGTCCCTCCGGTACCTTTGTGAGTGGTGGGCAGCGCCAGCGAATCGCCCTCGCGCAAGCCCTCATCCGAGATCCCGAGATCCTGATTCTGGATGAAGCCACTGCCAGCGTTGACTCGTCGAGTGAGCGTAAAATTCAGGCCGCCATTGAACGCGAGGCAACTTCTGGTAAGCGGACAATTATATCCATCGCACATCGCCTCTCCACAATCCGCGGCGCCGATAACATTGTCGTCATGGAAGCTGGCCAGGTTGTCGAGCAGGGCCCATACGATCAGTTGATGGCAATTGAGGGTGGCAAATTTGCTCGTCTGGCTCAATTGCAGAAGATGAGTTCTTCGGGCTCGAGCGATGTTGCTGGCTCTCGGTCCAGTACTTCCGTGGACGACTTTGACGACAAAGTCAGCAAGACGTCAACCACTATCGGTGACAGCGACGAGGCGCCCGCGCCAAAGGCTGAACAAAAGGAATCCGGAGGTGATGTCGAGGATGCTTCAGTAGAAGCGCCCTTCAGTAGCGTCATGCGAGGAATCAGCTGGCTAATTCGCCCGTCACTGGGATGGCTGCTCATTGCACTTGTGGCGGCTGCTATCGTTGGTGGCACTTTCTCTGGCTCCGGTCTTATTTTTGGCTACACTGTCAGTGCTCTAAATCCTTGCCAGAGTACTGTTGAGCGCATCAAGTCCAATGGCCGATTCTTTGGAGGCATGATCTTTATGCTTGGTGGTATCGAGCTGGTGGCAAACTTCCTCGCCTGGTTGGGATTCGGTATTATTGGGGAGAGAATTCTCTTCGCACTTCGAAAGCTCTCTTTTCGATCACTTCTGGAGCAAAACTTGCAGTGGCATGTGTCTGAGGGACGAACTCCGACAAGGCTCTTGTCCATCATCACAAAAGATTGCATGTCGATTGGAGGCTTCAGTGGCTCTACATTCGGTACAGTCTTCGCTGTCTGCGTCAACATCATCATTGCAATTGTGGTCTCGCATATTTATGCCTGGAAAATTGCTCTCGTGACTCTGGTCACTATTCCAATCTTGCTCGGCTGTGGCTTCATGCAGCTGCGTATGCTGGCGCGATTTGAGGAGCGTCACCATGAGGCTTTCTCGACAGCAAATTCTCTGGCCACTGAAGCTATCCAGTCCATCCGCTCGGTTGCGACGCTTTCCCTGGAAACGACATACATGAACTCGTACAAGCGCCTGTTGGAGCCCCCAGCCAAGCAAATCGTGCGATCGGCAGCGCTGACCAACATTCTCCTGGCATTGTCACACTCGATGTCTGCCTTTGTGAACGGATTAACGTACTGGTGGGGTTCGCAGCTCATAATGAGGGGAGAGTACACGCAGCGAGATCTCCTCATTGTTCTGGTGGCCATGCTTACGAGTGCTCAGCTTTGGGGTACGATGTTCACCCTTGCGCCAGAGTTTTCAAGAGCTCGCTTGGCAATCTCACGCGTCATGTCCATCGTGAACATGGGCTCAAATCTGGATCTGTCCGAGTCAAATGATCTGGAGTCGTCCGCCGAGGCCAAAGCCCCGAGCCCGCTGTCGCATGAGAAAATGGGCGCGACAGTGACCTTCAAGGATGTCTCCTTCTCCTATCCAAGCAACCCCGACGTTGCTGTCCTCGATGAAGTGTCTTTCGTGATCAAACCAAAGCAGTTTGTTGGGCTGGTGGGACCTTCGGGAGCTGGCAAGAGTACCATCATGAACCTAGTGCAACGGCTCTATGCCGCCACTTCTGGCGCAGTTCTGATCGATAACATGGACATTTCCACTCTACCAGACTCGTTCCGCGATGTCATTGCGCTTGTGCCCCAAGACCCGGCCCTCTTTGAAGGGACTGTCCGCCACAACGTCGCGTTGGGAGCAGTACCAGGTCATGATGCAAGCGATGCGGAGATTGAAGAAGCTTGCCGCACAGCCAATATTCACGAAGAGATCATGGCTCTGCCAGACGGTTACAACACAACCTGTGGTCCATCCGCATCTCGCCTTTCGGGAGGGCAAAGGCAGCGTGTCGCCATTGCACGCGCCCTCGTCAGGCGCCCGCGACTCTTGTTGCTGGATGAAAGCACCAGTGCCCTCGATGCAGCAGGAGAAGCCGCGCTTCAGAAAGGCCTTGAAAGAGCCACACAGGGAACGACGGTTCTTGCAATCACGCACCGACTTCACACTGTGCACAAGGCGGATATGATTTTCGTTGTTGAGGGTGGTAAGATTGTTGATCGCGGTCGGCATTCGGAGTTGATAGAAAGGAATGAGAGCTACAGGCTTAATGCTATGCAGCAGATGTTGCAGTAGCCTTCTTAGACGAAAAGTATTTAGATTACTTGTTTTACTTTATTTAATAATATGATTGCCACTTGCTTCAATTCGCTGCTGAATCTAGATGGGCTCGGCCTTGTCGCTGCGCCTTCCAACACAGTGGTAGGTTAGTGAAGAGCTCAATCTTTGCGAAACTGTATTCTACTATTCGAGAGTCAAAAGTGACCTATGAGATGCTATGTGAAAGGTTTCGCATTCGTAATCGTGCGGAAAAGTCGAATTCGTGCTATGTTATCTCTAGCTTACAACCAACTTGCACTCTCGACATCACTGACTATTTCTCAATCGCGTTCAAGATAGTCTGTGCGGCAGTATGTCTTCCTCCACCATCCTGTCTGCACAAGGCTGCCAGTTCCGTAGCCTTTGCTTGGAACTTGCTCGACTGAGGCCCGAGAACAACTTGCTTGAGCGCACGACCCAGCTCATTCGCCTCGACCTTTGGTGCGTGATTCCAGCTGCCAAACTTGCCTATGCCGAGCCATTCGGCTCTCTTTGCAAAGTCATACGTATCGCCCCAAACGGCCAAGATGACCTGCGGCACTCCGGCGCTGTTTTTCGCAATGTTAGCTGGGGGAACTAATATAGAGCCATGGCTTATTGCTTATTCGCGCGCGGGTATACACTTGCCTGATTGCTTCAAAGAAAGAATTAGCTCCTCCATGATTGACAGAACATACGACATGGCCAGATTCCAGAATGCTGGTCGGTTCCACATCTAGCCAAGACACGACACGCAGGTCTTCGGACCATTTCGTCGTGAAGCTCTTGAGCAGATCTCCAGAGGGATCGGAGCCGTCGCGCTTATTTAGCTTCCAGAGCACTTGGACTGGCTTTTTGCATTTTTTGCCAGCTTCCAGGAGCTGGTCCAGTGCACCAGCCATGCCCCTTGCGTGTTGCTCATCGTATGAAGCGTGTGTTCCCAGATTCACCAAGACAGTCGGCCGCTTGGCCAGCCAGCCAGCCAGCTCTCTGTCGGCGTCCCGAATTGGGAGAGAAGGCCTGACAATGGGGCCACAGGGAATCATGTGCTCGGGCTTGACGTCAAACGGAAAGTCAATCTCTGGTCGGGAGGCTAGCAAGATTTTGAGGCCTTCAGGCGGTATGATGGAAATGTAGGCCCAGTCGGCATAATCAGTATCGATTGCCTTCTTCATCTTCGCCGCGTGCTCGAGCATGAAAGGGTCATTGTGATTGAGGTACATTTTGCGCACCATGTACCACACCAAAGGCATCTGATACCAAGGTACTGGGAACGGGATTGTTGATCGCGGTCTTTGAGTCCCCGTTAATGAGTGCCATGCTTCTTACAGCATTGCAGAAAAGGTTTGTACTTACGGAGGATACTTCCAGTAGTACTGCTGGTTGGGCTGCTTGGCCAGCGCAAACTCCTTGTAGGTGTTTGGGGACAGCACCATCCATTGCGGCTTCAACTTGTAGCAGATTGTCACGGCCGGGGTGAAGAGATTATCGACGACTGTAAGATCCGGATTCACGTTTTCGATAATCTTTTCAATCTCCTTGACTAGGCTGCAAAGCTCTTCTGCGGTCCAGGGGCAGGCAATGCGCGTCAACTTTGCGGCCTTTGCCACATTCCAGACTGTCGGTCGAATATCATTGAGCTCTTGGAACTGATGTTCAGGTCTGCCAAAGAGGGCATCCTTCCACGAGGGGCCAGCGAGGCTGATGAATTCGAGCCTGGAACCAGCCGGTTTTTCGTTATTCAGCTCGCGAATGGAGTCCACAGATGGGCCAAGTGCTGGGAATGAGCAAATGTAAACCTTTGCCGTCTGATCGAGCTGCAGCAACTCGTGGGCAGTCGCAAGAAAGACATTTGCTTGACCATGCTCAGAGTTGGTCAGCATCAATATTTTCTTTCCTTCCGCCATTGTTGCTGTGACGAAATATGTCTTTTCTCTCGTAGGCTGCGATGGTGGCGAGGCTAAGCTTAATTGATATGAGTTAAGTGATTGAACGCTAGAAAGAGTACCAGCTATCCAAACGATAGAGTATAGATATCAGGTCATTATTAAACGAGCTGACTATGGAGTCTGGTGTACTTTGGATTCGGCTTCTCGTGTGGCTTATAGACTGACATTGGCAATGTGGGTTGTCATGGCAAGGAAAAGCTGCAGCTAGCAATGACAAGTACAATGTTAGCTAGACCAAAACCATTACAAGGAGGGTACTATGGCTAGCATTTTCTGCATGTACAAAGTACTGCAGGAAGCTGAAACTGTACGAGGACCAGTCATCTTGGGCCTGGTCAAAGTAGAAGCAGGGATGAGCACATCAAAACACAACTGGATCTCACCACGCGCGGGCCAAGCACTTTCGAAATATACCTTTTATTTTTTATCCAAATAGTGTCCACTGAAGTCTGACCTGCCGTCTCTGGATAGTTTCTCCGAAGACTTTTCTTGGGTGGGAACTAAATTTTTCCTTTTTGAGCTGTGGCGCGCTCTTGGTCGAGCTCGGACATGCTCAGTCACGGCTTCCGACTGAGCTCGTGATGTGCCTAATTAGTCTGACTCCTCCGAATACTTTTACGATAGATCTGTGGCTTGAGTCTGGTCCTGACAGTGTCACCTGTCTGTACGAGGGTGGAAGCTCAGACATGCCGACGTTTGTAGGCTGAGACAGTTTTACAGCCAAGCCATATTTTCCAAGATTTTTTTTCAGACCATGCCTAGCCCAGAGTATTCCCGGATAAGTTCAATAGCCCTACTTTTTCTCTTTGTCAATCGACAATAGTAGCTACTGACTGGGCTCTACGAAGTACCATGGCAGACTCTATTTACACGCCGCGGCAGATCCTTGTAACGGGGTCCCGGGATGGGGGTGTCTCCACTTAGTAAGCGTAAAAAGCGGGGTACGCGGACTATTAGCTTGGTGACCCATTATCAGATTGATAAGATGGGGGCAATTTCTCAGGAATGGCAGCACCGAGGCGCAAGATGAGGGATTTGTTGCCAACCACCGTCGGTAGGTATAACATGGGGGCGCAAGCTCAACAGCTTCTCCGCATCATGATTTGTTTACACCTTGGCAAGAATCCACAGCACAGTTACGAACTAACAAAATAGGTGCATGCTGTCAAGGCCAAGGAACGCTAGTTCTGCGCGGTCACGCCAGAGATGCGACAACGCATGAGGGCCTCGGGACAACTTACCTGCCTTCTTCTATCTGACGCAATGACGGAATCAAGTGTTTATTTTGTGGACGTGAAAGCCGATCAGAAGAAAGTGCCGACGACTTGCGGCTTACCAGTACTCCATGTGGCCGTTTTCACGACTAGCGCGTGGCACGGATTGTGCGAACACACACAACGACGATCTTTTGATGCTGGCACCCCGCGACAGCTTAATTTGCATGATGACGTACCCCACCATACAGGTCAACAATTGGTGTCGTAAAGGCAGCGAGCGATAGAGGGGCAGCTACCGATGAAGCAGCATCTTTTGCTCGGCGCGAAACACACGAAAGACTGCATTTGTCTTGGCACGGACACTGTCTATATTTTGTACTGGAGATACCACTGAAACTCTCCGAAATACAACAAAAGCGGAAACACCAGGAAGCAAGATAAAGACTAGAATCATCATGACTGCCGACGACAGCATCAACGGGCTCGCAGCTCAGATCTCAGAGCTCGCAAGCGGCTTCACAAAAACATTGGCAGACGCAAAAGTCCCCGAGCCCAACTTCACGGCCCAAAGCCCTACGAGTTATGAAGGCTTGACGGGGGACATGTTTCTCCGTCGCCAGGAGCTCCTGGACAAGATCACGGACATGTGGTATCTTGTTCAAGGTCCCAGCGAGAGCATCTTCAATTACGTTCACACAGTAAGATCGTAGCTATGTGTGCGGGCGCAAAAGGCAATCGTCAACTGATAACATTCGCAGTGTGTCCCGGACATGATGGCGCTCAATCTCATGAATCACTTTGATTTCTGGTCTGCGGTGCCCGTTGACGGCTCCGCCTCGATCTCTGACATTGCCAAGCACACAAATCTCCCCGAAGAGGTGGCTAAGCGTGTCGTCGAGCACGGCTTGACTTTGAGGCTGTTCTCCCCCGAGGGCGACTACCGCGTCACTGGTCGCGTGCAGCATTCGTGCCGGTCTGCTGCGCTGGTCAAGTCGACGGGCCTGCGGGCGCTCGTCTCGACGGTCATTGACGACGCCGGCGCACCAATGCTGGCCATCAACAAGGCGCTCGAGTTGCATGCCCGCGGCCAGCCAGCGCTGAGCAAAGACATGACCAAGACGGCGTTTGCGCTGCACCAAAAGGGCGCCACAATCGGAAATTATACCACGTCATGGGAGTACATTGAGAATGACGGCGAGGGCGAGCGCAAAGGATGGAGACAGAGAAACTTTGTCGAGTTCATGCGCTATCTCAAGGAGATTTTCCGACTAGAGGCTGTTTTGGAAAGCTCTTTCGACTGGAAGGCACTTGGAAAGTCTACGATTGTGGATGTAAGTTCTCTCCTCGCCTGCTGCATCGTTTCATTCAACACCTGCGCCTGTGCCTTGGACAAGCTAACAATGTAAAATAGATTGGCGGCTCTGGAGGGCACGACTCCTTCTTCCTTGCCGAAAAGTTTCCAGAGCTGAGCATAGTGGTTGAGGATCTTCCCGAAGCGCAGGCGTCATTCAACAAGCACCAGCCCGAGGCGCTCAAGGACCGCGTGAGCTTTGTCGCTCACGATTTCTTCAAGCCTCAGACCGTCCAGCCCGACATTTTCCTCATCAAGCTGATCCTTCATGATTGGCCCGACGAGGAGTGCGTCAAGATTTTGCGAGGCCTCGTGCCAGCCATGCGCCCGGGCACTCGTGTCTTCTTCCTAGACTTTGTCGGCAAGCAGGAGTCGGAGATTGGACAGCCGCCCATGCCGCGATCGATACAGCAGATGGGCACGGCGACGGACCTGAGAATGATGGCTCTGTTCAATGCAGAGGAGAGGCCCGCCGAGGCTTGGAGAGGAATTTTTAATGCAGCCGATGAGCGCTTCGACATTGTTCGTCTGGAGGCGAACCCGCTGTCCTTCTTTGTCGTTATCGAGGCTGTCTGGCGCGGCTGAAGCGCGAGTTTAAGCACCAAAGCTGTGTCTTGAGATGGGTGGAGCACAGACCCGGAGAATGCAATACAAAATAGGATCACGATTATAGTTCTACAATTAAACCTCATTTGGGATTTACGTCCTCAGTATCTTGAAACTTTCCTGCCAGTGTCATGATATAGCTCAGTGGCATTGACAGACACTGGCTGTTTCTCTTAAAAACGCCACGTTTTCGGCCCTGGGATATAAAATGGGCTCAGATATGCTTCTTTCCTTTAACCTTAAAACCGGACCCATAGTATGGATCAAAGTCACACCATCTGTGAGACATGGTCGGCAGTGCTACAAGAACGGGCCCTTGCAGCCGAAGCAGACAGACTGAAAAAGTTGGACACATTTCGTCACACAAGTCACAGGGGTAAAGCATTGCCTTGCCAAGAACTTGGCAGCAACCATGTAGATCTTTGAGCATGAAATGCATGTGCTGCCTACTTTTACTGAGGCTGAGGGGTGGACCACTTGCATGTAACATAACGCCGTCGTAACCCGATGCCTGGCCAACAGGCCAAGTCTGCATACATGAGAGAGATTGCCCCGAGCTAGGCCGTTCATCCCGAGCAAGATTCTATGCGCTTTATCAAGGTCTACTCATACTAGCGATTTACTACAGCACAGCTTTGCTACTCGGCCACACTGTGACGCGTATCAGTGTGCCCACCATGGATGGAACCGTCTTGCCCAGCCTCCCGGGGCTGAAGCTCTACACGCCGCGAGAAAAGGTTGACGCAGTGGCCATTGTCGTACAATGGCTCTCCCGCTTACAAGATTGCCTCGATCAGCAGAAGTTCGGCAATTTACCGGAGCTCTTCATCAAAGACTGCTGGTGGCGAGACGTCCTGGGCTTGGCCTGGGATTTTACCACAAAGCAAGGCCGGGATGATATACGCTCTTATTTGAAGAGCAGCAAAGTCTCCATCAAAGACCTCAAAGCATGCGACAATGGTGGCTTGAAGCCTGCGCTTATTGAGTGGGCTGGCCAGGCTTGGGTTCAGGCGGCGTTTACCTTTAGCAACGAGCACGGCAAGGGTCGCGGCGTGGTGCGTCTGGAGAATGACGTCGAGACACATTGGAAAGCCTGGACCGTCTATACCGAGCTGGAGGAGCTGCACAGTCAGCAGGATCTGGAGGTGCGCCGTCTTCAGAGCCGGGCAGCACGGGAAAAACAGCCGCAGGTTAATGGCACCAGTCATGCCAGAGAGGAGGCAGACGTGCTTATTGTTGGCGCAGGTACGTGTTTACACTGAGCCGCTTTTAAGAAAAGGTGCCCGAGTTGAAATAAAACGGCTAACGACATGGCATACAGGCCAAGCTGGAGTCTCCCTAGGCGCCCGATTCAAGCACATGGGAGTCAAGGCGGTTCTAATTGAGAGGCACCCTGCAGTCGGCGATGCCTGGAGAGCTCGTTACGACTCCGTCACCCTCAACACACCAACCTTTACAGACCACTACCCCTTCATGAAGTATCCAGAGAACTGGCCCGAGTGGCTAACTGGTCGCCAATGTGCCGACTTTTTGGAGCATTATTCGCAGCTCATGGGATTAGACGTGCTTTTAAACACCTCTGTCACGTCGGTCCAGCGTTCCGGCGACCGATTCAAGGTTATCGCCAAGGGACCACACGGCACGCAGGAGTTTCAGCCGCGGCACGTTGTGCTCGCGACCGGCGTCTACGGCGACAAGCCGCTCACGCCCGCGTTTCCGGGCCAAGAGCGGTTCAAGGGCACCATCTACCACTCGAGCCAGCGCAAGTCGGGCAGCCTCGTGCCGGACCTCGCGCAGAAGCGCGTCGTCGTCATTGGCTGCAGCACCAGCGGCCACGACGTTGCGCAAGACTTTGTCAACTGCGGCGCGAAGCAAGTGTCCATGGTGCAGCGCCACCCCATCTTTACCCTGTCGACCGACTCGTGGAAGACACTGCAGCTGGGGCTGTGGAACATGCCCGGCCTGACGACCGAGGAGGCGGATATCGTGGGAAACTCGCTCCCCATTGCCGTGGTGCGCACCATGAGCATCGGGCTGACGCGCGCGGCGGCGGAGATGGACAAGGAGCTGCTGGACGGCCTGCGGAAGGCGGGCATGGCGCTTCGTACGGGGGACGACGGATACGGACTCGCAGATCACCAGCTCATCAAGGGCGGCCACTACTACGTCGATCAGGGCGCGTGCGCCATGATTGCGGACGGGCGCATCCGGGTGCACCGCTGCGAGGCGGGCGTGCGCGAGCTGGGCGAGACGGCGGTGGTGCTGGCGGACGGGACCAGCATCGAGGCGGATGTTGTCGTCTTGGCTACGGGCTTTGAGAAGAATATCGAAAACGTCCGCAAGCTCATGGGCGACGAGGTGGCCGAGGCGCTGGTGGGCTTTGGCGACTTGGACGCCGAGCAGGAGAGAACTGGGTGGTGGCGGCCGACGGGTGTAGAGGGCTTCTGGTACATGACTGGTAGCTTCCTGTGGTGCCGCCAGTTTTCACGGGTTCTGGCTTTGCAGATTGCAGCAGATGTTCAAAAGTAGTGTTTAGAGGCAGAATAGACCTTTCATGGTTGGGAGTTTGGAGAGTGACTTGCTTCTTCTTGACACAGAAACTAGCCAAACACAAGCACAGATAACCTCGCGTAGTCACAGTAAAGCACCTTTTTGCCTATTTTTCCTAGTCTTTTATTCAAATAAACAAGTCTAGTTGGCGCGTCGCGCAATGATGGTGTAAAACTGGGCGCCTTTGGGACTCCAGTCCGCCTTGGACGTTTCCAGAGTGAATCCCTTGGACTCGAGCAGCTTGTTGAGCGCCTCCCTCTCGCTGCTCAAGTCACACGTCTCGAGCACCACATTTCGCACTTTTGCCCAGTCCTCATCGCTGATTCCCTTGAGCACGTTGAGCTCAGCCCCCTCCACATCCACCTTGAGGAGGTCAATGGCTGCAAATTCCTCCTCGCTCAGCACGTCGGAGAGCCGCTTGATCTGCACCTGCACCTTGCCGGCGTCTCCAAACATCTTGTCGGTAAAGTTGGTGCCCACCTCGGCGCCGAGCAGCTCCTGGAACTGCCTCTTTTCGTCGGGGACCAGCGTCGAGTTGCCCGGCAGGTGCGGGAAAAACGTCAGCGACCCTTCGCCCGCGGTCGCGCCGAGGGCATACTGATGGGTCCGCACGCCGTCGACGGCGTGCAGGGCGAGGTTCTTGGTGAGCACGGCAAAGGTGTCCGGGGCGGGCTCAAAGGCGACGACCTTGCAGGCCGGGTATTTCTTCTTCATGTACACGCTAAACAGGCCAATGTTGGCCCCGACGTCGACAATGAAGCGCGGTTCCGAGAGTTGCGCGACATCGTAGCAGCTGTCGCCAAAGATTTCCTTGTAGATGAAACGCGCCTCGTGCTCGCCGCTCGGAAACCCGTTGTAGCTCGCGACGTGGCAGGGGAAGTCGTCGCCAAGTTGTACTATCTGTGTCTCCATTTCTCTAGCAAATTGCGACCCGCATCAAATGATACTGGTACAGAAGCTCGATTTGGAGGGCGGGGTTTAGACGGGGGGGGACAAAAAGGTTGAGTGATGATGTGTTGCAAAGATATTCAACAAGTGGAACATGCGACAACATATACCGAAGTTGAATGCCCAGTCGACTGCTCCGAGAGGAATTACTCTATAGAGACTAAAGACCTTCTACTACTCTGTTCACTGGACCGAGTTTGCAGACAAGACTCAGCTCTTCTTGGGAGGCTTGCAGATGAGATTGTTAAGATGGATATGATTAGATTACGGGACTGGCGCTTTCCAGCCTCAGCCGCTCCCCCGGTCCCCATCACTAAACGACTGAAATCCACCACCACGTCACGTCATTCTCGACGGTCAGACACTTCTTGCCACTAGTGGGGGTTTGGCGTCGCGTTTGCGTATTTCTGGGTTAGCAAAGGAGAAAGAGACGGCTTGGACGGTTGGACGGGTAGAAAGAATGGGAAGCCCACTGATTTGAGGCAATTCTACGCTTACTTGTTCCACAAGATCCCCCCTTGCCTCCCTCCACCCTTGGACCTGTAATCAAGCTGTCAAGGTACGCATATTTGCTAATATAGTCACTGTGGGTTCGCTGCTTGATTCTGCAGGTATTCGTAACTACAGTTCTATCCCGATATCCTTGTATGCAGTATACGCCCTCGGGACTCACCCCCTGCGCGCCACAGTGGTATTGAAGCAACACCATGATCTGCAAGCTTCTCTAGGATGCCGTAAATTTCCGGTGGTCCTCTCCGCCCAAAGTTAGCCACCCGGTTATGGTTGCCCTAAGAAGATGCATGTTTGACTCTGTCAGACTTTTTTCCTATATCGGGGGCTGTGTCGCACGCCACATCTGCCGGCGTCCGTCTCGAGCAGTCAAAATCGTGGCACGCTTGGTTATTCTCTTCCTCAGGTGATTTTCTCTTGACAAACCTGCGAAAGCTGCCGCTATCGGCCCCTGTTTATGCTCCGACCATCATATAAGCGCTGCGAAATTGTCAAGTGTTTTGTTATAGGCTCGGATTAGGGAGATGCTGCCGACGAAAGCGAAAAGTGAATCTATAGCAATTGGTCTATGCGTCATCTATTCTAATAAGCTCACTGTTAAAATTCTCTTGCTTCTTGTTGTAATTTCTACAAGTGTATGCCCTCTCGAACTTGTATGCCCATCCACTTCCAGCAGCCTAGAGCTTGTTATCAGCCAAGTTCGCTTTCATAGTATCAGACCCGGCTGGCTCCGCGAGAACTTACCTGATAGATACAAATCCGTTCCAAAGAACTTGTCCATTACGTCTGTTCCCGAGTGGGTGCCCTCGGGACCTGACGAGACGGCCTTTTTGCCCACTGCCATGGCAATCATGGGCGGAATCTCCACCAGCTCTTCAAATACTGGTGTGTGGCCAATTTCTTTTTGCAAAACCAGCTGGTGAATATTCATGGCGACGAGGTGACCGGCGCGCATGGCGCCGCCGCAGCGCTTGATGCCAGACCACTTAGTGGCGTCGCCCGCGCAGAAATGAGAACCGGCATTGGGCACTTCGCTGGGAAGCATCAGGCTGTCGTAGCATGTAAGCGCGAGTTTTCGCAACGGCAGACTTGGCTAGCCGGGTAGAAATAAGATCTCTTACTTTGGTCTGATTTTTACCTTGCCATCAGCGTCTAAGGCGGCAGCAGGATAAAATTCTGTGGCGGGAACACTTTGGGAAACGCCCACGATGACCACGCTCGCTTCCATTGTGTTTCCGTTTGTAAATTTGGCCAGGTACTTGGCCTCCCCGTCTGCCGAGTCGACCTTGTCGGAGCTCTCGAGACGGTGGTTAAGTAGTACCTCGACGCCAGCGTCCTCGAGGAGATCAAGGGAGACGTCCTTGCACTCGTCGCTGAGTCCCTCCGAGGACAGGAGCTTGTCACGCGAATGCGCGAGCGCAACTTTAATGTGCGGCATGCAGAGCTTGAGCTCGGCGGCCATCTCGATGCCCACGGCGCCGCCGCCCACGACCAGGACGCCGTGCTTGGCGGCTCCGACCGCCTGGATGTGGTTCGCCGTCTCCTCCAGGTACGCCTTGTAGGTCAGCGACTGCGGGACGACGGGCCAGACGCGGCGGTAGCCTGTCGCGGCGCAAAAGTAGTCGTACTCGAAAGTCTTGGCCTCGTCGGTGCCGTGCAGGACCACCGTCGCCTTCTTGGCCGCGCAGTCTACATGTGACACGCTGCCGTGGACGAATGTGATGTTCTCTCTCTGCAGGTCGGTCATGTCTTTGAACTGGACCCAAGCCTTCTTGCTGTAGGCTTGGT
The DNA here is from genome assembly GCA_024472245.1 of Beauveria sp. NWAFU-1. NCBI lineage: Eukaryota > Fungi > Ascomycota > Sordariomycetes > Hypocreales > Cordycipitaceae > Beauveria > Beauveria sp. NWAFU-1. The sequence continues at coordinate 1,612,543 of JANBXD010000007.1, forward strand.
CTGCCAGCGCGAGAGGCGCGCCGACAATGTGTACTGTAAAAGGGCGTTAGATTGGGAGACATCGTACATGGTGAGCTTTGTCATGCCTTGCGGCGCTAGGGACAGGAAAAAGACATACAGAAACCATCTCTCTCGTCGACGACGGTAACTTCAAACTTGATTTGCGGCCAATCCTTATTAGCTACAAAGGGCTCCCAGTTCATTCGGGGCGAGACGCCATTATGGAGATCGAGCAGGTTCACGGCGACGCCGAGACCGGCGTAGCTGCCGCCCGCAACCAGGACCCTGACGGTGATGGGCAAAGGTGAAGCTGAGGGCATCGTGGTGGCTCGTGACGGCTCGTGGCTTGTGTGTGTATATAATTTCGCGTTATAGATTGGATACAAAGCAGGGAGGATGCACGAAAGGCTTAGTTACTTGGTCTAGCTGCAGTTACAGACAGATAGTTTTTGCTCACTAATAATAAAATGACTCGGCGGAGCAAAGGCGCCGGCCGAGCCTCGGCCGACGCGAATTTACTTGAACATGCTTGGGGTTGAGTGTGTGGTTAACTAGTATGTAAATTTGTATGCGGCAATAAATGGATAGTGGCAACGCCAAGAAGAGCAATGAGCATCGCAGATCCTCAAGCCCGTGAAATCTTTGAAAAGCATTGCAGAATTTAAAGTTGCCATGTTTTCAGGAGAGCAGGTCTTGGCGCCGTGGCGCGGTCAGTTGAACAGAAAAAAAAAAAAAAAAGAATCTAATCAATCCATCTTATCAATCGCTGATGACTCGCGCCCGCTCAAGACCCCTGTGATTTTGGTGTTGCGCCACGAAGCCCTGTCGCAGCGGGATTTTCGCCCACCGGGCAGCTTCAGTGTGTTTTTAGCTGAGCCGCAAATCTGGGACTCTTTTGCATCCAGAAATTTTCCCCCGTTGTCGAGCGAGATGGTATGGATCTTTTCCCAACAAAAGACAAGGGTGGCGCGGAGAGGAACCCTCACCCAGAAGGACCATCGCCATGGATGTTGATGGATTCTGGATACGGATTGATAATTCACGTGTGATATTGGCAGATAGGGCAGCTCACGAGCTCCATCAGGATAGAAAATGAGGGGGGGCCAAGTGATTGAAAAGAGACGAGGCCAAGGCAAGGTTACTTGCCCCCAATCGAGCGATTCCGACGGCGGCGCATTGCCCTCACATGGCAAGCCGAGGGACCGCAGATGAGCATTACCCCATAATCCTTGTCATATCACCCGTGTGTATCCGTACGGAGTACGATAGCCTAGAATTTAGGCTTGAAAATAAACTCAGTAGACCTCGGGGTCCATCCGAGCTACTCTTCCCAAAACCCAGCAGCCCCCAGCACTTTTTGCACCGTATATTCCCAAATATTGCCAAGGGTCTAGTCTTGGCAACCATTCAGCTGAGGCTTCGCATAGGCCGTCTAGATGCGGTCCATCATTCCATAGTGCAACAGGGAAAAAGAAAAAAAATTCTCACAGCGCTTGTTCAGGGTCAGGCCATTCATCTGCAGGCTTGCGCCTATTCTTTAGGCAGGTGGTCCCGACCTCGGCCGCCTTTTACTTTTAATCTTCTTTATTCCATGTGTTGGTTGATCATCTCGTTGCGACGACTCAGTTGACTTCTGCCTTTGTCTCCTCTTGTTTCTTCGAGCATAGCATCTCCATCTTGACAAGAACTCCCGGAGCAACAATGGACGCCGTCACCCCAGACAAGCGGCAGGATCAGTCTCACGACATCTCTCCCGCCCACGACACCGAAAAGGGAGCCCACGTCACTGTCGACGGCAAGCTCAAGAATGATGCCGATTCAGAGTCCGACTTTCAAGACGGTGTGCGCGAAGTTCGCGCCATCACAACCATCTGGACCAAATGGACGCTCTGGAGCATGTTTGCGCTGTAAGTCCTACCATCGGTTTATGTTAGTGTCTTGATCTCGCGAATCCTAACTTGAATCGCTCCAGGTTGTATTTGATCTCGTTTGTCGACTATCTCCAAAATGCCCTTGATTACGCCCTCAGCCCCTACATCACCTCCCTCTTTGGCCAGCACGGCCTTCTCAACATCGGAGGCATCTTGTCCACCATTATCGGCGGATGCGCACCACTGGCGCTAGCCAAGGTCATTGACATTTGGGGCCGTGTCGAGGGCTTTCTCTTCATGCTCTTGATCTGTGTCATTGGCATGATCATGAAGGCCGTCTCCCACAACGTCGAGACCTATGTCGCTGCCCACACCCTATACTGGGCTGGCCACATTGGCATTCGCTACGTCATTGGCGTCATCATCTCCGACATGACGAGCCTCAAGAACCGTATGATCTTTATTGGCTTCAGCAACACCCCGCGCATTGCCACGGCATTCGCCGGTCCCGCCATCGGCAAGCTGTTCCATGAAAAGTCAAACTTCCGCTGGGCATTCGGTGCCTTTACCATCATCCTGATTGCCAGCTGCATGCCTGCTATTGGCCTCATGATGGCCATGTACCGCAAGGCACGCAAGCAGGGCATCGTCGAGAAGCGCAAGCGATCAGGCCGTACCGTGCTTCAGTCGCTCAAGTATTATGCCATCGAGTTGGACTTGGTTGGCATCTTTGTGCTCATGTTTGCCTTGTCTTTCCTTCTTTTGCCCTTTAGTTTGGCTCCTCGCGCTCCTCAGAAGTGGGAAACCCCATACATTATTGCTTTGCTGGTCCTTGGTCTTCTTCTCTTCCCCGTCTTCTACGTGTGGGAGGCCAAGCTTGCGCCTGTCCAGTTCTTGCCCTTTCGTTACTTGAAGCAGGGAACCATTATCGGTTCAAGCTTACTCGTCGGCTTCATGTACCTGTCCACTTTCTGCTGGAACACTTACTTTTACTCTTACCTCCTGGTTGTCAACAGACAACCCATCGATGATGCCGGCTACATTGTCAACACCTTTTCGTTGACCGCTTGTTTCTTTGCTCCCATCATTGGCTTCATCATCAGCTACACTGGTGATTTCAAGTGGACGGCTTACTCTGGTGTGCCAATCATGCTGCTTGGCACCGCGCTTCTTATTCCCTTTCGCCAGCCCAGCGCGCCCGTGGGCATGCTCGTCTTCACGCAGTTCCTCGTTGGACTGGGAAGCCAAGTCTTCAGCTCTTGCAGCACAATCGCCATCATGGCACCCGTAACTCACCAGTACATTGCTGTCGTCAATGCAATTGCCGGTCTCTTCGGCGGTGTTGGTGCGGCCATCGGTATTGCCATTGCCGGCGCCATGTGGAACAATATGATTCCTGACCAGCTCTACCAGCGCCTTCCCGAGGCAAGCAAAGCCAACGCCAGCATCATTTTCGGTGACATCACAATTCAACAATCTTTCCTCGATGGTACACCTGAGCGTGATGCCGTTGTCGGGTCTTACGCCCACGTCATGCGCTTGATGGTGATTGCAGGTGCCGCTTTTATGCCGCTCTGTCTTGTGTGTGTTTTCTCTTGGAAGAACATCAACGTCAGAAAGATTGAGGAGGAGCAGGGCAAGCAGACCAAGGGGCTGACAGTCTAGTCCACGGCAGGAAACAGCTCTTTGTCAGCCAAAATCAACACCTTGAATTCAACACCTCAATGCAGCTACTCATTCGGCCATTTTCGGGGTGAGACAGTGGTGAATGCGGTGGGTTGAGGGCATGGCCTTACCCCCAGCCCAAGTTTAATTAATAATGTGGATTGCAATTTGCTTTTTTAGTTCAACCATCATGATACTCCCAACTATTTCTTTTCTGAATGCTTTGATCTGCTTGCAACTCAGCGTGGTGTACAAGTCCGCGACAAAAGCGAGAACAAACATTGCGTATAGTCGCCGGTTCACGACGCGATATACTTAATTGCGCTCACCGGACAAGAGCGTCAACTAAACTTTGCCGGTTTCCCTTCGGAGGACATATCTACAGCCGTCGCCTCGGCCGTAGTAGCTGTTGTGACCAGCCCTTTTGACGCGGGATTTCTCATAGCCGTTGATTCGATTCTTTTGACTGATAAAGGAGGCCGGCATCAACATAGGACAGCCTATTGAAGTATGCTCACTGATTTATGTCACGTATGCAGAAAGCCTTGTCTCTGTTCACGTCACGTGGTCGTCCGTATTGCAACCCAACCGCTTGTTTCAGGCCCAACAGCCGCCTAACCTTGCCTTGCCTTCATCCCCACTATCGACATGGCGGCGCGAGAGTTCAACAACGATTACTATGCTGTTCTGCAAATATCCGAAGATGCAGACGAAAATACTATCAAAGCCAGCTATAAACGCCTTGCCTTAAGGAATCACCCTGACAGAAGTCAGGTTCCTGACGCTACGGCGGAATTTCAGAAAGTACTTTTTTTTTCTTTTTACTTCTCGACACCAGATGCGCTGCTTTCCCTGACACTATAACTGACTATAAAAGTGCTGACGGAGTCTTTTCAGGTGCAGGAAGCTTACGAGGTTCTTAGAGATCCGCATCAAAGATATTGTTTCAATGCCCAATTACCACGCATACGTCGTGACGCCGCTGTCAGAAATTCTTCTGCATCGAATCGAGAATCATATCCTGATTGCAATGGCCAGTCCCCTCAGCTATATGCGCAATCTATCTACGAGCTGGAGCGCAAGCTTAGTAACTTGGAGAATGAAAGCGTAAAACTGCATCAAGATCGCCAGGCCAAAATCCAGAAACTTCAAAAGCACAAGACTGCCATTCAAAGACTTGTAAAACAAGATGACGAAGCTGCGAAGGAAGACAATAAGAGAAATACATGGATGAGCATTCTAACGCTAAATATATATACCCGCCCTGAGCAGGAGCAGCGAAAGCGAGCAGCAACGTTACGTTTATTCAATCGAAGAGATCAGGAAGATATCGTTCGTGATCTCGAAGCTGAGAGAGACCGCCTTTCGGTGAAGATAGTTTCGTTGCATGTCGAGATTTCTCAGATCGATGTTCGAAAGAGAGGATTAGAAAATGCTCAGCTTAGACAAGCGGCAGCAAAGACCAAAGCAGAAGAGCAAGAGAGACAGCTAAAGCGTAAGGATGCAGAAGAGAAAGCAAGGAAAAAGCTAGAGAGGAGCAGTTGAGAAAGGAGCAAAAGGAACAGTTGGAAAAAGAGAAGGCGAGACTGGCAAGAAAAGAAAAGGAAGAACAAATGAGTAGAGAAAGTCAGCAACGAATGGTTTGGGAGGCAGAAAAGCGGCACACCAAAGAGCGCTATCAATATGCAAGGACTAGAAAGCAACATAGGGGTTTTTCGAAATCTGACAAACAGGGCAAAGAACAGTCAAGGAATGACACACGACACGGGAGAGAGTCCAAGGTGAAACGTGAGACCGGGGGAAACGGGGGTACTACTCAACAGAAGAGGCCATTAAACCCCAAGTCAAAAATGCCAGACACCCATCGAACAAAAGATTTCGACAACCGCAACTGCAAGCACCGAAATTTCTGGACGAAGGTTGAAGGTCGCATCGAGTGTGAACGATGCCATGTCACGCAACACCGATTCGCATTTCGTTGTCCGGAATGTCAAATATTTGCTTGCGCAAGTTGTCGAGATTTTGTGAAGAACGGTCCATCATAACTGGCCTCCCAAACTGAGAGAGATAGGGTTATGAGTCGAAGGCTGGCCCGCTTTTCGTTCGAGGAAGTCGCATAACCAAAACGCAATGACTTCAGGTGCTGCCTTGAACTGGCCGAATTGTGCCTATTCATCGTGTGCCTAGACTTATGTCCACTGTTACTCACGCTGTTCGCAGCTACCCATTGTTGTATGTGTCACCAAGTCCATAGACCAAGTGAATGGCAATCCTTTCAGACTTATCTCAATCTCAAGCAATCCACGCCTTGTGTTGCCGATTCAGCAAGGCCTGCTCGCCCAGGCAGTCCAGGCGGCAGTATCAGCGGTGCTCCATGGTCCCAAGGTGAAGCTGCAGGACTTGCAGCTTCTCACGATCTGGGATCAGCAGCCTAGCGGAATGGAACCATGAGTACCTAATCAGTGTCAACCGCTGCGTCCATCGTCTCCTCCAGGACACAGAAGCCCACCGAGGAGAGGCGGTGGCTATCGCCTGATGGGACGGCGACCTGGCTTACACCGCAACTAGACGAGGACTCTTCCGTATTGGCTTCCAAACTGCAGGCAGAGGGCGTAGGACTTGGATCTGTGGTGGCCTTTTGTTTCTCAAAATCCCTGTGGGCCGTTGTTGCTATGCTAGCCGTTCTGAAGGCGGGAGGGGCATTCGTGTCCATAGATCCCAAGCAGCCCGAAAAGAGGCAGTTGGATTGTGCAGGATGCAAAAGCCACCATGGTGCTGTCTTCGGATGAGCATGCGGCGAATCTGACGTGGTCGGCAACGAAGTCCATGATTGTCTCCAGGCCCGTGATTGAGAAGCTTGTTCTCGACCATCCCCACTGGCATTTTAACGACATCGCCAGTCCAAGAAGCGCAGCCTACTTGGTCTACGCCTCTGGAAGCACGGGCACCCTCAAAGGCGTTGTCGTCGAGCACGCAGCACTCTGTACTGGCGTGACGGAACAGGCTAGGGCCATGGAAATAGACGCAAAGGCTCGGGTGCTTCAGTTCGCGGACTACTCATTCGATGTAAGCATCGGTGACATCCCTCACGGCACTCACACACGGAGCCTGCTTGTGTATCCCATCCGAAGCCGAACGGAAGAATGATTTGGCTCGCGGTGCACTGTTCAGAGAGGAGTCCCATCGCATGGAAGCGAGGCCAAAATCAGCCTCGGAATAGGATCCAAGGCTTGGGTCATTCATCCACACGAGACTGAACGATTGATGCCTCTTGGCGCAGTTGGCGAGCTCCTCATCCTGAACAACCCGGAGAAGACAGAAGCATCTTTCATCGTCGGCCCAACGTGGCGCAGCATGTTCGAGTCAGCGGTTAAGGAGGGCGTCCGTCCGTACAAGACAGGTAATCTCGTGCGCTACGACGTTGAAGATGGTGCATTGCTGTTCGTTGGCCGGAAGGACACGCAGATCAAACTCCGTGGTCAGCACATCGATCTGGGTGAGATTGAGTACCACCTGCGCTGTAGCCTAGCCGAGCTAAGAGTTGACGAGACGGTCATGGACATAGTTCGCCAGTCCCAGCCAGCGAAGCCCAGATGGCCGAAGAGTGGGCGGAGCTGTTGGGTGTAAGCCTCGACGGCGTGCACCCTGATGATAGTTCCCTCGCACTAGATGGTGACTCGCTCAAGGCCATCTACCTGGTGGCCAAGTGTCGAGCGCGAGGTCTGTCGCTCTCCGTCGCCGACGTCTTCCAGGATCCACGTCTTTCCCGCATCACCGCCTGTGCAGCCCCCATTGACTTATCCTCCTCAACCCCAACTGATGAATTGGAGCCGACGCAGGAGGGGCAGTCTTTCGAAAATGAGTCGCTCAAGACCAAGGTGGGATGTTGCTGTCCGAGGTGGCAGAGCAGTACGGCGTGTCGGCGAACGCCATCGCTGGAGTCTACCCCTGCACTCCCCTGCAGGAAGAGATGATGGATCTCTCGCTTCGAGGCCGGACGACGCAATTTGCCCACGAGTGCGAGGTTTTGGCGGGAATACCTGACAGGCTGGGAGGAGGCCGGGTCGTTCCCACTTTCGTTCGAGCGAGTTGTCCCTGTCCCGGCGTGATTACTCCCCCGGCGCCTCCAAAGGCACCAGCCGATTTCTCTCGTTCGAGGGTGGTGCTATGCCCAGCCTTGGCAGCATCACTCTGTCTAGTCCGTACTCTCCTCCGCGGGTCCTGGGCGCTGCAGCTGTCACGCAGGACGGGGCGTTCTTTGGTGCTCTTCTCGAACTTCCTCGCGGGGCGGAATGTGACAATGTGGGGCATTGGGGGGCTGGCCGCGCCAACGTTCGCGCATGGCCCGCCTGTGGCCAAACCAGACAGTGCGCGAGTTCCTGGGCCAACTTCAACAAGAAGCTGTCTCCATGATACCGTACGAGAACACGGGCGTTCAGGGCCATCGCGGCAGCCTGCGGCAGAGGCAGCAGCCAGTCGGCGGCGACGGATTACCTGAAATGGAATCTGCTAGTCATTCAACCCATGCTTAGCCCCGGTGGGAAAAATGTCACCCATGCCCGAAAGCGACGGCGCGGGGCTTCCACAGGCCCTTCCGGGGGGAGATCTTATGTGGGCCGCGGATCGATCCGGCCGCCATGGCGCGCCCTTGAACCCGTTCCCGCTCCTGACCGAGTGCTCCGTGATGGACGACGGAGTCGTGTTCCGGGTGAGTTGAGACGAGCAAGTCGTGCGGACAGATCAGGTCGAATCGATTCTCGACGACTTCGCCAAGATCATCCTGGTGTTGCCAGGTCGACTTGGCGATGCTTTGCACAGTGTCCGAGAGGAGCCTCTTGGCGGCTAGGTCGATGGTAGAGACTGACGAAGGCAAAGGGCTGAGGCAGTGCTGACCAATAATGGCTGAGAGATTGATGCTGCTCTGATCGCTTGCCCAATTTATTTACAGCATACCATGGCCGTTGCTTCATACAATTCGGGTGTCGCAATCGTATTCGTATTGTCTCGGATACGTACCGTTTCCTGCCCTCTCGATGTTAGAGTAACTAAGTAACAGTACAATATCATTATTCCATCGTTGAAATTTTCTTGTTGTGCTGTGGGACATCCAAATACTCGACACTTTGACGTCAACTTGCCAATTCATCGATGCACTTGTTCTCTGTCTCTCAAAATCCAGCGAGCACCAGTTGCCCCTTCTCCTTCCCTCTTGTTCGCTATATTGCATCTCTACCAAATCATAATGGCTGACTTCGTCCCAAACGCCTCGTCGTTGGCGTATGCCGGCTGCGTGGTCCTCGCCTTCGTCCTAGCGTGCATCATCATCAACGTTCTCTGGCTGCAATTGCCTCGCCCAAAATCAGAGCCGCCAGTGGTCTTTCACTGGCTGCCCTTTGTCGGCAATGCCATCTCCTACGGCATGGACCCCTTCAACTTCTATTCCCGATGCCGCGAAAAGTACGGTGACATCTTCACCTTTGTCCTGTTTGGCAGGAAGATGACTGTCTACCTGGGAGTCACAGGCAACGACTTTATCCTGAATGCCAAACTGCAAGACGTCAATGCCGAGGAGATCTACAGCCCGCTTACGACGCCTGTCTTCGGGAGCGACATCATTTATGACTGCCCTAACTCGAAGCTCATGGAGCAGAAGAAATTCGTCAAATTCGGCCTCACGCAAAAAGCCCTCGATTCGTACGTCTCGTTGATTGAGAAGGAGGTCATCGACTACATCCAATCCGCGCCCGCCCTCCACGGCAGCCGGGGCACCGTCAATATTCCCCAAGCGATGGCCGAAATCACCGTATTCACGGCTGGGCGCAGCCTTCAGGGCGCCGAGGTCCGGAAAAAGCTGACGGGAGAATTCGCTGAGCTCTACCACGATCTTGACCTTGGCTTTCGCCCCATCAACTTCCTCATGCCGTGGGCTCCGCTTCCCCAGAACCGACGACGCGACATTGCACACGGCCGCATGCGAGATATCTACATGGAGCTCATCAACGAGCGCCGCAAGGCGGAAGGTTTTGAGGATGATGATTCGGAGCCCGACATGATTCGCAACCTGATGCAGTGCGTGTACAAGAATGGCCAGGCCCTCCCTGACAAGGAGATTGCACACATGATGATCACGCTTCTGATGGCTGGGCAACACTCGTCCTCGTCCTCGAGCGCGTGGATCATGCTACGTCTTGCTTCGCGCCCTGATATCGCCGAGGAGTTGTACCAGGAACTGAAACAGCATGGCTTCGGCCCGTCGCATCGGCTCCAATACGCCGACCTCGACAAGCTCCAGCTTCTCTCGAATGTGGTCAAGGAAACGCTCCGGGTACATTCGTCAATCCACTCGATCATGCGCAAGGTCAAGCAGCCGATGCGAGTGCCCGATAGCGACTATGTCATCACCCCCGACAAGGTCCTCGTTGCTTCGCCCATCATGACACATCTCAACGAGGACTACTTTCGTAACGCCCTAACTTGGGATCCGCACCGGTGGGACGATGAGGTGGAAGCCGAAGAGGACGAAGTTGTCGACTACGGCTACGGCGCCACTTCCAAGGGCACCAAGAGTCCGTACCTGCCCTTTGGTGCCGGCCGGCACCGTTGCATCGGCGAGAAGTTTGCCTACCTCAACCTTGCCACCATCATCAGCACGTTGGTCCGACACTTCAAGTTCGCCACGCTGGACGGCAAGGCCGTGGTGCCACCCACAGATTACACATCCTTGTTCTCTCGGCCGACCCAGCCTGCGGTGGTACGGTGGGAGAGACGTGAACGCTCGGCTGCATAGATGACAGAGCCGTGGACGAGTAGGGGATCAGAAGGTGCTTGGTAGAGGACTTACCTAGACAACACTGCAGCTCTGTTAGTGATAGATAAGGGGTAGTGGCTAACTAAACAGAAGTAAAGAGAGAGCTTATAGATAGTTAGCTATAAGGTAGTAAAATAATATAATATTATTATTTATTAAAAAGTATAAGCTCTTTAGTAAAGTTCTTACCTCTAGATTATCTCTAAATAATAGTTACTTAATATATAATATATTTTATCTTAGAATATATTATCTTTTTTATTATTCATTTTATAAGTTTATATTATTTATTTAGATAGTTTTAAATTACTTTATTTTTTAATAACTTTTTAAAAGGTAGGAAAAATAAAAACAAAATTTAATACTATTATAAAATAAGTAGCACACTAAGGGTATAGTAGGCTAGGGGTAACCTAGGGCTAGATAAGGGGAGGCTTACGGAAATAGCAGCAGCAGCAGGTAGTATAGAGGGGGGATACTATAGAGATAAAGTTAGTATAATTAGAGGACTAGTAGTGTCACGGCATAGCCGCGTCATGAGTGCGAGGATGCAGCTACGAGCCTGCGAGGTCATGGAGCCAGGGGGTCACTGTAATGTGAAACAATCAAGGAGGAGGTGGACCTTGCGTAACAAGGGAGGACGCAGCTATAAGACCGCGAGATCCCTGCGTGGAGCTCGCGAGGGAGGTTCTCGTCAGTGAACAATAGAGTCATACTATTGTAGTCAACGCATTCATCAAGATCTTCCTTATCACTCCCTTCGTGCTAGCCGCTCCCTGACAAGTAGTAAAGTAATACTAGATAGAGTAGAAAGCTATAAATTCTAGGTAATAAGGGTATATTATATATAAATAAATTAATATTAAAAGAGAAAATAAGAAAAATAAGGGAATCTATAAAAATAAAGCCTTTTAAAATAAATAAGCTAAAAAAGTTATTAACTTATATAATAAAATAAAAGTAAATATATAAGACTAGACTTAAGCTTATATAAACTTAAGATAAAATATAATTAAATATAATAAGCTAAATAAGTAAAAATAAAAAGTCTTATAGTAATTACTAATAAATATATATATAAAAAGGGTCTAATAAAAGATATAAAGAAAAATATATTTTTTATTTTATTTTTTTATTTTTTATATCTTCTATTAGACTTTTTCTTCTATATATCTATTAATAATTACTATATTAACTCTTAAGAACTATTTTATAATTATTACTTAATATATTACTTTATACTTATCTTACTTAATTTACATCTTAAGAAATAGAAGACTAACCATAGATCAGGATTAAGCTGTCATTATATTTAGCTACCTGTCAACTGTGCCTGTTTCTGACTAAAGCACTAACCAATGTTGCTGCGGGCGTATATTAAGGTATATGACAAAGACTTGATGACTGTTCTATGAACTATGGCCATGTCCTACTGGGAGAGTATTGCGTGGTAAACTGGCAGCTCGTACTTTGTTTGCTATTCGACAGCCGATCATGCTCAACGACTTAACCAGTCCTTCATAACCTGGCCATTGCCAACACCAACACCAGCACGTCTTTCTACGCAGTGCTTACTACATCCATGCTAAAAGTTTTCTGCTTGTCCATCTTTTTATGCCTGTGACTTATTATTGGTGCCCGCGTTGTATTGGCAATAGCGATCGCTGATTTATCAGGCGAGCAGTATTTGCTAGTTGAATTGCAGCAGCGACTATGTCAGGTAAAACAGGGTGATCTCTAGGTGGGCGGCTGAGGGATATAATAAAAACTAGTATCCTTTCTTCCTGGAAATGGACAATTATTACGCGGGTCTCCCTTTGAACTGGAACTCTTCCTTCGAGCCAGTCGGCCAATCTAGTTCCATTTCGTCCACAATGGCCCTCTCCGCGGCCCAGTCCTGGATTGCAGCAAAGTTGCGACAAGTGTGCTGCACATAGAGTGTCGGCAGTGGCTGTCGTTTCAACTCATCGTATACCCAAGTCAGAGGCGTCACATCCGAGTGACACATGACGGTGAGCCTGAGACTGTCGATGCAGTGGCTCAGGTGATTGGCATCGTGAGATGTGTGGTTGAAGATGGTGTCGTCACCATCGGTTGCAAAGAGGTCGTGGAATATAGTAGAGTATCGTTCTGGATACAAAGCCATGCGGACATTATTGAGGCAGTGGAGCTGGTGAAAAACACCGAGCTGAATAGGGTATTGGCCAGAAGTGTGTGGGAGCGCTGCAGTCTCGTTGGGGAGCTTGGAGGCCTCGGAGGAGGAGAGTCGTGAAAGTCCAACTGTAACGCGTTAGATCAGGCGTGGGAAAGATCACGAGCAGTTCCCTGCTAGTTGTGAAGTGTAGAAAAGCTCACATTCGTAAAGCTCATTCCATAATTGGTCCGTCTTGTCGGTCGGCATCCCATTTTCTCCGCTGGCCATATAGGAGGTCTTGTGTGCCAGATTCTCCGGCCACAACTCAGTCACGTATTGGATCGCGTTCGTCGCAGGCGCTATGTGTCGAGATTAGCAGTCAACAGTATTGTGGGAGCCGTGCCAGTGACATGGCGCACAGTAGAGTTTCTGGCCCGACTCAACCTTGCGAAGGAACAAAGTGCCTGACAGCAGCGCGATGATGAAATATAGCACAGAAATGTGGCCAGTGTTACGCGAAATGCGAACAGGTCGCAAGCCTGAAGTGCCATGCTCTCCACCGACGCGCCAGTCCTCCTTCTCAATCCGCCGACTTTCTAAAAGACTATATCTGGTGGAATCCTCCGCCATAATTTTGCTGTTATTTGCTGACCAAAAAACGGTGCAATAAAATAAACAAGAAGATGCAACAAAAATACTAACGTTATACAAAAACCGCTGTGAGTTCTAGATGCAAAATAGAGTGCGGGACGCCACCTAAATTACTAACGCAGCAAGGAGCTCTACGTGAGCAAGTCCTACACCACTTTATTCTAAGTGGTCGCCCCCTGTTAGTTCGATGCAAATCACAGAACAATGATGGCAGACAAATTACTCAGCCCTGTTTTCTGAGTCATCGACAGTATAGCACAGTGTAGTACTATGTACATGTATACTGTGGAAAGGTGCTAATAGTTCTATAGTATGAATTTCGGTATAAAAGCGGTGACTGCTGTGCTAGGCGGGGATTAGAGAAGCCAAACCTTATCTCCCCATCTGGACTCACAACCAAAGCCTCTTAAGAAACATGAAGGTTTCCGCTTGCTCTGCCCTCTTCATTCTACTAGGTGCTACTGCAGCAGCACCAACTGGTATGTCAAAGAAAATCTCATGTAATAATTTCATAGCTAATGGCCTTTATATAATACCAAGCAGCCGAGAGCAATGCTCCTGGTGTCAAACGAGACTTCTTCCCGAGGAAGGCTTTAAACATCCTGGATAAGAAAGACTCAGATGATACATGGAGCACTGTCGGTAATGCTAATAAGCGAAACATTCTGGACAAGAAGGATGAAGATGACAAATGGAGCACTACCGGTAATGCTCATTAGCGAAACATTTAACAAGAAGGATGAAAATTATCCATGGGGGGCTACTGACGGCAACGCTAAGTAGCCTGGTATAGTTCACTTCTAAATACCAAGTCCTCCTGTTTACACATGTCTCCTTGATATATCCCTCGAGGTTCTTAGATAGTGTGGTTCTGATAACGATTAATAAATTACAAGATTAATGAAGTATCTTTTCTATGATGAATACTTCCTTTCATAACCCCTCAACTGTACTGCCTACTGGCTCTAGTATCTACCTGTTCTTTATTTTCCCCTACGTCTACAGCGTATAAGAAAGCGTTCTTTTTAACTCTCACGAATTTGTATTTCTCCTTTTATAATAATTTAGTCTAACATTATGCTGGCACGGATAGGGATTTAATTTGCGAAGCAAAAGCTTATCATAAGCTCTAGCACGAGCTTACAAGGACAAACAATTATACCCTGACGGCCAAACAAATAGATAGCTTCGTATACAATTTGCGAGATAGTCACTGCCATTCGTCCGCGGGCTATGATTCTAGATAAAAGGTCTGCTAATATCTAAATCTGATAACGAAGTCTATACTTCTGGTGAAGGGAAAAATTCCAACTCGCGGCTCTCAATAACACGAGTATTTCCTCGCTGCCTGCTTCAGCAAGTAGTAGAACAGTGACGCTTAGATCTTAGCGCATATATATGAGATGTGTCATAGCAAGTTCGCAAGTCTTGGAACCCAGAAATTACCTTCGGTCCAGCGTTGTTATGCGATAGTTCCGCCCGCTCGATCGTGTCGTCGCCGTAACATAGTATAGCCTGCTCAAGTCAGAAAGGTTGGAGGCCTTCAAAGGAAGTCGCGTACTTTCCGCAAGTAATCCAAACAGTGAGGCCAATGCGCATTATCTTTTGAGTCGATTCCAATATCGCTTCCCTCCCGCGACTCTTGAAGGGCTTTCCGTATTGATGCTAAGCAATGAAGCTGATGGAACCTTGTCTCAATTAGCAGTAGCAAACGGTTTCCAACGCTCCACCACCCACATGGTAATAGAGCCCACTTGAGTCTGTCCACCCTCTAATCCTATCGAGGTCATGATGATCGGGGATTGGCCCGTTTCGTTCCAGAGACTGTCATATCTATGATCAAGCGATTGATAGGCTTGATCACTTTCAAATCTGGCCTCGAACGTTTGAGTGTGGTCCGAATCGTTCTTGTAGCAGCGCGATGCTTCTTCATAAAAATGTAAGATAAAGGCAAGCTGAAGAATAAAAAGAAAAGACACAGCGGCGACTCTGAACGAAAAACAGTATAGCGGCTTGCGAGAATTCTGTTTCCACTCAACCCCTTCATACTCGGTGCTGCAGCCTTCTGAAGACTCCGCTCCTAGGTGTGAGGTCAAGGGATAATAGTAGGGCATCTTCAACTTTTTGATTGCATCGAGAGAATGACTTAATGAAAGCATCTTAGGGTACGGAAAACGGAAGATACTATCGGTCTATGCGGGCTGTAGTTGAGATGCTCGTAAGCCGTGTGTCCAGCAGCTTCTTGTCACTGGCCTCCTCCGTGGCGTGGGCTGCAAGTGGCCCTTTACGAAGTACGGACAACTGCTACGGAGTACGGACAGACTTACTAGGCAAAACTTGCTGCGTAATACTCATTACGTTATTACACGGCTTACGTGGGGTACCGAGTACAGAGGTGACTTTAGTAGACTGTACTAGCTTTAGTATAGGTAAGCCGGAGCTAATGCGCAGTAATATCGTATTAGGTTAAAAGTCGTTAACTATCCTAAAACGGTATATTATATATTTTAATAAATCTATATCTATATATTATAATATATAACTTACTTAAAATATTTAATTGTTTTTATAATATTATTAATCTTTTAATTATTTAAAGAACTTTTAAAATATTATTATTTATTTTAAAAGATTTATTATAATATCTAAATCTTTTTAAAGTTATAAAAAAACTTAATAAACTATTTTTTCTAAATACTAAAAACTATATATAAATTATTAATAAATTATTAAATAGTTAATATATTATATTATATTCTTTTTATAAATAATATAACATTTTTTTATTTTTTTCATGAATATTTTAATTTTAAATATAAAAATTAGCTTTTATTTTAAATAAAAGTATTATATTATAAGTCTATAAGTCTAATTACTTATTATATTATTTTATATTAATAGAAAAACTATAATTAGGCTATAAATTATCTTAGTCTAGATATAAAAAAATCATATATTATTAAGTAGGGATAGGTAGTCGCAGACTTTTGGCTACCTGCTGTTATATGACTGTAGAAATACGGCCTGATTATTGTTAGATGGTCACGGCGGAAGAGCATTGTGTCTATGACAGCGTGCCAGCCTCCGTCCACATTTCGAAGAATTTGTTGTTTGTCCAAAAAGCTCTGGGCTGCAATTCTCATCCATGTGCACTTGTGTAGTGCTTTGACTTGACTAACTGCGAAATTTAGCCCCTAGCAGCATCATGTATTCCGACCGCGATGGGACTGCTACCAAACTGTCTCAATCCGCCTACGATAACCGCGTGCGATTTCTCCGCCTTGCCACCAGTGCGCTGATATCCATTGGCTTTGGCGCTGCAATTGCTGATGGGGAGTATTATGGCCGTGCTAGATCTGAGTGGCCGGCCGACTCTGTCTGGGGGCTCCATTGGCATCAGTTACTTTGGGTACGTCTGACAGCTGATGCGGGGTTGGTCACGTCCAAAATAGATCGCGTCAACGCTTTTGTGCTGTCGTTTTGCTTACATCTGCATTTTTCGTAGCCTATTCTCTGGTTTCACACCATTGCTCTATATATGCAGCAAGATCCGATTTCTACTCATCATTCAGCCCTGCGCGGTGCACTACTGTCTTCAATGCTGATCGTCTCTCGACTGCTCAGCAAGTTACCAGACAGGAAGACCAGCGAGTTCGCGTTGCGCGTGCCTCTTCAACTGTTCTGTGCCGTTATATGTGTCTTCGTACAGCTTTCGACCCCACGCCGTCCCCAACTGTTTACAAACGAAGGACATGCTGTTGATGCCGAAAGCAGTTCCTCTGTATTAGTGCGATACTCGATGATCTGGTGCCATGCTGCACTGGACATTGCCAGCAAGTCAGATACTTTGAGCACAATGCCCGCTCTAAACTTTGAAACAAAAGCTTCAAGTCAATCCGTAATTACTGTGCCATCTTCGAGGCCGTACGTTTGGAATCGCATCCTGGTTGAGCGCCTTTCGACCTTTGTCAAACAGTACGTCGTCGTCGCCATGCGCGCCGCCTTTGCTTTTGCCCCTCCATACTGCCTAGAACGTCTTCTCCAGTGCCTGGAAAGCTCAGAAACCGTCAGCAGTAGGGCTTGGATGTGGTTCGCGGGGATGGGAGCTTCCGCTATCGTCGAGACCGTCGCTAGCAACCACACGGCATGGACCCAGATGTCGGAGATAGGCATACCCGTCAAGGCCCAACTCATAGACTCCATCTTTCGCAAACAGCTGCGCAGGAAAGACTCCAGAGAAGAGAAAACTGTATCCAAGCGAGCGTCGCAAGTCCCTGACGTCATCAACGTTGTGTCCGCCGACTCCAACGCGCTATCATTTTACGCGGCCATTGCCTACATTCTTCCCTTCCGACTTTTCAAGTTTCTTCTCGCCGTCGTGTTTCTGTACTGGCTTCTCGGATGGCAGAGCACGCTCGCTGCTGTGGCGGCAACTCTGGCATGCTTTTCAGGTCACCGTTTCACAGTCAAGCAGACAAACGCAGCGCGAAAAACGCTTCGGTCGTCTCGCGATCGCACCACGGCGGTTTTGAGAGAAGCATTCTTTTCACTCCGTGAGATCAAATTTGCCTCTCTTGAGTCGCAATGGGAGACGCACATAGATGCCGTCCGCGAGCAAGAACTCCGTGATCTAAGCTGGAGCCGGACCGCTGTAACCATCCGCGGAATTTGGGATACGGCTGGTCCATTTTTGGTGGTCATCGCTGCATTATGTGCATACATATATACCGGTGGAGACATCACTCCGTCTATTGTGTTCCCAATGATCAATGTGCTGTACCAGCTGCAGGACACATTGAGTTTCGTTCCCACGGCGCTGAACGACTATTTCCACTCCATAGATACCTCTGGCCGCATCGACAAATATTTGGCATCTTCGGAACAACCAATACTTGTCGAGCCGTCTCCTACTGGAAGTATTATCCTTGAAGATGTAACCATTGCGTGGCCTTCAGATCATGTTGGTGAAGTTGGAGACGATCTTGAATCAGAAACTGGACCCGGAAGATTTTCGCTCCAGGATCTAAATATGGAATTTCCCTTTGGCGAATTAAGTATCGTGTCTGGAAAGACAGGTTCAGGCAAAAGCCTATTGCTCGCGGGTATTCTGGACGAGGCAGAGCTTGTCCAAGGTCACGTCAAGGCACCATCTGCCCAAGGCTGCCCAAGCTCCGTGGCATATGTGGCTCAGGCTCCCTGGCTACACAGTGGTACAATACAGGAGAACATCCTGTTTGGTAGCCCACTAGACCAAGAAAGATACAATCGAGTCATCGCCGCGTGCGCACTCGTACCCGATTTTCATGCTCTTGCCGACAGAGACCAAACGCAAATCGGCCGGCGTGGTGTCAAACTGAGTGGAGGGCAGCGCACACGAGTCGCGTTTGCTCGGGCTCTGTACTCTTCCGCGAAAACCCTGATCCTCGACGACATATTCTCTACTCTAGACACACATGTGTCGAAGGAGATTTTATACGCTTTGACAGGGGACATCTGCAAGGGTCGAACCAGGGTTTTGGTGACGCACCACGTCTCACTGTGCTTGCCTCATGCCAAATACCTAGTTCACTTGGAAAACAACAAGGCCTTATACTCTGGAGCACCTGGCTCTGCACCGAAAAGCATACTGCATCTGGATGCCGAGGACACAAATGGAAAACGCACATCGGGACCGGCATCAGCGTCGTCTACTTCGAGCCACACGGGTGTGGCTACCAAGGTCGGCACTGGAGACGCAATTGAAAGAAAAGCAGCCTCAATATCTGAATGGAATTCTTATCGAAGCTACTTTATCGCTGCAGGCGGTATCCAATTTGGAGCTACCTTTGTGTTATTGTTAGTTGTGAGTAGGTTACTGAACGCGCTTACTTCGTACCTACTGGGCCGCATCAAGTCGCATGACCCATCGAGGGCTAATTCATCGGAATCGATCACTTTTCAAGAAGATCCTACATTATTCTACAGCATTGCTCTGTATATAGGTGCCGTTGCGTTGGTGATTATCACAACATCGCTCTCGAAGCTCCATACAGATGCTTCAACGCTACGTGCAGCCAGAGTTTTATTTCGTCGAATGACATTTACAGTACTTCGAATGCCTTTAATATGGCTAGATGAAACACCCGTTGGGGCAATGTTGAAGGCTTTTACGGTCGATGTACGATCCGTTGACGAGTTGGTTCTTGCTACTCTAGCATCGTTCATCGACGGTGCCATCAATGTTCTCACAGCAATTTGTATCGGGTATAAAACTTTCTCATCTATCCTGTAAGTCACGGATACTAATGAACATAGGCTGTATACTTCCAAATACACCAGTATAGCCACCATTCTGCTGGTTGCCTGGTGCTGTCAGCTCGTTTCACGCTATAAGAAAGCCGGCGCTATGGTAAGGCGCACAGATGGAGGGCCGATGGCCGATATTCTCGAGCATGTAACAAGTACATCTACGGGAATAGCCACCATCAGAGCGTTCGGCGCTAGCAATACCTATATTGAGGCCATGCAGCGTTACCTTGACGCAGAGTCGACAGCGAAGCGACACTTCTACATCTTCAGCCGTTGGCTAACTTTACAGATGAGTCTGTTGGGCATCGTTTTTGCCATGGTTACGGGCGTCCTTCTTCTTACATCGGACTCCACAAACAATGTGGCACGTGTTGGGTTCTCATTGACCTTTGTCATGTCGTTGAGCAACATGATCAGCACTACATTCAGCAAATTTGGCTTTCTCGAATTATACATGAGTTCCATATCGTCTGTCATGCAGTATACCAAACTCGATATAGAGGACCCAAGTGGGAATGATGTTGCCGCCGACTGGCCGTCGGCGGGGCAGATTGACGTTCACGATCTACAAGTCAGCTACTCGGCTAGCCTCCCACCAGCCTTGAAATCCGTCTCCTTCCACGTCAAACCAGGAGAAAAAGTTGGGATCGTCGGCCGCACGGGCGCTGGAAAATCATCCTTGACGCTGTCGCTCCTCCGCCTTCTTGATGTTCAAAACGGGGGCATAAGCATCGATTCCATTGACATTTCGACCCTTAAGGTGGGAGATCTACGTTCAAGGATTGGATTCATTCCCCAGGCCCCAACACTGTTTTGCGGGACTATTCGATCCAATCTAGATTACTTTATGCAGGTATCTGATAGCAAAATCAACGATGCACTGCGACACGTTGGGCTTCTGGCCGAGGAAGGCGGTACGAATACAGGCCGATTCACTGCGGAATCGCCCGTCGCCACGGGCGGTGCAAACATGTCGCACGGACAGAGGCAGCTATTATGCCTAGCCCGGATCATCCTCAAGGATCCAAAGGTTATCATACTTGATGAGGCAACGTCGGCTGTGGATGGCGAGACAGATACAATGATTCAAGACATCATACGGAAACTATTTCACGGTACATTGATCGTGGTAGCACATCGACTGGAGACTATAGTATTATTTGATAGGATTTTGGTTATGGGAGATGGTACATTGCTCGAAGACGGGACTCCGGAAGAGCTGCTGAACCGTAATGGGGCGTTCTACAGTCTAGTAGAAGAAAGCCAAAATAGTGCTTTTTTAAAGCAAACGATTTTAATGAAAGAGACAGTATATTGAGGAATCATACACATTTTTCCATAAGAAACATTCCGCATTGCTTGCCTTCCCGACGTCTTCATATACCGACCCTAGTTATAATGATAATTGGACTTCTTCGGGTATTATAGTAATAAGTCTAAGATCTGTAGAATTTGTTGTTTGTTCCAGATACCTGAACAATAAATCATCAAATTGATGGCAAGAGCAAGATTCGCGCGACCCCTGAGCGGCAGGGAATGGTTGGTCGACATCAGCCCCATGAGCAACGTCCACCAATGCGGGCACTGCATCAGATTTAGAACTATGTGACCAATCACTAGAAAAGTTAGGGTTTCTCACTTTATTCATAGACTCGACCGTCACCGCCAAAACATTCTTCTTGCTTATTTCTGCTGCAGGCTGGCAGCTGCCCTGAGGGAGGACATGCTCGACGTGCAGCAGGATGTCGACACGAGCTGCATCGACCTCTGCATTAAGCAGGCTCTCCGAAGCCTTGAAGATTGCATCATTCAACAGTCGCTGCTCCGATTGGCTCCAATGCATGGATGATTCAAAGATGGATGCGATGATGCTGGGCAGTCGGCGGTTGCGACTCATCCATTGCTCGGACACGATTGAGGACGATTCTGTAAAGGTTTGGCTGTAATATAACCGAGCAACTGAGTCAAAACTGTCAAATCCCTGTTGCTCAATGTGCTCTAAAACAGATTCTATCTGTCGCTCTAAGGGTATTGGCGTTGCTTCTGTTTCTGTAGGAATCGTATTTTGGTCTGTTGCGTGCCTTGTAGCCTCGCCTGTCGCTGGAGTCGCATGTGAAAAGATGCTTAAGGGGTGGCCGTCCAAAGGCGTGATTTGTTCCGTAGTCCCCGTCCCATCACTCACTGGCGGGAAATCGAGACACAAAAACTGATCACATTCCAAAGGTGTTGTTGGAATTGTTTCTAAGCATGATGGTAAAATTATTGTTTGGGGATTCCCACTTAGCATTTCATCCGAAGACTCATTCGAGAGCAGGACACTGGACTCATCTCCGATCTCTATTAAGTCACTGGACCTGTATTGCTCCGTATTGTCCAAAGCATGCGTGGACTCTAGTAAGTTTGTCCTTGGTTGGGAGAGCATCAATAGATTCGTGGCTATGCAAAGTCCGTTATTGGCAGGAACGTAATGTGCTGATCCTTCAAGCTCGGCCATTGATTGATCCACGACGTCTGCCGCTTTACGGTGAGAGCTAGGTAATTCGCGGCGCTTCGGAGTCGTATATATTTCTGCTGTCGGTATGCTGTGTGTCGGAGAGGCTGCGAATGAGGTAGCAGCTGCGGGCCTTGAGGGTTCCGCGACGCTCTCTCTGGCGTTCTCAGGTTCGTCACCGGCCAGTGCAGATGCATTTTCGTATACATCGAGCCTTGCTTGCAGGTTCTTGAGTCGAGTCTTTACTCTGCTCCCTATTACAAATTAGCGTACATTCTTCTCTGATGCGCGACAGGGTCACATACTATAGTTTCTCTGGGCGAATCGATTCTGGATTCGTTTTCTTTCTGTAGCAGCACTCGTAGTTGGGCGATCGGTGGTGTGGTGCTCTGTCGCACCACAGCGATGGTTTGAAGCGGTAGAAATGCTTGGGATCGACGTCATTGTTCAAGTCCTGATTCTTTATGGTGTTAGGAAGATAACTACAACGTAAGCCTTTACCCTCTACTAAAGATCATATATTTAAGAGGAATTAGCAGCAGTTCGAGGGGTCAGATAGCTACTCGCGTTACATAACCATTGGTAAATACGACTATATATAAAAGATAATAATAAAGAAGTATAAGGTTCTTAGTAGAAAGTAATAAAAACTATATTATTAAAATAATATCTAGAAATAATGTTTTTTATAATAATATATAAAATATTAATTTTTAACATAATTTTCTATTCTCATTAAAAATTATTTATCTTTTTTTAAAAGAAATAATTTTAGAATTTTAACAGTTAGATTTTTATTTAAAAATATTAAAAAAAAACTATATTTTAATAATTATTATATTTAATATTTAACTTTAAAAGTAAAAATATTATATAATAATATTTATTTATTATATAATTAAAAATAAATAAAAGTAATAACTTTAGGTTATAAATAAAGTCTAAAATAGCTAAATAATATAAACTTAGTAACTATTATATATAGTGATATAAGCTATCAATATAATTATACTCCCCTCTATATTATCCTGATCCTGCCGAGACAAGGACCGTGGCTTCGCAGAAGGTCCTTAAGCTAAATGCCCAGCAGTACTTTACCACAATCAATCCTCACTTGCACTAATTCTGCGACTGCAGCTACGTAGTCACATATCCAGGCGCCGCCCTCTTCCAGCGCAGAGAGCTCACCTAACCGCTTAGGCCACAGCATACGTGCGGTCATACCTTAGGCCGCCTCGTAGTCCATGTCTCACCGAAAAGAGATCTGCAACAAAGCACAAGAAGCTAACTACACGAAATGCGGGGTACATTCATCCTGCATGCGTGATGCCTCGCCCAACTCGCAGGCGTGCGTCAGTAGCTAACCATGCCTTCAGCATTTTGGCCAATCTGCAGTTTGAACAGACGAACAAACCGACAAACGTATGTGCGACGAGAATGATAGCTACAGCGGGCTGCATTGGGGTAGGCCATCGGCTTCCACAATGCCATTCTTTGCGTAATTTTACAGTAAAGTAGACAATTCCGAAGGAATCATCTACACCAAGCTTATATCCTGCTCCTGTTTACCCTTTTTTTTCACATCTCCAATGCGAGCACTATGATCGATATGGTAGCTACTAGTGGTCAACAGTACTAACGTTAACACCTAGGCGCACAGCACCCCGACCTCGCCCATATTTCTGCTCAAAACCAGCCTCAGTTTTTTACGTAACACCATCACAAAATCCCTACGCCACAATTCCTACTGCGGTTGAGGGCTGTTGCCGGTCCCATGCTGACATCTGGTCTACGACATTGTATGAGTACTTCCACTCAACTGGTCAACCCCATGAGCAACCCGCACCTGGTAAGTAGCCTTACCATACTACACCACTTAATAGTATATAATGTAGACTCAGTGATACTAACACGAAGGTATGTGGGCCTTTTTCTTTTTTTAGACGGTGTAAGTCAAGCAGGACGCTCTTTATGCTCGAAACGATACCTTGGGACGTTATTAACGAGAATACCAGGCTGCCCTGGGCTGCGAGGCTCACTTTTAGGTGCTCCAAGACATGACGCTGTGTGCCGCAGGCAGCCAGACACTCCCAAGTAACAGCGATCGAGTCTGTTTCCAAGCAGCATCATTGCTATCTCTCACCCATACCCCGCCGCTTCTTTTTGATCGCCACCTACATTAACCTTTGTCTCGCGTAGCGACAGTGCAACTACGACTACCCGAAACACCCAGTTTTGCGTGTTCATACAATGAACAGCGTATTTCATAAGTTGCTTCTCTGACGGAACCAGACATGAGTTTAGAGGAGCCGTTGAGGATACTATCAAGTACATGTTGCCCAGAGGTGGGGAATATGCCTGCTACGACCGGTGCCCGCGTGGGCCTACTATGTTTCGAGCACTGGCACACTGGGTAGTTTCAAAAAGCCAGCTTCACATACACGTGCGGGGTAGCCGGACGGAACGGTTATGGATAATTGAGCAGTTGGTGCGTGCGTGAGCTTAAATCGTACGCATCTGACGCGATGTGACACTGGAGGCGGAAATGGCGGCCGCGCCTTCCTGATAATGGTTCGATGTAGCGCTCACTTCAGATTAAACTAGCCTGCAAAAAGACGAATGGTTGCTTCCTCCCGCCAGCCTCAAAGATGAGTGCAGTTTTAGCTGTGATGCCTATAGCCAACTAGTACTAGTGTTAGTTGCCGGACCCGAGTTTCTCAGCCTTGCCAGTAACCCAGTTGTTGCTTGGCACGTCCGGTCTAAGCGGAGCTGTAGAAAGAAAGTGCCAAAGTGAGAAATGCGCTATGCGACAGTGATAGCACATGGTATAGCCTGGAATTTCGGAGATGGCCTACATTGCGTACTGGCATTTGCATATCATGAAAACCCCATAATTGCTGGCTGGCCGGCGTCGGTCAGAACTGCGAAGCCATTACCAAGTACGGATAGATGGCGTGTGTTATGAGGCGCAATCTCGTGACGCGATGAGGGTGTCAAGGTGCCCACAAGCGGGCGCTTCTTACCCCGCGCGACCTGACTACCTCAAATGCGATTCCATCACTCTCTGGATCATTTAACCCGTCTACATGAAAAGAACAATTGACTCCATGCATGCTCAATAAATTTATACTTGTTCACTATTTCCGAAGTGGTAGTCAAGTTGTGGTTGAAGTCCATCTATAGATGTACAATGGAAGTTGAACGACTTAGAGCTCCAGGTTCAGATACTCTGCTCCGTATTAGAACTACATCCTGCTGCACTTTCCTTGTTTCTCCTCGATCTGTATCCGCATCTAATTGGCCAACGACAGCGCCATTACGTACCACACGAACATTACAGCAGTGGCCCGTTACGTGTCGCTCATCGCGCAGGCCGACGAGTCGTCGCTTCTTTGCCTGGTTCCTGCGAGTCCCATCTTGTCTCATTCCATACTTTAACATCACCACAAAGGAGTACTACGCATTTTTTGTTTTCATCTCCAATATATTTATCTAGAGGTTCTTGTAGCTGTTTAGCTGTGGACTATGGCGTGTGACAATGACAACACGTTCGGTCCCGCCGTCCATGGGTGCCGCGACGACTTTGACTTTACAACTCTGTTTGAGCAAGTCTTATTTACGCTCGTTCCCGCCTGTGTATTCATCCCGGTAAGCTTCGCATCCGCTGCCGCTCTGCTCCGTCGGCCAATCATTGTCTTGGCACCATGTGTTCTCGGCCTGAAACTGGTATGTATGCACCCTGTGTTGGCTCGTTGGAAAACGACACCGCTAACAGCCTGATGAGTTTGCCACTTGCGTATTTGCAGCGCTCAAACTGGCTATTGTGGTGCTCAATTGTACCAGCAGACCTTCTGCCCGGGCGTATACAGATATTAGCACGGCCGCGGCCGCAGCCGACTTTGTCGCCGCGCTCTGCCTCGTTGCGCTTTCCTGCCTGAGCCACGCGCGATCGCCTCGACCATCTCACGTTATAAGCCTGTACCTTGCCCTGACTCTACTTCCTGACATGGCCACGGCACGCACCGCGTGGCTCTTGACGCCGCATCACGTCCATCTGGCTTACAGTACTGTTCTTGTCGCAGCCGTTGCCATCAAGACGATCCTTGTCGTTCTTGATTCGTGGCACAAAGGCCGCTGGCTGCTGCTGGATCAGACAAAGATGAGTCCCGAGGCAACGAGTAGTCTGGCGGGTCTCGGTGTATTTGCCTGGCTCTCCGATTTATTTATGAGTGGCTATCGAGGCCTCCTGTCCTTTGACATGCTGTACCCATTGGATCACGGCATGGCTGCCGACGTCCTCGCTGTCCGGTTCCGTCGAGCGTCAAGGCGGTATCCAGTCAAGGGCAAACGGAAACCTCTTATCCTTGTCTTGTCTCAAGCGCTATGGAAGGAACTCATGTTTCCCATCGTTCCCCGCGTGGTCCTCCTAGCTGCTAGCTTTTGTCAGCCCTTCCTGATTGATGCTCTTCTGGGCTATTTACAGCAGGCCCCTCGCAACAAGAACCACGGCTATGGCCTGATTTGCGCGACCATGCTCACCTACTCTGTCATTGCAATCTCTACGGCTCTGTATTGGTATCTGCAAGAGCGCTTCGTCATCAAGGTCCGCGGCTGCCTTGCCGTCGCTGTCTACACGAAAACTACTAAGCTTGGCCCAAGCTCAGCCTCTTTAGACAACTCTGGTGTTCTGACCATTATGAGCACAGACATTGAACGCACCAGGGTAGGTATCCGCAGTTTGCATGAATTTTGGGCCAACTCGGTGCAGGTTGGCATCGCATGCTGGCTTCTACAGGCTCGGCTCGGTACCGCATTCGCAGCCCCCATTGTGATTGTCATCATGGCAGCCGGTCTTTCGTTAGTCGTGGGCAAACTCAGCACGCCCCGTCAACGAGCCTGGATGGAAGCCATCCAAACCAGAGTTAGCGTTACCGCCGATGCGATTACCCAGATGAAGTTGATCAAGATGTGTGGCATGGCCAAACCTGTGCAGCGCTACGTCCAGCATCTTCGCGTTCGGGAGCTGGAGCTAGGTAGCCGATGGCGCCTAGTGCTTGTCTTTTCTTCAGGCGTCTCGCAGATTCCTATCCTAATTGGTCCTGTTATCACCCTTGCAGTGACGACCAAGTCACTCAACACGACATCCCTTTTCGTGTCTCTCTCCTATCTCACGCTGCTTGCGTCCCCCATGGTGGTGTTGCTGCAAAGGGTCCCGCAGCTCATCAGCGCCCTAACGTGTTTGGAGCGAATCCAGCAGCTCCTAGACCGGGACGAGTTAGTGGACTTTCGTTATATTAACAACCGTACAATGGTCGGCGAGCAAGCAGCCGGCATGGCAGGGATACAGAGTCACGGCCCCGAGCGCATACCGCTTCAGACATTGCGTTCGATGCCGTCGGCTGGGCCGTGCTGCATAGTAGTTGCAAATGGTCGATTCGGCTGGAACAAGGCAAAGTATATCCTGAAGGACGTCAACATTTCTATTCCCAAAGGCAAATTTACAGTCGTTGCCGGCTCCGTAGGCAGCGGCAAGTCTACACTGTGCAAGTCGCTTCTCGGTGAAGTCCCGTACTCCGACGGTACCATCACCCTATTCCAGGGCGTGAGAATTGGTTACTGCGATCAGCAGCCCTTTCTAGCCAATTTGTCCATCCGGGAAAACGTGGTTGGCTTTGATAGCTTTGTAGAGGAGCGCTACGAAAGGGTGCTGCATGCTACAATGTTGCATATCGATCTCGCCATGTTGCCTCTCGGGGATCATACCGTTGTTGGTAGCGGCGGCATCTCTCTGAGCGGCGGCCAACGACAGCGACTTTCGATTGCTCGTGCATTATATGCCACGGCCGTTGATACTCTGATATTCGATGACGTCCTCAGCGGCCTTGACGCAACTACAGAAGAACACGTTTTTCGCCACGTTTTTGGTGTCAACGGCTTCACACAGCAGAGCGGCGCGACAGTGGTGCTCTGCACGCATAACCAACACCACGTCGCAGGTGCGAATCAGCTCATCCGCATCTCACAAGACGGGTTCGTCAGGCAAGAAGCCGTTCAACGTTTGGCTCGCGCAAGTGATGCCTTTACAGAGAGTCCACCGCCGTCCATTCTCGCCCCGGTGGTGGCATTGAGCACAGTCATTGTCGATACTTCATCCGCAGAATCTAGAGGAGCTTCGACGCGCCAGGTTGGTGATAATACCGTATACAAGTATTATCTGAGTTCTATCCGCGCTCTGCCTCTCGCCATCCTCCTGGTTAGTGGCGTCTGCTACGGGTTCTTGCAAAACTTTCCCAGGGTATGGCTTTCATACTGGACGCACGATCTTGACCGGCCCGGCGGCGCCGTACACTCCCACGAGTACTGGGTCGGCATCTACGGAGTCCTCCAGGTATCCTGTTGGGCTGCCTTGATCGCGACATGCCTCGTTGTGCTGACAGCCTTTGTCAGCCAAAGCGGCGCCGTCCTGCATCAAGCAGCCCTCTCCACCATAATGGACGCAACGCTGCGCCTATTCACCCAGACAGACAGTGGCGTCTTGGTCAATTACTTTTCCCAGGACACCAACCTCATTGACACGCAGCTTCCGTCGTCTGTCATTAACGTCATATTAGAAATCACCACGATTTTCGGTACGGCGGCCCTTCTTGCTTCGTCCTCTCCGTGGCTCGCCCTAGTTTATCCCGCCCTGTTTGCCATCTTGTGGGTTGTGCAGCATTTCTACCTTCGCACGTCACGTCAGGTGCGTCTTTTGGACCTTGAAGCTCAAAGTCCGTTATATGCCCACTTCCTAGATACGTTGCGAGGGCTCTCAACAATCCGCGCCTTCGGATGGGTCGAAGACAGCGTGGCTCTAAACATGACGCATCTCAATCGATCGCAGCAAGCCATGTACTTGTTGGCCATGATTCAGCGGTGGCTTAATTTATCGCTCAGTATAATCGTCGCTATCACTGCAACGGCTCTTGTTGCGTTGATGACGCAGCTCGATGCTGCTGCATCGATATCAGGCGCGTCGCTTGTGACGCTGATGACGCTGAGCGAGAGTTTGGTTGATTTCGTCACCTTCTATGCCGCCATGGAAACTTCCATTGGGGCAGTCACTCGCATCCGTGCATTGGCGCAAGATACACAGTCGGAGAAAGTGCCGGGAAAAGACACTGTGCCTAGAGACTCATGGCCACCGCAGGGTGAAGTAATTATTCAGAATGCTTGGGCAAGCTATGTTGACTCGCCATTGGCCTTGTCTCTTCATGGTTTGAGTGTCAACATTAAACCGGGGGAAAAGGTTGCACTATGCGGACGATCTGGCAGTGGCAAGTCGTCGTTTATTTTGCTTCTCCTTGCATTGCTAGAGCCGCTGAATGAAGCCGAACACGGCACTAGACTCGTCATCGATGGTGAATCTCTTTCGTCCCTAGATCGCCAGGCCCTCCGAGAAAAGGTCATCACTATACCGCAAGACCCTGTCTTCTTGCCTCTAGGAAGCACGATTGCTCAGAACCTGGATCCCTTTGGCGCGGCTTCCCGAGATCAATGCCAAGACATACTCAAACACGTCGGCCTCTGGTCTATGGTACAAGACCACGGCGGCAGCGCGGATGCAATTCTACAAAGCTCAACGCTGAGCCAGGGCCAGCGTCAATTGTTTAGCCTGGCACGTGCGGTACTCAAAGCGCAGAATTAGCGGCACCAGTCTGCTCCTCCTCGATGAATTTACGAGCTCGGTTGACGCTGTCACCGAGAGCAAAATGATGGAAACAATGATGGGCGAGTTTCAAAACGCCACCGTCATCATGGTCTCCCATCGACTCGGCGTTGTCGTGGAAATGTTTGAGCGGGTGCTCGTTATGGATAACGGCCAGCTCGTCGAGGACGGAGCGCCGCGCACCCTCGCAAGGAATGAGGGAAGCTGGTTTGCACAGCTGCTGCATTCGGCCAAAGATCATTAAAAGAGTGTAGAGACAGGCTTTATAGCCGATTTAATAATAAAAAATATATTAAATAAAAAATATATTAAACTACTTGTAATTAAAAGGAGTAACTATAATAGTTAATTCTTTTTTAGAGAAATTAACTAGGACATTTTCCTAGACTATAATTAAAAACTATATAAGTTATCTTAAGTAATTTTATATAATTCTAGTATTTATATTTACTTATATATATACCCTCTTATTCGGCCCCGCACGGTCTAGTACTACGCCTAATGTAATATGGCACAGTTTGCCCTGTATACGGCCGTAGATACCTACCGGGGGCCTACACTACCTAGGTGCCTCTTACTTGGCCAACCAGCCTAAATAGAGTGCGCGACGATACCCACAGCGCCCTCGATGGTGTCTGCTCACAGCCCGTTATTAGAGTCGCCTCAAGCAAACCCTTTTCTCGCCCTCTCCATATCTATCACACCCCCCTTTCTCCCTGCCTATTTCACCAAGCTCTCTATCTCATCCCGCCTCAACGGCCATCAAAACGCGACGCATTGGCATCTTCCGTTTACGGTTTTTCATCGAAACTCGACTATCGCGTTGCATTCATCGTCAAATTCGAACTGCGCTTTTCGCGCCGCGCCGGCCGCAAGCCACACTAGGGGACACTTTTGTTCACGCCAGCAGCGTCGCATCCCCAACGCGCTGAGCTCTCGCCCAGCCCTTCCGTTCTTTTTTGTCCACGCAAACACAGATACACATCCGCAATGGAAGACCTGCAACCAAAGACGGAGCCCTCGGCGGAGCGCAAGGCTGTCGGCTACAAGTCATGGAAGAAGAAGTATCGAAAGATGCGCATCGTCTTTGATCAGAAGATGCAGACTGGCGAAGAGCTGCACAAGCACGAAGCAAAGACTTCGGCGACAGTCAAGCGACTAGCCGTCGAAAACGAGTACGCTGCTTTTCTTTGATTTTTTTGCATTCATGCGGGCTTCAAAAGCGCTGACTCAATAACACTTCTAGCCGCCTCCTCGACATCCTCCTCGACATCAACAACTGTCCCCAAATCCCCCTCGATAAGCGCATAGATGTGGCTCTCACGCCGAACAGCGACGTCAAAGCTCCCACGCTGACCATCGACCGCAACCATGCGTCGGAAAAGGCTGCCGCCCTCAAGAAGCTCGAGGAGCTCCTGACGGCGGTGCCGCACACCAACTACGCCGCGGCCAAGAGCGCCAACGCGCCGATTATCGAGGACCTGACCCTGGGTGCCGGCGAATCGCACCCGGTGAGCTTCCTCACGCCCGACGACGTTGACGACTACATCTTCACGGTGGATAGCAGCCTCGATACCGACGCCCACCTCCCGACGCTCGCGCCGCGCGCCCACCCCAACAGCCACCTCTCCTCTCACCCGCACCTCAAGAACCCGACCAGCGTCACGAATTGGCTGCGCAAACACGCCCCCAAGGTGTTCCTCCAAGACGGCGAGGCTCATGATGACGCCGATGCTGCCGGCGGTGGTGGTGCCGATGGAGCTTCCGCAAGCGCCCACGGCAACAGCGCCAGCGCGCGCAAGTCCCGCGGCGGACGGGCCGAGCGTGGTGGCAAGTCGACGGCCCGGGTCAAGCGCGCGAGCGGCGTCTCGTCCCGCGTCAGCAATGCCGCCGCCACCGCTTCTGCTGTAGAGAAGAGCGACAAGGGCGACAAGGGCGGCGACGCGGATGCTAGCATGGAAGAGGAACCTGACTACGGCACGCCCGTCGGCCGCGGCAAGCGCAAGAGAAAGGACGACGCCGGATACAGACCTGGCGGCTCGGCCAGCAGACCGTCCAAGAAGAAGCGTAAGAGCGACGCCGACGCGACGCCGAGCGGACGCCGCGCGAAGAAGGAGGCGGTCGAATAGCAGCGTTGTTTGTCTGGACCGTCAGTCTGCGACTCGCGTTACTCTTTACGTTGAGGAAGAGGCAATTTTTCTCTTGGTAGCATCGGGGCAAGAGCGGCAGCTGCTCTTCCAGAAATCCAGAAAACAGGCAACACATGACGGAGTCGAAAGCGATCGCTCTTGTTACTCCCAAGGGTTCACTTTCGTTCAAGAACAGTTCATTTTCTTGGAGTGAAGAAATTATCTGCTCTATAATGTAGCCTGCTTTTTGTTTCTGCATGGAAGATTATGCAAAACACGTTGGCAGGCAATCAAAAGGAGGGAGAAGTGAAGCACACGGGGACGGGCGCAAACAAAGGAAGCCGTGTTGCAGAAGAGAGCTCGTCACCAGACATGTTGAGGGGGGCGAGTCTTGTGTGTACTTTTAGCAGCGACAGGTTTTTTTTTTTGGTTCAATCTTACGAGGCATTAAAAATTTTGACATTTCAAAACATGAGCATGATGAATCCCGTTGCGCAGGCTGCACGTTGAGTTGCTTGAAATGATGTATATTCAAAACCCATGTCTTTGGGGGCTAATATGGTAGAAAATTGTCACCTGGTATATAATCAATCCCGTCCTCTTCCGTCACACACGCTATTTTTTTCCCTAGTCTTTTGTAACTATAAACGCCATGCGTTATTTTTTCTCTTTCTTTGGCTGTTGACCTTGTGGCGTGCTTCCGATGCCGGAGAGGCAGCACCATCTCTGCGGGTCTGCGTTCAGCGTCGTATCCGTGGGGAGTTGCTCCATATTCTCGGATTGCAACAGATGCCCCCCCAAAAGAGGTAAAACGTAACGCGGTCAGTTGAATATTGATTTCTTTGTTTCGGTGTTTCATTTAATCTTCCTTCATGGGGATCCTTCTTCGGTTGTTGATTCTTCATTCTTTACAGCTTGCCCTGGCTGAAGCTCTGCTTGAGACGACGCTCGACGGCGTTGAGGTACTCGCCGGTGGTGACGTAGTCCTCGCGGCCCGTCTTGCCGCAGGCGAGGGCGAGGTCCTTTGTCATGACGCCGTCGACGTCGACGGTGTCGACGCAGGCGCGCTCAAGGGCCTCGGCAAATGCGACGACGTCGGGGGTGTCGTCGAGCTTGCCGCGCTGGACGAGGCCGCGGGTCCAGGCAAAGATGGAAGCGATGGGGTTGGTCGACGTCTCGTTGCCCTTTTGGTGCTCGCGGTAGTGGCGCGTGACGGTGCCGTGGGCGGCCTCGGACTCGAATGTCTTGCCGTCGGGCGTGATGAGGACAGAGGTCATGAGGCCGAGGGAGCCGAAGCCCTGGGCGACGACGTCGGACTGGACATCGCCATCGTAGTCTGGGCATGTTAGCGTTGGCCTAAACTAGCACATTATAGAAGGTCAAGCCGCGCTGAGAAGAAAAAACGTACTCTTGAGAGCCATAATGTAGCCGCCAGAGCTCTTCATCATCTGGGCGACCATGTCGTCAATTAGGCGGTGCTCATACCAAATCTTCTTGGCCTCAAAGTCCTTCTTGTAGGTGGTTTCATAAATCTCCTGGAAAATGTCCTTGAAGCGGCCGTCGTACTTTTTGAGAATGGTGTTCTTGGTGCTCATGTAGAGGGGGTAGGCCTTGTCGAGGGCGAGCTTGAAGGAGGCATGGGCGAAGCCGGTGATGGACTCGTCCGTGTTGTACTGGGTCTGGGCGACGCCGCCGCCCGACTTGAATTCAAAGACGTCAATCTCCTCGGGCTTGCCGCCCTTGGGGGTGTAGACCATGGTGAGCTTGCCAGGGCCGGGGATGACGCGGTCCTTTGCGCGGTACTGGTCACCAAAGGCGTGGCGGCCGATGATGATGGGCTGCTTCCAGCCGGGGACGAGGCGAGGAATTCGGGGGATGACGATAGGCTCACGGAAGACTGTACCGCCGAGGGCGTTGCGGATAGTGCCGTTGGGCGAGAGCCACACTGTGGGTGTTGGTCAGCGTTGGTTGGGACGGCAGAGCATGTAGCAGGGGTTTCATCGAGACAGAGTGCTTGAAATTCGGGCAAGACAATGAAACATGGGCAATGGACAACTTACTCTTCTTGAGCTTGAATTCCTCGACGCGGGCCTCATCGGGGGTGATGGTTGCGCATTTGACACCAACAGAGTACTTCTTTATAGCCTCGGCAGCGTCAATGGTAACCTGGTCGTCGGTCTGGTCACGGTACTCGAGGCCAAGATCGTAGTACTTGAGGTCAATGTCGAGATAAGGGTGGATGAACTTGTCCTTGATGCTCTGCCAGATGATGCGGGTCATCTCATCACCATCGAGCTCGACGACGGGGTTCTTGACCTTGATCTTGTGCGAGGTAGCCATGGTGCGGACAGCGGCGGGGGAATATGTCTGTAAAGCTCCAAAGGTGGGACGGGCAAAGGAAGACGCTCGCAAGGTGGAAGAGGTGCGAGAAACAGCGCGGGATGTAAGGACAAGTCTGGAGATGGAGGCACTCATGGTCAAAGGGAAAGGGAAGAGAGGTCGATCTTAATGAGGGGCAAGCACGCAGGGGAGGGGTTTCGCAGGAAAAATACAGGGAAAATAAAAAAAGAAACAGAAATCTCGGAAAGACGCGGGGTAACGTTTGGACTCGCAGGAAAAGGCGGAAAACAGGGCTCGGTGGTGGTGTGCGTGCGTGCGTTGTGTGTGTTGTTGCTAACTAGTATGTATATAGGCTACGGTGTGTAGGCCTTTTGCGTCGCGTAATAGCAACGGCGTCTGGATGGCGGCACACCCGCGGAAAAGAGGAGGGCCGACGACGGCGGGAGGGGCTCCAGGACTCAGGAGGACCAAACAAAACAGACTGAACCACAAAACGATTAGCAATTACCGAGAATCACGAAATGCCCGTTCCTGTATCCAGACAAGTGGGGTTTCCGGGGTGTTGACGTACCAAGCAGCAAGTATTTATTTAGGAGGAAGCTCGCTCGCTCGTTGCGCAGCGAAGCTTGTTTAGCCGGGTATCCGTATATATCGCAAGTTGGCAAACCAAAACTTTTAGGGGCTTGAGCCGAGCCGAACGGAGAAGGTCGGAGTTTGGCTGGGCGGCAGACAGCCCGGCTTTGTTGTTTGCTGCGCCGGACGATCGAAAAGAAAAAAAGGCGAATAAAAAAATAGCGCGAGAATCAATTGTCGGACAAACAGGGTCCAGATGGTGAAACGGCCAGGGCTGTTGAATTTTCACAGAAAATAACAGCCAAAGAGAGAGAAGTGGCCAGATGTCGAATATGGACTCGGATATAAAATATTTGGCCTGGGCGCGGCAGCAACGTCAACACGCTACACGCTTTTTTTCTGCAATCCCTCCTTCTGCACCATCCAACGCCACCCGCACACGACACGAACCCCTCGACTGCAATAAGGCAACAAGACTGCGCAGGGAGCGCGGCTCAAGTGACGTCGACCATGGCCCAAGGGCAGCTCGTTGAGATGGGGGGCTGCAAGATCCTGGGCTGGGCTGATTGGGCTGGGCTGATTGGGCTGGGTTGGGTGGGCGGCCACTAACTAAATACAAGGTGAACCACGAATTTGGTGCAGCCCGATGCGGGTGCTACGTACGGCAAGGGAGAGCAAGACATTGGGCGATTTGTACGACGCTCGAGGCGTGTACGTGTCCACTGCCCCGTGTCTGTGTCTTTTCCGAGAGTTTTGCCTCATCCCTCGCTTCATCAGGACTACCCTTGGCCTGCACTAAGGCTGCGGCCGCCCGCTTCATCGGGAACAGGACGGCGCCGCGCGCGGGCACGGACCGGACTTTTGCACGGCAAAATACAACTTTTGTTTATTAGTTAATAGCGTGCGGCTTAAACTAGCGGCTTTTGTCCATGGCCGAGCCTGGGCA
Source organism: Beauveria sp. NWAFU-1 (assembly GCA_024472245.1). Classification (NCBI taxonomy): domain Eukaryota; kingdom Fungi; phylum Ascomycota; class Sordariomycetes; order Hypocreales; family Cordycipitaceae; genus Beauveria; species Beauveria sp. NWAFU-1. Next base: position 1,648,144 of record JANBXD010000007.1, read on the forward strand.
TTGCATGATGTAGAAAGCGAGTGGGCAGTTGGGCAGCACGCGGGGGACAAAACAGACCACGCATAACGCCAGAAGGCTCACTACACCTAGTAGCTATTCTCTTACTATTATTACTCTGATTTAATTCTATTACTAATTTTCCTACGTCTTAAGAGCTAAAAAATTCATCTATCTTTTTTAAAACATTTTAGAACTCCCTCGAGGGAGTTCGCTGATAATTACTGCGGTAGGTGTCGAGACTTGTCAGCGGTCTGTTTTGTTCCCCGCGGGGGCAGGCAGGAAGTTTATAAAAGAGCAAACAAGTATTCCGATTGGGGCGGCCAGGAACCTGGCTGACAAAGTTGCTCTCTCGTTGGCGAAAAAGAGAGCCAGAAATAAAACGAGAGAAAACAGGGAAAAAGGCACAGCGCTTCATAGTTTCTCTTAGCTCTCGAGACTACGTGACTGACTGTCCAGATTACCTCTGACGAGGTGAAAGCTTCTCTATATCACCGCCACTGGCTCTTGAATCTCTGCAGGCTTCCACTAAAGCACAGTATTTGGTTGAAAGACTATTGAACATTGTGTGCGGCCTTGATGGTTTAGTTTGCTGTTATCGAGGAGGGGGTCAGCAACCACCCCTCGTGCACGTCTATTAATCATATGAACTTTTGTTTGCGTCCGACACCAACAAGAGGCACATATATTCAATCCAGATGAGAAGAAGGTATTCAACTACGTATAGTTAGGTAGCAGGTGTTAATAAACGACAAGTCACGACACCGACGCCGCCGCACGTGCCAATATAAACCCCACAGCTTGTTTCTGGCACACATTGAACTTCCTGCTTCTCCAACCCGTCTAAGCATCATCAGTCATTGCAACTTCTTTTCTTGTTCTCTCTCGCAGAAATCTCCAAAAAAGAAAAAAAAAAGATGCAGTACTATAGTCTCATTACTCTACTTTCGGCTACAAGCCTTGTTTGTGCACTACCCCGTATGTTAACGGACTGGTCGCGCTGCTGCTGGCTGCGGCTTGGCTTACAAGTTTTGTCAATAGGCTACAACGACGTGAATAACCTATTATTCAAGGGTCGCATGTATATAAACGGGGGAAAGACAGCCTATGCTCCCGAGGTCATGGCAGCGGATCGAGACGCAACGCTGGGGGCACTATCCAGTGAGGCACGTCGATGAGTTGTCTTTGACACTTGTTCTCGCTTGCGCACGAATATATGTACTGTTGGCGGTAGGGCATGCTATACCAACCCGGATTTTCATTTTGATGCCCAGTGGGCAGACTGACACCCAGCGCAGCGCAGCGTGCACCACCGAGCGACCTGTTGACAAAGGACAAAGGGCAAAGGGGTCAATTACTGGTACGTGGCTTTGCAAGATCAATATCAAGAGCGGGGAACGCTGGCCGATTCTTGGCTACATCTCGGTGTGGGACGCAGTGTGCAATCCCTCGGCCACTCCAAAGCTTACTATAAATGCAGGGTTTTCTCTATTCGTCAACCGCAACACAGGTATTGTCAACCAATTTGTGGCTGGAGCGCGACTTTGCTTATGCAGAATTTGTTTTACTTGTGCAGAATTTTGTTGTACTTGTGCAGAATTTGGCGGCCACGACCAAAATACAATATGATCTAACCATTAACCCTTGTCCCCTGTAAAATAGTACCTGTCAGCTAACATCCTGGAAAGCGACGCCCCGCAAGCCTCTCCTGAGACACTTACCCCGTCTGTACCATTACATCCAAGCTGCGGAGATGCTTTGTCCAGTTGGCGCTAATTAATCAACTAGGTACGGTCCGTATTTACGGATAGTGGGTGGCCAGATTTCCATCTCGAAGACCTGAAGCTAGTCTGGAGACCAGGTGCGGATGTCACGTGGAACGGTGATTAGGCATAGGAACAGTGTTAATTGAGGAGCAAAAGAAGCTATAGCGTTAGGGGCTCTAAGGGACACCCTTATAGGGTGGGGTACCTATTCTACTATATAAAATCCTATATAAATATAGGTACCTATCCCTATTATTAGTCCTATAACCCTCTCTATTTAATATACCTCCTTAGCTTTAAGCTACTCTAGAATTAAGGTAGGAAAATTATATTATAAATATTAAAATATAGTGTTTTTAGTATTTTATTATATATAGCTTATAGAAAAAAAAATAATACTACTATAAGGGTTTAAACCCTTAATTAATATAGCGCTTATAAAAAACTACTTACTAGTGTATATTAGAATTATAAAAAAAATATATATTATTATAGGCTAAAGTAAAAACTTAAGCTTCTTATAAAAGGAAGGAAAAACTAATTATAGTAGTACTATATAGCCTACTCTAATTACTAGCCTACCTACTTAGGTTTTTTATTATTTTAATATCCTCTAACTAAGGTACCTAAGCTATATATATTAACTTAACCTAGTAACTTTATAATTTATATATAAATATAAACTACTTAGCTACTAGGTATTAGAAAATAATATACTTATTTTACCTAATAAAGGGTTATTTTAGCTTTATTAAAGATATTATACTTTTATACCTTAGTAGGTAGGTACTAGAGCTATACCTAGGTACTAATTAATAAAGAATTTATTAATAAGGCTAAATTTTAGTTAGTCTAGCTAATTAGTATCTTCTTTATTAATTATTAATATTAGTACTAGCTATTAGGTATTAAATTTAGTTAATTTTAATAATATTAGCCTTATCTTAAGGCCTAATATCTTAATAAAGTTATTAAATTTCTATTAACTAAGAGCCTTTATAAGGCTATTTACTATTATTTTTATTATAGCCTTCTATTATAGGTTAAATATATTAGCTTTAGCCTCCTAGTAAATCTAATAGTTATAGATATTAATATAATAAAGTTTTATAACTAACTTAACTAGGTCTTCCTTAATAAGTTAAATCGTCTAGTAGTTATTATAAAAGAGGTTAATTTTACTATTAAAAAGGAAGTTAATATTTATATATAGGTATTAAAATATTATAATCTCTTTTACTATCTAGGATAATACTAATAGCTTAGCTTTTATTAATAAGGTTATTACTATATTTTACTTTACTAAATAATAGAATATAAGTCTTTTAAATAGTTATAATATATAGCCTTAGGTACTCTTTTAATCTTTAAGGTTATTATTAAAAGCTATATCTATATATACTATTAGCTTATTATAATTCCTATTAAATATAATATATAGGTCTTATAATTAATTAAGGTATTAGATATAGTTAAGCTCCTATTAAATATATTATTAGGAGGGGTTAATAAGGAATTATAAGAGTTTTAAGGTAGTAAGAGTAATATTAGGGTATATAATAATAGCTAGGTAGCTAATTAATCTAATAATTAATTAAAATTAAGTAATATCCTCCTTTTTTACTATATCTTTATTAGCTATAAATAGCTTTATTAATAAAAGAATAAAGACTTTCTTACTATTATAATACTTAAATTTATATATAATCTTCTAAATATATAACTTCTAGGAAAGCTAGACCTTCTTATTCTTTTAGTCCCTAATTATTTTAATTACTAAGAACTAATAGAGGCTCTTAAGTACTTTAATATTATACTTTATAATAATTATATTATATAGCTTTAGGAATTTATCTTTTAATATATAATAATATAAAATAACTAGGTTATTTATAAAGAAGAAGATAATAATACTATTATAGGTTATTATATAAAGGTCTTCTAGGTATACCTTAAATCCTAAAGATTAAAAGAAGCCTAATAATTTATTATACTATAGAATTAGGGACCTCCTAAGGCTATATAAGGCCCTTAGGAGCTTCTAATATTTATACCTTTATAAGAAGCTAGGTAGTATTTATATATATATCTCTTTATTAAGTATTATATTTAAGAAGGTATTAATAAAGTTATATTATATTATTTTTAGGTTAAAAGTAGCTATTAGGGCTATTATTAGATAGAAGGTATATATAACTAAGGTTAAGGCTATCTTTATAAGAAGAGTTATAGGCTACTAGTCGCCTTATATATAGAACTATACCTTATACCTTTTAAGATATCCTTAAGTATTAAATTTATAGGTATAGACCTAGTAGAGATTAAGGAGTCTTCTTTAATATAGCTAGGTTTAATTATCTTATATCTTAGTAACGCCTATAGTTAGAATTTATTAGTTTTCTATTTCTATAGCTTTATATAGTTATCTCTAGAATATATAGGCTTATATTTCCTTATAATTTTAAGGTACTTCTAGTATAAAATCTTAATATAGTCTTCTAATTAGGGGCTTACTTATAGTTATAATTATAGTATATATAAAGCTATTAAATTTAATATAATTTATATTATTAAAGTTATCTTAGTTAAAAGAGTCCCTAGGTATAAGAGGGATATATTTTAAATCCTATTAATCTTATAATTAACCTTTAGGAGGATTAGGATCTTAATTATTAGTTAGTAGTAAGAGTAGTATATCTTAGGTTATTTAGGCTACCTTATTATACTTTAGAAGGTAGTTATTAATAGTTAGTACTACTTATATATTACTCCCTAAGCTTATAAATAGATTAAAAGTACCTTTATTTAGTAGGGAAAGTACTATATTTATAATATACCTTAGATCCTCTTTAGAGTAGGTCTTATATTACTTAACTTCTTATAGCTATATTAAAGAAAGTATTATTACTTAAGCTACTTCTTTATTAGAATAAAATAAGGTCTTATTAAAGGTAATATAGCTTAAGTTAATAATCTTAGTCCCCTTTATAGAAGGAATCTAGACTAGGTATTATATTAAAGATATAATTCTAACTAGGTAGCCTATATAAGCCCTCTACTTAAGCTTATTAGCTCTACTAACTATTCTCTTATATATTAGTATAAAGGCTTTATAACTAAATGCCTTTAGGTATACTAAGCTAGGACGCTAATCCTAAGAGAAATACTTCTACTTATCTTTATTCTCTTAGAACTAGCTTTATACTATCTTAAGTAATATCTTCTAGCCTACTTATTAATAAGAGTAATAGTTAAGGAGATAAATAGCTATTTAGTAAGCTAGGTTCTAAAATTAAAGAAAGAAGCTAGCTTAAAGATATAATAATATTACTAATTCCTTTATAATACTATTAGAGTATTCCTAGTAGCCTCTATAGTAGGTATATATAACGATGGCTTAATCCTAATCTATAGTTGGCCTATTTCTTAGGTAGTAAGTCGGGTTAAATGCTATAGAGTAGCAATAAGTAGTATCTTTAGCATAAGGTCTTATTAAGAGTAGAACTCTTAATAGTGAAACTATTACTTAGATTAATTAGTAGAGATCTAGACTACCTAGCTATAGGAATACCTCCCCCTTAAGTACCTATCTATCTCTCTACTATAGACCCCCGATTAAACTAGTTAACCATTTAGTCGCGTCGCCCGTGACCATCCTAATCAAACCTTAATCTCTTTAGTCGCCCGCGAGGTTATATAACCTCGCGTCCTAACTAGGCTACCCGTAGGTCCTCTTCCTAGTTATCCTAACCTCTAGCCCCTACTACTATAGCGTTTATAATATAATACCCCTCCTCTATTAGTCTTATCCTTAAGGCTATTAAAATAGGCTAGCTAAGTATAGTGGGTTTTTCCTCCTTTTATTATTATAAGCTATTATATCTACTAACTATATTCTTAAATAGTAGTCTAAAGCCTCCCTTACTTCTTCCCTTTAGTAGGGTAATCTTCTTTCTATAATTATTAATAATCTATCCTTATCTTCTATAAAGGCCTATTCTTATTACGCCTATATAGGCTTCTCCTAATACGAGGCTTCTATTTCTAACTTAAGCTACTACTTAAAATGCGTAAATGATAAATAAGGGAATTATAATATTATAGGTATAACCCCTTAGTAGCTTCGTAGTATTACGGATTAGTACTATAAACTTAAGTATAAGCTTAAGGAGGCTAAGGAATATATACTAGCTAAGAGTTAAAAAGTTATTTATCTTTAAAAATAAAAGAAATTATAGTTTAAGAAGATAATACGTGTGGTTTTATATAGTATTAATAATATTAAGGAACTAGAGCGTATAGAATAGGAGGAAGTAGAATAGCTCTAGAAGGCTATAAGGGTCCTTCCTACTCCTTCTAAGGACCTAGATCCTACTCTAGTTTATTCTTTAAATGCTAAGTTTAATATTAAGTCGTTAGATAGTACTTATATAATTAATTAGGATATATTCCTTAGGAATAGAACTATTTAAGTAGAGTTAAATAATTTATAAGGTTCTTAATTAGTTCCTAGGTGTTTTTAGAGTTCAGGTATCCTTTCTATTTAATAAGATAATAACGATTTTTAATATTTCCCTATACTTTAAGTATCCTTTTAACTTTATATTTATTAGTATTATTAACTATAATTCTTATAGCGAGTATAGAATTATCTAGTACCCTTTTAAGTAGTAATATATAAAATATTAGGTAGATCCTTATTCTATCTAGTAATAATAGTTTATAGTTAATATTTAATATTTTTTATTTAATAAGGAATAGTCTAATTTTCTTCTAGTTAAGTTTATTACTAGGTCGCTTTATTTTAATGTTTTTATAGATAAGGTAAACTTTATATCCCTCCTCTAAGATTAGTACTAGTAATCTCTTTTTATCTATATAATATTTTATTTAGTTTTATAGAAATATCTATTCTTACTATAAGTGTTTTTATATACCTATAATAGTATCTACGTATATAGTTACTACTAGCGTATTAAATATATATACTAGGCATATATTAATAGTAGGGTTAAACCTATAGTTTACCTTTATTAGTAATATCTTTATACTATTAATCTTAGAGCTATTATAAGCCTATTATGCGAGTAGTAACCATCTTAACTAGTCGTCTTATTGGTAGTTAATAAAGCTTCGTAGATATTATTTAAGTATTTAGTTTAGAATCTCCGTCTAACTATCTAACTATAGGTAGAATACCATAGATAAGCTTTACTTAATTTATATAGTCTCTATAAGGCATTTCTAGAAGTTAGACATAAATAATTTATTATAATCTAATATAAGCTTTATTAGTAATCTATATTATATAATAATAGTTTTAAAGAATATATATACTAGATCTATAGTATTACTTAATTCTATATAGGGAATATAGTAGGCATATTTTATAAGTTTATCTATAATAACTAGGATGCTATCGTAGACTACTCCTATTATAGGTTCCCTAGACTTTAGTAGCTTAATAATAAAGTCTATTATAATTATTTACTATACTCTTTTAGGTAGTAGTATTAGTTATAGTTTACTATATAGTATATGTCGTAGTACTTTCGCTTTCTAATAGATATTACATTTATTAATAACTTCTTATACTCTTTTTCTACTTTCTAGAAAATCATATAATCTTCTTAATCTATTAATCATTTTTCCTATATCCTAATATCTATATAATAGGTATTTATATATTTCCTTAATAAGCTACTCTTAAAGTGTATAAGGAATATACTACTATTTATTATATAAGTAGCTTTTGCCCCTTCTTATTATATATAATTTCATATCCTTACTATTTAGATAGCTATCTTTCTTAATATATAATTTAATTTACTACATCTAAGTATTATCTAGTTCTACTTTCTAAGTTATACTAAGTTCCTAAGTACCTAACATAAGGTTTTTATTCTTATTATACTTAAGTATTAGATGTTTAATCGGTATTCCTTCTAATTTTAAGTCTTCTTATTAGCTAAGAGCGTCTACTCTACTATTAAGTATTCCCTTTTAATATAGAATCTTAAAGTTATAATCTATAAGGGTCTTATACTATTATATTTATTATTTATTAAGTTCTTTTATAGTAGTAAATAATATAAGGTTCTTATAATCTAAATAGACCTTAACTTTATAGTTTATGCCTACTAGATAGTATTACTATTCTTTAAATACTTAAATAATAGCTATAAGTTCTTTATTATATATACTATAATTTAACTTAGGTCTATAGAGTTTCTTAGAGAGGAAGGCGACTAGGTAAAGTTATCTTTCTTTATCTCTTTATCTAAGCTATCCTCCTACTACGAAGTCTAAAGCGTTAGTTTTAACTTTAAACGGTTTACTTAGATTAGCTATAATTAGAACTAGCTTATCTAGTATTCTATCTTTTAATATTTAGAAGGCTTTAGCTTCCTTATTAGTCTACTAGAAGGTATAATCCTTCTTTATAAGGTTAGTTAGAGGAATTATAATTTCTCTAAATTTATATATAAAGCGTTAATAGAAATTCGTAAATCTAAGGAATCTTCTAACTTCTCTAACGTTAGTTAGTGCTAGCTAATTCCGTATATCTTTAATTTTTAATAGACTTATCCTAATATGTCCTAAGGTAATCTTATATCCTAAGAATTTAACTTTCTACTAGTAGAACTTACTCTTTATTAGTTTAACTAGTAAGTTATTATCCTAAAGTACTTAGAGTACTTTATATATATATTCCTTATACTCCTTAAGTATATTAAAATAGATAAAGATATTATTAAGGTAAATAATAATAAAGTTATTAAGTTGTTTTTATAGGACGTTATTAATTATTATCTAGAAAGTGGCTAGTATATTTATAAGACTAAAGGGCATTACTAGATACTTAAAGTATCCTCTTAAGGTTTAAAAGGCAGTTTTCTACTTATAACTATCCTTTATATAGATAAGGTTATAAGCCCCTTTAAGGTTAAGGGTAGTAAACCATCTAGCTTATCTAACTTTATCTTATATTTCTAATATAAGTAGTAATAGATATTAGTTTTTAATTATAATATCATTTAGCTATTAGTAGTTAATATATAGTCTTAGCTTTCCGCTTCGTTTTAGTACCTATAAGATAGGATATCCTACTAGTAACTCTAAAGGTTATATATAACCTTTTCGTAGTATTTCCTCTAAATACTCCTTAAGCGCTTTATTTTACTTAGGGTTTTAGGGATAAATCTTTTAGAACCTAGGTTCCTTACTAGGCTAGAGTTTAATCTTATAGTCCTAGTATAAATGTTCTAGTAGTCCTATTTCTAGCTCTCTACTAAATAGCTTACTATACTTTAAGTATTCCTTAGGAATCTCTAATATACTAGCTTTTAATTCTTAGGCAATTAAGTATATTCCTTAAGATTAGTCTTAATTTAATTAGGGTGCCTTTTTTTATTTTTAGCTACTCCTACTATTATAATTATATCTTAGTATATCCTACTAAAGTTAGCCTATTCTCTAGTTAACTCTAGGATTACTCGCCTATAACTAAGGTAACCCTAATATAACGTTATATTTTAAGATTACTATAATATCTAAGGATAATACGTAGTTTATACTAAAAATAGATATAAGAAGTTATACGGTTTCCTAGTCTACTATACTATAGCTATACTAAATGTTATTTCCTTCTATATTTATAAGTTAGTAGGGCTTATCTTTCTTATTCTAGGGTAATTATAATCTATTAATAAGATTTAGTAAGATATAATTTCCTAATACTCTACTATTAAGTATTACCCTAACTTTTATTCTTTTAATAAAGATATTAAAGGTAAGGTGTTTATCGCTATTAACGTTTATAACGTATAGAGACCTATTAGATCTCTATCAAAGAGTTAGTCTTACTAGTAATAACGGTTATCATTTCCTAGTTTCTTTTCTTTAGCTTCGTCTAGGATCTAGTCTATTCTTTTAAATACCCTAAAGAGGATTAACTCTTATTCTTTCCTTTCCTTTTATTCTTCTTTTCTTTATTATTATTAGCTTTATATAACTATATTAGAGCTTTCTTAGTAATCATCTAATCTACTAGCTATATTAATTAAGTTTAGACTAAGTAAACTACTTATAGATATACTATTTCTAACCTCCTCTACCTAGGTGGCTTAGATTATATCTATATTTTCCTTAATATAGGATATTTTATTATTTCTTCTTAAGTCTAAATAGGTTAAGAATCTTCCCTAGATTTTCTAGTCTTATAGGTCTATTTCTAGAAATAGACTATATCCTAAATTAAGGTTAAATCTAGGAAAGAATCGGTATTCTAGTTTCTTCTAGAGGTATATTTTATAGTCATTAAATAAATAAGATGCCTATAAAATCTTCTCATAATTTAGGTATCCTATTATAAGCACTAGATATTTAGCTACTAAGGCGTATACCTTAAGGCTTACTCTTATTATTACTTTTCTAATTTTCTATTTAAGAACATCTAGATAAGAGACATCTCTTCTATAAATTTATACTCCTACTAGTTCTAGATCGCCTAGTCCCGTAGATAAGGCGCTTACTAGTCTTAGGTTATAATTCACATAGTCTTCCTCTAGTAGGGTTTTAGGAACTATAATAAAGGTTTCCTATACCTCTAGTTTAGTTATTTTAAGGTCTTCTTCCTTATCTAAGATAGGCTAAGTTCTAAAATCCTAGTCTTTATTAGATATAGGTTCGTCGTAGTTTATAAACTAGTTAGTATCTAAGAAGTATTCTTTACTATTTACTATACTAATATTCTAGATAGGTAGGTCCTTATAATAGGCCACATTTATTCCTCGTCCTTTAGTAACTAGCTTCTACTATTTCTTAGGTGCCTTATACTTATTTATAAAGTATCTAGTCTTCCTATAGTTATAGTATTTCTTTCCTTTTTCTTTTCTAGTAGTATTAAGTTCTATTAGGCCTAGATAGGTTCTATAGGCCGTAGATCTATTTCGACGTCTTCCTATATTCGCCTAATTACGCTATAGTAGATTTCTATAGTTTCCTATATACCTTCCGCTATATTTAAGTCATCTAGCGTAGAGATAATTATTAACCTTAATAATTTTCTTAATAAACTTATTAAAGTCATTAGGTCAATCTTCTTTAGTAATTTTATCTTTTACTTCTTCTCTAAGTCTATTATAAAAGAGTTCTATCTAGCTTTTATTATCCTAATTAATATAAGTAGTAATATATCTAAACTTATATATATAGTACTAAGTAGATCTAGTCTACTTTAGGGACTTAAGCTTATATATAGTAGTTTAGACTTTATCTAGGTTACTAAATATAGTCTATAGAACTTCCTTAAAGTTCTTATACTTCTTAAAGATTTAAGTAGTCTTATCTTTAGGTTCCTTATTATTAAGGTAGTCCCTAAGAGTTAACTCCTACTATTCTATTACCTTACCTATAAGAAGGTTTCTAATATAGAGAATCTTATAGGATTCTTTATTAAGGGCGTCATTAACCTTTAGGTAGGCTTTAGCCTAAGTAAGGAAGGTATAAATATCTCCCTTTACTCTATTAAATGTATTAGGTTTAGGGAACTTAGGTATTATACTCTTCTTCTTTTTCTTAAGTATTATATTCTTAAGTTTTAACTCCTCTATCTAGATATAGAGATACTTAAGTTAAGTATTAAGGTCTATAATTATAACTATAGGGTTAGTAGTAATTTCTCTAGTAGTAGATATTATAAAAGGTTAACTACTTAAGGTTTTAATAGTAACTTACTAAATAGGACTAATTAAAATATAATAATAGCTTAATCCTAATCTATAGTTAGCCTATTTCTTAGGTAGTAAGTTAGGTTAAATGCTATAGAGTAGTAATAAGTAGTATCTTTAGTATAAGGTCTTATTAAGAGTAAAACTCTTAATAGTAAAACTATTACTTAGATTAATTAGTAGAGATCTAGACTACCTAGCTATAGGAATACCTCCCCCTTAAGTACCTATCTATCTCTCTACTATAGACCCCTAATCGAACCGGTCGACTGTTTAGTCGCGTCGCCCGCGACCGTCCCGATTAAACCTCGATCTCTTCGGTCGCCCGCGAGGTTACGTGACCTCGCGTCCTAACTAGGCTGCCCGCAGGTCCTCTTCCTAGTCATCCTGACCTCTGGCCCCTACTGCTGCAGCGTTCGTAACAGTATAGTTAGGGGAATTAAGCCTAAATTTAATACTAGTAGCCTTAAGTAATTATTTTTAAGACTATAAGAATATTACTTTATTATCTATTAAGACTATATATAAGTTAATATTATAATACCTCTTTATAATATTAATTAAGGTAATAAGGGTATTAAAGAAGGTAGTCTTTTCTTATAATATTATAGCTATCTAGAATCCTATAAATCTATAAGTTATTAGCTATATATAATAGTTAGTATTCTAGGCTTTACTAAATTAAAATAAATTAATAGAAATTATTATAAAAGGTATCTTTAGAAAGCTCTCTTTATAAGGTACTCTTAAGATAATTTTCTTTACCTTTAATATACTATAGATCTTATAAGGGCTAGAAATAGATTTATCCTTAATATAGGCACTAACTATATTTTTTATTATTTATATAAATACCTCCTTACCTAAGTAGCTAAGGTAGTTATATTATAAATTAGCTAGTAATAAGGTTAATAGCTTTAGTATTCTTATTAATATAAAGGTAGCTTTTAAGATCTTCTTTATAGGAATTAAAGGCTATCTATTAACTCTATTTACCTTAAAGACTTCTATAGCTTAGGTCTTTTACCTATAGTAGATAATATCTTATTTAGTATTCTAAAAGATACCTTTTACCTTTAAGGTATCTTTTAAAATAATATTTTATATTAAATTAAGGTAGAATATTATATTTTTAAGTAATAGCTAGTTATTATTATCTAATTTTAGAAGAACCTCTCCTAATCTATTAACTTTAATAGGCTTATTAAATAGCCTAAGGATTTCTTATTTACCTAGGTTTAATATTTAAAACTAAGACCTATTATTAAAGATATAGTCTTAAGCGCCTAAGTTAAGTATTACTAAGTTACTTCTTATACCTTATAAGGGTAGGCTAGTAGCTATATATATCTATAATAATAGCTTCTTAGTAACTTCTACTTTAATATATATAGTTATTATAAATAATATTAGAGTATCTTTATCTCTTTAGGCTATAATAATAACATCTTATATTACCTTTAAGGTAGTAGAAATTACTTTTCTAGTCTTTTCCTTAACTACCTTACTTAATAGTAAGTTTAATATATATATTAGGTATATACATAGTAAGACTATAAAGTATAACTTCTAGTAATTAGCTAGATCCTTAATCTAATACCTCTTACTATAGAAGTAATAGTTAAGCCTTTCCTAAGGTAGTCTAGATAAACTTATTATACTTTAGGCTAGAGAAGTAGGTATCTAATAATTAAGGTAGAAATTAGTTATTACTATTACTTTAGTAATTAGTTAATTTAAAACTAACTTAATTAGTTATTTTAAAATCTTATTTATTATAATAATAAAGCCTTTCTAGATATCTACCTAGATAATTTAAGTAAAAAATAAGAATTTAGTCTTAATAACATTAATAACTTCTACTATAGTCTACTACTTAATAGTATATCTTTAGATATTTTATACCTTATACTTATATAAGGAAAGTTTAATATCTTAAGCCTATTCTAAGACTATAGTATTTTTAAACTTTTAGGTAGTTAAGAGGGCTTATATATAATTAATCTAGTTCTTCTAGGTCTCTTATTCTAATAGCTTAATACTTTTTATAAGTTTTAGGTACTAGTCTCTTATATTATTACCTTCTTAGATTATATATAGATAATTTTTATATAGGGATTTTAAAAAAGTAGCTCTAAATATAAATAAAATAGTAAAGTAAGTTAAATATAATATTATAAGTCTATTATAATTACTAATAATAAACTATAACTCTATATAATAAGGGTTTACTATAAGTATTATAGGCGCCTAAGGTTAATCTTAAGTCTAGCTAGCTAATCTAGTTACTAGAGAGTCTAGTTAGGCTAGTTATCTTCTAGTACTAGTAGAGCTTAAAGAGCTAGCTATTATTCCTTCTAGTACTAGTATCTTCTATAGGCGTAGTCTTTCTATAATTACCCTTAGGTTAGTTAATTCCTCCTTAATAATAATAGTTATTACTACTAGAGGACCTCTAGCTAGAGAGTAATTAAGTATTAGTATATTTAATATAGCTATACTATTAAGGTTAATAAGGTCTTAGACCTTAGCCTATTTAGCCTATTTTCTAAAGTCTTAGTCTTAGGTATCTTAATTATTAGGGCTATTAAGCTTTACTATAAATTTAATCTTAGTAAGGGCTATAATTAATAGTTTTTCTTTTAATTTATTAAATTAATATATATATAATTATAATTTTATAATATAGTAGAAGCTAGATTATCTAAATAATTAATAATAAGCTAGTTAATTACTAACTAGGCTTATAACTATTATATAGAATAGTGATTAGGTATAGGAATAGTATTAATTAAGGAGTAAAAGAAGCTATAACATTAAGGGCTCTAAGGGATACCCTTATAGGGTGGGGTACCTATTCTGCTATATAAAATCCTATATAAATGCGGGTACCCTATCCCCATCGTCAGTCCCGTGACCCTCTCCATTTGACAGCGGATTAGGTAGGCCAGACTTGGATAGTAATTCCCTTTTGCTACCTCTTGATTCTTAAGTCTTTGGTAACCCGCAACTACTTCTTTAGGCTGGTAGGTAGGCAAGTAGGCATGTACTGAGTAGGCCAGGTTCTTTTGCTTGCTCCACACCTCCACAATCAACCAGTCGCTCAGCCGTTATTATATAATGACTATAATAATTAACAAGATTGGTTGGCTGGCATTGGGTAGTCTAGTAACCAACTATTCACTGGAAATTTGTCGTGGTGTTCGTCCACCCGCCCTGAGATTCCCGTCCATGTATACATATTTTACACATAGAAAGGTTGCTGATTCCGGACTCCACTACGCCGTCTCTAGATCGCGGTTCTTCTCTCATACAAGCCTCTTGTGCCATCTCGCTGCCGCTCCGTGACCCCCTCACCAGATTTATCTCACTGCGTCCAATTGCGCCGCCCATCTTGGATACTTGCCCCAACTCCTTTGGGTTGTTGCTTCCACGCTCATTATATAGCCATTGCTGCTTCTCATCTCATCCAAGTCCTGCCTTCCTCGGTCCTCGCAACACTTGTCTCCCCACGCGCGCAGACGCCGTCTGTTTCGCAGCACTCAAACTCCATCAGCCCTTCCATATGCACGCTCACGGACTTTGACCCTCTTCCTGCTGCTACCGGGCCTTGGCCACAATGCTTCCCACAATCGACAACGAGTTCGGGCCTGTCCTGCCCGGCAAGTTCGACTTTACCTTGTTATTCGAGCTTGTCATGCTAGGCATGGTTCCAGCAGGCATCGTCATACTTCTCATGCCTTTTTATCTCGGGAAAATGCTAATTGCCACTAATAAAGTCCGACCTGGTCCTCTTCTCTGGTTGAAGCTCACTGCTGGCACTGCACTCATCGCGGTACAGCTCGCAAGTATCATCTCGTGGCAAAAGGCGGGTTTGTATCGGTCAGGTGTGTCTCTGGCGGCATCCGGCATGTCGTTCATCGCCTCACTCTGTGTTGTCGGTCTACTCTACATCAGTCACACCTTTTCATTGCACCAATCCTCATTCTTGAGTATCTATCTTTCCGCGACAATGCTCTTCGACATAGCAATGACGCGATCTTATTTTCTGCGAGGCTCACTCGATTCTCTGGGCGCATTGCAGGCAACCATCGCCGTCCTAAAACTCACCCTTGCCGTGATAGAAGAGATACCGAAACATCATCTGTTCCATTCGAGTACGTTTCGCCTGGGCCCAGCAGAGCGTGGTGGGTTTTGGGGCCGAGTATTGCTCCTCTGGGTCAACCCAATTCTTCATTTGGGCTTTGTCAAAGACTTCTCTGTTGATGAGCTGCCGCACATCGGTGACCGATACGATTCTGAGTCTCTCTTCGACAAGTTTGTACCAAATTGGAACGCGGGTGAGTCTTTTTACGGCACCTGGTTCTGACAATTCCCCCGTCCCATGATGGTGTGTCCATCAATACTAATTGTAAGCCAGTGGACAGAAGCACCAAGCTGCCGCTGGCTCGTGCTTGTTTTCGCACGCTTCGTTGGCAAGTTTTGATCCCTATATTGCCTCGGCTATGTTTCATTGGCTGTTCATTCAGCCGGCCATTTTTCATGGAGCGTGTAATTGATGCCGTCAGTACAAACAGTGCTTCCTCGGCAGTCACCAATGGGCTCATTGGTGCCTCTGTTCTCATTTTCGGCGGCCTAATGGTGAGTTGTCCGTCATTCAGGTGCCATCTACCTACATCTTGACTGACCGACTCACCCACCAAGGTATCGAGATCGATCTTCGAGCGATTAGAACTACAGGCAATAACTTGCGCGCGAGGGATTCTTGTCTTTGCGATTTACAACAAGCTGCAGAGGCTGACCATTGACCAGCTCGAAAATTCAGCTGCCGTTACGCTCATGACAACGGACATGGCGGGCTTTCAAGAAGGTCTAGGCTTAATGCACTCGACTTGGGCATCTTTGGTGGAACTTGGTCTCGGAATCTATGCGCTTTATACCTTTGTTGGCTATGCTTGCTTCCTTATCTTTATACCTTCCTCGAGTCAGTGGGCGCCGAACTTACGTCACATGAAAGACTTCTAACCATTCTGGACAGTTGCTGCCATGGGCACCTATATCGTCACCAAGAAGATGGCCAGCGCAAGAACCGCTTGGAATGCCAAGGTCGAGAACCGTGTCGCCGCCACTTCCAATTTTCTAGCCCAACTCAAGAGTATCAAGGCTATGGGGCTAACCGATGCCATATCCACATACCTGCAAGAAAAGAGACTCGACGAAATCGAGACATCAATGATTGAGCGTAACTGCCGTATCATGATTTACGGTATCTGTATGCTAAGCTCGACACCAATATGCTTGCTCTTCGAAGGCGACTTATACTTACCAGGGTTTGATAGATGGATTTGGCGCTGCGATGACGCCCGTGGCGGTTCTAGCTGGCGCCAGATTTTGGACACGTGCCTCAAACCCGATGACAGTATCGGAAACCTTTGCCGCCTATGCCGCCATCTTCATCGCGGCTCTGCCACTCAACAGCTTGCTTGGCCATTTACCTTATTATGCAAGTGGGTATGCTTGCTTTCTACGTATCCAAAGGTTTCTTACGCTTCCTGAGCGACGAGACCAACGCGAAAGCCCTGAACGAGGAGAATACGAAGCAGAGAAATCAGAGAAGAACGAGACTGTGCACGACCGACCCGGTAAATATGCTGTTACGATGAACAATGTGTCTGTTAACTCCGACTTCTCGGGCCCTATACTGAAAGATGTTACGTTACGCATCCCCACCGGGTCTCTCGCCATGATGCATGGGCTTGTCAGTAGCGGCAAATCAGCTTTCCTCAAGACCATTATGGGTGAACTCAGCGTCAACACAGGCACTATAGAAGTTGCTTCAAAGGCCATTGCTTATACCAGCCAAACGCCATGGATACGGAATGCCACCATCAAGGATAACATTATCGGCCCGTACCCATTTGCTGAGGAACTTTATAATGAGGTCGTTTTTGCGTGCGCACTCGACAAGGACATCGCCGACCTTCCAGATGGTGACAGCAGTATGGCAGGTAGTAATGGCTGTAACCTGAGCGGGGGACAAAAGCAACGCTTGGTAGGTTGAACCTACTCACACAACTGTCGATAGCAGTAGTTGACGACACGGAAAATAGGGTTTGGCGCGCTCCTTGTTTGCTCGAACCTCGATCGTTTTACTGGACAATATTCTCAGTGCTCTGGACGCTGACACCGCAGAACTGGTTTTCAAGCGAGTCTGCGGTCGAAACGGCCTGCTTCGTCGATGGAATTCTACAGTGATAATGACGACCAATCAGCGTAAGTAAATCAATTACATTCTTGAAGAGTGTTGTGCAATCACTTATATCTTGGCCAGCTAAGCTTCTTGAGGAGGCCGACATAGTCTTTGAGATAAGCCACCAAGGTCGTGTCCGCCAAAAAAAGCTGAACAGCCGAACCGATTCCGCCCGCGGCGTTGCGACCAACGTTCGAGAAGAAACTCCGGGACCCGAGATTGACGTGCCCGCGACATCTGAAGAATTCGAACCGCCGTCAGTTAACTTGGGCGGACAAGTTCCAGAGACGAACAAGCTCGACCAAGATAGGCGACATGGGGACTTGGCACTCTATGGTTATTACTTCCGTACTACGCACTGCCTGTTATTTGTCACTTGGTTTACCGTGGCTGCAATTGCTGCTGTAATGGAGAGGATGCCCCGTAAGCACTCGACTGTACAGTTTCAGCTCTGACTAATTACTCACTCGACTGAAGAAATCTTTATGCGAATATGGTTAAGTACAGACGCAGCAAACGATTGGTACTTTGCAGGCTTTGCAGCTCTGAGCCTCGTAGAAACCATGGTAACGTGGGCTTCCGGTGCTCAGTTTTTGAAGCAGATTGTGCCCAAAAGCTCAGTTGAATTACACTCGAGGCTTCTGCAAACAGTTCTGGACACGACACTTTCGTATCTCAGCCATACAGATGCCGGATCTCTTCTCAACCGATTCAGCCAGGACATTTCTCTTATATCACAACAAATGCCCTTGATGTTAATGACGACAGTCTCCATGTTTTTCAACGTTTTAGTTGACATGGGTATCATCGCATCAGGAGCTAAACTCACGCCACCCATCATTATTTTTCTCATTGCGATTTTATATGGCATTCAATATTTTTATCTGAGAACCTCACGTCAGCTACGATATCTGGAGTTAGAAACGACATCGCCGCTGGTCACACACTTTACAGAGACAAGCACTGGAATGGCCCATATTCGTGGTCTTGGTTGGCAGCAGCTCTTCGATAAAGAGCTGACAACACGCCTCAACCACTCCCAGCGGCCGTTTTACTACCTACTATGCATCCAACAGTGGCTGACCTTGGTGCTAGATTTCATGGCATTTATCACTGCTGTCACTCTTGTCAGTGTAACGACTGTGTTCCCCCAGTCTAGTTCAGACAGTGCCATTGGCTTGGCCATGTTGAACTTGATTTCATTCAGTACCACAGCCTCATACTGTTTACACATGTGGGTACAATTAGAAACAAGTCTGGGTGGTCTCGCTCGAATTCAGTCTTTCTGCAAAGAAACTCCCGTGGAGCAGGACCGCGTGGATATGCCGGCACTGCCAGATAACTGGCCATCGAGTGGTAAGATTGACTTCAATTGCGTCACCGCCAAATATACGTAAGCCTTACTTGAATCATGTCTGCCTGCACCACTCTACACTGACTAACACTCTTACAGTCTGCCACAGGGCGAGGCCTACAATGCTCTCAGGAATACGACAGTCAGCATTCAGCATGGCCAGAGAGTCAGTATCAGTGGGCGAACTGGGAGGTGAGCCACGACTTGTTACACTCTTAGTATTGATAGACAGTGTGAGCTGACAATTATCTGTAGTGGTAAAACGTCTATGATGCTCGCACTCCTGAATTTGATTGAGTTCTCCGGCAGCATCAATATCGACGGCCTTTCGATCAAGATGATTCCTCGACATGTTCTGCGCTCAAGCATCACGACAATGACACAGGAAGGTGTGGAATTAAAGGGGACAATCCGTATGAACACTTTTCCGTTCGCTTTGACGCCCCCTACCGACGCTGAAATCATCGCGACGCTCGAACGCGTTGGTCTATGGGTTCACATCCAACGGCAGGGGGGTCTGGAGTCTGACATGTCGAAAAGTCACTTCTCCCACGGCCAGAAGCAGCTTTTATTTCTCGCTCGGGCGATTTTACACCAGCAAGTCAAGCAGACGAAAATTATCTTGGTGGATGAGGCGACCAGCTCGCTGGATTCCACAACGGACGAGAATATGCGACGGCTGATGGCTGAGGCTTTTACGGATTGTACCGTCATCACCATTGCGCACCAGAGAGATTATGCCGCCGAGATGGATCTCGCAATCGAGCTAGACTCGGGCAATCTTGTACGTGTGCTCCGTCGCAGTTCACGCACCGGAGCCTGGGTCAATAGCTACTAGATAGGATCTGTCGTCTGCCTTAGTAGTATGCGCCGATTCAGTTGCTTTTCATTCAAGATATGTTTCAATTCCATTTTCCTTTAAAAGAGCTGAATTGCTTTTTTCTTCACTGCCGACTGCACTAAGAAGCCCCTCCTTTATTATGCGGACGAATCAATAGAATGGCGGAGCACGCGGGCGGTGGCGCTCATACATTGACGCTGGTATGTATTGTCTGCATCACTAGCTGCCCTCGTTTAGTCACTTGCCTCGCACAGTAATGATTACTTGCAGCTCAAGACGATCGATCATGGTGCACCCCTACCCTTGCTAGACCTTGAAACTCGGCTGAGCCGATCTTGCCTGTGATTTGCGAGGATTGTGATGATATTAGTTACATGCATGGGTCGGGCGGGACACGGCCAACGCCACACGCCTCTTGGCGAGCTTTCCCCGCAGCTGGTTACTACTTTCCTCATCAGGATCTAGGACCAAGATCTTTTGGCGTGTGAGCCGACATGAGGTTATTGGGAGGCGAGGTTCTCGTCCTCGGTCCCCCTCGGCAGGTTGACTGTGTGCACGCACGAGACTTCAAGTCAGTTACTCTGAGCGGCCTCAAGCAGGCAACTGACGCCACTTGCGCCACTGGACTGCCATGGCTATCACCTTTCAGCTACACGCGTAGCCTCGACTTTGCTCCCACGAAACTACTTGGTACTGATAGCTAACAGTACAGCGAACGACGGACGGTACACGCTTTTCTTGGTCATCAGCTTCATCTTCTCTATCAGCACTGGTTGAATGTCTCTGCCAAATCTTTCATCACAAAGGACGGGGTTGCTATTTCGGTGGTTTCTCCAAGCCAGACCAGCGTCCGGCGTCCGGCGTCCGGCGTCCGGGTCCCAGACGCCATCGTGCCAGATAGCTAGCTAGGCTGCTTATAGCTCAGTCTCTTGCTCAGGTCATGTCTTCATGACAGGGTACTTTTGTCTTGATCCACGCTCGCCTGTGGAGTATGGGGGCGCTTTGGGGGTTGGTACTTGTCGACCAAGTACCTCTGGAGGAGGTTGGTGGCGTCAACTCGAGTGGAACTCTGCAATCTCCCTACGCGCGAACAACAGTTGGCTGTTATTCCAATACACGATTGGCCCGAGCGTTCATGATGCCAAACCACCCGGCAAGTTTTGGCTGCCAACCATACCAGCAATTCTCTGATGGTTCGTAAACTCCACGCCTAGCAGCAGTTTCGAGCGCAGCCAACTGGTCAACTGGCGTTCTCATCAGGTCTATCTGTCTTGGATGCTCCGCTCATGCGCGTCTTGCTTTGAATTTCAGTCAAACAACGATACTTATCCTCCTCTTTGTTTTCAACTGAAAGCGGATTCCACCTGGTAACATCGGGCAAACTCCCTTGAAGCGCGTGTCTTCCCCGTCTTCTCCGCGCTCGACCAGAATGATCAGACTGTTAGATTTGGCGTTGGTCCTGTTGGACCCAACAGAGGCCTACGAGTACTTCATCATCACAGCAATTCCCGCCGGCATAACCATACTTTTTACGCCGATTTTGAACGACAATGTACCCCAAGTCGTTCTCATCGGTGAACCTGCTCTTGCTTCCACCAAGCTGACGGTGTCATGTGCTATGCTCATATCCCAGGGTGTGAACCTAGCCATATGGTGCTACGGCGAGCCGTTATACTCTCTCCAGACTATCTTCGCCGCAGTGCTCTCATTCTTCGCCTCCCTCTCTGTTGTTGGATTCTTACAATTCTCAAGACGTTACGCCTTTCCTTCAATCACATTCCACAACATGTTTCTGGCCACTACTCTTCTCTACGACCTCGCAATGATGCGGCATAGGGAGAAAAGTATAGGCAGCATCGGCTTTTTTCAGTTGGTCACTGTAATGCTCAAATTTTTCTACGTTCTTTTGAACTTCTCTTTCAAAGATCCCATTCTAGTTCTTCAACCTAGGCTTCTTGAGGGCCAAGAAGCAGACGCCCCGAGCCTGTCCAGCATTTGGTCATGCCTTTCATGGCCAGGTCTGGTTTCTGTCCCGGGCAACCTGGAAAACTGTGACTTGAAGGAATTACCGGAGCCAGCCTGGGAACTATGCTCCGAGGCAATCTTCCGCCAGTTCAAAGTGCAGTGGAATAGTGGTAAGCAAGCCAGCTTCTTAGAAGTGACCAAGCTAAACTACGGCAGTCGACAAGGATTCCGAGCAGGCTCTGGCGAAAGCAATTACCTGCACACTAGGCAGAATGCTTTTTTCCATAGCTCCTTTGCGCTTGGTCCATGCTGTATTCACTCTTGCGCAGCCACTGTTGTTCCTCCACATCCTTACCATAGCGTTCCAAGACAATGCCAATTCCCCATCAATTGTCGCAATCATCGCAGCGGCAGCAATGATATGGATTGCCAAACCAGTGAGTCTCATGGTATATTAGCTCCAATGTACTTGATTCCTGTTCTTTTAATGATTGACTATAATTAGATACTCAAGCTCATGTTCACAAAGCAAAGTGACTGCATCATAGTCTCTACAAGAGCGATTCTGATCGCAGCCATCTACGATAAAATGATGCGAGTCAGCGCAATGGACATTCAGGTTTCAACTGCGCTTTCCCAACTCATGGATGGTATGCGGAGCATCGAGATCCTAATCGACTCTACCCAAGACGTTGCTTCGGCCGTCTTCCAGGTGTGTCTTGGCATATGCCTCCTCTGGCCATTCATCGGGAATGCATCGCTGTTGATCTTCGTTCCAACTACGCGTAAGCTAACCCCATTTTTGTCTTCTTGATTCTATCTTCTGATTGTTCCCACAGTGGTGGCTTTTGGGTCTTTTCTCAGCGGAAAGCAAGAGCTTCATCGTCGCAACCTGGCCACGGAGCGACGCAAGTCCCGTGTAGCGCTCACTTCTAGCTTTCTTAAACAGCTTCAAAGCATCAAAATGATGGGAATCGGCCCAGCTCTTGCAACGTACTTGGATATTCAGAGAAAGTCGGAAGTGGACGCTTTGTTGGATGAACGTGGCTTCCGAATGCAGGAGTTGTCACTGTGTAAGGTCTCCCAACACGAGCACATTCCATTGTTGAATCTTGACCACTGACTCAAATGACATAAAAGTGGCGTTCGGCCACTCGATGACCCCGATTCTAGTCATTGCTGGTTATGTGTATCTGACTTAGCCTTCGCATACCTTCAGAGTGGCAGAGATATTCACTTGCTTCATGCTAATCAGAATTGTGTCCACTGCTTTCAATGTCGCCGTGGATCGTCTGTCTTGTGGTCAGCAAGGGAAGCAAATTTTAGGTCGCATACAAGAATTTCTTCTATTGGACGAATTGGTCGATAAACGCCTCATAATGGACGCAGCAGAAGACGATAGCGAGGGTCCTAGTCTCATGGGAGCGATTCCAACTGTCGAGCTTGTTCGTGTGACTGTCATGTCAGAAACTGGAGAGGTAATACTTCTTGATGCGACTTTGAGAGCTTTTCAATATGGCATGACCATGATTTTCGGGCCTGTTGCGTGTGGGAAATCTTCTGCGCTGCGCCTCATTCTCGGCGAAGTCGGGCCGAGCAGCGGCCGCATTACCGTGTCTTCCGGACCAATGGTATATTGCGCTCAAGATGTCTGGTTGCCTTTTGTTTGCATCCAGAACGGCATTGTTGGAGACGCTGTCTTCGATGGGGAGTGGTATGCACTTGTCATCCGTGCGTGTGGCTTGGAACACGATCTTGAACAGCTGCCTGATGGTGATATGACTGTGATTGATGGCCCCAGAGGCAGACTGAGTATTAGCATGAAGCAGAGGGTATCATTGGCTAGGGCAGTTTACGACCGTCCGACAACGATCGTCCTCGATGACCCGCTCAATGCTGTCCAGTACAATATGGCTTCTCAAATCTACGAGAATCTGTTTGGCAATCGTGGCCTAGTATTCAACTGGGAGTGTACTGTCATCATGGCTACCAACGACTTTGGGCACTTGCAGTGTGCCGACGCTCTATTCACGGTTGGCTACGATGGTCGTGTGAAGAGCCAGATTGCCACGACGTACAGGAGCGCCGCCAATACTCGAGCGATGTTGCAAGAGAGCAATGGCCTTTTTAGTTTCCCGCCAAATTTTGAAGAGACCCCGGAGTCTCCACTGCAACCTCAACTGGAGGAGCCCGACGAGCGCGAGAAAATTGCCACGCATGGCCAAGACGCTTCGCTTTCGTCACATTTTCAGCAACCGGCGGGCAAGAAAACAATACGGGCTTGGTACATAGCCGTGGCAGCGGCGGCAATTATGGAGAAGATGCCGGAAATATTTTGGGGCTTGTCGCTGTCGGACAGTGTCTTGAGCCCAGCATATGTTGCCGGCTATGCTGCCTTCGGCGTCGCTAATGTCCTTTGTAACCGAATGGCAGCTCATCTCTACTTCACGCGCATCAGCACAAAGTCTTCTATCGAGCTGCACTGGAGACTGATCAAGACCGCCATGATGGCGACGCCGGAATACGTGAGCAGTATCAATATTGTCTCCATGCTGAAGCTTTTTGACGAAGATTTGGAAACGATATCAAGAGGACTTCCCCTCACTCTGATGCAACGCTCTTTCTGTAAGTTCTCTCAAGCCACTGAGAGCTCAACTTTCGTCGCCTCGTTGCTGACTCTGTTTCAGTGATTGTCTCTTTGACCGTGGATGTGCTGATAATTTCCTGCTGCGCCAAGTACACTGTGGCTTTCATTATAGCTCTTTGGGCTCTTCTATGCCGCATTCGGAGTCAATACTTGCCATTCGCCCAGAGATTACGCCTTCTTGAAACCCAAGCTCTGGCGGGTGTAACTGTACGCTGCTCCGAAACCGCAGCAGGTATCAAGCACATTCGCGCGTTTCAGCAGCAATCCGCTTTCTACCAAGACTTCCATGGAGCTCTTACACTGTCCCAAAAGCCATACTACTACGTGTTTGAAGCTAAACGTCAATTAGAATACACGATTGCTATGTTCACCACTGCTGTCGGGCTGGCGGCTATCAGTCTCGCCTTTGTTTATCCGCAGTCCTCCTCCCCAGTCCGTCTTGGGCTTGCTTTGGTCAGCATTGTCGAATTGCCACAGAACTTGAGTTCGATAGCCACCATCTGGGCTAAATTAGACGAGTCTCTTGGGGCTGTTCTTCGTATCCGCAAATTTTGCTGTGAAACCCCTATCGAAGTTGATGAAGAGGAGGAGCCTCTACCCTCCAAGTGGCCATCAAAGGGAGCCTTTGAGTTCTTCAGGGTCGCAACAGAGAATGAGTATGAACGCGACTAATCAAAACTGCACTGTGGCTAACGAGAGCGTAGCGGTACTAACGTTGACGAAGCTTCAACGCGCGTGCCATTGGTCGACGCTTCTCTCGAAGGCACACAGAAGATCGTTGTCTCTTCACGAACCGGCAGGTAGGCAGCCCCTCTTTGTCGAATTGTTATGTATCTTCGTCAGGAAAATAGCTAAGATAAAGTGGCTATCGTTCAGCCGGCAGCCGTCTTTGATACTGGCAGCGCTGCGCATGATCAACTACTCTGGCGCTATCCGACTCGACGATATGAACATAAAAAATATTCCCCGGGTAGTTCTCAGGTCCTCCTTAACAACCATTACGAGAGAAGGTCTCGAGCTGGAAGGAACACTCCGCTCCAACTTGGATCCGCTCTCAATGTTGGAGTCATATTTTAGTGACGCCGATTTGATCAGCATGCTGCATCGCGTGAAGCTGTGGGATGCGGTGCAGCGTCGGGGCGGCCTTGATGCCAGTATGAAGCGGATGCGCTTCTCCAAGGCGCAAAAGCAACTACTGAGCCTTGCCCGTGGCGCTCTGCACAGGCGCAGAGAAGACACGAAAGTAGTGCTTATCGACGATGCCATCACTCATCTAGATGGTCATACAGGTAAGAACGTATATGACTTCATCGATGGAGAGTTTGCCACCTGCACTGTTCTCATGGTTGCCTATGACCTTGAGGCAATTCGTACTGCAGACACCGTCATAACCGTTGAAGGAGGAGCAATCACCGACGTGCTGGTGCGGACCGATTCAGAGTGACGAGCTAGCAACCTTGTCAATTTTATTGACAGCCATCATGTTAGCTCAATTGGAGAAGAGACGTATTGTGCATAATGCTCTCCGTCCCAGAAGCCCCGCAAATTGAGAGTTATACATTTGGTGTGCAGCTTAATAATGTGGACGTCGATATTCGAGCTACTTCAATGTAAATAGGCTCAGCTTGTAGCCAGCGTTATGAGCCGATGCATCACATATGACTGCAAGTGATGTTCGGCATCGAACAGACTTGATGGCGACAGATGAATGCTATCTAAAAGGGGTTAATTAAAATTTCCGTGCTTTCTTATATGTCTCTTTCAGAGGACACGTTCAACTGCTATCGACTGCGTGACAGGGCATAATAAACACCATGCATTAGGCTATACACAACCTCGTCTTCCTACAATGAGCCCGTACAGTTTCTTAGACATCAAATATATCCCCCACACCAAGCACGCCGCCCCGGCGCAGGTCCACAATGTCCAGCCTCCAGCCCTCCCAGTGCTTCAGCGCGCGCTTCAGCTCCTTGATGCGCTCCAAGCGGCGCATCTGCTCCTCCTCGTGCGCTTTGCGGAACGCCTCTTCGTCAAACTCGGCATCGTCGTCCTCGAGGAGCCCTTCGTCGTCGTCGTCGTCGTCACCGCCACCGGCGAGCGCATTGAGGCCGTTGGTGAGGAATTGGCCAATGCCGCCGCTCGAGTTCTTGCGCTGCGCGGGCGAGCCGTATGGCGCCGAGAGGTCGACGTCCTGGAAGCCCGACGACGACTCCATGTCGCGGCGGCGCTGGATCCACTCGCCGCTGCGCAGCTCGTGCACCTCCTTCTCGAGGGCGCGAATCTTCTTTTCCAGACGCTGGCGCTCTTCGTTTTCGAGCTCGTCCATGCCCTCGTCGTCGAGGCCGCCGCCGCCGTCGGTAGACTTGCGACTGCGCAGCTTGGTGTTCTCGCCCTCAAGCTTCTCGACGCGGGTGCGGAGCTCGGCGAGCTCGGCCTCGGCCTTATCCTTTTCGCGCTTCAGCACCTGCGAGCGAGAGTCCTGCTCCTTGTGCAACGTAGTCAGCGTAGCCGCCTTCTTCTCGAAGCCGTCGGCCTTCTTGGCAAGCTCCTCATGGGCTGCTCTCAGCGTCGTCAGCTCGTGCTCCAGCGTGCTCGCCTTGGTTTCGGCGCTGGATCGCTCGCTGCCTTCGCGAACCGCCTTTTCAGTAGCGCGTTCCAGGTTCTTCTTGACATCTTGAAGTTCGCGCTGCGCTTTGCCAGCAGCAGCCTCGGCACGTGCCACCTTGTCTTCCAGTGCGGCGACCTGCTCCTTCTCGGATGACGCTCCGCTCTGGTGGCGTTCGAGTTGCGAGCGCAGCTTAGAGATCTCAATTTCCATCGATTCGATTGTTGACGTCTTGGAATCGAGCTCGGCCTGGAGCGCCGGGGGCGGCGATGTGGTGGAAACGGACTGGCGGTGGGCGTGGCCGGAGCCGCGCGAAATCTGCTGCTGAAGCTGGGTGTTCTTTCGCTCCAGAGAAGCAATTTCGCCCTTCTATATGCTGCTTAGTCAATTTCATGTCGCTGTAGGACAATTCCTTACCAGCTTCTCCGTATCGTCTGAATTCTTTTTGTCGTCACCTTCCCGTAGATCAGCGAGTTCGTTCTCCGTCTTCTTCCATCTCTTCTCTGAGTCAGAGTATTCTCTCTGAAGGCGCTTGTTTTCCTTTTCTAGCTCCTCGATTCGGGCCACGTGCTTTCTGTAGATGTCTGGCGCAGTGTCGCCGTCCGGGCTTAATGGCCCTGGTGAGGCAGGCATGCCCGATATGGAGCTCGCTCGGAATGATGTAGACCTGGCCTTTGACTGTTCAGCCAAAGAAAGCGCAGATGTGGGCTCAGATTCGTCAGCCTTGCTGTCATCGGACTTGTCCTCGATGGCGGAGTCCTTCGCCGTCTCGGCATCGTCCTTGGTGACTTCGGAAACCCCGTCTTCAGCTGCATCAGCAGATCCCTCCTTGGTATCATCTTTTGGAGCGTCGGTGGCTTTCTTGTCCTTCTTCTTCTTGCGTTGCTCGACCTGACGGGGCTATTGTAAGCTTGGACAGGGTACGTGTACCAGGTTAAACGCACGCGCTTCTTTGCGGCCGCAATCTTTTCCTGTCGCGCTTTCTCTTCAGCGTCCGCCATATTCCTATAATGTAGGCTCGAAAAAGGACGGATTAATCGCGCGCTCGCTGTCGATATAATGTGCACCAATTACTTTGGTCTGCAGTAGGGGTTCAAGCTTCGACGGTCGCAGGCTTGAGCTATGTGGCGTGGCACCGTGGCTTCAGGGATGTCATACAGTGCGGATATATTGGACGCGCACTCTACACACTGTACGATCCGCGAGGCAAGGTACGCCATGTGGCCGCCGATAACTGTGACCGTGTAGTGCTAGAGAAATTGAACTGAAAGTACTCCGTATAAGTATCATTCCGTCACCTGAAGCTTCGCGACTGTCCGGGTGCGGCGCGTGTGCATGCCACTTCGGCCACTGACTGCCAGCTGGCAAACGGCTGGTGCCCTCACCAGCTCTTGCTTGCCACTTTTACAGCTGCATATTCTGTATCGGACAATGGATCTATCAAATCAAATCGGTTGAGAGTTTTATCGACTTTCCAATTGAGATTGGTCATGAATTGGAACAACGGACAGCTTGCCCGCCACTCACGGAGAAGCTACAACAATGATGCGACGAAGCAGAAGCAGTATTTCGCCCAGGCCAAGCGGCAGAAAGTCACCGATTCACGAAGACAGAAGTACAACGCGGAGGATTTTGTTCCGAGCTATCTCGAGGACCCGCAGGAGATATCGGTTCAACAGACCTCTGAGGCGACACGGCACAGAGAACCGAAGTGCAGGCTCTTGACACTGCAAGACTTGCCTGAGACTGTGCAGCAGGCAGCAGAGTATTCAGAGAACGACAGACGCATAGAGAAAACAAAGAGAATTCACAGCTCTCCGGAACAAGATGAGACGAGTATAGACGCAAAGCGACGCAAATTATTACAGCAGAGTGACTGGTCCGGCGTGGAGCTACAGAAGCCTGTGATCATCACCTACCCGGACACGGCGAGATCAAGAAAATCATTTCAGCGCCACTTATCACACAATCAATTCGGTTCGCCTCTGGCTGACGTATCAAGTAATCAAATTTCTGCAGCCACCGTGATCAAAATTGCGAGCCAGGAATACCGCTGGAGTCCTGGAAACAACAGCATTAGGACATGGCATTCGAAAGGACAAAGTGCATTACCAGAGACGCCGATAGTCAAGCGAGGTTCATTATACGACATCTCATCATCTGCATCAAAAAGCCTCAATAGTTTCGTTCCAGAATCTCCTTGCGCTGAGCGGGCCTTGCAGATTGGGAAAGCAAAGGCTGGCCGCGAGACGCAGCTACAGAGCATGTCGCACACGAGTCCATCTATATTTGACCAGCCTTTGGTCAAGGCTATTCCTGCAACACAATTTCTTCATCCACAACCTATTAGATGCATGCCGCAAAGCGTCTATGCAAGGTTGTCGGATTCAGCGCTTAGTGGTGATGTCGCACTGAATCTCGAGCCAGCGACTCTTTCGCGGCTACAGAGCGATGGGTCCAGTTACGTTGCGGCTACAGAGAGCAAGTCTGGGGAAAGTGTGGTAGCGGAGCCACGTAAGGAAGACAGCTCAAGCAAAATATCTGAGTCACCACGAGAGTTCAGACAGCTGGGTATATGCAATGGCTTACCGCTTTCAGTTGAGCGCAACCTCGATCTTCCCCCGCCTCGACGGTCGTCGTCCCAAGCGATTGCAGGCGGCGTGCATGATAGAGGATTTCCCAGAGGTAGCGACTCTCTCCCGAGCAGTATCACCACGCCCGACGTGTACAGAATAGCCGAGACAAGTCATCTGGGCAACCGGCTGTCGGCGCTGCCCTACAAGCGCTCGGTACCAACAGCTCTAGAGCTTGGTGACGAGGACGAGAACATGGTGTGGAAGCGGTTCGTGCTTGGGTCTTGTCACCCTGTCCCTGTCGCTATGGAGCCAGTTGGACATTGTGGTCCCGACGAAGATGAAGCGTCCGACAGCCGGAGCAAGCTCGGGGTCATGACTGCGGCGATTGAAGTACCGATGCGGAACGCGAGCGCGCTCGAAAACGCATCTCCGGTCCTTACCACACGACGGCGTCAGGGCCCCACGCCGGCTCCAACTGGGCCAGCACCGCCACTGACCATCTCCGCGAAAGGCCCGTCGACCACCAGGATGCGCTTCTCCAATAAACCCCAGACGACCAGCGGCGATGAGGCCCCCGCTTGTTTCGGTGAATTGCGAGATGAACTCGAAGCAATGACCGCATTCCCCACAGACTTGAAAGCTGCATCGCAATCTACATTGACGGAGGTGCAGCACATGACTTTGAAGCCAGAGTCGACGTTCCACCCACCGAGTCCGTTTGTGGGCAGGCTGGCCAGTGGTGGTGCCGGCGCTGTTGTGGCGGCGGTACCAAAGGCCAGCGAGCCAGAGCAGAGCAGCTTCTTTGCGCCAAAAGCACCGTCGGGGCGAGTGATGAGCCGAAGACGACGTAATAGGCGACGCGAGGCTGGACGGCCGGATATCAGAGCGCTGCCCAATATACAGGGCGATCCGATTGAGTTTACGCCATGAGCTACATCCTGCTGCACAATGCAGATTTTTACTGCTGCCTGGAGCTTTGAGACATGCATGCTCGGCAGGGCTAGACTAGCTGCGATTCTGCGATGCTGCAAATGGTGGTGGTGGTGTCATGTTTGGCAGTCAAGCAGTCAAGCAGTGCAGCACCCCAGCAACCCCAGGTAGGAAAGGCGGGGGGGCGTGGATCTGTAAGCGAGGGCACGGCGCAGGGAGGGCGGCGAGGTGATGTACCAGTAAACTTTTGGGAAAGAGGGGTTGTTGTATGTATGGCGCATCATGTAATTCGATGACTGGGGTTCTAACGATGGTGTGTCAGATAATTCGGACAATTTACTGGCATTCTTCATCAGTCGATACCAACAGTTCTTGGCCGGTGTCCAGACCGCGAAAAAGACGGCGCCAGGTCGCAGGCGGGATGGAAGCCAAACAATAAGCTTTCTCTCGGCGCAACCAGGCTTTATTCCCGTATCCACTGTATTCTGTCTAACTCGGGGTCATGACTGCCAGACTGGCACAGAAACAGGCCCATGATACGAGACGAAAAGGCATGGGGTTACAAAGCCCCGTGGAATAAGAAGCACTGCCTCCCCGCGATAACAGTCCAAACAAGACCGCAAGGGTTGGCGCTGAGGGAACGGAGTGATTAATAGTTGGGTAGGAGTTAGTAAAACAGAAATGTGGAGTCACGCGTCCCCAGCAAAGGGAGCTGCGCCACCACCACTGGCTTCACTCTCTCTACTGGCAACTGGCACGCTGGGTAGTATTCCTTCGAGAAGACTTCCATGGAGATGCATGCACCAGGGCGGCCCCCCTCCCTCCCTTCCTCCCTTCCTTCGCTGTGGGGAAAGGCGGAAAGGAGAGGACTGGGCAGCAAAAGAGGTCATGTGGTTCATTCATCGTACTTTGTACGTGATGGTAGCCATTGACTTGGTGGAGGAGGCGGGGGGAGGGGAGGTTAGGCGAATGGCATCGTCGAGAACTCGTCTGCCTGGAGCTGTAAAGGAAAGAAAAAAGAGAGTTTTGAAGGTGGGCGGGGGAGGAAAGCAACAGATTTGCCAAGCACACCAAGGTAGTTTGTGCATAAATTGCCCAGGTTTGGTGTCGAGGCGTGATTGGACAATGGCAGAGTCACAAGGCGAAAAAGAAGAGAGATGCCCGCCTGAGCTGAGAGACGATCCCGCTGCACATCGTTTTAGGCACCGACTTGGTTTTTCCTAGGTTCAGCGATTGTGCAAGATGATGCAATTTCAAAGTCACAAGCGAAAATAAGAGTCGGAATGTAATGATTCTACTCGAAAATGCATTGTTTTAGCTATGAGTTCTAAACCATGGTATAGAAGAAGGAAGTGGGCTTCTGTATACGCCCGAGATTCATAAACACGTGAAAAGTTAATGGCGGGGAAATAAGGAGATTTGATAGCCACTCGCATGACGTAGCCACTCTCGTCGTCGAACTCACTTCTCTTTCAAACTGTGGTTCGACGAGTGACTCAACAACTAATCCCCACGCCATCTTAGAGTTTCAAAAAGAGCCCCAAAGGCAAAACACCAGCACAGCCCCAGCTGCAGCTGAAGCTGCCCAAAAGGGTATTCGTTGACAGCGTGCGCAGTGCAATGGCTGGTGTGTATTTGAGGCTGTGCGGGTGGGCTCGGCCGAGAAGCATAGTCAGGGCTAACCCGTAGGCTGTTTCGCTCCAAACTTGTTCCTCGTACGGCAAGGTCGTAGAAGAACAAATGCGCATATCGGGGGACCGCTAGATGAGGAAATGATACCGCAATCGTCCAAGCTGTCTTTTAGCGGGTTGCTTCAGTGGGTGCCCCCCGCTAGCCTGCAGTTGCTGGTGACCGCCTCTGGCCGGGGTCGCGCGCGATGGTGCCCTTTCGTCAGAACTCTTCTGAATTCTGAACGATAGGGTTCTGGCGCGCTGGTCGTAGCAGAGGGTCTGTCTTCTTGGAGAGCTGCCAGCGCTGGCACTCGCCGCCGACTGAGAGCGTGTAACACGCAAACAGCAAGTCGTATAAGCCGAGAGAGAAAAGAGTAGGAGAGAGAGAAACCATGAGAATGTCAACAAAATAAACGAAAATCAATGGCTCTCAGTCGGCGGCGGCGTCCAGTCAATCACGCATGCGCAGCTCCTTGCGCTTGGTCTGGCACGTCGTCTTGCACTTGGGGCACTCGTAGCCGCTCTGCTCGACGTAGTTGCGTACCAGGCACTTGGCGCATCGCCACCACGTCGACGACACGTTGCGGTCCTCAAGCCACTCCTCGCTGACCGAGCCGCCGCGCTTCTCGATAACCTCCTTGTGAAACTCGCGCAGATGGTCACGGAAGTGGTCTCGGCGATGAAAGGGGTCTCGGCGACGCGCGCACTTTGGATAGTCGCAAAAGTACGAATCTTTCTGCGACGCCGGTGCGTGCTTGTGCTTGTAGTGGCGATCGAGGTCTGCGCGGCGCTTGAAGGGCTTGGTGTCGCAGCCGGGGAACAGGCACACCACTGGGTAGTCGCGTCCCTTGGGTCTAGATGCGGCGAATACGTGTTAGTTGCGTTGTGTTGAAACTGGTCTATTTACGTTTGAAAAGGGGAAATGGGAGATATGAGAAAGGGAAGAGAAGGAAACGAGGTCATAATAAAGGCTACATACGATTCACCTGCACAGTCCTCCGCCAGGGTTCTCGGAGAGTGCCCTTCGCAGCTCGTCGTGACACTTTGCGTGCTGTATGGAGAGCCAACGCCAGCACCTGGCATGTCCTGCAGCTGCGTAAACATGGGACTTCCAGGTGAGCTGGCTTGCAGTGTATAGAAGGAGCTGAAGCTGGTGTTCAGCATTGGCGATGCTGGTGTAGATAGTGAGAAGGAGCTCTCTGAGCTCATGTGGCGGGAGATGGGCTCCGAGCAGGCCAGGAATCTGGAATCCTGGGTGTTAAAGTCCTCCGGCTGTCGAAACACGGACAAATCGTCGTAGCAGTTGCCCATCTGGGCCGTCATGTTGCCAGCCGGGGCAGAGGTACTGTAGAGGTAATCCGAGGTGACTCCAGGGCGTACCCTGGCAGGGATGGGCCGACTCTGGCGAAATGGATGCATGTACGGGTGTTGAGTAAAAACAAGAAGTGATTCTTGTTTTTACCTTGGCTGGGAATAAGAAGAACAAGGGCGCTTTGTATGTGCAGAATCCAAGACGATCGTAACAGGGATGGGGGTATCAATTCGCCAAAGAGTTGCTGTCACTAAACAAGATGGGTGAAGGGCCGGCCAGCGGAAGCAGTATGAATTGTGAGTTATCGAGGGTGAGATGTGATGAGGATATATCAAGTTCGTAAGAGTGTCTTAAAAACAAAGGTAAAAGAAAGGGGGGGGTGGTGACAACTTATATCACCCGACAGCCAGAATCGAGTGTGGCAGTACCCAAAGGGTGTAAAGGGTGTCTGTCCGTTTCAATCCGGACAGTAACTTTAGGTAGTTGCATTTCCGGCAGGCTTCTAGAAGGGTTGCCGACCTTTGAGACCTCAGCCCTGGGACCACTGGCACTGAGCCAAATGAGCTCATTGGATCCGTGTGGAGAATTGGCTGCGGACAAAGGGGGGGTCTGGTCGTTGGAGGTGAGGCAAAGGGTGTGTGTGCTGGTGATTAATGATGGATGGCGGCCAGCCCCTGCCTGCTACCGCGACACCATACCCAACTTGTCACCATTCTTCGACTTTGCGGAATGGCGAGGTCTGACTGTGGGCAAAGATGTGGACAGCCAGCGAACGAATACAGGGTCCTGTATTTGCGAGCCCACCGTGGCTGGGCATTATTTACCGAGCGAGCCACCACCACTTTGTTGATGGCACAGCGGTAGCACCACCAGCGAGCCGAGCCCAGCCCCAGCACGAACAAGCCGCCGGTCTTCTGTCGTCACTGGCCTCATCACCAGTCGCGGAGATCCGATCTTGTTCACTCTCCGCCCTTGTTCAGCCACCCAGACCACCAGGGCGTCCAAACGCCTCAAATCCTTTCTAGCATCAGCAAAACTTATTAGCGAGTCCGCGGGGGCTCGTGTTGACGCGAAAGCGCGAGCCTACTTGTTAGTAGTAGACATCGTGGCGCTACTGCTCTCTAGATAGCATGGAGAGAGCAGCGATGCGTGCAATGTTCCGCAGTGTAGTGGGGTTACAGTCGCAGAACGAGTATATTTTACCATCAGTGTCGCTGTGTTCTGGCTAGAGACAGGATTCGGGCGTCCCCAGAAACATGACTAGAGAAGCCCCGGCCTGCTGTAGCTTGTCACCGGTCAAGAATTGCCAGGAGCGCAGGGGCCGCTAGATGGACGTACCAACATGGCGGCTGCAGCAGCCATCTGACAATTGCTTGTTTCTAGAGCCAACAAGTCTATCTCATTCCTGTACACCAAGAAATTCCGTTTACCAAGTCAATTGAATCCGTAGGCGAGACATTGGTTTGCTCCTTGTTTGAAGCCAGTGGCTGCAGGGCATTTGGGCCCTGGTAAGCACCTTGGCAACCAGCTGCTAGTTCGGAGTAATAGGAGTAATAGTACGGATTAGTTACTGGTGAGCTATCGCGCCCATCGATTGCTGCGCCCACAAAGCCGGTTGGCATGACGGAACCAGAGGGCATTGTCGCAGCTGCGACAGTCCTTTTGGCAGTCGGAAACAATCGGCGTGATACGATTCGAGGTTTGTGGTCTCTATGTAAGTGCACTAGTCCGTTCCTTCACCGATGGCATTGATTGCTGGCAGCGACACTCCATATGCGGGCTGATAGTGCCAACTGTTGCTGCCGACATTGGTTGGCACTTGGGTCACCTGGGCTGGGCTGGCTTGGGGCGAGCGCTAATGGTTCATCTGCGCAGATACGTCAGTGATGCGCACACTGGTTTGAGTTTCGACGCGCAGCCCACTGCAAGAACCCTTCTGATTGCGGAAAAGAGAATCGTGGTCGGCGTCGAGCTCGCCCATTCGACAACGGAAGATATTTAACAGTCAGTATAGCCACCAACGCAAAAAGTGCAGATTCATTGGTCC
The DNA here is from genome assembly GCA_024472245.1 of Beauveria sp. NWAFU-1. Classification (NCBI taxonomy): domain Eukaryota; kingdom Fungi; phylum Ascomycota; class Sordariomycetes; order Hypocreales; family Cordycipitaceae; genus Beauveria; species Beauveria sp. NWAFU-1. Next base: position 1,683,835 of record JANBXD010000007.1, read on the forward strand.
TCCATAGTATTAACAGCACCACTATTGCGCTCCGCCACAAGGCTGGCGTGCAGAGAACCCACACCGATGCCCGCGACTCGCCGCGAGAAAGGATGCGGCCTGGATAGAAAAGTGCCTGGCGATGAGCCTACAGCAGGCTGGATGGCGCAGCGAGGCTAGGCCAGCGAGTGGCCCTTGCCGCTAGACATCCTGTTCTCCCCCAAGCCACCTGTGTCTCTTGAGTCTTGAGTCTTTGTTGTCTTGTCCTGCATTGTGGTGGCGTCGAAGGAGGAAAGCTTCCATGAAGGCTTCCACGGCTATCAAAACCATGACCCCTGCCAGACTACCCACAGCAGCATCACCCCAGCTTCCAATCAGCCAGGCTTGTCGTCACCTGATGGAGATATGGATCCGGAATAGAGAGCCGTTTAGACCATTGAGGCAGGTCCCAAATCCTTGCTTGCATCTGCGCGAGCGAGTAAAGACATCTGCGAGACAAACACCAACTCCATAAGTAATGCCTAGGTGGCACCGCACGTCCGCGCTCTCGGAGCTCCCGATGGCGCACTTGCCTTGAATCCCCCATGGGCACTTGCTTGTGAATGGGCCTGTCTGCGAGGTGGTGCTCGCGCGGTATCTTGCTGGGGCGCTGGCCTGGCAGTTTGACAAAGGACCCTCCTCTTTCGATTCACCGCATCGTCAGTCCTCGCCGCAAAGACAAACAAAAGCACTTGGATTGACAGACGAACGATGCGTGGACTCTTTAATGGCGCATATGGATCTCTCGTAAGCTATCTCGTGAAGTTGGAAAGAAGGCCCTTCTCTCTCACCGTAGTCGGGGCTGTTTGACACCAAAATCTTGCCAAAGAACGCATTTACCGGGTAGGCGGCGTGGGCACGCGTGGGTAACTTGGCCTGGGCATTTCCACAGCGGTCGTGTTAATAGCAATCGAAATGCAATATAGGTTGTCGGAATGGAAGATGCATTTCCGCAGCAGATGGTTCGATTGTGGAGGGAATAGGATTCTCTATCGGTTTCCAGCCGGTCGGTCTATCTGTTTACTTGGCAGGCGCTGAAGTTGACAGCTCGCAACCATCCGCGCTGCCAGCCGCCCGCAGTTGCCTCTGTTTGCAACTTCAACTTTGGTAGTCACCAATTGACTCTATTCTTCGACATTCTTGTGCGTCTGCGTCAATGGCGATGCCAATTGTCCATCTGCGACAATAGCCAGCGACTCGACCCTGGAGGGTGTGCATGCCCAACCTGCATCGTATTACAAGCCTCGATTTATCGGTGCCGATTTCCCACCGGCAGCCGACGTCACATTCCCATTTCTAGCGACCTAACTTGATCCAGAACAAGACCAGCCACTCATACATTCGACCGCCCAAACCAAAAAAAGAACTCCATCCGGGGGTGGCACGGAAACCTTGTCGGCCGATAACGATAACTACCTGGTCACTGCCTCACTGGTCAGCCAAGGCGCCGCACATCATTGCCCGTCATGGGGCGGCCACTGAAATGGGCGCCGATGCAAAGAAGCAATCCTACGGATGGAGGGAAACCTGCACGATACCTGGATGCGCAGAAAATGACGCATCGAATACAGGCACAATATCGGCCCCGGTCTCACGTATAGTACCAGACACTGCGTACCAAGAGAAACAAAAACAGAATGAAGCAGTCAGCGACATGTCCTGCATCCCCGTGTTACACACCATTTCCTCTCCTTCTGCCGGTAAGCAGCACACACCCCTCCCCCCAAACCCCAGCCTCTATTGGATGCGCAAACTATATCGGTCGCTGCATGCTCAGCCTGGTCGTTCATCGCTGCCTAAAAATCGAACAAAATGCCCGGCTGCGTTGGCTCGACTCCCGCAGCGCATCGAGGCGGCAGCATCCACACCTTCCAGAAGCTTGGCGTTTTCTGGATCCTTCAACTTGTCTCGGATCCAGGGCGACAGCAGCCGTCTCTCTCGCACACGTGCCCCCCTGCCCTCCAAAGATGTGAGTGAATTAACACCTTAACAAGTCATCATCGCGCGCCAGCTACAATCCGCCCCAGCTGTAAGCTGGATTTCGCAACGTTTGCCTGCTGGTCCTCGGTCATGTTTCCAATGTCGGTGATGCTGAGGCTATTAGAGGAGCCGCTCTCAGGCCCCAAAGCCGCGCGCGGTATTTTAAGATCGCCGCGTTCTTCTGGCCATTCGTCTGTATCGTAGTACACCTGCGAGTCAATTGTCGCATTTGTGAGCCGCAATGGCTCTGTCCGCAGGGGATAACCCGGCGCTAGCTGTAGCTTGGATTTTGCTGTCATTCGCTTCCTGCATGTGCCAACACTCGATTTCAGCCGCAAAACTCGGTCGACTGTCACCCCCATCACATCACGTTCTCGTCATTGTTCCTTCCTCCCATTAAGTTACGCAGCCAGACATACACTAAGAATCGAGGCCAAGTCACGAAAACGAGGCAGAATTGTGTGCGCTGTCAAACACCACTGTACATTGACCAAAATAATGTATTGGCCATTTAAAGCTGCTGGTAAAACAAAAGGAGATGCATTAGCATCCAAAACCACAGATGGCCCACGCCCTCTGGTTCTTCCAGCCAGCCTCTGAACTAGGGGCAACGTACCAGCTCAAAATACAGAAAAAGGAAAGAAAACCCAAAACAAAGTAACCCTGATCCTGATTTCTACCGAGTTAGTGCAAGGAAGAGAAGCAAATGCACCGATGAAAAGTCCAGCTTGATGTGGGAACTGAGCAGCTTTCCTCATTGTGTCTGCAAATTGCAAAAAGAAAAACGCCCATATAACATTTCCCTCGAACAATGTACAGTACCCTCCACTTCCCTCTTCCCCAGCCACCATTACCTCTCAACGTTCGCCCCTACACCTCGTCTTCCAGGAACTTGTAAGCAAACTTGAAATCGGCCTTCCGTCGATTCATCCTACCATGTTCCTCATGTTAGCCAAGCCGTCATCTGCAAAGTCCACAGAGTCCCTTTGACCACTTACCAAGTGCTCTCATAATCAAAAAACCGATATGTCCCTTGTTCGTACTCTTCCGTGATGCTCTTGGGCTCTTCATGCCGCTGAAACCACGTTTGGTACTGCTTGTGGAACCGCCAGCTCTGGTCCTTCAGTGCCTTGGCGGCAAGGTACTGCTGCGCGGTGCCTTGCTTATAGTAAAACACGTAAAACAGCGTATCAGGATCGATGCGCTGATACAGTCGCGGGTCCTCAAAGATTGGAAGCGGCGTGCGCGGGAAGCTTGACGCAGTCTGCTGCACGGGGTTCTCCGGTCGGTAGCTGCGCGGCGCATCAGCGTCGAGCTGATCCGGGCAATTGGCCTGGCTAGCGTCCATGAGCCGCAGCGTTGACGGCGCCGACTGTGACGGTGGGTGTTTCTTAGCCATCTCGTACGACTCGACAAGATCCTGCAGAGCAGCGGGTAGATGGTATATGCTCTCTTCCTCGGGGACGTGGGACAGCGTCTTGGACTTGGCCCCATTCATCGTCGTGCCGTTCGTCGCGGGCGTCTCCTTGGGTTCGGCAGCAACAGCCGGCTGCTTGCCTGCAGCCTTCGATTTCTTGGCTGCTCGACTTGTCGTGGGCGCAGACGGCGCAGGAGTGGGCTCCGGGGAGGGCTCTTCGGGGGCTGGGGTTGCAACACTGGCTGGTGCTTGTATCGGCGTCTGCTGCGCGGGCTGGGCAGCGGTTACAGCGGGCGAGTTGGATGTCGACGGAACCGAGGGAAGCGAAGAGATGCCAGCGCTACCAGGAGGCGGAGGCAGCGGCGATATCCCTACGTTGGCTTTGTCACTTGCCGCGGCGGCCGCGGCGGCAGAGGCATACTTCAATGTTTCGCCAGGCGCTCTTGTAGGTATTGTCGCGGGCTTCATGCTAGCAGTCGAACCATTGCTGATGGTTGACAACGGCGTATGTAAAGTAGCAAGTGCCGGTAAGGGTGATTTCGTTTGAGCAGAGCCTTTACGAGAGGACGAAGATTCGTTTTCTTTGGCTGCTTTTCGAGGGGCCTTCGGCGCGGTTTCGGGTATCGGTTCGGGATCGTCTTGTACGGATTGGTTGTCTTGCGATGACCCTCTCTCGCCGTCCGCGCCCATACCAAAGACTCCTTCGTCGTCTTCCAAGTTCAGCTCGTCGTACATTTCGTCGTCTTCCATGAAGTCCTCGTTTATGCCATCAGACACGTAATAGCGAATGCTCTCCTCGAGATCGTTGACTTGCTCCGTCTCGACGCCGCCATTCTCCAAGGAGCGCCTGATGAGTTCAAGTTTGCCCTGATGCCACTTGTGCCGTTCTATTACACGCTCGATTTCGGCGATGCGATCCGCCTTGGCACCCTGATTTTTGCCCTTTTTCATGGTCGCTTGTATTTGCTCGCTCTCGGCCTCTAACGACTCAATTTGTTGTTCCAACTCGTCGACCATGCTACTCAGAAACTCGCCTGCCTCGACCTTGGCTTGTTCCTTAGGATCCAGTTTCGCTGCCGCTGATAACCCTTCTTTGGAATAGGCTTTCGTCTTCATTGCCTTTTCTACCGCCTTGAACTTTTCCATTTGCTAGAAAGAAGAAATTATCAGTCATGCCGCTTCAACCATTGTGCTTGCCTGGTCGTAACACAGAAGCGCTCAGTGGGCTAGAGAGGGGATTGTGGACAACACACGGTTTCTATCAGTTTGCGCTGATCTAGCAACGGCGCCTTGTCCTTGATGTCATTGCTGGCAGCCCATGTCTTGATCTGATCGCGAAGTCGCTGCAGCTTCTTGATTTCACGCTTCAAGTTGTCCTCGAGTTTCTCCTTTTGTGCTGGATTATTCGACAGCTCAATCTTCTCGTAGATGGATTCGAACTCGGTAACGCCTTCAGCCACCTTTTTGAAGCACTTGTCGACCTCTTGTTGTAGTTTTCGGGCCGCCATGATAAAGATGCTGTGACGCGACGGCGCGGGAAACTAAGCGTTCGGGACGACACGGGTGGTCGGTGGCTGGTGTCGTGCCTCCAGGGCAAGGGATACGGGGATGAAGATGCTTTGCACACGTGTGCAAAGGACCGGTCGGAGGGCCTGTCGGGCGGGTAGAGGAGGGGTTGTCACACGTCGCGCGACCAAGATGACTGCCCACAGCAGTGTGCGCAGCGCGATGAAGGTAGCAGCCGATTGATGTTGGACCAATGAATGGCTTTGCGGATGGTTCGTTGGGCTGACGGTTGGCGGCAATGGAGAGATTATGAGATGGAGTTGTGATGGTAAGGTTTGAGCATGTACCAGGCTGCAACAGGACTAGCGCGATACTTGTACCGCGCGACAGCGAGATTGCAGCAACTATGCGCCGGGGCGGGTAGAGTAGTTGTACATGGGTAACTTTATCGGATGCTTTTATTCTCTTTTCATGCAGGCCTTGTTGATGTTACATTTCACAAGATTGTTATTCTATTTTGTTGTGATGAGGGAGGAGCTCTCCTTCCCTGCACTACCTGTGTTTACCAGTACTTACCTTGAGGGATAAGCTGTTAGTACAGGTACGAAGAAGCTCACATGACTAAGCCTAGCCTCGCCCACGCGTTTGGCGCCGCGCGAGGTCACAGCGCACAGCGCTTGCCAACGTTGCCAACTAGCAGCCAGCCGGCCCGCCAGCCAAGAAACCGGGCTCTAAATACCTAGGATTCAATGCCATTGTCCTACGATCAGCTGTACCACACTTTCATACATTGTTCTCATCTTATTTGATTGTTGCGACATCTGTGTCTACTTCCTCATCTTCTTTTACGAATCACGCGCTTCAATTGGTGTCGCTCGCCTTCAGTATCCATCGTCTCTGCGGATAATCGACCCGATGAAAGGTGCCAACAGCTGCACTCTGGCACTGCATGATATACTGACGTTCCACTGCAGCCATACTACAAAGAGTCCTCTCGGGCTCCGTAACAGTGGAAAAAGAGCTCGTCTCGTCCATTGGCTGTGGCGTTCTCGTCCTTGCGGCGGTAGCACCAGGTGACACCGAAAAAGAAATGGAGTCCATGGCAAATAAGGTGCTACGCATGAAGCTCTGGGACGACGATTCCGGTGGCAGGGCACGTCTCCATCACTCTATCCATATGCGACTGCGTGCTGAGTTGTTACTATAGTGGAAGAAGAACGTGACAGACATTAGCGGTGAGGTGCTGTGTGGTATGGCATGACATCTTAGGGCAACGAGGTCGGGTAACTTACTAACGTGATGATTCCATTAGTATCGCAGTTCACTCTGCTAGCCAAAACTACAAAGGGCACCAAACCCGACTTTCACGGTGCCGCTAACCCCGAAGAGGCGCGACGTTTGTATCAGTACTTTGTCCAAAAGGTTCAAGTTGGCTACCAAGCAGATCGCGTCAAAGACGGAAGGTTTCAAGCTATGATGGAGGTTGCTTTAGTCAACGACGGACCTGTACGTCACATTCGCTGTGACACGGGCTTCTTCAGTCTCAGCAGTACTAACCGGTGTAGGTCACTCTCGAACTCAACGTTGGTGGAAAGGCCACACAAGAAAATGGCAAGAAAGGACTATAGAAGGGCTCTACGGAAAAGAACAACTATAGAATTGCTTCTGCATATTGTCATATTGTCATATAGATCGGGTTTAGATCGCAGCGACTACGCGGTACGACTATTCGCTGCATCCTCAACTTCAACATTACTCTTATGCTTGTCCACGGCGTGGGCAAGCCCGCGATGTACCCGTATCGGCTCTAACAGACGTTTCCACCTCGTCATTGAGCAGTTTCAAAACAGCCGCGAGCGCATCCATGGACTTGCCCGCACCCCTCATATGATCGCCCTTCAGGTCAACAAAGCTGCCGCCGGTCCAGAAGAAGCTGCAGCGGCGGCCGATCGGCCGATCGGCCCCCCTTCTGATACTCATGGCAAACAGTACACTTTGAACGACGACATATCGGTCGTGCATTGCAATCTGAAAGACTGATTCGAAAAGGAGCCTAGCATGGCTTTTCTGCGGTACTTACTTTATTTGTCTTTATTCGTCTGCCGATTCTAGCGACTGTAAGTCCGTTGTAAGTATGATGGCCACGAGCTAGAAGCAACACCCACTCTTGAAGTTTGTCAAGGTACATGGCTAAACATGCATGCCGAGCCATAGATAAGCACTGCCGGATTTACGAAGCTCTGAGCTGGCTAATGTCAGTGCAATTACACTCGACGTCGCTGCCGTCGTAGACATGCTAGGCTTTCAATGTAGCTGACGCTCCGGAGTCAGCTCAGCCCACGTCTGTCCGCTCACTGCGCATGCGAGTCGGTCCCCGGTAGGCGAGGGCCTAGATTGAAGAAGACGTCATTGGCAATCGCTTCAGTAAAGTAGAGTCATGCTTCTGACAACCAGCAGTGTTGCAGGTGCACTGCTCTTGTACCTCCGACCGCTGTTAAATGCCGCTGCCTTCATTGTGACATAGTTCTATCTGCGTGTTCCCTCCGCCTGTGCCAGCGCCAGTCACTGTGGCGTATCCTCCGGTGCTGACTCGACCTCGATTGGGAGACAAACTGGCACTGTGGAAGACGACTGGTGGGCGCCAAAAGGGAAGTCCCGCCACGGACGCGCCGTCGGCACAGAGATCCAAGGATCATGGGTAGATCATCGTGGCGCGAACTTGTGGCACAGTAGTGGGCGTTGCTGGCGTTGTCGGATCTGTCACGCCCCACGAAAAAGAAGAGCGATGCAAAAACTCTTTACGCCCGCCTCAATAAGAACATGCCACGCAGCTCGGCACCTGCTTCGTCAGCACCATATTACTGAGTTCTGGAGAGAGACGTCTTGGCCGGAGAAAGTTGTCCACTCTGGCAGCTTCGTCGTTATCGTCTTTGTTGCAATTCTTGCCGCGACAGGCCGGGCTAGGCTTTCAGGACCTTGCCTCTTGCCTCTTGATGCCCTTCGCCGCATTTCTCAAGTCGTCTGGCCAGGTTATCCGGTCCACCAAACTTGTTCCAATTTTCAAGCTTGCGCTTTCGTATTCTACATCTAGGACCAAAAGCCACCATTTATACTTTGTTCATCGATTGATTTGACATCTTTCCCCGCAGTCGGCATAGAATTGAGTTTTGGGCCGCGGAGACACCCGTGCTTGCCGAACCGCGCTCCAAATAGGATCCAGCCAACGGCGAATTAGTGGCGCACAAAGTTTATATTTCGTGGGACGAATGGGCGACACGGCTTGCAGGGCATGTTTCTTTAAAGATCATACATTTTCATTCATGTTCATTTCTGATTCCTATCTCGCCGGTACCTGTCACGCAATCATACAGTAGAAGCCTCCTATTGATCATTGGAAAAACTTCTTATACGCAGCCTTCTCCTTGGCGGCGCGCGCCGTAGCCTTGGTCTTGACAGAATTCAGCTCGCTGACAATCAGACCATCGTTAGGAGCCAGCTTGTGCGCCTCCTCGAGATCTTTGACGGCAGCCTCCTCATCCTTGAGGTGGACGTGGGCAACACCGCGGCGATACAGGGCCTTGGCGCGGTCCGCGTCCTTGACCTCACCAGTAGCAGCCAGAGCAGCCGAAGCGCTGCGCTGGCACTCCGCCCAACTCTGGAGCTTCATGCTGAGAAGTGCACTGTTGTTGTTGAGCGAGAAGCGCAGGGCGTCAAGGGCCGGCTTTGTTGTGGCGGGCTCATTGTCCAGGTCAGGGTCCTCATTGAGGTAGCGCAGGCCCTTTTCGTACTTTTCCAGGCCGAGGTGCAAGTCGCCGGCCTTGAAGGCCTTGTTTCCAAAGTCTTTGCATGCGGTGGCAACCTCGAGGATTTTGGAGGCCGGGAGAGGCTGCTGCTCGGCGGGAAAGTCGTCAGGGAAATCCTCATAGGGGTCGCCGGTGGCGTCGGGCTTCTTGACATCGGCGGCCAGGGCCTCATCGCCCTTGAGCTCGCCACAATCGGCAATGACAACCCCCTTCTCGGGTTTGTCGCCGGACGAGGTGCGCAGGTTCTCAATCTGACGCACGACAGACTTGCCGCTCAGGACCTCGCCAAAGACGACGTGCTTGTTATCGAGATGAGGCGTGGGGACGGTCGTGATGAAGAACTGCGAGCCGTTTGTGTCTATGACATATGGTTAGTAGCTATTGGTTGCTGTTCTACCTGGTGCTGGGATCGGGGCCTGGATTTGAACTTGGGGAAGTTTCGCGTGCTTACTGGGTCCAGAGTTGGCCATGGAGAGGAGAAAAGGACGATCGTGCTTCTCGGGGAAAGCCTCGTCGTCAAATTTGGCGCCGTAGATAGATTCGCCACCGGTACCGTTACCCTCGGTGAAATCACCACCCTGAAGAAATCAGACACGCGTTGTTAGCCACGAAACTGGGGTTCAGAGGTAGGCGCCGTTTGAGCAGATCCCTGCGACTTGTTCCAAGCTTACCTGGATCATGAACTGCTTGATGACACGATGAAAAATGGAGCCCTTGTAGTGCAATGGCTTGCCCGACTTTCCCTGACCCTTCTCGCCGGTGCAGAGGGCGCGAAAGTTTTCAGCCGTCTTGGGCACAAGGTCCGAGTAAAGCTCCATGGTGACGCGGCCGGCAGGCTTGCCGCCAATGGAGATGTCAAAGTAGACGCGGGGCCGGCTGGCCTTGTCAGCAGTCTCGGAAGCCATGATAGTTTTCGTTTCTGAGAGATTTCAGACTTTATCGAGAGGCTTTAGTTATGCGTGTGTCGAGGTCAAGTTGTGTGAAGTGAAGCTGGGAAGCTCTCCAAGCACACGCGCAGCGCGGGGTCGAGCGGGGTGCGTTGCAAGGGACAAGTACACGTTATCTGGGGGGGAATGTGTTTGCGCGGCCAATTGTGAGAGTCTTCTCAGCTGTTCTCAGAATAAGTAGCGTAGGTAGAATCAGGGTAGAATTGAGAGTAAACTCGTGAGCTTGTTGCAAGAATGAATAAATACCTATCGAGCCAGCGCAACGCGCGCTGGAGGGTGGGTGGTTGGCTGCGTTGGTGGTGGGGCATGCGATGTGCGTCAGAACAAGGTGGAATCCAGACGAACTCTTGACCCGCAGCTTCACTCTCGCCAAACCCATGTCATGAATTCACTGTTCCACGTATCCTTAGACGTCTGACAGGAAAGCTATTTCTTTGGCTTTAGTCGTGATGCGATACGCTCATTAGGATATGTATATACAGAATTGGAGCCAACGGGCACTAGTGGTCAACGCATGGGCCACGCTAGCATATGTACAGCTTCCTCCTACGCCTCCCAACCCTCCGATGACCCTTTTGAACTGTGCGAATAGCGCACTCGCATCTACCTACAAGAGAAGGGCGAGGGGATCTCGCCATTGGCATAGGCATCCACGAGCTGGCGAATGGTGACATACAGACCAGCGACGCAGATGAAAGCACCGGCCACGACGGTAAATGCGCACAGCAGAAACTGGCCCCATTGGCGACGCCATTCGTGGAAACCAGCACCGTCGTGATACGAGTCGTGAAGCCAAAACATACCGGCACTGTTGAAAACATTAGTTGCTGACGAAACATGTAATGGTACGAGGCAGAGTTGCACTTACACGCCATAAGTGAACCAAGCAGCGAACAGCGAGGCAGCAAGACCAACAAGGTAGTTGAAGATGGGCACACCCGTGGCCAGGAGGAAAGCCAATGCGTTGCAAAAGACAACAAGGATAACCCAAGCGCTCCATCCAACAACGGTATGGCTGTGCAGGTGATTGGACTTGCGAAAGAGGCGCACAAAGATGACCTTGGCGGCCGTGTGTGCATATAGGGCGGCAGCGAGCAGCAAGTTGGGGATGGCAATGCCGTATGAGACTTTGGCCCAGTATGGCGACAGCGAAGAAAACGACGGCGACAAGACCTTGCTCCCGAGATAGCCGTATGTGACGGCTGCAAAGATGATGTAGTAGATGGTGGTGAAGGTCTGCAGGCAGTAGGCCGAGCGCATCGCGTGCTTGGGTTCCTTCATTTCGGAAATGAGGACGAAAAACCTGAAGAGGAAAGAAGCACGTTAGCATGACAATATGAGCAAGTTGGGGCAGACTCTGCGGGTGGGCGCATACATGAAGTGTCCTGCAAAGGAAAAGACGGGATTCGTGACTGCGGCAAAGGCAGAGTAGAAATTGGATGTTACAGCAGCCTCGACAGAGCGACCAACGACGGGCTCAGCTCCAGCAGCACCCATTGCCACTATACCGGCAATAATAATGCTGATGACGCTCAGGATGGAGACGTATCCCAAGCCGTGAAATGTGCGCGGCAGAGAGACGGCGAGCGAGGCGACGGTGAAGATGCCCGTGTAAACGAGGTTGCAGAGCTTGCTGTCGCTCAGCGAAGCCAGCGCAATCTGGCCAGCGAGCAGCTGACTGCCAGTGGCGAAGATGGCAAAGGAAAAGGTGCCAAAGGCCATGATTTCGCGGCCAATGGGGCCGAACATGATGAAGCCCGCGTCGGCCATGGTGTGCACTTCTGGGTGGCGCAGCTTGAACTGCACCAGCAGCCACGAGGTGTAGGTGGCAAAGACGCCGAGGAAGGCAATAATGATGATGCCGGGCACCATGCCGACGGCAGCAAAGGCCGACGGCAGCGAGAGCATACCGTTGGACACGATTTCAGCAATCATGAGGATGGCAACGAGCTGCCATGAGAGGCGCTTGTACTTGATGTCGTGGTGCTCCTCGGAGCCAAAGACGTCGTGGGCGCTCTCGCTGCCGCTGCTGCTGTGATTGTCGTCACATAGCGTGGCATTGTGCTCCTTTGGGGAGTTTTTCTCGGTGAGAGACATGATGGTTTCTGGTGTGAACAGAATTTCCGTGAGTAGCAACGGAAGTTGAGGATTTGAGAGTCGACAATGGAAAGCTTGACAGTCTGAAAGCTGACAATATGAAAGTTGACAATTTCGGAACTGACAGTCAGAAACTCGACAATTTATAAATTGACAATCTGATGGTTGACAATTTAAAGTTGACAAATTTTTAAAGTTGACAAGCCAAGGTTGACAGTCTGATTGCAGTGTCTGTGTGGCTTCCAGAAGCAAAAGAAGACACCAATGTCTCAGAACCCCTTTTGCGCGGAAAACACAAAGAACAGGCCAGACGGGAAAAAGTGCGGAGGCGAGATTAAAAAGAGAGAGAGAGACAGAGAGAGAGAGAGCAAGGTTTTTGGACGGGGCGAACTCGACTACAACAGACGACTACAAGAATTAATAAATAATAACTGGCTATAAGCTTGGCGCAGGACTAGTATACTTGAAGTGGACAATATGTATCTTTGGCCACGTTTTGGGTCCTCATGCAATGCAACCCCGTGGACGAGTCGTCCCTCTTGTCGCCTCGTCTGAGTCGTCTCTCCGTGTCGGCCTCGGCGTTCAGCCCAAGTTCAAGATTGGCGATGGGGTCTCTCGCGATGGAGACTTGGCGGACGTGGAAAGGATACGACGGGGACATTATTCTGGGGCACTTTTTTTTGCAATAGCATACCAGTCACAGCCAGTCAGCCAGTCACTGCCAGCACAACCTCGACTCCACCCCGTGCTTTGCTGTTTCTCTTGATCTAATGGGCAGCCATCTCCGGTGCTTTGCAGCCTGGACCCAGGCCCCCAGTTGTCTAGTCCCGCCTTCTAGCGTGGTTTTAGCTGTCATGGGCATGAATGTCCTTCCTTGTCTGGGACGAAAACGGAGTGCAGCCCGCGCGCTGGTTACGAGGGTTACATCGATAGTGCGCCTCGCCCACCCCGGCCTTCTTTGGGCCCTTTTGGAATTCTTCAGGAGAGCAGGGGTATATATTAAAAAAAAATCAAAAATTGGCGGGCAAGCGGGTTTGGCGGCGAAGCGGGCAAAACCAAGGCCAAGCCCAAAGCTGAATGGTGGGATCAAGAGCTTTATTCGCTAGTTCGCCTTTTCTTCTAGATTTCAATTGTGATTTATCATTTGCCGGGAAACTAATTAGAGTTGCCACTAGCTCAACATTTACCCGTTCATCGCGCAACCGGCCAGGTTGGATAGCCTGGTTCTTGGTTCTGTTGCGCGCTCTGCGACGGAACAGGTTGCGTTGGTGGGGGTTTTTTCAGCCATGTGCTATCAAACCCGCGCATGTCCACCGTCCCCCTCCTATCGTGGCGCGGCTGTATGCTAGTCATGCCATAAAACGCCATTGTGGATGTGTGCTTCGAGATAGTCCGCTCGAGAATTGGATCTGAGGCTCTTGGTGACCTGACTTGTCGAACCAAAACTAAGGATCTGGGTGCGGCCCGAAACAACGCCACGGCGGCCGCCATTGCCGCTTCTTTGCTTGATAACCGTACGGAGCCAACGGGCTTGGTTTTCGGGGTCACACGAGATGTATCGGGTAGATTGGTCAAAGCCGTCTTGTCATTTCTCACGTCCCCTCCATATTATTATGCCTCATGATATTATAGTTACAGAGTCCTCGACTGATCGGTGGCGCGGCTCAAATTGGGCCCGTCGTCGTCGTCGGGCTTTTTCACAAACTTGACGGGGCCCTCATACACGTGCCGGCTCCAGATAAAGTAGTAGGCCATGGCCCATATCACCACAATGGTGAAGATGAGCGACGACCAGTTCATCGACTCGGCGTCTAGCAAGGGCAGCGGCACCGCCGGAAAAAAGGCAATGATGAAGACGAGCGAGAGGTAGCACATGGCGGCAATGTTGACGGGCAGGGCCCATGCGCCGAGGGAAAACTTGGCCGGCGGGATGGCCTCGCCGGCGCAGCGCCGCCACATGAAGCAGCCGATGCAGACAATGTACGAGACCATGAGGGTGCCGGACCCGAGGGACACGAGGCTGTTGAATGCGACGGTGCTGCCCACGTTGATCAGCGACAGCAGTATGGAAATCACCGTCGACATCACCACGGCGTTGACAGGGACGCCAAGCGTGGGGTGAACCCGTGAGAGCCAGGCCGAGCCAGGGAGGCCCTTGTCGCGGCCAAATGCAAACATTTGCCGAGAGGCAGACGCCATGATGGTGACACAGGAAAACGTGGCCATCAGGAGGACAATGGATGTGAGAAAGTTGGTGGCGGGGTACGACTTGGTCACGTTGAAGATGACCTGGATAAAAGGATACCCCGTCTTTGTTTCCAAAACTGATGCGCCATCCGTGTCAGCCCCCCATGTGGGTAAGAAAAGAAGGCTGTTTGAGAAGATTATGCTTACCTTTGTCCAGATCGCCAATGCAGTAGCAAAACGTGATGGCCGTCAGCCACCCCATTAAACCGTTGAGGTTGATGGACCACATCATGCTCTGCGGCAGGGTGCGCGCCGCATCCTGCACCTCTTCCGCCATGTGCACTGTGTTTTCTCGTTAGAAGACGGCAACTCGGCAAACGGCAATCGGCAAATCGGCCGAAGAAGCAAAAGATCAAACGTCCCACCACACACACACACACCAACACAACACGTACCGGATGCGTCGGCCCCAAGCAGCGGCAAAACGCTGGTGATGAGACCAATCATGGTGGACAGGCCGGTGCTGTTCCAACCGCCGTCGTGGAACTGCGTCCAGACGATGCTGCTGGGCGTCCGGGGCGCGAGCACCCACAGCGGCACCAGCATGCAAAAGAAGCCAAAGATGTGGACGACGAGGATGGCGCCCTCGACCAGGTTGAGGCGCGAGGCCAGCAGCGTGTTGAAGACAAAGGCAAACACGATGATGGCCATGACGAACATGGTGCCGTGCCAGCGCTCAAACACGTACGAGTCGTAGTTGAGCGCCAGCAGGCCCTGGATCTCGGTACCCGCCTGAAACGCAATCGAGGTGACGAGCGTCTGCCAACCAAGCACGCCGAGCCATCCTATTCCGCCCCCCTCTCGTGATTAGCAATCCCGTTTCGAAACTCGCGATACCCGAGTCATGATCAAGGGGAAGCGGATGGGTAGGAACGCCTTACCGACGACATAGCTTAGAAAAGCCTGGTAGCCCGGCGGCGCAAACTCCGATACCCAGTGGTACTGGCCGCCGGTGGTGGGCGCCACCGAGGCCATCTCGGCCATGGAGGCATACACGGCGTTAAAGCCCACCCAGGCAATGAGCCAGGTGTAGATGAGGCCAGCCGAGCCTCCGTTTGTGAGGGCAAGCGATGCGGTGCTGAGGAATAAGGAAAAAAATTGTCAGGCCATGTTTTATGCAAACGCGTTGGGTCTTTTTTTTTCTCTCGTTTTTTTTTTTTTGGTACGAACCTGAGGAGTGACTCCCACGAGCACATGAGAATGGCGCAAAAGCCCAACACGGTAAGCGACTTGAAATTTCTCTGCAAGGGAGAGAAAAAGGCCCCCAAACTCCATATTAGCAAACATGAATTATTAATTCAATTGACTTTTTATTTTTATTTTTTTTCTGGGAGAACAAAAAAAGGCTTGGCTGGAGCCCAGTGGACTCTTTTTGGCGCCATCAACAAAAACTTACCCTCATCTCCTGAATCTTGCCCATGCGGGCCATGTCGCGTTTATCGTCGTCGTTGCCATACTTGACAAGATCCTGGCGCAGCTGCTCGTCGTCGTCGTCAATCATTTCAAAGGTGCGCCGCTCAGCAGCGGAACCCATCCTGATGCGGCTCTCCGCCATGGCCCGTTGTGTTCTGTTTGTCACATTCAACGGGAAGGGGGGAGAAGATGAAGCCGAGAGCTCTCTCTTGTACAGCCGAGAAGAGAGGGGGGGAATAAAGAAGAAGTTGTCAAGAATCTGTTTGCAGTTTCTTTTCCTTTTGTCATAAATTCCGTTTCCCGCGGAAAACGGAAAGTAAGGGAAAGGAATAAGAAGAGGAAAAAACAAGATGAGCAAGCACATAATATGGACCAGGCTATTGCAGAACAACGAGAACGTTTCTAATTGCCAGCCAATCGACTGGCCCCTTGTTTCCTCTACCCTTCCCCCCCCTTCGCCTCGAGTACTGGTAAACCTCCCGCCGAGAAGTGGTGAGATGGTGGAGTTGGGGGCTATAGGCGAGTCAAGGATTAATGCACCAGCAATGTCTTATAGCTCAAAGCTGAGACGGCCTGATACGGGTCCTGCCCCCCTCCCGACCCCCCATCCTTCCAGGCGGGCAAGCGGGTAGCTTTTCCCAACTTTTCGTCTTTACTACACTTGGTGACTTGCAGAAAGTTGCAGTGAGCTAGTTGTTGAAGTGGTGGGTTGCCAAGTTGCGTGGCACGTTTGTAGTTGGCTAATTGACCATTCGGCTAATGAATACTGGATTACTATTATGCGCGAGCCCCTACTCGTAATAACTGCTTTAATTTGCCCCAAATCGATACTAGTCCTTTTGTCGCGCCTTCTCTTCGCCAACCTTTTTCAGATTAAACAGCAAACTATCATTTTACTAGTTTAACTAGTTTGGCCCCCAGGTTACAACTCTGGCTTCTCTTGAGCAAGGTAGCAAGCAACACATCGGATGGTAACGGCGCACCGTTGATTTTTTTAAACTTCTTTTTCGAAATCTAGATTGCGTGCGCCATCATTGATACCGGTTGCAACGTCAAATCACCCAGTGTTGGACCCTGTTTCTCTTCCCCGCTAAAGCCACGAGGCGCTACTCTGCTGGCAGAACCGTCCCTCCGTCCATCCTTGATGGCCTGCGCCGCCTAGGTCCGATAACGAAGCCTTGATTTCTTTCTATATCTATCATATTCTTTGCCAGATTGGCTGAAAAAGGGCCTCCCGTGGCCTTTTCAACCGCCGGCCATGGTTCGCCGCCAGGCTGTCCAGCAGCTCCCAGCCTTTGCCGTCATTGAGCACGACGACCGTCGCGGCGCCCTCTGGATCGCCGCCATCCTGAGCCTCATCTTTGTCGGCACCACGCTCGGCGCCCGTCTCTACGTCCGCAAGCACATGCTCGGCCGCGACGACTTTGCCAGCATGGCCGCCGTCGCCCTCGCCGTCGCCCAGTACGCCTCGCTCTTTGCCGGCATGCCCTCGGGTCTGGGCACCTCCAAGCTCGCCGTGACGCAGGGCAACGAGCGCAAGAATGGTTCGGTACGCTGGATTCACTATCCCCCTCCATATTGTGCAAGACTAACTGTGGCCCGGCAAAACCACAGCTCCTCCTCACCTCGCAAGCCGTCTTCATATGCGGACTCTACATGGCCAAGTTTGCCGTGCTCCTCGCCACCGAGCGCCTCCTCGCCGCCACCATGAAGACAGTCCAGCGCATATGCGTCCTGATCCGCGCCGCCCTCGCCGCTGCCGCCCTCGCCTCGATCCTCCTCATTACCATCGACTGCTCCGCCCACGGGCTTCTCTCTACACACAGCCAGCGCCGCTGCGGCGGCCTGGGCCGGCGCTGGGTCATTGTCTCCATCCTCGATGGCGTCACAGAGCTGGCCATTCTCTGCGTCTTTTACGGCCTCGTCTGGTCGCTGCAGATGAGGACCACGCGCAAGTGGATGTTGACCATTCTACTTGGGCTGAGATTACTGTGAGCTCAGAGACAAAACCCCAGCACTTGCAAACTCTTGCAGACTTGCTTACCAACCTTTCTTTTTAAAACCCCCAGTTGCCCCGTCTTCACCGGCATCTACACCGCGGCAATCAAGTCGTACTCTAGAAGCGCCGTCCCAGAGGTGCAGGTCATGTCGCCGCTCGTCTGGCAGCAAGTCGCCCTGGGCTACTCCCTCATCGCCGCGCTCCTCATCGCGCTCATTCCCTTTCTGCGGAGCTTTCACACGGGCATGGTCATGAACGTGGCCAACATGAGCACCGGCGAATGGGGTGGCAGCTCAGCGCGCTCCCGCGACATTGGCTACCGCCTCAAGAATCTATCCAAGAACGCAAGCACCAACACCAACACCGGTGGCGGCGACGTCAGCGGCAGCAGCAGCAAGCCGCAAAGTGTGCCCCTGTCCAAGACAGAGGTGACGAGACCCACGTCGCCGTCGGGCGACGCGCCTGCAGCGGCCGTGGCGGTCGCTTGGCGCAGCAAGAGCCGCTCCGACGATGGGAGCAGTGGTGGTGGCTCGACGGACGGAGCCCATGCGGCGACGACCATGTCGACGACGCCGCCGCCGCAGGACCCGTTGGTGATTCAAAAGACGGTGGACTGGTCCGTGCAGTACGAGGAGGGCGAGGCGGGGGGTCTACAGCACCCCGGCCTGCCCAAGTATCTGCACTGTCAGACCGAATACCGCTAAGGTGGAACATTGTCTCACAGCGGGTGATTTTGTTCCCGCGTTTGACGTCTCGGCACTTTTCGAGCAAACAATTCATGTCTTTGGCCCGCCACAAAAACGTTGCGAAATTGAAACTGCAGCGTCCCGAGAGAAAAGACATTGATGTACATAAAAATAATTTCTTGTCACCTTGGCGGCAAATAGAAACAAAGTCTGTCTCTGAAAGCCCTGCAAAAGCTTTACCCGCCGCGGACAAAATAAGAGGTTGGGCGCGATAACAAGTTTCCCCGCATCCAATCACGGATACGGACTCGATCCCATCCCACCATCAGACATTGTGTAATCTCCGCGCCCTATCGGGTGCGCTGGTGATAAAGGCGTCACGCAAGACATTCTGATCACCGAGACTCGACTTGTGGATGGCGGGACGAAGCAGACCCCTTGCTGGGACAAATGCCGGGGGCGGACATGATCAACAAGGGTCATTCATCGTTAGGTGGAACATTTCCGTCGCCAGGATAGGCAGATCATTGGATCAGCTGTACGATATACACGCAGATAGACATGTACAATTACGCAAACACAGCCCTCGCAAAAATCGTTCAAGATAAAGAGCGATGCGTTCATACACCACGAAAGTCTACGCAGGCGTTAACTGCACCACGAGATATTCGACGTGAATAGATAAACATGTGTGAGAGTTGTATTGTATACATATGTATATTTTGATCTTCGCCCACGTCCAACAAAGATAGAGAGCCGCATAACGTACCACCCTTTTTGCTTTTTGCTCGCGTGTGATGTAAATATGAACATGTATGTGCGGAAAAGACGGTTGGCCTCGCCCGATATTTCTCGATCCTAGCCAGCAGAAAAACAAAGAAGAAAAGTAGCCCCTCAAGAAGATGTGTATACTTGAACAAAAAGACAATGATGAATATAAGCCCGTGTTGGACCAAATATCATTGCCGGTTTTTGAAATCGGGACTCTCAGCGCGCCCGCCAATCTTCATAATGCCGCTTAATAGCGTCCGGCCGACCTTGCCGTTTCGGCCCTTAGGTGTTCCGCGGGACGAAAAGCCACCGGCTTTACGCCCGTCGTGGCCGTCGCGCCCACGGCGCATATCTTTGCTGCGGCGGCTGCTGCTGCTGCCTTCATCGGGCCCATCGCTGCCAGAACCGCTGAACAACTGGTCAACGTCATGACACATGGCCGTGTACGCGGCGCTGTAGGGGGAGCGCAAGGGCTCGGCCAGGGCAGCCTGCTCAAGCGTTTCAACGAGGCGCGACGGGGCTCCCCGGGCGGCGGCTTCAGCAGCGCGCAGGCGGCCAGCTTTAGCCATACAGGCATCGACTCGTTTCTGCAGGCCTAGGCAAAGATCGTTGAAGATAATAAGCTCACCGTCGGTGTGTTCCGTATTAAGATCATCGAGGCCGGCGCTTGTCCACAGCTTGACCAGGCCAGCAAAGCTTGTGGGCGCGTCGATGAGATATGGTAGACTACCCAGGCCCTCTCTGGATGTAGGACTAAGCCGTCCACAAATAGTGTTGGGTGTGCTATAGTTTGCAGGAGGCGCCACGACGCTGCGATCTGAGGGAATGCTGCAGACCTGGTCAATGTACTCGCGGAATACCGATCAGTGTGATGTGAGGAATCGATTCATTGGCTCCATATACTCTTCACGCTTTCCAAAGGTTCCCAAATTCGACAGCTTTTGTAATGTCTTTGCTACTAATGTCAGAGTGCGTTGCGCTTTGGGGCGAGGAAAGTCTCGCAGCAAGCCACACAACTTTGGGGCGAGGATAGCAGGGCATATGAAACGCAGAAACAGGAACCCCGATACAGCTGTGTAGGTCGTGGAGCGCTTGAATTCCCCGAATCGATCTTCGGCAACTCCGCGAATATACTTGAGAACGTGTCGCAGCTCAGGCGGGATGCGCTTCGCACTTTGAGCGATGCACTGCCAGATCTCGGAGGTGATGCGGATGAGCTGGCCCCAGTGTTGGTCAAGATCGCCCCCGTTGAGCTTGCTGGGATCGACCTCACAGTCTGGATTCTGCTCGTTAATCTCAAAAACCTTGTCCCGCAGAGCCTCCTCAAGATACTCTTTGCCCAAGCGTCGCATGTGAAACTCGAATGACTGTGTCAGAAGAGTGTTTCCACGAAACAAGAGGTTCGCCTCGCCCGCGAGCGACTTGCTCATGTCGCGAACAATTAACTCACGATCACTAGGTGATTCAATAGATTCGTTCGACTTGAGCCTGCTGTTAAACCTATACTTTTTCATCGACGTCTGGCTGCCGGGGCCGTCAATCTCATCTTCGACAAGTGCGAGCAGCCATTCAGATGCAGCGCCTGAAGCTTGGAAAATGTTGAGAAATAGTTCGGATAGTTGCTTGAGCTGTCCAGGCAACGCAGCAGAGATGAGAGTAGTCAGCCCAGTTGGGAACCGGTGCAGGGTTTCGGACAAAGCTTCGTATTCTTTGGCTAGCAGAGCCACATGCTCGTCGTGAGAGAGCCTAATTAGCATGGAACCAATGACTTGTTGCTTTTCATCTCTGATTTGCAGCCAGTCTTCATGAGATTGGCCGCGCTCTAGTTGATCAAGGGCAATGTGAACTGTCCCGCAAATCAACTCCTGGGGAAAGGCGCCTCGGCTGCCGTCCATACCCTCAATACGCTTCAGAACGACGGATAGCTCTTGAACCGAAGGTGCCAGATCCATGAACTCGCAGTCTTCGCGCCAAAAGGGGTTCTTTGTCATGCATTTCGTGGTTGTGCGTGCTCGTACTTCGCCATCCAAAATGACCTCGGCCAAATAATTTCCAATCAGCGGGTCGTGCTCCATCTTGTGCAACTTTTCAGGTAAAACGTAGTCCAGTCCTGCTGGTCGAGCTTTTATTTTGGCTTCAGTTATTCGAACTGTGACAGATTTCTCCATGCGGAATATCTCGCCCTCATTATCTGTTTCGCTGTCGAGAGTATTGCTGAGCCCGTCGTCTTCCGTTTCTCCAAGGTGGAATAGATCAGGAACGGCATATGCGCGTAGCAAGACGAACCAAACCTCGAAATGTATCCGACTGTCCAAGGCCAAATATACTGGGCGGAAGACAGAGACGCGCGAAGCCTTGGGGGCGTAGGTGGGAAAGATGGCTATGCAGAATTCCTCATCGAGGACAGTTCGGTCTAGCTGCTGGATGGCATTCCTCGAGAGTTGTGTCAAATCGATGTGAGACAGTACGATGGAATCGGTTTCCAGCATGAGCGTCAGCTCACCGGTATCATGTAAGATGCACGAAACTCGACGCCAAGCTGCTGAAGGCGACCAAATATCGCGTGTTGAGGAGCGTTGAAAAGCTGCTCTGGGATTGGGAGCGGCACCCTTGTCCCAAAGCATCAACTTGTCGATCTTGATTATGTTTCTGGGCTTAGTCTCGTCGGGCGTCTTGCCAAAGGGGCGCAAATCAGGTCGAAAGGGGGCCGTGGGGCTTGCCGGCTTGCCGTTGGCGAACTTGATAGGGCTAGGCCGCAGTTGCTGCCAGCTAAGCAGAGCAGCCAACCAGAGGTCGAGGTCGTCGTGTATGATGGGAAGTAAGAGCATATGTGTGGGAGTCGGTGTAGTGATTTCGATGCACTGCCTGTCGCCTTGCGTATATTCAGCGGGGACGACGCTGCAGCCTCTCAAGTCGTCAACAATGGGTATATGAAAAGAGCCGCTTTGATTGGTGTCAAACATGAGACTGCCTGCATCTTCATCGACGTAAGCGATCCCAGAATACCATGCGCCGCCGGGTTCCGATTGGTACTCGACTTGCCCACGCATGCGCCCACAAAGCGTCTTCATCAGAGAAACCAGGTTATTTGGATCCTCTACGGCGATGGGCACAGTCATTGAGTCGACAGAAGGTGCCAATGATGCTATTGGAGAGTTTGGGCGTGAGATCTGTCGAGGTTTGAGAAGACGCTTGCCGGTCCTTCTGTCTCGTGTGGAAGCGGGTGTTGGTGGTGTGTCTAGGGACCGTGGGGGGAGAGCGGGTGTGGCGTATGAGACGGATTCGGCGACGGAGGGCTGTTTTTGGTCATCAAGAGATGTTTGGGCGGGAGGCATGGAGGAGCTTATGCTGCCGACACGGTTTCTTTGGTCAGAGGAGCTAAGAGCAGCGCGATGGGACATGACTGCGCCGTCGAGGGTGCGGGTGCGAGGGCGAGCGGGGACGGGAGAGCTCTTGGAAGCGACGGGAGACGCCGAGTCCAATTCGGAGGGATCAGTGAATGAATCGTTGAATACGATGCCTCTGCGTCTCCCAAAGCCGCCAGGGATATCTCGTGGGGAGCCGGGGGCAGCAGGAGGATTTCGTGGGACAGGTATAGGGTCGAGACTCATGTAGCTCGTTCCGGAGACCAGACTTTCAGCAAGCTCTGGTGTGGAAGCTCGATTAACGGTAGCGGGAGTAGCATTGGATCGAAAGGGCGATCTAAGAGCGACGGGGGTTGCATCGACGGCATCGGAGATCAAGTCTGTGTCTTGGGTGACAGCTAGGTCTGGCTGCTGCAGAGTCTGGTTGTGTTGGCCTTCACCACTAGTAGCAGCGGGCCGAGCTGTCTGTCCATCCATACTAAGGTTCGAAAAGGTCATGCCATGACAGAGATCAAGTCATCAAGATTGAGTGTATGAGTTGTGGGAGGGGTGTGCGGTAGAGGGTAGTGGCGGAGGCGGGGTCGAGGTCGGATGCGTCGCGACGTCGGTCGATGCGAGGCGGGGGAAATGGCGGAGAGACAAAGACGTCAAGATATGGTTGACACTGTCAGGATGTACCAGACAGCAGAATGAATGCTGTATCCCGGGGTAGCCGGTATTTTGGGGAGGCGGCACGGCTGTCGAGGCTGGCAAATGCAGGCAGGCGGTGGAGTATGTAGTCGCTGACGTCGAGGGTGTGGTGGTTTTGAATAAGCCGGGGTGGATGGCTAGGCGATGGCATTCACTCGAGGCAAAAAGTACCGGATTCGTGAGTGGGAGTAAATGGTGAGAGAGAAAGATCCAACGGGGTGCGGGAGCCGACGATGTTGCAGAGTGGAAGAGAGCTTTGGAGTCGCGGCGTGAATATTAGGTAGGGCGGGCGAACAAAAACGGCGATGGCGGCGGCGTGGGGTTCGGCGGAGGGGTTGGAAGCAGCAGGCGGATGGATGAACGGCGAGAGGTGTGTGAGAGGGGAAGAAGGAACTTGCAGCAGATTCGGTGATGATGCTAGTAAATGCGAGACGATGGTCAGTAGATGAGAGACGAGAGGATTAGGTATTTGTGGTGCGAAGGCGAGCAGGTAGCACCAAGACGAGAGAGGCGTGGCCAGGTGGGAGTTGTGGTTGTGGCACACTCAGGCAGAATAATCTGGTAGGAAGTTACAGAGGAGTGCTTAGCGCAGCAAGCCAGGCCCAAGGCTGAGAAAAGGCGGGCGGGGAACTGGTGGGCAAGTCGTTTTGTGGCTGCCAGCCAATAATTTTTTAGCGGCAACTAAGGCACCAGGTACCTATATCGAGAGGCATCCCATGTAGCCAAGGTAGATATCTTGCGATGAAGCTGGGCGCATTAGTTGCTGCTCTCTTTGACTTGATGATTCGAGCACAGCATGACCTTCCTCGGGTATCACGAGAGTGCAGCAGTCTTGTCGCGGCGCTTAGATGACTTTGAGTACTAACCCGACATTGGGCTGTTGAAACACATTCTAGAAATAAAAAGCAAAAAAGGTACAGGAATTATAAACGAAGAGGAAAAAGAAAAGAAAAGAAGAAGTGGTCTGGGATTTGGCATCAGTCAGGGTTCAGGCGGGGAGTCAGAGGACCAGGAACAAGTGACAGAAGAGGTACAGAAGGTCAGCCACCAGTGGACTCGAGACGAGCTCGAGACCCTGCTCGCCTGTACCTATCAGTACGCACGCCGAATCCCTGATGGCCTGCTCTGCTTTGGGCGCCATTTGCGGTTGGACGAATGCGGCAATGGCGTTGTTGGTGGCTTGAGTCTTGTGGGCTGCTGGCTTGCGACATGGCGCCCCATGACGAGCTACTTGCTTTTGCCATACCTTGCTGTCCTAGATGGAGCGCGCAACTTGTCGAGGTACAAGAACGGTACTTGCTTGTCAGGTTCATCCGTTGTCGAGTACCTAATATATGTGCTCCGTAATCCGTAGACGAGAGCCAAATACCCATCTCGCATCTCATCTCGCGACTCAGTTGCTGGCTAATTGGCTCTGCAAAAATTACACATTAATACCGTATATTAATACCCACGCATGCAGTGCTTGCATCCATCTGCCCTTCTTCTCTCCACACTCACCACGGTCTTGCGACTCATCACAAATGCTGCACCATCTCCATGCTACACCTAACCGTCCAACCAACCCAGCCCGCCCGCCATCTCATCCATCAAGTCACCATGGCTCGGCCCGTTGTTCCATTTTCCTTTTTACCTTTGGTTACGCATACTGTTTAGACTACCCATATCTGCATCACCTAACGTTAGGCCCCGGTTCTGCTGAGCACCCCTGCCCTGCCCATGTCTTGCATATCCCCATCGGCCGTCCCTCTGGCATCCGCACTTAACCTTGCTGGTACAATACGAAAGCCTATTCACCTACCTCTTTCAGCAGTTGCCAGCACAATGCTCCGCGCATCGCACCATATGGATACACTCTAACTATATCGTAGCCCCATCTTCTGCCGGGATGCGCCACGGTTCTCATGAAAACTCCGAAACAATACCTTTCCTGAATGTCCTCGAATCAAGGTCGTCGAACCAGATTGCCCCAAGGCTGATCTAGCCCCTCTCCGCAACATCTGGCTATCCTGCCTTACCGAGTACGCGCCAGCTTTTTCAGCTCCCTTCAAGTAGCATCGCTTATTCTCCTTTCTATAAAGTTTTTTCTACTTGTTAGTTCTTATTCGCTTGGATAACCTTTTGCTCACGGACCAAAACCTAGAACCTCAACCTGTGCACCGCCCAGGTTCCCATGGCCTCGCATACCCACTCCTCGATTCTATCAACATCGTCAACCAGCTCGCGAGATTACGCCCCGATGCGCCAGTCTCAACTCGACTAGCGTCTACCCAGATTATTTCCTTCCTTCCTGCCTTGTCCTTGCAGCGTCGTATCCTCATGTCAACTGGCTCTGAGCTGAGTCCTGTTTTGGCCCAATCTTGCCCCAGTTTGTCCGTCCCAAGCGACGCCGCACCGCGCCGGCTCCAAATGTCCGCTCTCCTGGGGTTGTCGGCCTCCCCCGACGGCGACTTCGCTGCTGAAGAATGAATTGTCTCCATTCGTGTCGCCTCCGCCTCCGCCACATGATGACCGGCTTGCGTACATCATCCTGCGTCGCAGATCCGGCAGTTCCGCAAACATAAAACGCCACTCAATCTTGACTCAGCCAAGCAGCGACGGCCACTGCCCGCCTACTCATGCATGTTTGGCCTCCGACTGAGACAACCATGCAGGTGCGGGTGCTAGACCACGCAGAAAAAGCAAATATTCGAAACTAGACGTGTTTCTTCAGGGCCGCTTTGGAAAAAGCAATACCCCTCTCTGCCAAGTCCCCCAATGTCTTAACCAAAACACGGCTTGCACGGCCGGCTAACAAGCATCCCAGCCAGGCCAAAGTGCCACATGCTCGCCTCACTTTGATACCCGGCATCACCATCAGAGGCGATCATCCAAACACCTTGCTCAGCAATTGATCATGTGAAGAAGTTTCTGCACAGAATATTGAAACAAAAAGAGTACTTTCGTGATTGAAATGAATGATTAAATCAAAAAGCCACACCGCACGCAATATCGTCACAGATCTACCAGTGCCTACAACATCTTCTCCACATATCTACTTGCGCTTCATCTTTTCTCGACGAACGCGCAATTGCCGTGCGACGTGGCTTTCCTGGCATTCAGACCCATACTTACGACGACGTTCGAGCAAAGCTCAGGCAAAATTCTAAAATCAGCTGGTTGACAGATGCCGAGTAGGGCTGCAAAGCCATCTCGTCAAACTCGGCCGCTCTGAACCGGCCCTTCCCCATGACGCACAAACCATTGCCAGATAGGCACTGCCATCGGAGACCACGACAGGTAATAGGTCGAAACGTCAAGTCTGGTTTATACGGAAACCCGACGAGTTGCATCGTAAGAAAGCTGGCGAGGCGTACCTCTGCTGCACGTTGAAATATTGTAGGATTCAGGTCATCTAGAGCCACTTCCAATAGGTAAAACGCATAAAAAAAACCACGAGGCGTGGGCTTCTCTTGTAGCCGCTGTGTGGGCACATCAATCAGTTTGTAAAGTAATTGGTAATGCAATCTTGGTTCGGAACTGTCCAATAAGCTGTAGCGGCGTACACTCTCTACTGTCGTCCAATTATATACCCCAACTGCCACGCCAGGACCTGGTATAAGACTGAATATGATGCAAGACGATTCCCCGAAAGACGTGCAGGCGGGGCCTCATCCTCACCTCTTGCAATTTCCAAACTGCAATCGCGACACTCTTGGAGGTAGAGTGGTCCAGTGGCGGGCTTAGAAGCCGTAGAGCTCGCCGTCGCTGCAGACCCGCCACAATTCGAGTTCATTGAATTGAGAGAAAAATGTCTCCGGAAACCAGCAAGACCTGCTTGGACATGCATTGCCCTTTTTGTTTTATTTTGAAGAGAAATTGCAGGTCAGAGAGATTGAAACTTGAACCCTCACAGTGGCGGGCAAATGTTGATCCGGCAGGCAAGTATCAGGAGGTGCTTGCCATGGACAAACTCCCATCAGCTATCAACTGCCCGGCACCCTCGCGAGTGACTCGAGAAGAAGAATTCGGTAACAAGGAACGAGAAGAGAAATGCTTTCACTCGCGAAACACGCGCGATCCCTGCGAAACCTGTCAGCTCACACCCCCCAGCGGCGGTTCTTCTCCCCGTTGGCCATTCATTCCCGCTTCCCAGCAACCCTGCACTATTATCGGCGCGCAAAACGCCCGAGCCTGTTTGATCGCCAAGAAATCGGCAACAGACCGCAGGATCTCTACGATGACG
Organism: Beauveria sp. NWAFU-1; assembly: GCA_024472245.1. Classification (NCBI taxonomy): domain Eukaryota; kingdom Fungi; phylum Ascomycota; class Sordariomycetes; order Hypocreales; family Cordycipitaceae; genus Beauveria; species Beauveria sp. NWAFU-1. Next base: position 1,710,999 of record JANBXD010000007.1, read on the forward strand.
GAGTTGAGGTAGCCGGTGACGGACTCGTCTATCCAAAGGTGGAACGAGATGGTGAGAGTCTTTGGCTTATTTTCAAACGAATGCCCGTTGTCTCGGTGCTAAAACGGAGCGCGGCGCGCCGCTATTAGAATCCAACGGCGCAACGTTGTTTCCCAACACATTTTCGATGCAGGAATTTACCAGAAATCACTATGATGAATTTCTTGACCTGAAAGATGCTGGTGAAACGGTGGATGTCCCGCGAATTTATACCATTCCGAAAGGTACACTCTGAGAGATGATGTTACATTTTTCCGCACTGACCGACACCTCCTAGGAACTTCCATCCCAGAGAGCTTAATTCTCATCTACGAGCACCTTGCATGGTTTAGTCTGCAGCCATCTCGCGGAATGTCACTGCAAGGTTTGCCGCCCCTTGTCGCATCGGCTACAGTATGTACCACTAACCACGCCAGACTTGAACCGCTCTCTGGACGACTTTTTCGACAGCGCTGCCACAAAGGAGTCCGTCGAGTCGTGGCTAGCTTCACATCCATTCGAAGCTGCGAGTGACAACGCGGAAGATGCTTGGAAGAACGTGTAAATATGGTTGTTCTGTACGACTTGGGCAGTGACTTGACCCAGCAATTAGTGACATGGAGCCGTGTCGTGAGAAACTATCGTGGCGTGCCATCAAAGTCTGTCGGCTCAGGGTATGCACGGAGCCACTGGCTCTTTGTATAGACAAGAGCATTGCCCAGGGGAAAATCCGTTATTTCTCGGTTTGCCTCTAGTAGCTCTGTTAGTTCTGACACATTGCGGCAGATCTAGGGCGAACCTACCTTCTAGCGGCATGTTTCGCGCTGGTTGCAGGGAGTAGTGATCGGAACGCTCGTGTACGAGCAACAGGCTCTCGGGAAGCGGCATTCCTGGCAAAGGTTGGCATGATCTTCTGCATCGTCAAATTTTCTTCTCCGAAATACCTTTAGGTATGGAATATATCCTAACATCGTCGCCTTTGAAGTTTCTTGACGAGAAGTTGCTGGTATGGGGAATCGGGTCTCAGGGACGCTCCATTTGGTGCTGCGCCCTTTCTGTTAAATGCCTGTCCACTTGAAAGCATGTGCAGCAGTTTGACTAACCTTTGTACGTTTCCGGGTATAATGCTTTCCCTTGGACCAAACCATTGCTGACGTGTATGTCAAATGAGTGTCGTTGTGGTGACCACGGCCGCAGCTTCACTGCCACACCATTGTTCACGCGGAAGAGTTCCTTAGGTAGCGCTCTGAATACACGGATCAATTGTGACATTGCCCTTGCTCTGTGGCAGAATCGATTACGCACTCGTCAGATTAAGCATGATACGTCGTAACTATTAAATTGGCACAACTGCAGGGAGGCTTTTAAAAAGGAAGATTGCTACGGGCACAGGCCATGTCGCCAGGAGGACAGGTGCACGTGAGTTACTAAGGTAGGGACTCAACGCCATACCTGGTTTTATATGATTGGTCACATACAAACAGAAGTATATTTTGCAAAACGCGCTGTATTCGTTATTTTCTAGCTGCCGCCGCCGCCGCCGCCGCCGCCGACGCCACCAACACCACTTTCCCCACGCCGCCGCCAGCGCCGCCAGCGCCGCCGCTGAGCCTCTCGGCACCTTATGGCACGATTGAAGCATCAGCATCACCGGAAACCATGACTCAGAGCGAATCAAATTCAGGTCGTATGAGAGTGCGCGAGGCGATACCGGGACTTCGCCTAGGTCGCTTCAGCCCAGGAAAGCTCAACTCCATTACCGACGTTCCTGGCGTGCTGGTCGACGTCACGACTATCCAGTCCGAGGACAAGAACGTCAATAGTGGGCTTACAACAATCCTCCCGAGAAAAGACTGGCACAAGTACTGCGGCTTCTCTGGAGTATTCCGATTCAATGGGTGTGGCGAGCTGACAGGATCACACTGGATTGAGGAGACTGGCCTCATTACATCGCCAATCCTGTTGACGTCGACTGGCACAGTTGGCGATGCCTACCGAGGCATCTACGAGTACTGCTACCGGTATCATCTGGACGATGAAGGTGAGATGCCTCTCTTCATTGTCCCGATCGTCGGGGAGACTTACGATGGTTTTCTTAGTGACCATAGCCGTTTCCCTCTGACACCGCAGCATGTCATTGATAGCATCAAGAATGCCTCATCAGATGCTGTGCCCGAGGGTTGCACAGGAGGCGGTACTGGCATGATCTGCCATCGATTCAAGGCTGGCACAGGATCAAGCAGTCGCACTGTCAAGGGCGTCGACGAGTCTGGCAACGTGGTCGACTACACGGTTGGTGTGCTCGTGCAGGCCAACTACGGTGGCGCGGATACATTTCACGTTGGTGGTGTCCCCGTTGGGGCGATCCTCAAGGAAGAGCAGGAGGCGGCGCAGAAAGGAGAGGCCATCAAGACATCTGAGAAGGAAGTCAGAAAGGACGGAAGCATCATCATTGTCATAGCCACGGATGCGCCTCTGCTGCCCGTCCAGTTGCAGCGACTGGCAAAGCGTGCTACAGTAGGTCTCGCCAAAGTGGGTGGCTACGGCAACAATACTTCTGGCGACATTTTCCTGGCCTTTTCCACGGCAAACAAGATTCCGTACCAGGAAATCTCCATGTCGGGTCAAGCCTCATGTCCCGTCAACCCGCTGCAGCCTAGCCCGTTGACGGTACAGATGACGGACAATGATTCCATCAATGGCCTGTTCGAGTCGGCGGCCGATGCAACCGAAGAGGCGATTTATAATGCAATATTCATGGGCACAAGCATGACTGGATTCAAGGGCAGAACAGTCGAGGCTGCAGATATCAGAAAGATAAAGGCCATTGTTGAGAAGCGGCTATGATGAAATGGAGGCTGGTAGGACCCTGAGACCAGAAAACGGGGGGGGGCGGGGAGGAGGGTACATGCAGTGGAAGCAGGCGTATTAGCAGGGCACCACAGCGCCGAGAGGGGTTCAAGCTGCAGAGCAAAGTCTTGATGAATACGGATGAAACCCCCTTTTCGAAACGATTCCCTCAGAGTACAACAGAATATAAAGCACAGAATCGCCGCCATAGATTATAGGGTTCTGTAGCTGCATTACGTAATACGTTGTTAGGTTACCATGGCCTACCTAGCTACCTTACGAGCAACCGTTATCGGGGGGCCAAGGGGCCTGCAGGGCGTTTATGCTGCAGCTCGGGTATCGTCAGTGAGCTCTGCCACTAACAAATTGGCCTGGAGTTCTGTGCCTACGCTGAAGTGGGTTTCCGGACACACATCCCTCTGTTGTCTGAATAAAAGAGCCTTTGAAAAGTAGAAATAGACTTCAATAAAAAAGTATCAAAAGCCATCCCCCAAAGATTGGTAGGTAGTATGTAGCCCAATCGACTGAACGTCGTCACTAATGGGCCATGGCCGGCCCATGGCCCATGCCCCAGCTCAAGGCAGACCCACCACCGCGTTCCCGCACTCCTGAACTCCAGCCGCGACACTCCCGCCACCTCCAGACATAGTATTCCCGACATCACTCCTCTGTGTCGCCGCTGGCTGCACCATTATGCTGCGGCATCAAATACCGACCTCTGCTTGATGATCACTCTCGCATTCGGAAATGGACCGCGCAAACGGAGCCGGCTCTGGCGCGGTGGCCAGTAGGGCCGAGCGATTCGAGGATGAGAAGCGTCGCATCATCGAGAGCTGCTTCAGCAAAAAAGACCAAGACGGCTCCAGTAAGCTTGCACCTTCTTGACGCCGGCACTACGCACACAAGACATGATGGATTCGGGCATCTCCAGACATGCGCTAATTCGATTCTTTTGCAGTGATCGAGACATACATCACCCATATAAGAATCACAGAATACTCGACGCACCCTACGTCACCCCCTCCTCCCCAAGCCCGGACTCCCGATTCCGAAAAGCCCCGAGTCATCATCGTCGCTGTTCGTCAATCAGGACGGGTGCGCATGCATAAATCCAAAGAAAATCCCAACGGGACCTTTTCAATTGGCAAGACCTGGAATCTCGATGATCTCAGCCACATCGAATCCTACACCGGGCCTCAGGTTAATCCTAACCTGCGAGAATGGGGTGGGGAAACTGGTTTTACAGTCACCCTAGGGAAACAATACTATTGGCAAGCACAAACAGACAAGGAAAAGAAATTCTTTGTCGCGAGCTTGATAAAGATCTACAGCAAATACACGGGTGGAAAGGTTCCCGAGCTGAATGGATTCGACCCCAGAGAGCAAGACCAAGTCATTGGGGCGGGTAGACGCCAAGTCAGTGCGCCTCCGAGGCCAAATGCGACGACACCTGTTTCCCAAGGACATCCAGGGCAAGACTCGGCTCTTTCGCCTGCTCTATCAATGCCTTCGGGGGTACCCCGTCAAGCGACCCCCGAATCCTCCAGGTTTCAAAAGGCGCCTTTCCGCCCTCCTCTGAATGGCGCCAACTCGCCAGCTGGCAGTTTCGAGTCCTCATTCTCCAAGGAGCGAGCGGACCGACCGCCGCCGCCACGATGGGCTGCACAAGCCAACAAAAGCCAGGACTCCTTTGCTACAAACATCTCGGCCTCGGCGCGCAGTGAAGACACCGCCAGTCAGCCCCCTAGGTCGCGCAACGGACCCAACGTTCCCTCCACGCCAGGCAGGTTTGGCGACCCTCGTGATGTCCCAGAGCAGCCGCCCATCACGCCTCAAGGCTCTGATGTTCCGCCTCCCGAACGTCGTCGACCCCCTATGGATCCCTCGCGCCCGATGGATAGGGATGTTGTGCCTCCGCCTCTGAATAGCCCGATCAACAAGAAGGAGCCCGTATACCCGCCACTTCGCAGTGGTGATCGAAACTCACCCATGAAGGGCGGACTTGGGCGGACTTTGGAGGGCGGACCTTCACTGGAACCCGCGCAGCCGCCCGGCATGACATCTCCGGCAATGACGAACATGAAGAGTGAAGGCGATTCCATGTCTCCGCCTTTCGACGAAGCCGCACAGCCACCACCAGTGCCCGCTGAACCCACAGAAGAATCGCGACCTGGTCTAGGACCCATGATCAAATCGAAAAGGTCAAGAGGTGATATTGCTGGCGCGTTCTGGAAAGCTGCAAATGCTGCTTCCGCTGCTTCAGCATTTAAACCACGCCCTGGTGGTGCAGCAGAGAGATTACGAATGGCGCAGCAGAAGACGACCGATGGCCCCGATGGTATTACTGGCGTTGTGCCTGCGCCCCCACGGCCAATGTCGAGAGATCAGCAACCAGACACTCCCGAAACTGAGCCAGCAGCTCTAGCTTCTGCATCAACTGCCGCATCCGCTGCTGCGGCTTCTGCGACCGGTCCTCAGCCCAGTGTGGCTGCTCCCTCTTCCGAACCTGCTGCCCCCATGCCACCCCCTCAAGAGTCTAACGTACCCCAAGTGACGGTTACTCCCACGCCGCCACCAGTGTTAGAAGCTCAGACACCGAAGCAGGACGGCGCCAGCGAAAGTGCTGTCAAAAAGGCAGAAGCGGCAGCCAAAGAAAAGGCAGCTCGGGCAGCTGCGGCCAGTCACGACTCGAGGTACCTTCAGGCGCTCGGAGTTGACCCAGCACTTTTAGATGGGCGAAGTCAAGAGTTTGGTAAATGGCTCGATTATTTTGGTTGGATCCCTGGCGACAGAATGCGTTCGCACAACGTCGAAGAACTGAAAATCGACATTGAGAGAGAACTGAACAAGGCGCAGGCTGGCGGTTGGCTTGCGCGATTCCGCGAGGATGACGAACGAGTTGACGCTATCAAAGACGGTGTCAATTTAGCCATTGCTGAATGTGAAGAGCTGGATAACCTCCTGACTCTATATTCTGTGGAACTTTCGACATTGTCAGACGATATTACGTACATCGAAGCGCAAGGCCAAGGTCTGCAGGTTCAAACTGCAAACCAGAAGCTACTTAAGAAAGAGCTCGAGTCCCTTCTCGAGACCTGCGCCATCACAAGCAGTGATCTTGAAGCCCTGCAACTCGCGCCGCTCGACAATTTGCGTGGCCTGGAAGATGCAGAGGCGTCTCTTGTTGTGCTCTTTAGGGCAATGGCCAAGATCGACCCAAAGCGAAAAGTAGGGAGTGAAGGCGGCCGAGTTGAACAAGAATCGTGCCTTGACGCGTGCCTTGATAGCAATTACGGTCAGATGCGCATTGTACAACAGAAGAAGCAAATGTACATGCAGGAGAGTGGCCTTTTCATGCGCCGTCTTGTTGAATTCATGGCAAGTCAATTTGAAGAAGCATATGCGGAAACACAGCGTGCTCTGGACGGTGCCCTATCAAAAAAGGCCGATGCCAGTTATCACAATATTGGAAGAGAACTTCTCTGGAAGTATAGTCCTTTGATGCTGTATGCAAGAGATGTTGACTCGGAGAACTGGAACCGTGTTCTTCAAATATACCAGGAAAAGAGCCAGCCGCTTTATAGGTCCGAGTTTCAAAACGTCATCGCGCATTGGCGTAAGAATGCCAGGAAGATGACGGGTGACGAAGCCGGTATTCTGTTCTCGTCGCAAGCTGAGAAACAACAGGAAGGCGTTGCGACGGCAGCAAGAAAACTGACAGTTAAGAGAAGTCAAACATTAGCGAGAGCTCTGCGATCGCCGCTTGCAGATGGTAGTTCGTCGCGCGCTGTTGAGAAGAGCGCAGGAGAAGGTCGTACTATGCCATTTGAGGTATTTGGTGCTGTCCTAGACGATCTTCTCCCACTAGTCGAGATGGAACAAAACTTCATCATCGACTTCTTCCACGCCACAACGCTAGAATCACTTGACTTCCCGGACGCGGTCGCGGCAACACCCCCTCACAATCGCCGGGGTGGTGACTTGAAGCGCCATCGGATTAAGGAACCTATCCGCGATGTGGGCCGACGCGTCACTAGTTCTATGGAATTCATCTTTTCGTTTTTGGAAATTGATATTCAACGTCTGGCGGAATGGGTTCTCGGCCAATTTCCACTACAAGGTGTCGGAGTTTTGGCACTTCTCGAGAAGAAAATGTCTGAACTGGGCCCGTCAAACCAGGATTTTCTGAATATGACGCTGCAGAAAGTGCACAGTTCACTCGAAGGCCACTTGAAAAAGTTTGTCGAAGACCAGGTTCAGGCCATTCGTGATACCAAGGTCAAGGTGAACAAGCGCAAAGGCGTCATCTCGATCATTCGCATATTCCCAACCTTCCTCACTGCAGTTGAGAACATGATTGATGGCTTAGATCCAAACCTGCCGCTACGGCGCATGATCGACGGCGCATATGACCAAATTTTGAAAGAGATGTTCGACTTGCTCCAGGCCATTGCCCGCGACAATACAGCCGGTGGTGCTTCGGGGGCCACTACGACTGATCCTGAAGGCAAGGAAGCTCTCAACAAGCATGTCCTATTAGTTGAGAACATGAATCATTTCCTCGAAGAAACGGACTCGCGGGGCTTGGACGTGCTTGAAACCTGGAAAAACCAGGCAAATAACGACTATCATGAGCACATGGAATTATATCTCGATGCTGTCATGCGCCGACCGCTAGGGAAACTGCTGGATCATCTTGAAAATATCGAGGCGCAGATTCAGACGGGCAAGTCGCCTACTGCCATCGCCAGACAGCCATCCAACAGCCAGTCCGTCTTTGCCAAGGTGCTCAGCATGTACGATGCCAAGGATCTCCGCAAGGGCATCGATGCTCTGCGCAAGCGTGTTGAGAAGCACTTTGGCGACGCTGATGAGCCTGCACTCAGCCAAGGCCTCGTTATCAAGGTGCTGACCGAGTGCGAGAATTTTTACGGCAAGGTCGAGACCAGAATTGGCGACGTAACGACGAACGTTTACGGAGGCGATGTGCCGTTTGAATGGCCTAGAGCGGAAGTCAAGGCAGCCTTCCGGGATAAATGATCAGAGGGTACACGTGTGTGATTGAAGCTTACGACGGTGATTGGGAAAGGGAGCAGGCCAATCTAGATGGAATTTTTATTGCGTGTACGATTACGAGCATTTGGACTTGGAACTGTTGATAGTGCGAAGCTTGCATGTGTGAGGCCGGATTCTGTGCGCATCAGCAACTCTGCTGGCCAGAAAATAGAATTTCAGTGCTCAACCAGAATATAAAGCATTGAAACCAGTAGTCTCGGAACTGTTATTTTTTTTCTTGTCGTGGATTCTTTGCTGGTTTCATGTGCTGATAGCGTTATGCCCAGCATGTGCGACGAGTTACACGGCATTGGCTTTCGTGGGACTAATTAAAGTGGACGCGTTGACCGCGTCTTTGAACCGTCCTGTGCGCGTCCACTTACACCGCAATCCTCCACTTTACACGATAGCAAGCCATTAACGAGGCCATCGCAGCGCGACCCTCCTGCTCGACTTCTGGCTGTCGGACCCTTGGACAAGTTTTAAAGCAGCTGTGTGCAAGCTCAGTGCTTGCGCTAGACCACAACTCGACAAACGACTTCTGTTTACACATCCCAGACATGACGCCACATACACGATCGGGCGGCGCAGCCCCTCCATCCAGCATCGCCTACAAATCAACACCAACACTCAAACAAGTTCAGTTTCCTGCTCGAAGACGGAGGGTTCGCACATATGGCAGACAAAATCGCAGGAGCGGCGGCCGCGGGGACGACGACGATGACGACAGGGAAAACCAACAAGGCAGCAGCGCGCACCCGACGCCCAATCTAAAACAAAAGACGCTTACGCAGTACGACTTTGCCTCCAGCTTCAAGGAAGAAGACGTGGTGGAGATATCAGATGCGAGCGATGCTGAGGATCTGGACAAGGTTGAAAACACGGACGAGGCGGAAGCGGAAAAGGAGAATAATGTACCGAAAGGCACCAAACGGAGAAGATCACCTGGGGCGAAGCCTGCGCCGCTACAACCTCTAGATCTTTTGGACCAAGAAGAAGAGGAAGGAGAGGAGCAGGGTGAGGAGAAGGAGGAGGATGAGGAGTCGCGAGTGCTGGACACTGAAGCAGAAGACGAAGAGGACGAGGAACCTGTTGCGAGCGGGCGGCGTGGAGTGGAACTCACAGGCACGGCAAAGACGAAGCGCAGACGAACTCTCGGAGAAGAGCACCGCAGGAGCACCATGAAGGAGAGCAAGTCGTCGCGACGAAGAACTTTGGGCGATTCGCCAATTACGGGACCATCCAGGCATCGCTACCATACGCAGACCCTGACCCAGTTCATCGGTCGCACGACATCTTTTATCGCCGACTCGGATGATGAGGAGCTAAACGGCATCGTCGAAGACGACGGCGGCTTCCTCGAATGGCTTGGTACAGAGGAGCCGCAGAGCCCGACCATGGGCACGCAAGCGAGCAAAAGAAGCGCTGCTGCCGAGTCTATCTCCGCCGCTGCTGCAGCGACCCAAGTATGGGAGGATCACAGCCCGTCGCCGCAACGTCGCACCAGGAGGGGGAAGCAAGTGACGCAGATCAGCCAGCAGCAGCCTCGCGAAGAGTCCGTCGTGCCGCAGACGCCAATCAAGAGCATCCGCTTCGACCTGCCGCCCTCTGCGCAGCACATCTCGTCGTCTCCGACACGAATCGCCGCCGTCTATGGCGCGCCCGACTCGTATCTATCACCGTCCTTGGAGTCTCAACGACGCAAGCACAAGAGTCCAATGAAACCGATACTCGAGCTCACGGGGATGCCGACGAAGCGCGTCAGCCCGGCCAAGAAGCCGGAGTTGGTGATTGAGGACTCGTACGCCACGGAGGGCTGGAGTTCGGTGGGAGGGACGCAGGCGCGCCTCAGCATGCCGTCGCAGACGCAGACGGACGTCTTCAGCACACCAGCCGAGGACACAGTACCACAAACTGCTGCTGCTGCTGCTGCACCAGCATCAATACAAGTCGACACCTCTGCAGAGAATGAAGAGGAAACTGACGCAGCACCACAGCAAACCCAAAGTCAAGCCGGGCAGGTTGAGGAGCGGTTTTACGGCGCGGTCTCCCAAATCGTCCCGGCGGCGAGCCAGCAGCTTTTGCCAACGACGCCCGAACCAGCAAGGCAATCGCAACCGGCCGAAAAAGGTCTAGCCGCGACTGCCACCGAGGAGCGGGAGATCCCCGACTCAGACGACGACTCGGACGACTTTGGCGCGGAAAGCGATGCCACTGACGACGAGGCGGAAGAGTCGCGGTTCGCAGCTGGTGCCGAGACGCAGCTCCTCATGGACCAGCTGCAGTCGAGCGTGCGCAAATGGAGCGGCACACGGCGCGCCGGCAACGCACCGTCGTCCTCGTCGGCGGCGGCATCACCCCGACTGCCTCGCACCTCGAGTCCCCCGCCCTCATCTGGAACCGTCGTCACGCCAGAGTCCGCTCCGCCCTCGTCCCTGAAGCCCGCAGCCACGGGGAAGCCGCCGCCGAAGCGCACGCCGCCGCAGCCCACGCTTTCCCACGACATCCCGGAGACGGTTCACGGCACGCCACTCCGACGACCGCTCCACCACCCAGAGCCCGTAGACACGCAGGGCGTCCCCTTTGAGTCGCAGCGCGTCGCCGTAGCCACGCTGCAGGGCTTCACGCCCGCCTCGGCCCGCACCGACATCCTCCTGCCACTATCGCACGGCACGCTCGCCAATCTGCTCTCGGGCCACCAAGACGCCGTCGTCCTGCCGTTCAAGATCCCCGCGCAGGTCGTCCGCTTCTGGATTCTGCACGACGGCGTCCTCCGCTACCTCGCCTGCGTCGCCGCCACCGACGGCAGCAGCAGCGGCGGCGACTTTGACCCCCGCCGCGACAATGGCTGCGGCGGCCGCGGCGTCTGGTCCTACCGCGTCGCTCAGGTCTACGAGCTCAACAACCCCGCCCAGGAAGACGACATGCGCGACGAGGACTGGATCCACGGGCCTGTCCGCCGCTACGTCTACTTTCCGCCGGCCGTCGTCAGCCAGCTCCTCTGGAACCTGCGCCAGGCCCTTTTTGCGGACCCCTCCGAGGCCATCACCTCCACGACGCCGAGGACCGCCGCCACCGCCGCCTTGACCTCCTCGTCGCCGCTCCGCCGCTCTTCGAGGCTCTCCACTCCGGCGCGCAGCCGTCAGCAGCAGCAGCAGCAGGCAAGCTCCCCGCTGCGATACTTCCGCCCGCCGCCCTCGACGATGCCCGCGCCGCCGCCGCCGGTCCGTCCCGCGCGCGCGTGCAAGCAGCACCACACACAGCCGGGCCTCGTGCGCCCATCGCAGGCCACCACCGCGTCGCAGGCTTCCACCGTCGACATCCCCGCGTCGCCGTGCGGGGCAGCGGCAGCCCCAGACGCAGCCGGTGTCATCCCCCGCCGCGCCGCCGACGAGTCCTCAGAGAGCCTCGTGTTCGACGACCACGGCGGCTCCTCCATTATGATGCCGTATAGCGGCGTCTCGGGGCTCGACGGGAGCCTCGCCGCCTCGCAGCTTCTAACTGGCAGCCAGATCCTACCCGAGAGCCTCGTGCGGGATGAGGAGGAGCAGGAGCGCGGGGCGCCCGAGGAGATTTGGGACTCGGAAGAGGAGGAAGAATAAATGGGGATAGAATGAGAGCAACGGCTTGACTACAAGTGCGAGGTATGACGTCGTCAAAGAAGAACACGACTGATGGATTTGATTTTGATAGTTTGAGTCTGTTTTAGCCAGTCATTTACAAAGCAAGCGCGTGCGTGCAAACTATTCTTCTCATCGGATAATCCCATACTTCATTTTTTGATGCTTAATGCCAGGTCTATATAGATAAAGAAGAGGAAGAATACAAACAAGCCCGTGACCCATTCATACAATCATCATCACCTCTCCAAGGTGCTTCTGTTTTCGTCTTGCATCCGCCAGATGGGCAGTGCAGACGCTGATGCAGACTAGAGAAGCACAACCTTGCGACCTTTTTTTCGTTGGTGCCACACTTGAACACCTAGAATAGAATTGTGGAAATGCTCATATTTTAACGCCTGGTAATTAAGAAAGATGGAAAGCTCCTTGGCCCTCCTTCATAGCGGTTAGTAGCCGCCTTCTCATGGTGTCGTGGTCGGTATAGTCGGGCAGCTTGAGATAATTGACACAAGTCATTACACTCGGCAAATAGTCGTCCGAAGTGTACGGATGCTCGCTTGGTTTGCAAACGACGGTGAACATGGGTGTGAGGCTGCGGAAACCGCCGATAGGGAGCTTCGGGCTTCCCGTGATGAACTGGAGAAATTCACGGCGTTCGCTGAGAGCAAACTCGCTCATGACCTGCAATAAATTCTTCACACTGCGACTGTCCATATTGAATCCGTGATCGGCTTTGATGGAGTCCGTGAGAGCTGGACGCGGATTAGCTTCATGTTCAATTTCACGATATAGGAGTCTCAACATACTTTCGAGCGACCAGTCTTCATTGACTTTACCAAAGAGCGCAACCAGCTCAGCGGGTGTGAAGGCGCTCAAGGCGGTATACGGGAAGACCTGAGAGAAGCCAGCTCCGAAGGCATCGACTTGAGCGCGCACACCCGAGCCGAGAGTCATGTCAATAACCTTGTCCAAGTAGCCATCGACGTTGTCAATTGTGACGCGCTTTTGTGACCCATTTGTTTCAAGCTCTATGCCAGGATAACCGGGAAGCGTAAAGTCAAGGCACAAGTCATCCAAGCGTACGCCATCGATGGAGATGTTCTCAGTATCAGCGACCTTTTGTGCGGGCGTTCGGCTGGGGTCCTCATCAATTGCCTTCTTGGCGATAGAGTATTTCTTGATTGCCTTGAGTGATCTTGCCAGACCGGGGTCAACCACCTTGACGGCGCCTAGAGATGGCTTCACACCTGCTGCTGCAGCATCGCTAATACGGAAGAAGATCGGGTTAAAGTGGATGTCAATGATGCGCGAGTCTATCATGGAGCGTGCAATAAACTTTCCAAGCATCTTGAACAAGTGCAAAATGCGCTCTCCGTTAGGTGTGCCCAATTCTTCTGCACTCAGTGGTCGAGGGAACAGTCCAGATGGACCAGACACGAACTCGTCGGATCCAGGGCTATCAATGTCACGCCAAAGACGGAGCTTCTTCTTGGCGAATTCCTTGGAAACGGTCGAGTAGAATTCCAAAGTTGGTCCAAGACCAGTGCCGACTTCTTCAAAGTATTCGACCTCCAGTATGCTCTGTGAAGCACCATATAGCTCCATGACCTTGAGAGCCGACTCGAGAATCTTGAGGCGAGAGATTCGGACCTTTTGCCTTTGTAATCGGCCCAGGAAAGGGCGTTCATTGTGCCGATCCCGTCGATTATCCTCAGCCTGCGCATTCTGCCATCTTGCCATCGATCGGGCATAACCAAACGAAGTAGACTGGAGGAATAGATGACGCGTCTCAAACGGAAAGAGAAATGGGTAGAGTCGAGCTAGGTCCTCTGACCAGCTAGGCAGGCAGCTGCTTGCAACGATGAGTGGCTCTTCCAGTTGGCGGTTGAGTTTGGCTGTTAGCTTTGTGCTGACAAATTGAGAGGGCGGTTCAATATTGAGGCTGATAGTCTGGTGGTCGTTTGTGATTAAGACGTCCTCGATATTCTCGTTGAGCTCGTGCAAAATATTGAGTAGACGCAGGATGGAAGCCGTAGTGGGGTTCTTGGCAAGCGACGCCGGAATACCATCTGGGGTATCGGACTCTGCCTCGGTGTTTGTAGTGACCGATGTAGGTTCTACCGCTGGCGGGCCAGGAACTCGTTTGAATTTGATAGGATGAGTGGCAGACCAGATACTGCGGCTTATGAGCTGATCCTCTGTCTTGGTAGCAGACATGAATATCGCGCGGTAGATTGTCGTCTCGTTAGAGATAACCTTGTCATCGAGAGTGAACTCAATGTGCCAGTCCTGGGGTACGGATTGTAGAGCCGACGCATAAGACATAGGCCGTGATGAACCAGCCGGCGTAGAAGTTGTCGGGGTATGTCTCTGCCGAGCTGGACGCTTATCCGCACTCGAGGGGGTAGCGATCTTGGTACCATCCTCCTTGCGAGCTGTCACACCTCCAGTCGGGGCAACCTCAAAGTCAATAGCGGAAGGATCACTGGTGGGAGGGGCACCTGGCTCTTCGTCCATATCCTGAAGCTCGCCAACGATTGCATCCAGAGCGCTGCCGTCGGCAATGTCTTCGTCATCCTCACTGATTTGCTTTTCATCAGCACACTCTAAGTTGCTTTGTTCGGCCTCGTCGTCATCACGGGCGGGGTTAGCAGGAGAACGAGGGCCAGATGATGTCGCCTGGCGACGGGAGGATCTCCTCAAGCTCTTTCCAGAGCGCGAAGGCCCCGCGGTCTGGTCAGCACTCGTTGGAGTGGTAGGATGGCGCGGTGGCTTGCTGCTGACCGCGTGTCGTAAGTGAGGTGCGCCGCGCGACATCCCGGCCAGAGGGGGAGGGGGCGGTACTGATCCGGGAGAAAACGGAGAGCTGTCAGCGAGACGTGAGCCTGGAGTACCACTAAGAGGCAGTCCGGCCATTGCGGCAAGAGCCTGTGTGATCCCGTCACGTCTTGCAATGCGAGGGCGCTCAGAAAGACTGATGCGCGGGCGTAGGTAATCATCAAGAGACCTGAATGTGGCAATCGCGTGTATGGAAACCATTATGTTTCTATACGGACGAGGAATATTTGAGTCATCGTCGGCCTCGAGACGAAGTCGAATTTGCTTGCCGAGCATTGAAGCTGGACTAGTGCGATTGCCGTCAAAGGTATTGTGATGAACAGTGACAACTTCATAGTGCTCAGACCTACTGAGCAAGTCTTGCAGTTTATGGATCATCATGCTGAAAGGCGTGACTGGAGACTCAGCCGTCGCCGTCTTTGACTTGGACTTGATGCTCTTGCCCATGAATACTTCCAAGAAGGTCGACTGCGCCAGACGAGCTAATTCTTCGTCAGGATTGCTCAAGACTTCCATCAGCGATCGTACAAGGCCGGAAGAAAGCAGCTCTGCACTCGTCACGCTCTCCAGCGGATCAGTGTCAAATTGGGCTGCTAGTCGGGCAAACAAGGCCCTTCCAACGCTTGGCGATAGATCAGCCGACGTACGCTGCAAGTAGAACTTCTCGAGATCACCAGCCAGCTTTGTCAGGTTATCCAGAATGAGGCTCGCTTTGGCCTTCATATCACGACTGTGGTTCTCATTTTCATGCGCCTCTAAAAACTTCTTTGCAACTTCGCAGATGTGAGCCTTTGTACCTCGAGAATTTGAAAGATATCTGCGTGGAGGAGCAGCTGGCTCCGAGGCGGATGACGAGCTAGAGCTAACGGGAGACTCATCACCAACGTTTTCGTCTTGATCTTGGTTATCGTGATCTTCGTCCTCCTCATCCTCGGGTTCGGCTGTCTCGGGCTCGTCGCGGACTTGCTCGGCCTGAGCGTTTTCGTCACCGTGGTCGGCTTCGCCTTCCTCATCATCATGGTCCTCAGCCTCTTCCTCGTCCTCGTCTTCTGATGTAGGTGAATTATCTCCGCCGTCGTCGTCACCCTTCTTGGCGAGATCATGCGCGGCCTCTTCGGGAACTTG
Organism: Beauveria sp. NWAFU-1; assembly: GCA_024472245.1. Classification (NCBI taxonomy): domain Eukaryota; kingdom Fungi; phylum Ascomycota; class Sordariomycetes; order Hypocreales; family Cordycipitaceae; genus Beauveria; species Beauveria sp. NWAFU-1. Next base: position 1,726,505 of record JANBXD010000007.1, read on the forward strand.
GGTCGACAGTTTTTCGATCTCAAGGACGACACCCTCTCTGTAGAGTTGATAGCGATATATTCTGTCGAGACGGCTGAGGAGAAGCTCTGTAGCCTGCAAGCCAAGCATGACAAGACTAGGATGATCCTGCTGAGAAAGAATAGAGGCGAGGAACGAAGCGTATGGTACAGGGACAAGGGACTCCTCAAGAATCTTCTCGTCAAGATTGGAGAGCATCTTGATCTGTGCTTGAAGAACCTTTTGGCGAACGCTCAGGTTGACCGTGCTTGAGAAAACGTCTGTCAGGGTAGGAAAGATGATCAAAGCAAACCGTCGAACTTCGTCTTTGCAGCCGTCGAGGAGTGATAGGCGTTTTTCGGCAGGAGTTTGTCGAGTGTCGCCCACAGTGGAGGTAGATTCTGGAATCTGGCCGTTAAACTCGACAAAGTCGCCATATAATGGATCGGCGTCCTTGGGTAGACCAGGAAGCAACTCGCAAATGACGTTAAGGGTTTCAATGATCTGCTCGCGTGGCCGGTGGATCAGGGCTTGCATTATAACGACGCTGTCGAGCTTGGAGGCAACGTCTTCTGTGCCACTCGGCGGGGAAACACCAGTCAGAATCTGGTAAAGAGTCTCAACAACGTGGAGCTTGAAGAGCTCTGCAGACAGCCGAGGGCTTGCTCGTGCAGTGAAGGCCAAAACACGCAAGAACTGGGTGTGGATGCTAGACCCAATAAGGTTCGTCGTTCCAGGCACCAGCAAGCGCAAGACGGCACGTAGCAAATCGACGCTTACAAGCTCTTCGAGCTTTGTAGCCTGGTGTTTGAAACTCTCGACGATGCCAGAGACACAGAGCGAAGCTTGCTCGACAACCCGCTGGTCGTTGCTGCTCAAAACATTGAGGAGAATTGGCATGACATCTCGGACGACTGGAAATGAATCGTCGGGGATATTTCTGCAACAGTTGGCCGCAATAGTCACTGCAGTTCTCTGAGTGCTCGTGGCAAAGAAATCGAGATATGACAGACAAGCTGTGAGACCACCTTCACGGACTATGCTGGAAGGATATTCAACAGATATCTTTTCCAGAGTACTGAGCGACTGCTCAGCCAAGTCGATAAAAGATATTTCCAGAAGCTTTGAGCACAGCACTGGCACAGCGTTTCCATAGACGACATTTGCCACACTCGCAGGTAAGGCTTCCATCAAATTTGCCAGACAACGGCAAGCAAGGAGCATCACTTCTGGGCTCTCCTCCTTGTTCATCAGCTGGACTAGCTCTCTAACAAAAGCATCGGGAGAGAAGTGTCCTGCGAGGTTGTCTTCATTGGAAACCAATAGGAGCTCAGACAGCTCTTGCAAAGCGATGACCTGAACAGAGAGGTCGTCTTCCCGAAGGTTGTTGAGAAGCTCTCGCAAACGGGCAGTGAGGCCAGACATCATTCCCGTCAGAGCACGAAGAGTGCTGGATAATCCTGCCGCTCCAAACGCGCCGAAGGGGTCGCTGTCATCATGGTCACCAAATGCGTCACCGTGATCGTTTTCGTCGTCGTCGTCATCGTCGTCGTCTTCCTCATCGCCCTCTTCTTCGTCGTGATTTTCGGCTAGGTCTTGGTCATTGCCGCCGTCTTCGCTACCATCGGTCTCATCTACGGGCATTCTTGAAGCGTGCTGAGTCGACTCAGGATCATCTCTGCTGGCATCGGTGCCACCCATTACGATGTCTTCATCTGCGTCGGCGGCGAGACGTTTGGATCGTCGAGAAAGGGGAGAATGCTCATCCTGAATGTCTATCCATGAGCTGTTAGTACAGCCATTATGAAGCCGCCATCCAGATTGAGTAGGGAAACGTACCAGGAGGGCTATGGGTCGAATTTTTGCTGCGGCTTGCCCGTCCATGTAAACTGTCGGAAGAGTGATCGTGCGTGGGTTCTCTGGGAGCATCGCGATCGCTGATAGCCGTTAGCAGAGCACAGCGCAGAGGAACAAGCACTTGTTGTATCTCACCTGGAGCCGTCCATTATAGCAGAGGTCTTTTCCTTACGAAGAGCCTTGGGCGGTGCTTTTGTGTTTGCACTGAGAGGCAAAGCGGTGGCCGTGTCTTCGGGTATCTTTTGCCTCTTAGATCTCCGGTCCGAGGAGCTGGGTTGTGCTAGATCGGCCGGCAGTTTGGAGCCCGCCGAAGCCTTGCGTTTGCTGCGAGGAGGCAGTAGAGGTGTGTTTGGGGAAGTCGGGCTATCGGCGGATTCTGAAGTAGGTCTCGTGGCGTTTGGGGCTGCCGAAGTCTGGGCCACCTGGCTGGCAGCTTGTCGGGCAGACGACCTGGTAATTCTTGGAGACATGAGCAAGTGATTATTTGGGACAAGCGGCTTTTGTAGAGAAGATCGGCGAAGCAGGGATGATGAATGCTGGGCTACAGTGTCGAGGGCTGGGGAAGTAGGTTGCTGCACTGGCAGAAGGCGTTCAAGCGCGAGATGGCAGGAAGCCTTTAAAGCACATGCTGGATATTAAAACGCCTCGGTAAAAAAGAAAGAAAGTGTCTTGGGAGGAGGCGGTGGAATGAGCAGAAGTAGATTTGCATGTGGTAGTGAAAAGAAGAAGTCGTGGTGCTAGACACTTGGGATTGATTGCGGGCGTGTGCGTTTGTGGCGAGGTGAGGAGGAGGGCCCTAGTAAGTCAAACGGCCTTGGGCAAGCCGGCAGCGGATGGGAAATGCTTTGCGGCGAGTCTGTTGGCGGCTGCAATGACAGGGAATTAAACGCCAGATCGAAGCCGGCACGTTGCTGCAAGTGAATCGACTCGGCCGACGGAAAACAGTAGATGGTGGCTCGAGACATCCAACGTCACAGTCGGGATGGCGAGGATACACAAAGGGGGGTATGGGAGGGACGACACGGAACGGGATTCACGAGAGGGAAATGACAAGAGCGTACCTCTGAGGCGCAACTGGCGTCAGACGTGCAGTGTTGGCCGTGGCAGTATCGTCTGGAGAAAGTGGCACTGGGTTATCGCCTGCCGGTGTTCGTTCTGCCATGCCCGGACTACGCCATTAGTAGATTTGGCGCGGAGCTCGAAGCGTGCAGCAGGAGTGGTTTTGTCGGAGGCGGTGCCGTTGAAGGTATGCGGGTCGGCGGTGTGCGTCGAGTACGATGATAACGACGGATGAGGAAGTATTGTGTGGTTGTTGGGGGCGTGGAGGGGGTGGGGGAGAAGCGTGGTTGTCGTGATGTCTGGCCTCCGGTGTGCGGGTGGTGGTTGGCATTATTTAGCGGTGCGGGCAGATGGGTGCGCGGGCGGTCAGTCAGGTGTCGAAGTCTCGACAGCACTTTGTATCATCATTTATCAGCACCGACGGCCTAAGCAGGTACCTAATAATAAAGATGGGTGCCTAGGGCCTGCTCCAGTATTACTGCTGTGGCGAGGCGTTAACGGGGAAAGTGGCCTGCACAGAATTGATTTTGGTAATGTTTCTGTTCAATTGTCCAAGACTTCTTACTCGGTCAGTTGGCATACCCGACTTTTCGCCTAATCAAGACAAACTATGGTGTGCGCGCTCACGACTCGGGCACGTACTAGACTAGACTGTCGCTGTAATCTGTTGCATCCCGTCACCACCAGGCCAGCTCCCTTGATACAACATCTCCGCTGTAGCGACACCTGGAGCGTCTCACCCCGCACCTGGATTTACCTCATCAGACAATACCTACTCGCCGCAGATATGCCATTTCCTCTTCACTGTTGTGCTCTAGCCGACTCGCTTTCACCCCAGTGAATCGGATTTCGGCTCCGGCGTAGTGGGCGTTCCCCATTAGCGCCCGCGTTCCACAACTCACCAAGCAGGGCCACGATGTTTGTGCAGTGGGCATGGATGGGTACATTAACAATACGGGCTACACACCGGACACAGTACGTGACTAGACGATGTGACGACTTACCGAGGTTCTCTTCTTTAGATTAAAAGATTAGACGGATGAGCATCTCCCTCACAGACGGATCGAGGCTCTGGATCTGATGGTGATTCCATGTGAGAAGCGGGAGACAGGTAGAGTCAATGAAGCGTTATTGTAGTCCGAGACCGAGCAATTTTCCGAGGAGGAGTCACTTGAGAGACGTCTCTAATACGCGGCGATTGAACCACAAATCGAAGACGACCATTGTTGCGATTGCATGCAAATCAGTGTCCCGGTTGCATAGGCGATGGAGCGCTTACCGCTGGAAGAACGAACCTTTCTACCTTGTTCTGGCTTGCGCGCATCAATCCCATTATCTCGAAGATACGCCCATATCCGCCGGCCTTGCTCCCGCGTTTATTCCCACCCAGTACCCTCTTAAGGCCCGGGCGGGGAGAAGCGTGGCATGTCGCGAATGTCGTGACGCTACGCAGCAGCCTTCCCCCACGTCTTCTTTGCCTCTGTGTCGTCTGTCGCCATAGCCCTCACCTTGTACGGCTCGATGTAGGACTCGTTCCATCTGAAGATGTGGTAAAATATGGTGCGATCCGGTTCACGTTTTTCCTCCTTCTGCTTCTCCTACTATTGCTGTTGCGCCTCTTGGGGTTATGATGTCGATGCTCCAAACTGTTCCTTCAACCAGACTAATGCGTGAAATGCCCAAACGTGCCCACCAGTGTGCGGACAGGGGCTCTGTAGGCGCGGTTGTTGAAGCCGTAAATGGCCTGGCACCAAAAACGCTGTCAGGGTGACGAGACCATCAAGTCGGTGCTGTGCTGCATCTCTGGACCTAAAGAGGTTGCGTAGAAACGTGGCATAGGCGGGCGAAGACTGTAAACTTCTTAAATCCTTCTGGTTTCTTCCCGTCTGGACGGCCATTTTTGACTCTTTATTTTCTTCTTCTTCTTTTTTAGTCGGGGCATAAGCAGACACGACTGCAAACGGGGTAAAATAAAATAATAGTACATTCCACGATATAAGCAGCCTGCTCAGGGCCATCTATTTAAGCACCATTCTCCCGAGCCTCAGCCTCTCCAGGCCCGCAACGCCAGCGGGCCGGCGTGATTATCGTTGTGGCATACGGCCCCACACAGGCCACTTGCTGGTCGTGCGGCCTGTGAAAGCGCGTCTAGTTGATGACGGCGGGAGCCCTTTCTTTAGCTTTTGTACGAGCCATAAAATATCTCTGAGAACCTGATCAAAGGAAAGAAAAGGTGACACTGGGCTTTTCTTATGGTAGCAAGGTGGTGATCTTGGGTGCTAGAGTATCAACTACTTTGGGCTATCTACAAGTGGCAGGGTGCGGTCCGGAGCCGGGCGTGACTCGGCCGAGTCGCAAGACAATGGCTTGCAAAAGGTGGATAGCCAGCGCTGGCCACCCATGATGCTCATAAGCCACATGATTAGTTTGGTAATTATTAAGTGCAGCTGCATTGACAAGGACGTCCAGGTGCTAGCCAGCGTCTCTGTATGATCTGGCCTACTGTCAGGGCTTGTCTACGTGCGGACGGCTGCCGCAAGCTCTACCCGTGAATAACGGATATATACCGTACTCAACAAGCAGAAAAACAATAGTTGATAGCCGATACAGTAACGAGGGGGGCGTTTTAGAAGTCTTCGCTATTCCATTTCTTGCCGAGCTAATGACAATCTCCCACATTAACTAGTAGACCGGCGTACAGACTTTTTCCATATTACATAGCCGAACCTACCTAGATAGCTTTATCCTCTTCTTGATAAGGCACTCAAGATAGGCAAATCGTCTTGACCAGCAGCGGGGGTATCCTACTAGCGCAGTACCTGCTACTTTCTCGAAGCTTCGTCCACAGATTGCGACTGGAAAAAGTGACACAGCGGCCAGTCTATAGCCACCACCACGGAAATTTGACATGGCGTAGTCTCGGCGGCAGCTCCTGTTCCCAAGGTCTTCTTGACTTTCTTCATCTGACCTGAGATCATTCATATACAATATACCATGTCTTGCCTAAGTCTATACTTCCAATTAAAATACAAGAGGAACAAATTTTCTCTTGTGAGAGCGGGATACTTGGTGTAAGCTACTAATCGCCTCCTCTGATATTCTTTCATCGCGGTAGATAAATACCGGGTTAGAGATAAGAAGACACGTCCAATATCACTCCTGCTCGCGAGACCTGGTAGCAGCATCAAGGGAGCGGCTGGCTTTTCAAGAGATATCCCTTGCTTGAGAAGAGGTTTGCGGCGGGGGAAAACACGACGTAGATTTGTTACCATCGACAAAGAATTGCATCCTCATCTGAATCTACATCTCAAGATATATATTCGTCCATGATGCCATCTATGCTATCCGAGGACCAGCTGGGCTGGCGCAATGGCATTCATACCAGGAGCACCGAGGTTGGGTGCTTGGGGTTGCTGCTGCTGTATAGCTGGGGCCTTGAGGCTGGCCTGAAGTCAGTGACTGCAGATAGATACCGCCGATTCGATGGCCAAGATGCTGCACCACCTTTTGTATTCGCTGAGACCCGTAACATCGAGTTCATCTAGCGCAGTAGCCTCTCGTGGACGAAGACGCTCGGACTCAGGAAAATGAAGACAGGGGGATGGTATCTGAGATATGTGGTTCTCCCATGGGGGATTGAAGAGCGTCGTCATATTTGAGGCTGTGGCAGCGGAGTATGTGTCTCTTGACGTCCGGGTATCGCTCCAATTCGTACTTGCGGTAGCAGCGGAAGTGCTGAGCAGGATCAAACTTGTAGAAGGGACATGCGAAGTAATGGGACATTGCGCCGTCTTCTTCAGCATCGAAGCCACCATCATTTGACCCTTTGCCATCGTTATCTTCGTTGTCGTCGGTGGGGTTGTTGTCGGTGCGACCGGCTGTGGATTGATCACCACGGCCACTATCAATACTTCGTCTACGCCGAACGCCGCGACGACGACGCCGACGATGGCGAGCTGCGACCGATACACCACCATTCGGTACAGACGCTACAGGTGCCTGCACACTAGGAGGCTGTTGTTTCTGGAGAATTTCTGAGTCATGGCTGGGGTTGTCTTCATCTCCACGTCGTTTTCGCAAACCGAGGTCGAATCCGGGGTTCTCAGACATCGGGTAGTAACATTGCACGAAGTCGTGCAAAAGTGCCACAAGGTATCCAACAAGAGTAAAGGCCGGCGAAGCAAGGAAAACGATGCAGTGCCGTAAAGCAGCACTAATAACCATGACGATTGAGGTTTGACTGATAATCTCGAAACTCAAGGTAGGTACAGCAGGCATAGCTAAGGATTTTGACGCATATGATTCTGGCTGTACATATGATTACAGAGAGAATATGGGATGAAAGGGCAGTCCACCAGGCTAGTTTTAATAAATGCGGACGCAGCGAGCGAGATCAGACCGGCAAGGCGCCCCCCAGACCGCTCCTAGTCGAGCACAATTGTGTTGGGACTTTACGAGGTAGGCGTGCTGACTCCTGAGGCAACCCCCTCGGCAAATCTATATTTAGACAACGGAAAATAGGGCGGAAAGTAATCAAAGGCTGTGGGCGGCCCCCAATTACTTCCAGCTGCAGGGCTTCAGCTTCGTCTCAGCTCGGAGCGTTACAGTTTGGAGGGTCGGGGCGAGGTGGCATGCCGCAGAACTCTATTTCATGACTTGCGTCTATTTATTCTGTTTACCAACTTCTTCAGTCTTTCTTTCTTTCATACGTGGCCCATTCACGGCTTCAGCGTCTCCTTGCCACCCTCAAACTCACCAACGTCGTACTCGTCGGGGTAATTGTCAATCAGCTCCCTTAGCTCCTGCATCTGCGCCTTGAGACCCGGCGTCAACTCGGCGTAAACATCCTCGAACATGGTTTTGATCGCAGGCTTCTTCTCCTTCTCCGCCGCGCTAAACTCCCGCAGCACCTCCTTGCGCAGCGCATCGCGCGCCTCCTTCTCCTTGGCCTCGTCCCAGTAGCCCTTGGCCTCCATCCACTTGCGCAAACGGGTCAGCGGGTTATCGCGACGCTTCCAGTCCTCCACCTCGACGCGCGCGCGGTACGCAAACGAGTCGTCTGATGTGCTGTGATGCGAGACGCGGTACGTCATGGCCTCGATGAGGACAGGCTTGCCGCCGTCTTGCAGGGCGAGCTCGCGCGCCTTCTTGGTCGCCTCACGCACGGCCCAAATGTCGTTGCCATCGACGCGGATCGTGTCGATGCCGTAGCCAATGCCGCGGCTGGCAATGCCGTCACCGCGGTACTGCTCCAACGTGGGAGTGGAAATGGCGTATCCGTTGTTACGGCAGATGAAAATGACGGGGCACGATCTGGTGGCGGCAATGTTCATAGCGGCGTGGAAATCACCCTCGCTGGCAGCACCCTCTCCAAAGAAGACGGCACAGACGCGAGCCTTGGACTCGGGGTTCTGCAGTTTCTGCAGCTTCAGGGCGTATCCTGCGCCCGAGGCCTGCGGCAGTTGCGTGGCTAGAGGTGATGAGATGGTGTGCTGTGTCCACTGTTAGCAAAGCGCGTAGAATTACTGTGACTGTTCAAGTTACATACCACATTGAGCTTCCTACTGCCGTAGTGGATAGGCATATTCCTGCCCTTGCCAGGGTCATTTCTGTTGGAGAATAATTGAGACATAAACTCCTTGGTTGTGAAGCCTCTTTCCTTGAACAGACCCTGCTCACGGTATTGGCAAAAGACGACATCTTCGGGGTCCAATACGCTCGACGATCCCACGCTGACAGCCTCCTCGCCAGCGCTGACCATGTAAAAGCTGAGACGACCCTGTCGCTGGGCGTCGAACATGATCAAGTCCATGATGGAAATGAAGAGCATGTCCTTGTACAACTTAACCACCTGCTCCCCCGAAATGTCCGGCGTAAAAGAGCTGTCCACGACAACGCCATGCTGGTCCACCACTCGGTACGTTGGAAGAGCCTTGTACGATTCTGGGTTCTCGAAATTGAGGTTGTGCGTAAAGGCACTCTTGAGCGCGCCGGGAAACTGGACAAACTCCGAGTTGGGGCGCTGCGAGACGCTGCTGGCGGCGCGCACTGGGCCAAGGGCGGCCAACCGCGATCTGGCGGCGGGGGCTGCCCCGCGAAGTTGTACTCTTTGCAACATACGAGCCCTCATTGTGTGTCGGGTGAGGCCGTGTCTTTCTTCGCGAGAAAAAAAAATGGAGGAGAAAACGAGAAAAAGGTTGGTTGTAGAGGTTGCAGCGGCGCAGCGCCTCAAATTCTGGGGAAATAGTGTTGCTCGGCTGTTGGTGGTTGTTTGTCTGGGGTCGATTGGGGACGAAGCCGAAGCAGAGCGACGTCACTTTGAGCCGACTGAACCCGCTAAGCCGTACGCCGAAAGTGTGGGCTGCGCTGCCACAAGCGGCAAACACTTTGGTCAGCATCATTATGCCGGGCCAAACTAAAGAATGCCATACAATGGCTTGGCTGTCGAATCTTTGTACAGAATTCGCATGTCTCCGCGTTAGTCGCCCGTTTGTTGTCATTACAGCAACACTCACAGCAATGCCGGCTGCCAGCTGGCGGTGCCGTTTGTCAGGGCAATGCTCGTACAACCCCAAAAGAAAACTCAGTTTGAACTGAATAATTTTGAGAAAAGGAAATCGAAATCGTAAAATCCTCATTTTCATAAGATTCATGAACGTCGGTGTCCATTTTCACCAACTCTGCGCTCGATTATGACTAGCTCTAAAACCGGCCTTTTGGTGACCATTTTAGTGGTCTTTGTCGTTGTTGGCCTCGTAGGATATGGTCTTCACTTCCTGATCAACAAACTGGTTCGGACGGTGCAAAACACGAAGGCGAGGGACGAAGAAGAACAAGCAGAGCAGGCTGAGGCAGAAGAACAGCCTAATTCAGACGCAGCAACCACATCCAGCGCCCAGCCACCTGCGCAAGCGGCCCCAAACGCAGCAGTCAACAACTAGCAGCACAGCGAAACAAAAAAAAACCAAAGATTGACCGCAGCAAATAGCAGACTCGAGAAGCCGGCATCGAGCCAAGTAAGCCAATTAATAGGCAACATCGTCAAGCTTATTACGAGATCGAGCAGAGCCGCAGCACGAACCAGCAGTGGAGCCAGCGTAACTCCACCGAGAACCGCAGGTCCAAAATTTCCAGGCACGACATCGACCCATAAGGTAGCCCTTGACTGACGAGCGGCGCTCAATCAGTCAATCTGGACGCATACATCCTCTCACAAATATAACAAAACAATGGCCTCAAGACACGGCCTGCGGACATGCGCCGCCTCCATGCGCCGCGCGGCCGCGCGACAGCAACCAATGCGCCAAATCAGCACCACGGCCGCCCGCCGCCAAAACACTGAGCACCAGCAGGGCCGCACCACACACTTCGGCTTCGAGACAGTCAATGAGGAGGAAAAGGCCGGCCGTGTGGCCGGTGTATTTACCAGCGTTGCCGAATCTTACGATAAGATGAACGACCTCATGTCCTTTGGCGTACATCGTCTGTGGAAGTATGGCCAGAGTTGCCCCCCTTTGAAAATCCCCCTTCCAAAAAGCTCGTGACAACGATCGACCGACATGAATGCTAATCAATCCGCTTCTCATCAACAGGGACTACTTCGTTTCCTCACTAAATCCCGGTGCGACGACTCCGCTTGGTCGGCCGCAAGAAATCCTCGATGTGGCCGGCGGCACCGGCGACATTGCCTTTCGCATGATCTCGCACGCCCACGACCAAAACGCCAACCCCAACATCCACGTCACCATCTCCGACATCAACCCGGCCATGCTCGAAGTCGGCCGCCAGCGCTCCCTCGGCCTGCCCGCGTCGCACCAGACGTGCCTCTCCTTCCTCGAGGCCAACGCCGAGCGGCTGCCGCCGGCCGTCGCCGACGCCTCGCTCGACCTCTACACCGTCGCCTTTGGCATCCGCAACTTCACCGACGTGCCCGCCGCGCTGCGCGAGGCCTACCGCGCGCTCAAGCCCGGCGGCGTCTTTGCCTGCATCGAATTCAGCAAGGTCGGCAACCCGCTGCTCAACGCCGCCTACAAGCAGTGGTCGTTTAGCGCCATTCCGCTCATCGGCCAGCTCGTCGCTGCCGACCGTGATAGCTACCAGTACCTCGTCGAGAGCATCGAGCGCTTCCCTAGTCAGGACGAGTTCAGAGACATGATCAGGGACGCTGGCTTCGACGTGGCTGGTTGCGGGTACGAGAACCTGACGGGTGGCGTGGCCGCCATTCACAAAGGCATCAAGCCGCTGAAATAAACTACCTCTTCGAGACTGTCGGCCCAGAAAAAAACACGGTGTGAAACATGAGAAAAGTGTACAGCGGCGGAGGGTTTCGACCAGTTTCTTCCAGCCATCGCTTGCCCTCTAGCCATATTGAACACCTTTGTATAGAATGTAAACTAGACACAACGATATCGTCCAAGAGAAGTCACCACTGTATTAGTGTACAGCAAATGGATATATGTTCCGATTTTTAAACAAAATAACTGTCTCTGGCTGAACTCCGTACAACTTGGGACATATTAAGACAAATCCCCAATGCCACCGGCCAGATTTACTGTCCGCAGCATCAAGTACAAGTACCAAAAATCACCCATCCTATTCTTTTCTTCCTTACAGACACAGTAGTTAAAACACACTTCTCCCCGGAAATCGCCGTCTTTCTGCCACTACCAGATCAACTTTTCCTTTTCCTCTTCAAAAGTATCACGCTGCTTGTTTACTCAGCGGGTGAAGACGTGCTAGCGTCACCCTTGCCTCCACGGCCGCGAGCTCCTCGACCACGTTCACCGCCTCGGCCGCCGCGACCGCCGCGACCGCCACGGCCACCGCGGATGTTGCTTTCGGAGTCACTTGCTCCTCCCGCACTGCGATATCCGCTCGCGCTAGCGCCGCCGCGTGCATTGGCGCCCCAGTTCCCAGCACCGCCGCGGGCGCCACCTTTAGTCTCGCGAGGTTGGAAAATCTTGACCCAGGGCTTGCTGCGGTCCTCCGAGGTCCTTGTCTTAACAGAGTCCGGCAAATTATCCATAGCAGCATCTCGGTCAGCGGTGTTCTTAAATTGGACAACCTTGTTCGAGTTACCCCACTTCTCGATCTTGACAATCTTGGCCCTGTCTGCGTCGCTGAACAGTTCACGGCACTGATCTTCGGTGCTCACGTTCATGATGAACAGGCCAATGATGTCAGAAGGATATGTCTTGGGGGCAGGAGAGGTAACAGGGTCAGGGCCGCCGTTGGCGGAGGCAGGAGTCTTCTCCGTCTCCTTGTTTGTATTGCCCTGGTTGGGCTGGGGAGTCGCCGGCTTGGCTGGCGTGGAACTCTTGGCCTGTTTCTCATGCTTGTCGTGCTTGTCAGGCGGTGGGCGAGAAGTAAGCGCGGCAGGAGCGGGAGGTGGTGTCGGCGCACTGGCAGAGGTCGAGGTGACGGGTGCGCTAGCAGCAGCGCCAGACTGTTGCTTAGCCCCTCTATGCGAGAAGTTGAAGCCCTGAGCGCGCATCTCCGTGCCAATGCGACCGTCTTGGATCTCCAGAACAAGATAGCCAAAAGCGGCATCAGCCAAGTTAAAGTTCCACATGTTTTTGAAAGCGCTCTCGTCAACCTGCCCGAGGGCCGCATGGCCGCTAACCGGGCCGCCGAAGGGGTTACCGCCAGCAGCGGTAGTAGGCATCTTCTCCACGATCTGAAGAGCGTTCTTGAGTAGGTTCTGCTGAGCTTCGTTTTGGGAAATGGCAGGCTCAACCTCGCCCTTAACTGTCTCCCAAACGTCGTTGAAGGAGGCCTTGGAGGCAGCTAGCTTGCCACGATAGTGATCGAGCGTGGGGTTGACGCTGAACTCGTTGTAAGAGCTTCCGTAGCGGAAATGGAGACCGGCCGAGACAGAAAAATCGGCCTTGAGTGCTACGGAAAGCTGGTTGAGGATGCCTTCTCTGGCAGGGGAGGCATGGGTAATGAAGACTCGAGTTTCAGTCGGATCGTAGACTCTGTGCGCAGTGTCCACCAGCTCGCCCATTTGAAGAAGAGTTGTCCACATCGTGCCTTGTCCACCGGCAATAGTGGTGCGGCCCTCCCCGTTATCAAAGAGCTTGTGCATAACGACGGCACCACCGAGACCGAGGAGACGCAGCTTGACACCGCCAATCTCTAGCAACATTGATCTAGCCTCGTCAATGATGTGGAGATTGTGAACCTTGTATTCTGAAGATCGAAACTTTTCGAGAACGCGCACGTCTTCGCAAGCACCCCAAACAGTGTGAACGGGGACATCGAGCTTAAGCGTGCCGTTGAGCAGAAGCGGGAGCTCGGAAAGAGGCAGATCGCTAGCGGGGAATCGAGACTTGATGGGGCCGGGACCACCTTGTTGAATGGCCTTCTTGACTGGCTCTGAAATGAGGGGGGAGTACTGAGCAACGTGCTTCAGCGTCTTCTCGACGATTCTGTCCAAAGATGTATCATCGTAGAAACCGAAATCGCCAGTGTGAATGATGTAGTTGGCGCGGGCCTGTTTGGCAAGGTCGTTGAGTGATCGCAGGTTACCTGTTGGCGGTTAGCTTCGCGTTTCGGGGAGGCAAACGGCGACGTGGCGAATACCTCGAACATCTGCGACGCAGAGAACTCGCATAGGACCGGTCTGGATGACACGGCCTTGGTTCGGCAGAAGAGGAGCAGCTCCCGGCTGGGGGGCACCGCCGTTCTGGAGGTAGCCTTGGTTGTTGAATGTCCTGGGCTGGTTCAGGTTAGCCATGGTGCTTTGGGAACGCTGCTGGCTCCATTGAATGGGAGCTTGGTGCGTGCTCGTCAGTGCTGGCGACCGGGCCTCGTAGACTTCTGGTAATCGATTCATGACTCTTTTTTTCGACGTCGCGAAGGCAGTTGCGGATGCGAATGGGCCAAAAGCAGATGAAGGAAATGAGAGTGAAGAGAGAGAGAAAGCAGCCGAGTCGCGTGTGAGGTGAGATAAATACGAACGAGTCCGTTTGCTGTATCACTCGCTGGGCCGGCAGGTCGTTACAGCTGGCAGCACGCGTTGGAGGCGGCGCCCCGACATGCACAGCAGCTGCAAGGCATCCAAGATAGGGGACAGAAAGCAAGCACTTACCGCGGCCATTCTATCACGAGACAATAGGAGCGCTTGGAACAGGTATCTCAAAACCAGAGTCGGGAATCAAGGACGATTGGCGATAGGGAGGATGCGACGCCAGGGACAAAAGGACGAAGTGGTGGAAGTTGGGGGTTGGAAATGAGGCGAAGGAGAATATGTTGTGGCGCGCGCTGCAGCAAAGGCTGTTTTAGTGTAAAAAGAGCGCTGCTGCGTCAAGCTTGGCGGCCAGAATTCAGAGTGCTAGAGCAGCGCGAGCGAAGCTCTTATGGGGCCCTGGATATAATTTTTTGGTGCAAGGGTGCCTGAGATGGCGCCGCACAAGGGGAAAATGGGTTGTGGAGCTTTTTTTTGGTTGGCGCAGAGTACCTATCGAAAAGTAAAATAGTATCAATACTCCGTACAAAGTCTACAAAGAAACAACGAATACTGAAAATAAAGCGTCTTGGTTGAAACGCAAGCGCAATGTAATCTTTCGATGCAGATTCAGCATGTACAACTTTGCTTCGATTGACACCGCTCAAGCCAGTCGGGTCGGTCTCTATGCGACTCAAGAGCGCCTAGGCAATCATGCAGTAGCTACGTTTTCAACAGCAGCTGCATATTTACCCAGGTAACACCTGGCGGAGGCCAAAGAATCATAATGTCGTTTCTGCAGGTACCTGTTTTACCTGTGACACCTAAGGATAATTCACCTGTCACTGCAGCGCCGTTAGCGCCTTCCCTCATCTCTGTCCTGCATCACCACACCACTACTGACGTTACCTCTCTACGGCTGCAGTCTATTGTCTCACAATTGATGGATTGTAGTTGCGTCTGTATCATAGTAAGTAGCGTTATGGCATAGGTATGTCTGTAGCGGGCCTGTTGGAGAGCACCACAGGTTCAACGTAAACATGTGAGAGGCTCCGCTGCGCCTCTGGCGGCTTCGACGAGACTTTTGCTGCTTCGATGAGCGCCATAATCGCTCACATGTAGACGAAAGATGTGAGTTGCCTTCGAAGCTCTGCGCAAGTGGCCCAAGTTATGTTGAAAGGTAGCCCATGACTGTCACTTGTTGCCATCCCATCAACCATGTGGGCGAGACCTACTCAGCAAGATGTAATTCCTCAGCGGCGGCCTACCACTGTCGTTAGAGACTCGCATTGGCATCGAGGGTTAGCCCTCATCAGCGTTTTGTTTGAGAGTGGCATCCATCATTAGCGGTCCTTGGTGCAGTGGTTAGGTTCCGGCCAACAAGAGCCTGGGCCGAAGGAGGCTTGGGTGCCGTGGGCAGCCCAATACAACATCTTGAAGAGGACGTCATGTCAAGTCCGTGGTCAAATATTGTTATCAAACCGCCTCGGCGCAAATTGTGGACATGAATTGAGTCAAATGCGGAGCGAGTAAGTAAGTATTGATAGAATGCTGAGTGGCTAAATATCAAATCAATAAAGAAGAATTGCAGAAAGGTACCTACTTTACCTCGCCGCATGGGCCACGTGATGTGGGCGCCAGGATTGGGGAGGAACTCCATCAGCCGTGTGGACGCTGCCAGCCACGGTCACTGATAGGGTACATGGAGGTACTTAGTGGGGCACGCAAAGCCCGCCGCCAAATGCCCTGGTTCCGGGGCTCGGTCACTGACCCTGTCAGGTACTGGTGACTTCTCCAGGTTGCTGCGCCATGAGACAGCGCTCCAAGGTCAGGACCATCGCCGTCATTTACGAGGCCCGCGCAGCAGTGAAATCTAGCACGATAGACTACACGAGATCGATCTCCCATCTATTCTGCCAAACAACAACCGCCTTCGGACCATCCTCCTGCTGCATCATCTTCCTCGGCGCAGTATGCGACAGTAATACATGACCGTCGCCGTGCTCAGGAGTCGTCGGGTTTCTTGAACCCCCGTTTGGACGACAGCGCCGTACGCGCCAACCACATCGCAGTATTCCTACATGCAGAATAACAGAGGATAGCGACCAAGATTCTTTCTACTGTGCCAGACGATATTTCGACAGCGACTTTTAGCGGGTCGGCCACGTCTTCGGCCAATATGCCACCCTCAACGATGGTGCGTACTGAGTCCTCACGCTACAGCCTGCGCGGTCAACATGCACCTTTGCTGCTATTGCCTCACGGCAGGGCTGGATATTTTCGTGCATCATCCAGCACACTTCGCCGCCCATATGATGTGAAGTCCTCACTAACCAAACGTATAGGCTCAGGGGCCACATTCCAGGTTGGGCGACAACTTCAACGTCAAACGCGGTCATACGACCCAGCTCTCGATATCCGATCCCAGCCATCACGTCACCGAAGCGATTGGAACCATGTACGGCGACGAAGACGACTCTCCCCAGGAGAGCAACCGGCCTCTCAGCTATATTGATGACGGCTATCAAGAACAGATCGGGCCTCACAGCGCTCACTTCGGTTCGCACTCCAGTACCGGCAGGCAGCCACTCAAACGCTCCGCTACCGATCACCCAAATACGTCACAAACCTCATATAACGACCAAGGTCTGAAAACATCACAGACCTTACATCTGCTCAACTCGACGCACCGATCGAGTTCTTTGGAACAGAGTGCACGTGGACAGCCACCGTCTGTGCCAACCTCACCTGTATCTCTTCGAGATGTCCAAGCAGACGCTTCTGGCTCCCAATTTCCGCTAACAAATATCGACAACCCTAATGATATCGCTCAAGAACTTAGCAACTTACAGGCGCTGCGCCGGTTGTCCATGGATGTGGGCAACCGAGTTGATCCAGACATGCCTATGACGCTGTCTTCCATCCCTTCAATAGCACCGACAGGCAATGACGACGAGGACGACCCATCGAGGCTACTATGGGTACCGGCCAGAGTGCATCCGGAGTTGGCCCCGTCGGAATTCAAATCATTCCTAGAGAATAGAGTCAACTCCATCAGACGACGCTCCGGCGAGAGCCATCTGTCTATAGATGGAGATAGGGGAAGCACTGAATCAAGCTCTTTGCTTCGTAGGAAGTCCATGCTTTCTCGCCAAATAAGTGGTTCAGGGGCAGAAGGCTATATGGATGGAGCCGAGCGATTAGAACGTCAAAGGTCACGACGGGGCAATCAGTCCCTCGAGCTCAGTCTGGAAGAGCTTGTCAATGATCCTGCTGGGGTTGTGCAGAGGCTTTCAGAGGAAACACACACTCAGTATGGTGACTCGCAAGACAATCGGGACGATATGCCAATCCTGCCCATGGCTCCTGGAATGGGGTTGCGTCGATCAACGCGAACAACATATCGCAAGGGTGGAAGCCTTCGCAAAGGCGATCGAGGGACCGTGTCACGGCGCATTACAAGCCGTCGGCAGGAAAGCCAGAGCTTGCCGATGGCCAGCCCTCCTCTACCAGATGCGCCAAGAGACCAGGACTCGGTGCGAGCTCAGCCCGAGACGGTTCACGAAAATTTCTCGAGACCGAACCGCGCTGTTCGCCGCCAGAATAAATTCTCACAAGAATCTCCCGCCGCGCTTGCAGCGCTCGAAGGCACATCTCTCGGCCCCAGTATGTCCAATGACGCATACATCCCCAGCGAAGAAGAAGCGGCCCTGGCTCCCGATCCATCTTCACCGCCAACAATTTCCATCACGGAACAACCATCTTCTCCTGCCTCACCAACTTATGAGACACGAGCCACGGACGCTTTCCCCCAAAGATCCTCGTCTCAAAGAAACGCTGCCAGTGACGGCGCTCAGCTTAACACTGTCCAGGAGGAGGTTTTACCGCGCAGCAGTCGCGATGCGGGAGTAAATGATGGAAGCAAAGTATACGGAGCGCAACATCAGCATCAGCAGAGCATACAAGCCCAAACTCAGCAACATCAAACCCAGAAGAAGTCTCTGCAATCCCAAAATCAACAGCATCAACAGTACCAGCACTCCTCAGCTCAGTATACACCAAAGTCACCGCCGCAAACGCCTCAATCGCAAACCCTCAGCGAAGGTCTGGCTTCGAACCCCAGCTTGCCAGGTGGCGGTAACACCAGGACCGACGCTTTGACATTTATCCCTACACTCGGTCCAGATGAGCGCAAGAACGAGAAGAAGTCCAAGAAGGACAAAGATGATGACGCTTCTAGTTTCAAGTCGAGTGGTGCTTGGAAGTGGCTTAAAGGCGTGACTGACGACAAAAAAAAGGACGACGGTAAAAAATCAAAAGCCAAGGCGCTTGCAGAAAAGGTCCAAGACAACGCTAGATTGGATGTTCTTCAAACTTCGATCGATAAAACTACCCCCAAGTCGCGAGAAAGTCTTGTACTGGACCGTGAGTCTTTTGATGGCAAGCTGCAAGAAGAAAGGAAAAAGGAAAGTTTGAAGAAAGGCGATTCGAAGAAAGAAAAAGACGGCAATATTTTTACATCCATCTTCGGCGGGGGCAAGAGAAAGGAAGAAAAAGAGAAGGAGAAGAGCACCAAGAAGAACTCACTGCTTCATGTGCCGGATGAGCCTATCTACAAGCCGCTCCAGCCAGATGTAGACTACAACTGGACAAGATTCCCTCTTCTGGAAGAGCGTGCGATTTATCGTATGGCACATATCAAGTTGGCCAATCCTCGCCGACCGTTACTCAGCCAGGTCCTCCTCAGCAACTTCATGTATAGCTATCTGGCCATTGTGCAAGCTATGCACCCGCAAATGAACATTCCCGTTTCCCCACAACAAAAGCGGTTGGAGGAGGAAGCCAGACGCAAGCAACAAGAACAGGAATATCGTGCGCAGCAAGGCATGGGTGAGGAGGACCAACAGAACATGGATCAGTATGATTTCGACTATCACCGGGTACGTTTGAGTGATATAGGCACCTCCTTGAATCAATCTAACGACAACAATGAACAGTCTACCATTCAGTACGCAGAATCTGGAAACGAAGGTTCAGTTGACTACGTCGACGATGCTCAAATCTATGAAGATGATCATGGAGATAGCCAAGATCACGACTATGATTATGGCGACTCCAAGTCTTATGACAAAGGGGATAAGGACTATTATGAATATCGCGAAAAATAGATCACAGTAGGCCGGGCCAAGCGAATGTGTGGCGTATGCATTTCTAATGATTAATTTTAGCTCGACCAAGACCACCATGGACGGGAGCTTTCACCGCAGCTGGTTCTTTCCCCAGCCTGAGAATCAATACCACTATTTTATGTGCGTCGCTACTCGGAGTTTTTAGCATATTCTGGAGTTTTTTCTTTGTTATGTTTTCTCTACCTGTTGTCTTGGTCAATTCGGAGGGAGGGTGCTTGTCAATTTTTGAGGCTTGGCTCTTCACCTCTTCAGCATCTTCAGATCGGGCGCAACTCATTGGGAGGGCTGAAAATTTAATGTGTATCTTTTTGTTCCATTCCGAACTTTTTTATCGAAGCTGGCGCTGGGTCTCCATTTTCTATTGTCATTTCTTCCTTGGCGCTAGCAGTAAGAATGGTTGAAAGAAGCGGTAGGCATAGCGAATAGTAGACCATTGAGATACTACTCTATTGATATGTGGCGAACAAATGCGGCGCCGAAACACTTGACGTGTCGAGTGATTCGAAAGCGCATATTGGAGTCAAATTTGTTGTTACATAAAACACAGTCAATTCTTTCAATCGAATGAACGTGAAAGTGTGCGCTTTCGATTGGTTAACACACGGGCTTGAGTAGGTTGCAAAAAACTGAAACTGCAAAAAGATGTACACGACAGAAAAGAATATTTCTATTTCTTCGGCTCCTCCTTCTTTTCCTCAGGCTTCGGCGTAGGAAGCTTGAAAGATTCGGGTTTGCGGTCCTCTCCCTTGCCCACTTGCTCCCAAACACTTGAACCACCCTCGAAGTTACGGAAGGCCTGGGTAAGCTCTAGGGGCTCCGTGACGATGCGTTTCTTCTCCTCATCGTACCGGATCTCGGTGTAACCGGTGAGAGGGAAGTCCTTGCGAAGAGGGTGGCCCTCAAAACCGTAATCGGTCATGATTCGGCGGAGATCGGGGTGACCAGTAAAGTAGACGCCGTACAAGTCGTAGACCTCACGCTCGTACCAGTTGGCGCCGTCGAAGAGACTAGTTATACTAGGGACAGCAGAGGTCTCGTCGGCGTATGTCTTGACGCGGATGCGGGAGTTGTGGCGGATGGAAAGCAGGTTGTACACGACCTCGAAGCGCTTATCGCGGGTGGGATAATCGGCGGCAGTGACGGTGCTGACCTGGGTAAACTCGGCGGCGGTGTTGTCTAGCACTGATTTTAGCATTCTTTTTTTTAAATTAATTAACACACAATTATACGGACACTTAAGAAAGGTAAAGGTGGGGATGACGCCGGAGGGGGGGATGTAGATCGTGAGCTCATCTTTCCAAACAGAAAACTGCTGGACGTATCTCGGAAGGCAGCCCATCACCCAGGCACCGTATCGGTGCATGTTATCGGCCTTGCTCTGATACTTGTC
Organism: Beauveria sp. NWAFU-1; assembly: GCA_024472245.1. NCBI lineage: Eukaryota > Fungi > Ascomycota > Sordariomycetes > Hypocreales > Cordycipitaceae > Beauveria > Beauveria sp. NWAFU-1. Next base: position 1,746,945 of record JANBXD010000007.1, read on the forward strand.
GGCGGGGTTAACAATTGGCGCCTTGAGCTCGCCAATGTGGTCGCGGGGAGCCATTCTCATGTTTTGGACATCCTTGGGCATCGCGACCAGCTTCGGCGCAGAGGTCGAGACGCTGCGGGCGACCGTGACATTAAGACCGTGGAGGGACTGCTTCCCTGGCCTCAGAGCTGAAGCCAGCGAGCCGCTTCTGATCATCTTGGTTGCCATAGCCAATTCGGTGCCTTTGTTAGACCAATTGGCGAACGGACGATTGGGCTTGCTGTTTAGCGATGTTCGACGGTGTCGATGCTTGGCGTATCCCAGGAACTCACATTAACGGTTCTGTCGCTGGCGAGTCTCCGGGGATCTGCCGACATTAGTAATGTACTTGCCAGGAGTGGCGATGGCCGAAGAAACACATGTACTTCACTATGGGCGTTTTCAAGTGGGTCTCATCTCAATATCACGTGATACTGAAATGAGCCTAGTCCCAGAGGAGCGTCGGGCGCTAGGAACTTTCTCGCCAGCAAGAACCTGAAGAGCTGGATCATTCACTTCTCCTGTTCATTAGAGTTATACACTTCGACGCGTTTATTCATTGATACCCTCCTCTTCACCCCTCACATCTATATTATGGCGCCGCAAGATACATTCATAGACGAAGAGGAAGATGTTTGGTGAGTTTTCGTCCGCCCGCCCTCTCTGATTAATTATGAGCAAGCCGCAACCCAAGCGCTTCGCGCCACACGCCACTGTGACTGACTGTCTGCCATAGCCCTCTTTGCATTGAAGAATTCGACCTGTCGGACAGGAACTTCCGACCGTGTCCCTGTGGTTATCAGGTATGCGCTGGAGGAAAGCGCTAAACGGCTGTGGAAGGTGCTAACAACGGTCACACAGGTCTGTCAGTTCTGCTTCAATAATATCAAGAACAATATGAATGGACTGTGTCCAGCATGTCGACGACCCTATGATGAGAAAACAATAGAGTGGAAAGTTGTCACGCAAGAAGAGTACATTTCACATAGCACTTTCAACTTCGGCAGTTGCTGACGGTTAACATTAACAGAGTCGCCCAGTTCCGCGCCAACATCCAAAAGAACCAAAAGAAGCGCGTACAAGAACAACGGCAAAAAGAAGTCCTAAAGCGCGAAGCCGAGAAGGAAAACCGCAAAAACCTGGTCGGCGTACGAGTCGTACAAAAGAACCTAGTCTACATCACTGGCCTGGCACCAACTGTACGCGAGGACGAGCTCTTAAAGACGTTACGAAAGCCCGAATTCTTCGGTCAATACGGGAATATCCAAAAAATATCGATTAGCAATCGAAAAAGCCCCGACGGCCAGCATCATTCACTAGGCATCTATGTCACTTTCGAGACACCTGATGAGGCTATGCGCTGCATTCAGGCAGTTCACGGTTCTCACAACGGCGACCGGGTCCTCAAGGCGCAGCACGGCACGACTAAGTACTGTTCGGCTTGGCTGAAGAACGAAAAGTGCAACAACCCTGGCTGCATGTTTTTACATGAGCAAGGCGATGAGGAAGACAGCTATACGAGACAGGATTTATCTTCCATGAATAGTATTCATACTCAGCGCCCTCTACCGAGCGGTGGTAACTCTTCTCGAGCCGCCTCGCGACAAGTTTCTCACCCAACACCGCCACCAGTGCCAGTGCCTGCGCCTGTCACTGCAACCGCTGCACAGCCCATGGCCAGGTCGCTGAGCAAAGGCGACTCGGAGACTGGTGATTCCTCTGCTCTCCCTTCGTCTGCCAATTGGGCTCGGCTGCCAGTGCGAAGCCGTAGGGGATCTCATGCCACTAGTGGTGCTACCTCAAGCCCTACTGTGTCAGCATCAGTCCCTGTAACCACCGAAAGACAAGAGCCCCTGGAAGTTCCAGAGGTTTCTTCCTCAAAAGTGGCCCCGTCCAATTCCAAATCCCCATCAGCAGAAGCCTCGCAGAGCAGCGCGACTCCTACCGCTCGGCCTGTGTCGCAGCTCAGCGTGACGGCTCTTCTCGACATCCTTAGAAAGTCTACACTACCTACTTTTACAACACAAACCGGCGAAGACATGGGTCCTCCTATGTTCGATATTCGCGGAGGTGAGAAGCGAAAGGCGATGCGGGAAGACAAAGACTCACGCACCGATCTCAACAACCAGCTTGAACTCCACGAGGGCTCGGAAGACGGCGTTGAAGCCGGTGGTAGCCTTGTCCTCGGTGGTGAGCCTGAAGGGAAAGATCGGCTCGGGGAGGGGCACGCATATAGCCAGCAGCAAATCACTCCTATTCAAAGAGGCTCGAACGATGGCGTATTTAGCCCGCCCCTCGCTAGCTCCGGTTTCAGCGCAGGAACTTCCACGGGCACCCCCAGATCCATGACCCCTCAGCAGATGAGCCTCCGTTCACAGACTGGGTATACTGATCAGTATCCTCCCGGCATCGGTGGTCCGAACAACTCATTCCAAGGTCAGGGTCAGGGTCACAATCGCCAGACATCACGATTTAACTTCGCGAACGACAGCGGTGCATCGATAACGAACGTCAAGTTAGCTGCCAACCCTCGCATCATGGCACAACAGTCTTCAATGATGCCGAGCTCGTTCCAGACCCAGGGCAGCCAGTTTTACGCCAGCTCGATGCCAGGTCCTCCTCCTGGCCTCAAGTCTACTGTAACCCCACCAAGCATGTTTACTCAGGGGTTCGGCTCTTCGGGCTACAACACGCTTAAGGATCACTCGAATGATCTTCTCCAAAGTCTCACGGGACGAAACCGTGCAAATAATCAGAACCACGAATCAGGAAAGCGTGAGTCTATTTTATCTTTGTCGAGCCAGTACCCCTCCACCACCTTTACCCCAGCTCCTGCTTCCGGTCTCCTTGCATCGCTCTATGGCAACCATGCTGGAGCTTTTCAAGACTTCGCGTCGAAGCAGAAGAAGAAGGGGAAGAAGCATAGACATGCTAACACTTCCTCCTCGGGGGGGAGTGGCTTAGTAGATCTTGCGGACCCGAGCATCCTCCAAGCCAGGATGCAGCACCAAACACAGAGCAATGCCGGAGTCGGGCAGGGGCTGTTCAACGGCCAGAATCAAGGTGGGTTCAACAACCCCAACATGATGTACAATGCCGGATATGGCCGTTGGTAGTTGATGCGATGTCATGGCCATGACTGTTGTACTGTTGATTTCCTATGATTCTTTGCTTCCCGCCTTTATTTTAGAGTCAGTCTTGAAGGCGCTTCTGCCCCTTCATATTCCGGGCTTTTCCGAGATGCTGTCAGCCTAGAGGAATGGGACGTGCATTCGGTCAAGCAAGCGTTTGCAAGACCGTAATTACTCAGGGTGACACCTGAAAGGATTTGAACATGGCATGGCGTCGTTTCTAGCGTTTGCGACATGGCATCCCTCAATATTTGGAACCGGGACACAAGAGTTTGTGTTTCTATATATATTATACGCTGGAAAGTCCGAAGCGGGCAGTGAGCGAGATTGGTCTTTTGTTTTCGGGGTCAAGTCAGGCAAGCCATCATCGTCTTCCACAGTTCCCCATGTACGTTAACAGCTCGCCTGGGCCCCTTTGGGTGTCGATGGACGCAATATAGCAGCAATACCCCTATATTTTTACTGTCTTTGAACTCTTGTATACTGTGGAACGCGATGATGGGAGCTGTAGCAAGACTCTCTACACTTGTATCTAAAATTTGCATTTCGTAGTATTTGGCATTACCGGCACGTGTCTCACATTGAGGAGATATCATGGACTAACATTGTTCTGCTAGATGACAATTTGCTTTCATTGGCAGATGCAACGAGCTCAGTCGACGCTTTAGTCGCGGACGAAGCAGACGATCTAGACACCTCCTTTGACGGATACACCTCAACGACGCACGCGCATGCGCATCCTGAGCCCGGTTATGGCTATGCGTCTGCTGGAGGTAGCATCGCCGCTCATGGACATCCTTCTCCCGAACCAAGCGCGAGGCGACCACCTCCAGGATTTGGGCCAAGACCACCAGCCACGCCCCAAGAAACTCCTGCACCTGCATTAGCTCCTCCCGCACAAACAGAGGTCAGCCAAAGGCGGCCAACTCTGGCTGATGAAGAGTTTCCTGCTCTAGGGTCTCCAAAGCTACCGAAAAGCGCTTCTACTTTTTCTGCCGCTCCAAGAATGGCCCTGCCCAACATTGCTCTCCAAGGGAAGCAAGTCGCGGGCAAGAAGCCCGAGTCCAGCGACAGCCAAAACAATACTCGGTGCGGTTCTCTAAACAATGACAATGAATCAGATGAAAAAGAAAGAGGAGCTCACAAGGTCACTGTGGTGACACCTAGGTTGGGACCAAGGACACTTCGAGTTATGACGCCCATCAGGCTGGAGTCGCCCTCCCTCATGTCTCCCGTCGCACCACGCATCCTCTCTCTCGGGCAACGGCCAGAGACACCTGCAAGCGAGACTGTTAGCGACAGTGCATCCATTGTCTCGGCTTCTGTATCAGCCTCGCGCGCTGGCTCTCCTCCACCCAGCCGAGTCGTCGGCAGCGCACCGGTCCGTCAAGCTACCAAAAGTTCGCAGCGCAAGCAGCGAAAGCATGCCACGAAGCAGGACACCAGAGCCATTGCCGAGGCGGTTGCAGCTGACGAAGCTGACCATGCACCGGTTTTTGGCCGCATGAAAAAACAGAAGAAGGAGAAGCCTGCCAAGGAGAAGCCCGCCAAGGAAATACCTACCACCACAGCTGCTGCGGAAGAAGCTGGAGCTTGTAAGAAGGACGAGCCGCAAGACGGAGAAAGGGGCGAAAAGGTGGTTTCAGGGCAGGAAGCAGGGCCCGTTGAGAGCAAGTCGCCCGTGAAGGATCAATCTGAAAAGCGCGTAGAGCAGACCGTGCTTCTTCCCGCGCGACTGCAGGCTCCGGCACCTACAGTGCGCGATTCGATCCAAGACGATGATGAACCTATTGCACCTCCTCAAGGTCCTTCCACTGTGTTTGAGGATATTCGCCGGAGTCTCTTGACTACTGTTGAGCAGCTCAGTCTTCTGAAACCAGTTCCTGGACTGACTTCCGTCGCCATTGGACAACAAATCGCCGGCAACAAGCTCGATGCCTGCAAAGACATCGGATGCAAATGCTGCGAGATTCAACCCGAGGACCTCGCGATTCACAAGTCTGGCAAGCCAGTGCGCAAGCAATGCCGCGTGGATGGTAGCCGTATGCTCATTACTCCCTACGGAGACTGCGTTCGCAGATTGACAGAGAAGGAGGAAAATAATTTTCTACAACTTCAGGCCGCTGTAGCGGCAACAGCCGAGACTGCGGGTTCCTTTACGGCTCCCCGACACCAGAAAAGTTCTGGCGCGTTTTCCATTGTTAAAGGCCGCGCTGTACCCAACGGCCGGCCCGGTATCTTTCCTGTCGGTGGGCCGTCCGAGTCGCATGATCCGATTCACAAGCTGCAGCGTGATGAGGCCCTAAGCTACATCAATCAATACGTGCTCCCGCGTCTCAACCTTGGTGCCAGCGGTAAGGCTGCTGCCGCCGTGTCCGGCAGCGTTAACCCCCTGCGCGACGCCGCCGCCGCAAGCCTCAACTCGCTCGCGCCATACTTTTACGGGCCCGAAGCGGCCGCAGGCGTCGGCATCTATAGTGCAGTCGACGGTGGCGGCGGCCCCCGCCCCGTGCAAGATTTTGGCGCCCCTCCAGGGCTGACCCTCGGCGGCAACATCGACATGGTCAAAAGCGGCGGCGGCGCCCGCGGTGTGGGCACTATGGCGTTGATGACGGTCGAAGAGGCCGATGCCGCACTGGCCGCAACGCGCAGGGACACGGAGAAGCTGGAGAAGGGCCTGAATGTCCTGATTAAGAGAAACGAGAGGCTGCTAGTTGGCGGCGACTAAAAGACGTGGATCGCATCGCGAGCGAGTCTTGTATGGAATAAAGCTGGGAGCAGAAACTCTGGATCTGGCGTTGAGCGTTGATACTCCGGACTGGTATGGTACTAGTATTTTCTTTTTCTCGAGGCAAAGGTTGCCGCGAGAGCATCAGCAAATGTCTACTTTACAGCGATATCTTGCATGGCATGGCAAAACTTGCCACGAAAGAACGAGCAACGTCTACTTGACAGCGATATAATGTATAGTAATGTACACAAGATTGTAAATGATCATGCATCAAACCGTGCGCCATCTTTGAGACCCTCCATGGATGTGACTAGAACAGATTATGTATACATTGTACTTATTGGTTGCGCTTTATCTGTAGCTCTGTGTCGGGCGCCAAGCATCGCTTGGCTGGCGCCGCCGCCGCCGCCGCCGCCGCCTCTTCGCTATCTGCATCCTCCTCGAGCGCCTTTTGCAGGCGAAACGTGAGACGATCCAGCACCCACTCGCTCTCCTCCTGGTCTGCCGTCAGCGGGCTGCGGCTGCCGACCCAGGACCACTGAAACGGCTGCTGAACGCGCGCGGCGGTGTCTCCATGCAGCCTGTTCTGCGCCGCCGCGACGTCGTGCGTGCGCTTCTCCTCTGGCCTGGCCTTGCGATGCGTGTGGGCGTCGCGCTCGTCCTCGCCGAGCAGCCACAGAAACCACGCCCACTCCTCGAAGGAATAGCGGCGGGGCTTGTCCTCGCGTAGGTGCTGCGTCACGGACCGGATCTCAGCGATGAGGAGCAGCTGAAACTCCCTGCCAGTGGGTAGCTCGTCGAGCTGGCGGTGCTGATGGCTCTTGGTCTGGGAGGAGACGGCGGCTGCGTGCCGAATCTTGGAGGCGACGCTACGGAGATGGTTATGGCGTGCGGCGCGCCTCTGTCGCTTGCGTAGGGTGCCGCTGTCGGCGTCATGTTGGCCGTGCGCGTGCTTGTCTGGTGACAAGGTTTGCTTGAAGCGGCTGCGCCAACGCATGGAACCGCCGCTTTCGATAGTCGGGTTGAATTGGTGGCTGCTATATTCCTTCAGGTGTTCCTTCTCCATCTTTGCAATGATTTTGTCGCGCGGGAGAATGGTGACAGCGCCAAGCTTGATTGTTATTTCTCGGACAAACTTGACGACTGTGTCTTCGGCATGCGAGATAAGGACGGTCATGGTCGGCAGTGCGAGTAGCGACCAAAAGACGAAGAAGGATTTCCCAGCATTGGTCATGGGCACTCGGTCACCATATCCGATGGTGGTGAGCGAGACAAAGCATAGGTAAAAGGAATCAAAGTAAGACCATTGGTCTTGGTAGTGTCTTTCCGTCGACCAGAATACGAGTGCACCGATAAGCCACAGGACAATCAAGGTGCCAAAAGACGCCGACAGATCCATCCACTGCCTCCAGACCAGCGCGCGGTCTTGAATATTGCGCATGAGTTCAAATTCGACCTTGCGACGTTCGTATTCGTTGGTGACATGAGGGCTTAAAGCCGTCACCTCGCCAGACATGGGGTTCAGTATCGTGTCGTTGCCCGACTTGGTCAAGGTACGGACGAGTTTCCTTCTAGTCTTTTCTTCCATTCGAATGCCAACGCGCCTCCGTGCACGATCCAAAATCATGCTGCGAATAGACGCAATGACTAGACCAAGGCTGATGACGCCTATGAGCGCATACGGTAGCACCAGGGCCCTTGCCAGGGGCTTTGTGGTGGCAAAATCACCGAATCCGACGGTGAACAAAGTGATGTCAGCCCAGTACACACCGTCGAGGTAGTTCCAGCCTTCAATGGTGCTAAAAATTAGGGCGCCTAGGAGGAGGTATGTGAGAAAAAGGATGGTCTGGAGCATAAGAGTACGCTGACTGTTGGTCAGAGCGAAGCTCTTGCTGAAATGGCCGGTCGATGCGCCCCAAAAGGTAGCCGCCATGAATGAGGCAACGACAAAGTAAAGAATGGCAGCCCAGATGCCATAATAGAAAGCTTGGGACATGACGTATTCTTCGACGGGGTTATCCAGTCCCTGGCGCAGCGGTTTAGAGGCGGTAGCGCAGAGCGAAATGAGGCAGAAAGAGGATATGTACCTGGCAAGGTCAGTTTGCATGGCTCGAAGCGATTCGGGAGACGCACCATCCAACAATAGTTATTGGCTGTGCAAGGGTAAATTTCACTCGTCTAGCCATGTTGAGAAGAAGAAAGACGTTGGAGACAAGCGCCATTGCCAACTGAATGGCGTTGACGGCAGTAAGCCTGTAACAAGCGTTAGAAAGCCACATGTGTTGGATGGAGCAACATACCATGGCGGATCAGCTACAGACGTGGCAGACAGAAAATCAGTACCCGGCGGCATGTATTGGCGCCATGGTCTGCCCAGAGCACAAATACTGAATGCCGACGCTACCGGCCCCAAAGTGCCAGCAATCATGGGAAAGGCAGATGCAATCAACCACCATCGTCTGTAGACACATTAGCATGTCTACATCATTGACACTGGAGCACAGCTAGTTGGAGGAGCTTACGTATGTTCGAGGTTTTCTTCTTCATTGGGTTCGCTGGCCTCCGCTCTTGGGGGATCCCCTGGCTCTGGGGCAGCGACGCCATCACCAGGGCCCCGTTTGTTAGAGCTAGAACTGCCGGGCGGTGTTGAAGACGCGGCAGTCATGGTGGGAGGTTGGAGTCGAGAAGACGCTATCTTGGTTGCTTCATCCTGTCATGATTGATACATGTCAATCTCGCAGTCTGTGCCGAATGATTTTGGGAGTCGGGGGCAGCAAGTTGATGCATAAAAGAAAGTTTAACGGGGAGACAGATTCCTGGGGCACGTTAACGTGTGGCGGGACTTGCCCTGTTTGGGCCACACTAAGTTGAAGTCAAGATGATGATCCCTTTGGCGGATGGGTGTCTCCCGGAATCTGTTTTACTCTTTTCCGGTACATATCAATCAGTGCAAACAAATGATTCGGCGTCGATACTGATGCTCTCGGCTCGAAAAATAGGACCATTTCAGCCATGTTGATGCTATCCAACTCCCCGTCGCAAGCAAGTCTGGCAATGCGACGTCCCCAAGCGAGCTGATCAATGCGGATCCATCTCATAAACCTACCAAATGGATCCCCTTGATTTACATCACGAAGAGACTACATGTCAACGCGCAAATCACTGCCAAGAACTCAGGGCTGTCCGTCATCTGGGCAGGCTTCCTTATTTCAGCGCCTTCAGACGAACTTCAGCGCATCGTCTGGCTTTTTTAGTGTCCTGCCATGGCCAGCTTCAGCCCACAGTCCACTATAATCACCAGGTACTAGCGCCCCACACCTGCCACACCCTGCCACACTGCCACACTGCCACACTGCCACAGCTGCCTCTGCTCAAGGTCCCATGATGCCTTCGCCTTCAAAACCTCTACGACGCCAGATGGCACTATGCGTAGATGGCTGCCGCTGCATCGTCGCCACTTGCACTTCAATCCGTCTTTTCGACGCGTATTCAGCACCAATGACGCCATTGACAGCGTAGATATCCGCTGTGGCTCCTCTGGTCACGTCACTGTCGAGTACGTTGCGCGCGCGTCTTCATCCCCGCCTGCTGCTGACGTGCCGTCGATAGCTTGCACAATCTCAGTAATCTACAGCACGATGAGCCTATTATGATCCATTTCCCTCCGCTTCCGGCTCATGCTGGTTCGTCGTTCACACTGCCAGATTTTCTCAAGGGACTTCCCGTCGCCAGCATCCGCTATCGATGGGACGGCCTCTCAGGGTCGCTCCCGTCACCGCTCGATCGTGACCGGCCGTTTCCGGCGCCGTGGCCAACGCCTGTTCACGATGCCTCCTTTGCCTACTCGTGGCTGACTGAGAATTTTGCGCCGGAAAATTGTACTCGTCGCGGCGTCTACGTCTATGGCTCCTTTCTCGGCGCCAGCCTCGCGACATCGCTGGCCCTGACCGAGGCGCATCCCCATGCCCGGTTTGCCGTCCGCGGCTTCATGGCCTACAATGGCATATACAACTGGACCATGTTCCTCCCTGACCATCGCGTCAATCGCCCGACGACACGCGCCGGCAAAAGCATCATGCCGCCGCAGCCCCGGGAAGGCTCTCATATGCACTTTTTGCAGGAGCAGATGCCTAAACTTTTCGGCAAGCCTGCCCATCTGTTCGACGCATTTGCCAGCCCGAGCCTCATGTTTCACTCACCGGGCCTCCTTATCCCGCGGTCTTTTACCATGACAGTCGCCGAGGCTGCGGCAATTGACGCCATGGTCGGCAAGGAGGCGGACCCAGCTTTCGAGGTTAAGACGCCACGAAAGTCGCGTCTCGTCTTTCCGCCGCGCAAGTCCACTCTCAAGATTCCCGAGGCATTGCTAATGTATGACTCGGACCCGATCCCGCTGACTGCATCCGGGAAGCCATCGAAGCGCAAGCCCAGAACCAGCGGCAACAGTTTCCAGGCACAAGCGGCTGAGCTTGCGGAGCTCATGCGTCGCAGCGTTGAGCTTGTTGAACTCAAAGAGCGAGGGAAGTGGGACGACGATATTGAAGATATGGCTTATGAGGCGAACAGACGCGTGCAAATGTTCGACATCGGCCAAAGCTCGTCAAGCTATGAGATGAGTGCTGCTGGCCAGGAGGCTGCATTGACATGGCTCGGGAAAGAGACTTAGATGAGTACATGGTTTGATAAATGCGTGTATGATAAAACTGTTGCATGTACAATAATCGACGGTACATAAACTTAATATTCGGTGCAGATCAAAGACAGGCTAAAAGTATGGCGACAAAAGGGAAAGGGGCATACGGCGAACAACGTCTTATTCTAATAAGCTCATGTCCCAGTAGCAATAAACTATCCCTCTCTATCTTGCCCATCTAGGTCTCATATCACAGCGACCAAGAACCAGATGCGCAGCTCATGTCTCGCAGAAACTGCCTTCTGCTGAGCAGACCGGATAGGCTACACCGGCTTCTTTCACCTTTCTTGCTGCCGCATGCCCTAAAGGAAATATTTGTCCCTGAATACGTCACGGGCGACTTGGATCCACAACTCGAATGAGCAGGGCGCGGTGTACGTCGAACTTTTCCATGCCAAGACACAGCAGTCTGATGTATCAGCTTCCCGGAGCAATTCAAGCGGGTTGCGGGGTATATATTTGCGGGATCATACTTTCCAAATGCGTGCACCAGCCGATACTCGGCAACACGTCCCATTATACAAAGCAACTACCGGCAGCTATCTGTCTCAGACGAGGTGTTACTCGACAACTCACGTTGATCAGTTGGCGCAACAAGGATGTCCATGTACATCGCATATGCGAGTCTTGTGAAAGGACGTGGAGCTCCATCAGTCGTCTATAGCTGCATGTGGCGGGGTGAACGCGTTGATGTATTAATGTGAGCACGTATAGACAGCAGCTCCTCAGCTTTCAAGAAAGCCAATGAAAGCGAGAATGTAACCCCAAGGACCGAATGATACCACCAGCAAGGCACCAGGTTGCAGGTGTCAGCCAGCCACTGGCGCAGGGGTACGTGCGCGTTGACGGCGTATATAACTTCGAGCTGCCTTGCCAGAAGCGGTTTTATCTTGTCTTCCACTACTGACTGCAGGCGCAGGAAATGATAGACTCAGCTCCAGGAGAGGAAAACCACACCGATTGTCTCTGTAATAGCCTCGTAAGGCGCAATGCAGTGTCTCGGACGTCAATATTTAGTCATACCAGGTATGCGCTTTGCAGTTCGAAATAATCTGGCTGAAATTATCATCATCAGCACGTAACAGGCGGCGTACATCCGCAAGGCCAATTCCACTATGGAGCAATACTCATTGCTCGGCGACGCCGATGACAGCACATATACTTCTGCCGATCTTTTTTCGCTGGTAATGATACCGCATTTGTGCAAACTGGTGCTTCGATCGAACGAGTTCAGGACACGCAGCATCTATGAGGTAGACGTATAAGTAGAGGCCTTGCATCCGTAGCGGCCTGCTCATCAACATTCGCTTCGACAGCAATTCCTACATTTCAGTACTTATATCCTACCAACTATCAAGATACTACAATGCTTCGAGCTGCCATGTTATTTGCCCTCTTGGCACACTTTGCCAGTATCACCTTCGCTGCCGCCGCCGAAGCCTCTACGGGTGACCGAGCCACTCCTTGCAGCAGCATCGAGGACTGTGACTTTGACCAACAATGCGTACAAGGCACCTGCCATGTTGGAACGGTCTCTTTGGATAATTTGGCCCGTTCGACGAATAAAGAATCTACCCTCATTTGCGACAAAGACGTTTGTCGTCTCGGCACCAACTACATTTACAACTCTGACCTGGCGCTGATGGCAACTACCTTTTCTCCCGCGTTGGGTGCTGGCCTTGCCGGCTCCTGGGTGGACCAGTGGCTCATCGAAGGCGCCGCCGGTGTTGTCATTTACCCGCTGCTCAGCACCGGCGGCTACGGCTGGAGGACAAACGAGGTCGCAATACGTGCCTACTGGCCCGACGGTGGTTTCTCGTATACGATGGACGATCTGCCAGTTGGTGACACGGTGGCCCTCACCTGGATGATGCGAGACTCTCAAGGAACGTACGTCTGCACGGCACCGAGCACATATGTTCTTTACGTCGAGGTCGATAACTACCCGCGGCAGACTTTCCGCGTTACTCCGCACGCCGGCAAGAAGCGCGGGTCCTTTGAGTTTCGTGCCACTGATGCCACCATGAAGATTCGGTTCTCGACCGAAAAGAATGCCTATGACGGCTGTGGGCCATTTTTTACCAATGTGCAGGCCACTGTGTAGGACAGAAATTTGGTTTATGGACCCTGAAGCTTGTAGTCTAGACTTGTCTATTACCAAAATTGAGTACAAAAGAGCAATGGTAGCAATGCGAGAGAGGAGAATTTGGAAAAAATCATTTCAAAGATTGACTGAGAGAAGTGATGCAAGAAGAATGGCGGGTTGATTGAGCCAAGAGAACAATCTGATATCATCTTCAAAGGTCAATTGCGCGAAGTTGATGAAGGCTGAGGCGCGTCACTATCCCACAAAGTGAGAGATGCAGCTATTATGGTATCTTCGGGTGGCGTCAGGATTAAAAACTCGCCCAAAAGAATCCCAAAACACTTCCCTTCGACAAGATCATTGAGTCGACATGTAATATTGGAAAGCTGCCGAAGGCGCGAAGTTGAGCTAGGGGATCAAAGAGGAAGGTCGTAACTACAACTTTGCACCGAAAGCCGCAGATAAGGCAGTCCGTATTCGAGTAGGCATCTGGCCGATATTCAGCAAGATTAACCATTCTGAGAAGAATTGGGTGGTACTGGCAAGGTGCGCACACTTGATCACTTCTTTTGGTCACGAGAACACCACAGCTGTGTTGGCTGACTGCGTTTGTAAGCGCCGTCTTTTGGTGGCAATAATGCAATTTACGCACGGAAATTCTGCCAGTATCTCAGATTCCACGAAAACGTAGCTTTTTCTTGTTCTGTTCTTCCATTTGTGGCGACCAATCACGGAAAGAGGTACTCATCTCTATAATAACCGTTGAGGCGCAGAGAACTGCCCAATTAGTCGCTCGGCAGCACATTGGTGAATGTTTTCTCATCTGGACCCCGGTGTCTTGTAAACACTTTCTGGTCAACTTGTAATGTGTCTGATGAAGATGCTCCTCACACCCACATTTGCCACGTGTTAGTGAAAAGGTTCATTGATGCTCCCACGTCATGAACAGTCCGCACCAGTGCGACTATCATCCATCATTCACTAAGTTTTGTGAGATAGGTATGGAGATCCAGTAATGCGACAGATATCCTCCGAATACCACAGAATTCGCACGTCAATACAGCGTCTCCTCCAAGTCTTACCTTCGATACCCTGCAAGGTTTAAGAAAACAACATGACATCCTAGTAGTCCACACCTTTCCGAGCCACCTAAGACTGACCAGAGCTTCAAAAGTTATTACACGAAATACTTGTGGATACGCTTTTGGTCCGAAATATCTCTTGACCGCCTCAACTCTGTGCTGTCTTCAATGTCTATCTTCATACCTCGAAATAACGAGCCGTCTTATCAAATCAGTCTTAACAAACTTGGTCTAGTGGTCTAGTGGTATGATTCTCGCTTTGGGTCCACATTTCCAGTCTGCGAGAGGCCCCGGGTTCGAATCCCGGCTGGACCCCAGCTTTTTGTCAATTGTGTCAATTCTTTTTGCAATGCTTTCCTGTCGGCCAATGCGTGGCTGTTGTACGTCATTTCAAAGCCAATATCAACTTTGCGGGCGACCTTGCCTACTTGCTCATCGCAGCGACAGGGAAGCAGCGCGCAATCGCATTGTGGGGTGACCCGCTCGTGAGCCTGTTTAGGCAAAGGGATACAGGTCTTTGATTGGCCAGGTTTCCCCTGTCTGGAGAAGATGATTGGGCCACACCAAACTTTGTGGCTGGCAGCTGCGTGGCATCGTTATCAAACGGCGAATGGAATTGTCCAGCGCTTACCAGCCTTATTTTGTTCAATCATTTATGACATTTTGTTCTGAGGACTCAAAGTGGCTACGAGAATACCAAATATTGGAAAATCCATGCGTAGACTACGCAGCAACAGCTTTCTGAACTAGCCATGGCAGCTCTGGTGTGCAAACCGAGCAGTGCCTATTATGTGAGTGGCAGACGGACGATGTTCGACTGGATAGACTGCTTGCCAGATTCAACCCGGGACTCTCTAATACCTGACATGTCAAGCTGTTGTATCAGCTGGATATTTTTGGGGCATTCTATCATCCCTAGTGCGCACCAGCATGCAGCTGGGCATCATGCACGATGTCGCAAAACGCCCTCGTGGGTGCACCAAAGACGCTGGGGCGGGGCTGATCGTCTGAAGCCAGGATGGCTGCCGCTAGTTCATGTAGACCGACCTGGGACCCTGACAGCCTGATAAGAATAAAAAGCTGCCACCGGACAATCTGATTGCAAACGTTCTCATTCTTCTTCTGCGTTATTCGACTCTGCCTGAAAACGCGGGCTGCCGATATATGTGAGTGCATTGTGATATGGTTGGCTATTGAGGCGGCGGTACATGGTGCCACCTCGGTGCGTGGCTTCCGTTTGGGCGTGAATGGAAAGAGGCAGGTAACGTGCAGGCTGCCTCTTCCTGGGCGGAGGCCTGACATTTATTCTTCCCTTGCTTCCTAGTATTTTCTGACACTTTTTGTCTCTGACAACATCAGCAGCTCCAGAATACTATCCGGCATTCTATTCGCTCCAAACGCTAATCCAACGTCAACACAGACGCCGCGACTCTTTCGACAAACGCACCGTGAAGATGGGTGGCATTCGTGAGTCGCGGTCGCGCGCAATTTGCCCCTAGAGCCATTACTGACCCCAGAGATGTGTAGCTTTCGGCGCTCTTGAGAACCTCAAGAACAAGGTCCAGGAGATAATCAAGAAGAAGCTGAACAAGAGCAAGGCCGAGAAGCCCGCCGCGACCGAGACTACTGCAGTTGCTGCGGCCCCTGCTGCAGCTGACGCCACCAAGACGGAGGCCACGGCTCCTGCTGCGCCCACTGATGCTGGTGCTTCAACTGCACCTGGTGCAGCTCCTGGTACGTTTTGCCTTGCATTGTGCCGGTGACTAAGTCCGCCAGCTTGCGATGGCTCAACCTAATAATGTGGACGCTACAGCTGTCGAAGCCCCGCAAGTCACCGAAGCTCCCAAGGACGCTACCGCTGAGGCTCCTGCAGGTATGCCAAGATTTATGGGCGGCAAGGGCTGATGGTGAATACTGACAAGTTACAAATGTAGTTTCTGCTGAGCCCGCTGCCGTTCCTAACGCCGCCCCGGTTGTTGACAAACCCGCCGCTACCCCCGCCCCCGGTGCCGCTACGGCCTAAGCCGGCCATCGATCTCGATATCATGGTTCATGCGCCACGGCAGTGTCTGGGCCCATGACGACGAGGTGTAGCTGACGATAGCGCCGTCTTACTTTGATAGCCCTTGTTTTCATGTCGTTGCTCTTCATGTCAATGTTTTTGATTGCGAGCTACTGGATACCCCGCCACGCTGCAGTGCAATGATGCTCTGCGCGTTGGTATAATGAGTTGTCTCGACTGCTATATTCCCACTAGTTATTCTTTTACTTTTTTTTAAGGAATCCTTACTACTCTATTTTCAACAGAGCGATTTTTGTTTCTGTTTTCCTAACTGTAGCCCTGTCTATTTGGCCCATGGTGCTTTCGTCGGTGGCATCCCGCCCAGTCCTTCACTTGATGGGGGTCCGGGCCTTTGTGTTGGGGGTGGCATGCGAGCTGTTGGTACGGCTGTGGTTCCCGAAGTTGGCAACGCTCTCGATGTCTGTGCCCATGGCGCTGCTGTGCCTCCGACCGGTGCGACTGTCGTTGATAAGGCAGGCGGTGTGGGTTGTGTTGCCAGGGTTTGCGCGTTGGGATCCTTTTGCCAGGAAAAGAGTGAACCAAAAGGAAAGTGTTGTACGACCGGGAATTTTGACAATACCTCGGCGTTGTACATTTTAATCATGCCTTTGTTAATCTTGCCCCAGCCATCTTTTACGCCCGAAATGTCAAATAACATCGGACTGTGCTCCCAAAAAGGGCCCTTTTTAATGTCGTTGATGAAGCCAATGGCGGAAAAGTACATGTTTGTTTGGCGGTTATCCTCGACAACCTGTGGCTTGATAATATCGCCCGTCTTGGGAGCGCCTCTAACGGAACCTTCCAGCGGCATGGGGTCATTCTCGTCAATGGGTCGGGTCAGCTGTCCCGAACCAAATATGTATGGTACAAAGGCGTGGTCGTCCAGACCCCACACTCCGTGTGAACCTGCTGGCTCCAGTGTATACGTAGTGATGAGCTTTCGAACAAGCGCCAGATATCTGCCTCTCGTCAGTATATGCGCCGGGCGTTGAGCTGGAAATGCTTACGGTTCAATGACTGAGAAGACAATCTCCCTTTCCACCTCGGCCTCTTCCTTGGCCATTTTGAAATGGCCGAGCTTCCATAGACACCCGAGAAACGCCACAAAGCTGAGCTCGTGGCCTGTGCCGTAGTCGAGACGCTGGGAGCTGCCAAAGCTACCCAGCAGATAGCTCTTGATTTCCTCGCGCGCTGCCTCGCCGCCCGCCGCCGCGATCGTCTCCCCCAACACGCCCGCTTCCAGCATGGCATCCACCCTGTCATCCAGCAGCGTGTGCCATGTGCGGAAGCTCAGGTTACCGAACCGGCGCGGCCCCGGCGCGGGGGGTGCTTGGTCGATGAGGCGCTCAATGTCGGCGAGCAGCTCTTGCAGCGCCGCGACGGGGGCCCCGGGCTGGTTTTTGGCGGATATGATGAATGTCTGCGGTACAGGCGTGTCTTGGCGGCGGCGCGGACACACGGCGTGGTTGAGCTGCATGATGAAGATGCCAATGTCGCGGTAGGCCAGGCTGGTGAGAAATTCGGACACGTCGCCACTCTCGTGGATGCGCTTGACAGGCTTGGTAAAGTCTGGTAGGGCGGTGCGGTCTAGGACCGCGAGCCGGGTGAGTGCAGTAGCCATGATTTATTTGGCGGCCTTCTACGCGATGGCCGCTGATGAAGAGTGGGAGGTTGAGCAAGTCGTAAGTGGTAGTGCTCCTGTGGATAACTATCGCATGGTGGGTTCTCTGTTAGCTGTAGTTAGTCATCGCGGCAATGAAGCACGCGACATTGTGTATAGAGGTAAGGACGAGTATTACTCTTGATTATAAAATATGTTTCTTTAAAGAAGATATTATCATCTGTGAAAACTTTTCCCCAATATTTGGCATTATCCGATGCGCACGCACATGCCCTGGCATGGGTGTGCCCGTTTGCACAATGTGGGTAGCTAATTATTTCCTCACTTCTGGCCTCCATCTCTCAACAACTCAATCTTGAGTATATATCTGATGCAAATGGAGAGTATCGCGATACTACTACGAGAGACTAAGCAAAATATTTGTCTATTTCAAAATGCCTGGCCCAGAACCGTTTTCGCAATCCCCCATACCATTTCCTGGGGCGGCAAGCAGCAGCGGCTCTTTCCAGTCTCGCATGCTATCACCTCGCTCCCACTACCGAGAGCTATCTGCTAATAATGGGCCAAAACGCTCAAAAAGACAAAAGACTGCTCACAGTTATTTAGTCTCTTCGACCCATGCTAGGCCGTCTGCAGTACAGCCCGAGCCACCATGCATCCGACTGCCACAGCTGCGTCCGGAAAACAAGCACCGGCCGGCTTATCAGGCGGAGGCTGCGACGTATACGTACAAATTTGCGCAAGATTTTGCTACGTGCGATGATATCATTGAGAGCGATGCGACAGTTGACTGTTCCGATTATGAATCTCCTGAGCAGGCTGACAACGCCGAGCCTGTCCCACGCCTGCCGTGGCAAATGCCAGGACCACTAAAGAGGCAGCCAGATTTTGCGAAAGGTGGCCGAAATCAGGAAGAAAGCAAAGAATGTATATCAAATTCTCTCAAGGATAGAAGCTATCCGTATGGCAATGAGAGTCGCAATCTGCCGTTACACGCCCCGAATCGAGACTCTTCCACGGGACTCTTTAGCATAAGCGACCGCGAGAGCACTACGAGCATGGACACGAGCCCACCTCCGGAAGAGTGCGAAGAAAGTAATTGGGAGACATATTCAGAAGCAGAGATAAGAAGTACGAGACAGCGGCAACCATCAACCCAGCTAGGCACCACGCCTAACTCTGTTCGACACACCAACCGCGCGTCTTCACTTACACCGCCCGCGGAGCAGGGACCGGACAAAGAGGAGCCCGCTTTACCATTGCTACGGCTATTACCCACAAGAAAGAAGTTAATGTCAGCTGAAATTGAAAAAATCATTCTCGAGACCCGTCAGCCAGAAGCCGAGCCTGGTGTGCCAGCCTCGGCCCAGCCATCAACATCAGCGGGGGTTATGACTTGCGATCTTTGGTCCATGATTACAGAGGAAGAAGACTCGGGCTTGAAATATTCAATTGCAGATGAGATTCTAGATATGCATCAGCTCATGAGCAACCCGTTTTGGGCCAACGACCAAAGATGGCTTGCCAAAATCTCATGCCCTGCACCACAAAATCGACCCGCTACACGCTACTCGAGTGAAATTATAAGAAACACTGCAGGCTTGATCGAAACTATCGCCTGGATCAAGGCAAAAGATGACGATAAAGAGCAAGCGCGTTTCGCAGCCGTAATGCGCAATCGCATCGCCACGTTTATCACAAATTCACGAGGCGCCTGCACGACCATATGGCAGCACCTCTTTGGCAACCAGACAGGATCACAATCAAACGCCCCAGTACATGAGGCAACAGTGCTCAGAATGCAAAGATTCGTGATTCCCCGATTGGTTTTTGCCCTTGGCCAGGTCTTCACGCTGCTGTGCAACGAGCAGCTTGAAGTTAGGGACCTAGTTCTCTTCGTCTTGGGGGAAATTTGCATTGACATGAATCGGATTGCAAAGGTCATCGAATACGGGACAAGAAAGGGCAAAGATGGTTGTGGCAAGGTTGCTGAAGTGGAGGAGTTTGTACATTTACTGGCTGTGGTGCAAGAGTGGACCAAGACTGAGAAAGACGTGCAGAACGCAGAAGGCGTGAGATCTATTGCTCTATAGCTATTTGCATCCGTCAATACAAGACACTGCCACCATGCACCAAACTTCGCCCAGGTTTGACTTCTGTAATCATCCCAACCTCGTACATCTTTCGAACCAGCGAGAATAGCATGCCGTCGCATCCCTTGGCCGCCATCAAGTCCACCGTCACGGGCAGATATTCCGTGTGATTCGTCACCTTGGACTCGTACTCGACTTCACCAATCGAAATCACAATATCGGGAATTTCAGCCATGACCGAGATCCTGCTCGTGGAAAAAGCGCCTGGCGCCTGCGGACCTGTCCAGTACGTGTCCCTGTATTTCGGCGCCGGCGTCCGCGGGACGTACACGAACAAGTCGCTCGAGCAGCTTGCACCATCAGACCTGAGCACGCTTTCGTTGAACCACTTCATAAACCGCGTCTTGTTCGCAACGGCCTCTTCAAGCGTTACGTTGGCGTTGTCGCCGAGTGCCCAGCGGCGCAGCGGCGCAGGATTCACGTGTGGCAGGCGTCCGTCGTGCCTGGCCGCGTAGTCGGCGTAAAGGGGATCACGCACCAGCCGGGCCTGCTGCTTTGCCGAGAGCACCTCGTAAGTGCTGTTGATCAAGGAGAGCAGCGGCTCGGCGGAGGGGTTGGCCGCCGCCCAGCGATCGGTCAGGTTGAAGTCGGAGACGCGGGCGGACAAGAGGTCTGTGAGGTTGCGCAGAAAGGCGTGCAGCATCTGATTGAGTGCTGTCTGCGTGCTTTCAGGAAAGCCGACGGCGAGGATACGCTTGGGGTAGGTGGCAGTCTCGGTCATGTTGGGCTGGTAGAGAATTGTCGCGGCGTCGGCCCAGAGGACAGGATCGCGAGCCAAAAGACCGGCGGTGTCGAATTCTGGGGATAGCGGCATGGCATGGTCTAGAGCGACTAAACCATGGCCTACATTTGTTAGGTAATGTTTAGGATTATAGGCCATGGTACTTACTTGGACGGTTTCCGTAGATGCCTTGAAGCTGGCTGGGGCTGCGAATGCTGCCTCCAGTGTCTGAGCCAAGGGCAATATCGAGCCATGAATACGAAGCTACACGGAACATCAGAGAGTATTAATCAATTGTAAGTTTCTTAAATACCCTCTCCTGCCGCTGAACCTGCAGAGGACGACGAAGGGTCGAGATACCCGTCGCCGCGGGGGTTAAACGGGGCGTGGTAGTCGACCCAGTCCGCCGTCGCCGTCTCTCCATTCGCAAACTGGCTGGTCTTCATCTTTCCTATGATGACGGCGCCAGCATCGACAAGCTTCTGCACGGCGCTGGCCGTCTGGTTGGCCTCTGGGTACAGCTGGTACCACGCCCGGTTGCCGTTGGACGTCTTGAGGCCGGCAATATCAAAAATATCCTTGACGCCGAGACGGACTCCGGCCAACGGCTTGTCTGCGGACTTGGTGAACAGTAGACGGGACGGGACGGCGACGGCCAGTGATTGTCCGGGCATGTTGGCTGGCAAGACAGTGTGCGATCCGTCTGGAGCCGTGATGCTGGTCTCGCTAAAGGCGCCGGCGAAATCTGAATACAGTCTGTACGCGTTGTACAATCTCCCGGATGGCGATGCAAAATATGGACCATTTGGCACGGTGACATTTTTTAAATCTGTCAGTACCACTGTCGCATTGTTTAATGAAATCGGCCTCGCAGACTTGGCTGACTTCCCTACTAGATATATCACTTGAACCTGTCAGTACAAGTAAGATGAACATTACGTGCAACATACCCTTCAAAAACTCTTCTTGAATGACGTCGTCATTTTCTAGAAAGCTTTTTGTAATTTGATACAGCGATGATGCATCGAAAGCTTCTGGCTGTGCGTTCACCACCGTGACTGGAAGAAGTCCGTCTCCTTCCGCGACGGGCCCATCGTCGACTTTGCCCACGTACCACGGAGGAACAAAGTAGTGAATATCGCCCACGTCGACGGAGCTGCCGGTTGATAGCACACGCGCGGCAGCGGCCGCCGCGATATGCAGCAGTCCTGTAACTAGCAACAGCTTCATGTCAGTAACGCAGACACGTGGTTATGCAGGGACCTCGCTATGTTTGTCACAAATACTCTTGAACTAATAGAACACCGGGATTGGCATGGGGATGGCAATCATACTTTTTTCTCGAGTGGACTCTGTTGGAGCGGCAATGCTACCATGGCCGTAAATTTGGCTATTGAGTACATTTACCGAGATCTCAAAGCTGAGCGGTGATAGCACCCTGAGGGTTACATTTTGCAGCTAAGGGACACTATATGGAGACAAAGAACCCTGAGAGAGGTATATCAAACCCACAAGAACTACTGGCCCTCAAATCATGAGCCAAGACGGAAGATCGCGGGTCCCTGCTTGGCTCAGCCTTTGCGGTACCGCTTCGAGCTCCCCTTCCAAGATAGGCAACTGAGTAAGCTTGGGCAAGATGCTTAGCAACAAGATAAAAATTTTCATCGTGAGTTATTGACTTCCAGCACGTTCCTCTCATGATGCGCTCTCCCGTGTGGATATCTAAATGCCCCAGTGACCATCAAGGTAAACGGGCAACTGCCGGCCGGCACCAACATCGACAATAGAGTCGCCAGCAAGGATTGATGCGGATTTCCGTTTGCGATGTGATGCAAAGAGACTAGGGCGTCCAAAATGGGTAGAGTCGATTGAAGTCGTACGAGCTTTATATGTGGCGCGTCTTCCTGCCACGCAGTGCCCGGCATCAAGAAAAGGCTTTCAGGAAGCGCAATGGGCTTTTTCACGACTAGCAAACTGCTTGCGGCTGCTCTTGTCAGCTTTGGCACCGCAAAGCCTCTCTCTGGCAACGCTGCCCAGCCTCGGAACGAGACCTGCGGACGTGTTCTGCTCCAAGACTTTGACTCTCTCGGTGCGTGGTTCGAGGGCGTCAACGCCATCAACTGCACGTCCGTTCCGCGGCGCGACAATGTCACGATTGCCATTATTGGCGGCGGCGTCTCCGGCCTCGCCACGGGCCTGATGCTCGACAGCATCGGCATGCACAACTGGGAAATCATCGAGGCCAGCGAGCGCGTCGGCGGACGCTTCCGCACCAAGTTTGTCGGCGGCACCGACGAGTACGCCGAGATGGGCCCCATGCGGCTGCCCTGGAGCATCACGTACAAGAGCGACAACACGACGCACGAGTACACGGACCACCGCATGACGTTTCAGCTCGCCGACACGCTCAACCGCCTCAACGGCCACGATCCCCGGTACAAGATTGACTTTATCCCGTGGATCCAGCACCACCCCAACGAGCTGCTCGCCCGCGGCACTGGCCGGCACCCGGACGGCCGCGTGCCGACCCGCGCCGAGGTTGCGGCGGACCCGCAGCGGCTGGCCAAGCCGGCGTCGATGAGCACGGCCGAGTACAAGGACGTCAAGGCGCAGATGAATGCCATTCTCAAGAGGGAGGAGACGCTGCGGTTCATACAGCGTGATGTTTGGCGCGCGCACGCCTGGGCCATGGGCCAGGGCCTCGACGACCTCAGCGAGCAGGCCTACATGCGCGCGACGCTCCACGCTGGCGAGAACGTGACCGACGCCATCTGGACCGACACCGACTACGACATCTTCTGGGACGAGCTGCACCACAACTCCAACCTCGCGCAGGACGGCTCCGCGGGGGCGCTCGGCGAGACTGAGTGGCGCTGCGTCGACGGCGGCTTCAACCGCATCACCGACGCCTTTGTCCCGCACCTCGGCGACCGCCTGACGCTGAACCGCAAGATTCGCAAGATTGAAGCGGTATCCGGCGCCGACGGCGGCCGGACGGCGTCGTCGCGCACGCGCCTCTCGTGGTATCCGAGCGTGGCCAACCGCACGCTGCTGCACCGCGACTACGACTACGCCATCGTGGCGGTGCCCTTTACCATGACGCGCTTCATGGACCTGCCGCCGTTTTCGTCGGTGCTCGCGCGCGCTATTAGCGAGGCGGGCCTGCGCTTCAAGTCTGCGTGCAAGATGGCGCTGCTCTTCTCGGAGCGCTTCTGGGAGCGCGGCGCGGCGCCCATCCTCGGCGGCTACTCGCAGCCCGCGTCCGCCGCCGTCGGCGCGCTCTACTACCCCGTCTACGGCCTCAATGAGTCGTCGTCGTCGTCGTCGTCGTCGTCGTCGTCGTCGTCGGACTCCCCCCGCCCGGGCCTCATCACGCAGTACCGCGGCGGCGACTGGAGCGACCGCTACGTGAGCTTCACCGACGACGAGTACGCCCAGACGGTGCTCGACGCCGTCGTCAGCCTGCACGGCGAGCAGGCCCGCGACTACTATACGGGGCACTACGAGAAGCTGTGCTGGCTCGAGGACGAGCACACGGCCGCGGCCTGGTGCCGCCCAGACATTGAGCAGCACAGGCTGTACATTCCCGCGTACCACCGCACCGAGTTCAACACAATCTTTATCGGCGAGCACACGGCGCCCACGCACGCCTGGATCAGCTCCTCGTTGCACTCGTCGGTGCGCGGCACGGTGCAGCTGCTGCTAGAGCTTGGCATGGTGGACGAGGCGAAAAAGGTCAACAAGGAATGGATGGGCCGCTGGATTCACGGAGCATAAAAGGCTACAAAGACATGCATACAAGAGTAGCAAGGACAGGTCAAAAAGGTTGTAGGTAAAGACTAGGCGTCAATACGACCAAGAATCTGGAACCGGCTTTCTTCAACTCTTCTCGGCATCAATACTGTCCGGTAACTAGCTGTTTCTCTCCCAAATGACATAATCCATTGAGCCAAATTGTAAAGACATGCCTACTCTACTTGAGCCTGACCAATGTTTCTCGGGCCATCAGGGCCCTCTTCAAGCCCGTTGCGGCGTGGAGCATCCGGCCGCCAGCGCCAGAATGGGCGCAAGAAGCTCGTGGCCTCGTCACCGTTTTGCAAGATATCCGCGGCGTGCTAAGTAAAAATTAGCACAACTGTGGCACAAAATAAATCGACATTTTTTTTTCACTACCTTTCCGAGAACCGGCAGAAATTTGGCCCCATGGCCACTACCACCAGTGCAGACAAAGAGTGAATTGTCCGTGTAAGTCGGGACATGGTCAATCTGTCTTTGATTAGCCTAGAAATGGCACCTGGACTGTTGAAACGCACCACGAAAGAATTGTCCAGAGAATCTGTATACCAGCAGAGCTTGGTCGAGTGGAACGGGACATGGTCAAAGTCTGGTAGGAATATGTTTACAAATTGTCGAATCGAGTCTACGGCGGCCTCGGGGATGGTGCAGGAGTCTTTAGGTGGCATTGGAATAGACCACTTGCCGTCTTGCAAGAATGGAACGCCTTCAGGCGCGGGCTGAAAGTTTGTAAACTGTAGAAAATTTAGCAAAATAAACGGAATACCTCATTGTAACTGACCTTGATTCCTCGGAATCCAATTTTGACCAGACCATCTGGGGTTCTGGGGAGCACATAGACACTACCAGTATCCTTTCCGGTCTTGTTTCGAGGTGTGCTCTTCCATGTGATGACGGGGAACTTTTCGGGAGAGTACTTTTCCCAAAGCATCTTGTTTTCCTTGTCAATCTTGAAAGTGGCAAGACTGCCGCCAGATGATTCGAGGTGTGTCGACAGCTCGGGGATGAGCTGCGTTGTCAGAGAGCCACCTGAGAGAATTAGGAAAGCAGACCAAAGGCTGCGCTCGAGTGCTTACCTGCAACGGCTACTATATCTGCCTTGTGGACGGCGCCGTCTTTGGTCTTAACTCCAACTGCCTTCTTCTTGCCATTTGCCATCTCTTCCACGATGGACTCAACTGCACCATGTTCGTTGCCAAATGCAAATTTGACGCCCTTCAAAACAGCAAGCTTATAGAAATGCAGACATGCATTGGAGCAGCGCATGAACCCACCGAGAGAGTCCAGCACTGCTTCGTAGGTTCGGCCATCGTTGCTGTCCGGAATAGGAAACTCTAGAAGCTTGGCATCCCAGCCTCCCGCCTTGGCACGTTCTCGGTCTTCCTCGAGGCTCTTTACAAACTGAGTCTGTCGGATACCATCTCGTTTCATGTTGGCAAGAGTCTCCTTTTCCAAGGCACCAAGCTCATCTGATGGCTGGACACGTAGCATGCCGCTAGGGACGAACAGGTCCGCGCCCGAAGACTTGTTAATGGACACCCATTCTTGACGGCTCTCCAATGCCAGACGCTGGTAGTGCAGCTTTGCGCCGTACGAAGCGCGAAACTATACCGAGTTAACATTTTAATCCAACAGCTTGGTACTTGAGACTTGCAATCTTGTTGTGATCAACAGAGGCTGCCTGCACAGTTTCGTCGGCATCGGGATCATACTCTGTCTCATCATATGGGTGGCGATCAAAGACAGTGACAGCGTAGCCTATTCAGCCCAAACAGGGCTCGGAGTGTTAGCAAAGGGAACACGGATCGAAGTTGCCAAAAGTTCAAGTCGGCTTACCCATTTCGCGTAGCGCAACGGCCAACGATAGACCAAAAATCCCAGCTAAATTCAATATTAGTTGGTCATATTATCAAGACACTAGCATATTGACATTGCTATAAAATGACTGTATCAAAAGGGACATACCACCAACAACGGCGACAGACTTGGTTTCGCTCATCTTGGCAATGAGAAGCGGTGCCCGGACCAATCAAAGAAGAGGTAAAGGAGGGGTGTGAGATAAGCTTATCAAGTTTGAGAACAAGAATAAGGGTAAATGTAGTAACATTTTGTTGTTCAGAGCGGCGACGGCCGCTGGGATACGCCCGGCTTTTGATTCGGGAGCAAGGCGGGCATCCATGAGGCTGCGGGGCTCGGTCTTGTGCCCAGCCGGGAGAGGGATCGCCAAGTTCGGCTGCAAGGTTGCGGGCCAGAAACGCCACCCGCGAACCTATATGGTTAAATTTAGCTTTGCTCATTGTGGCGCCCTATCAAGCCCATCCAGGCCTCAGACACATTGGCCGCGCATTGGGCGAGGGCAGGCCGGCTGATGGTCATTGACTCGTTCAAGTTACTGAGCCGACGAGAAGTGCGTATAATTTCGTGCTAATCATTACGGCTGAAGAGGGGAAATGAGATAGCATCGGGGAAGGGGCGAAGAAGACCGAAAAACTAGCACCACCTTGATGTCTGCTTGCATTCTCGTCACGCATACAACGTTGGTTCTAGCGCAAGGTAAGCATCCGACGGTGTCCGCTGTTTAGTTTTCCTGACCCGCAGCTTGAACTCATGGCAATTAGCTGAGCGTTTGTAGAGCCTGGATGGGATGCAAGTTTGATGGTACGTCGACAGAGCTGTAGTCGTCGCCGGCAGATCAACATCCATTTCGTATAAAGCCTCGCTTGTCTCAGCGCCTTGCAGCGCTCGGATGCAACCCTACCAATACCAGACAACGCCCCGCGCGAGAGATTTTGGCAGTTTCCAATCTTTCCTTTTAAACACGTCTCGCTGCGTAGAAACAATCTTGTCTTTAGCCGTGCTTTCATTAACGGCCGTTATTGCAAGATGGCCAAGGACAACAAGAACATGCCCCAGGGTCCGCTGGGGGTCGTCGAACCCATCGAGAACTATGGTTCTGACGCTGGGCATCCCAAGGCCGCGCCAGAAAAGGACACGCAGGTTGTGACGGAAAAGGATGGCAAAGCTGACGGCGCCCTGCACTTTGTCACAAAGCGCGACATTGACGATACGACGTTGTGGTACAACCAGCACAAGCCCTCTGCCCGTACCCTCGAGCCTCACGAGGTCAAAAAGATGACGCGCAAGAACTTTTGGTTTTTGTTGATGCAGACGTGGTGGATCGCCTTTTTGATCCATCTGGACAAGTCGACGCTCTCTCAGGCCAGTACCATGGGCATCTTTGAAGATGTCCACATCAAAAAGGACGAGTTCAACCACCTATTTGTCATCTTCTTTGCCGGGTATCTGATTGCGCTCTGGCCCGGCGCTGCTCTCTCACAGCGTATTGGTCAAAAGCATTTCATTGTTGGCTCTCTGGCTATCTGGGCTCTGCTTCTGGGAATGCATCCGCTTGCCAAGAACTACTCGCATTTGATCGCGCTCCGATTTCTTCTTGGCATGGTAAGTCACGCCGCAATATATCGAGCGCCAAGACTGGAAACTAACCTTGTAATTTTATAGGCCGAGTCCCAGATTGTCCCGTCGACGACAGTCTTACATCAAGCCTTCTTCGCACCCAAGCAGAGCCCTTGGGTCCAGCTGCTGTGGTGGGCATCGGGCAGTTTTGCCAACGTCCTCCTCACCATGGTCTCGTATAGGCTCATCGTCGACGACAACCACCATGCTCTTGCTGGAAATCTGAGCTCGTGGAAGTGGATGCACCTCATATGTGTCATCCTGACCTTTATTGTCGTCATCCCCCTCGCCATCTTCCTGCCCAACTCCCCCGTCGATGCCAAATGGTTGACAGTGGATGAAAAAATACATACGATTGATACGATTCGTGCCACACATGCTGGTATCAGCAACAAGACGTTCAAGTGGTCGCAGGTTCGCGAGTGCTTTACTGATCCCAAGAGCTGGCTCTTCATGTAAGTCGTCGTGGAAAGTCTGGTGCAGGATGCACAACAAGCTGACAGCGTGGTAGTTTGCACATGTTCTTCAATGAGCTCCCCAACAACACTTCACAGCAGCTTCCACTTATTCTTGTCGGGTTCGGCTTCACGCCCGCGCAGAGTGCCCTGTTCAACATTGCCAAGCCTCTGTGGGGTTCATTCCTGATTCTCGTGTCGGCGGCGATGCTGTATTTGACCGATCTGGGCGTGGGCTATACCTGTGCCATTTCATACATTCCCTGTTTCGTTGGAGGCTTGATCATGCTGACTGCGCCATGGTCCAACAAGATTGCACTAGTCGTGGGTACGCAGATTTCGACCTTTAAGCCGTCGTACCTGCTGGGTCTTTCGTGGGCCGGCACGACTACCATTGGCTACACAAAGAAGCTTTATGTCATGTCGACCTGTATTGTCGCCGCTTCGGTGGCCAATATGATCTCACCCGAGTAAGTCTGGATAATGGTTGCGAAGAAGAGGCTTGGGTACTGATGTACAAGCGTATAGATTTTGGCAGTCCAAGTACAAGCCGCGCTACATTCTGCCTTGGGGGTTTATGACGGCTTTCTGGTTCGTTTCTCCCATCATGTGCCTCATTATTCGCTTCTACCTGCAGCGTGAGAACAAGAAGCGTGCTGGTATTCTTGCCAAGCGGGGCAGCGACAGCGACAACGACGTTCTTGAAATTGGCAGCGAGATTATGCATCTGAAAGACGAGGATCTTGACTTGACGGACCGTCAGAATCTGCGCTTCGTATACCCGCTGTAGGAAGCGGCGCGGAAAGGTTGAGAGCGACGCATTTTACCGAGCATTGGCTTGGCTGGATGAACAGCAGGGCGGGTTTGGAGAGGGGGCGATGCGTAATTGCCGTGTATGCCGTTGTTATTCTACAACTAGGCTGCTGGCGGTGGTGATGCATATAATTTTCGTACATTCTTTGCTGATAACTAACGACATTGGCTGAATCAAATTGACTTGTTCTGGCTCCGTCTGAGACGGTGTGGTTGGGTGGGTGTGGCGTAAGGTGCTGTGGCTGGAGATCCACCAGCCTTTGCCAGAACAGTGGAGGCTGGAAGTATGTACCTTTGTCAACTTGTTAGCTCAGGGGAAGCTTCATTTACTGCCGACTACGGATAGTAAGTAATAATACATGCGAATATTGATACAAGATGCCAAGTCTCCACCGAACCCCCGCGCACAGACAAGACCCCTAGCGGGAGCGAGTTGGGTCGGCACGATAATTGAATTGTAGTTGATGAATTCAAAACAAACCGACTACAGGCTGTGGACTACAGCGAGTTCCTGACTGTTTGTGCCAATCTCATTGCAAGGCGCGCGGGAATAACTTTAGGGCAGCAACATCTGATGCAATGCCCTCAATGCCGCAACATGAATGTGACCGCTAGTTGTCCATGCTGTCACCGTTGCATTGTCACGTCAATGCAAATCATGTGCTCAAAAAAATCGCCAGACTCTGAGCTGCCAAGCTGGCTACAACGTTGTGGCCACCGTACCCTGGTTCATTGGTGACTGAGCTACGACTAATTTCCTCAATATTCCCTTTAGGATTAATCAGTATCAGGAGTTTTCAAGATAAGGCGGCTTCCCATCTAGACAGACAGCAGATTGCATAATGCCTTGTTTTTGAGGTGACGTCTGTTGACTGCGATAGTAACTTATCAGGCTGGCCGTTGGAGTGTTGCGTCGCCTATGTGTCGACCTTTGTCTGGAAATAAAACAAAAAAGTAAATTGAAACAAGCCGAGACAAAAAATTGTCAGTGATGAAAAGGAAGGGACAATTCTAATTGACAATAAAAGCCCTCCACCTCCGCTATTGCCTTGCACTGTGCCAATGTGCCACCGCAGCCACCACCGCTTCCCAAACGCTCCCTTCCCCTGCTCATATCAGCCCTGGCCAACCAAAAGAGGGTCTAATATATTTCCATTTCTTGTCTTGTATTGTCAAGCCTCGCTCTCCCCCTCTTTGCATCTTCATCAAGCAGCTCTTCGTGTTTTTTTTTGTTTGATACCCTGCATTTCTTTCTGTGCCTTTCGAAACAAAGAGCTATTGTGTAGCATATAGCCACACGCCCACCATGTCGAGCAGTGCCACGGCTCCCAAGACCGCGTCGCCGCGCGCTCCTGGCACGACTGCCACGTCGAGAGCAACGGGGGCTACCGCCACATCTGCCTCTCGCCGTCCAACTACGAGCACCTCGACAATTTCGACTGCCAGAACCACCACCGCCGGTGGCCTCAGCAAGCCGCCTACCCGCCCGCCTTCATCGGTCACGCCCGCTGCGAGTGCTACCCGTCGCCCAACGTCCTCGTCCACCACCGCTACTCACCGCAGCCGTGCCAGTGTCAGTGCCAGCGAGGATGAGAAAAAGCCTGCCATCTCGGCCACTACCGCTAGGCGCGCCAGCACCCTCATGACAAGCCCGGGCAAGTCCACGACCGAGAGAAAACCAGCTGTTCCGACCGCGAACTCTGCTAGGAAACCTGTTGCTGCAGCCAGTTCTACTGCAAGCCGATCTTCCCTCTCCGGAACTCCGGCTCGCACGACCGCTACCCGATCCGCTCCCACAGCCGGAGCAGCTGCTGCCACAAGACGTCTATCCAGTGTTGGTGGCATTTCGTCTCCAGCGGGACCTCGCCTCGCTGCCCGCCCCGCATCGAGAGCTAGCACTCCCGGCGACGCATCGAGAGAGCTTGAACAGCTCAAGACTGAGCTCGCTTCTAAAGATGCGGAGATTGCTGCTCTCAACGATCAGATCAAGGCTTCTGAGGCGACCATTGCCGAGCTGCGCGATCAGCCCGAGAAGCCTGCGGAATCCACCGAGATCGCAACCCCGGTGCGAGACGACGATGCCATTGCTGCACTCAAGTCGGAACACGAAGCCAGCGTCTCTGCCTTTGAGATCCAACTCGCCGAGGCCTTGAACGCCCGCCAAGCTCTCGAGGCCAGCCTAGAAGATAGGACCAAAGCTCTTGAGGAAGCTATGACCAAACTTGCCCAGAATGATTCTGGTTCTTCGGCCCACGAGAGCGCCCTGGCTGAGCTCAATTCGGGTCATGATGCTTCTGTTGCTGAGCTGGAGAAGAAGATCCAAGAGCTGACTGCTGCCAATGCTACTCTGACTGCTGCCAGCGGTGACAAGACCGAGTCTGACAAGCAGCTGGCTGCTCTCCAAGCTGAGCTCGCCAGCACCAAGAAGGAATTAAACGACGCTCAGAACAGTTCTGAGCAAGTATCATCCGCCGCAACCACTGAGCTGCAGCAGGAGCTGGAGGCCAAGACTGCAGAGCTTACCTCAATTCAAGGCACACTGCAGCAGCTGCAGCAGAAGAATAGTGACATCCAGACCTCACTCGCTGACAAGGATGCTGATATTGCGACTCTCAAAACTATGCATGACGCGCGCATGAAGCAGATTTCTCAGGACTATGAGAACGAAATAGAGAGCCTTCGAGGCGACGCCTTCTTCAAGCGCAAGCACGAGGAGCTCGAGGGACAACATGAGACGCTCAAGACTTCATTCACTGAACTCGAGGAGCAGCTTGCTGCCTTGAAGTCCTCGTCTACCGAAGTTGCTGAGACACGCGCCAAGGAGCTTGCTGACGCCAAGGCTCTGCACGCCGATGTCGTCGCGTCTCTTGAAGCCAAAAGCCTCGACCACCAAAAGGCGCTGGACGCCCTTCATGAAAGCCACGCTCAGGAACTTGCTGGTGCTAAGGCCGATGTCTCCACTACCAGCGAATCACATCTAGCGAGTCTGGAGGCTCTCAAGGCTGAGCACCAGGCTGCTCTGATCGAGTTGCGCGACAGCCACGCCAAGGAGCTTGATACCGCCAAGGCTGATGCTTCCTCGGCTAGCAAATCCCAGATTGAAGACCTTGAGGCCCTCAAGGCGGAGCACGAAAAAGTCTTGGTCCAGCTGCGCAACAGCCACGCCAGTGAGCTCGAGACTGCCAACAGCAAGGCTACCTCTATCAGCGAGACTCATCGGGGAGATATTGAAGCCCTAAAGACTGAACACCAGCGGGCCATTGATGAGATTCGTGAGGCCCATGCTAAGCTACTCGAGACTGTTGATGATCTCACCAATACCCACGAAGCAAGCCTGTCCGCCGTCAAGACAGAGCATCGAAGGAACATTGATGTTATTCGTGAAGATCACGCGCGGGAGCTACTGGTGACTAGAGACAACCTCAAGGCTGAGGCTCAAGAACAGCTTCAGCAAGAGTTGGCGGATCTTCAGCAGGAGTTGGCGGATCTCGGAGATGAGCACCAGCAGCGGCTTTTAGAATTGAGGCAGGGTCATGCCAAGGAGCTCGAAGCTGCCAGGGCTGATGCTGCCGCCGCAACCGAGTCCGAATCTGACCTGACGGCGCTCAAGGCCCAGCACGAACAGGCTCTGTCTGAGCTACGTGACAGCCATGCTATGGAGATGGCATCTGCAAAGGCTGACGCAGATGACGCGCGCAAGACTCAATTCGCGAGCTTCGAAACTCTGAAGGCCCGTCATATTGTAGAGCTCGGTGAAGCCGAATCTCAACTCGAAAAGGCGCTTGGGGAGGCTGATACGAAGTATCAGAATCTTTCGCAGGCTATCAAGAATGAGCACCAGGAAAAGTTTGATCAGGCATCCGCTGAACATGAGCAGCAGCTCGACAAGCTCAGGTCCCAGCACATAGAGCAGCTGGATCTCGCCAAACGCGATGTCGATACCGCACATACTGCCAAGATGGAGCAGCTCACGGCTGCCCATGCCAAGGAATTGGAGATGCTTAAAAAGGAGAAAGCTGAAGTCAGCGAGAGACTTTTGGCTTTGGAATCCGACGCTGCCACTCACAAGGACCAAGCCGGTAAGAGGCACGCTGAGGAACTGATTGCGCTCAAGGCCGAGCTTGAGGCTGCTCGAGCCGCTCTTGAAGAGGTCGAGGCCAGCGGATCCCATGCTCTTGAGTCTGCCCGCCTCGAACTTGAGGAGAGCCACGCCAACGAAGTCGAGAAGCTCATTGGAATGCACCAGGATGCAATGGATGCTATGAAGGCGCACGGTGTCAGTGCTCGTAAGGATCTGGAGGAACTGTCAGCCCTGCACTCGAAGACGATAGAAGACGTCATGGCTGAGCACCGACAGGCCACCGCCAGCTTGGAGGACAAAATTGCCGCTCACAGAGCCTCCAACACGGATCTGCAGGAGGCCCTTGAATCGGCGAGAGAAGCGCTGAGCAAGGCCCAGGAAGAAATTGAGGACATTAGCCAGGAGCTTGCCAATGAAAAAATGGAGCGCATGACTGCTCTTGCTGAACTGGACGCTGTCAAGAGCGCCAAGCCCAACACTTCTGTTGCAGACTCGTTGAAGGAGGAGCTGCAAACCTCGAAGCAGCAGTTTGAAGAGAAGCTTGCTTCCGCCACCGCAGAAGCTCAGAAGAGGCAGATTGAGCTCGACGCGGCTCTTGAGAAGCTCAAGAGGTCCGACGAGAGCAGCCAGCAAGTTCGACAAGAGCTCGAGGCTCTGCGCGAAGAGGTGGCCACCAAGGAGCAGACTGCCAAGTCTGACTACCGCGACTTGAATGATAGCATGACTGCTCTCGTTGAAGAGGCATCAACTAAGGGCAAGAAGCTCGAGTCGGAGCTCGAGGAGACTATAGCTAAGCTCCAGTCCTCGGAGAAGAGGCTCGATGAGCTGCAGGCGCATGTGAATGTCAAGGATGCCGAGTTGGCAGAAGCAAGGGTACAGTAACGTATGATTGACTATCATTTGCAAAAAGCTAATGGGAAGTTACAGGCAAAGGGTACAAGCAGCAAGCCTAAGGGCCTGGCTGGTAGCAGATTTGCTGGCGCTGCTGATGAAGAAAAGGAGAGTGTGGCGACGGAGGACGAATCTCGCAAAGGTGAGGTCGATGAAGATCACTCCTCGGTAGCACTAGCATCTGTACGGCAATCCCCTTTTTAACGTAGCACTACCTCGACGTAGTCGTATGGTGTTGAATACATGCTAATGTGGAGGCATACAGCTGTCTAAAGCCCGCTTGACGGCCAAGCAGATAGACTCTCTTGACCGTGAGATGAGGGACCGCAACCTACAGTATGTTTTCAGATTGTTTGCAAACATGTTGGATGCTAATGAAAAGTAGGCTGCTGCAATCCATCACCAACCCGCAGTCTCAGACTTGATGAGGTGGCGTGCTGGAGGTTGGAGACTTGAAGAGGAGGGCTTTTGTTTGGGGACTGGCTTAGCGCATCCAATTTGGATACAGCGAAGTAGCCTGATTCCTTTGTCAGGCGTGAGTGGATGCCGTTTTTACCTGTACATAATCCTTTGTCCCCGCTTAGGTCCCATCCTTGGCTGTGCTGTATGATGCTGTTGTTGTTGGGCACGACTTGAGGAAGACGACGGAGTAACGATACCCCATGATAGTTAGTATTAGTTCTTTCAACTTGCTCAAGCGGAGGCGGTGTATGCTTTAATGATCAAGTTTAATAATTACAGCTCTCGTGCATTAAAACTAGACGATGGGTTCATCTAGGCAGAACGGTGGACATGTTATGTTGTTGCGGATTAGCCTACCTGCAGGAGTAGCGTCAGGTACACGACGTCAAGATGCCGGCTTGGCCCACGCATCGGCAGAAATGGAGCGTTGATGTTCCTCGATGCGACCAAGGATGATACAGGTAGCAATAATGCAAATGATCTACTAAAGAGAATGAAAAGGAAATGAGAGTTGGCAGTTGGCTGCCCACGCTAGTTGATAAAGGCCTCCTCGCACAGTAAACAGCTCCGATGCATCCGTTGCATAAGCAGCCTAAATAACTGGCATTGCGACGTCTTCGGATAAAGCAGATCCCGGGCATCATGAAAACTAGTCAACTAGCAGGTATTTTAGAATAAGTTTAGTTGAATCCGTAGATTTAAAGCAAGCCCCGCATTCAAGGAACACAACGTCGGCGCATCACATAATCAGCGACGTCGACACCAGGTTTTGACGACAGGTTTTGCACGCCAGGTTGTGTCGGGGCCGGCGTTTTGGCCAAGGGCCGACAAAGCAATCAAAGCAATATGGCAATAAAATATGGGCGGCCGATCTTGGCCAGGACGGCAAGTGGACGGGTCGTGCCAGGAATTGGGAAAAAAGAAAAGCCTTGTTTGGCGGATTGTGGCGTCTGCAAGAGGCTATTTAGGGGGGGTCCAGAGGAACCGGGCCGGCTTGGTCATGGTGCCATAATACATGCCAAGATATGGAGTACTTGGCGCACGATTTTACCTGGCAAACCTGGGTAGTAAATTCATAGCATAGAAATTTTGTCGACAATCTTTGTAAAAATAAATCGTATCAGGATGCTCCTGCATGTTAAAAGCCTCACGAATATTCCTAGTGTCCACAGACATCTGCTAGTAAAACCGTCTGCACATTTCTAGGTACCTTATTGCTTAGGTATTCACAAAACCCCCAGTCTGTAGGTCTCAGTGGGCGCCGAGCCACTAGCAGGGGCCTTGTTGCCTCTTTTGCCATCGCTGACGCCGACACTTGCAAGAGGCAAAATCTCCCCATTTGTGCCACTTACATTACAAACAGGGACGAGGGAGGGAATGCATCTTCCATTGCCATTCTAAACCTGCAATTAACTTTGCGCTTCTTTTCCCAATCGTCTCTGTGCGCATCTGCCAATCTGCTTTGACACCCATCTCCACTCTCTTACCTTACTCGTCTCGGAATAGGTATCGAACCATTGGTTTTCAACTTTCCGGCTCTCCGGCCGCTTGCCTAGACACTGTTACCACTCGTTGCTCTTCGTGGCCCTGTTGCCCTCCGTTTCTCTTCCTTCTTTTTTTGTCCTACACGAAACTAGTCCAGCCTAAAAACCAAGCAATCTACGGGCATTCGAATTGTTTACACGCTCCGCTATGCCCGAGATCCGTCGCGGCAGCTCCGTCCACGCGAGCTCGAACCCGGCGTCTCCCATCGCCGCCTCGACATCCTCCCAGCTACCGCCCATTCCGCCCGTCTCGATTTCTCATTCGAAGAGCAACGATGAGGCAATCCCACACAATGCCGCCGATACTACCTCTGCCACCGACCTGCGATCGGCCTCAATCGACCACGCCGGCGACCGGCCGCCGCGCCGCTCCATCACGCTCGCCGCCGTGGTGAAGCCCAAGCGTCACTCTTCCGATCTCCATCGCGCATCGTCCCTCCTCGCCGAGCACGTCACAAGGACAACATCTCCCTCTGGGGCTGCCGACGCTCCCCCACGCCGCAGCCTCTCGTACGCTCACCGGTCCGAGGCCACCGCCTACTATGACTCCCGCGCCGCCACCCGCGCCGAGTACCAGCGCCGTGCCAAGACGCTCGAGGAGTACTACGACGACAACCCCAGCCTGCTGCCCCAGCTGCCCTTTACCTGGCACCACGGCTGGCGCCGCTGGCGACTCTTCTTCTTTGCCTTCCTCGTCTTTGTCGACGCCTGCGCCATTCCTATTGCCCTCTACTACGGCATGTGGTACGCCGGCAATGTCCAAGGCTACATCATCTTTGCCGTCGTCACCACCATCTGGGGTGGCCCAACGTATCTCGAATTCGCCATTCGCACCCTGCGTCTTATCAAGAAAGAGCGCTTCTACCGCCCGCTCGGCACCAACAGCCGGTGGTGCTTTGATGTCACCACATGGGTGTCCGTCATCACCATCACGGCAGTCACGGCTCTCTTTGTCGTCGGCAGTGTGCCGCATATTGTCTGGCTGCGCGTCCTATGCATGCCTGCACCGGCCATTTTGTATTCCGTCGGTGGTGTCATGGCCCTGATTTTGCTCTACCAACAGATGGGCTGGAAAGCACCCTTTCGACTTAGCTCTACCCCCAAAGGTGGCAAGGTATGTTAATCATTGCAAAGCACATGCATACCTACAACATCCATGCTGACAGCGATTCAGGTTCTCCCCCCGGTCTATTACTTTATCGAAGACGTCATCGCTGTCAATGCTGGCGCCGGCCGACCCTTTCGTGAGGCTCTCGCCGCCCGCTACAAGGCCAGCCCTCGTTTCCGGCGCATGCTCTACATTCAGTCCATCTTCTGGTGCATCCCGGCCCTCGTCATTGCCATTCCCCTCACCGTCATTGCCGTCATCCACTCCGTGCCCGCTACGGCGGCCTACGGCATTTGCTGGGCCGTTCCCTTTCTCTGGATGGTCATCTGGGGTGTCATCTCCGTCTACTGGTGCAAGGCCGACATGGTCCGCGAGCGTCTTGAGTGGCAGGCCGGCAAGGTCGAGGGCGCCACCACGCCGATGCCTCACTCGTCGCCATCATCGACCCCGTCGCCGGACAAGCAGCAGCGAAGTGATACAACAACAACCACCACTGAAGAAGCATAGTCCTCAATTATGCGTCTAGCATAGGAAAAGTGAGAAAGGGCGTATCTACTAGGGCTTGAAGAGCTGTAATCATGCATGCATGTATACCCTTTCCGGAGCGATTGGTGATTTGTTTTAAATCATGAGCCACGGAGTTTTTGAAATTGGGCACCATCTATTGAATAGATGTCATAGAGCCATGAGGGCGATGCTTAAGTAAACGAATACGCTACTAATAATATATACTTTTTTCAGTCACATTAAATTGCACTCATCATGTAGGAGGAGAAAAGCCAGTAAATTTCTTTTGAATGTTGCTGACCTAGAAAGTTTCAAATCCCACATCATTTACACTTATGGTGCCAAAATGGAGTAAAGTCGTACAACACAACTATGTTACCTAACGATAGTACGTAAAAAATAAATCTCCCTACATCTATAAGGGAACGAGTGCTTTCATCAGCGACTTTACAAGCATGCTGAGCCAGAAATCCTGATTTTCGTTTCAGCCAGCAAAATAGGGTAATTGAGTGTACGACGGACGGCCAGGCAGCCGCTGGCCCCCGTTAAGTGCAAGTCGTGCATCGCAGCGCAAACGGCTAGCGTCGCCAAAAGCTGCTCTGAACAAGACCGCAAACCATCGACCTTGGCCTCATCCAAACCGCCAGAAAAGCAGCGTAAACAACCCAGGCAATACCAACCAGCGAGGCACTGCCGAGGACATTAAAAGAAAACACCGCAACCATGGCGGAACAGGCGCCCATCTCCACGTGCGTGTCATTGCACCCCGACACGCAAGTGTGAAGACGTTTGGAGCGAAAGGAAGCTAATACTCCAAACACAGTGTCTATGTGCAAAACCTCGAGGAGCGCGTCAAGCCCGAGCCGCTGACCGACGCGCTGCGCACCGTCTTCTCCGAATTTGGCCGCGTCGTCGACGTCGTCGCCAAGACCAACCTGAAAGCCAAGGGCCAGGCGTTTGTCGTGTTTGACGCGCCGGCGAGCGCGCGCGAGGCCGTTGAGGAGATTGACGGCTTTCCGCTATTTGACAAGCCGATGCGGCTGGCCGTGGCGCGGACGCAAAGCGACAAGACGGTCGAGATGAATGGTTCGGCGGCGGAGCTGGAGGCGCACAAGCAGCACCGGCTGGCGGAAAAGGGTACATAATCATACAACCCCACCCCCGCTTCTCAATCTGCGACAGCAGAGAAGAAGAAAAAGAAAGAGACAGTACCAAAGTGCTAACAGTTTGCAGAAAAGAAAAAGGCCATCGAGGCCGCCGAGGGCCTGAAACAAGGCGGAAAGCGCGGCGCCGTCGCTGGTGCGGACGGGCGGCCGAGCAAGATTGCCAAGCCCTCGGGCCTCAAATCGACGTCGGTCGCGCAGGCGGCCGTCATCCCGGACGAGTATCTGCCGCCCAACAAGATTTTGTTTTTGCAGAACGTGCCCGACGAGTACCACGACGTCGAGGCGCTGGCGGGCATCTTTGGCCGCTTCGACGGCTTCCGCGAGGTGCGCCTGGTGCCGGGGCGCCGGGGCATCGCGTTTGTCGAGTACGACGCCGAGCAGGGCGCCGTCGCGGCCAAGGAGAGCACGGCGGGCATGACGCTGGGCGACAAGAACATCAAGGTCACGTACCAGAGACAATAGAGAGAAGGGTCCATGGGTGCGCGTGTAATTTTAGTTGTACAAAATGGAAAAATGTGTATCGTGTACCGAGACTGGCAAAAAAAAATGGCAAAAAGATTTTGGTTGATCATTCGTGGAACAAGGATGATGTGAATTCAACCATCAGCGTCTCCTACAAGCTGCGAGGACCTTGAGCTCGCCGTAGGATTCACCACGAGAGGAAAAGCCAACATGGCCCATTTAAAGTCGACAAGATAATGCAATTCAACCATCATCAAAATCTACTAGAACAACTGCTCGCGACAGCGACCTAGGCTTGGTGATTCAGGAAGTGGGTGGTTTAATAACATGGAGGGCAGCGTTGCCCTTAAAAGATGACATCGTCATCCTCCCCGGCCGCCAGAATATCTGTAGGCTCATCCGCGGCAGTCTTATCAGCCGAGTTGTCCCCTTCGGCCTTGCCTTGCGCCAGGCGCTTCTTCTTCATCTCTGCATCAGCCGCGGCGGTGTCTCGTTGTTTCTTGTTGGCAACCTATAATCGATTAGACTCTGCGGGGGCAGCCATACCCAAACATAAGCTCAACATACCTTCTTCAGTCTGTAAAACTCCTCACGGTCAACCTCATCCAGCTCTGAATTGATGTATTTGATGGTATTCTCTGTGCGGGGTATAATGACATGCTCGATAGCATTGACTGAGAAGATTTAGTGACCCATAGAAAAGAGATGCCGACCAGTTCCTCTCACCTCGTCTGTTGACGACTTTGATGACCTCGTCGAGAATAACAAAGGCCGTCTGCAAGCTGGCGAGCTCGACGAGAGCTTCCACTGCCCGAGCATATGTTTCGCGGCTCCGCTGCACTTGCTGACCTCCCTTGCCCAGTCCAGTCAGGCCGAAGTCGTTATTTCCTTCCGTCAGGTAGCTCTCAAAGGCGGGCAGCAAGACACCAGACACATTGTCCTGGCGCGTTCGAAGGCGGAACCGGGCCGACTTGGCCGACTCCTGCACCTGGTACCCAATGTCGCCTCCGACGGCGTATGTCACTTCGGCCAGGGAAAAAGCGGCAATCTGCATGACGCGCCCCATCTTGCGCTTGGCTTCATCTATTCTTCTCGTGATTTCTATCGCGCATCGCATCATTAGTTACGGGTCGAGGGGTGGGTAGCTTCGGTATGGCGACAAACCTCGGAAACGTCTAAGGGTTGTCGAGTTAGTACGGTCCTGTGCCCTCGCCTGATAATGTAAAAACGCAATCACTTACTTTGTGAGAGCCTCACTCTTCCTCTTCAGCAGACTATGACCAGTCTCAGCTCCCTTGAGCTTCGCCTTCATAATACCCAGCGACTGCCGAGTCGGGAAGACTGGCTCGCGATCCTGCGACCATTGTTAGCAACTCAGCCATCCTCCCAGCGACGCTCAACCCCTGCTTACAGCTGCACCAGACATGTTGGATAATGAATGCCGAGGCGCCTAGGTATAGATAGACAAAGAGCAAGCGACAGCGTCCGCAATAGTCGGAACAAGCAAGCCAGAAGCAGATGGCTATTCGAGGCGCCCCACTCCGACCAACGTCACAGCGGTCCAGGTGCGGCCCAATACAGCGTGCCTCACTATTGCAATACTTTCATAGTACAGAATTAGGCCCCGCATTAAATGCAACTAACAATACCGGCGTTTTTGCTAGGCGCCTGTGAATTGTCCCATGTTGTAGCCTGCGCCAGCCTCATTTCCAAGACGACGCGAGTTGTGCTCAGCAAAAGCTTCTTGTGCCGACAGTTCTAGAGACCAATGCCAGATCCGTGTCGCGCGCCACGGTCCTGAGCATCACGAGCGCCACAATACACGTCGATTTCTCAAACGGCCGTATCAACATGCGCTGCAACGCCGCCTAAACTCTCGACAGTTCTCTGCACCGTAGCTGCAACAATATTCGCCCCTCTGTGCTCCCCCGAGGCACCGACCGCATTATTCTCAACAATGGCAGCCATGGTAGCAAATGGACAGGTGCACCAGCGCCAAAACCTGCATCTTGTCGTAAGTTTGGGAGCAGTTTTGTGGGCATATGACCCGAAGCTAACACCGTTCAGACAAACGAGGACTCCGTCTACGAACAGGACATTATCCGTGACCCATCGACTGTCAAGCCATGGCTTGTGTATATCGAGTTCAAATCCCGCTATGGAAATGCCCAGGAACAAGCTTTCGTCATGGCTCGGGCTTGCGCCCAGCTGCCACGGTCGTACAAGCTCTGGAAAATGGTAAGTTTGGTGACGCCCCCATCGTGACGAATTATTCTGTTCAGGACTAATAAAGCGCAGTATTTGGAATTCCGGGTCAAGCATGTTTCGAAACTGAATCCTGGCATGTTCAATAACGAATACAACAAGGTCAACGCGCTCTTCGAACAGGCTCTCATTCTGCTCAACAAGATGCCCCGAATCTGGGAAATGTACCTCTCTTTCTTGATGAATCAGCCAATCGTGACGTTTGCCCGCCGAGTTTTTGACCGAGCCCTGCGCGCGCTTCCGATTTCTCAACACAACCGCATCTGGGCCCTGTATATTCCCTTTGCCAACGCAGCGTCGGGCGAGTCTGCCGTCAAGATCTGGCGCCGCTATATGCAGGTCCACCCTGAGCATGCCGAAGACTTTATCGAGCTTCTCGTCAAGAATGATCTGTACACCGAGGCTGCAACGACGTACATCAAGATTCTCAACAACACGCGGTTCGTCAGCAAGCATGGCAAAGGTCATTTTGAGCTGTGGAATGAGCTGGTGG
The DNA here is from genome assembly GCA_024472245.1 of Beauveria sp. NWAFU-1. NCBI lineage: Eukaryota > Fungi > Ascomycota > Sordariomycetes > Hypocreales > Cordycipitaceae > Beauveria > Beauveria sp. NWAFU-1. The sequence goes on from JANBXD010000007.1 coordinate 1,788,759, forward strand.
AATTGCTAGTGTCGCATGCGAATGATGTTAAAACTGGCCACGAAACTGGCATTGATGTCGAGGCCATCATTCGCAGTGGAATCACCCGGTTTTCAGACCAGCGCGGCAAGCTCTGGGCCGGCCTGGCAACCTACTGGATTCGAACCGGTAGTTTTGAGCGTGCGCGTGATGTTTTTGAAGAGGGCATCACTACTGTCATGACCGTCCGCGACTTTACATTGATCTTTGACTCTTATGTGGAATTTGAAGAGTCTGTGATTGGCGCTCTGATGGAGATGGCAACTGCTCGCACCCAGAAAGGCGTTGACGATGAAGAAGCAGACTTTGAGCTCGATATTCGCATGATGCGATTTGAGCATCTAATGGACCGACGCCCGTTTCTCCTCAACGATGTGCTACTCCGACAGAATCCTAACCAAGTGCTGGAATGGGAGAAGCGGGTGGCGCTCTGGGGCGACAACAAGACCGAGGTCGTACAGACCTACACCGATGCTATTGCCAAGATCCAACCTAAGCATGCTATTGGCCCATTCCACCAACTATGGACCAATTATGCAAAGTTTTACGAGGCAGGAGGCGATATTCGCAACGCTCGCGTTATTATGGACAAGGCTGTCAAGGTGCCCTTCAAGTCGGTGGCAGAGCTTGCGGATATGTGGATCGAATGGGCCGAGATGGAACTTCGAAATGAAGACTTTGACGAGGCTGTCCGAATCATGGCCAAGGCTGTCCAGGCACCGAAGCGATCAAATGTCGACTATTTTGACGAGTCTCTGTCGCCGCAGCAGCGAGTCCACAAGAGCTGGAAGCTGTGGAGCTTCTACGTGGATCTTGTCGAGAGTGTCTCGACAATGGAAGATGTAAAGAAGGTCTATGAACGCATTTTCGAGCTTCGCATCGCGACGCCGCAGACCGTGGTCAACTATGCGAACCTGCTGGAAGAGAATGAGTACTTTGAGGAGTCGTTTAAGATTTACGAGAGGGGCTTGGATCTGTTTAGCTATCCGGTGGCCTTTGAGCTGTGGAACATGTACTTGACCAAGGCCGTGGACCGCAAGATTGGCATCGAGCGACTGCGTGACTTGTTTGAGCAGGCTGTGGAGGACTGCCCACCCAAGTTTGCCAAGACCATCTACCTGATGTACGGCAACCTGGAGGAAGAGCGAGGACTGGCACGTCACGCGATGCGCATCTACGAACGTGCGACCAGAGCTGTATCGGACGAGGACCGGGCCGACATGTTTAACTTTTACATTACCAAGTCGGCCTCCAACTTTGGGCTGCCGTCTACGCGACCGATTTACGAGCGTGCCATTACTGCTTTGCCAGACGAGGAGGCCAAGGACATGTGCCTCAAGTTTGCAGACATGGAGAAGCGCCTGGGCGAAATCGATCGAGCACGCGCCATCTACGGCCACGCGTCGCAATTCTGCGACCCGCGCACCAATGCCGACTTTTGGAGCAAGTGGGAGTCGTTTGAGGTGCAGCACGGCAACGAAGACACGTTCAAGGAGATGCTGCGGATCAAGCGCAGCGTGCAGGCACAGTACAACACGGACGTCAACTTTATCGCGTCGCATGCCCTCGCCAAGAGCCAAGCGGCGGCGGCGGCGGCAGGTCACGAGATGGACGCCGATACGCAGGACGCCATGGCAGAGCTGGAGCGACAGGCTCGGGCGCCGCAAGGGTTCGTGGCGGCCAGCGGGGGGCCGGTGGGTGGTGGTGTGCAGGACAGCAAGCCAGCTGTGGCGGCCAATCCCGATGCGATTGACATTGACAGTGGCGATGACGAGTGACGCCTACCATTCTGAGGAGTAGAAATCATTTCTATTCAGGTCGAGAGGACCGATATAGGTCTCATTTCTTCAAGTTGACTTTTCCCTTTTTTTTTTTTTTGGATTCGCAAAAGACGGATTTGCATCCTTTTGCTTGTTGCATGGTGACTATTCCCGGGGGCAAATCTCTTCTCCCAGTTTCTTTTGTCTTTTTGTATTTTATTGTCTCTTCTACAAAACTCGCATTCTTCTTTGTCTTTTCGTTTGGTGTCTTTTGCTTTCTGATTCTACATTTGTAGCATCTTATTCAACTGGGTCTTTTTCATACTGGTTATTGGGCTAGGGGAGCAAACGGAGAGGCGACTTGGGAAAATCAAGGTAGAGCATTACCATTAGGAGAAAACACAAAGTTTTTCATTCTTTGCATGGAATAGTGATTGATTGAAATTGCAAGCGATGATGATAAATAAAATTACAAGGTGAAGAGTAATTCGGCCGTTGAAGGATGCAAGCAGTGTGTGTCATCAACTGGGGATTTTTTGTTGTTGTTTATCCGGTTTTCTTGACCTCTCCCATCCCCCATTCCTCCGTATTTGATTGTTATTGGTCTTTTATGGATAGCACATGGCCGCTTTACTTGCTCTTGGCCATTTCAGCAATCTTGGCGTGGTACTTTTCTTGGTAGTTGCGGTCGACGTGGCCATCACGAGAGCTGGGGGTAGCGTAGATGGAGCCCTTTCGTTTTTGGAAGCGGCTAGGAGGAACCTTGGCGGCATCTAATTTGGTAATTTGTCAGCAGTAGTTTATTGATTTTTTTCTTTCAAAATTTTTTTCCCTTTAATTTCTGATTCTTCAACCAGAAAAGAAAATATAAAGGATTTGAGGTTATGGCTGTTGTGGGGTGAAGCTTTGGCGGATCGAAACAGGTCTAGCGGGCGATGCGTCGGCAGTTCTTCTTTTTAGCGGTCCACAGCGGACGATGGGGGCGGACTGGAAGCTTCAAGGTGTCTCGGTACTTTCGGTACAGCGTCTTTCAGCGGGGCGACGGATCGTACCAGGACAGTATGGGATGGATTGCACCAGATTAAATGTGGCGAAAATATTGAATCAAAAAATGGCAATGTGATTTCGTTCAAGGCGAAAGAGCAAGGAAGTGAAAAGAAGGCAGTCAAGACATCTGTACTCACCCCATTCGTCGCTCAGGCGGCGGTCTTGCTTGGGCGCGGCGGCGTCGACCGGAGGATCTATGAGCACCATAGGAGCTTGGCCAGTGGCCGTGGTCATGTCTTCGCTGGCCATGATGTAGAATCACAGGATTATGTCTTGTTTTTCCGAGCTGGAATGGTTTGCGTGGGTGTTGTTGTAAAGGATCACGACTCGCTTCTGTTTGTCGCCACCATATAAGTCAGCCAATGACAGACATCATCACTCTCTCGTGTAACTGACCTGTCTTTTGCTTGATAGAAATCGTCGAGTCTGAGAGAATCAAAGGGCGTAGAGGACAAACAGAGTTTGGAATCAAACGGGCCAAATTCAAACATGATTGCCACGAGATGGGCGGCCGCTTTATATATTGGACATTTACATGCATCCCCCTCACCACACACCATCCATTTACACAACTCACACACACTCACACACGCCACTCACTAGTCCCCCCTCCTTATCGCACGGCACCACCACTTGCTTTGTGCCTTTGCTCTCTGCGACACAGCCCTCTCGCCGCTGCACGAATCTAGCATGGCCTCGTCTCCCTCATTAACGGTGAGTGTGAGCGTGCGTGTGTGTGTGGAGAAGGGCTGCTGCGGCCCAGTTCACTCACTCACCTTCACTGCCTAGCAACACAGCCATACAGCCCAAAAACCCTATATGGAATTGAGACTGCTGCCCATTCAGACGATGCCCAGTTGACAAGCCACCCCTTCATCGTAATAACAAAAAAACCGGATTCGACGCTAATAAAACTACCCTGCCTGCATGCGCCTTATGACGGGTTCGCCTTGACCCCTTCAGACCCCTCCAGACCCGGACACGATCCCTCATCCCCCCTCTAAATAACTAGTCAACGAGCCGATCATCTCCCCAGGTTTCTTTTGACGTCACGAGCCCAAACAGCTGGTAGCGAACCAGCTAGCCGCCTGTTTGTTGGAGCAATCTGTCCGCTTTAACAAGATCAAAAAGATGTGCTTCCACGTCTTGAAATGCCTCCCATTCCTAAACTTTGAAAAGGCCCATCGAGATGGAAACCTCGGCTGCCGCCGTCCGTCTTGGCCATGTACAAATACGCCCATTCTACCCCAGCCACAACTTACACGAGTTCTGTCTGAGACCCTCGCAAGCTTCGCTAGCTGCATCGACAAGGAAAGATAAAACAAAGTGACTTGATAGATTCGCCGAAACGGCCTGCCGGGCTGCTCGGGTGCCGTGACCGACAGGTTGTTGCGGCAGGCGGCCTCTTTTGCGTCCATTCATAGCCCCCCTTTGCAAATATGCGCGAAATTTCACCCTCTTACACGTCCGAGAACAAACAAAAACAACTAGCTTTGAGAAAAAAAAAGAATCAAAAAGCCTCCGCCACTGAGAATCCATCGCTTTTTCCTGCTTAGTGCCGTTGCATCCTGTGACGCAGGTTTGCCTTGCTTTTGCCTCTTTTGGATAGTCTCGCGCCGCGCCTCCTCCTCCTCTCCTTGTCTCCCCATCATGTTACGCTGCTCAATGTCTGGGACGTCGTCATTACGACTCTGCCTGGCAACCAGGCCTATTTCGTCAACGGGGCTTTGATCCCCTTTTTTGCGTGGTTTTTTCCTCCTTTTTTCAATGGCCAATCCTCAACGCTTTTCTTTCTTTGATTACTGGTTTCCGCGTTGCTGAGTGTCACGCAATGCCGGCTTTCGCTGCGCCTGTGACGGTGGCAAAGGGCAAAAATGAATATAAACATGGCAGTCTTGGGCAGAGATTCATGGTCTCGTGACGCTTTGGGACCAGGCACGCGCACCTAGTGTCCACCCCATCAAGACTGAGAGTTTATTGCCGTGGCAGAGCATGGCGTGTAGAGACGTTGGAGTACAAGTGACACTGATGGATTGTCTAGACGGCTCCTCGGCGTATCGGGCTCCCGCCTGCGTCTGGATCCGATAGATAGAAGTCGCAACAAATATGACTGTGCCACGTACATGTGTTTGATGCTCTGAATTACACGGGCACATGTTATTGACAGCATTGCGCACTTGCCCGCAGAAGCACTGCCTTCAATGTCTCTTCCCGCCCCAGGTACGGCTTGCGACACGCGTAGATGCGACTTCTAATTGGCTTTGTTCAAACCCCCCCTCCGCCCCCGATGCAAGCCACCGAGTGTGAGCAAGATCGGGCCATGAGAGGACGAGTGCCAGCTCATCGATGCGCTGCTCGTGTGCGCCGGCTTGGCTGCCTCTCTCGGCAGATCCCTCGTCTGTGCTATACTGCACAGGGGCCAATGCTGCACAGGGTAGCGAGATGTATCTCGAAGGATCATGATGGGGTATAGGCTGAGTAGCTCAGCGTGTGTGCTGTCTCGCTTCTACAAGACCTGCGTTTGCGGAATCCCTCCGCAGGCAAGACGGCAGGTGTCCATGTGTCCATCGCCAGGTTGAGCTGTCGGACAGCTTTAGTAAACTTCAATCGGAATATTGACGAGACGGTCAAGCAATCTGGCTCAGTAGAATGTGGCTCGACGACACGTTCTAGCCCTCTGCCGCTTGGCTTACTTGAAAAGTAAAAGTGATGCATAGCAAAAGGAGTACTACCGGCCTTTTGTCAAAGGTTCATGTTAGATGTTCTCACCTACCACAAGGTGGCGCATCATTTATTACCGGTTGCCCCCTGCGCGACGACTGCATTACTGGCAGGCCTAACGACATCCAAGATCAGTGATACATGAACACCAAGCGTCGAAACACATTGTATCTCGACCACTGTGCTTGTCTATTATGACACTTGAGCTGTAAAAGTCCGTGCTGCGGACATGTGCACAAGCGCATACAGAAATGTATGATTCGGCTCAACCTTCCGAGACGATTTACTCTTATGACACTTGGAACTTGAAAGGCTGATTCTTGGGGGGTGTTGATGTGGCTATTGACTGTAGGCATGTTTGGGTGAACCGCCAACCTAGCACAACTGAAAAATTTTACCCTTTGATGGATTCTTATCTATTCAAATTCTTCCTCTTCTATTTATATCATTATGCAACTCTTTCTGGCGGTGGTATCACCGTCACCATTATCTCTTTGGCGGAGGAGCTCCACCAATCCGACAAGCGCATATTTTCCCAATCGCACCACAGTTACTCACCACCAACCAGACGACTCATCAAACACACGGCAAAGAGTCACATTTCGCGTCATAGCCTCTCAGAAGCCCGAACCAGCAGCTGCATATACTTATAGCCATTGCAACTCGGAGACACACGACGCAGTCCCTTGGGACCTGCGTTCAACACCAATTATCCAGCACAGCACATCCGTCGAGTGATTCATGCTCCTGTGCTGCCGCCTCCCCCTCCGTGTCATGAAAAGGAAGCTGGACGCCTTGCTTCACGGTTCCTCGCACGCCAAGATGCCCATTTCCACTAGAATCCAGCTCGACCCGCGCGAGCGCCGCCTGCGCAACCTTCTCGTCGACGTGGCACGCTCCGTCGACGGGCCCTCGCCCGTCATCCTGCGCTGGGCCGGCGGCTGGGTGCGCGACAAGCTGCTCGGCTCCGCGAGCCACGACATTGACGTCGCTGTCAACTCCATGACCGGCGGTCAGTTCACCGCCCACTTACGCGAGCATTGCCAGAGGCCCGACGTCATCGCGGCCCACGGCCTGGTTGACGGCGACATTGGCAGCCCACACACGGTCGCGCGCCAGCCCGAAAAGTCCAAGCATCTCGAGACGGCCATCTTGCGCCTCTTTGGCCTGGACCTCGACTTTGTCAATCTCCGCAAGGAGACGTACGCGGATGACAGCCGCAACCCGCAGATGGAGTTTGGTACTGCCGAGGAGGACGCGCTGCGGCGCGACGCCACCATCAACGCCCTGTTTTACAATCTCAACACCGAAGAGGTGGAAGACTTTACTGGAGGGCTGGCTGATATGGAAAAAAGGATCATTCGCACACCGCTGGAGCCTCTGCAGACCTTTAAGGATGATCCGCTGCGTGTTCTACGCCTAGTGCGCTTCTCGAGTAGACTTGACTTTTCTATTGAAGAGGGCACGAGGAGATTCATGGCTGATGCGTCTGTGTTGGGTGCTTTAAAGGCCAAGATTAGCCGCGAACGTGTCGGGCAAGAACTCGAAAAGATGCTACAAGGTAGGATGAACCCCTGAGGCCCGAGTTCCGCTAACAAGGTGCTAACGTGGCCATCATAGATAAGCATCCTCGCCTGGCACTGCAGCTCATTGATGGCATTGGCCTATACCATGCGATATTCACAGACCCTGCGCGTCCAGACATGAAGAAGCCGGACATCACTAGGTGGCCCGTTGCGTACAACGGTCTCGACGACATCCTGCAGACACAGACGCCAGGGTCCATCGCCGCCACCCTCATGCACACCGACGAATACCGCTGGATCGCGTGGAACCTCGCCGCCGTCAGCCCCTGGATGCGCGTGCAAGACCCGCCCGGCACCAAGAAAAAGGCAAACGCCCTGCCCCCCGTCGGCGTCGTCGCGCGCGAGGGCTACAAGGCCGCCAACAAGCTCACCGACATCATGGCCGCCTCGCACCGCCACCTGGACGAAATTCTCGCCCTCAAGCAGGCCGTCCTCGACGGCGCCGCGCACATTCGCGAGCGCGATCGCTTCGGCATGGCCATCCGCCGCTGGGACGCTCACGGCGGCTCCTGGCGCCTGCAGGTCCTCGCGGCGTTGCTCGCCGAGGCGCTCGAGCGTCTAGCCGTCTGGCCCAGCGCCGCCGTCGAGGGCAGTAGCTCCGGCGAGCACTCCACGAAGCGGGACGCCTTTGTCGCCGAGTGGCAACAATATCTTGACCACCTCGTCGAGATTGACGTCGTAGATGCGCCGCAGCTCAAGCGCCTGCTCGACGGCCGCGAGCTCGCCAAGGCCCTCGGCGTCAAGCCGGGCAGGTGGACGGGCCAGGCGCTCGACGTGTGCGTCGCGTGGCAGCTGCGTAACCCTACCGAGACGGATCCCGCGCCGGCTATTGAGGAGGTGCAGAAGCGACGAAAGGAATTGGGTATCCCAGATGCGCAATGAGTGACTGAAGGAGAGGCGGCTGTTTTACGCATCTCTGCTCAACGATGGGGCTTGGGCAATGGAAAAGTTAGACACTATACCACATTAGACTGCGCGTCTATCGATTATGAATACCAATGAAATGAAAAGACCAGACTCTCCGCAAGATAGAAGCAAGTATTTAATCTCGGCGGCATGTCATTGACCTTGGATCTACACTGTGCGAATAGTTACATCGCACACCCCATCTCGCACTATGCAGACAGTTTCCGCAGCCCACTTCGTCGACCTCCAGAAGCTCATCAAGACTTTATGCATTGCCGTCTTCTTGCCCGGAAATCTTGAGAAACTGGCGGTGCTCAATACTCACACGCTAATATCTAATACTGAGAAGAAGCTGCGTCTGTGCTGCCTTGACGCAGCGCGGAGGACAATGAGCGCGGAGGAGTTGCTCGGCGGCGACAACCAGAGCCGACTGAAGGAGCTTGCCCACGGTATGCCGCCGGATTTCTCCAGCCTACAGATTGAACATCAGCTTTATGCATCGATAATTAACTGACTTAAATCCCCTACAGATTCGTTTTTAGCTGCCAATATTAGCAAGGACCTTACGTCCGAGGATACTGTAGGTCTTCAATTATCTACTGCCCACAGCCTACGCTAACCTTGGAAAAGTCACTCCGGCGAGATGCAGCATTGAGAATATTGAGCCGCAATGCCGTAGCACCGCCCCCGGCGGAGGAAAAGATTCTCATTGATGCACTCACAGATACACTCAAGGCGCCTCGAGCTTCGGAGGGCAGTGATGCCCTCCCCTGGGCAACCATCTCCGAGGCAGCCCTCGGAGCGCTCTACTCCCTTAATGCAGAAGCGGAACACATCGACAATGTTCTATTGCTGTACATTGTCCCGTATGCCGACGCTGGTCAGCCATGGACTACAGAGTCGGCAGCCTCCACTGCGAAGCGATTGCTCGACAGGTACCTGCCAGGCCAGAAGAAGCAAGAATTCATCATTGGCAGCGCCCTGCAAAGCCATCTGCGCCCCCTATTTTCCAAGAGCTCATCTTCCGTCACAGCCGAAGGCCGTCCAGCGCTATTCCGCGCGCCACCGCCCGAAGCAGGCTTCCATGCGCAAAAGGTTGCTTGGAAAGAAGCCGGCCCGCACATTGTTACTCTCTTTGACTGGGCCGTTCAGGCCTCCGAGGTACCCATCCTACTCCCAGCACCACAACATCTCTCGAGCTCTTCCCCCCGCAACTGACAATTACAATCAGCCCGCTACGATCAAGAAGCACTGGCCACTCTACGTCCCCGTGCTCATCACCCTCGCCGAGGACGACGACATCGCCGTCCGCCAGCGCGGCATCGAAATACTCGACGTCTTCCTGACGAAATGTCCCGCCGAGGTCCTCCAGATGTCCGGCATCGACGCCGTGTTTCGCGAATCCGTGCTACCGTCGCTGATGTTCCTACCGACGCTGACGCCCGAGGCCGACTCGGTCGCGCTGCTGCGCGCCGCGTATCGCGCGCTGCGCACGCTGGCCCTCGCTGCCGACGACCCTGAGGATGGGAAGCGCCGCGCGCTGCTCGACAGACTGCTGCGCGAGGGCGTGCTGGCGGGCTACTTTCACGCGTCGCAGCACATTCGCGTTGTCGAGGTGCTGATGCGGGCGGCGGGGCAGATTGTCGAGGAGCTGCAGATTTACGCAGTAAAGCACTTGCAGGTATACATCATGATCGACGTTCCTTTATTATAAGAGGTATTAAAAAAACACAATCGCTAATGCTTGTGATAGAGTTTGCTAGATCTCTTTGCCCCTGTACTGACAGATGCCTTTGCACTGGCATATCCCGCTGCTGTCATAGCAGCGGCACAGGCGCTCAATACCACGATTCTCAACTGCTGGCCCCGCATAGTCGGCACGCCACACGCCGAACAAATTCTCAGCGTCGTTTCTAGATGCTGGATCAACATTCACGACTCTGACAACGACTGCGATAGCACAGAGCTGGAGATGCTCGTCAAAGAGCTGAAAAAGACAATGACGCTGGTGGCGTCGTTGTGGAAAGAGAGTGACGAGCCAATGCCGACGGAGAAGCTCGCACAAGTCGTGCGAAAAGCGCCAAATACCGAGTCGCTGTTTGCCGCATTCCAGCTGGACACGTCTACGGCATGACGAGAGAAGCACAGCCTCAGTCGAGGGGCTGCTGCTTGAAGAAGGACTTGCCCCTCAGCCACTTCCTGTAGGCCTTGTATCTCTTCTTTGGCGCATCCTCTTCCGTCACCGTCAGCGGATTCTCCCCGATTTTGAGCAGCTCCGCGTAGAGGTCCATCTCCTCCTCGCTTCCGCTGACCAAGAGGCCGCGGTCCTGCCAGCCGCCGTGGATGTAGTCCTGGTACTCGGACGAGTCCATGTCCACGGGCGTATCGCTCGAGACTACCAGCGGCAGATTTTGGGGGTGGTGAATGTAGCGCGCATAGTCGTCGGCCTCGTGCTGGTCGACGGACGGGTTTAGCGAGTCCTTGAGGGCCTTGGTAAACGTCCACTGCTCGGCCGTCGACTTTTCTAGGGCCGTCGGCTTCGTCTTGGCGGCGCCGGCGACGTCCACCTCGTTGACCGTGTCCATGGCGCTGACCAGGCCGAGCGTCCTCTCCTGCGTGGGGTGCAGCCAGCGACCGAGCGACATTCCCCGGGGCGGCGCCCTGTCCGAAGCCATAGAGGACCCCCCGTCGTTGGACACTGCGACTTGTGAGAGGGGTGAGATGGATGCCTTGTTTGGTGCTACAGCATTCTTCTTGGCCGCTTTCCTCTTGTCGGCGTCGACATCGTGCTGCTCGTTGCGTACGCGGAACGGACTGAGGTCGTATTTCCCATCCTGAGTGGATTTGATGGGGATGTACTTGATGGTCGAGTTCATTTTAAAGGCAAACATTTTGGGAAACGATGACAGCGTCGATGGACGGTAGTATTCGAGCCAATAATCATCAAAGAATTCGACTGGCTTCGGCACAGGTGCGCTTCGTAGCGGGACCATCGCATTGCCTGCGTTCTTGGCCTGCAGATTGGCCGGGTTGAACCAGTTTATGTAGTTTCTAATGTTGTTTGGCGACCAATCTCGCGGATTCGAATGATGCAGGTAGTAATCCGTCGTGAGATCCCACAGCATCGGCCGCCCCGCCTTGTAGACGTAGTTGCCCAGAAACAGATTGTACGCCTCCTGCCGCTGGTTGTCGAGAAACGAGTTGTTGTAGTAGCGCTTGAAGCTCTCAATCATGTCGCGCGAGTGGCTCGTCCACTGATTAATCTTGCGGTACGTCTCCATGGTGTTGACGAGCTGGGACCCTCCGTACTGCACCGCAATGGTGTCGCCGTGGTCGTGCCACATGTGCGTGAACAAGTTGACCGCGTCCGTGTCGTACTCAATGGTCGTGGCTTGCAGGATGCCCAGCGCGTGCAGCTGATGGCCCAAGGCGCGCTTGCCAATGACAAACTGCGCGGCGTTGGTGCGGTCTAGGCAGTCGATGCAGTTTGTGCGCGCGACGCCGTTTTGCGCCGTCAGGGGCGCGGAGAAGACGCCGTCGCCGTTTTGGAAGAAGCCCGTCGCCTCGAGGACGCTGTCGGCAATCTTTTCCAGATTCCCGATGACGTCGCCGCCGCGCACCTTGGAAGCACGGCTCATGTCCCAGGCCTTGTGGATAATCTTCTTGCCGTCGGGCAGGAACTGGTTGAGGTAGTTGATGCAGTGGGTGTACTCGTCGAGGAGCTTCGACTCTCGCGGTTGGCGTTCTTTGGCCTTGACAAGGTTGAGCACGTAGACGGGGGCCCCGTACCGCTGGAAAAGATCGTCAAAGTGCAGGGCCGCAGCGCTGTAAAATGGATCGACGAGGTTGAGCTCGATGGGCGGCTTTGGTGTAACGCCAGTGCTGTCCTGCGTCCAGTGGAGTGGTATACTGCCGCGATGCTGCACATAGGATGTGTAATGCGGACTGCAGTATGGCCGTGGTCCGGGCGCATGGAACGATGTCGTCTGGCATTCTGCCACGATTTGCTCGGTTTCGACATCGTTGGCGACGTAGCCCAAATCATTTGCGCCACGTTTCAAGAAGCGCGCGCCGGCAAAGTGACGTGATCGCCTAGCAATGACGGTAATGTATGCCGTGCGGCCATATATAGACAAGGCAGCCTGATCGACATATCCATGAATGATCGGATGGCACCAATCAAACGGGTCCTTGATGACGGCTGCAATCGGTTTCAGCAGGTAGTTGTTCCACACAAACATGGTATTCAGCTCCTCGTGAGTTTTCGAATCAACGCCCTGTGCCATGCTTGCTCTCTCCCGCATGATGTTTCGCTGTAGCGTATGCGTGACATCATACGAGTAGCTGTAGTAAAAGGACCTCGTCAGATCTAGACTGTTGAAGATGGACAGAAAACGCGTTTCCTCGGCGCTGTTGTTCCTCGCCTCCGGCTTCGACGACCTGCCCATCCCAAGCGGGATGAGCTCCGTGCCCTCGACCTGGTAGATGTAGTGGCCGCCTACCATGGCGACGGTGCTCTTCTTGGTGATGAGCAGCATGTAATAGCAGCCCGTGAAGCGTATGAAGCCCAGCAGGCCCCACGTCGTGCAGCGCAGCTTGATGCCTCCGGTGCCCTTGTTGCCGTCGTCGATGGTATCGAGCAGCTGGTTCATCTCCTTGAGCGTGTACACGATTTTGTCGTCGGTCATGCTGGGCTCCTCGCCGCCCTCAGTCGTGCGGTCGATTTTGAGGATGCGGTACCGCCTCTCGCTGACGTCAACGCCAACCACGTAGTAGCGGCTCGCCGTCTCGTACAAGCTAAACTTGTGCATCTTGTATAGGAGCCTGTCGGACGTGGGCTCGTCATCGTTGTTGCCGGCTGCGGCGGCGGCGGCGGCGGCGGGGCCCTCGCCGACATCCTTTTCTTCAAAGCGGTCATCTTCGGAGCGCAGATCCCCGCCCTCCTGCGTTGCCACGTCGCCAGACGGCTCCGCTGTTCGTATGCTCGGTTCGCGGCTCGCCGTGCGCACAAAAGGTTCTGCAACGGCCGGGTCGCCATCGTAATCATCCACAGACACAGCCTCTCCACCACCGCCCACGGTAGACGCGCCGGCGCCGCCTTTGGCCGTCAACTTGGCAGACTTGGGATCGCCATTGGCCTCTTCTGTATTCTGCAACTGTGGAAATATAGGCGATGACGGCTCGGTCGCGGCTTGAGGGGTCGGTGTTTGCGGTTCGACGTGGGAATCTGGCGGCGTTGCACTCCTGGGCGAGCCAAGCGGGAGCTCCGCCATGATGGGCAGCGAAGATTTTTTAGAACATGGCTTGCATGCAGAGTTTCTCTTGCTTTAGGCAGTTGAGTTTCAGGTCGAAAGAGTCCTGCGATGAGGATGGCGCGGTGCTTCTTGTGGTAATGTCACTCGCAAAAGCCCGGAGCCTGTGGCCATTCGAGGCGAACTTGGTCGCGCAACCGCCCCACCCTGTCTAGCTTGGTGTAAGTGAAATGAGTCTTTGCCATCTCACAAGGACCATGGAGACTATCATGTTTTTGTAGGCATACTGAATTTAGTTCTCTATGTAATAAAATATGAGACATAATATAACGCGATGCCGAAGGACAGGCTCCCAAGAGAGCAAATAGGCCTCGATCTAATAAATATAGGAATCTCGGCCTTGGCCACAGTAGCCAGCATGAGACTTGCGAGTGCCGGGTGTCACAGCGCCTTAAGGATAGTCATTTTAGCCCAAGAGTCTTTTTGGTTGCTGAAAGAACCTTCACGGTGCATCTCTGGTTTCAGACTGCATCGTCACCCGTTGACAAGAGACAACTGACAACTGACAAGAGACAATTAGATCTAGACTGTACTAGCTATCACGTCTTGGCAGAAGGTTTCGTTCCATCATCACCTCGAGCAATCGTCCGGTAATCCTAGACACCCGTCTTTTATCTATGCTCATGCTCTCTTTTATCATCGCAAGCTTACAAGGAGGACCTTTGCACCACCCTCGCTGTCAATATGTACAGTATTTCAGGATCAAGCCCCAACCGCAAAGAAAGATGGTAGAAATCGGAGCCGCGCATGTACTATACGTGCCTTTGTGGCCCGCAAACATTAAATCTCCTCATTTCAGTCCACGTCTTGCTCCTCTTTACCCGCCTGCTCAACTTGCTGTGTTTCTTCAGTAGTCTGCCTCTCCTCTGGGCCTGCCTTGATGGCCTCTTGGCCAACTTTTGTCTCCTCTTGGCCCTCTGCCTCCTGCGGAGCATCGACTGCTGCGCTTGCCACGGCATCATCTGCGCCGCCCGTCGGCTTGGGTTCCGGCTCTTCTGGCGCGGGTGCTATTTCGGCTCGCAGATCCGGCAAGAACCGGTCCACACGCTTCCAGGTCTCCTCCCACATCTCTTTTTTAGTGGCGTCTTCCGTCTGAGGCACCAAGACTCCGTTGCTCTCCATAAAGAGGATCACATTTTTGAGATTCTCTCGGACGGCTTCCTCCTATAGCAACGATTAGCATATTGCCTGGTCCAGGTCATAATGGCACTTACCAAAGTGTCACCTTGTCCACTATTCTTGAGACGGTCCATGATTTCAATAATCTTGGTCCACAAGGGCAGCAGCCCGTCCCAGTCAGCGAGCAGCGTTAGATAGTGTAGGAAAACTTTGCAAAGCAAGGACGTGGCCTGCACGCGCAGCTTGCTCATGCCATCACGATCGGCCGAAAACACCTCAGGCTTCAGCAGGCGAAGAATGAGGGGAAACAGGACCTTGCTGAAGATGGCTGTCCACTCCTGCGGGTCGTTGGTGGTAAGTTGCGCTGAGAGGAGCGAGCGATGCAGCGAAGAGAATGCCAGCTGGCGAACCTCTCGGCACGGATTTCCACACTGATGCATCATGGACTGGAAGATGGGCAGCCAGTATGCGGACCAGGCTTCACCACTTTCCAGCTGCGACTGCTGTATTAGCTGCGGCACGATTGCAGTCATACTGTAGAGGCTGTCAATAGCCTTGCAGCCACGTTCGACTGCTGCTTTGTCAACCTTGGCTTCTCTACGTGACGCGTCGTGTCGTCGCCTTTCTTGCTCTGCTTGCTTTTCTGGTGAGGCCAGTGGATTTGCACTCGAGGCAAATTGGTCGAGCAGAGCAACAGCTGCCATGTAATTGTCTGCCATGATGGCCGGAGGAGAACCCGACGTCCCCTTCTCGAGTATCTCAAATACTTGCGCCGCAGATTCGCGGCTGGTGGCGAGAACGCGAAGTGTTGCCCAAAAGTCAGGCGATGTCATCATTTCGCTTCGCAAAGGACCTGGTTCCTCGGTACACGCAGCCAGACCATTGAGGATTGTGCTTGAAGTCTTGGCAAGCACATCCTGAGGTAGGCCCGAAATGGTGTGTAGTAGTCTGGGAACATTGACAATCTCGTGATCGTATCCATCCTTCAATATACGCAGGCCGTAAAAGACAGCCCGAGAAATAGTGATGGCATGCCACTGAGATGAGTGACGTAGTATTCCTTGCACTGTTCGGAAGACAAGCTCCGCCAGTTGTTCGACTGACTCAGAGTCTCTGGTAGCCAAAATCGTAGCGAATTCGAGAATATATGCAACCGAAGGATCATACTTTAAAGGCCCCAACGCGGCTATTTGGCCACTGGGAGGTGAATTCGGTATATTGTCTTGCTTGACGCTCATAATCGTTGCGCTGTCATCATCCGGAAGCTGGCCAAGAAGACCAGAGACAATCAGCTTCGTAGTAGCAACAGGTAGTTTTGCAACGTTTTCGAAGACATTTTCAAGTTTGCAGGAGTTGATGCAGTCAACTGTGCACAATGTGCTCTCTAGCTCCTCATCTGATGGCTCGGGAGGATCATCTGCCGCGTAGCTGGAGATGTATGAGGTGAATGCAGAGAAGAAACCAGTCTCGGGCGACCGCGCTCCGCGGTCAATAACCTGCGACGGCGACTGGAGAGGAATGTCGGGCAGGCCAAGAGCAGGAAGGTCAGGTGAGCCAAATTGGGACGCCAGCGAGTTTGCAAAGAGGTTGACCCATATACGGATGATCTGTGACTTGGGTTAGTCTGCGCAGCAGATGTGAAATTTCGAGAAGATTGACTCACGTGTTTCCAGCTATTCTTAATGATGTGCTCACTGCCAGTAACGACACGGAAGAGAACGAGCGTAGCAAGCTGAGCGCGGAAGTCACGGCCAAGCTTGACAGCCAGCTCACTGACCATGACACTGGTCTCGCCTACCTGGACCTCCGTGTTCAGTGCTGTGTTGAAAGTTGTGTCTGTTGCTAGTTTCGTCATGTAGCTGAGGCAGTAGACGATCTGGTCGAGTGCCTCCACATTATTGTATTTGGCGGCAATGCGAGCACATTCGTCAAAACCAGTTACTATTCTGGCGAAGACGGCGTCGTCACTGGCGGACATGAAGACGTATGAAAGGGTAGAAACGATCGGTTTCCATGTTGCTGCGAACATATCGGCATCGTAAATATTCGTGTCACACAGCACGAGATTGCCGGCGGACTCAGTCTTCAGCAAAAGCTCTCTCCAAGCGTAGTCGAATGCGTGCTGGTTATCGTGCTCATCTGGCAGGATAATTTCATTCGAATTGATCGAGTCATAAATATCAGAGAGGTATTCAGGCGAAAAGTTCTTGCCATCGTTGACGCCGCGAAGATTTCGTGAAAAGTCTTCAACAGTCATGCGTTTATTGGCCTTGATGGTGGGGTTATGCTGGTCGGTATTCAGCAAAATGATCGCATAGCTCAAGACGTAAGCGGCATCCTTGTTCGCAACCTGCTCAGGCGTATCACAGGTGCAGTACTTCTCAGAGAAGCTTTCGACGATGTTGGCAATCAGCTGTGCTTCACCAGGGAGACGGAAAGACTCCAAGAGTAGTCGAAGTCCTTCGTCAAGGCGCTTTCCGGAAAAGTCAAAGAGATCCAAAAATTCTTTAAGGACTTGTTCGTTTCCAGTCTTTGAGAGATATTCGCCGAGAACCGATTTGGATACTCGTGACGTTTCTTTCAAGAATGCAGCCACTTCTTTAGGATCCTGCGCACTGTTCAAAATGCCTTGCGCCTCCAGATATCCAAGGCCATTCTTTGGTTTCTCATTGAACATGCTCGTACCTTTGATAATGATCTTCTTTCTTCGGCGCTGCTCCCGCAGAACATCAGACGGAACATAGCCATCTGTGACAGGATCCTTGTCCAGCCTCTCAGCGATGAACTGAATATATCTCAAAAGAGCATCGAGACAGAGGGGAGGAACACTTGTGGTGCTCCAAGTGGCGGAGTCGGGCAGAGCATTACGAGACAGAAGCCCGATCATGTCCTCGCATAAGTCAGCTCTGTCAACGTCGCAGTCATAGTTGACGAAGAGTTCGACCACAAACGTAGGCATCCGTGAAAGCACACCAATGCTCTCAACCATGGCCTGTCTAGCATCTGGCTTGCGTGAGCCACCTTCTAAACCAAGCTTTTGTCTATCTTTAACAGCGACCGGTGTGGCACGGCCGCTACCAGCTTGAGAAGATGGGGGCTTGACAAGCTTTGGCGTTTCCGGAATACCCGCGAAAAGAGAAGCCTCAATTCCCATGTCGCGAGGAATGGGAACGGTAGGGTGCAAGCAGGCCACTAGGTAAGAAAGGAACAACTCCTGCTGCAGCTTCAGAACGCCGCGGCACGTTGCAAGCATCGTGCCTGCGACGATGAGAGACTCTTGGAGGATAGCCATGTTGTCCGATCGAACTAGCTGGAATAGATAAGAACACAACTTGTCCTCTGCGATAGTCGCTAGCGCAGGATGTCGCGCAATAAAAGGTCCAGCTACTTCAAAAGCCACGTGGATGATCCTAAGCGCCATGACTCTCATGGTGTCGGTGTGATGTCGGTCATTCGGGTCCAGAAAATTGACCAAAACACGGAAAAGCTCGCGGACGGAGGGCAATGAGTAGGGTTTCAAATCCACTGAATCCGAATCATCGCTCACGTCACTCCCACCGTCGTTTTTGGGCTCAGCAGCCATGCTATCTTGCTTGTCTTGTTCAGATTCGATCGCGACTGGCTGTTTCTGGGACTCTTCGGGCGTCGGTGTTGACGTCGAGTCGCGCTGTTCAGGAGTGGTGGCAGATGCATGTGTCTCCATGTGCAAGGTGTCATCCTTTTGGTCAAAGGCATCGGACTCGTCGCGTATTTCAACATCGAGGTGCTTGACATCCTCGAAAATGATCTGGCACATTCTGACCATGGCAGCCTCGGCGGTTCTGCGCAGAACAGGAGAGAAGCGCGGCTGAGAGCAGATGGCGAGTCCACGGCCCATCATGTCGCAGACGCTTTCATCGCTCAGTATGTCACCACCCGGGCCGGACATCATGTCCTCCATAAGGTTGAGAATCATGAGAAGAACAACTTCTCCCTGCGCCGAATCGCTGACGTCAAATTGACAATGTGTTACAGCAGAGGATAGAGACTGCATAGCAAGCGCAAAACGTGGCGAGCTGGCGCAGACGAAGCCGTATGCTAAAAACTTTCGGAGCGCTCCGAGAGCGAGGATCGTGATGGGCGCGGCGGTGCCCTTTGCTTGGATGACTAGTAGGAAAGGGGCGAGAAGTCCCGGCGCATCAAAAGTGCGAATATCTACGCATGGACTGGTCAGTATGCCTTGATTCGAGCCAGAGATGCCGAGAGGTTTGTCATCGTACCTTTGACGCCAGCGATGTCGTGACGCAAGGCACCAAACCCCGAAATCATGGGATCGTCCTGCATGCTCTTGCCCTTCTGCCCACGAAGGCCCCATCTTGTGTTTATCGTCAGGTCCTGAGTGTCGGAACCAGGGCCCCCTGCGTGTGACTTGCGCCTGGGCTTGGAGCTGGAGCTCGGCGCACCAAGGCTGATGGGATTGGGGTTGCCGCCTAGAATGGCTGAGACCGACGAGTGCGGTGAGCGGGCATGCTTCTGGATCGCCGAAGTGATTGATATACATTCGGAGATGACGAGAGAGACGGGATCGACGGCGACAGATACAGGACGGCTGCGATACTGCATTCGAGGAGCGTCAATGTGCAGAATCTCAGCCTCTAGAGGCGGCCCGGCGGGGAGATTGGGCTCCATGGCTGCGGGGGGAAGCTTGGCATCGCGGCTCATGATCTGTGCTGAACAAAGGGAAAGAATCGACGACTGTATTAGCAAGACGGCGAGAGGTGCTGAAGCAGGACTGAAAGCTGGCCGCGGCGAGGGGGGCGATTGTCGTCGGCGAGCTAAGACGAACAGAGCTCGTTCAGGGGCGCGGACAAGTAGAGGGAGCCGATGAATCAGCTGGCGGGGTGAACAGAGAGCTTATGTCGCTCGAAAAGCATGAGAGAAGTGCCACGAATCGTAGTTGGGGCACCAATGGCGGGCTGCTAACTGGTGATGCCTCAGGGAAGCTGTCTGGAGCAGTTGTGCATATACTGTGGCAGTTGGCTAACTAGCTGCTGGCTGGCTATGGTGTAAAGCCGCTGGCAGCAATTGGCCCGCCCCGGGTCTCCGCTGCATCGGCGGAGCCTCATCCACAATACGTGTTAATATTTTTTAGGCGGCCGCAGCTTACTAACGTAAACCGCGTTAGTAGCGAATCATGCGAATCTATTAGCTGAGGACACAATGATGTGTTGAACACATTCCAGTATGTTGGAGAATCGCGACTCAAGTGACGGAGACTTTGATAATTATTTGCAAATACTTTGTCACCATGGACTGCAATACTGATAGAAGTTGCCGCGACAAAACACGTTTACCTCACGTTATCACAAACCACAAATGACAACTAAATCTTCTATGAATTGCCAGCCTAGACTCTAAATTTCCAAATCTTTCTCGCCATCATCCTGTCTTTTTGTCCTAAAAACGCCGCTGAAAATAGTGAGCTGTAGGCATAGTCTCCTACCGTCTACGTCCCCTTGCCGGCCGAGGCCGGTATTGGTGCAAGACCCATCGCTCCAATGCGAAAATATAGTACTGTACAAATAAAAATGATAGAAAAGAGAAAATCAAAACAAAAGTGCCGCTGGCACGTGGCCGGGCGCCCAACGATCCAATCCCATTCCCTCTGTCAATAATGAATCACTTCATCGCTGCGTCAAACCGTCAACGCCACTTATTTGCCGCCAGCGGCGTCCGCAGCCTTAGCAGCGGCACCCTTTGGCTCTTGCGCTGCCTGGCCAGCCTTGGGCTCTTGCAATGCCTGGCCAGCCTTGGGATCTTGCACTGCCTGGCCAGCCTTGGGCTCTTCCGCTGCCTGGCCAGCCTTGGGCACTTGCGCTGCCTGGTCAGCCTTGCGCTGAGACTCAAGGCTTTGCATCTGAGCTTTGTCTTGCTCCCACTCGCTCTGGCTATCACCAAAGGTCTCCTTGAGCGTCTGCTCTTTGAGCCTCCTCTCTTCCTCTTCCTTCTCCTTGAGTTTTCGCTCAGCCTCCATCTCCTGCCGACGTTTGTTAGTCACTCTATTGATAGTTTCAAGGAACCAATCTTCGATATACGTACCTCCATGTGCTTAACATCGTCCACACTAGGCTCGTAAAGATGCCAAATGGTGTAGTGAGGCAGTCCAACGACGGAAAACTTCATCTTTCTCGCCATCTACATTCTCGGTTAATACTTTAGAAATCAAGAACCGCTTTCGAAGTCTTTTTACCTTGCCAAATCCTTCTGTCTCAGCGTGCTTCTCAAAGCTAAAGGCCGGGAAATGAACACCACTGCGGAATACCTTGGCCTTGGCCAGAATACTGACACCACCAACGCCGTCAATTTCCATCTCCATGTCGGGGTCGCCGTAGGGATCGCGGAGATAGGCAAGATGCGGTCGCCAAGTAGCGTACTCAGCATATCCTTCAACAATGACAGCATCTTCATCCAAGGTGTCAGCAAGCGCAAGAGCCGTCTCAGACTCTTGCCAAGAGTTCAAATCGTACGGCTGCTCGCCGCCAAGCCAGTCGGGTAGGGGTCGCCAGACGTCTACGTTATGGTTAGCGCTCATTTCATAGTAGCATTCAGTTCATATATGGACTCACTAGGCACGATAACATCCTTGTTGTGCCGCATCAGATCCTCGAGAATGGTGAAAGGGGCAGTCTCGACATCGACATCTCGCCAATAGACCCACGAGTGGTAGGGGCGAAGAGCGGCACTGAGAAGCCAATTTCTGGCCTGGGCCATGAGCTTTCTACGGCTAGCCTGGGCGGCGAAACCGTGACGGCTTTCGACATCCTGGTTGACCTTTTGACCAAAGTCCTTTTCAATGATGGAAATCTCTCCATAGGGTTGTCTGGGGTCATCATCATTTTGAATCAAATTCATGTTGTCGACCAAAAGCTGAAGGGTGTTATCCTTGGAGTCAGAAACCAGGAAAGCCAGATCAATCAGGTTGTGCGGGTAGGTAAAGTTGCGCAGATGTGAGAAGAACATTGGCAGATGCGCCGACGCATCACGGAGCGGGACGCAGAGAAGAATGCGCTCTTCTCTCTCCCATCCTCGGGCAGTTCCGCCAACGCTGTTCAAATCGTAGTACCGCACAGTTTCGAGGTCGAAGTCGGGGTCGCCACCGAGGAAACCCAGTGAAAAGACAGACGCGATCGAGATCGAAGGTCTGAAAAATAGGCATAGCGCAGTGACTAGAACAGCCGCAATGCCGATGCGCACAAGGAGCTTTCTGCGGCGGCGAGACGCGGGACCGCCTGCGCGAGGTTGGAATCTACGCATAGCAAAAAGTTGTTAGCGTGTGTATCGTAAGAGGACAGCGGGAACATTCGAAGCGCCTGACAGGCTTGCATAGTCGTAAGGCTTACCTGTGCGGCGAGATATCAAAGGTGTCACCTCTTGGGTAGCCATTGGCAAACCCTCCGGAGTGATGTCTGGGCATCATCGTGATGGTCGGTCTGGGCAAGTATCGAGGGTCTCGATTTCAAACTGTTACCCCTTGCTGACGCGCAAGTTGAGCGGCGCGGCGTCTGCGGGCTCCGGCAGAGTTGAGAGATCCAGAGACCAATGCAGCAGTTGCACACCAGCTGAGAGATTCGACTTGATAGAGAAAATGCACACGCAGCGATGCGTGATTCTCTGGGTGCGCTGGCGCTGGGCGTCGAGAATACAAAGATGCAAAAGGCCAGTGTCCGAAATCAGTCGTGGCAGCTTCTGCCAGGTGTTGCGCTACGCTGCTAATTTTTGGTCACCCCTGCGTACTCGGTAAGGGGCGAAGTACGAGAAATTACCTAGAGATTCGCTGAAGATACCTGGGAGGGGTCTTGCTGTTCACCAAAAGTACCAGCGCAGTCCGACGAGCAGAAGTATCCTAAGATGCCCCGCAAGTATCTTCAACCACGGGCACCCATCCATGGATCCATCAGATACCCCTGAAGCAACACGAAACTGGCGCCAGCCACTGAGAGCCGCTTCCCTGCGCTAACAGCAATGCGAATACTCGGTATCAAGTTGTGAGTACAGTTTGCTCATTGCTGTGGGCTTTGTGTTATGAGAACTTTTGATACAACATGACAATCAGTCATTCGAGTTGATCCAACATGACGAGCAGTTATTCGAGTAGTGCGGATAAAATCGTATTATCACGAAAAAAAGAATTGGTATGCGTAGCCGGCCCAGCTGCGAATTCGCCAAAGCAAGCGATAAAATCCAAAAGCAACCTCACTCAGATGAACCGAAGCTACACAAGAACAAAATGATATAATAATGTAGTATTCTTTGATAGCATCTTCTCTATGTTTCCCATTGTCGATCCAGTGGTCTACGATTGCAGTTCTCTGCTAAAAATGTCTACAGGTCTAGATGCCTTGGTTAGCGAACCTTGACTACCACAGCGCTGTGCAATAATATATTTATGTGCAAACACTTTGATCAGACAAGCCGATTTACTCAGCCATCCCAGCCGGCCCAGCGCAGCCATGGCCCCAAAACGGTGCCAAAGCCGAACCAAGCACGAAAGTAGAATGACGCCAATTAAGCAACTCCACAACTTTCGTCGCGAACCCAAGGGTCTGCTCTAGTGCGGGAGGGCTACTCGGCCAGGATGGGTTAGTAGAATGGATAGAACTTGTTGTCATCAGGTCGTGTGGTAATTGCATTGGTGCAAAACATGGCGGGGATGCCTACCTAATGCGACAATGACACACTCGACGTTCGCTTGGGGTCACCTACATCTTCGGTATGGTTAGCTAGGTGTCGCAATGTAATTGTGCATAACAAAAGATAGAGTAGAGATGTGATCAGAGATCTTGGTTTGGTAAATTAGGAGTCATCAGGGGGTTCAGAAGCAGAACTGATGTAAAGGTTTCTCATCACGGACATTTCGACCGGAAAGCGGAGGGCAAGAAAACAGAAGACATGCAATGCTCGACTTACCAATACGAGGAAAGTTGTGCACTGACGGTCAGATACAGACAACACTTGTCACGTAGTACTATTTCGACGATTAGCTTGGCCCAGTGTGCATCATGATCCGAGGCCATCTAGCGCTTGCGTCGAGAGGAGCGTGGTCAGATGGTAGTGCATGTTGTTCGAACGCTCAGGTATTCGCGGGAACAGTGGTGAAAATATCATCATTTGACCTCGAGACGCTGCCACACCAGAGGCCTTCGGGTGCGAGGAGCTTACCATTTCACGGTCAGCACATTGCATCATGCTCCACACAGGAGCAGCGGCTCTTGCAGTCACCAGTTGCGTGCCGAGCTTCAATATCGAAGTATTCGTAGCCAACGGCAATTGCAAGAGCGCTGCTGCATCGAATTGCGGCCGAGGACATGCAAGGTGAAGCGTTGTGGACAATGGGAGATGAAGAAAAAAATCAAGTATATTTAAAGATCCGCTAACCAGGTTCAAATATGGGGCGACTCGTTATAAGCATGGGCAGAAATTTTGGCAAACCGCCGGCCCCGCTAACTAAATGTATGCAACTGTTGCTTGGTCGGAGCTCCAATTTCTTACAGCCCAGCTCTAAATTCAAATCATCGCAGGGTTTAGTTGAAGCGGTACTGCACTGTTAATATATAAGATATATAATGGCTGATAGAAGGAGAGTGAATGGTCCGTCGGGCGCAACGGTGCCTCCCGTCTACGACGATGAAGACGTTGTTTCCACCCAAAGAACACGGCCCGCGAATGGCATCCGAGCTATCTGTAAGTTTTTTGTAGTGAATAATGCTGAAAATAATTTGCTGACTGGCCTTAGACCTGAAAACTGGTGTCACACCTTCTGCATCTGGCTCTGCTTACTTGGAGTTTGAACCCAGAGAGGGCCACTCAGGGTCTGGCATGAAGCTCACATGTACAGTACATGGCCCAAGATCACTACCTCGATCAGCTCCATTCTCGCCTCACATGGTTCTATCAACACACGTCAAATATGCTCCATTCGCAACCAAACAACGGCGAGGCTACTTGCGCGACTCCAGTGAACGAGATCTCAGCACACATCTCGAGACAGCACTTCGTGGCACCTTGATTGCTGATCGATGGCCCAAGAGCGGTGTTGATGTTGTTGTCACGATCATTGAAGGGGAGCTTACACGTCAAGCTGCGCAGGACCAAGGGATCGAGAGCTGGGAAATGATGAACGTTTTGAGCGGCTGCATTACCGTGGCTTCGGCAGCCATTGCTGATGCCGGCATCGATTGCGTTGACACGGTAGCGGGAGGTGTTGCTGCCATGGTCACCAAGGACGGTGATGATGAACCTGCCATTGTACTCGATCCGGTGCCTTCTGAGCATGGCCAGGTATTGGCAGCTTGCTGCGTGGCATATCTCCCCTCAAGAGACGAAATTACAAATCTCTGGTTCAAGGGGTGCCTACAGCCGTCAAACACAGAGTCGCAACGGCTTCTTATATCAAGAGCGGTGCATGCAAGCAAGGGCACCTGCCAGGCTATTTCGGCATCGCTGGGTGAAGCCACGACTGCTCAATGACCAGTTAGCGAGCGAGCTTCGTCCGAAGTCCTATCGCAGCTCCATATTTAGATTCGCAACTGTTGCCAGTAAAATCTGTAGATATACCCAATAGGTTGATGTACTTAATAGAATATCATGTGCAACGCGAAGCCAAACAAAAAAAATTCAATGTCTACCCGAATGATTCCCGCTGTTGTGAAACCCAGGCTGCTCGGTGACGAATGGCAGTATTTTGTAAATAATGCAGCTGCCTACGGTGACGAGTATGTTCAGCTAGCATTTGCTCGTGGCCCATTAATGGTATTCGTTGGCTCAGATCACTATTTGTTTGATGCATGTAGCATAAAGCAACTACAGTCCAATGCAGATATTCCAAAACAGCCAATGCCTGGTTTGGCTCCGACCGCGTTTTTGCACCTAGGAAAGCTGGGCAAAAAAACGCAAATTTTGGGGGAAGAATATCTCGAGAGCAAAAGGAAAATGATGCTTCAGTTTTCAAGAGAGCTAAGATTTTCTCTATCGAACGATTTATATCGTCTTAATATAACATACTTGACGTATTTTATTGCCAACCTGTCTAAAAAGGTACCTTGGTTGTCGGCTAAGCGTCAGTGCCCACCTATGTACCTACGCAGGCCGTGGGTACGTCACAGATCAGCGCCGAACGAGTGAGCAGAATCACGCCTTCAACTGCACACGCGGGTCTCGGCGTCCGACTCATCTCACCACTCGCATCAGCGCATCGTCGCTGCGGTTCTTGGCTCGCCATATATTACTACTACCCGACCGATAATCCTTTTCGTCCATCGCCGGCCGAATCACCGCTTCCGAAACTATAGAGTGGCTGGGCCACGCCCCGAGGTCGGAACATTCGTGCTCGCCCAACGGGAAATGGAGGGGCCGCCTCTGATGCCGCTGGCCCCCATCACCAGCGTCGCTAACCTCGGGGGCTGGTCCAACCTCTCGAGCTGGGCTACCAATATGACTCGCTTTGCGCCGTCGTTTGACGACCTGGTCTGGGCAGGCCCCCGGATCCTCGAAAAGCTCGGCTCCTACCTTAACTTGGCCGACCAGCCTAATCCTGCGCCGAATACCGACGCCGGCCTGCTCGGGACCACATCTGCCGCATATAACCTCATGGACAGCAACACGTCCCCTGCAGCGACTGCGGCGGTACGGGAGTCGACGGCGTTCATATCTCTGGAGAACGCACGCAACTTGGGCAGCGTCTTCTCCTACGCTACCAGCCGATGGGCCATGTCGTGCATCGCCATGGCCCTGATACTCAACCGAACACATATTTTCGCTGCCACTCGTCGCAGACTACGTCTTCAGTGGAAACTGAGACTGCTACTTCGCTTTCTTCCCATCGTATTCCTCGTTGTACAGGTGCGCCGCCTTCTCATGTCGATGCAGTGCCAGACCTCGGCCAACTTTGCCGAGCTCCGATGGGGAGATCCGACCAAGCACTCGCGCTTCTTGCATGCACATACGAACATTTTTCTGAATAGCCTGAGCCGCGCTCTCCTCTTCGGAGCGACGGACGAGCAATCCTGTGCAGCTATTCATATGATCCCGGTAGGGGACCAAGTTCAGACATCGAACTTGGTAGGGTCGTTGTCTGCTATGTGGCCGCTGTTTGGTACATTTTGCTTGAGCCACTTCATCGAGACTGTTTCATGTGCAGTCCAGGGCAGGACTCTCTCAGCAGAAACCGGCATGACACTGTTTGAGCAGTCCCTCGCCTTCGCCGAGGCGGATGCCACGATAAACAATCAGCTTGCACAGCTAAATTGGGACACCAAACCACAAACTGAATCGACAGGTTCATCATCCGCTTCGAATGCGGTGGTTAACATATTGACAAAGTCGATGCTGATAAAGCGAGTCAATACTTCGCCTGAGGTGCTTCTCGTCGCGTTCTTATCGTCAATGACACACCTCACAAGCCATATCCTCGGGTTGTTCGATCTGCAAGCCAAATATCGACTCGTGAACACCGGTTTCTGGGGTCTTTGGTTCATGGGAAGCATTGTTTGGAGCGCTTTCTCTTTCGATCTTGATGACCCCTCATCTCAAGGCCTCCTTCGATTCCCCACCGTCTGCATTATCGGCTTCGTGCCTCACGTCTTGGTTTTGGGTGGCATCGTCCTTTGCTTCGTTATATACGGTCTTGCCTTACTGCTTTCTGCACTTTCCCCACCGCCTAATCAGGAGCGTTCTTCCATGACTTTCTCACAAAGGCTTCTCTATGCCCACGAAAATATGCAAGCAAATGTGTCCTTTGCAGAAGTGAGAATTACGCGAGACATGGATTTCTACACAGCTCTTTTGCGTACCGGGTTTGCAGCCATAACAATGGCGAGCGAAGCTGTCTACTTGAATGAGGATAATGGCGTGAATCTAAAGCGCCACACATGGCTTGAAGAAGCTCGCTACAGAGAAGCCGAGGAGATGCAAAAGCAGTGGGTTGGACTTGGCCATGCTAGTTCGCAGTACGACCGCATTGGTGCTATTGGTCTGATTCCTGTCAAGGACGGCCCGGTCATGGCCCCGAATGGCTATGCTCGGGAAAGGGCTGCGCAAAAAGTGCCCAAGGGCCGCGCGGAGCGAAGTTTCCGAGCCGGCGTTGGTGCAACAGATAGAAGCTCCAGATGGGTAATGGCACTCGACTTTTTCCTTAGTATCGTCAAGCTCGTTGGCCGTGTCAATGCCCTCATGATGCTATGGCTCCTCAAGCTGGTCCGCATCAAGAGACAGCCTGGCTGGCTGCAATGGCTCGCAGAGAGACCAAAGTCCGCTAAAGAAGCACCAAAGCCAACCCAGTCAAACCAGCGCGCAAGCCGGACCATTTCCATCAGCCGCAATGACCGCGTTTCAAGAAGCGAAGGAATTGACGTCGAAGCTGAATTCAGACGCATCGGACACAATGGAAATGAAGACAACCTAGACACTGATTTGTACAACTACTTCGTGGAGGGTGGATGGTGGGGATCCGGAGACTCCAGCGGCGATTATGCTCCTAGCCATGCCAACGATGAGGACTGGGACGCCACCAGCGTGATTTCCCTGTCCACGTCGGCTGACGAGACCGATGGCGAAAACGAGAGAAACCCGTGGGAGCCCGAGGACGACGAGGGCCAGAGGACGCCCACTCAGCGCTCATCTCGTAGCGCTCGCGAAAACACGCCCGTGGCCGACAGCCCCATGGGCATGTCGGATCTGGCTCGCCTCCTCCGTCCCGCCAACCGAGAGGAGCGCGAGGAAGCCACCACGCTCGCGGCGCACCTCGTCAGCGACGGCGTCATGACGCGCGGCCGCTTCCGCCGCCTCGAACAGCTCCGAAGAGCTAGCATCTTGACGAGTCCGCGCCGGGCGGGCGCCACACCCACCGCCTCACACATTGCCACGCCCGTGCCGCCTATCCGCGCGCCGGCGTTCAATTTGGCCAGCCGCGACATCCACACCAAGCTCGATCCCGACGAGGAGGAAACGCTGCTCGAGCAGCTTCTGCTGTCGCGCCGTGAGGAAGCTGCCCAGCCGCCGCCACAGACGCCAACCCGGAGCACCGGCGCCGCGTCGGACGTGGTCGCGGCTGGCAGCGGCAACGCGCTCGTCGCCGACGATCAGGGCCCGCAGTGTGTTGTCTGCCAGAGCGCGGCACGCACCATCATCGTGTGGCCATGCCGCTGCCTGAGCCTCTGCGACGACTGCCGCGTGTCACTGGCCATGAACAACTTTGACAAGTGCGTCTGCTGCAGGCGCGATGTGCTGAGCTTTAGCAGAATATACGTTCCCTAGATGGAGAAGATGCGTCGGGCGTGTTGATCGTTGCGCATGTTGCGACAGCATTTGGCATCTGTGTACATTGTAGTCAGATGTCATGTTGTATTCTTGAGCATGGGGCCGTGTCTCTCCAGTTGTCTTTGGTGGTGATTACTTTCAACAGCTGTACTTGTTTATTCATTGTCAGGGAGCGTCTCAAGTTGTATAAAGCTTTCCATTCAGGGGGTATAATTCTCTTTCTATACTTGTTTCCTATTCTATAACACATTGCGCGCGAAAATTCATGGCACATGTCAATACTGTTACATGGCGGCCCACTCCAAGCAAAAGGTTCTCACTTGAGGCTTGGAATCCCCCTCATCGCCCGTAGCCGGCTGCTCACCACCCAGCAAGAACGCCTTCTTGACGGCGGTGGCGAGGCGGCCGCCGGCGACAATGTCCAGGATGGGAATTGGCTCGTCCCAGGCGTACTGGCTGGCCATGAAGTGCGCGTGGAAGCGCAGCGGGTCACCGGGGTACACGCTGTAGTGGGCGCCGAAGCGCAGGCCGGGCGTCATGTGGTAGCCGTTGTCGAGCAGATGCCTGCACAGCGGCGCGGCCTCGTCGAGCGTCAGCTCGTCGGCGCGGCGGTGCGCGTCGAGGGCGCGCGCCGGCACGAGGTTAGTGCTGGAAGTGGGCGTGATGCCGATCGTCTTTACTTGCGACGACGCGTCTACTTGCTCTGGCGGGTTTGCGGCGGCTGCGGCGGCGGCGGCTGCTGCTGCTGCTGCGCCCTTTTTGTTGGTGCCGCGCTTCAGTTTATCGGCCACGTCGGCGGCGCGCTGGGCACTGCGCTCGGCGAGCGCGGCCTGCGCGGCTTCCTTTTGCCTGCGGAGGGACTCTATATACGCGCGCCGCCGTGCCGGATCCCGATACGAGGAGAGGGCGTCGCTGTGCGCGGCGGCGGCATCTACGACATACGCGGCGCCTCGGCGCACCAGGGCTTCGACCTCCTCAGGCCGCAGCTCGACGGGCAGGCCGAGAAAGATGTTTTGCGTCGGCTGCTGCGGCGCCGTGCCGACCAGCACGCCGTTCGTGTTAACGTGTCGGCGCAGCGCCGCCGCGGCCTCGTGATCAAAGATGAGGTAGCGGCCGGCGATGCGGGCGACGCGCACAGGAAACGGTGCCTCCAAGGCAGTCATTCGTCTCTGAATCGAAACCAATGCCATGTTAGCTAGGATCTCTTTAGGAAGCTGGCGTAAGATGGAGAAGGAAGGTGGTTCGAGTGGGAAGCATCATAAGTCGTCTTCGTAATGTTTGAATGTGTCGTCACAGAAGTTCAGTGGATTGACAGATATTCAGGGTAATAATCATGTAGATCCCGAGAGTACAGGTCGGAGATGTATTGTGCAAGAACAGGAAATATAGCAAAAGACTTACCCTGTGCTCACCCACGTCCTGCGCGAGTGTTTTCGTGGGATTGGTTGGAAAGGAAAGACTTGTTGAAGCTCAAGGTGAAGAGCCGAAATTTTATTCGGCGCCAGCTGTGGATATGGAGGCGGTCTACCCTTGTAGGCTCTATATGCACATAGCGGGGCGACAACTTATATGCTGAAAGTAATTAGGATGGCTGGCAAGAAATATCTTAAAATTCGAGGGACTTTTTCTTTTTCTCGGCTTCGGCAGCGTCTTTGGCCTGCTGTTCATCCTCTCCCACAGGCGGAAGGCTGTACGGCGTGATGACGAGGCCGGTGGAAGCACTAAGCTTGAACGACAAGTCCTCGCGCCGCCAGCCTTCGTCGAGGCCGCCTCCCCGTTCGTGGAAGACGGGCAGGCTGTGCACTCGCAAGAGGCCTTGCGCCTTGTCTTCGCTGGTGGGATCGCGGCTGACTTGTATCTGGTGGCCGAGAGGAACCAGCTCCAGCACACCGTCGCAGAGAAGCTCGGCCCATCTGGTGAGGCCGTTGGCTCTGGGATACAGCGAGATGGGCAGGGTGATGACGGCAGTCAGCCTGGTATGGTGTTGGCGCAAAAGACCACGAAGACCGTGGAGGAAGTGCAGCACCTCTTGCGGGTTGCTTGCGTAGGATGGGTACAAGGTGGGCGACAAGAGGCTGGGGACGACTACCCTGTGGATTGTAGACGGCGGCGTGTTGGCCAGTTTTGCGGCGAGCGACGCAATAAAATCCCGGAAGAATGGAGTAGGCCGTGATGAAGCACTCGCGATAGGATTTGCAGAAAGTTGGCCCTTGATGTCGCTGCTTTCTAGCTTCTTTGTAAGGTTAAACGCATGGCAAAAGGTGGCGACGGCGCTTTGCTGCAGCAAGGCAGTTTGCGCGGGTTCTACAGCGAATTAGCATCATGAAGTTCCCGGCAACTATGATTTCGAATTACCTCTAGATGGCGAGACTCTGTTTCCCAACGTCTCATACCGCCACGCAATCTTCATCTTGCTGTCAGACGACGACTCCGGCTTGGCCGCCTTTTCCTTTGTATCGCTGCCCAAGCCCGGAAGCTCTCGACGCCACGAGTCGTCAAAGCCCAGGACGTGCACGTGGTGGCCTTGGACCAAGCCCTCGGCGGCGTAATATCGCAACAGCATGCCGCCAAAGTCGGTCGTACCGGCTTCCTCTACGAGCAGCGAGGTGCCCATCGGCAGGCCGGCATGGCCCGCCAGCAGCTGGTCCAGCGACGGCGTGCCGGACGAAGTGGTGAGGCGCCCGTCGTGCGGCGACGGACGAGTGCCAGCGGGGAGAGACTTTTCGACCTTGGCCGTCGCCGGAGTTTGGGGGTTGCCCAGGACGACTCTTCGCTTGCGAAAGGACATGGCGGGCAGCGCAAATTTTGAATGGTGGATTACCAGACGCGGCTCCGAGAGACGATCGTGTCGCGAAGCGAAGAAGATTGAGGTCCGTATAAAGAATGCTGAGAAACGCTGGCGAGAAATAAAAATAAGCCGACAAAGGAGTGCAGGTTAGATTATGAAAAATGTTGCTGCGTCTGATGTGCTTGAAGGTGCGCAGATTCATGGGTGAGCTGTGTTGGTGCGTGCCCACTCAGACTGTCCCGAGCGGGTAGATGGACGGCCAGAACAAGGTGGTATCTCAACAGGTAGCAGCTCTAAATCGGGCCAACAGTTGATTGGAAAAGTCAAGATCGAATCCTGAGACTGTTCTTTTGCTAGCTCATAGAATTGGTCTAAGACTTGTAATACTTGGTCGGTTTGCCTTGGCCAGCTACCGGGTGGCTCTCTAAATAGCTGCCATGAACCCAACTTTTTCTCATCCATAACGAGCACACATGAGTTCGGTCTAGGAGATGACAGCCGACGTTGTTTCTTTAATCTTCAAATTTGGTTACTGTAATTTCCAGTCATTCTTGACAGAAAACTTGTATTGAATACTACACACAACCTGTAGCTTTGATATGCATGTATCGCAGCGCTGCCCCGCGACCGCCTTGCCGGGCCCCTCTGATTAATTTTCTGCCACCTCCAACAAGCAACAACCTCTGACGACGTTGTACCCAAAAAAATAACCGATAACCCAAGGTCTTGTCAACGACTCAATTGCCAGCGCGCATACATTTGAACCCGCTCCCTCTCTTCCAAACCGAAACGACCACACACACTAAACCATGTCTGGCGCCGGCGCCGGCGGCGACGCCACCCTCTTCGAGGAGAGCTTCACCATCACCGACTTTGACCAGTCCAAGTACGACCGCGTAGCGCGCATCTCGTGCACGTCGGGCGACTCGCAGACCGTCATGGTCCTCGACATCAACACGGAGCTCTTCCCCTGCGCCGAGTCCGACTCGCTGCACGTCGTCCTAAGCACCACGCTGTCGCCCGACGGCGTCCGCGACGACGACAAGGGCTGGCGCGACGTGGGCAAGGGCGGCGATGCGCCGGCCACGCTCGCGGACCTGTACGACTACGTCTGCTACGGCAAGATTTACAAGTTTGAGGAGACGTTTGACGGCGCGACAATGTGAGTTGGGCCACTCCCCCCTCCCGGGCCCAAGCTAGGTGTGCGCAGAGGACTAACTGTTGATTTTTCAAGCAATGCATATGTTTCTTTCGGAGGGTTGCTCTTGTCGCTACAGGGTCCTGTCAAGAAGCTCACCCCTCTGCGAGTCGACAATGTGTATCTGTTGATCAAGAAATAAGAAAGCTGCCAGAGTGAAGGCGAGGAAAAGATGAAAAATATCGGCGTTATTATTTGGCATTTCTGGGGTCTATTTCCAGCACATCGGTTTCCCGTCCCTTTTATGTTCCGACGGGCCTATGTTTTTTGACATCATTAAAAAAACTTTAAACCCGACCCCCATCATCTGCCGTGACTGCTCATGCACTGCTGCGCCAATTGCTCCAATGCGGCCCCGGAAACGGCAACTCCCTGTGCATCCTGCTCTGAATCTCCGCCAGCTGCGGCTCCTCCTCCTCCGTTAGGATCCCGCGCCGGATGAAGAAATCCAGCATCACCAGGGCGCAGTTTGTCTTGTACTCGCCCCGCGCCATGTCCCGCTTGATCGTGTCCACGTCGCAGAGATAAAACTCGTCGACCTCGCCGTCCTTGGGCTGCGGCACCACGTCCTTGTCCAGCCGCAGGTCGTACGTCCACTCCACCTCGGGGTAAACGTAGCCCGCCTCGCCGTTGCCGGGCCCTTCCGTCACGTACATGTACGTCAGCGCGCCGGCGGGCCGCGCGCCCGCGCGCACCACCGCCTCGGGTAGGCTCGCCTCCTCGTCGGCCTCGCGCACCACGCACTCGAACGGGTCCTCGCCTGTCGTCAGCCCCCCGGCGACCGTATTGTCCAGCATGCCGGGAAACGTTGACTTGGTCGCCGCGCGGCGCGGCACCCAGATGCGGATGCCGTGCGGCGCCGCCGACGGGTCCTCGACGTACGCCGTCAGGTGCACGCCGTAGCGCACCGCGCCAAACAGGCCCACGGCCGCGCGCTCCACGCTGAAGAGCAGCTCGCCGCGCCGCCCGTGCACCGGCCAGAGCTCGTCGCGCCAGCCCCGGAGCAGCGGGAACGTGTCGTGCTCGCGCAGGTGCTGCGTCAGCGCCGCGACGGCGGCGGTGCGCGAGGGCTCCGAGGCGAGGTCCTGGAACATGCGGAGGGTGCGCGCTGCGCGGTCCGCCTGCATATTGCCCGTAAGGGACGCGGGGAGCCGGGCAAACTCATCGACGACGCGGTCTAGGACGTAGCCGATGGGGTAGTCGCCGTCGGCGTCGCGCCAGAGTAGGGTGAAGAGGCCCTGGCCGTTGACGTTGATGGGGCCGTCTCCGTATGGGAAGCTGTGCGGGTCAGCATGAGTGCTGGTGTGCTTATTTCGAGCTGCGACGGTGATAGAAGCAGACATGGAAACAATACATCAACTTACCCATCGGTGTCATTCACAAGGTCGAGGTTGGACTTCATGATGGCGGTTGGCACAAGGTTCCGTTTGCCGCCAAAAGACACCGACTTTCAGTCTTGGGTGGAAAATGATATATCGATGCAGATCAGAGCTCTCGAGTAGTAGTTCAAGTAAAAGATAGTACAAGAACCTAGGTTAGGCAGCGATGAAAGGTTTGAACAAAGAGACAAGATCTAGCGCAAAGTCGGGGCTTGCTGGTAACACGTAGTGGAGCTGAGATGTTGGTGCTCCATCAATGGACGAGCAAGCCCGATCCCGAACCAGGCGGCGAGCCAGATCACACGTGTCTTTTGCGAAGCGAAATCTGGCGAAAAGGTCCTTGAGAAACGTTGGTGAGACTAACAATGGGACAAATTATTCCCAAATTAATAGTTGTCACAGGATGGCAGCTTGCACAAATGCAATTATACGACACATGGTTTCTAGCCAAGCTTCGAGAGCTTCGATAGTCGGCTACGTATCTTTTGATAGCATTTCTGTTGTAGATGCCATGACTCACATGACTACTTTTGTTTTCATTCTATAAATCATATCTTTTGTGGGACTTTTTTGCGGCGAGCTGGCTTGCCTGTTCACTTTACACATATACTCTTGCTCGTTGGGCTTAGTCGAGAATCTTCTCGGTGCACTTGATTCTGCTAGCTGTTAGCCTTGACTCCCACGACGATAGCATTCGCCCACTTACCCGTATTTCTCGTCGAGCTCCTTCATGATGGGCGTGTTGAGCTTGGTGTTCATGGGAGCGAGGATACCGCGCTCGGAAATGGTACCGTTGAGAACCTGCTGGACAGCTGTTTCTTCGTTAGACATTTGACACGAGACGCGAAGTGGATGTGATACATACCGACGGCGCCGGGAATACCGACAAGCTTGGCCATGGCCGAGGGGCCGCCAGAGCCGATGGGAGCACCGTACTCGCACAGGGTGGAGGAGATGGTGTTTTTGCTGCCATCCTTGTTCTCAACCACAAACATGTGTTGGAGGAACTGAAGAGTTAGTATACAACTGGCATGATGTGGCAATTTACATCTTGTACTTACGACCATGTCACGCTCGCCCTCTTGGAAGGTCATCTTGTCCTCGAGAGTAGCGCAGAGGGTATCAAGAGGGTTGCCGCGGGGAGTGATCTTGGTGTTGGAAAAGATGCCGACTGAAAATGTTTAGTAGAGTTCATTAGGGAATGCCATATCACATACGCCACTTGAGGTCCTTGATAAGCTGGTTCTTGACCTCGGTGGTCTTGAAGGTGGTGGCCTTGGCCGAAATGGCAGCAACTAGATCCGCCTCGCTGCTGGACTTGGCACCAGAGACCTTGGCAAGGGCCTCATTCCATGGAATGGCCTCTTTGAGGTAATCCTTGGGCTGGTCATCGAGGAAGCCGATGTCGACAAGGGTCTTGATGAAGGGAGGGAAGCCAGCGAAGCGAAGGGTGCCGCGGACGCAGGTCTGGGCCTCGGGAATGTGGTAGCTAGGCGACGTGTTAGCAGGGAAGCCACATCTCGACGCCGTTAGTATATACATACCGCTCAAGGTAGCCGGAGCTATCACGGTTACCGTAGGCGACAAAGTTGAAGCCGGTGAAGCCCGTGTGGTAAGGCTTGGCCGTGTTCATGAGGTCGAGGCCCGACACCTCGACAATCTTGCCGTCCTCGACATACTTTGCATTGTTCTTGAGGGCGAGCAGAACACCGCGGGAGCTCCAGCTAAACTTGTAGCCGAGAGGGTTGTCCGAGTTTTCGGGCGCCGTCAAGCCGCCGCAGAAGCTCTTGAAGGAGAGAATCTTACCGCCTTCCTTGTGGACGCGGTCGATGAGGTCGACGGCGTAGAGGTGGTCGATGCCCGGGTCGAGGCCAATCTCGTTCATGACGGTGATGCCGGCAGCCTTGGCCTCGGCGTCGAGCTCCATCATGGCGGGCGAGACGTACGACGTGGTGACGACGTGCTTCTTGGCCTTGATGGCGGCCTTGATGACGACGGCGTGGAATGTGTAGGGGATCAGCGAGACGGTCAGGTCGTGCGCGGCGACGGCGGCTTCGAGCGCCGCCGTGTCGTTGACATCGAGGCTCACGGCCTTGGTGTTGGCGTAGCTGCCGGCCAGGGCCTGCGCTGTCGCCAGCGTGCGGCAGGCGACTGTGACTTGGATGCCGGCCTTGGAGAGGACCTCGACGGCGGGGGTGGCGACGAAGCCGGAGCCGAGAATCAGGACGGATTGAGACATGGTGAGACTGAGGTTTCTGCAAGCAATTGATGGATGCGAAAGAAGCAAACAGAAAGAAGTTACAGCACAGAAAGAAGGGCTGTGAATCGGTGAAATCTAGGAGGGGCACTTTCACCTCTTTGGCCGCCTACATAGTGCGAGGGGCAGAGTACCCCACCACAGCACTTCCGGGTTCGGCCTTGCGTGACGGGAGAGACTCGGAGGGAAGTGCGAGATCTGGCGCACCACCGACGTTTACTGCATGAGGGGGGCTAACCCTGGCCCGTGATTGTTCTTCAAGCAAGCCAGTCACCAGAAATCATTGCGATGATGTTTTCATATTCGTAGTCGTGTGCAGTCAGGGTAGCTTCCAGCGACCCTGGCCGATCTAGATGGTGCTAGATGGTGCTTCCATCGCGCGGAGCTTCCCCGCCAACACGATAAAAAAAAAAGTTGACCCCTCCATCGTCACAGCTTACCGCGCGAGCTTCTTTTCCCACCAATTTCTCCTCCCACGCTCTCACGACCGCTCCCAAGTGCGCCGATCTCATCCAAACTCTGCCAATTCCGTCATTGACCGAAAACCAACCTCATCTCCCACCAGCACCGAAGCGCAGCCAGCCATGTCCGGCCCCCTCTTTGGCCTGATCCCCGCCGGCCTCCCCCTCATCACCGACCCTTCCTCCACGCCGTCGCCCACCTCGCTCCTCTACGCCCTGCCCTCACACCGCGCCTTTTCTCACCTCGTGCTCTTCCTCCTCCCGGGAGTCTCCCTGCCCCCCGGCACCGCCGCCGCCATCTACCTCGCCACGGCCGCGCAGGTCGCGGCCGCCGAGCACTCGGGCGCTCCGCCGCCGTTCAAGTTTCTCGGCGCCATCGGGCCCGGAAAGGAGAGCGCCATGTTCAAAGTCGGCAACACAAACAGAAACACGAGCGATGGCGATGGGTCGGAGGCGGCGCACCATAGCCTGGTCATTGGCGTGTCGATCGAGGCCGAGGCAGATGTGGCGCAAAAGATGCAGGAGCTCGTCGCCAACAAGAACTCGTCATCGTCGGGGTCGACGCAGCAGCAGCCGTCGACGGTGGTGCTGGCGCAGCGCATCATACAAAATGCATTCAACTTTCTCACTGGATTCAGCGGCACGGCTGGTCCTGGCGGCGTGGAAGTGGTGCCGCTCAAGGCCTTTGAGGAGTGGTGGCGCAAGTTTGAGAATCGCGTGCGCAACGATCCCAGCTTCTTGGAAAAACAATCCGATTAGCGCTCGCTCGCACGGTATGCATTTCTTATTTACAGCATCTCACGTCTTCATATCCTTGTTTCTGCCAGGCGTCTTGGACTACACTGCATTTTTAGCTTTCTTATTCTTGGCCACAGATTGGTTGCCGCGCTTTCAATTGTATAATACGTCAACCTATAGTTATTGGGACTTTCAAGTCCCTATGCGTCTCGTTCGCGCACCCAGATATACAAATCCAAAAATCCAAACCATGTCATTAGGAGCCCACAACAATTCTACAACAATTCCGCCAAGAAGAAAAAGAAGAGCTCGACTGCGCGGAGGATCCAGTCTCCGGAAAAGTGCCACATTAAGAATTTTTATCACGAGTACGGCGGAAGGTCCGGCTCTAGAAGATGAAAAAGGAAACAAAACGCCAACGCTCTGGATGTAGAAAATCAAAAAGTCTCGTGAAATGCTTCATCAACGTCAAACAGCTAGAGGGCTCTTCATTCGCGTGGGGCTAACGTTGCGACTGCGCCGTCCAGCATTGAGCATTTGTAGGCTCGGCACGAGCCGTTCACGGCTCTCTGTGCGCACCACCAGTCCCGCGCGATCCATGGCGGATGGCATGCGAAAGTCATCGACCCGCTCCAGGTTCAGCTTGGGCGTCGCCAGTCCAGAGCTTCTGCCACCTTTTGAGCCCTCTGTGCTGTCAGAGTGGTCATTTTCGTCCGAGTCTACACCGCCCAATTCGAATTCGGGAGCCTCGCCTTCCTCTAATACACGCT
Organism: Beauveria sp. NWAFU-1; assembly: GCA_024472245.1. Lineage (NCBI taxonomy): Eukaryota > Fungi > Ascomycota > Sordariomycetes > Hypocreales > Cordycipitaceae > Beauveria > Beauveria sp. NWAFU-1. Next base: position 1,827,111 of record JANBXD010000007.1, read on the forward strand.
CGTATGTAATAGTTGGCCGTCGCAGAAGCTTATTGATGAAGCCACGAGAACCCTTGCCATTCTTGCGCGAGCGACGGCCAAAGGAAAAGAATCTGTGCCGCCTCTCAGGCTTTCGAAGCCAATATGCCAAGACCATGGCAAGTAATAGGAATATCAGGAAAGGCAACATCGAGCCAGATGAACGGTACACATCATCGTCATCATCGTCATCACCACCTCCCAGCTTCGGACCGGTGGGTATTGGCACAGATCCAGCGTGCTCAAAGTCCGAGGGAATACCAGAGTCTATGTTGCTGCCAAAACCGACGGGGAGTTTTGAGTCTTTGGCCGGTATTTGCCCAGCAGCATAGAGTACCATCTTTCCCAGCGTCCAGCTCACTTCCATGTCGTGGATAGTATCAACAGGTTGAAACGGATCGCGGAAGCCCTTTTGGTCAGGCCCGGGGTGGGTGCCGTTGCCGCCCTCAATGCCTATTCTGGGAATACCAATACCATCGTGAAGCATGTTAATTAGCCACGACGCTTTGAAACAGGCTTGCTGAGCGTCGGCCATCTTCTCCTCGGCCGTCTTCTTACGGCCAAAAATGTCGTCTTTGATTGATGACCAGTCTCTTGCGCAGTAGTCAAGAACCCTTTTCTGGTACGTGGCCAGATCATATGCCACATCCTCCTTTCCGAACACGCCGTGAGTCGTGTGCCAGTATTCCGACACGCCGACAAAATGATTGATGTCAAAATCAATGGCAGGAGCATGCTGGCCATTGAGCAAGCAAGGCGAGTCCTCGCAGGGCTTCTCCTTTCCTAACAAGGGGTACGTTTTGCGCACACACTCAGAAAACTGGCCAGTGCCCAGCAGTACCTGCTCGCTACTCGCTGCAGAGTCAACAGTGACTCCCTCGAGCGTCATTCGCAGGCCTTTGGGGAGGCATGGGTCGGGAATCTCCCGAACATTTGTCTCGTATTGGTCGGCCAGCTGTTTGACGAAACGTTCCCGGGCTTTGTTGGCACCGTAGCCGAGCCATGTGGAGGTAAAGACTTTGTACTCGACGGAGGAGCCATCAAGCTTGCGCATGCGAACTAGCTTCAGGTCGTCGGCATGTTTCTTTGCCTCGGTCGCGTTGGGCGCAAAGGCGATTTGCGCAGAGGCGCCGCCCATGTCGAGGAAACCATATGTATGGTGTCCTTTACTGTGTCGATGCTCGTCCGGTCGTTCGAAGCCTCCAAGGAGATAATTGGCGGCAATCCAGCCGTAGAGGCCCTCGGTCTCGCCGGGTATGACCTGGACGTGGGCGTCGCAATCGGGCAGCTGAAATTTCGTATTGGCCTTGAAGTAAGAGCAGACGGCTCCGAGAAGGGCCTTTTGCTTGTGTGGGGGAAGAAATCGCACGCCGGCTGTGGCCATGAGGAAAATGGGTGTCTCGGGTATTTTGTGTGAGGGTACTTTCTTCAGGGCCACGTCGACAAGCTCCTGCAAATGGTCATGGCCGACCGAATCGACGGCGTCGGCAAAGGTGGAAATACCCGGATGAATTTTGTGATTCTTTTTTAGATGGATCTTAGGAAGCGAGCGTACTTCATCATCGTCGTCGTCATATTCGTGTTTGGGCGGCGCAGAGGGGTTTCTCCATTTGTAGACGTAGACGCGCGTCCCCGAGGAACCAGCATCGAGAACGACGCCGTATTGGGCTGCGATGGCGGCAGCTTGTCAGCACCATGCGCACGGTAAAGAGACAATTGATCAGTTTAAAAAGTGTGCAGGGATGACGTACAGTTCTTGCCGCTCTTACCCATGGCGCAGATGGTAAACTATAGTGGCATTCGGAGTGCTAGTCGAACGTGGATGGCTCAGTCAAAGTGCAGGGGGGACGCGGCTACTTTGAACTGTTGATTGAATTCGCTTCGGAAATGTCGGGTCGCGAGATTTTTATTGGTGGCGTGTTTGCTTTGCGAGGTGATTGCGCGTGTCGAGCTTGTCAATCAGAGGCGTCGAGGGTCGATGGTCGATAGTCGATGGCGTGGCACGACCAGCGCAAATACACAAGGCGGTGCAACGGGCGCCAAGGTAGCAAGTGCAGGGGGAGGTTTCTCCGAAATAGAACGAGTGTTGACGCGTAGGGCGTAAAGATTGAGAGTCGCAGCCTGGCGAACAAGCAAAAAGAGGAATGGACGATTGAAGTGATTAGGCTTTGGAGGGTGGAAGTATTGGGAAATTTGGTTGCGTACGTGTACCTAATTACTGGTCACGCTGGAGCTGGCACGTTGGTACTAGAGACAGCGGAATCCCACAGTTTTTATTGGCGGGCCACTGGGGATCTTGGCTGCTGCACTACCAAGAACGGTACCACGTACCTAGGTAGCAAAGTGCAAAGGTACTGGTACCTGCACGTGCCACACACCCACTCCAGAACGGTAGGTATCGATCACTGACAACTTGTTGTTACGACTTGCGCTCGTAAATAATCTGCAGATATCCACACACAACGGCTCTGCCCCACCTACACAGTGGAGCAACGTGGTATGATTCAGTGGCTGTCACTGGCTGACGGTCGCATCAAACTGGTAATCATGTCTTGTTTTGGTTTATTAATAGCGACAAGTTATGCCGTAATTCATCCCAAATCCTCATACAGATTATGTACATGCGTGCAATGTGCGTGATATGCAACGATGCAGTGAACCAAATAGAACAGCACTGCCCAATGCACCCTAGCGGGCTGGAGGGCAACGATTGGCGAACATTTTTGAGATTACCAAGTATACAAAACCCTCTTCCAAAAGTACACTAACCTAAGCCTAGCAACTGTGATTGAATACTAGAACTTGGCGTATCAGTGCGTTTGCTCTGAGGCCCTGCTACAATCCTAGCGTAGATTCCAGTACCTAGGTATGGACCAACGCTGGCAACGCAACCGTGCGCTTACACCAGAGGGAGCGACCCGTGGTTGGGGGGTTTTTGGAAGAAAGGGCGATGCAAAGAACAGACAAGCAAGTATAATACTCGCAAAAACGCCGATAGCGGTTCGACGGATAGTAGGCTGTTTGTGTCGTCACGGTAATTGTAATGCCCTTTGCTTGAATGGTGTTGGTTGCGGTAGCCGCTAATTATAATTGCCAGGCACGCATCATGGGCGTGAGTCAATAGGATGCCCCGGAATACTTTTCTAGGACAGTGAGAGCTCGCGGCCTGTGAAAGCCTTCACGCATCAAGCTCTGAATACCGCTGCATCAGCCAATCGTCATGAACTAATTCGTCAGCGGGTAGCCGTTCTTCTGGCAGCCAGCGCAAAGCGCGGCGGACGAAGTCTAGCATCAGTTCCTTGTCTTGGCTATCCAACTGGGTCACGCGTTCTTCCAGAGACGTTGTCGGAATTGGAACAGATCCCAACCATTTACCTGGAATAACTTTTTTAGCTATGGCTGGCAAGGTGTGACTTTTGCCCTCATTATAGAGATGCTTACCGGATTCATCGAAATAGCGAGCACATTTCTCACTTCTTTGCAGAAATTCCAAAGGCGGTGGGCCGACGAGGGCAACCATCTCTGCCAAGTGCTGCTCATCGTCGTTGACACCATCTCTCTTGCTTAAGAATAAGCGCTTCCCTTCGAGCAAATTCCACACCTATAAAAGTAAGGTAAGAACTTTCCAGGTGAGATGAAAGAGCTTACCAAGACACCGACTGACCATATGTCTACTTTCGAGGACCATCTCATAGCCAGAATAACCTCTGGGGCTCTGTAGACTAACGGCATAATGTCACCTTCGTACTGTTCTTGCCCGAACCTTGCCGAGCCGAGGTCTGCTAGTACTGGATCGCCGTCCGTCTTCGGTGTCTGGCGCGAGAGGTAGATGGTGCGATCATCGAGTACCTTGCGTTCAGACGCTTGAGCTTGTTCCGACGTTTCAAGCCGTTGAAAAGGCGCCATGTCACTTGCACCACAAAGTAGGTTATTAGGAGAAATATCCGTATGGACCACGGTATTCTTGTGGAGGTAATCTAAGGATATGAGGAGAATCTGCAGCGCGCCTTGTAGCATGCGGGGTTCAAACCTTCCTCGGGCAATGCGATTACGCAACTCTGTGAATGTCATTCCCAAAGGTTTGTATACCAAACACGTATGCAAGCCCTTGGGTCCGGGGATCTCGAATGAGTCTAGAATTTGGCGAACGAATGCTTTACCTGGATGGGTTTGAACAGGTGACGATTTGAGGTAGTCCAGCACCGCCATCTCATTCTTGGATTGCTGTATGAGATGACGGTGTCTTTCAGTGGTGCAGACTTTTAGTGCACGATAACCTCCATCACTAACTCACGCGTTAGGAAAATGAGAGCATGTTTCTTCCCCAACACTGTACATAACATACCGCAGACTTTTTGAGAGCCTCACAGTTGAGCCAGTTCCTTGGCCCAGCTTACATAGAATCTGGTATTGGGTATCAAACACCTGCCCAATCTGCACCGGATAATAATTATCAGCGACGTAGCCGGGAAGCAACTCTTCCTCAATGGGCTGCGAGGCGGGCAACAAGTCAGGACCGCCCAAGGATGTGTTTGTTGACATGACACGGTATCGTGGCGCAAAGCACACTGGTCTGTGCGGATTCAAGTGTCTAAAAGCATTCGGCAATTGTTGTACTCGCAATTTGCTCAACCGAGATGGATTCATAGTAGATGTGAGGAGCAATTTCGGGAACACGCGTCGTAGCCACTACCTAGTCGTGGTGGTGGTGTTTGTCTGGGCCCGCGTTTTGCAACCTCCAAAACCAGGCATCGCGCCTCCCAGAATCCAAGGCACATTTGCAGTGAAGCTGCACTTTTTTTTCTTGTTCGAAAACAGTCTATTGACTGTGCTGCCCAGCTCACGGTGTCTTGTTGCAGTTTTACTGACGCACAAATGCCATCACTGAGCCGCCCCTTGTTCGTACAATTGTGCATGTTATTGACTGTGCTACCTTGTTTCCTGGGTGCGCATCAAGTGGTACACAATTTATGTGCCTCAGACAACGATGAGTTTATGATAATAATATTTCTTTCTGACCACGTGATAGCATTCTATTCATTGGCGCAACCTGCCGCTGTCGCGGGATGCTTTTCACTGCTATGCATGCCAGCGTGAATCCTCGACAGCCGACGGCCCTGCCGACAGAATCCCAATCATCACTTTTCCTTTTTCTCGTCGGCCATACTCCCAGTCTCCTCTCTCTTCTACTCGCATTCTTCGCCGCTATTTGAAGATTTGATCATGATCACTCCCGAGGGGCGACTCTGGGCTGGGAGCGGCTGCCTGATCATTGGGGGCCCTTGCACATGGCACATTGCTGATTTTGATCAGCGAAGGCACTTTTCTGTCACATATTGTCCGCCAAAGCCAGTCGAGGACCGAGAATCAACAGAAGCCATCTGCTTAGCAAAGCTCCGCAGGCATCTCGACGATCTCGGCGCGGATATTTTAGGGTTTCACTTTTCAGATCCAGATGGTCCAATCACTTTGACTACAGACCCAGACGACGATATAACTTTATTTGCCAACAACCGTCCGCTGTCATCATTAGACCTCCCTTTCTCTGTCAAAACTATCAGCGTCAGGAAGTTAACCGAGCTAGACCGAATGGGACCACAGGTTGACTTGGTAACCTATCCAGAGAATCCAGCAGTTCAAGGTATCACATGGACAAAGGCTGCCTTCAAATACTGGTTTACCCATAACGGCATGTTTCGAAAGTGGTACGAACTCCAATGTTGGACTCGACTGCCCCGAGATTATCCACATATAGTCCCCTTTGACGCCGTTGTGATAGACGATGCCAGAGAGGGTGTCGTCGGGTTTACATCCCTCTACATTCCTGGGGGCACTCTGCTAGATAACAACGCCACAAGCCGAACTTTCCGTCTACAATGGCTACAGCAGCTTTGTTCTGTTATAGATGATCTTAACTACCGCTATGGTGTTATGCATCAAGATATTGCTACACGCAATTTGCTAATTGACGACAAGGAAAACCTACGTATCTTTGACTTCAATTACTCGATCATGATCAAAGAACACTATACTCCAGAGCGCGACGACATTAAAGGCGTTATCTTCACATTATATGAGATAATTACTCTTGATGAGCAATATCGGAAAGTACCTCCTGAGGAGCAAGACGCAGAAGCTTTGCTGCGGCTTGATTGGGCGAAGCACCCTGACGTGAGGCTGGATAGTACTGTTCAGGCCTTTCGCGAAATACTGGATACGTGGGTCAGCAAGAGAAAAACGCGGGCTTTCAACGTCGTCGACAGCTGCATACACTGGCCGTGGATGTCAGATGATCCAGAGGGACCGATACTTGTCAAGGGACCCGATGGAAACCAGCGAAAACAGATGAAGTCAGTACCAGTCTTGAGTCGCCGCGAAATGGCTCAGATGAAGGAGCCGTACTTTGATTGGGAACGGCCAGCAAGTTATCGACTCAAAGACGCGCTAGAAAAGAAAGGCCTGCTGGAAAAGGGAAACACTACAGGGGGAAGGGACGCCGTGGAAGAGAAAGTTGTGAGGGGAGAGAAAGACTCTGCGGGAGAGAGAGACGCCGCGGAAGAGAGAGTCGTGCTAGAAATAGAAGTTGCTGAAGGAAAGAGAAACGTGTAGACAGGGTTTGCGTGCTCGCTGGCCACAAAGCAATTGTAGGAGATATCGGCGCTTTCGTCGTTTGATCATGAGCGCCAATGATAAAGTATACGAATGTATCAATGCAGATAGAGCCTATGCTACTCTTCACACATCCAATTCTTGAGTTCAATACAGTCTCTAGATCCTCTCGCTTACTCGCACATTCTCATATGCCGAGGAACCGCACGATGCTGTCGACAGCCTGGTCAGATATCTACTCATCTACTCCCTGCTTGTGACCACCCGCCGGCAATTCGAACCAGCTCAATGTTTTGACCCTGTTCAAAAACTAGACTAGAGAACTCGCCGTCGCCTCGAAAAACATCAATGTAATGCAAGTTTGTCATTGTTCCAACGTATCTGGTCTGCCCACTTCCGCCGCGGCGACACGTGCTTCAATCTTCCAAACCAGTCGGTACTTGGAAAGACTTGACACAAGACACTAGTATCCTCTACAGGGCTTATGATCAATTGTCAAGCCTCAGCTGGGCTCTCGTCGAGCCGTCATTTGTCCAGGCCACTGGACAGAGTGTCTGGACTGCCACCTAGTAGCAAGTCCACAATCCGTTTCACACGCGTTATGCTGGGCTTCTGCTTGAATCCTGCCCAGAAGAGCCATAATGCACAGCTCACTGTAGTTTACGAGCCTGATTATGCGCAGTGCCTCCCACTTGGTTTTCGGCTTCGCTCTGTGTACATGGCACGGGCCAGGCTCCGTCCATGAGAGACTTCTGCCAACTTATCAATCCGCGACACTTTATAGTAGCACATGAGATGATAATTTGAAAAAGTGAGCAAGAGTGAAACACGCTGATGCAATGGTCTAGATATTTCGTATCCCCATGAATCCTTCCGTCGCGTGTTGATGGCCAATGTTACTCATCGGCTGACTGACCTTGATCCCTGAACTAAGTCCTCCCATATGCTTTCCTGCATTGCCAAGCTCAGCATGCCTTCTCCGTTCTGCAATGTTTGGCACATGCCCCAGTCCCAGTCCGCGCTCGCCATCCAGAACTCCTCTAGCCCCAAACCGTGAAAAGTTTGGCGGCCCATTTGAAACATGACCTGAACAGAAGATTAGCCTCCTTCAAGCAGATTTGCGAAGATATGTGCATAATACCGGTTGCGGAATGCTCTCTTCTCCAGGGCCCAGCACCTGTGTCCATCAAACCGCCGCGGATTTCACTGTCTGGTGCGCGTTCTTGATTGACCGCCGGCCCATACCCACGGAAGCCCGCACCACTCCCAGGCCGCGGATGTGTATTATTATATGGCGCCGAGTGCTGCGGCACAAGATGTCTCGACGTCTGCTGCTGCTGTTGCTGAAATCGTGAGTCAATTGCGTCCGTCGCTGCGCGCTGAATGTGGCCCATCTCCACCGTATGCCTCAACTTGTCGTGCAGCTCCTGCGTTTGAAGCAGCTGCCGGCTCTTTTCCTTGTACGCTTTGGACAACTCCTCATTCTTCTTCCTAGAATTATCATTCTCCGTCGTCAGGGTGCTCATCTTGCGCTGCAGCGTCTCAATCTGCGCGTTGGCCTCGTTGACCGTCTGCTCGAGGCGGCCGCTGAGCGTCGCATACTTTTCCGTCAGTATTTTGTAGAGGTACTGCTGGTAATAGATATTTTGCGTCGTCTGGTACGCCCAGAAGCTGAGCGCGCGGCCGGCGCACTCCATGATGATGCTGGGCGAGAGGCCACTGAGGATGCTCGTCTTGTAGGCCTCGGACGGCTTCAGGTTCGAGATGACGGCGTCATCGGGGCTGCTCAGCTGCGTGTCGCAGGCCGGGCATGGCACTCGATTCTGCCGGTCCTGTCCAGAGAGGCAGAAGCGGTTCGTGCACTCCAAGCAGAAAATGTGGCTGCATTGGCCTGGGTCAGGATCATTCAGGAACGAAATGGACGCGCATTGCATACCTACATGTCGTGACCAGCGCACGATCATTTAGCTCAGCCCTGCATTTCAGATTGTTGCAAGTCAGTGGTAAGTCCATAATGTCAACCTTAATGCGTTTGCCCTGGAATGTTGTGTTCTTAGGTGTGGGCGCGTGTTTGATGCCATGGACCTTCTGGCGGCTGGTCGCAATCGCACCTCCTACCTCTGCCTCGGACCGGCCACACACTACCTCGCCACTATGCCACCAAGTTGCTAAGATGCACCATTATTATTAAGGATGCAACAAAATTTCACCTAACATTACGGTACTTGAGTGATGCTCTTATTTGTGGCTGACCTTGAGCCGGATCCATCTTCGTCTATGTACGTAATATCTGACAGCGGCTTTCAATACCGTCGAAAATACAAGTATTGTCTACCGGAATGTATTGCTTTGTGACGACCTTGATCACTTCTTGGGCTACCATGCCTCCAAGAACTGCGGAAATGTTGTGCATTTCGCCTCCGGCGGCGCGTGCTACCTCTTCCGTGACTTGCCGTGTTCTCTCGTGACCTCGTAGCGCTGGGGCGTGCGCGTAAATTGCCACTTGCATTGCCTCTGAAGATGGCGCAAGTGAGCTTGGTGAAAGGCTGAGGGCTAAATAAAGGGATATTAAAGACGACTGCATTTCAGCCGTTTGCTCCTGGAGAAGCTCGTTCGCTGCGTGATCCGGGTTAGCTCAAGGTTACTATGTAGCAAGAGCCTTCTGAACGAACCAACTATATCTTCCATCCTCGGTGCAGTCTGAGCAAAGTTGATGAGCTTGATGAATTTCGCATTTTTGCAAAATTGCTCAACCTCAGACAGGTCGGTTACAACGTCTGCTGCGAGGCCCCGAGCAATATCGAAGACTTCGTTGGCATCTTGGCGAGCTTTGCTCTTGTAAATATTCTGGAGCTGGATATATACGCTTGACTGAGCCTTCATATCGGGCAGACCACCACTCACAGGCAGTTGGCCGTGCTTCTGATAAAACTGCGAAACTGCTTGTGCGATTATCCAAAAGGAAGAGTCGGTCTACGAATATCAGTAGATATAGCGGCAAACGTGCATATGACGTACCCTTTCTGTGTTGTCATATTCAAAAATTTCGCGCAGAGGTTCAGGGAGAGATTGCGCGTTTACGTGGTGCATTACGGCCTTGACCGCCTCTTCGAAATTTTCCTCCGCACCTTCTGCGTTCTTCGTTCGCATGCCTTCGGAGACTTGTTTTCGAAAGGCATGTTTGTCAGAGTATTTCGTCGGAGCAGCGCCGTTGTGATTTTGCTTCCAAATCTCCAGGTAATGCAGCAAGATAGCCACCAAAGGCAAATGGCCGTGCAGGTCGTCATCTAAATCGTCAATGTTCTTTGTCAACTCTTGTGCAAACCGCGAAAGCTCTGGCCAGGGGGTGAGGAGTCGGAGGTCGTCAGTCGCCGCCTTGTCGGGGTGCGTGTCTACAACAGGGAAGACACCAGGGAGGGTGATGCGAAAGTAACCGTAGAAGCCCACAGAGCGAATAGCTACCAAGGGAGTACTGCGAAGGCGACCGTACTCTTCGATAATTTGTATTGTCTCAGCCGGTAACGGCAGGGTGTATAGTATGATCGTATATGGAGTCGCACTCGAAAGCACCGCTTCGAGGTCAAATGAGCCCTTGGCCCGACTGTTAGTTGCTCAACAGACCACATTTAATGTAGTAGCTTACCGGTGACTTGGGATACCATTGACCAGAGACTTCGGGATTGAGCTCTAAAAGATGTTCTGTCGTACACTGGGCGCGTGACTTGCCTCGACTTGATTCGTCTAAAAAGAAGTTGACGCCAAGGTCGGCATCTTCTACGACGGCATCGTCTACGATCGTGAATTGGCCGATGCCTATCGCAAGAGAACATTAGTTTACACGAGTCCAAACATGTCGAGATGTCAAGATTGCACCTGGTAGGACGAGGTTTTTCAGCGTTTCGACGCCTACTGTGCCAGAGCCCGAGTTGACGAGGAGAATATTAGATGACTCGAGGGCGGCTTGGCCCGAGGCGGCCCATAGACGAAGCTGCCGATCGTATTTCCTCTCTTTTTCCGTCGGGCCTCCCTGCAAAGGCGACGCTTGTGACATGTTGACGTGAGATCTGCCGGTATGGTGGTAAGTGCTTTCTCCGATGGAAGCTCGAGCTGTTGTGGTGAAGGCGACAAGCTAGGTACCCGCCCCCACCAACCCAATCTGGCTGTACAGTGCCAGCCTCGGCTCCGGATCGCGGAAATGAGCTGCTCGCACAGTGCTACGTTACTGTTTGCTTGCATGCTGTCACGACTTGCTTAAATATATGTTGTCTATTTAGGTTAAGTTTTAGCCCTGTGTTACGGCGTTTTGCCTATCCCTTGTTGTTTGCACAGAGCGATGAAATAGAGCAAGCCAACATTTGCGGCGGGGCGACATAGTGAAGGAGGGCACGGGCAGCGCAGTGAAGAATGAGCTATTAACATAAAATTTGAATTGTTTTCGAGTCGGTCAGCGGCCCGAGAATATTGATCTCAATTACCTTTCACAAGTAGCGTCCGCAATGGGTCTAGGCTTTGCTTTGTCTCGCGGCGTACACATCTCCGCGGGCCGTGTTCAATAAGCTCTGAACAATGGCGATATAACGTACATAACGTTGATCCGTAGTATTGTCAAGGACGAGAACCGCGCAGACTCTCTATATTAATTGGAATGGCTTATGCTGTTTGTTTTGGGCGGCGGGGCTTGACATTGACTTGCATATAATAAGCCACTCATACCTCTCCGTTTAGCGAGGCCATGCAACCATTTGCTCCAGCCTCAGCCCGAATCCATCTGTCCGCCAACGGTGGAAGATCAGGCTCCTCATTACAATCACACATAGCCTGCAAGAGGGAGCGCACTGAATACTTTCAACATTATACACATGTATAACACTGCAAGCTATGGGGTGTATTGAACAAGCATTGCAGCAAGTGCTGCTTGCGCCCGTACACCTCGCACATGCCTGACGGTGGGCATGTCAGGCTCAGGACACCATTTCGGAGCGACAGTTGCTATCCCACAAGTATTGTGACAGTATCATTGATCCCAGCATGCGACATTAATATCTTGGTATGACGGCAAAGGCGGTGCCGTGACATACGTCTCGCCTACCAGTACTGGGCCCAGATGCAACGGCGCGCCGACGCCACCACATGCATTCCGGCCCGCGACGCCGCATCTGTAGACCTTTTCGGAATGAGAGACTGCGGTCTTTTTCCGCACGCGAACCTGCTCCAATCCTTCCAAGACTCATGGTACCCCTATTAACGCCCCGAGTCTTTGTTGTCTCGGGTCGAGTCGGTCCCTTATAACGTTGTGTAATTCTTTGGTCAAGGCGCCATGCCGATAAGACTGTCAATCACATCGTCATCCATCTGAGACGTCACGCCAAGGACGAATACCGAAGATTGCGTTATAGACTTCCATCCTCGCACTGTTTTGTTGACCGTCAACTCCCGGCATTTCTGACGTCTAGCCAAGTTAATTGTTCGAAGCAACCTTCCTTCGGCTTGGGCTTCGTTTGCTTCGTTGACGGGCGTTCGCTTACCTTGGTCAGCTGCCAGCTGCCAACTGCCTAACTGCGGGCGGCAGGCAGAAAACAATCGCCGACTTTCAGCAACCGAAGTGGGAAAGTACTGTCCTTCCTCTTTGCTTTTTGGCTTCTATCTATCCTTCTACCCTCGCCTTCGCTCTGTAGTCGGGGAGTCGGCTGTGTTGGTTGCTCGTCAACGAAACTCCTCCGACGTGCCCGCCGAGTATTGCTTGCTCTTTCTTTTCTACCGTTGCTATTATAGGAATCTTTTCGGGCCTCAAGCTGTGTCTGGTTCTACCAGAATTCTTCACTTCTCATAGCTCGAGTTTTACCAGAAAGCCTCGCGCCAAACGACGCTATAGTCTCCTCTTTCTTTTCACATCTATCGACCACAAACAGCCCTGATCAAGATGGGCCTTCCGTTCCTTAAGACGCCAAGAGCGGCATCACCGATCAAAGAAGCCAAACAAGTCCCCGTCGAATGCCCCTCCGATGAAGAACCAAACTCTTCCCCCAAACAATCTGCCACTCGCTTTTGGATTCTCAGCTTTGGGTAAGTAGAGCTTTCTTGAGCTGTAGGTCCTCTCTAACAGGCCTCTTCAGCATCTGTCTCGGTTTATTTCTTTCCATTATCGATTCTTCAATAGTGGCGACGGCCTTGTTCACTATCGGCAGCGACTTCAAGGACCTTCGAGCTATCAATTGGATAGCTCTCGCCTACACATTAGCCTACCTTGGGTGCGCGGTAGCTTTTTCCCATGTTTCAGACGTCATTGGCAGACGCGATGCCTTTCTTCTAGCATGTGTGCTATTTTTTGCGTTTTCCATGGCTAGCGGCTTTGCACAAAATATTCACCAGCTCATTGCTCTCCGAACGATTCAGGGCATTGGAGGTTCCGGTTCGTTCCGACGTCTTGCACTTGCCGCACATTTTCTAATATTCTTCAGGCTTATACTCTTTGACCATGGTCATTCTTCCAGAAATGTGCCCTCCTAGCCATCTCAAGTTTATAGGCTCTATGATTGGCATAGTCATTGCTCTCTCAGGCGTTCTTGGGCCACTTTTGGGAGGTGCACTTACACAGTTCACACAGTGGCGTTGGATCTTCTGGATCAAGTGAGTAGCAGCGCTCGCAACCTGGCAATCCGTACTGACTTCGGAAGCGGCCCGATTGGCGTGGTAGCAATGGCCATATTCCTGCTGGCATGGCCAAGTAAAGCTCAGCACAATCCTCCAAACCGCCTGCAGTGGAAGAACTTCGATTTCTTCGGCACCTTTCTCATCATTGCCGCGTCAGTCCTCATTGTCTTTGCTTTTCAAAGCGCCGGAGAGACTTCAAGGAATATCTTTAACAGCTCTATGTTCATCGCACCAATGACTATTGGCTTGCTATGCTGGGGTGGCGTGTTCGCCTGGGCATTACTGGTGGATAGTCGTAAATTTGGAGCCAAAATCGTGCCTGCTCTTCCTTTCAAACTGTTTCGAAACCGCCACTACACTTCTGCAGCACTCACCACCCTGCTCATCGGATACCCGTATCTGCAAATCATATTCACATTTCCATCTCGCGCACAGATCGTAAGTGGCAAATCTGTTCTGGTGAGCGGGCTTGAACTTCTTCCTTTGATCGGAGGCTCGGCTCTCGGGAGCGTTATTGGGGGTATGGTGAACGGAAAAAAGAATTTTCTTTTCGAAACCATTGCTACTGGTTGCTGCCTCACTCTATTAGGGTGTGGGCTGCTGTCTACAGTGCAAGACAGAGCAGATGATGCGAAAGCATTAGGCTTTCTGGTGTTTGCTGGACTGGGATTCGGGCTTTCGACTGCCGCAGCTACCATGTTGGTTACCTTCGAGGCAGCCATCGCTGATGCGGGTAAGCAGATTCGTTGTAATATTGAAGTGAACCTACTGATGTCTGTCTCCAGCCTCGGCGCACGGTTTTCTGGCTCAAATGAGAATACTGGGTGGGAGCATCGGCATTGCTACAGCTACCATTCTTCTTCGGAACAGATTGACGGATGTTTCAGAAGGGCGCATCTCGACAAACATCGAACAAAACGGCGCGGTTGCCGTTGCATTAGCGTATTCATCGGCTTTCCGAGCTGGCATGAAAGTCTGCAGTCTACTGTCTGGCATTGCAGTGCTGGTGTCTATGCTAGGCTTCCGGCGAACGCGGATGGACATGAATGAACAGCGCGCCAGGCTGTTCCGCGAGGAAGAGATCCGGCGTGCAAATGAGCGTTCTCATTAAAGACATGGTCTAATTCAGGCAGAGGCATGGACAGGTAGGAGTGAAAAGCACGAGAATCTGGGCGGTAAAACACTTGGAATATACAATACGGCGCGCGGAAATGAATGTTGGCATGGGTAGCGGGGGTTGGATACAATATGGAGTTATGCAGACAACAGAGAGCTTATTATCTCACTAGTCCCATGGTTGTTTGAGCATTTGTATGCCATAGCGTTTAATGTATTCTGTCATGCAAGGAAATAGGCAGGCTCAGACCAGCTGGACTGATCTAAAGTTGTCTTGATTGCCCTCTGCTGCTTCGCCGTCCATGATGCCGTGAATGTAAGCTTCTCCAACAAACGTGAAATGGCCTGGCCTGTCCGTGGGGCGAAGAATATATGGAGTCCGCCCGCCAGAGAACAGCCAGACTTGGTCGCCTTGTTGCGCGGCTCTTGGCACGAGGCCGAGATAGCCATTGATCGTGGACACGACGCGGCGTAGTGGCCAGACGCACCACATGAAGTACTCAAACGAGTTGACGCCGTCTTCTTCTTCTTCTTCTTCTTCTTCTTCTTCTTCTTCTTCTTCTTCTCCTTCTTTTTCATCCTCTTTCCCTTGCTCCACCTCGGCTGGTTTCCCTTCCTGTCCATCGACTGCGGCAACTTTTTCAGCCGATTCATCATTATGATTTGGGACCTGCTCATCAGCATCATTGTGCTGGGCTTCATGGTGCCCGTCATCATCACTGGCCGCATTTTCTTCTGCTAGCTCGTTATCATTCCCTTCCCCTTCATCCTCTTCTTCTTCACCCGGGTTGTCATCCTCTTCCTCCTTGTCGTCCTCTTCTTTGGCCACCTTGACAGCAGCCAAGACATCTTCGACGTCTGGAAACGAGCCAGAGGTGTCCTGTCCAAAGACGTTGCGCAGCCACGCCGCCGTGTCGGGGTCCGGGACGCCCTGCTCGTCGCAGAGCCCGAGGTGCACGAGCTCGGCGGGCAGAGTGCTCTTGATGTAGTCGGCAAAGTCCTCGCCAACGGGATCCTCGGCGTAGCTGTAGGCGGTGAGAGGAAAGGAGCGCTTGAGGTAACAGTTTGCGCTGAGGACCTGCCACAGGGCCTCGACACGATCGCAGCCCGTCGGGTAGATCGAGCCGACGGTGGCCATGATCCGAAGCCACCCGAGAACGTTGGCAGTGCCGCAGTAGCAGCGCGTCGGGTCGTAGCGTTGCTTCTCGACGTGAGCAACGGTGTCTACCATCAGGCCGTTGAGCTGCAAAGTGTCCGACTCGAACGGGTGGATACGTGCCACGGTCGAGCCGGCGGCGCGAAACTTTGTGCTGAAGAGTCGTCGAGTGGCAAGCGGCCAGTGGAAGGAAGGTACCCAGGACGGCAAGTCGTCAGGCCGGGGAAGCAGATTGTGGGTGTCGGCAAATGGGCGCACCCAGCACCAGCCCTCATGGTGCTCACTGATGTCCTGAACAAAGGACAGCGCCTCGAGTGGCTCAAAGTCTTCGATCTCGCCGCTTCTCCAGTCCTGATATCGATTGTCTCCCTTTGCTTGGATGTAGGCCTTACCGACTTGTGTGAATACTTCAGTTATGGTCTTGTGATAGTCTGGAACGATAGGTTCGTCGCCTGGAACGGGTTGCGCAATGCCCAAGAGCGCAAAGATTTTGTCGCGAGGGTCCGTGGCGGCAAAGTTCCAAGTCAAGGCAATCAGCGTCGCAAGCGGGAGCTTTGAGCACCACCAGTTGTGTTCCAAGGCAACAAAATCGGGATTGCTTTCCCGAAGGGCCTCGAGCTGCGTGGTCACAATGCTGTCCTCGAGTTTGGTGCGGCGCGAGTGCAGCCTTACATCAGCTAACGACCAGGCTAAGGTGCCCATGTCACCGTAGCGATATTTGACGAGTGTTGTGTTGTAGTTCATGGCGACGTATTCAAAGTCGATGGCAGACTGAAAAACTTGGAAGAGCGCGGCCCACGGGAGGTCGTCACCTCCAAACATGATTCGGACGTCTCGCGCCAAGGCAACTTCCTGCAGGACCCATATTCGATGGAAATAGGACCTGCGAACGAATTCCAGCACAGTACTTATGCTGTCAGAGGAGAGAATGGTCCCGTTCTGAACCTCTTGGTCATCCTCATCACTTTCGCCTCTTCTCCGCCTACGGTGCCAAGCTTCCCAGGAGCGTTTGAAACACTCGACGGAGGAGGAAAGAATGGTAGGCAGAGAGTGATATAGCTCGGTGGAAGCCTCTGAATCAAAGCCGCCGAGCCAAATAATGACAGACTGGGCTTGTCCGTATATCTGCGTCATCATGGAGACTTGGATGTTTCTCTCGAGCAGATCGTGCTGATTCACGCAGATGGCGTCGATCCAAATAGGCTTGGATCTGTGGTGCTGTACTCCGGGACCCGAGACTGTTACAGAAGTATCTGATGTGTTTTCCAGTATGCGGGCTATATCGAGGTAGCGCCTACGCTTGCGCTGCAAGCAGCAATCCAGTGGTGTGCGGTCGGTGCTGTCAATCACGGTACGATCCGCGCCCTGAGAGAGCAAGAGCTCGACAATGTCCAGATGACCGTTCTCTGCGGCATAATGAAGAGCTGTCTCGCCGAAGCAGTCCACATTCTGCACGTTGGCGCCGCGGCGAAGACAATCCTGCACATCGTCGTATCGGCCGTCCTCGGCAGCCTGTATCAGCCTCGTCTTGTCGTAGGGCTCAAAGCGCGAATCGACCTTGGCATCATCAGACCATTCGTCTACTCTGAGCTGGGACAGAGCATCGTAGAGGTTCTTTGTGATGAAGAAGAGCCTGCCGTTGACAGAAATGGGCCACTGATTGTGCGGAGCATATGGGTCCTCGTTGCCGTCCTTGCTCTGGTCCAGGGGGTTCGGGTTGCCCCAAGTATAGGAGAGGCAGTTGAAATTGGGCTTGTCCTTGAGATCGGCGGTGAACAGCTTGCAGGAGAGCAGAGTGACGCCGCAGACTGTCGGAGATGCTTTTGCGAGCGGATTTCGGACCGTCAAGAGGCGGACGCTGGTGGGCGTCGGGAGAGGGTCGTACTGAAAAGCAGAAAAGTTGAACGACGACATGCTGGGCCTTGGGCAGCAGGCAATGCCTCTACCTGAATGAGCTTCATCGTGGAGAGGAAATGGCCAGGCAAGATGCTGGTAATAAATAAGCGGCGATTACCAGGTGCAGTAGGGCTAAAGCGGGCTAAGAAGGAGGTGAGTGAGGCCTGCGCGTCGCACCGCCACAGACAAGGCTGCAAATGAGGCGGCTGAGAAGTGGCTAGGCGTTTTGGCAGAGGGATATGTGCCTGACATTGCTATTATTGGAAGTCCCTAGTCTTGGCAGGTACAAAAGTATAAGAATATGAGAATGCGAACAAAGAAGGAATGAGCCAATTTGGTGGACGAGAAGCCACGAGGTTGTAGTTGGAGGAATTTGGTGACGAGCCAACGGTTGAGCCGACGGTTGGCGCCACAGTTATTCTCGGCGGCCTCTTTCGGTAAGCAACGGCTCTATTGAGGCAATTGTCTCGGGGATCACAAATCCAGCAATTAGAGCTTTTACTTTAGCTGGTATAAGCAACAAATCAGACTCTGGCCAGAACTCGCGCGTAATCGAATAGTGACATAAGACTACCTTTTTTCAGCACCCTCATAGGCTTCTCCACAATCGTTGCACACTGGCCGGACCGGCGAACCTTTGTCACATTGGTCAATAACCAATTCTCTTCCAACTCCAAGCCGGGATTTCATTCTCCATGAACCTCTCGCTTCGCCCTATCCACCGTCTCGCGCCTCCCTCTCGCGCTTCCGACCCTCGTTTTCTTTGTCCAGGAGCCGTCTCGTCATCGCGCCGCCTAGTGTCGACATTCTACTCCTCCCCCGCAATCCCGCAATCCCCGCGAACCGTCCTCTTGCCCGCCGTCGCCCGACCCCGGCCCGCACCGTTCTTCCTCCCCGCCAATCGCCGCCGAACCTCCTCCTCTCGACATTTCCATACCACGCCTGCTGCTCGCACCATGTCACCCCCCTCGCAAGTCGTCCCCGCCTCGGCCGGCCAGCGCCTCGCCGGCAAGACCATCCTCATCACCGGCGCCTCCGCCGGCATCGGCCAGGCCTGCGCCCTCGAGTTTGCCCTCGCGCAGCCGAATGAACTGCGCCTGATCCTCGCCGCCCGCCGCCTCGACACCATCAAGAAGATTGCCGCTGGCATCACCGAGCAGGTCGGTGACGGCGTCAAGATTCTGCCGCTAGAGCTCGACGTCAGCAAGCCCGACGAGGTGCGCGCCTTTGTGGGGAAGCTGCCGGACGAGTACAAGAATATCGACATTCTCATCAACAATGCGTGAGTCTGCCTGCCCTCCCGTTCAAGCCTACAAGAACAAAGGGGTCGAATGAAATTATAAATCTCGCAAATCTGAGGAATAATAAGAAGATGAAAGCTAACGAGACACCACACACCCACAGCGGCGGCGTTCGTGGCGTCGAGACGGTCGGCAACATTGCCGAAGCCGACATCAACATCATGTTCGACACAAACGTCACAGGCCTCATCAACGTCACTCAGGCCGTTCTTCCCGTCTTCTTTGCCCGCCCGGACGGCGGCGCCGGCGACATTGTCAACATTGGCTCCATCGCCGGCCGCGAGCCCTACGCCGGCGGCTCCATCTACTGCGCGACCAAGGCCGCCGTCCGTAGCTTCACTGACAGCCTGCGCCGCGAGACCATGCACACCAAGATTCGCGTCATGGAAGTTGACCCCGGCGCGACCGAGACGGTAACGCGGCACGCCCCTACCTACGATGTGAGCCCCCCCTGTGAGCTAACTAGTCGATGCCAGGAGTTCTCCGTCGTTCGCTTCCGTGGCGACAGGGCCAAGGCCGATGCTACTTATGCGTGAGTCAAAATTTTAGGCTCCAACTCCTGCCTGCTTCGCTCTCCCATCTTTCAAGTGTTAATGACTTGAATATAGCGGCATGGAGCCCCTCACACCTCAAGATATTGCCGAGGTCATCGTCTTCAACGTCACCCGCCGACAAAACGTTGTCATTGCCGATTCGCTCATCTTTCCCACGTCTCAGGTAAGTAATCTTCACGTACTTCTTCAATACGGCCTTCTGACAGGAATATTTAGGCCGGTGTTGGCCCAGCCAACATGTACCGCAAGACGGCATAAATTACACCCAAGCCGGCCAGTCGTAACAAAGTAGCACAGGGGTAAATAGAGCACACGGCAACTTAGAATATAGACATGGAAAAACAAAACTGGTTCAACATGGGATATTTGTATTGCACAGTTCTATGGATAGGTTCTGCCAAATATTGAACGAAATCTACAGTATACGTGCACAAGTGTGATGATATGTTCGAAAAGTTATCTTGCCCCTCACCCACGCGCCCGAAGGCGGCGGCCACAACAGTGACCAGAGTGAGAGGCCTTCTAAGAACGAGAGTTCAATCTACCGATGTTCCGTTAAGAGCCCATTCTGAGGTGAATCGGGCCCTTGCTGCCGAAAGTGGCAGCACCACCGGGGTGTTGTGTGCGTGTGCACTTGTTGTGAGGTCTGGGCTGTTGTCAGACCTCCCTTCAGAGGTCTACGCGAAAGGAGGCTGCAAAGCTCAGGAACCACCTTCACGTAAAGCAAAGGAAAAAGTCACGGCGGTTAGCGACGGAGAGAACTGGGAAACAGTGCGTGTTTGCCAATCTACATGCTGCTCGCCCGTAGAAATAATAAGCAGAAAAAGAAAGAACCAGCAGCCACTGCAAAATACCTTCCAAAGACGCCACGCTAGCGTGAAAAAAAAAGCAGTAGAGATATAAAATCATGGCCTCGTCAGCTCAACATGAGCCATCATGATGCAAATGCGTCGTCGCACTCCGCTGGCGAGCAGGGCGACTCAGTCTGTGTGTTGGTACAGAGGCGAGATTGATTCTCCGTAGTGGTTGCGCCGGATAGCCTCCGAAAGCAGAATCGACAGGTCGAGAATGACGAGCTTGGTGATGCCCTTGACACGGTCCTCGCTAATGGGAAAACTGTTGGTCACGACAATCGAGTCAATGCATTCGCACGCTTGCAGTCGATCCAGACAGTCTGCACCAAACACGCCATGCGTAGCAATGCAGTACACCTTTTTGGCTCGGCCTCGCTTGACGACTGTCTCTGCGGCGGCAATCCACGACCCGGGCTTATCAATCATGTCATCTACTAGAAAGACAGTCTTGTTCTTGACATCACCGACAAGGGTAATCATGTGTTCCGTCTTGGTGTCTTGGTAGACATTGTCCTCCTCATCGGAGCTGGCAGTGGGGTCGCTGCTTCCACCGAGGGCCTGTTTTTCCGGAACGAAAAAGGAAGAGGCGCGTGACATAGCCATTGGGTCTTCCTCAGCGTCGCTTTGTCCCTGTTCGGGTGAGGGAAAATCGTCTTCGACAACGTGCCCGTGGACTAGTCTGCCGCGGGTGACCTCTTGAGGCCGATGATCATCGTAGCCATCTTCATCCTGAGCAGCTGGGCCGGTCGAGTTTGTCGACGGTGTGGCGCTGCCATTGAGGGTTGGTGTCACGTTTCCACTTTGGCGTCTTTCCGCGGCTGCGTGCGACCGCTTGGGAGATCCTTGCGAGTCGGCCGAGATGACGGTTTTTCTGGCCTGAGCCTGTTGAGAGGCGAAAACCTCTTCAGCATCCCTATTAAGGCGAATGCTAGCAAAGGTGGTAGTCTCCAACGCCGGCGTACGATCTTCCGTATCAAAGTGATTCATAATCATGCTATGAGACATATTGGTAGTTCGCTTGCGGTCCGTCGTCACCATACCAAAGTTTAGCTTGAGGGCATCGGCGAGAGACGTCACACGCTTCGTGCCACCAGCATTCTTTGAGACGACCACGGCCTCCTTCCACTGCGGCACGTTGCGGCGGATCCATCGGGCAATGATGGGCTCGGCATGCAGGTTATCGACAGGACATCGGAAAAATCCTTGCATCTGCGACGCGTGCAGGTCGACCGTGATAACATGCTTGACGCCAGCGACGTTCAGCAGATTGGCCAACATGCGAGCGGTGATGGCGCCTCGATGTGACTTTTTCTTGGACTGACGGCTGTAGGGAAAATATGGAAGGACAGCTGAAAACAAGCCAAGGCTGTCAGCAACACAGAACCCCACATGTTGTTTGCAGCAGCTGTGACTCAGCCCGTACCTGTGATCTTGTTGGCCGAGCCGCCTTTGCAGGCATTGATCATGATGAGCAACTCCATGATAGAGTCGTTGATCTTGGGACTGCCCGACTGGACGACAAAGACATCCTTTTCTCGGACGCTTGTGAGGATCCGCACACTGGTCTCGCCCTTTTGAACCAAGAGGTTAGCCTCGCCGCAGGAGCTGTTGCCGGTGGAAGCCGGGCGGGGGGCTCACATTAGAGAATTGAGTCAGCTCTGCGTCGGCCGGCTGCATGCCCAAGTTCTCACAAATCTGCTTTGTGAGAACTGGGCACGAATTGCCCGCAAAGATGAGCGTATTGCGCATTGTCTTTGTAGAGCTCACGCCATAGGCATGGTCCAACACGAGAAAGCTGGGAGAGACGAAAGAAAAACCCGGGGGCAGTTTTTTTTCTCTGCCACCAAATCTATTTCCACCAGCAAGGATGGGGCACTGTGCCAAAATGAGGGATGGCACGGTGATGAAGCCACTGTATCTAGCCACTAATCTCTGTCCCGTCCAGCTGCATATGTCAATACAGCGTCCAAAATACAGTGTAATACAGTGCGATTCAGCCCCCGCTGTCGGTGGGACTGTGGCTCGCCAACCCTGCTAGACTGACAGCCATCATGACACCAGGATTCAGCTGCTTCGTGATAGGACAACTGGACTGAGAATTCCGAGATACTCTTTTCTCGTGTCACCTCCGTTGAGACTCAAGTCATACACGAAATGATCATGTGTTCATTGTAGCTGCTGGCCAAATCTGCTTACACCGCTGGCCCTCCCCGTTTGGTGACCGACAAACGCTTGGCTACCCAGCACCAGCCCAACATTCGAGAGCACGGCGCAAGTCTTGCTAATAATCCGGTCATGGGTATTCCACATCTCATCTCGACGCTTGAGCCGTATGTACAGCACGTGGCGCTCAAGGATGTAGACGTGGTGGTGGATGGGCCTGGTCTCGCGCATCATATCCTGCATGTGTGTCGCGTCAATGGCGTCGACCAACCTTCCTACCAGTTATTAGGTGCGACTGCTGCAGCGTGGCTTGATAACCTAGCTTCTCAGAATACAGTGTTGTAAGACGTCACACTGGCCTCACCGCCAAGGAGATCTCATATCCTGTTACACCTGTACTAACTAGTCCCACGTAGAAAGACGATCTACTTTGATGGATATTTGCCAAAGAGCAAACTACCGGTTCGGATGCAAAGAGCTGTTAGAAGTACAACCCAGCTATCTTCGTTTCGCGGTTACAATGTCCGTGGCTGTCCAAGATGCCATGTGACCGAACCTGTCGCGACCGCCTCGATAGATGCATTCAAGAATGGCAGGCCCGAGACTAAACCGCTCGAGGCCCCGAGCTTCCTAGTACCTGCAGTGATCGAGGCGCTGTGGCGCTCAGAGAGATACAATTCGATTGTCGAAATCGTCCCTGGTGAAGCGGATGGCTATTGCGCGAAAGCTGCAGCGGAATTCGGAGGCATAGTTATTACGTCCGATTCTGACCTACTGGTCCACGATCTCGGCGTCGGCGGCGTTGCATTCCTGCGAGACATCTATCGAGACGACGACGATATCGTACGAGCTGCGGTATATCGACCACGAGAAATCTTTCGCACTCTTGGCCTCTCTGACCATTCGGATATTTATCGCTTTGCCTACGAGCGCTCATGCTCGGCGCACACCACTACTGCCATGCTGGTACGGGCTTGTTCTGAACCTGTCAAGGATGAGAAAGGCTACAAGGAGTTCTGTGCCCAGTATCGAGAAGAAGAGCGGGCCGTGATTCCAAGATTAAATTCGGGAGACCGCCTTGCACTGGGGGGGCTTGACCCTCGCTGGTCGGAGCTTCTTCTGCAAATATCGCAAAGCGGAACCACGGACACCTTTCGAATGTTTCTACCGGTATTGATTGACAACTCCGAGAAGGGCACTGCATGGGAAAATAGCATGTACATCAGGCAGTTGGCTTACTCGCTTGCGCGGAACATGCTACCTGGTATCAGCGGCTCTGTATATGAGTTTCGGAGGGTTCAGACACCAGAGCAGAGCGGCCGCGAAGTAGCGCTGCTTTGTCAATACTTCATCTACTCTGAAGTCATCGACCTGGCAGATACCTTCGATCAACTGGACGGCCTGCTATCAGAAGAGGAAGACGCTCTCTACTGGCTGCTCGCCTACATCATTTTCGATATTCGCGGATCATTGGCGGATGGAAGAAAACCGTTCGCCGTGGACATGCTGCAGCGAGCGAAATGGCCCGATGAAAACGCGCGAATAATTCAATGGAGTTTCGTTCATCTTGTGGCCCAATTACAAGCGGCATACTACTCGCTGCGGATGCTTAGACAGCTGATACACGCAGGGATGACGGATGCAAAAGGAGTCGCCGGCCCGTCTTTTGCAAAGCTGGCACATGCACTGAATAAGCTACCACCGTTGCAAGATTCGCCAGATGTGCGCAGCGTGAGCAAATTGCTCAACGCTGCTCCGGCAGCTAGGAACCGGGAGATTCTGGCGCATTTTGTCGAACTACCGGGTCCGCAAATCGAAAAAGAGGACGAATGGCCAAGCAAGCAGCACAAGAAACTGAAGAATGACAGCACCGTTTCCAAGAACCCGGCGAAGTTGGCAGCAGCAGCCAACTGGTTCGAACTCCTGCCGCTCGAATGAAGTGGTGTGATTCATCATATTGAGCCACGCTACGTGGCCACTACCTACCTAACGCTACAGAATCTTTATAGAGCATCTGGTTTTTCCTAGAAGTCTCTTTCCTCTATCAAGAAAATATATAGGTAAGATAGAAGAAAAAGTAGACTAGGTACTTATTGTATAGTGTAAAAGCCCGCGAAATAGAAGTATCTAGGTCGTGCCCTCAGCAGAAAGAGGTCGTGCTAATAGCACTACTCATAGCACTTCTCCCGTTTAACACGTAAACGACCGGAACTCCTCAGTCTCGGTTCGTGAAATAAAAGTCCTGCCCAACTGCGCCTTCATCTCAAGGCTCATCCATAGTGCGGCCATGTATTTCGTAAAGGCACTGTGAGGGTTTGTGGGCTGCGCGAGCCTGAGCTTGGTCTACAGCGAGTAAGAGGTCATCACGAGGCAGTCCTTGACCAGCTGCCTGGATGATTCTCCATGCTCTGCGAAACTCTTCTCGAATCGACACGATACCATTGTGTGTCACAGTGCGCGCGACGTTGTGCTCAATTTCAAAAGGATCCTCAATCGCGAAAAGGTAACGTAGGCGTATTTCCTTGACAGCTGTGCTCTTAGTAGCTGAATTTGCTTGATCGGCTCCTCCTGATGGACCATCTGGTAAGTGCGCGGGGGACTTCACCGATGGCTCCTTGGGATCTTGCGCTTGATAGACGGTTTTGGCGCCAGTCCAGCCCTTCACCTGTTTTGTCAAAAGGCCACCGGGGGTTCGCAAGCTCAGAACGTCGCGACCCCAGTCGAATCCTCGCCTGTTAGCAGTGCTCAAGTTGCCATTATGCGCAAAGTACTCGAAGAACCCGCGCAAGAGGTATCCAATAGATTGTATGTTTTGGTTCATTTGGGAGGAGGCGGCCAGCTGCCGAATTGCCACCTCGTCGCGCCAAAAGCTCACATTATAGCCCTTGCACATCTGAGGGCCTCCTGGGCGACCGAGTTGTTGCAGGTTCGGGCAAACGAACGGCGATGCCACATTGACAAGATAGTGAAGCACCATCAACACATAGCCGTAACTTGATAAGGTGCCTCTGTATCCAGAGTTGATGCCGCGGAGCTTGGCCCAGTGTTTGATGAACAATACCATTGGTCGAACTCGCGTATCTGTGAATGCATAACACCGAAGAAGATTTGTGTTTTCCAATGCAAGGTGCGCAGAAAAATTGATATCGCACTGAACCCCTGCACCCACCTCGGGAAATTCGAGAGGATCGCGATACCTGTCACGAGGTTGGTTCAGTGCCAGTTTGTCGAGGTGTAGTAACTTTGCTGCGCTGCGAAGAAAATGCTCTGGGTTATCATCGGGGAGCGGGATAATGAAAGTGCGTGTCCCAGATGGATGTAGGTCTTCTTCCAGGGGCATCTGCAGAATGTCCATGTAATGCCTCGCGAAATCGGCTTCATGGTCGCCATACAGCTTCTTCTCTAGAGCCCTCTCGATTTCTCTAGACAACTGGATAATTCTGTGCTTGGAAATTATGTGGTCCAGATCGCAAATGTTGGTAGTCGACTGCCACGACTTAACATCGTTCCGCACATCGTCGTGACAGATACCAGCAATGTATTTATGTATGACCTTGGGATGAGCTCGATATGTATGGTCCACACTTTCGATACGAAGATGCTTGATGATGGTCAAGGCTCGTTGGCAGTACTGTGTCACAGATTCTTCCGGGCCTTGCTCGAGGAGCAAAAGCTGAAACGGTGGTAGCTTTTTGAGCCTCTCTAAAGCGACTTGGAGCTCCTTTGTGTACGAGATAGGATCCTGACCAAAATTTTGTTGACTTTGTAACTTGTGCCAGAAAGAAATGTATTGCTCAACAGAGGGGTCAAGTGCCGCGAGAGTTGCAGAGACAGGCCAGTCTTCCCACATCTGTATGAGCTGCTCCCCCTCGACTTGCACAGACACGCCAAGAAGTGAACGATTGTGTGGAAACTCAGAAACCGGCTCAAATGCGAGAGAGGGGTACTTGACCAGACGTTGACGAAGAGAAGTGTCTGCTAGGCCGTGCACAAAGGATCGACAAACTAGATTGAGGATCGTCCAATGCCGAAGTGAGAACTCTCGTACATTCGATAAATTGACCTCGCGTCCGCCCGCCTTGTGCAATATGCGTTTTGCCAAGGCAGAGTAGCTGGCGAGACTCTGCCTGGGAGTTTGCCGGAGATGAAAGTCATGAAGTTGGCCCTGTTCATCCGGAACCTGGAATGTGGTGAGATCGAGGCACTTGCGGTCTTGTTCTGGTTGTTGCGTAGACTGCTCGTCCTTGACTTCGACACCGGTGTGCTCATCCTCGCCGTGAAATTCGGGTTGGTCTTGGTCTAAACCGGCTTCCCACTTTTCTCGCTGGGCGACGAGATCTTTGAGCAAGCTCTCTGGAGGAGATTCACACAATTTGATGATAGGAACCCTGGTTCGGCTGAGGAGACGAGCCCCGATACCGGCGTCCAAGAATGCTTTCTCGATAAGTCTAGGGATTGGTGATCCAGGAGCATCTGGCTGATGCTTTGAGTGAGGAGACAGCAGGCCAAGATCCATATCCGAAGCCTTAGTTGCGAAGCCAGAGGATAAGCTCCCAAAGCACTTCAGCTCCACGGAAGGCGGTTGAAAATCCGCGTTGCCACTTGTATTCCATTCGTGCTCAGCAATGACAAGACGACAGATTTCTTGGATACGCTGACGAAAATTTTCTTTTTGCGCGATTTCGGACCTATCGATTTCGGATTCAGCTGATACTAGGCAAAGGTCGTCGAGGAGCGCAGTCTGCCTCAGGACTTCCTCATTAGTGAAGGGTGTCCTGCCCCATCGATTTCCTTGGGACAAGCGAGAGTTATGTTGCAAGTGGTTCCCAAATTGAACATTTCGATGAGCTTGTGGTTGATGGTCAAGGTAGCCGTGGTTGTTATTTTGCACAAAGTTAGCACTGGGGCCGTCGCTGCGAGGAGCCGGTAACTGTTGAGGTTGAGGTGATCTGAATTGATTTGTGTTCATTGTGTGATGATGGCGTGGAATCGGCGCATATTGACCACCTTGGTTTGAGCCATGGTCAAATCCTTGGCGATTGGATGATGAATGGATGGGGCGAACGTCGACAGGTATAGAGAGCTGGGAGCTCATCTGCCTTCTCTGCGCCTGGTTTGGTCGTTTTCTGTTGGGCACGTTCTGCTGAGAACTACCGATGCTTTCGATTTGCGAGGAGTCATTCAACGCGACCCTCTCTTGAGATTTCCCTTGTTGCATCTTTTTGAGCACCTAAGATTGCGCCGGCAGCTTTTGAGCGCGATGACCTGTATCCCTTTGGCTGTGGAAAAGGAGCAAGCCGGTCACGAGATTCACAAGGGCGAGAGACGGAAAGGTACTAAGTAGGCCACACCTGAATGAGTATGCACTGTGGCTGGTTATGCTGAATCAACAACAAAATCTGAATTTCCAACAACACCAGGTCACTCGCCAGCTCCGACCAATCAGAGCGCGCTGCAGCCAGCCTTTCAAGTACTCCTTAGTACCTACAGCGGAATTCTCCCTGCGTTTTTACCTTTTTAGTGCTTTCTTTTTAAGAGAAAAAATCAGGGCGCCAGCAGGCGCTGCTAGCAGGGTATCCGTAGGCAGGCTTTGGCTCTTGCAGGCTCATAATTGTGGAGCACTTGCGCGCCTAGCGATTTCTTTGCGCTAATGTTCTTGCCATCTTTTGCCGGTCCATAGTTACTTACTGGCTGGCAACTGGCAAGAGTCGTCGTAAGACTAACATGCTTTGGTGCCGCATTCAGCGCATAATATGCATCGGGGTTCTGAGCTGGCGACTATTATGGGACACAAGTTTCCAACAAAAATCGATACTGCATTTAGTGCACTGCTAGCTTTTGGCGCAACGGTGGTGGCAATCCAGCAGTGGACTTGACTTGCAGCGACAGGTCCTAAAGTGCAGCTATTATTTGGTGAGATCGGTACATAGCAGGTACTGAATCCCCTCGGCATTAGCCTTTTGTGCTATTTAGTTAAGCTGGCCCAAATAACTAAATATTCATAGGTAGTTATATAGCTGCAGGCTACAGCTGTTACTTAGAAAAGAGTGATCCGGACCTTTTCCGGCCAGCCAGCGCCGTCACAAAAACGGGAACCGGCAGCACTGGCAGCAAGCCAGCTCCAGACGGGGCTGAGCCAGCACCCCCAGTCGCCTCGCTGACCCAATAAACTTACCTGCCTGTTCTCCATCGTCATTGTTTGCTACGAAACAACTTCAGGCAGCCGCTCCCCGATCCTTCATCCGCCACGAATCAACCAGTTGACCGGGTTTCTACACGTTACGCGAAAAACACGAGTTGTATCTCGCACAGCTCAATTGCCGACGCACTTCCGCGACATCGCGCAGGCGGTGCGACGCGAGCAGGCGCCGCCGCAGGATTACGCCTGAGCATTTGAATCTGCCTGCTGCACTACGCACCCGCGCAACAACACTTTTCGCATCTCCCATCATCAATTACGCATCTCGTACGCCTCACTGTAATCAAAATGAGCGCCCCTCCACCCAAAAACACCAACGGCCCTCCCAAGAGGAAGCCGAACCCCCTGCGCCCAATGCGCCCGAAGCCTCGCCCAAAACCTGCCGTGCCCGCCAAACAACCAGGTCAGAAGCCGGGTTCTGCTGGTCCATCACAAATGACGGCGCAAAACGGTAGCCGGCAGAGTCTCGAAGAGCTGCGCAAACAGTATGGTGGTTGGTCCGAGCCACCTCCACCGTATCAATACAGCGACATCCCAATCATGACTACCAAGAAAGCCTTGCTCGAAGGAATACGCTATCACCTCATGAAACTATCATCGACCAAGGCTGACGGGAGGCCCATCGACCCGACCGACCAGGAAGACTTCTCGCGACCTGTGACTTTACATCGGCGAGATGCCCGCTTGCCGCCTCCAGGGAGAGCAGTCAAGGAGGAATTGCCTCAGCGCGTTCCTGTCGACGAGCAAGAAAGGGAGAGACTAGCGCAGATAAAGGCCGAAAAGGAGGCACAACGCGCCATAAATCAAGCCAAGATTGCACCTGTCGCCAAGGATGTTGTGCCCAAGAAACCAAAGAAGCAAAAAGAGGAGCGAACAGTGTTCAACAGAGGGCCTCGTACTGCTGCAGCAAAGAAAGAATCGGATTTGCGTTACGAAGAGGCACTACCGTGGCATCTTGAAGACGTGGACGGTAAAAACGTTTGGGTTGGTTCTTACGTAGCGGCACTCTCAGAATCGAGTGTTGCATTCATGATAGACCAATCCGTCTTCCGCATGGTACCTCTTGAGAAGTGGTATCGCTTCACCGCAAAGCCGCATTTCCAGGCCTTCACTCTTGACCAGGCTGAAGAGTACATGAACAGAAAAATCGACGTTGGTCGCTGGGTAATGAAGGACGAAGAAAAGAAAACTAGTCAGCAGGATTTGGAAGCTACTCGAAGAATGCTCTACGGCGCTGGCATGATCAAGACAGAGAGCGATACCTTTAAAGCGGCATCGCGGGCAGAAAAAATGGAGCATGATGAGATCGACATGTCTGGAGACGAATTTCAAGACGACGATGAAGCCCCCATGTTTGAGCGAAATGACGACGAAGATACCAAGGACTCCAAAGAGCGAATTCGTCGTGAACAGCTTGGTGCCAATCTCTTCGGCGATGGTGATGAGGGTCAGGTTGATCAAGAGCTTCAGCAGCAGTTGAGAGAAGAACTTGAACGCCAAAAGCTTGGTAAAGCAACTCGAAAGGCGCTGATTAAGAGAGACCGCGAAGAAATCTATGAAAGCGACGATTCTGAGGACAATCCTTGGAGCAGTTCTGTGAGTTTTACCTGTTACTCCTGGATTTATGAAATGATACTAACGTGCCGTAGTCCGATGACGACTCTTCAGATGATGAGAATGAAGAAAAGAAAGAAGACGACAAGAAAGAAGGCGAAGACAAGGACGACAAGGACGAAAAAGGCAAGAGCAAGGTACCGGGCGCGCAAGGTGCTACTACACCTCAAGGCAAACAAAAGCACGGAGATAAGAAGAACAAGTCTTTGAAGCGTGCAGGATCCCCTGCGCTATCCGAATCTAGTGGAAACGAGTCATCACGGAAAAAAATGAAGAAGACGGCCGCCACGGCACCTGGTAGCCGCTCCGGAACGCCAGTCCCCGGCGTCGTACGCAAGAAGAAGCTCGGTGTTGGATCTACTAGCGACGGCGAAGCCACAGCTGGTGAAATGTCCGATAGCGCTGGTCCCAGAAAGAAGATGAAGCTGGTTGGCAGTGCCAATGGAACGCCCTCTGCGTCTCGTGCTGGAAGCCCTACCCCTGCTGGTAAGTCTCGTATTTATAGTGATCTGCCTTCCTCGACGCTAACCAGCACAATAGGTGCATCACCACCACCTTCATCTGCGGGTATCGAGCCATGGGAGATTCTGGAAAAGATTCCCGACACCGGCATTAGCATTGTCGAGCTCATCAAACCCTTCCAATCCCGTGTCGGCACCAAACCCGGCCAAATGAAGAGAGACGACTGGATCAAACTTGTCACCCGAATCTGCAGATATGGTGCAGGGAAAATGCTGTATAAGCGCAAGTAGCTTGACCACGGCTCAGGGTTGCGCGCCTGCACAACAAGAAACCTCTTCGTATCACATGGTCCTGATGTCTCATCGGCACGGACTTTGTTGTAGATTTAATACATTGCTTGTCTTGGACATGACGACATTGTTGTGTAGTTGGCCATGTCGAGTGAAGGGTCTTCATCCAACTGGCCGCGGGTATCTAATATTCCTATAACCTTTACTCGTCCATCTGCCATGCGTAGTCAAGCCCCTCGTTTCTCTTTGTCCTGTTCAGAGCCTTGAAGCGCTCCGCCTCGAACCCTGTGCTTCTGTCTACGCCGTCCCAGCGGTAGCCGGGCCTGATGCCGTACCGGTTCGGCGGCGCCGCGCCCGTGTACACCGGCCGTCGTTTCGACTTGCCCTTGCCCGTCGCCTCCTTGCTGCTCATGAACTGCATCATCGGGTCGTTCCACCGCTCCTTCTCCTTGAGCTCCCTGTTCATGTCCTCATCGTCCGCTCTCCGGGCCAGCGGCATCAGCTTCGCGTCCTGCAGCTGTTCGCGGCGTCGACGCGCCTCCTCCTGCTGGACCTCGCCTTTGAGCGCCTCCTTGGCGAGCCTCTCCTTTTCCTCGGCCTCGGTGGCCGCGCGGCGCGCCTCGGCGCGCTTCATGGAAATGTCTATTCGCCGGCCAGTCGCGTCGCGGTAGACCGTTTCCTCCTCCTTGGCGTTTTTGCGATGTCGCTCAAACTCGGTGCGCTCCTGCTTCTGCCGACGTCGCAGCTGCGCCGAGACGGTGGCTGCGGACTGCAGGCCCGCGTGTGTGCCGTCGCTCATCTTGACGACGCTGGAGTCCTCCTCGACTAGGGGCATCCCTTCATCTTCGGCTCTCGCGGCGGCAGACTCGGCGGCAGCGGAAGCTAGGATGGCGTCTGCGGCGGCCGTTTCGTCCTTGTCCTTGGCCGCATTGTCTCCGCCCAGGGATTTCCAATTATTCTTTGTTGCGCGTCGAAATTCTGCGGATGCGCCTGTCACGGTGACAGGGCCATCTTCGGCGTCGTCGTCGCCATGTGCTGCTTGGCCCCAACCGCCATCATCGTCGTCGGTAATTAGCAAGCCGCTGGATGTGGCGGTTTGCTTGCGCTTCTTTTTCTTGGGCTTCGGGTCGGCAACGAGATATTTAGAGGCTAGATAACTTGGAAGATCAGAAGGCATTATTGAGAAGTAAACAGCGGCGACTGAGATTGCCTAGCTGGCTGATGTGAAGTCTCGCCACAAAAATTACTGATGTCGTTACGCGATCGACAAGGCAGCGCTGATATGCAGCTATCAAGAAATGTCGGCCGCGGCCACGGCGCTGCCCCGCTAGAGTAATGTGGGATGGTGTCGGGCGAGAGAGCTCACCTCACCCAGGAACGTGTTCCCAAAGATCGCCGGGAAAAGGAGTCAACCCGATTGCGCGCCACTCCATGACATCTTTAACCTGATCTTCGCCTCGGAAAAAACATGCAAAGTCGGCTGCAGCCAAGGGACAGCGCGCAACCTTGCTTCTTGTTACGCCACATGAATAGTCCAGACACACTGCGAAGCTCGGCCCGGACGTAGCGCCGCCCAATTCGCCTTTCATGGCGCAACCTCCGCGAGATGTGCCACCTGCGGAACCGATCAAGGCACTTCCGGCAGCGGCCTCTGTGATTCAGGTGTCGAAGAGGGGCCAGATTTTGCCTGCGGGCGATCCTCTCTCCATGTCGCAAAGTGACCTTTCGCTGCCTTTCCGTAGGAGCAACCTGTCAGCCGCCTCGCTCTACGCTTCGACGCTCTCACCGCCGGGCTCCCGATCCATGTCCCCGTCTGGCCGCGCCTCGCCCTCGAAATATCTCGCCAGCACCGTCTTCGACGTCAGCCAGGGGCGCGGTCTGCCCGAAGATGCGGGAGATAGCCCCGGAGAGCCCCTCAGTCTGGTTCTGAGGGCCTTTGTCCCGCACGTGGCTATATACCCCTCGGCAGATACTGAGGCCCTGATACGCGAAAAAGGATTCAAAAACGGCTTATGGGAGCTGCTTCGACCCTTTGGCGAGAAAATACAAGGCAAAGTCAATGTGCGCGACAGCAATGGTGTGAGCCGCGTTGCAGAGGACTTCTCCATCCGTTTTACAAAATTTGGGGACAACATAGAACACCCAGACCCAGCCATTTCAGGCCAACGACCATCTTCTATAAATGAGAAGAATAGTCTACAATCTGCGTCGGTCAGGGACAGGACCATATTGTCTAATGTGGAGGCGGTAGTCGATAAGCACCTAGCCTTCGCAGAGCACGCCTTTCAAGCGTCACCCAACCACGAGCCTTTGCGGAGACAAGGGCTCGATGTGGAAACTGCCTCCCCCTATTACGCTTTATACCTAAGACGACTATTATCAGGCCTCCCAATAACCCCACACGAGACTTTTGCGCACCCGGTCGCTTGCGTGGTTGCGATCAGTTCACGCAGTGAGAGCCCCATCGAGGAACTACGCCGTTTATACACCGAGACAAATCAGGGCGACCAGGGACTGCCTCCTTGGGTCGATGGAGAATACTTACGATATTATGTGCTGGTTCACGATGAGGAAAACGGAGATATCACAAGGTCTATCGCGTTGTTTGAACAAATGAAACGACATCTTGGCCTACACTGCCATCTGTTACGACTGCGATCCAGTCAAAGTGCTGAGACAGATGATGACAGCATCCCACTACCTCGGAGTGATTGGATGACGGCATCAGAAGAACTTGATGACATCAAACGAAGTGAAGATGACGAGGATTTTGACGACCCATCCCAGTACATCTTCGAATCTGATGCCACCGCAATTCGCACATTTGTCAAAGAAATGGTTACACAATCTATTGTTCCCACCATGGAGCGGCATATGTCTGTGTGGAACGACCAAGTAGCATCTCGTCGAAGAGGTATCACCGGCAAGTTCATGAACCTGTCGCGTAAATGGACTGGGTTTGGCGGCGGAAGTCGAAATTCTTCTGGTGGTGCTAATAACAAGGATACATATGATCCGGCTGGATTTTATCATGCGACTGCTGCGGAAGCAATCATGCGGAAACTGGCCGACTTTGCCTTTATGCTGCGAGACTGGAAACTGGCATATTCAACATACGATTTACTGCGACCAGATTTCAGCGAAGCAAAGGCATGGAAATATTACGCGGCAGCTAATGAAATGGCTGCCGTCAGTATGCTCATGATGCCCCAGCAGCTGACCTCGAAAACGCGGTCGGAAACAATCGATCAAATGCTCGAGTCAGCGTTCTACTCTTACCAGACCAGGTGCAGCAGCCCGTATGGCGCCTTGCGAAGTCTGACACTGGGCCTCGAGCTTTTGCGCTTGAGAGGAGGCTCAAACGTCGACGACGCTGGCAGATGGGGGCTGCGACTTCTCGAGTCAAGGATTCTGGGCGGAGTAGGTGACGCTCTCACCAAGGAACGTTTAGCCATATGCTATGCCTCCAAGACTGGCATTGGCAGCTGGAGCTGGGGTAGCCGCCGCCGCAAGTCTGCCGCCTGGAGCGTTTTGGCCGCGGAGGCGTGGGCCGAGCAGTCCAAGTTTATTCCTGCACAGCGCTGCCTCACGGAAGCGCAAAAGACGTACCGCCCGAGCACGACGCAGGATGGGGTGACGCAATTCGCCACTGCAATGGCTTATGTGGATGGGCTTCAGCGTGAACTCGCGGATAGGCTAGGCTATCCTGACGAGGCAGCGGATGAATCTGCGCTAGGCGAGTCGCAAAGCGAGATAGAAGAGGAGAGCGAGGCGCTTACAGACATGCGCACGCGGAGACTAAGCATAGTTGCCCGCGGGGGCCTAGAGACAGCACCTCTGCACACGGAGCAATTAGATGGTACGGTTCCTGACGCCCATGGCCAAGAAGGGTTTGATTAAGCAGCATGTTGCGTTTTATCTGTGCTTCGTTGACGAGCACTTGGCGCATTTGCGTAGAGGTGGAATATTACTTCAGCCGGTCACGGCATTTGCATAATCATTGAATATCATAGTGGATAGCAGTATTGTCATGAAAGTATTATATGCAGCCTCCTGGGCATGTTGCCGCTAGATGTGTTGGTAGCCGTGAATGGGCACTTTGTCGCTGGCACATGTGAAGTAAGGTGGTGGGCTGTCCGTCTGGAACGCGGACTACCTAGGCAGTCCTTGAACCTGTTTCTCGGAGACACCACCATTTATAAGGTAGGATAAACATGTCACTCCTGGCTTCCGAGTGGTTATGAATATATCCGCATCCAGCTATTTGGAGCTTCTGAATGATTGAAACATTTATTTGATCTCGCTCAGTTTTGTTTTGTCGCCCCCTTGCGCCTTAATTTTTCTCGACGGTCAGCTCGCCACCATGGGCGAGCTTGCCGAGTTTCTGGCTCAGAACGATGCCGCTTTTCGAAAGTATGTTTTCTGTGCACTGCATTATCCGCGTCCCATTACTGGTTCTGATGCTGACGCGTCCTGTGCTGTTGTAGAGCCAGATTACCCGCGCTATACGCCGACTTCCGACCGCAGCGAACGTTGAACCCCGATGGCTACAGCGCCAACGTGACGGCGTGGCGGCACGCCCTGTCGCTGCTGGCGAGACGCGGTCTTTTGTCGCAGGGCGCCAACACAAACATATTAATACTCACCCTGGAGGACTCGCTACTTCGGAAGCTGGAGAGCCGGCAGTTTGGGCAGCCGCTGGCACTCGGCACCGTGGTCCGCGAGTCCATCGCCGCCAGCGCCATGTTCCCCGTGCAGACGTTCCTGCAGGCGCAGCAGAGCGTGTTCCAAAAGAGCTGGTCGGGCGTGCCGTGGGCCATCATGGGCTGGACGCTGCGACAGATGGGCCTCGTGGACCCGGCCAGGGGCGACGACAGGCTGCCCAAGGGCCAGTACGTGCTGCTGGAGAATGTGGAAGCGGCGACGAAGCAGTTCAACGACATCATGGCCGAGCACACGTCCAAGTTTGATCGAGTCTTTACAAAGTCGCAGTTTTATAACACGTTTGCGTCGGATCTGATTGACAGTCAGCGGCTCTCCGAGGCAGACATGAATGTTTTGCTGTGCTATCTGTCCCGAGACAAGGGCCTCATCGAATACGACGGCAGAATTGTACGGGTCAAGGGTGTTGGGGACCAGTCCGGCATTACAGAAGACGACAAGGCCATTGCCTCGCTCAAGGAAGTCACGCTCAAGGTCAAGCACCAGGCGGATCTGCTCAGCGCCCGCATCGACGAGCTGGAGCTGGATGCGAAGAAGGCGCTCGCGCGGAAGAACAAAGTGTCTGCGTTGGCTGCGCTGCGACAGAAAAAAGCGGCCGAGCAGACGCTGTCGACGCGCTACGCGACGCTGAACCAGCTCGAGGAGACGGCCAACAAGATTGAGCAGGCCGCTGACAACGTTGCCGTCGTGCAGGCTCTCGAGGCATCGAGCAGCGTGCTGCGGAGCCTCAACGCCCAGGTCGGTACGCCGGACAAGGTTGACACTGTCATGGACGAGCTGCGCGAGCGCGTGGCCGACACGGAAGAGCTTGCCGCGCTGCTCGCCGAATCGACGGGCGCGCCGGTCGACGAGGGCGAAATCGACGACGAGCTCGCCGAGATGGAGCGTGAGGCCAGGGACAAGGAGGAGGAGAAGCAGGCAGAGAGCGCAAAGCACGAAGTCGACAGCCTCCCAGAGGTGCCGGCGGCGGAAGCGTCGCCGCAGAAGCAGCCTGCGAGAGAGAAGTCGCCCACGTCGGAAACGGGAATCGGGAAGCTCTCGCTGGCAGACTAGACGGACGGGTAGAGTGTCAGGGTTATAGAAACAGATGCCGCCCCCCAACGGAGAGGGCACAGGCTGTAATATTGACGCTATATAATGCAATCATTTATATGTCGTTGCTGCATATCTGCAGCTTTTCACCTCAACTCCTAATGGCCTGTATCCCATTATCAATAACTCCGGCTCCCTTTCTATGCAGAGTAAATTGCAAATGCCAACCCGTGATACAACTGCACACCATTCCTGTTGTGCTTCCAAGCAGAGCATAGTAGCCCGGTTATAAATACTGCTCTTGCCTGATTCCATCTGCCTGGCTTGAGAACGGCGCCGCGGGCTCTTCGGCCTCTCCTTGTATCGATGCAACGGCTGTAATCTGCTCCGGCGACGCCGGTATCAAGTGGTGGCTCTGCGCGTCATCTGCGCTCTCGCTATCTTGCCTCGCCTTGTTTTCCGCCTCCTCCGCCTCTGCCCCCTCCGTGGCCGCATCATCGGCCCTTTTCTGCGCCGCGAGCCTGGTCCGGCGCGCATCCGCAATCAGATCCTTGAACGAGCCTTCGTGCCTGCTCGCCCACGCCGCGCCGTCAAATTCCTTGTCCTTGACGGCGTGGGCCGCCTGCGCGGCGGCCCGGCTCGGCGGCGGTGCCTTACCGCCCTGCGTGCGCTCCCACACGTCCAGGTCGCGCAGCAGCTCGGTGCGGCGCCGCGGCGCCGCGGCGTCGCAGTTGGCGTTCCATATGGTCAGCCACTCCTTGTGGCGCCGCTCCAGCAGCGGCCGCGGCCCCTGGTTGGAAATGCCAATCTCGGCGAGCTTCTTGCGCAGAGCCGCCTCTTTGAAGATGGAGTAGCTGAGGGACGGAAGCCGTTCGAGCGTTGTTTGCCGCTGCCGCTGCATCTGGCCGGTCGGTGGCGAAGGGGTGCCGCGATTGGCTGGTTTTCGCGGGCTGGCTTCGGCGACGGCGGCGTCTGGACCGGGGCAGGATTCGAGATGGGCAAAGACTTGCCATTCCTTCATGCGCCGTTGGCACATGGGACAGGGCACTAGTCCGTCATCTGTATTGTTAGATCAGTGGTCACATCTATGGGTGCGACGCGACATACTATTATCTGGTTCAAAGTCCTCGTCTTCGGAGTCCTCCACGACGTCTACACTCGGCGTAGGTGGTGTAGTGTCGGCGCGGCTACTCAGCCTGGCTGAAGACCGTAAACGTTTTGAGTGTGGTTCGGGCTGTGAGCTGCTGTCGTCGCCGCCATCGGCTTTGCGCTTTGACGGCTGCTTCTTGTCGATGCTGGCGCTGCGCGCAAACCTGAGCGCTTCCTCTCTCGCTTTCGAAAAGGCAGCGACGGTCTGCTCCATGGACCAATTACTCCGCAGCTTCAGCTCCTGGTCCGTCGCGCGGCACAACGGACACTTGCTGTCGTTGGAGAGGGCCCGCCGGATGCATATTGAGCAGAATGTGTGCGCGCACGACGTGATCATGGGCGTCTTGTAAAAGTCTTTGCACACTTCGCATCGCAGGGCTGATTCGACCGCCGACAGGCCTGACAATGGCGTTGACAGCCAGTCGGTTGAATCCGCAACATCATCGGCAGGCATTTCGCTGGCCAGCGCGAGCGGTAAATATCGATAATGTCCCCGGCCGCAGACAATTCTTTCGCGGCCCTTTACACGCTATGATTCGCTTTGAGCGTCGGAGAGCTATCGAAGGCGTTTAACCGCTGAGAACAGTCAATCTGATCTTGGTAAAAGACTGAGGCGCAAGCAGAGCCAGATTAGCAACCAACGACATGGCAATCCGCGTCGTGTGAGTGGACTTTTGACTGCTAGATCGGCCCACTGGAGTGACGGGTATTTAGTGGATGACGTTCACTATAAAGTCTCTTTACAGCGGTTGAGCGGCGGACGATAGCGTCACGTGCAGACGCGTTCCACTTGACGCGTCTTTGAGATGCCTCGAATAGTCTCCATGTTCCATCACGGCAGCCTCGAATTCGTGCATCTTTCAGCTTGCTTGTTTCTCATTGGACTTCGGGATGGACGAGCACAAGAAGTTTCTGGCGGATCGCATACTGAGCGAGGAACGGCCAGTAAGTCTCGTCGATGCTCTCTATTACGAGAATCCGCATTAATTCGGGCATAGATTACCTATCGAATATTGAGCCGCGCCTTGGACGTCAATGTCAATACTGCAAAGGAGTATGCATCAATCGTCGAACCTAAGAGTATACTACTGACCGAATTCAGAATGCTCTTTGATTTTTACAAATATCAAAATGCGTTGCGTGCCGACTCCGTCCACGCCACATACCTCGTCTATGGAGTCAAGGACGCCCTCCCACAGCCAGACGTTGATGTTGAGATGGGCAGCTCTCAGCCGGAGCTCCTCACTGAAACGGTTCCAACCATGACCATGACCCTGGTCAATCATGACAAGCTCGAAGGTTCAGCTCTGGTAGATTTGTGAAATTTACTTCGCTTTGCTAACTTTCCTTAAGAAACCCTGCGCCAATATAGCAAAGTAACAGCTATACACATATACAGCTTGGCTCCCAGCCCTCAAAAAGATCTGGTCCTGCTGGCCGATGTTGCCAAGTCCATCTCCGAATACGCCACAAATGAGGATGCCGCCGCCTCGTCGAAGAAATACGGCACAATCTATAATGCTCACACGCGGCGGAGAGATCGAAAGAAGGGTGTCCCTGCGCCAACTTCTGCACCAGCCGCTGCGAAGGAACCAGAACCTGCCGCAAAAGCTGTCGCGCAACCTGCCACAGCCGCGGTTCCTGCGAAAAAGGAACAAGCCCCAAGCGCAATCAAACGAGAGGCCTCGTCGTCAAGTTCGGCAAAGAGCACTCCAGCACCAAAAAAGAGTGGCGGCGGCGGTATTATGCAGTCCTTTGCCAAGGCTGCCTCTAAGCCACCAAAGCCTAAACCAGTTGTGAAGAAGGAGGAAGATACGACTATGGCTCTAAGTGACGACGGAGAGGCTGATGACGATGTGCCTGCTCCAAAGAAGACTGCTGCCGAGACAGAGTCTTTGAGGCAAGCGAAGAGAAAACGCGAAGAAACCCTGCGGCGTATGATGGAGGAGGAGGATGAAGAAGAGGAAGAAGAGGAAAAGGAACCAGAGGATGCCGAGATGGAAGAGCCAGAGCCTGAACCCGAGCCCGAACCCGAACCGGTAAAGGAAGAGAAGAAAGAGCCGGAAGAGGTTGTCTCTGCATCTTCGAACGGTCGTCGGCGCGGTAAACGTCGCGTAATGAAGAAGAAGCGAATGCTGGACGACCAAGGATATATGGGTGAGTTGATTACGTGTCATCCATGTGCGTGCTTGATCTCTGACAGACAACTAGTTACAATTCAAGAAGCCGCTTGGGAGTCCTTCTCAGAAGATGACACTCCCGCGCCGCCGAAAAAGGAAACACCAAGCTCTACACCTGCCTCGTCAGGCGCAAAGACCAAGAAAGCGCCGGCAGTCAAAGGCAGCCAAGGAAACATTATGTCATTTTTTGCAAAAAAGTAGCCAGCTCATGAGCCAGAATGAAGTACAAATTCGGCTTCAAGTTGATTCCGTCTTTCCTTGCCCGTTCTTTCTTTCCCTCTCTTTCGTTCCTGTTTTGATTTCCTGGGCGGGTACCATCTATACATACTGCTTCATGTCACCTTTACCGAGCACTTTCTGCTCGAGAGCTTTGTAGTGTTGTTCATTTCCTTCGATGCGGACCAAAACTTTTTCCAGCCTCTTGACGCCCTCTTCCAAGTCCCCCTCGGGCAACCACGAAAAGCACAATCGAAAATAATGATCAAAGCTCGTTTCTGTCCTTTCCTCCTGGACCGTAAACATGTTGCCGTGGCCAATGATGACATTCTCCTCCTCGCTGGCCACTTTTGCAACCAAATCAGCCGAGAAACCCGACTTTAACTTGAGCCACAGAAAATAGCCGCCAAAAGACTTGCCTCCTGTCAAGCTGGCCTCTCGGAAAATGACTCCGTGCGGCGCCAGGTGCTTGCGCACCGCGTCCAGCAGCAGACGATGGCGCCGCTGCAGTGCGGGCCGCAGGATCTGATGAATGTTGCGCTCCAGTTCGCCACTGTCGACCAGGTCGGAGAGCATGCCGGCGCACAGCTGGCTCGGGGCGCCGCCGGACCGCGTCGACCCGGTGCTGGCGAGGCCGGCGACGAAGGCCGGCGACGCCTCAGCCCACCCAGTTCGCACGCCGGGGCCCGAGATCTTGCTAAAGGAGCCGTTGCTCACCGTGTGCCGGAAGCCGTCGGGGTCGCCTTCGGCGCGCGGCAGGGCCAGGTCAATGTCGCAGAGGCGCGGAAGCAGCGTCTCGGGCGCACGCGCGGCGGTGACGGGGCCATCGAGCGGCCATTGCAGAAAGTCGTAGACGTCGTCGCAGATGACAAGGGCGTCGTGCTTGCGCGCGAGCCGGACCAGAGCCTCGCGGCGGGCGACGGGCATAGATTTGCCCGACGGGTTGGCGCATGTCGGCACGAGGTAGACGAGATGTCGGTAAAACTTGCGCTTTGGGTGCGGCAGCTTGGTGGGCTACGAAACGGCATCGGTCAATGCAACACTTTTGGGGCTACGGATGACGAGGGCAAAAGAAAGTGCCGAGGGGTAATGAAAAGACCGACCTTGCCGAAGTCCCGTCCCTTTTCCTCCCGCTCCAGCGCCTCCATCCTCTCGCCCAAGGCGTCGACGTCGACGCCGTCTTCATCCTCGGGCGTGGCCCGCACGCGGCCCCCGCCAAAGCCGGCGTCCTGGAAGATGGGCACGGCGAGGTGGTACACGGGCGCAACGGCCCAGACGGCGCGCGTGATGTGGGCGTCGCTGAAGCTCTGCAGGATGCGGGCGAGATTCTGACTGGCGCCACCGGTGATGCAGATGCGGTCCGGGTCCGGCGCGACGCCGTAATGCCGGCCGAGCCACGCCGCCAGGCCGCGCCGTAGCGGCGCGTAGCCCTCGTCGGCGCCGTACTCGAGCAGCGGCGTGTACACGTCCGGCCGGTCCGCGGCGAGCAAGCGCTGGCACGCGGCGGCGAGCTGCGCGGCTGGGAGCAGCTCCGGCGCCGGCCAGCCGCGGATATAGTTGATCTGCGTCTTTTGCATCGGGGTTTTGTGCTGGTCTGTTAGCTTGGCGGGGTGAAGGCGGGGAGGTTCCGTCGGGTTATCGCTATGTCGTGCTGCTTCAGCAAGGGTAACGTAGACAACTCGGGCTAATTGAA
The DNA here is from genome assembly GCA_024472245.1 of Beauveria sp. NWAFU-1. Taxonomy (NCBI): domain Eukaryota; kingdom Fungi; phylum Ascomycota; class Sordariomycetes; order Hypocreales; family Cordycipitaceae; genus Beauveria; species Beauveria sp. NWAFU-1. Next base: position 1,868,986 of record JANBXD010000007.1, read on the forward strand.
AAGTCCGTTCTAAAGGGGCCCGGGTTGAATCAATTGGCCTAGCTTGGTCAAGTCCACCAACTCAGCCACCAAACCGACATTACGCGATATCTTTTATACTCTGTGTGTGCCACTGTCCGCTAGTTTGTCCGTTTTCATTCGCCTTGTCGGGCTGTGACGTCAGCTGCTTCACTACTAACAAGCAGCGGTTCTACTTCTATTACCAGCCTGCTAGCTTTGCACCAGCATTTCAGCAGCGCTGACTATTGAATTTTATTATTTTCGAATAAGCATATGAAATATAACCGTAGCTGGCAATGAATGGGAATTCTTTTACAAGTCGCCCGCAATCCGCTGGAATCTCTTGCTTTTGCCATCTTATTACACGCCTGCATACGCACTAGCGCACCACCGATTCAATCTAATATTAAGCAAGTGCCGACCAGAACAGAGCAACGAGTGCGAACATTTTTCTTTCTCAAAATTGCAAGACTTGGCCTCATGGATCAAACTTGGTCTCCTTCGACTCCGCCAACTAAGGCGGCGCCATGCCCCGCAGATACGAGTACAGCACTACCCGAGGAGAAATCTGCAGACTTATTGCTTTCTCCATTCAGCTTTCATATACAAAACTTTGTAGCTCGATGAGCTTACGCTTTGACCGAGAAAGATGTCTGTGACACCTCCTACGACGTAGGCTGACTGGCCTTGACTGGCGCACGTTGGACACAGATGTAACTTAGCATTGGCCCATTGCAGCTAACCCGCCAGTAGCTGGCCTTCCACGCTTGCAATTGCGTCTTGGACACTCCCGAGCTCACGAATTTGTCACTAGAAGAGTTCCCCGTGCAGTATAGCATGGAGACAGTCGAGTGAAGTGAGCGAGAAACGTATGTAGCTTGACGCTCCCCAGGATAGTTTATTCTCGGGCACCTGAGAGTTGCGAATTCACCCTTAACCCTTGACCCTTGACCCAAGGGTTATTGCGGTGGTAGGCTTGGCCTCTCCAACGAAAGACAAGACAGAGTCGTGCGATCAAGGGTCTATGCGAGTTTTGGTCAGTATTCACTCTAATTATTCTTATATTATACATTAGATCACTACCTGCCATGTGCATCTCTGTCTACGAAACTATGTAGGCGCCTGAGTTGAGTTATGCTCACGAGGTGTAAGTTAGAGCGACAAGAACCTGCGAACGAAACTCCGGGGGTACGTACCGGCACAGGATCTCGGAACATGCACAAATAAATAGATATTTACACCAACCGCCCGAAGATACAGTTCAGGACAAGGATCAACAGACCGTGGGTAATGTAATCGTAATAGCCACCCCGCGGCCGCCAAGTGGTGTCCACCTCTCCGCAATTCACCAGGGAGTGTTACGGACGGACCTTTGCAGAAGTCCGGTCGCATTGAGCTACAGGATGGTGTCTTTTCTGCGGAATTGCAACCCTTTTTAGTACATTTACCTCAACTGGCAAGAAGCTCTAACTAGTTCACATTACGCGGACCGGCTAGGCCAGATTAGTTGCTTGAACCGGCCATGGCTACCGGCATGAGTTGACTATCATTTGTACGCGGGGAGCGGCATGTAACTGATGCCGAGGCGTTGATCATGTACAATCAATCCCGGATCCCCGGCCCCGGTCGAACATGGTATCTGGTACATATACACAGTCACGCAGTCAGATGATCACAGAACAGCTCATACTTGATTCCTTCTTATCAATCATCCTCTTTATATGAGTACGGCGATTACAGCCGGCACGGAAAAAAAAAATGGCACAAGTTCAAGGCACCTGCGACGAGCGCTTCGCGGCGCTCCGCACCATTTTCCAGCAGCGCCTCGACTCTGGCGACGAGCTCGGCGCCTCCATCACCGTCAACCTTGACGGCCAAAACGTCGTGGACCTCTGGGGCGGCCACACGACCAACGAGCGCGTGCGGCCCTGGGAAAAAGACACGATTGTCAACGTGTGGTCCTCGAGCAAGACCATCATCGCCCTTGCGGTGCTCATGCTCGTGGACCGGGGCCTCATCGACGTGCACGAAAATGTGGCCACGTACTGGCCCGAGTTTGCGGCCAACGGCAAGGCGCACATCAAGGTGCGGCACCTGCTCTCGCACACGGCGGGCCTGAGCGGCTGGGAGGCGCCGCTCGCGCGCGAGGACCTGTACGACCGCGAAAAGGCGACGCGGCTGCTCGCCGCGCAGGCGCCGTGGTGGGAGCCCGGCGCCGCCTCGGGCTACCACTCCCTCACCATGGGCTTCCTCCTCGGCGAGCTGGTGCTGCGCGTGACGGGCCGGACGATGCGGCAGTTCATCGCCGACGAGATTGCCGCGCCGCTCGGCGTCGACTTCCAGCTCGGCGCCGCCGAGGAGGACTGGCCGCGCGTGGCCACGCTCGACACGGGCGGCCACGGCGACATGACGCTGCCGCCCGGCGCGCCCGACCTCACGATCAAGTCGCTTCTCAACCCGCAGCCCAACGGCAACAACGCCAACTCGGAAAGCTGGCGGCGGGCCGAGATTGGCGCGGCCAACGGCCATGGCAACGCCCGCGCGCTGGCCAAGATCATGTCGGCCATTTCGCTCGGCGGCGCTGTCGATGGCGTGCGGTTGCTGTCGCCCGCCACCATTGCGCTCATCTTTGAGGAGCAGGCGCACGGCGTCGACATGGTGCTGCACAGGAACGTGCAGTTTGGCATCGGATTTGGCATCTGCACCGCCGGCGACTCGGCCGTCAACGAGACCCTGCCCAAGGGCCGCATCTGCTACTGGAGCGGCTGGGGCGGCTCCATGGTCGCCGCCGACACGGAGAGGCGCCTGACCTTTTCGTACACGATGAACAAGATGTGGATCAACGCGGGCACGATAGGCAACCCGAACACGCGCGCATACGGCCGCGCCGTCTATGCGGCGCTGGGCGTTCAGGTGGGCACGCAGGAGCCCTGAACCGGATGAGCCGATGCCAGGCGACTGGTGCGTTGAACAACGGCTATATACTCAGGATAGATTCTCAACCCACTTTCAAGCAAGATATTTATCTTGTGTGTGCATGAAGAACAATATGTACTGCGCTGTCTAATGTTTTTCCTGCTGTGTCGTGGTGTTGATGCGTGGTTCAAATTGCATATGCTCCTTACGCAGCTCCGGGGCGAATGCGGCTAAACTGTCACTATGTTCTGTCATGATTGGTTGCTATATCCGCAGTCACGGAAAACTGTGTCAAAGAAGAACAATGTATAATCATAGGATACTTCATAAACGTCGTTTCTATTGTAAAAGGTTATGCTTTTCCGCTAGCCGCGCCAATATGATAGGGAGCCGCACCACTACCAAAGATGAGATGTGGCTTGCGCTTGGCCAAGTCGAGAATGGTCACGGCAAAGACACCGTTGGCCCAAGCAAACCAGCTGCGTGTGTACTGGGCGATATAGTTGACATCGACACTCTCGTGAACGAGACCTTTGGGGGAGGCGTCGAGAACCATGTTGATGCACTCCATAATTTCGTCGTCGTCGTCGGATGTCTGAGCTTGGACTAGCAAGCTCATGGGCCAGGCATTCTTCAAGCCAATATGGGGGCCTGTAGCCCACGTTAGAATGCGCTATACTGCAATTGTCTGTAGCTTTTAAAGAGTTGTACTCACCTCCAATGCCCTTGAACTTCTTTCCAGTCAGGTAGTAAGGGTTCCCTTTTTTGCTAAGAAGCATCTTGCGAGTATTTTGGTAAACGGGGTCCTTGACATCAACAAACCCCATCAAAGGCAAGGCCAGCAGCGAAGGATAATTTGCATCATCCATGATGATAGAGGAGCCAAAGCCATCCACCTCATAAGCAAAAATCTTGCCAAAGGTCTTGTGCTCAATGATGCCGTGCTCCATGACACCTTCACGTATCGTCTTGCTCCACTTGTCGAGCTCAGCGCCAGCCGCGGCCCTGCCAATTTTGTTAAGCATGGCAGCAGCGCGACCCAATTCAACAGACATCATGGCATTTGCCGGGATGAAGAAGCCGAGAATGGTGGCGTCGTCGCTGGGTCGAAAGGCAGATCGCACAAGGCCGGTCCCACTGTTGAGAGGGTTGCCCACGCCAAGAAGGTTGAGCGTCTCGGTACCTGTATTGGTCTTGCGCTGAAAGGTGTACTCGTTCCTAACATAGTCGCCGTTATCGTTAAACGTCGGTTTCGACTGTTCCTCAAGGACCGACAGGACAGCGTCCACTGCAAAAAGCCACCGTTTGTTGACGAAGTCGGAGGAGCCCGTGTGTTCGTAAAAGTCGTTGCCAATCTTAAGAAAGTGTGCGAGCGAGTCGAGCTCATATTTGCACTCAAACACGGCGCTAGGCTCGTAGGCCGGGTAGACGACATCGTCCTGGCCGTTGGCCGAGACGGGCAGGTCGCTAATCGGCGGCGGCTGAAAGGCATTGCAGTATGGAGCCTCAATGACATACTCGGACTGAGTGTTGATGGCGCCAAGGATCAGCTCAAAGATGGCCGAATCCTTGGAGGCGAGCTCCTGGTAGGGGCGCAGCTGGTTTGTCGAATCGCGCAGCCATTCAGCAATAATGTCACCGGTGATGACAAAGCTCTGCGGTCCATTCCAAGCGTCGTCGTCCTCGGCCCATCGTGAACCGGTCATGCGGACGAAGCCCTGATCCTTTTCCTTACTGTGGAATTTGACCGTTGTATCTGTGGTCGACGGGAAGGCGTTTTCAAAAAGGCGCGCCAAGTCTGCATCTTTCATGCGAGAGGTAACGTCGTGAATCACATTCTCGATGGCGTCGGACTGGAAAGTTCGACATTCGGGGGAGGGTCTTTGGAAGGGAAGTTTGAGCTTACCCTTGCTCAGAGGGCGACTGCAAACAGTTAGCTGTGCGCCAGCCCATCGCTGCCGCGGCTTGTTCTGGTTCCTCCCTTTGTTGTTTTGGCACACAAAGCATGTATAGACTTACTGTGGATAGGTGGCGTAACTGGCGTAATTGGGACAGGCCTTGTTAAGAAGAGCTTGCTTGGGCTTGCTGGCGTCTGCATCAACAGCAACAGCAACGGCCATCAACCCGGCGAGCCATCGCGCAGCCATCGCGCAGGTCAAAACCGGGGCCTCGTTGCGAGTCTGCGGTGTCAATTCTCGACTATGAGCCTGATTGGCAATGGATAGAATGTGATGCACAAAGGTATTCGAAAAGACACGAGTAAGCAGGTTGTGTGGTTGTAGCTCCAAAGTTTCAAAGTGCCAATGGAAACGGACTTTGGTCGTTTGGACGTCACGGCCCACTGGGTTTATTATTAGCGAGCCGTCTATAGCTTCGTTGGCGCTACCTACCCTTATTACACTGTCGACTGCCAACTCGTGGTAACTGCATTACATAGCTCTTCTCGATCACTGAGCTCGATAACTAGCATTTACTTTTCAAGATTTATATTGATTGTTTCACCGAGAATAAAAAGGCCGAAGAGGCGGTCGGCTCGCAAACACACTTGGATATCAGGTGCTGTTGCGGCATACTGTAGGAACGAAATTCCATTCCTTATCGCTGGTACAACTATTAACTATAAATTAAAACTAGTTGTACTTCAGGGTTCATCCATTCTCGCCATCTTTTCCTCAATTACAGACACTCAGATCACCACTAGTTTGGGCCAACGCTACGACGTTCATTGGTTCGCTTGCAGGGTACCCTTTGTCACTGTTGTTGCGATTCTCGCTGCTCGTAGTTGATTACTAAAATGGGTATCATGATATATTGAACCTATGCTGAAAACACCGCTGCCGAACTCGGAATTGAAGAAACGCACCGGTATTTACCATCCCCACGTGCGGCTAGATGCTGTAAATACGGGCGGCTTCCACTGCACCTTGGCAGGATCCAGCGTCCGTCTTGGCTTCAGCAGTCGCTTTTCGCGCTGCTCTATCAGCTTCTCCGGTATCACAATCTTGTGATCACTCTTGTGATACACCTGCATCTTCATCGCCTGCAACGTGTGCTCCACGTCCACCGTCGTCATCGCTAGCGCCGACGAAATCGCCTCAATCGTCACCTTTTCGCCGCGCTCGCAGGCGCCCACTAGCAAGTCTAGAATATTCTCGGCCCAGTACTGGCGATAACTCAGCAGTCCCAAGTCGGAGAGCGGCTTCTCGGGCGAGCCCAGCTTGCCTTCAATCTTGGACAGCTCGTACGAAAACTGGATAAGCAGTCGTCCGTAACCTTTTCTTTGGTATTGCGGTAATGTTAGGATACACGCAACATTGTATCCATCCGCGCTTTCCTTTTCCTTGGAAAAGTATCCGACAAAAGGGAAACCCTTGTCTGTGCGCGCAGCCATGACGTAAAACAGAAATGGATCGACGTCGTAGTACAACGTCTTATGATCCAAAAACATTTTCGAGACCAAGCACAGGTTTCGGCACCACGTGCGTTGTCGTCTACCATCAATTTCGAAAAATGATACGTAATCGTCTCTGTATATTTCGTTGCCAGGCGGATGTTGTAGCGTGCATTTGCGGCGGTGGCGGTTAAAGGAGAACTCGTCTCCGTAGTAGCTGAGGCAAAACTCGCAAATGAAGATGATATCTTCACCACTAAACGCCTCTGGGTACGGCGAAAAGTACCAGGGGAACAAGTCAAACTTTCCAAACTGGACCTTGGATATATTTCGAATGCGCGAGACTTCGGTCGGGTTCTGCGTCATGGAGCCCGATGTTCGAAGCTTCTCGATTTCCTGCTCGCGGCTAAACTCTTCCTTATCCTCGTCCTTTTCATCGAGATCCATCTCGTCGCCACCCGCTGGTGTCGCCGCTGGGGTCGTGCCCGGGCCAGCGCTGTCAGGTGCCTGCGAATCGCCATCGGGGCCGACCGAAGTAGACTTGCGCTGCGATTCGACAAAATCGCTCCATGGATGGGGTGTCGTTGTTTCTGATTTAATAGAATCTTCACGCTTGCCAGGTCGCTTCTGATTCTTCTTGGCAATAATGGACTTCCTGGCCGCGCCCGACGGCACTTTTTTCTTGGCCTCCTTTGGCTTGTCCTTTTCCGGGTTCGGCCACTCAACCTCCTGCGACAGGTCGATGCGCGCCAGAGGGACCCATTCGTCGAGACGTTTGTTGAAGTTGTCAAAGTTGCAGTAAAACTGCTTGCCGCTCTTGGTCTCCTTGATGCTCAGGATCTCGGCGCGGCGCGGCTGGCCGTCCTTTTTGACCCAGGCAATGACACCGGTCGCAAGGGTGTCAGGTGTCGCAAAGGACTTGAGGCGCGGCACGTCAGCGCCGACGGCTGGCTCGCCGTTGGATGGGCCCGCAGCCATTCTGTTCCAAAGTGGTTGGTACGCGGGCAGAACTGATGAAATAGTGACTACTATGCGATGCGCACGCGATGGAAAATGATGTAGATGGCGACTTTGGTCTAGGATGCGCGATGGCAGAAAAGGCAAGTTAGTGGTGGGTGGCGACTAGTTGGGCAGGCGGTGGGAACTCACCCCACGCCAGTACTTACCAGTTGCCAGTACAAGTAATAGCAAGCCATACTGCAACTCTTCTGCGACCACGTTGGCATTTAAATAGAAGCGTCGGAGCAAGAACTCACAAAATTGCAACAGCCAAGGCTTGCAAATTGTCAAGCACCTGTGCCACCAGAGTAATTTTACTCGCTGGTACCGCAACCAAACGTCGTGTGCATCCACGGCTTCTTCTCATCATCAGAGGTGTAATAGAACCGCAGAGCACTGTTTAACGGCTGCATTTTCCACAACAAAGGTTTTAGATTTTTCTTTTCTTCTTCCTAATTATCACAGCATTATTTCATCCAATGGCTGACTTATAGCTCGTCGTTGTCAAACTACTCTGTGTCAATTACACCAACAGCGGCCCACACATTTCCGTGGCTGGTTCGACGCCGCCCAAAACCGAGATTTTTGGTTCTACCATTGTTAATGCGGATTTGGCAAACCACCCTCGTCCGCAGAATCTACTGTCCAAAACATCACTATGAATTAAAGATACAATACTCTATCATGGCTAGCCTATCTTCCAACTGGAAAAAGCTCCAGGCAAAGCTCAAGGCCGATTCAGAGGCCAAGCCCGGCGCGAAGCGCAAGGCAGACGACGACACCACCTTCTCTTCCGCGTCAGCCAAAGCCAAGAAGCCAAAAAGCAGCACTGCCACCAGCAGCAACTCAAGCGTTACGGCGAACAAGGGGCCGCGGGAATTCAAACTCGGGAAGTTAAAGGCCATTGGCAGCAAGATGGGCGCCGCTCAGAGCAAGCTCGCCCAAAGTGACCACAAGCACGGCGTCAGCCCCTCAGCTGCCGTCTGGGGCGCCGGCCACGACATCTCCCCCGAGGCGCTCGCCGAGGCGTATCAGCTGGGCTCGCGGGACAGCTCCATGGTGCTGTCGGCGCAGCGCGACCAGATCAACCGGGGCGCGACGCCCGGGCTCGAGCTGGGCAAGTACGTCGCCATGGACTGCGAAATGGTCGGCGTCGGCCCCGGCGGGCACGCGTCAGCGCTCGCGCGCGTTAGCATCGTCGACTTTCACGGGCGGCAGGTCTACGACTCGTTCGTGCGGCCGCGCGAAAAGGTGACGGACTGGCGCACACCCGTGAGCGGCGTCTCGTCGCGCGAGATGCGCGACGCGCGCGACTTTGAGATCGTGCAGCGCGACGTGGCTGGCCTCCTCGACGGCCGCGTGCTTGTCGGCCACGACGTCCGTCACGATCTGGACGCGCTCGAGCTGAGCCATCCGCCGCGCGACATCCGCGACACGGCCAAGCACCCCGGCTTCCGGCGGCACGCGAACGGGCGTAGGCCGGCGCTGCGCGTGCTGGCGCAGACGCTGCTGCGCGTCGAAATCCAGGCCGGCGCGCACTCGAGCTTGGAGGATGCGCGCGTGACGATGCTGCTGTTTCGCAGGAACAAGTCCGAGTTTGATGTGGATCACGCCAATCGGTATGCGCCGAAGCCGATGGCGGCGATACCGGGCAGCGCAAATACGAAAAAGGCGAAAAAGAAGAAGCGGTAGGTAGGTTGGCTACTGTTACTTTGTCAAGAGTCTATTGTAAAGCCAACGCAAATCGTGTACATAAGCTGCATCTAGATACCCCCGAGCATATGAAAATAGAGAGCTATGAGTAGCATTGGAATGCACCAAAAATAAAGTCGCTGTCGGTCGGCCGTTATAGGGGAATGCCCTCCATGAGTTCAAGTGTGCGCTCGCGCCCTACCGTGATTATGACGTCGCCAAGAGTCTTTGTGATGAAACCTGCCTCGCAATAGGTAAAGTAATACTGTGATTAGTTAGCAAAGGCTGTGGCGTGCATAACTTTCGGGCACTGTGCTTACCTCCCACTTCCTTTTGAAGACGTTGACAGCTTCCTTTGTCATGTCAGGATGCTGCTTGAGAAGAGCTGGACGAATCTTGCTCTCAAAGGTGCCCATAAATTGCTCGCGCCATAAACGTAACGTTCGGACGTAGTGACCACCAATATTCTCAGTATTTTCGACAATGAGGGTGCCTTTGGACTGGGTAGTGATGTGGTTGAGAAGCTCCGTAATCGAGGGGAGGTAGCCTCCGGGGAAGATGTAATGCGAGATGAAGCTAGGAAAGCGGTTAGCCACGAGGATGACCATTAGTGTCACAGAAAAGACCTACTCTTCCGATTTGGCGTAGGCCTCGCATCGGCATTCTGGCATTGTGATGCACTGGAACATGGCCACTCCGCCGTCTTCCTTGAGAAGCCTATCAATGCAGCCAAAGTATGTCGCCAAAAATTCCCTTCCGACAGCCTCCAGCATCTCAATTGATACAATCTTATCGAACCGTTTCCCTTCGGGTAGTTCGAGCTCTCTGTAGTCGCACAGCATGACTGTGATGCGGTCCTGCAGACCGGCAGCCGCTATCCGATCCTCTGCCAAGGCTTTTTGTTCCTTGGACAGCGTCAGGCTGGTTACACGGCAGCCTGACTTGGACACGGCCTCAATGGCAAAAGAGCCCCATCCAGTGCCAATCTCCAAGACGTGGTCATCAGATTTTAGTTTGCAGCCGTCTATAAAACGATGCAGTTTACGGAGCTGTGCAGTCTCGAGCGACTCTTTAGTGTCTGTATTTGCAATGTCGTTCAGTCGATCCCACACGGCACAGGAATATGTCATGTCGGGGGAGAGAAAGGCGGCAAACATGTCGTTGCTGATGTCGTAGTGAGCGGAGATGTTGAGAAGCGCGCTGCCCAAGGCATTATTGGCACGAGCTAGGGCGGAGATGGCAGCCGAGACGCTAGATATCCAGGTCGTGCCGTTTCCCAGGTAGTCTCTGTTGACGATGAAGAGCTGCAGAGGAAGGGTTAGCTATCGCTTCGGCCCAAGAGTGAAAGCAAAGCGAATGAATGAATAACAGCGAGTGTGAGCGCAATCGTACTTGAAAGAAAGACGTCAGATCCTGGCATTCAAAGTCGCCAAGCATATAAGCTTCGGCGAACCCCATGTCGCCAAACAGAAACAGGCGCATCCAAAACGCATCATTCTTAACAATTAGCTCGACCCGAGGGACTGTCGTCGCGCGACGCGTTGCGCTGGCCTCGACATTGGACAGATCTGTGGTGCCGTCGAGCTTCTGGCCAAAGACATGGCGTGTGCCGGCGGGCTCGTCGACCAGCAGCAGCGTACCGACTTCAATCCTGGAGAGGATGGAGAGGATGGACGGACGCGCGACGGCCAGCGCAGGCTTCCAAGTGAAGCCACCAATGGCTCCTCGAGCGGCCTCGACGACGCGGGTGGCCGGGGCCGTGACGGCGGCGGGCAGCGAAGGGAATGAGACCATTGCTAGAGGTGGCACGTATAGCAAAGACAGACAGAGAGACAAGGTCTAATTTTGAGTCGCTAGCTACGGCCGCAGATTGTTCAAACGCTGCTGCATCTGAAGGGGGGGGCAGACGACAGATAATAGTTATACCGGGTCTGCGGTTCCCGAAGCTGTGGAACAAGAGTGAGGGGAGCTTGGACACCAACGCACAGGTTGGGCGGCCTTCTGACAATGCCGATTGCCGGAAACATTTGCCCATCTTACGAATTGGGTATCGCATCGCCAAGAAGCGGAGCGCTGCCGCTGCGCAGTGGGCGCGCGATGACCAGATGGGGTGATGGTGCAAACCGGCGCTGCAGGGCGATGGGGGTTGGTGTTGGCACGAGCTGCGATCGGGCTAGAGTACCACGAGTACCTAGCGAGTAGCAAATTACACAAGATGGGTGCCAAGAGGCAAAAAGAAGTGGGAAAAGTAAGCGTCGACTATTCTTCTAGTGGCCATGTTGGACTTTCCACAGCGTCATTGATCAGAAAGAGGTCGACTGAGGCTGAGCCAAATATCCACTAGGTGTATTTATCTCGCGCGGCCAAGTTTCTAATGCCGATGCGTATCCATACCTGATGACATGATTCCAAACCATTTTCTAACAGGGCTTTATTAGACAGTTCTTTTTTATAATCATTATTAGTTCGTGCTCGTACACGAGTCAAACCCAAGTAGAGCGGGGAGTCAGCTTGGCGGTGATTCATTCGCACAACCGCCAACTACCCGATTAGCAGATCATGCCGCTCCCACGCAACGGGCGTGACATATTGCGCAAACACGGCGAACCGTGCGTGTCAAGTTGGTGTACGGATAAGAAGATTGGTGATTCCTGAAACTGTCCATGTTGCCGTGTGGCCGTGGCTGTCAGGGTCCTTGACACGGTCCTAGCGCCAAAATGGTAACTAAGACAGAAACAGAAAAGAAGAGTGACGCGTTACAGCTAAAGACCGAGTAATTAGTTCGCCTTCTTTAATCAAAAGCCATTAATTTGTTCCCAACTTCAACATGTCTTTAGTCTTCCGTCCTCATCATCTACCTCGTTGTACAGTAGCTGGCGTTCGTTGCTATGCCGTTGGCTGCTTCAACGTCGCAAGCTTCCATCGTCACAGTTTATCTTGAAACAAAGGCTGGATGCAATATACTCGGGGCAGAATCCGGTTGGTTCGAGTCCAGAGTTAGTCCATCAGGGCGGCCCTAAATGGTGCAACTCGGATCACAGAGCGACAGTTAGCATCGGATCTCGCGTACGGAAATATCGGTAATTAGTAAATGCGGCAACGGCGTTTCTTTTTGGTAATAATAAATAAGGCGGTAGGGAATTAAATCCATGCCCGGATGTCGGCTGAGGCACAGGTATTAGTTGGTATTAATAGTAATGGTGGCTTTACATGTCGTGGTGGCCCTGGTGGGTCAAGGATCAAGACGCGCTGGCCTGGCGCGTCACGACGGACAGACAGTGACAGGAGACTAACACATCGACAAGCAGGAACCTCGCACACGACCAAATTTACGCCTTGAACCACCGAACTTTCTCAGCATGGCTAGTCCTCCGATGCTTTCCATCGAAAATGGCAACGAATCAAAACAGGTGACGGTCAACTTGCTGCCATGCCGCATACATCACGATGGCTCCATCGACCCTGTCGGCGCATACTGGAGGCCCACGGACAATAAAGGTACGTTCTTGACCGCTGCTAGCCCAAACTTGCAAAAAAGCGAAGAAAGAGAAAGCGAAGAACGAAAAAGCGAAGAACGAAAAAGAGACCCAAAACAGCACATAACCTAACACACCATCCATATCCACAGACAACAGCAAAGAAGCATACTTTCGCGGCCGAAGACTAAAGGGCAAAACGCTGCCGCTGCCCCAAGGCTATCGCGGTGTAGTCCTGGAGCGCAAGGCCGACGAGCTGAAAAAGGAAGCACAGCAGCCTTGCGACGGCGAAGCGGCCGACGATGACGACGTGGTTGCCATGGAGACTGTGGGCAAGATGCAGGCGACGGGCGAGTTTGACGAAATGGTGATTTGGTCACACGAGTCCATGGCTTCTGCCGCCGCAGACCCCTACGTTCGGAGCATTGAACAGTGGCTACAAGTGTCTGAAAAGGCAAGGGCTGCGACGAGATTTCCTTTGCAAGTTTGAAGATGCACGACTAACGTAATGCAGATACACGGCTTCGAGGACGAGAATAGCGACAAGACGAGATAAAGACGGCTCTTCTGCTTTACATCGCTACAAATATACAAACGACTATCATGGACAGGCTCGATTCAAATGGATGCCTGCTATACAATATACTGGTGGTCTTCGCAGAGCGACAAAACATGGACTGGCCAGCTACCTGTGCAGACGTGACTTCAGCCACAGACGTACATGTCGCGGCAGTCTTTTGGGAACCTCTAGAGTTGTCACAACCTTATTGAATTACGCCCAGGACACCATTACAATACTTGAAACGACTTTCTGGCACAGCCAGCACCGCAGACGTTGCAATTGCAGTCGTGTGCTGGCCTGTCTTTCGTGCTGCACAGGCGAATTAGCGCCGATTAAGTGCTCTCGCTGGGACAACTGCTTCCAAGGATCACAGAAAATCAAGTACAAACAACACAAGTAATAAAATAAGATTTCGAATCAATTTCTTTTTTTCGCGAGACTGCTTTTTGATGCGCGCTCCCTTAGCCTGCGGCACATGCGCTCTGCCCTTACGGTCGCTCCCTACCAAATCAATTAAAGTCGCGTCCAGCGCTGCCCCTCGGACGCGTCACAGACGCGCCTTCGCGTAAAGTGTTTCTCAGTTGTCCCACTCTCCCATCGTACTTCCATCGCTTTTCACACACTTGCATTGGGCTTCAGCTATCTCCTCTCTCTAGAAAATTCCACGACCCTTGATACGTCTCACCACGCGCCTGCATCGTCGGTACCTGGTTCCTGTGCACCTTTTGCAGCAAAAGTGACCTTGCACACCCACAGACGCAGCGCACACCGCTCAACCCACCACGCATCATGGCTCCCTCGAGCGAAGCCGGGTTCATGATGTCGGACGCCCCGTCCATCGCGCCCGCGCACCGCCGGAACCTGGGTTTCCCCTCATCCTCGTCTGCGCGCCCTCGCGGCCCCCCGTCAGAGAACCCCGGCGCGCCCAGTGAAGATGGCACCGAGGGCTTCGCCGATGACCAGATGCCGCGCACCGCCCGCGGCAACCAACAGGGCTTTGTCCCTCGCGTGCAGGACCGCATCGGTGTTCTTGTCCAGGAACATTTTGCCGCTTTTGTTGAAAGGTGCGAACTTTGTCCAGCTGGGCACGCCCAAGATTGATGCTAATGAATACGGCAACAGCTTCACCGAGGAGCCTGTCCTTGCAGCCGCCCCGACCTCTAGTGCAGTCACAACCGACAAACTCTACATTGCCCAAATAAGAACCATGCGCGCCTATGCGCTCTCGACATTCTACGTTGACTTCAAACACCTTGCATCGTGGGAGAATGGCAGTTTGGCTGACGGCGTTATGCGCCAATACTACCGCTTCCTGCCCTTCATCACCGCCGCCCTCAATGAGCTGCTTGCCAAGTATGAGCCTCAGTATTACCGCGACCACAGACAGCCCACATCCACCTCGAGCGCCGTGTCTACATCAGCGGCCAGCCAGGTGGGCTCCGGCAGCCAGTCCAACTCTACGCACCGCATGAACGAGCGCCAGCAGACTGACAAGCTCTTCTCCGTCGCCTTTTACAACCTGCCGCTCGTCTCGCGCGTCCGCAGCCTTCGCGCCGCCAACATTGGCCAGCTGCTCTCCATCTCTGGCACCGTCACCAGAACCTCTGAAGTCCGGCCCGAGCTGTCGCTAGCCACCTTTGTCTGCGAGGCCTGCCGCGCCGTCGTGCAAAATGTCGAGCAGACGTTCCGCTACACCGAGCCTACACAGTGCCCCAACGCCAGCTGCCAAAATCGCTTGGCCTGGCAGCTGGACATCCGTCGCAGCACCTTTGTCGACTGGCAAAAGGTGCGCATCCAGGAGAACAGCTCCGAGATCCCCACTGGCTCCATGCCCCGTACCATGGACGTCATTCTCCGTGGTGAAATCGTCGACCGCGCAAAGGCTGGCGAAAAGTGCATCTTTACCGGCGCTTTGATTGTCGTTCCCGACGTCAGCCAACTGGGCCTTCCCGGTCTGAGCCCGAGTGCGATTCGCGACGACCGCGGTGCGCCGCGCGGCAGTGAGGCAGGCGGTGCTGGCATTAGCGGTCTCAAGGCTCTCGGCGTCCGCGATCTCACCTACAGACTGGCTTTCCTCGCCTGTATGGTGAGCGCTGATACCACCTCCGCTGGCAGATCTGCCGCTGCCGGTGCTACGGATGCCATTGCTGCTCTAACCCGGAACACTGACCCCGACGACAAGCAAAGCGTCGAGCAGGCTCAGGCCACCATCCTGTCATCCATGAACAACGCCGAAATTGAAGACCTCCGAGTCATGGTGCACGGCGACCATATTTACTCCCGCCTAGTGCAGTCCATTGCGCCAATGGTGTATGGACATGAAGTTGTCAAAAAGGGCCTCCTGCTGCAGCTCATGTCTGGTGTTAGCAAGACCACTCCCGAAGGCATGCAACTGCGCGGTGACATCAACATCTGTATCGTGGGCGACCCATCCACCTCGAAGTCGCAGTTCCTCAAGTATATTTGCTCGTTTGCGCCCCGCGCCGTTTACACCTCGGGCAAGGCCTCGTCCGCCGCTGGTCTGACGGCCGCCGTCATCAAGGACGAGGAGACGGGCGAGTTCACCATTGAAGCCGGAGCGCTCATGCTTGCCGACAACGGCATCTGCGCCATTGACGAGTTTGACAAGATGGACATTGTGGACCAGGTCGCCATCCACGAGGCCATGGAACAGCAGACCATTTCCATTGCCAAGGCCGGCATCCAGGCCACGCTCAACGCGCGCACCAGCATCCTCGCGGCCGCCAACCCCGTAGGCGGGCGCTACGACCGCAAGGCGACGCTGCGCTCCAACATCAACATGTCGGCGCCCATCATGTCGCGCTTCGATCTCTTCTTCGTCGTTCTCGACGAGTGCAATGAGCAGGTCGACCGCCACCTCGCCAATCACATTGTCGGCATCCACCAGTTCCGCGATGAGGCCGTCGAGCCGGAATTCAGTACCGAGCAGCTGCAGCGCTACATTCGCTTCGCGCGCACGTTCCGCCCCGAGTTTACCGACGAGAGCAAAGAGGTGCTCGTCGAAAAGTACCGCGAGCTGCGCCAGGACGACGCCCAGGGCGGCATCGGCAAGAACTCGTACCGCATCACAGTGCGCCAGCTCGAGAGTCTGATTCGTTTGTCCGAGGCTATTGCCAAGGTCAACTGCGTCGAGACCATCAGCCCGGACATGGTCGTCGAGGCGTACAACCTGCTCCGCCAAAGCATCATCTCGGTCGAGCACGACGACGTCGAGATGGACGGCGACGAGGAGGAGGAGCCTGAGAGCGGCGATGTCCTCCGCCGCGCCGCCGCCGCCGCTTCTGGAATGGACGTCGAAGCCGGTGACGACGACGACGCCCCAATGCAGGACAGCGCCGCCACGACCGCCACAGCTGACGCCGCACCATCGTCAGGCCGCAACAAGCACAAGATTACCTACGAAAAATACATCAAGATGGTTAACCTCTTCGTGCACCGCATCAACTCCGACGAGAGCGGCAGCGGCGATGGCGTCGCCGGCGCCGCCCTCGTCGCCTGGTATCTCGAGCAGATCGAGGCCGAGCTCGCCAACGAGGACGACTACCACGCCGAGCGTGCCCTCGCCGCCATGGTCCTAAAGAAGATGGTCCGCGAGCACATCCTCATGGCTCTTCGCGGCGAGGGGCTCGCCGAGGCCGACGCCGCGGTTCCAACGCCGTCGTCTTCGGCGGCGGCGGATGGCGACATTGTGTACGTGCTGCATCCCAATTGCGCCGTGGAGGACCTTTGAAGAAACGAACCGAAAAGGTATTGGCTTAGGCTCGGGGGTGGCCTCGAGTGCATCAAGTAGGAGGGTCCTTGGAGTATGGGTATTGACTGGTCTTGTTTCTCATGATGATGGCGCTCGTTTCTGGTCTTTTCTCTTTGACATTGTTGGTGAGATTTCTGCTTCACTTGGTTATGGCTAAGTTATGACATGTGGGTAAGGCGGCATGGGAAATTTTCTTCATGGCAGATGGCATGTAATTTCAAGGGTCGGTCCTTTGTTACTGTGGTTCCAGAGGGAAACGATCAAGGATTAGTTAAACTTGATGGCGTTTGGTGAAACTTCTTTACAATTATAACAAGACAAAAACTATTCTTCCTTCATTCTTCCTTCTTCTCTTGCAATGACGCGTTCGTGTCCATGTATCTGTCTACATGTCCCTGTCATGTGAAGCATCGTCACAAAAGCGACCGGAGGGGGGAGGTAGAGATGAGCTCGCAACCAGCTGTCCCGTATTCTGCTCCCTCCTTATTATCCCTATTTTCCCTACACTCGCTTCCGTCACTTTTTCCCATACTTCCAAAAGGCAACCTTCATAACGCATCCCTTCTGCAGCCCATGGGCACTTGCCTGCTTGCCTTGCCCTGTCCGCAACTCCCAACTTCGAAACCCACAGCAATATCAAGATTCTTCAAGGACACGTTGATGGTGTCAAGAAGAAAAATACATGGTTCAATGGACCAAGAGAAAAGGATAATTTTGTCCCGTTTCAGCTCATATAGTGATCAAGGCGAAGAACACTTTCAAAACTCTCAAAGAAAAGGAAAAAGAAAAGACATAAAAAGAGAGAACACGTTCTCATGCATAAAGCCTTGCTAGAACAGAATGCGCCGCGTCCGAGTGAAACTTTCAACAGTGAATAGAGGGGCGGCTATCGCACAGTGCAAAGCTAGAAACCAACACAATTGATCCATTTCAAATGAGCGCATGTTCAGAGTACTGAAAGGTTATACATTTTAGCTGACTACTCCGTCTGAGTAGCAGCATTGATCCGCAGCTGAGTGCGATTCGTATTGATGGTTTGGTAGTAACCCCTGCGGCGTTTCTCGTGCAAACAACATTTCCCATGATAGATGTTTGATGCCGATTAATCGTCGAGAGTCGGGTCCAAAAAGTTACCAGCTAGACAGTTCACTAAGCCGAGAGCTGCGTTTGAGCCTGGGCTCGGCCCGTATTGCGGTTCCAGTTATCAGAAGGCTTTCCGCGGTAACCGCCACGATTGCCGCGGCCGAAGCTTGTAGGCGAGTCGCCGTGAGAACTCGACGCGTCCCGTTTGCCGCCTCGTCCACCGCCGCGATGGCGAGGAGATGGTCGGCTGTTGCCACGACCGCCACGGGAGGAGCTTGCTGCTTGTGCAACAGCAATAGTCTTTTGCTCCTGCATGCCCGGGAGATGAACACGGATGATGCTAGAGTTGCCGGACTGTTCATCAGCGATCCGGAACGGCTCCATGATAGAGGCATGAACAAGGTACCGCTTAGGCAGAGACTTGAACTGAGCCACGACGGGTTGCCAAGCAGTATCAGGAGTCTTGGTAGGCAATCGAATGATGGGTAGAGATCCCATTTCCTGCTCCTCGAAGCATTCCTCGGCCATTGGCTTTGACTCGGGAGACTTTGGGGCAAACACAATCCGCTGGCGTTGAAGTGGGCTGCCCGGAAGAACAACTGTTGCCGTAGTTCCTGGTGCGTTGTGCTCATAGCCAGACCGGCTAGCAACATTGACAACATACATTGGAATGTTTGGCTTTGGGGGGGAGGTCTTATGCAGTAGGCTATTAAAACGATCTTGCCATTGTTCTTGAGAGCTTTCGGCGCTTCGTTGAGACTGATGCCCGTATGGCTGAGGTCCACGGCCGTTGGGCTGTCCTCTGTTATTCCAGACAGTTTGCTGTCGATTGATTGCCGTCTGGTGTTGAATGGCAGATGGTGGAAGCTTCACAATAGGCTGCGGTTTCGGCAGCGAAACATGAGGATGCCTGGCATCGCCTTCATATGCCGGATGGCCCTCCATGGTGGGTGGGGGAGCTGATGGCGACGAGGGTCTCATTGTATCCGGCGGCGAATCGAAGCGCTGCTCCCTCGCCGGGAAAAAGCGAGAAGTCCGTGCTTGTGATGATGCATTGGTATTCTGCGATAGCAGATGGGCCGGCGCAGACCCGATGACGCCTGCAGGAGCGGTAGGGGGTGGCTGTTTCGAATGGCTCGAGTCGTCTCTGGTCGTCTTCCAAGTATTGGAAGTATGCATTTGCACCTCGGTGGCGCTTATCGTTTGGCGTGTGCCATCACCGGGCGCATGGACTTGCCGCCAAGTTTCTTTGATCACAGGTTGAACATCATCCGCCGACAGCCCTCTTTCTACTAGCTGGCGTTCCATGTTAGTGTGCTCGGCTAGCCTGGCAGCACTCAGCTTCTTGTCGTTATCGGCAACAGCCGCAACCCATTTACTGGCAAGATCTGTGCCAGAGGCATCATAACGTGGGGCGCGGGATCCGATGGGTGCTGCCTGCATTGCTGCAGGCAATGACAATGGCTGTGGGCCGTTGCTGGGTTGAATGTTTGTGCCGGTTGCGCCGGGAATACGACCTAAGTCAGGATTGAACGTCCCGTTGCCAAGGCCACGATCGTTATCCGGAGAGCCCCAGACATTTCTCCCTAGGCCGTTTGCTCCAGCTGCCCAAGCAGATAACCGGTCAGGTCGAGGACTTGTCGCAGCCCAATTTTCGGCAGGCTGCTGTTCCTGATTCTGGGAAAGGCGTCTCGATATCGAGTCTTTGTTGCTCGCACCAGATTGATGCAAAGGCTGTCCATCAGTAGGGCCCTCACGACGATGGATTTGGGTTGGCTTGGATTCGTCGCGATTTACGCTGTCCTTTTTGTCGTTCTTCTTTTCCGGTGCAGGGCCGAGCATTTCAAGCTTCTTCTGGATGCGTTCTTTGCGCGCCGCCTCTTCGCGAGCGACTTCTTCTTGGCGTCGTTTTCTGGCAAGCTCGATACGTTCCTTCATAAGCTTCTTCTGGTACTCGACATCGTCTTCATCTGGTACTTGAGATTCCACTTGCGTCAGGTCCGGCATTTCCATGTTTGTCCAGGCAGGATGCTGGCGACTGGGGCCATTCAGGTTTTGATGGTTAAAACGGCCTTCGTGTGAGCCAGAAAACGATGGCCGACGAGGGCCGCGATCGTCGGTGGTGTACTGCTGCTGGCTTTCGGGGGCACGAGCGCCACGCTGGAGAAGACCGCTGCCGCCGCTAACAGTAGATGATGCCCTTCTTCGATTGAAGGAGCCTTCTTGGTTAGTTCGGCTAGTCTGAAAGGCGCTAGATGGCTCCGGCTGATCTAAAGCCTGTCTCTGGAGGACTGCAGGTTGTCTGCCTGAATAATCCGAGAGCATGGATCCCCGACGGTCTGGGACAGGTTCAAGCCGTCCTGACTGAGAGTTATAGAGTTCGCGTCCACCACTACCACCGTGACTATCTCTCCAAGAAGAACGGTTGAAATCATCTGCGGCAATCTCTTTGGGCGGTAGTCCCATCATCTTTAGCGACGACGGCTCTTTATAAGAGCCCCGAGGTGATCCTGTCGATTCGCTCCAAGGCTGCTGTGGCCTGTCGACAGGAGGCAGCTGGGCCCATGGCGATTTGGCGGGAGCAGGTGGTTGTGGTGGCTTCGCAACGAGGGCAGGGCGGTCCTGGGTAGCGCCTTTAAGAACAAGACCCTTACCGGACGGTAGGCCAGCAGGTTTCGGCGCAGGATACTCTGATTGGGGAATTCGTCCAGGCATTGCATACGTCGAGTGAAATCTATCTTGCGAGGAGACCTGGGGCACGTCGTCGTGGGGTGGATGTTCATCGGGATGGGGTAGTTTTGTCTTTGTCCCGTCTCCCCATGTGATTGCTTCTGGCGCCCAGTCTTCGTCATCATCGTCAATATCTGCCCATTTGTTTTGCCCTTGTGCATCGTCTTCATTAAGGCGACTAGCCATATGAATGCCGTGATTCTGGAGCTCTTCGTCGGTGAATTTCTTGGGCTCCGGCGCTTTTCTAGGTTAGTAACAATAGAACAGGAGCTTTCAAGGCTAGATATCGATGAGGGTACGTACGTCGGTTCTTGTTCCAAACTGCGGTCCCATCTGGTACAGATCCTGACTTGCCGCCATTCGTGGTAGCAAAACGCGGCATGGAATCGCGCGCGCCGCCGCCAGCTTTGACGACAAGCCTGGGTCGAGATGCCGATAACGCTGATGGACCGGGGGGCGGTGTGCTAGAATCTCCTGATGGTCGTTCTGTCGTCCTTGAGGGCATACTTGAGCCGCTGGCCTTGGCGGCTAAGAACGTCCTATTGACGGAGACGGCCTTAAACGTGGCAGGTTTCCTGGCGGCAGAGCCTGTTCGGCTGTGGCTCTTTTCGCCATCCTTTGCTCGCGAGGCTTCCGTGTCGGATCCACCGCTAACACTAACGTCGGTGGAATGTAGTTGCTCTTCGACATTGGTGATGCGCTTGTTGGCTATGTCCTCGAGGTGGTGGAAACTGCCGTTTAAAGCAGAATAATCGACGCCATGCTGGGCACCGTTGGGATGCTAGACAGAAAAATGGGCGGGTTAGCTTTTTCATGTGGCTTGCCATGATGGTCAAGGGCGATGCCAGCTGTTCGGTCACAAAACATGGCTGGCGCAAACCGCGAATGAAGTTGCGGCTTCGCAACGGGCAGCACTCACGTTGCTCGGTTGGTGCGGAACAGAAACTTCAGCTAGCTTGTTAAATGCAGGCTCTGTGGCCATCATCCGTCTTCGATTCAAGCGGACGCCGGTCGCAAGGGGGGTCAACGACTGCTGGGCCAAGCCGTCAGTGGGCAGAAGCTTCTCAGCTACGGACAGTTTGACGGCAGAAACTGAGACGTTGAGGCGAAGACGAGGAAGCGGCCGGAGGTAAAGGTCTGGCGGTCGGCAACAGGTGCTTTGTTTTCTGATGATGCGAACCAAGACCTTGGAGAAGATGGGATACGATCGTGGGTGTCAGGGCGGTGCCGAGCCTCGAATTGGTTAAGGTATGGGGGTGTGTCGCCAGGTGTGACTAAGGCAGGGTGAGATACCTGCCTATGGCTGCAATGGAGGTTCCTGCTTTTCCTTTGCGGCTGGGGGTGCTCGATGAATCAGGGTTAGCGTTGAATTTTAGCTGCTTCAAGCACTGCCGCCCAAACTATCGCTTGCGGGCAGTCAGGTGACACTACTGTAACGCCTCGTTGGTAAAATGAAAGCACTCATGCCTAGATACACGCAATTCTCAGGCGTATCGCATGGTCTTCTCAAATGTTATAGTCATTTGCTCGCCATTTTTAATCGAGGTCCACTGCGTCATGGCGCAGCCAACGGCTTGCTATACGCAGAATCACACCTCTATCGGCCAGCCGCAGGATAATGCGACGGCTCGGGCAAACACTCCGCTGCGCCACTCACCTTGTTGTTTGCGTTTGGTGTGTGACTTTGCATAAAAAGCAGAAAAATCTTATCAGAATATTATATTCAAGCGTTGAGAGAAGCATCGAAATTGTCGTTTGCCTGGTCTTCTTTTTCCTCCGACGCCGCGTTTGTGAACCATTGCCCTGTTTCACACCGGGCCAGGCCCTGCATCACTACTGTGTTGCGTCAGCCACCGACTTTTCCTCCTACCTTTTACCCTTCAATGCATTGCTGCACTCTCAGCCTGCAGGGCTTCAAAAGAAATTCTGATTCATTGCTATACTCATCAGTAGCGGTGAATTATGCGCGCAACATGGCCCATTTATTGTTAAGCTGTTGCGGCCTAACAGTGGCGTCTCCTGACTGACCAGTGCCCAGCTCCACGCAGCATTGCAGTTCTTACTTCTCCACGATGAAATGTGTAGACCACTCTGTCCAGCCAACGTTTGCTTTATACGACGTAGTCTTGAGGATAGCTTCCCCTCCACAGTCAACTTACAGTCACTGTGCGAAACCTTCTCAACAGTACGCAAGACGGTTTTCGTACTCCACATCCACCTGATCCAAACATGCACGAGTCGACCCGCGACAGCGTCCAAACGTTTTTTCAAGAAATTTGGGTTGTTACAAAAGGAAGTACAAGGTGCGGCATGACAACACCCTCTAAGAGTCTATTTACACAGCCCTTCCGTTGTCACCGAATGTTCTTCGCTTTACCGAGGGGGTTCTTTAATGAGCGTTGTTCTTGTGGTGGCCTACAAGTTATCAGTTAGCCAGTGATTCCTCATTCAGCAAAGCGACATAACCAGTTCATCTTACGCAGGTGGAAGTAGTAGTTCTGGGCGTAACCAATGCCGACGAGAAAGACAATGGCGTGAATGATGGCTAGCAGCACGTTAGTCAAGTCGTCCTTCATGTGATCGGCGCTTCTCGCAAGAAGCCCGCATTCTAGAGCATGTGACCATACGGGTAGCTGAGGCCTTCTTGCCAAAGTAGCGAGCCTGGTAGCGGCCGAGAAGACCCTTGGCCTTGGCCTCAGGGGCGGCACCACGAGGAAGCTTCTCGTAGAAGCTGACGACACGCTGCATGCGCAGAGCGTCAGGAGCGCCACCAATAGCCTAATAATTTTGCAGTGTTAGCGTCGGTGATTTCCATCTTCGGCGATGTTGCGCTTGTCTCGCAAGCTGTGGCATATTAGGCGCGTCTCGGCGATAGGTCAATCGGCCATTGGGATGCGTTTCGCATCGCCAGTGGCACCAAAAAGTTGTCGGAGGTGGTAGGATCGGATGCGTACCTTGGGAGAAGCAACCTATTTCGATTCTAGTTAGCAATTGACTGTCGAGACGAGCTCCGGGGCATCGCGGGGCCAGGCGAAAAATAGTGTTGCCTACCTTGGGGGGGATGAGGGTGGAAAGACCACGGCGGGTGATGAAGCTCATGATAGCGGTGATTATCGAGAACCTGTGTACGATGCAGTAAAAAGAAAGTTCCTGCCACTTCGTTCCCGGTCGTGCGAACTGCTCAATTTCAGATTGCCTTGCAAGTTGAGGATGGTGGTGCTGGCTGCTGCTGGCTAGTTAGAGTTGCCGTTCCGAAAAGCACTCGTCCGGCAAAACATCGCTCCGTTGCTACCTAGCCAATCAGCGCCCACCCTAAGCTGCTTTGCATGCCGCCGACACCAAGGCTGTGCTCCATTGTCTATCAACGCCGCACTGCTCATCTCACAAAAAAAGGCCTCCGTCGACGTCAATCGAGTCGCCACCACAATCACCATGGCCACCCTCCGATCTCAGGGCGTCGCCCGCATTTTGCGAACCGCTGCCGCGCCCCGTCTGGCCGTACCTATGACTGCACAGCGCTTCCAGAGCTCGATCGCGAAGCACAGCGAAAAGGAAGTTACTGGGACGCCCAGCGACGCCAACCAGCCCGACTTCGACACTCCCCACGACAAGGCCACCTCGTGAGCGCCGCCGATCCGCTACAATTATCGAGTCTTCAATGGCGCTGACCATGTCATAGGACCTTTACTCCCGTGCCCAGACACGCTCAGGACGGCACCGACGATGTTCGCTCGGCCGCCATCACCTCCGGCGCCCCCATTGAGCTCCAGGCTCGTACCGTCAGGTAGGCCCCTCAAAAATCACGACTCACTTTTCAATCTCTAACTTGCTACAGAATATACAAGGAGTCAAAGGCCGCCACACAATCTGGGACCTGGAGAGGCCACGATTGGCGAATGGACTGGGACATTCTTCCCAAGGGTCATCGGTGGGAGAACCCACTGATGGGATGGCAATCGTCTGGAGACTTCATGCAAGGCACAAATCTCAACTTCGAGAGCAAGGAGGACGCCATTCACTTCGCCGAGAAGCAGGGCTACGAATATTTCGTGCAGGAGCCCAACGCCCGCAAGTTCACGCCAAAGGCTTACGCCAATAACTTCCTCTACAGCGCTCGTAAGCTGAAGCACATCCGCACGAAATAGGTCTGGTGCCATTGTCTCCGAAAGACTGTGTAAATATATCATTTGTTTCCAATTGACAGGTCCTTTCATACATGTTTCACCAATGCTGCTGCCAGGTATTGTTGACTTTCAACCTGGCGATTTGTGCATTGAAATAAGTGATGGGCGGAATGCAACGTACAAGTGTTGGTGGTTCAACAGAAAGGTATCAGATATAAAAAAACAGGCTAACCTTGTAGAAACCGCGGACTACCGTGCAGCCATCCAAAACTCCAAAAAAAAGAAATAGCCGCGCAGGAACACTACAAAATACATGGTCGTATCGCAGATCCAATAACGCAAAACGCCTGTCCCATATTCATAATCATATCAATCATACCGTCAACATTGGTTCATGCCCATTTTCAGGGTTTGCTTGGCGTCGGTCAGTGTCATCAGCATTCAGGCCAACGTCAAGCCGATCAGGCAAGCTGACGCCGCGATCTCGGGCAGCGGACTCTGCCCAGGCTCGCATTTTGACAAGTTGACGAATCGCTGCCTCGCGTCTCGTAGACTGCCTTTCCAAAATCGCACGATTGACCTTATCGGCAGCATCTCGGCGAAGGTCAGGCTTCAACAAAGCAGCTAGCTGTGGCTCTAGAGTCTCGGGTGGGAAAAGCAGAAGAGCCATGGTCTTTTCGAGCTCTTCAAGAAATTGGGGGTTGGTAGGAGCACGGGGGCCTAGCTGCTCCGTGGCAAACTTTAGCGCTGGGCTGATATCACCTCCCGTGGCATTGCAGCCCCTGATTAGCTCAACAAGCTGTAAACGCAATAGAGAGAAGTGCAACGCCTTATCTGCATCCAATATCTATCGTCGCTGATTAGCGTCGACTCGGTAAGAAGAGTGAAGATGAAATTTTAGAGGCAGAAGGTAAAATCATAAAAGAAGTGGTTGTTTATCATCACGGACCGATGCCGGTCCATATGCGTGGTGCATGTATAACTCTTGGTCTAATCATGTAAGGGGGTTGATTCAAAAGACAATTTTGCTCACCTCCGGGTCCAGCTCATTGAGCATTTCTATGGCCGACTGGATATTTCCACTGTGGATGCAGTTTTGTATTTCCTGTCGGGCACGAATAGAGGCAATGTCTTGCTGAGGCTGCAGGTTCGCCTCCTTGGAAAATTTTGCTGCAGCGTTGGGATAGCCTTCCATCGTGAGGTAGTCGAGAATCAAAACATTGATATCACTGATGATTCCAACGTTAGTTTTGCGGCAAGGCAAGAGACGAGGATGACGGATGGTGTGATAATTTTGCCAGTCAGACAGAAGAATTGATATCGGGTTCTCCGCATTAATATCTAGGAGAGATTCCCATTTGATACAATCATCATATAGCAATTGTTGTGATGGAAGTTCTTGCAAGGTGCTAAACGAAGTTGCCTTACCTCTTTGGCGACTTGATTTCGTCCACGCGCCTTTCAAAGGGATGCTTCGCCGAGAAGGCGGCGGACATGGAAGAAGTCTAGAGAGGGAACATGTTAGACATTGTCTGATATAGGTTTGAAAGAGCCTCGTACCATGCTGACGAATGCTGCTGGCAGTCGGGGGAAATGGACAAAACACGCGGCAGTTCCTCACGAGGCCAGCTGGCGAGGTCGAACGCTCTATCGTCTTTGCATGTGTCAAAGCTGAAGAGGAGAGTTCTGCACCACGCAGTTGTCCTCTCGGGTCATAGGGCTGCTTTGGAGCCTTGAACCGGGTGGTTCGTGGAGGTGAAAAGCTGGATGTGAAGAAGATTAAGCTGCCAGCGGGAAGTGGATTGAAGCAATATAAAATCCGGAAGGGAGGTTAAAGCGCTCCGTGGTGGACAGGGCAAGACCCACAAGTGACTGAGCCCCGTGCCAGCAGCCGAACGAGCACGACGGGGAGCACTGTGACGGGCGAGAAATAAATCAAGTTTGAACGTTGGGCAACGCCTCAATTTTTCATGCTAGAGACAGGCGAGGCTCGAACAGCGACCATCATATGATGGAGATCATTCAATTGTTGAATACTTCTTGGTTCAGGAAGCATCACTTTAACGGTATTGAATGAATTTAGTTTGCTGATTAAGCCTGAAAGATTTACACGAGCGCAAGAGAGAACTCCATCAGCGGATCGGTCATCCTTGTCTGATCGATAACGTTTAACAAAATGCTCTGACTTAGCGTGTGGAAAGCGTCCTTTTAGAGGCAGCGGAAACACCGAAGGCAACCATCAGAAAATAGCATGGAATAGGATTTAATACGCATATCGCATCAACTCTATGTACGACATTAAGCAGCCTATTGGGGCAAAGCAAATCAAAGAAACGCGCAATCTTCTTCCTGGGGCAGACTGCGCGTGCCGCGAATGAGAATTAATGACTTGGAAGTGAGCAACAGCTCAGCGCCTACCTTGTTCGAGGAGACGAAGACGGCGCGCGTGCTAGCATCAGTAATTAAGCCAGTGGTTAAGCTGGGCTTGTACAATGGATGCAAAGAGGATGCACAGTAGAGCTAGCCAACGGCTGGGCAGTGGGTAAAGATGCTGACGCGGACGCAGATGCAGACGCGGCCTCAGCCTTAACTACGGATAGCCAGAGGCCTTGTAGGGCTGAAGCCACATCATCCACTCGAAAAACTGAAAAGATCTATTGGCAGTGTTGCACGGTGACACCTTAACTAGAGATTACGAATCCCAAATGGCGCGACTAGCCGAGCAACCCCTCGTTGAGCGGACCTCGGCACATTCACAGCGCGTGGCGAGACTACCTTGCCGTGTTTGCGCAACATGCGGCACGTCATGATTCTGACTCTCGGTCAAGTTTCGGGGCTGGCCAGGTATAGCTCTGTGCGGACTGTTCCCCGCCAGTAGCAATAACATTCTATTCACTAGCCTTCTACACAGATCGCATGCCTTGGTTGCAAATGAAACAATTGGCCTTACAGGCTGGACTCTGCTGTCAAAACTATTGCTCATTGTGAAATTTCCGTATATGCCATTTGGCCATGCTCAAATGCTCAGAGAACCTGAATGTAACAAGAGGACTTAACTAGATCGGGGTGTCAAAGATGAAGTGGTCAAGACTAGGGTAGCGAGCACCGCAAGATGTTGAACTTCCCAGGTCAATGTAGAGCAAAGAGGCTACTAGTCAAGACTTCATTACGTCTTGTATTAACAAAATTTTATCTCAGTATTCGACAAGTGCCTGCCATACTGACTGTAGTTGTCCTGGTACCCAAACCACCATGGAGGACCTGCGGATCCTTGTGCCGAGGCACTACATATGAGGTGTGTCGACACCCGAGCAAATGCGAATCTTACGCGCGGCGACACGTATGCCTCGGAGAGCAAAGGAAAGCATGTAAAGATAGAGAGAGTTCTGTGGCGAGGATCTGTTATCAAAATATATGATTGCGCAATTTGCTAATGGATATAAGTTCTCCTGGCCATTCAAAGTCCCCGGTACTGGACATTATTGTATTCACAAAGGCAACTCCTCTTTCCATCACGCTCGTACCAAAAGAACAAGTGGAAGCTAGTCTATTCTCTCAACTTCCGATACAAGATACAGCCCTACACGATGAGCGTGCAGCGAAACCCCAAGGACTCCATAGCGTCCACCTGGCGCCAGAAAGACCGATCTGAATGGAACATATTCCATTGGTTTTACGAGATATTACAACTCCACCCGGTCGATCTGGGCAAGCAGATACCAGTACATCCTAAAACCGACAAGGTTCCGTACCTGAATGACTGGTATCAGCATCGCTGGATTCTTGCACACTCCTTCGCGCCGATTTTGCTGCACCATCTGTATACCACCTATACAGGATACAACTTGAGCACTTGGCAGGCAATTGTGTTTTACAGTCTCGCCTTCAAGCTCAACGCCATCCGTGAATTGCACCTCTTGCGCAGAATTGGCGAGCAGATTGGCTTTCTTGACGGTGACGTCCATGAGCGCGATGGTGTACCGGACAACAGCGTCATCAAAGTGTTTCGATCGCTCGTGTCAACCTCTACTTTTCGGCCAATTTTCACCGTTTTCTTAGCCTATCAGGCTAACAAAACCCCCGCGTCTATGAGCCTATACCTCCTACCCCTCGAGACTGGTCTTTACGCAATCATTCTTGACTTTTGGTTTTACTGGTATCATCGGTTGATGCACACCGTGGAAGGCCTCTGGCAATACCATCGCACCCACCACTTGACCAAGCACCCGAACCCGCTTCTCACATTATATGCTGATACTGAGCAAGAAATATTCGACATTGCTGGTATTCCCTTGTTGGCCTACTTCACTATGAAGCTGTTCGGCTTCCCGATGGGCTTCTACGAGTGGTGGGTGTGCCACCAATACGTTGTCTGGGCCGAATTGGCTGGCCATAGTGGTCTTCGCATGGCTGCTACACCTCCAAACCCATTCAATTGGCTGCTGCGTATGTTCTCAGCGGAGCTCATCATCGAAGATCATGACCTGCATCACCGCCAAGGATGGAAGACGAGTGCCAACTATGGCAAGCAGACCAGGCTGTGGGATCGCATTTTTGGCACTTGTCGCGAACGTGTCGAGTGCTACAACGAAAATGTTGAATGGGATAGACTAGTCAAAATGCCCATTTTTTAAACTATACTTTTGGTGGAGGGGGATGCTAGGACGCAATGCGAACTCTCGAGCGTTGGGTATTGGCTAGGATTGGGCAGATGTTGGAGGGGCAACTCAAAGCTGCACAGGGCTACAGGCGGGAAAGGAATCAGGGAATAAACTAGAAAACAGGAACCAATTGAACAAGTGATTACAAGAAAAAAAAAACAAAGGCCAGCGAATAGTTCAATAAGCGGGCCTTCGTTGTCAATGGATGCAAGGCTGTGTGCCAGACCAACGGAATCGCACATTGGGTGTTGACGATGCATACTACTGCGTCTCGTAGCCGACAACTTATCTTCTCTAAATGTTCCTTCTCGACACAAATTATCAGGAAATAAAATTTTGAAAGAATTGCCAATCAGGAACGTGGGCAATTCGCGGCGGTGATCGCAGACATGTGACAACATGACATGACTCATCAACATGGCATGGATACCAGGATATGCAACGAAAACGCAGACATGTGATATCACCCCATCAAAATTGTATATGGCATTGATCAAGTGACGCAACCCGGTACCTGATTCCGAAGCGGCAGAAAGCGTACACGTAGGGCAACGCGCACGCGCCGGTGCAGCTCAACAGTTTCAGAGGTCCGTGTTGGGGGACAGCTCGAGTTATCGATCAGGTCATATGAATGTAAAATGTACATATATTATCATGGCTTTGCGTATCTCTCCCGGCAGGACAAATTAATATTATACAAATCGCCTCAATTCAATACTGTCTTTTAATACTGAAGGCTGTTTCGCACTACCCGGACTTCAACTACCTATCAAAAATTGGCCGACTAGTTGCGGAAATTGTCAAAATGAACGCAATTGCCCAATCAATCCTGAACAAGAGCAAACTGGAGATTGACCTGATCAAGATCACCAATGCTACCGAGAGGCGAGTTGCCAACACTCTCAAGGTGCGCATGGGCTAACCTTGACAACAGTTCATTTTTGATGTCCCTCAAGGGCAAAACGACCAAGATTGGTGTAGCAAAAGCTACAGTTTCGGCAATGACAGTTGATCTGGTAGGGCCGCGCGGCGCGTTTGGTCGCTTGGATGTGCCCGAGATAAAGATGGGCTCTTTTGGTGCCGACATTACTATTGTTGAGCAACAGATAGCCATCATCGACATGGAGGCTTTCAAAGCATTCGTTGCATCTATTATGCAAGACGAGCAGTTGGTCCTGCGATTGGAAAAGGGCCAGGCTACGGTCAAATCTATGGGCATGACGTCTACCATTGTTTACAACAAGGTCCTCAACCTGAGGGGGCTTAAATCCCTGGAAACTACCCTGCTGAAAGTGGAAGCGGACGACAATGGCACGAAAAGTACCATCTCCATGGTGAATCCATCTCAATTTGAAGTTGATCTGGGCACCGTGATTTACGAGGTGCAGGATAAAGATGGGCGCCGCATTGGAGAGCAAAAGGGAGCAACATATGTATCGCGTGGAGAGTCAAGTCTGGCTTTGCACGGGTCTGTTACAGGAGAGGTGTCAAGTGGCCAAACAAGATTTGTCGGGGTGGATGTTGAAGAGGAAAACTGGTTGAAGCAGATTATGGGAAGTATTGAGGTAGTAGTCACTGTTTAGAAACAATTGAGATAATGTTTTACATATAGTCTTGGGTAACTGCAACTAGATTCGAAACCTATATAGTCGGAAGCTTTACATACATTGTGATCTGTGGCCCCCCACACCACAAATCTCTCTTATCTGCGCAACTAAACGGCCAAGTCTTCACCTGGCCGAGTTGCCAGTTTTTCCTTACCACGGCAGCTTGGATCCAGTCGGGCAAGCCTTCTTGGTGGTTGTGACAGTGACGGGGGGAGTCTTGGTGCAAGTAGGAGTGGGAGTGCAGTCCTTGGTGTCGGTTGCGGTGACGGTGACGGTGGAAGCAGCAGGGCAGGTCTCGTTACCAGGGCCTGGGGTGGTGATGGGGATGGTGGCAGTTGGCGTGGTGGCAGGAACAGTCGGGGCTGAAGTGGTCACAGGCGGCTCCGTCGTTGTGGTCGCAGGCGCTTCTGTCGTAGTGGTCGCAGGCGCTTCTGTCGAAGTGGTTGCAGGCGGCTCAGTTGAAGTGGGAGCCGAAGTCGGCTGGCTGGACGAGCCGCCGCCTCCGCCGCCACCGCTGTTCTGGCAGTTGGCAGAGCTGAAAAGATCCTTGGCTTCGGCGAGAGCCTCCTGGAGAGGAGTGACGAGACCCTGAGCAATGGACTGTGCAGCCGCGGGGACTTTGGAGACGACAGACTTGATGAGGGCGTCAGAAGCAGTCTTGAGGTCGCTGACCTGAAGCAAGGTGACCTCGCACAGGTCGGCCTTGGCAATAGCATCCTTGCTTCCCTTGATGGAAGCAAGAAGAGCGTCACCCTTGGTCTGCAGCTCTTTGGCAGGGCCGGTGAGACCGAGGGCATCGTTCAGGCTCAGCTCGGGCAGAGGCTGGATCTTGGCATCGCCATCTTTGAGACCCTGAACGGCCTTGTTGGAAGCATCAAGAAGTTCATCAGGGTTTCCGTTGAAGTTCTTGGCAGCATTGTTCAAGCCATCAAGGTCGGTGCCAACATCGTTGAGGACACTGGTGATGGTGGCCAGGTCACGGCGGACAACGCTGGCAGCGATGCCGCTCGCCAGGCATACCAGAGACAGAAACTTCATTGCAAGTAGAGAATGTTTCTATGTGAGAAGTTGAGGTTGTATGAAGAGGATGTGCGAAGCTGCCAGAGAGATGCTGATGATTTGGAACTGGATATAGCTGATCTGTGCCTTTTTATACACCCAGTCAGTCCAATTACTGCAGGCTTCATCATGAGCACATGCGCGCTCAACCATGAGCCGAGAAATGAACTCAGTTGCGCCAAGCTGAAATAAAATTCAGGTCCGAGTGTCGGCAGCCACTGCATGTCATTGTTCGCAGACCAAGGTCTGCTTCACCCACGTGTAGTCGACAGAACTTGGTGGCTTTACTGTGGCTGGCCGACACTGCATTGTGCAACTGCAGCTCTAAATCTAGATTCATATAGAATAGGAGATTCTCTCATAGAATGCGGGGAAGTGGGAAACCTTTAGGGCGTAGACTGGGGAATGACCACATATGATCAGCCACGCTGCAGGAGCGGCCCGCACGTCCGCTTAAAGTTCCTGAGCGCCTGAAACTGCATAATAGTTCTTTTCTGTTATATCCAATGGGGCTATGTAATTAGCTAGAAGATCACTAGCCATCCCAATTAGGCATTGATGTGACGTGGCGTTGATGGCTTGCCGATTCGGTTTCAAGTACATATGTATGTGTGTGGCACACACATGCCTTTGTTTGCTAATTACATTGGACTACTTGGCACATATGTGGCATGGAGCGTTGAATGGCCGAGGTATGGTTAGCGAATGCAACTGAACTTGTCCACCCCGGAGGAATTTCTACAAGCTTTTCACCATTGATTTTATATCTCCCGGAACAGGGCGACCGTGGTAACAGGGAAGCCTCAGCGGATGCAGCCGTCACTCCAACTAACACAGAATGGCACCAACAAAACCTCACATTGTATATCTCACGCTCAATTGCGCCAAGATCATCTATAAATACTCTTGATGCTCTTGATTTATCTAAAATATAGACTGATCATCCATTTGACTCCCCATTCAGCTCAGCTCCTACTTTTGCTAAAATGCTTCTCTCAAACCTTGTTGCACCAATCGCCCTGGCCGCCACAGTCCTGGCTGATGGCGCCGCCGTCAACACCGCGCTCAAGACTGTTGACCAAAGCATCAATGCCCTCACCGCTACCCTAACCGGCTTCTCCGGCAACATCTTTGGCGCTATCCCCGTCCTCGGCTCCAGCCTAAAGCTCAAGTCTGACATTGAGAAGGCCACCAAGGCCGCCAGCAGCTCGCAGGCTCTCACCTCCGATGAAACACTCAGTCTGGCGGAGACAGTGGGCACAATCATCACAGATGCAACCAAGTCAATCGACGCCTTCATCGCCGTCAAGCCCAAGTTCGACAAGCTGCTCATCCTCACTCCAATTGCTGCTGGCCAAATCAAGGACCTCAAGACGGCGACTGTTGCGCTTGGCGACGCCATCGTCTCCAAGGTCCCCGCTGAATTGAAGGATATCGCTTCGCAGCTCATCGGCCAGATCAATGCCCAGTTCGACCGAGGTAGTGCGGCGTATGGTGCCAGCTCCAGAGGTTCCCTCTTCGGGTTCCCCGGCACTCGCCGCTCCAGTCGTTTGGAACGACATATCCGAGCAGAAATGGTGGTCTGAATATTATCATGAGGCTTCAGCTCATGATTCCTCTAGTAGTATACTTGAGTTACCAATTTGGATAGCGTCTAGTTCATGATCTACAGTGGGAATGATGTTTGATCCGCACATTTGCACGTAAATCTCGCATCATTTCACAGATTTCTCTCGGTTCGTTAGATCGGGTTAGAAAAAAAAATTCGCAAACCAAATATATTCTCATGCATCTGTGTTTTGCGCCGCCCGAGCATTGACCCTTTTTACTCGGTGCTCTCTAGATTGGTATTGAGCTAACTAGCGAACAAGGCCGCCAACGTGGCTGTTTCAATCTCCAAACTACTTTGTGTGAACCTGGACGGTCTTGTTGTAATAAAGTCCCAGCGATGAAAGACGCAGAGGAGCGACATTCTTGACAATTGTCTGTCAAACTTTGATGGTTAGTGGGCACGTCTGCAATGATCAAGGAAAATCGAACAATGAGGGCGGAACGTACGGATGTAGAAGGCTTCTAACTAGTACAGCAATATATCTGCCTTCCCCAGTTTCCC
Source organism: Beauveria sp. NWAFU-1 (assembly GCA_024472245.1). NCBI lineage: Eukaryota > Fungi > Ascomycota > Sordariomycetes > Hypocreales > Cordycipitaceae > Beauveria > Beauveria sp. NWAFU-1. The sequence goes on from JANBXD010000007.1 coordinate 1,903,171, forward strand.
TCTACAACAAAAGCAAGGATCTAGCGGACATGGCCGTGAGTGATCTTTGGCCTCGGCTCCGAACTGCATCATGGATTGTGTATCGAAAGGACAGTAGCCCACAAGCAGGTGCACGGTCAGGAAGCTATCACACGGAGTGTAAATTACATTGGTGTGGAGGCCAATCAGAGAAAGTCAAGACTGTTGAAAATTGTGTGACAGATGTATTCACAGTACATGTGAGAATCTCCCAGCATCGCCCCTGCCGATCCCTCCCCCACACCGACGAAGGCACCTGACCGGATAGAAATCTTTGGCGATTAAGGCTGCCATGAGATGCTGTTCAAGTTGTCAGATTTGACCAGAAAAAGATCATCATCGCGCAACAGAGCGTTGAACGTAGAATTCGCGTCAGCAGCTAAAGATTAGGACATTGTCTGAGAGTTCCAAGGCATTCCTATTATTAGTGTGATGTACTAGGAAGCAGCAGCGTAGAATTCAGTCTTGGCACTAACTGACCACAGTCCTAGAAGAAGAAAGATCGAAATCATAGAAATGGCAACAAAACAAAACACTCTGCTGAGTCGATCCGTCAGAAAATTAGTTTGAATCAGCTTGAGCATGCAATGCACTCTGTGTGCTGCGATGTACCCTATGGAATTCTCCGTTTTGACTTTGCCTGGCCGATGTATCTTACTCATGGCCATACTGCGCCGGACGCTGGCATATAGTGAGCTGCCGACCACAGTGCTGCTATATGCCATGTGTGCATCGATTTAGTAGCGGGATTATAATCCTAAAAGACCCCTCGCCAAGGTATTTTTTCTAGGTATATGTCCCGTCCGGCGGGTGTCTGGTATCCTCTGGTTAGCACAATTGAGAGACCTAAATCCTCAAGGAGAGCCTGGTCATTGACCGTGCTCTGCTGGAACGATTCAACCCGCTAATATACGCCGGAGACTTGATGCCGTGAGCTTAAACCAGAGTCTGGAAGGAAATCGCGTCAGAAACTGTAATAACCATAGCTTTCCTTCTGCCAGGGTCATAGTGGCCGCAGACGATCAAGCGGAAACTTCTCCGGAAGCCCTCGCCCTCGTCGCTGTAGGTAGCCTGAGTTTCCAGGAGAAAATTAAAGCCTCGACTGACAAGGCCGTTGAATTAATGGAAGGAAGTGAAGGTTGGAGACGCCTTTGTAGCCCAGAACGAGGTCATATTCGAGGTCATATTTTGGATGCGAACCAAAATCAGACAACTGTTCGTTCGTGGAACGTCACCAAATCTGACCACAAGGCTCGCAAGATAAATTCAAGCGCTGAAGTATTTCGGTTCTCCAGTGGCTCAGTCGACTGTCGCCCACGACGATCGCGATGGCGGCGAGGGCTGTGTCACATTTTGATGAGACGTGGGCCGACGCAGCGCGGATCCGCCTCGATCGCTTCTCATGGCCACCATGAGAATATACATAGGCAGTGATTTCGTGTTCTGTTTTAAGATATGAAGGAGGGAGGGCAATGCCTGCTAGCTTCTGTAAGTCCGAGAAGGGGCATCTATTTATAGGAAAGGACCGGTGTAGTATGACGACAAAGACGTTATTCACCTCGAGCCTAAGCAACACAGCGAGACACTAAATACCATATAACCTACCTCATCAGAGCATGATCTGAGAATTACAATGTAGATATGAGTTCTTTCTAGCTACTAGAGTGTAGCCGGGCTAGTATTATAATTGATTGGAAGAAACTCGACACTCGGATGATTGCTGCTGGTCGAAGTGAGCCTTCTGCTCAGTGCTCGCAGTTTCACCAGGCCTCAGCGGCTAGAATACCATGTGTGATTAAAATAAGTGATTCCGATGGGCGGCGCTCACTTGTGGTACATTCAGTATTACCATACTTCCGTCAGAGTCAATGTATTCATGTGCACACTATACGTGCTCTTCGCCAGCTTCAATGCGCTCTTGTACAACCTCGCTGCCTAGTTTAGGTACAGCCTCGCTGCCTAGGTTTCTACATAAGGTACACACTACCTATCTAACGTACAACATCGCTGTATATTCAAGGTATAATCTCGCTGCCTATCAAGGTTTCAATCTAAGTCAAGTATCGCGTCAACAAACACTCGATCAACAATAGCTCTCATTTCTGTGTTCGACAAGTTCGCATCAAAATGAACAACAGTATGGACATCAGTATGGATTCCGCGGAACTAGGAACAAGGACAGTATCTGTGGATGAAGTGACCGCTATGGATGATGCCGAGCTTGCCCAGTTCATGCATAGACATCGCCTCCCCAACGGGGATTACAATCTTCCCGTTGATGGGTGGGACAACTTGTCCAAGGATGAACGAAGCCATCTCGCCGAGAGACTAGAGCAAGTCCTTTTCAACTTGCCTAGCGGATAACATCAGCGGCCTCCACTGACAACATGCAGAGCCCAGAAGCGCAGCCTAGCCCAGAGTCCCACAGCTTATTCCCGTCCACTTGATCTCGTTGACCTCGATGCTCGCCTACGCCAAGTATCACCTAACCAAAGCTTTACGCTACGAACTAAAGGTCAAACTATACATCAATCGAGGTCCCCCACACCACCGTTTGACGAGACGAGATGCGAAAGCGACGCTTACCACGACCTTGTCAATGATGGCGGCCGCCCTGCATATCCCATTGGCCTCATCCAGGAGGTCTACAGAGATCCAAAAAAAAACTACGCTGAGATACTGCGGCCTTGGCAGGAGTTTGAAGATTCACCTTCAGGCATATTCCAAGGACAATGGTGGAGGTGGCAAAACTTCCGCAATTGGCAAAACGACCACCGAGACTGTGACGATGATGGTGGCGGGTTTCCAGCGTTTATCGAGTGGAATAAGCACGTGATACAGCGGGATTGTCTACCTAGAACACGCAAGAAGCAATTAGCCGAGATCGAGGCTGACCCGTCATGCCTTAAGTCGGAGTGGGATCAAAGGCAACTTATGCGCCGGCGGCAGCGACGTCTCTGCAGGGAACACGACAGCCAAGGGTTTCGCGAATATAACGAAGCGGTGAAGCGCCGGCTTGCGTGCCACGGCATTGCACAATCGGTCGAGCTCGACGAAGATCCCAAAAAACAGGACAAGCTGACGACATGGATCGAGTACCTCAACTATGAGTACTGGTGGCTTGACAAATACGCCAGTGACGTCGAACGCCTGGAGCCCGAACACGATAAGTTGTGGCAAGAGCTCGTCGAGAAGAATATTCTAAAACCTCACGAGACGAAAGAGTTCGTGCGGACCTCTGCTTCAGGAATGGAGAGCGAAGTAGATAAGGATATGGCCAACAAAGCTGTGCAGGGGGCGAAGTCTAAAGCCAAACGAATCTACATACTAACTCAAAAAGATCCAAGACGTTTAGATATACCCAAGACAGAGCGAACATTGATGTTAGACAGGGCCATAGCGGAAATCAATGCCGCAAAACGACAATTAGAGCATGCGGAAAAACGATCACATCTAATTACACAATTTGTTACGTTCGGCTACGCTGGCGCGAAGAGAGATGTTGCTCGCCACCGCATCCTTACACAATGGGTTTTGGTCCAGCTGCGTTTGATTGAGTCTGAGGTGAATCTATCAAGTAAAAGAAGATCTGGGTCTGATGGTAAGAGAAGATCGAAGAGGAGGCGGACTAACGATCAAGAGCAAGCGGAGAGACAAGACCCGAAAAGGGCGAGGATCGACCTTCGGGAATCGGCCAAAGCAAGAGCCCTGTCAAAAGCCACAGAGACGCCGGCAAAAGAACAATCTGTCGCTAGCAATTTGCCTCGGAACGACGCTCGGGCAGTGTTGGGAGGTCTTCGTCGCAGTGCACGTATTGCAGCGCGTCGAGACGCTTCCAGAAGTTCTTGAAACTACCATTCCGAATTAAGATCATTTTTAAGATTGAAAGTAACGTCAGCGCAACCTCGGTCTATTCATTTACTATGAAAGAGCACGGAGACTTCTAAAGCGTGGAAACAGCCGCCAAGTAGCAGTCAAGTGGCACAGCCAGACAGGCCTACACGGAGTCGCAGAGCTGTCGACCGCGAAGGCGGGACTGGAAAGATATGTTACCTCTACCTTGTTGTTGTTGTTGTCTCATCGCCTTCCAGAAACAGCTTCAAGAGTATGAAAGGTCTTGGAAGCCTCAAGGGGCTCTCGATCCGTATCGTGTAAGGTCTTTGGTGTTGTTGCTGATTGTTGGCTGATACCGATTACTATCGAGAGGAGCGAGACAGCTGTAGAAGAGAGATATTCAAGTATGTCCATGCTGCTTCCCAAGGCGTCGAGTGTGCTGCCTCTATTCCAAGTTTTAAACGTAATTAAAGAAAGAAAGAAAGAAAGAAAGAAAGAAAGAAAGAAAGAAAGAAAGAAAGAAAGAAAGAAAGAAAGAAAGAAAGAAAGAAAGAAAGAAAGAAAGAAAGAAAGAAAGAAAGAAAGAAAGAAAAAAAGAAAGAAAGAATAAACTTGCCAAATGGAGACTTCGACTGCAAAAAGTCGCAAGTGCGAGATGCACATGCTGTGTTGGAGAAGCTCACTCAGTGGGGTCCGGCAGTGCACAGGTTCAAGCAAGCCCAGCGGAAACCAAAAGCCTCCCCGCAGTGCGTAATCGTCGCACCACATCTTCTTTTCATCAGCAAACGTGTACATTAGTTTAAACCTCGCAAACACCTAACAGCACTACTTCTATACGAACTTCCTCATACGAATTAAGCTTTCTCTACACCGACCACGTTCCAAGTCTGTTGCTCACACGGCTCAAGTCTGCTCTGCAGTAAACCGCAGCTGCAACGTCAACACCCCCCACCATGTCGAAAATCGGCGATTTTGTCAAGAATGGCTGGCATCCCGAGAAGCAGGGCACTACATTCAAAGGCCAAGTGGTACGCCGCCGGTCCCTCGACTCCTTCTCCTCTCCCTCTCTCTGCTCCTTTCCACGTTTCCGCTGACGCTTTTCCCCTTGCCCGCAGAAAGGCCTCGTCGGCCGCGGCGAATCCAAGGATGACCGCAACAAAGACCACGTTTCCCGGCCGCTACACACCCTCACCGACCCGTCGTCGCTCCCGCCCCCGCCGCAACGCCGCGGCACCGGTCTCGCCCCCGGCCCCGCGCCCACGTCCTCGGGCGGTGAGAAGCGCAAAGTCGTCGCCACGCCGTCAAAGTACCAGGATCCGCACGGGCCGCGCGTCGCACCGCCCCCGCGCACCGCCCGCGTCGACGAGCAGGACACAGAACAGGAACAGCAGCAGCAAGTGATGGAGGAGCCGCCGCACCCGTATCGGACCAACACGACGGGGCTGCGGACTGATCACTTACCGCCGCCGCCGGGCCGCAGGGATGGCGCGGACGGGAGGAACCCACCGTCGTACAGCGCCGCGACTACGGGCAGGGCGGTGCCGGCGCTGCCTGGACGTGGTGCAGGAGCGGCGGCGCCGAGCTTGCCGCCGAGGCTGCCTCCGCGCGGAGCCGCAACACCGCCCGCGGCGAGCCCGCAATTGACAGGCAGTGGCGGTGGCGGCAGTCTACTGAACCAAGGCGCCGTGAGCCGGCTCGGCGCCGCGGGCGTATCAGTACCTGGTCTCGGCATTGGGAAAAGCAACACCGGCAGTAGCACCGACAGTCAACAACAACAACAGCAGCAGCAGTCAGGCGGAGGAAACCACATGAATGAGCTTCAGAACCGTTTTGCGCGCTTCAACACTTCCTCTTCCACAAACACGCAAGAGCAACCATCACCAGCACCGCCCAGCCAGGGCACAACGTGGGCGCAGAAGCAGGCCGCGCTCAAGACAGCGACGCAGGCGCACAAGAACCCTTCGCAGGTGTCGCTGGCCGACGCCCGGGCCGCGGCTGGCACGGCCAACAACTTTCGGCAGCGTCACGGGGAACAGATCGCCGCGGGGTACGGCAAGGCGCAGGGGTGGAACCAAAAGTACGGCGTGGCGGACAAGGTGGGCGGGTTCGCGAGTAAGTTTCAAGGAGGGACGGCGGCGGCGGCGACGACGACGACGCAGGAGCAAGGGACGGCAGCGGCGGCGCAGGAGATGGGTACGACTACACTTGCGGCAGCGGATGGGAAGAAGAAGCCGCCTCCGCCTCCGCCGCCCAAGAAGAAGCCGGGTCTGGTGTCTGCGGCGGCACCGGCCGCAGCGGAGGAGGATGGGCCGCCTCCAATCCCCATGTCGACGCGGCCTAACTTTTAGTGACTTGGCTCAAGTTTGTTTTGAGGGCTTGTTTTTCACGGCCTGGCTAGCTCGTAGCATCCTGGTTTGAGTGTAGGCTTCGCGGCTTCACTACTTGTAGCCACACTGGCGTTATAGCATGCATTGGCAAATGAGCATGTTAGGTCATCAATTCATCCTCGATTTCGTCTTGCTTGAAAAAAAAGGCTAGATCCAGTGATACATCCACCATGTGATGAAAGAGAAAACCCCGACTTTTTGGGGTTTGGCTGTTTTATATATGCACCTCGACGACAAAACTTATCCCAGATCAGCAAGAGGGAGAAGAGCCAAAGGACCTCACAAGTCAGACCTTAGACCTTGATAGCCTTGAGGCCGTGTTTCCAGACGATGATGTAGGGGGTGACACCATCCTCACGGTAGTTGAGAAGGACAATGCTGGGAGATGTCAGTGTACTATCTTATTGATTGAAGGCATTCCGAGTAGGGACATACAGGCCATCGGGGTTCATAGACTCGCCGGTAAAAAACTCAAAGTCCTTGAAGTTGGGGAGGAGCTTCTTCTTGACGTATTCGGAGGCACCCTGTTCAAAAGCAGTAATCTCCTCGGCGGGGGCGCCGTTCTCCTGAAGGGCGGCCTTGACGGCCTTCATGTAGCCCTTGAGGTACACGAGGAAGCCCTTCTTGTCGAAGCTGGTGGACTGGAGACGGAAGGAGTTGACAATGTTGTTGACCTTGACGTCGGTATCATCGAGGGCCTCATCGGCCTCTTCGGCAGAGGCGTTGGCACCGGTGTCTGGGAGGAGAGGGTGTCAGCGGGGTGTCTCAAGCTGGACGAAAATGTGAAGGTTATTCGCGCCAGTCTTAGCGTAGACTTCCGCTCATTTCAATCCCTTCCATTTCCTCTAGTAGAGTTAGATAGACGTACTGACGACAACGGCACCCTCAGTGATCATGGCGCAGTCAGCCTCGTAAACGATGTTGTCGACGAGCTTGAGGTCGTACGAGTCCGAGATGATCTCGTCATCGGTGAGGATGTCCTATCGCAGCATCATGTTAGCCAAGTTTCTGTCAGTGAATGATAATTGCAGCGACACGATTGGGCGGGGGACTGATGTGCCTGGTGGTCAAGGAGAGGGGGGTGGCAATGGCGGGGTGCAGGAGGGGGAGGCGCAAAAAAAATCTCGACAATGGCGCGGGGTCGATGCCGCAGACGGACAGGGTATGGTGAGACCTGGACAAGGCACTCGGGTGGTGACGATCATACCTTGTAGATGAGCATGATGGCGGTGTTGGTGGTGAAGAGAAAAACGAGGATGCCTTGAATGAAAGTGGTCGAGGTGGAGGAGAAAATGGACAAAAAAAAAAAAGAATAGGCAGAGGCAAAAAGAAGGATGGGCGGAAAAGTGGAGGGCTGCGCTTTGTAGGTAGGTATGGGCGCTTCGCTGTGGCCCTGAATATTTACTGTTTTTTGCTGGCGGCCAAAGAGGGGCACTTTCTTCAGGTGGGGAAGAGACCTTTTTTTCCCCTCTTTTCCTAACTATTGACTTTGGTTTTGCAACTTGTCGCTCACAAATTTTATCTAGTGGCATCACTACTAGCTCAAGGGGGAGGATGGCCCCCCTTCGCCGTATTTGTTACTGACTTAGATTTCGATGCCCGAGCATCTCATCTGTGTGCGGCAATAGCACAGCTCCAGGTTGGCCTCTGCGTGCACCATAAGGCTCTTCGTGCACCATAATTAAGGGACGTCTCGCGAGATCTTGTAGCGGACAGTGCTTCAAGGTCTAGACATGGCCCAAAAACGTTGGCCTTCGATGTACACAGTCCACGCGAAATCTACTAGACACATACGGATCAGCAAGCTGTCCAATGCTGTACAGCCTATTGCCAGGCTCCGCTCGTGGTTCGCTCCGTCATTCAGGTTGGCGCGACGCCACTGCGCTTCGCTCGCTACGCTCGCTCACTGCCGCGTGATTCGACGCCTTCGATGCCTAAAAATGTTCTATTGTGACTTTTGTATAACCATTTCCCAAAAGCTCCTAAAAATCTACATCTAGGCGAGGCTCTTGGCCTCACCATCCTTGAGCTTGCCGGCATCCACAAGACGCTTGACCTCGGCGCTCCAGACAGCCTTGATCTTGTCGGCGACCGTCAGGCCGTTGAGCTGACCAGCAAGGGCGGCGATCTCGTCAGGATCAATCTTGGCCTGCACGACCTCGACATCGCTAAGAACGGCGTCAATCTGGGCGGCGCTTGCATCGGCACCAGCGGCAAAGTAGTTGGCGTCCTTGACGGAGCCCTTGAGTACGCGCTTGTTCTTCTTGACGGCATTCTTGGCTGCCTCCTTGGCCTTTTTGGAAGCTTCACGGTCCATCTTGGCGGCGGCCTCGGCCTCGGCGGCGGCCTTGGCCTCGGCGACCTTTTTGGCTTCGGCCTCCTCCTTGGCGGCAGCCTCGGCGGCCTCGCGCTCGAAGCGCTTCTTGTTCTTGGCGGCGCTGGCCTCTTGTCGGAAGCGCTTGATGCGTTCGTCGCCGGCCTGGGCATCATCAACGAGCTTGCGAAGGCGCGAGTTGTCCTCAGCCTTCTTCTTCTTGCGGGCGTTTGTGTTCTTGCGCTCCACGTGGCGCTTCTGGTCGCGGCTCTCGCCGTCGTCGGGCACGTCCTCGTCGAGGTACTCAAAAGAGCGCCAGCTGTCAAAGTTGTACCAGAAATTGTAAAACTCCTCGACCTGCTCCTTGGTAGCATCGGCGCTGCCAAACGAGGGAACAGGGTGTGTCTTGGAGAAGCGGCCCTCGGACTTGAAGACCTTGCTCCACAGCTTGTAGTAGTCGCCCTTGACGAGCTGCTTCTTGCCGGGAGGCTCGACCTCGGCCTCCTCATCGACAGAGTCATACTGGCGACGCTTGATGGGGTCAAGCAGGATATCGGTGGCCTTTTGGATGCACTTGAAGAATTGGTCGTCCTCGGTCTTGCCCATGGCGGCCTTCTTGTCGGGGTGGTGCTTGAGAACCTTCTTGCGGTGAGCCTTCTTGATCTGCTCCTCCGTAGCCTTCCAGCGATATTTGGAGAGGCCTAGAATCTTGTAGTGGTCCTGAGTCTGTAGAGGCCGTTAGCATTTTTTCAAATCAATGCATCCATAAAGGTGTGGATGCCTCACCTTCCAGTCCTTGGCCTCGCGCTGGAGCAACATGGCGTCCTCCTCCTCTTCCTCTTCGCTCTCGTCGGCGTCCTCGGTTTTCTTGGCGCTTTCCTGGGCCTGAATGCGGTCATCCTCTGAAAAGGTGCGCTTATGGCGGGCGCGGCGGGCATGGGCGAGGAAGTGAGGGCCTACAGGCTCGATGCTGCGCTGGGTGGCACCAGACAGCTTGCCAATGGCCTTAAAGTCCTTGTCGGCACTCCAGCCCTCAGGGAGGACCGGTAGCGGCAGCTCAAATGGGGCAATGGAAGCCATGATAACTGCGATGTAGCAAGTGTTGGAGAAAAAGGGATATATTTTCTCTCACGCTCGGCACAAAACCTTTTTTTTGGTGGGGCGGATTTTTGTTAGCACGCAACTGCGCCGTGGCTCAACTGGCTACGGCGGAACCCGGCTCAACTGGGCCTCCAGCATCACAACTTCTTGGTCGCATCGTTGTCTCTTTGCGCTGCGCATCAATTCGGCCATTAGAGCACAATGGCAGCTGCTGTAGCATATCGAAATATTATGCGCGCGGCTCGCGTGGCCTTTGAAGGTACGACTGGGCTCAAGACCTGCGAAGCAGGACAGTCTACTGACCATAGTACAGGCGACGCTCCCACACTCCTTGCTGCGCAGAGTCGGATTCGAGGCGAGTTTCGAAGCAAGCAGGCTCTTGATCCCAAAGACAGCACCGTTAGCGAGAGCATCGAGCATGCCACGCAAGTGGCCCAGTTTCTGCGCCAGAACGTGGTGCAAGGCAAAAAGATGGAGGGTGAGGAGAAGTACAGTAAGTTGAAAAGCCCACGCATGCAGAGAAGGGCGCTGGAGGACTTCTTGAGCTAATCTCTCATTCCCAGAGCTACGGATTCATAAAGACACCGAGCGAGGCGACAACGAAAGCATAAAACTATCCAGCAGCGGAGTCGCTGGGGGCGGCTGTTGCGGCGGTTCCAATAAATGAGATAACGCCGCTCTTGTGTAATTAAGGAAACATGTAAAATAAGCCAATTAAACGTATATAGATTCTGAGATAATCGGTTTTACTACCTAATAAGCGAGCTATGATAGAACTCCCAGCAGTTCTCACTAGTACAAATTGCTACATCGCATGTACTGCAGCCACGGCGTGTTTTGGCGGGCTTCTTTCTGTGAAGGTTGCGAAGAGGCAGAGGCTTCTTTTGGCTTCGGGTGCGTACTTCGCCGGCTCTAAAGCCCTGACAGGCTAGGCAATTAGATGATTTCCTTCGATTAACAAATTGATGCTGCGCCTTGGGGGTAAAGTTGTCGCCGCTTCGAAATAGCTGCCGTGAGGCGCCGTCAATCGCGTAGGCTTTGAGGAGGTCTTCAACGAGGCGCTGTCGCCACTGCTTCTGCCGACGAATTGAGCCCCAGCTAGGCTCAGACACTCGCTGTAATAAGAAGCTGTTGACAACTGATACTTCGAGGAGAAGCTTCCACGCCAACGCACGCAGATTCCCCTTATGAATTTGGGATTGTAAGCCTTCGGACGCCCTTGATTGGTCGTCAATGTCTATAGCGCCTATAGCGCCTATTTTATCAATATATTGGGAAGTCGCAGACCGTGACTTTCCTGTTGTTGGTATCGGCCGGCGCCGGAGGCGCTGCTCGGAATGATCTTTCGAATTGACAGTTGTGAGCATGAGGGCCAGCGCGTGATCATTCCAAGCGATTGGGCTGACCTGTGAGAGTCAGAACTTGTTAGTGTGGCTTTTTCTAGGGAGACGGTTCGTTCATCTTCTCACCTGACCCTCACTGCGCGAGGCTGATTCAACTTCGTTGTGTGGCCCCGAGTTGACGCCGTTGATGTCTTTCGTCTTCGCCTTCCCGAATGGCTCCCTGATACACTCATCTACTGCAACACACGTCTCAGGGCAAAGCAGAGAATTCAGAGCCCCCTCAATAACTTCAGGCCATGCAGCAACTTGATGTAAGGGTGTCGGAAGGGTGGCTTGAGTGTTCTGTTCGTGGTCGCAGAGGCAGAGGCGTGGATAGAGGAGTACAAAACGATCGTATGTCATGTATCGTACAATTGGGTGCATTGGGCAGCTGCTTTCAATAGAAGAGGTCGTCCAATAATCGGAAATTTGTGACTCCCGATGAATTCCCATGTAAACTAGGATAGCGACGAATAAATAGACTTCAGAGGCTTTAGTTTTAGTCCATTTATGCTGGCGAGAGTGTTCTTGGTGTGGCCCAGCAAACGTGAACTCCTCGCGTTCGTTAATGTACTTTACCCAAGAATCTACAAGAGACACAGGCATAAATTGCTGAAAAAGCAACAACGGCATCTGCGGAAGATTTCCGACTTGTGGCATATCCGAAGGCATGATGAAAAGGGTTTAAGGCTCGTCAGAGATGATGGTGTTGATAGAAGGTTAAGGCTCTCGAGAAGCTGGCTCGAATAGAGCCTCCAGGCTCCAAAAAGGGCTCCAGAGGCACTGTAGGCAAACGCCAATCATCGCTTCCACAGACGACTCAGACTCTGCAAAGCTATGAGAAAACGTGAATACAGGATAAGTAATCATGGCTCGTCGACGAGTCCAGTCATAAATTTTTTTTTTCTCGAGAATAACTACCTCGCAAATGCCTTCAAAAGTATTCAGTTTGATAGACGCGTCGCGGTCCTTCTACCGTGTTAAATCCACGCTAAATCTGAAGGAGTGGGGCGAGAAGCAGCCAAAGGGATAATTTAGACGCTATAAATAAAGATTCCCTCTTCCCGAAAGATGCAGTTTGCCAGACGTGCCAGTAATCGGCTACGAATTGTACATGTTATAAAAAATGCCACCTAAACGCCGAGCTGCTTGTAATATCAATTTCCGGGCCGTGTCTTCATTCACCAGCCAAACTGGCATAGTTGGGCGCATCCTCACCACCAGGCGGCGCCGCCACAGGTTCAGTCGACAATGCTGACGGCGCCTGCCCAGCCTCGATGGCTCCTTGTTGCCGCGCCCGGGAGGCTTGTCGGATGCGCGCATCGCGCAGCATCTCGGAGCGCTGTTCCTTGTCCATGGTGCCAATGGCCTTGGGCTGTCCCCAACGAATGCGCAGAGGGCACCCTGCAATGACCGCGCGGCCCTGGCAGGAAGCCGCCGCCTTTTCCGCCGCTTCTCTTGTCTCGTAGTTGACAAAGGCGCAATGCGACATGTGCGAGCAGACGAGACTCTTGATTTTGCCGTGTGCTTTAAAAAAATCGCGCAGCTTAAACTCAGGCAGGTCATCCTCCACGCCCGTCACAAACAGCGACATGATGTTCTTATCGTCCGGTGGCAGCCAGTCGCGTGGACTCGGCGGTAATTGCGCGGTGCTCGGAAACGCAGCGCGACCCTTGCCGCTGCCAGTCTTTGCTCCAGCTGCTCGAGCAGCTCTCGAGTCCTTGGTACGAATGGGCCCAGGTCCACCAACACCAGCACCAACAGCGGCGTCGCCACTGGTGCTTGCGCCAACCAACTCAGACTCGTCGACAGTTCTGCCTTTTCGAAAATATGGTTTGCTCGCGGCAAGCCGTCGCAGCAGTTCGCGCGCCTTTTCGTCCGTCTTTTCGTACTCTTCGGTGCCTTTGCCCTCTTCGATGAGCTTCTCGTTGTTTTGCGCAAAGTACTCTCGGTTGATGTCGGACTGCGGACCGGGGGCGACCATTTTGAGTGCTGCGTCGCGGACGGCGATAGGGAGTCCAAAGGACAAATCGAGCATGCAGCTCTGGCAACAGTTTTTTAAACGGGCGCATGTCAGGCAGATCATAGTTGTCTTGCGTCGTCCTTGCGCACGGGTCGCGCTCCAGCTGAAGATCGTGAACGGTCTCGTACACTGTGCATTGACGTTAGAACTTTTGCGATTTCCTGCTGGTGTTGGCTTTGCGCTTACTAATTTGCATTCTGCACCATAGTCTTCCTTGACCATCTTGACGTATGGATTTTCGGGCAGACAGTTTTCGCAGACGGATGGAAAGTCCGTAGACTCCCAGCCGGAGCGGTTTAGATCCTGCTTGATTTGCGGAGGCATGGCGAGAGCGGTGACGACTGCTATGTTGGTGACGACTGCTAAGGTGGGTGGCTAATGGCAAAATGATATCGCGAACGTCTGGAGGTGAACTGTGCAAGACTTGCTTACCTAAAGTAAGTACGCCACTCAAGCCACAATGAAACTTATCGATAAGATTTGTCGAATTCGTGTTCGTACGTCGACGTTCACCGCCTTCCAGATCGGGCACTAGCGCCCTGATAGTCCGATTCTCAACCAGAAGTCGACTAGCCTTGCATCACAAGCCAATGAATTTTGATTGCCAACCCACCAGTTGGCAGTCAGGGGCGCGCAAAGTGGGCGGTGTCCTAAAAATTGAAAGCGAAAGTCAAGAGCCCCAGAACCGCGGATGGCATTCTTTAAGAGCGCCTGCGTCCCGCCCCCAATTGACTCCTTGTCATAATTCTGTTCTGTTCTGTCCTTCTCCTTTTCTTCTGAGCTTTCAACCCGAATCATCATCTGATTCTGCTGATTCGAAAGGCTGTTTTTTTCTTCTCCCGTCACTACACATACTTCTTCCGACCCGCTTAACCGGGCATTCAACATGGCGCCGTCCGTCACCCAGAACCTCGAGGGCGAGGATCACGCTCGCGATGCTGCCTTCAACAAGGCCATGCACGGCAAGTCTGCCCAGGCCAAGGGCGGTATTGCTGCCATGTTTAGTAAGGGCAGTGACGCCAAGCAGGCTGCTGTTGACGAGTACTTTAAGCACTGGGACAACAAACCCGCTGAGAACGAGACTGCCGAGGAGCGCGCTGTAAGTCGAATTTGGGGAGCTGTCATGGTTCTCAATTGCTGACTCGTACGACACAGGCCCGTACCGCCGAGTATGCCACTCTGACCAGACAGTGAGTTTTGGACGCGACCTAATGGCAGCAAGGACGAATCAAGCTAACCCTGGGCTAGCTACTACAACCTTGCGACCGATCTCTACGAATATGGCTGGGGCCAGTCTTTCCACTTCTGCCGTTTCTCTACCGGCGAGCCTTTTCACCAGGCTATTGCCCGTCATGAGCACTATCTCGCCCACAGCATTGGCATTAAAGAGGGCATGAAGGTGCTCGACGTTGGCTGTGGTGTTGGCGGTCCTGCTCGTGAGATTGCCAAGTTCACTGGCTGCCACGTCACCGGCTTAAACAACAATGATTATCAGATTGATCGCGCCACTCACTACGCCGCCAAGGAGGGCCTTGCCAACCAGCTCAGCTTTGTCAAGGGTGACTTCATGCAGATGTCTTTCCCCGACAACAGCTTCGATGCCGTTTACGCCATCGAGGCCACGGTCCACGCGCCTAGCCTCAAGGGCATCTATAGCGAAATCTTCCGCGTGCTCAAGCCCGGCGGTGTATTTGGCGTTTACGAGTGGCTCATGACTGACGACTATGATAACAACAACCTTCACCACCGCGAAATTCGACTCGGTATCGAGCAGGGTGATGGCATTTCCAACATGTGCAAGATTCAGGAGGCTCTTGACGCCATCAAGGACTCTGGTTTCGAGATGCTGCACCACGAGGATCTGGCTGACCGTCCTGACCCTTCGCCATGGTACTGGCCCCTCTCTGGCGAGCTGAGGTACATACAGTCTGTCGGTGACATTTTCACCATTGTTCGCATGACCAAGTGGGGTCGCTTTATTGCTCACAACCTCGCCGGTGCGCTCGAGACGATCCGTCTGGCGCCTGCTGGTACCAA
This sequence comes from Beauveria sp. NWAFU-1, assembly GCA_024472245.1. Taxonomy (NCBI): domain Eukaryota; kingdom Fungi; phylum Ascomycota; class Sordariomycetes; order Hypocreales; family Cordycipitaceae; genus Beauveria; species Beauveria sp. NWAFU-1. The sequence continues at coordinate 1,918,267 of JANBXD010000007.1, forward strand.
AAAGACTGCTGACAGCTTGGCTCTGGCCGCTGACTGTTTGGTGGCTGGTGGTAAGGAGCACCTTTTTACGCCAATGTACCTGATGGTTGCGCGCAAGCCCGAGTAAGGGAATAATATTTGAGCTTGGCGATTCGTTTCGGGATTGAAGGAATGATTTTATCAAAACTATACTGGGAACTAAAGAGGTATTGGCGAAGGGGCAGCGGGTTAGATGAGCGGGGTAAAATAATTCTTACCGCATGTATATATAGATTTACGTAATAATTTTCGAGTTGACAATTATGGCGGGCAACGTGTTGGGCGCGATTTATGTACGTATGTGCGTGAGTCTAGTTGTAAATGCAGTTGTGGGCGACTTGGCTCATCTTGAAACAAGTTTGGTATGAGTAGACATGAGCCATGTCAAGGGTAATGAAGATTGAATAAAACTCAACGGCTGTTGGAAGTGACTCCAAATGAATGAGAAGTAGAAAGTGTAGGTACATTAGCACTTGCTCCTTATTAGCACTGTTCCTGCATGCTTCCCTCTCCTTGAAGACGGATCCTCACCAGGCATCGCTCCCCGAGCCAATAAGGCGGAGATAGGCACCATAGCATTGACAGCTCAGAAAAAAGCGTAACAGAAGAAGAGTTCCACCTACAATGCCGCCAGGGATACAAGACAGCACAGAAAAAGTGACTCAAGTGCTGCAAAACTTCTTGTCATCTCTGGCTGATGACAATTTCCTCTGTTGGTCACTCCCCTAACCCAACATCTTGATCCATCTGTAATGCCGGGTAACTAGCATCCCGCCCACAGCCAGAGCTGCACGTGACCGTAGCTGACCAATGAGAGAGCTCCGTCAGCTATCTTCGTCCCAACATTTACAGCATAAAAATTCGTCAAATACAGGCCGAGCCCCTAAAAGCCTCTGAAATAGCCTCAGACAGGCCTAATCAACGCGCACAGATAGCGGGTCTCAACGGGCCCTGAGGAAAAAAAAAAAACAGCGCCATGGGCCCTGACAAGTGACTGCAAGTGGCTGCAAGTGGCTTGCCAAAGCTGCGTTCGCCGCGCTCCGTAAATTCCCTCTCAACCTCCTTCTGCAACCTCTCTCGCCAACACCCGAATCTCCTCCTGTTCCCCACGCGCGGCTGCTGATTGCATTTTTCTGCGACCATCAATTGAGCTGGTGGCTAGCTGTAGCTGTTGTTGCGAGTGCAATTTATCTTCGTTTTACCTGCTCAACTCCGAAACGAATCCGCCGTCCTCGGAGATCGCCCGTCCCCAACGCAAAAAACAACAACTCACACACAGCGTCAGCAACGACAAAATAGGCATCATGTCACGCCTCCTCCGACCTGCCGCCCGTCTGGCGACCCAGGCTGCTCGTGCCCCCGTCGTCCCCAGCGGCTCCGCCAGCGCCGCCCTCGCCCAGTACACCCGCGCCGTCCACCGCCCTGTCTACTTTGGCGCGAACCACACTGCTCGATCCTACGCCGACGGCAACGGCGTCAAGGAGTACACTGTTCGCGATGCCCTGAACGAGGCTCTGGCTGAAGAGCTCGAGTCCAACCCTAAGACTTTTATCCTCGGTGAGGAGGTTGCCCAGTACAACGGTGCCTACAAGGTCACCAAGGGTCTTCTCGACCGTTTCGGCGACAAGCGTGTCATTGATACCCCCATCACCGAGAGCGGCTTCTGCGGTCTGGCTGTTGGTGCTGCCCTCAGTGGTCTGCACCCTATTGTGAGTCAATGCTGCTAGCTTACCCAACTGACATCCCCCGGTGCTACCGGAGAGCTGTAGACCTCGGCCAGACGCTAACACACCTCCATCAAGTGCGAGTTCATGACCTTCAACTTCGCTATGCAAGCCATCGATCAGATTGTCAACTCGGCCGCCAAGACTCTCTACATGTCCGGTGGTATTCAGCCCTGCAATATTACCTTCCGCGGTCCCAACGGCTTCGCTGCTGGTGTCGGGGCCCAGCACTCTCAGGACTACTCTGCCTGGTACGGTTCCATCCCCGGTCTAAAGGTCGTCACACCTTGGAGCGCCGAAGACGCCAAAGGTCTCCTCAAAGCTGCTATCCGCGATCCCAACCCTGTCGTCTTTCTCGAAAACGAGCTTATGTATGGCCAAACCTTCCCCATGTCCGAGGCGGCCCAAAAGGACGACTTTGTCATTCCTTTTGGCAAGGCCAAGATTGAGCGCTCCGGCAAGGATCTGACCATTGTCACCCTTTCTCGCTGCGTCGGTCAGTCCCTGGTCGCTGCCGAGAACCTCAAGAAGAACTATGGCGTCGAGGCTGAGGTCATCAACCTGCGTTCCGTCAAGCCCCTCGACGTCGAAACCATCATCAACTCGGTCAAGAAGACCCGCCGTCTCTTGTCTGTCGAGTCTGGCTTCCCTGCTTTTGGTGTTGGCTCTGAGATTTTGGCGCTGACCATGGAGTACGCCTTCGACTACCTCGATGGCCCTGCCCAGCGTGTCACTGGCGCCGAGGTTCCCACACCCTACGCCCAGAAGCTTGAGGAGATGAGCTTCCCCAACGAGAAGCTGATTGAGGACTGGGCTGCCAAGATGCTCAAGGTCTAAGCGGCGCGTGGGCGCTCGAATAGGGGAAAATAAAAACGACTGGCCGCGGCTGCTGACGTCGTGCTCGGCAGAGTCACGGCGCGGCCGGAAACAATTTACGTGTTGGTGAGCCAGCACATATTACCTGATAGATGGACAAAACGGCCGGGACCTGTACTTGTATTCCTCATTGTCTGTATATCCCGACCACTGTGTCTTAATGATTCATTTGCCTGCCTCTGGCGCTTTGTCGACGATTATTGTAAGGTTGTGATCTGGTCTACAGGGTGCCATTGAAACTCGCAAGGTGACTGCTTTCTCGATATGTTCGCATTTTTTGTTTCACACATCTCGGCTCCATTCAAACTGCAAGGTGACTACAGTCTCGTTTCGCTTGCATTTTCAACCTTGACACATTTAATCGCCATTGAGACTGACTAGGTACTCGCACCAGGTCTTCATTTCCAGATTTCATTTTCAATACATCGGCTCTCATCGCTGCAGTACGCTTATTCAGCTGCCGCAACTCCTGCTCTATCACCGCATCCATATTCCACGTGAGCAGCATCCGCGCGCGCTCCATCGAGTCCTCGATCTTGCCCATGTCAGCGCCGATGCCCGGCACCATGTACTTCATCAGATGGCCCTGTCTGCGACCGCTCCTGCTTGCTCCGTCATACAACTCCACCACCATCTTCTCCATCTACCGTGCTCGTCGGGGTCAGTCGCCATTCGAGTCGCTGATGTCTGTCGTCATGTTAAACGACTCGGGGAAGTGTTATTTGAAGAATGGCTGCCCAATGTGGTAGCACTCAGTTGTGTGCTGATACTGTTGATGCTGTTGGTGTTAAATATGGCTTTCTCCTTCTTGGACACTCAGATTTGGATGGGCGAGAGAAGCTACCAAACAGTGAACATTTCATTCCCGCTAGAATGTGTCTACCGAAGAAGAGAGAGGTGGCTGCTCTGAACCGTTTCGTTGACTTGAAAGAGTGAGAACTGAAAAGTAGAGTATCAATCCAGGTGAAAGAGCGAGATGATGCCGCAGTAGCCATGCTATCTGAGGTCATATTTTAATTTCAGCATCGCCAAATTGCAACCAGGATAGCAGAGAAAATTGACCAAGAAACGTTTGGGCATCAGGATCGACGATGAAGATGTGGTGCCGGAATTATCGTCTTACACAACGGCCTCGATATGAACCAGGTTCAAGTCCAATCTTCGTCACTATTCGGGTAGATTAAATAGAACCAAAATTACCAGTACAACATGCAAAGTCCCAAGTCGTCGTTCGACAATGATGCGTACATGCCTGATTCTGGATCAATTAGTACGACGTGGGCAGCTCCACATCTAGAGCATCACTGATTCTTGGTGGGGTAGTTGATGCAAACACCACACCTTCAACCTTCAACCCGCGCCTGTCAACGCCGTCATCATCATACGGCGAGCGGTGATAAAATGACCAGCATTGACGATATTCTGCTGGCACAGGGCGCTGATGAAGCTGCCATCAAACATCTGCCAAAAGATAGCCAGGATCCGGCCCGTATCAAGGCGCAACTAGAGCAGCTCTATCTGTCACCATCCGCCCAATTCTCAGATGACTGGCTGAACCGTCTGCAGCAGCGCTGGGACTATGAAGCCGACTACTCATCGCTATTTCGTATCGCACCGACACAGACCAGGACAGTCACTCGTTTCCAGCGCCAGGGCCTCGAGGGCCGCGTCACGGGCTACAAGAATGTCACGGTCCCGCGCAACAGCGCCAACGCCAAAAACTCGACCAGTCTGCTCCGCAAACCCGCTAACCGCGCAGAATTCGTCCGAGGCGCGGCTGGCTTTTTTCCGTTTGCACCAGGCGGTCTGGAGGGCATCGCGGCCACTGCTGCCTTGGAGGACCAGGTTCTCGCTGATCCCCGCGGAGATGGGGGGGCCGGTGGCAACAAGCTCGACAGAGTCATCCAATTCACCGACGGAGGCCTGCTTCAGGTAGCACCCGGCCTGGAACGAGGAATCGACTTTGGAAAGAAAAAGTCACAGCAGGACAAGGAAGCCGAGGACGCTGTTCAGCAAGTTTTGGAGGAAGCACCAGAACGAGCGACTGGAGGCGAGGGCAAGGAGGATGGAGACGAGCCAGAGGATGCAGAAGAGGACACGGAAGGAGAAGGAGATGATGACATTGACGATATTCTGCCTGTCGAATTCCCTTCCCTTGAGCCACACAGCGTACTCGCCACGTCTCGTGCTAAGAAGGCGGGTAAGGAATGGGCGCACATGGTGGATATCCGCGGGGAAATGACCAACTTCAGAGAGCTGGTGCCAGATATGGCGCGAGAATGGCCATTTGAACTTGACACCTTTCAAAAAGAAGCTGTCTACCATCTCGAAAATGGCGACTCTGTTTTTGTCGCCGCACATACATCTGCAGGCAAGACTGTCGTTGCAGAATACGCCATTGCTTTAGCGGCCAAGCACATGACCAAGGCCATCTACACATCACCCATCAAAGCGCTAAGCAACCAAAAGTTTCGCGACTTTCGACAGACGTTCGACGAGGTCGGCATTCTCACTGGTGACGTGCAAATTAATCCCGAGGCTAGTTGCCTCATCATGACGACCGAGATCTTGCGCTCCATGTTGTACCGCGGTGCCGACTTGATTCGTGATGTTGAGTTTGTCATATTTGACGAGGTCCACTACGTCAACGATTACGAGCGAGGTGTAGTCTGGGAAGAAGTCATCATTATGCTGCCAGAGCACATTTCGCTGATCCTCCTCTCTGCCACGGTGCCCAACACGCATGAATTTGCCTCGTGGGTTGGACGGACCAAGCAAAAAGACATCTATGTAATATCTACCCCCAAGAGACCAGTTCCTCTGGAGCACTACCTCTGGGCAGGCAAAGACATTCACAAGATTGTCGACTCTGACAAAAGGTTTCTCGAGAAGGGCTGGAAAGACGCACACGCTACACTTCAAAGCAAGGACAAAGCCAAAGGCGCGGAGACCACTGTCGCAACTCGTGGAGGCAACCCCCGAGGTGGCCAGCGTGGCGGCCAACAACAGCGTGGTGGCCGAGGCGGTGCCCAGCAGCGCGGTGGCGGAGGACAGCGAGGCGGAAATCAGAGAGGAGGTCGTGGAGGCGGAGGTCCTCCTCGAGCGAGCCACACACCCGGCCATATGGGCCGCTCTGGCAGAACCGGCTTTGCTTCTGCAGCACAAGACAAGAACTTGTGGGTGCATCTGGTCCAGTATCTGAAGCGCTACACGCTTCTGCCGGCATGCATATTTGTCTTTTCCAAGAAGCGGTGCGAGGAGAATGCCGACGCACTGAGCAACCAGGACTTTTGCACGGCGTCCGAAAAGAGCCACATTCACATGATTATTGAAAAGTCAATTGCACGACTCAAACCAGAAGATCGTGTTCTACCACAGATTGTTCGCCTGCGAGAGCTTCTTGGCCGAGGTATCGCAGTACATCACGGTGGGTTGCTGCCCATCGTCAAGGAGCTAGTAGAGATGCTGTTTGCCGAGACGCTTGTCAAGGTTCTTTTTGCCACCGAAACATTCGCCATGGGTCTCAACTTGCCGACAAGAACAGTTGTATTCTCTGGCTACCGCAAACACGACGGACACTCGTTCCGTAATCTTTTGCCGGGTGAATACACGCAGATGGCTGGCCGTGCTGGTCGTCGTGGCTTGGACAAGGTTGGGTCTGTCATCATTGTTCCTCCTGGCGGTGATGATGTACCCCCCGTCACAGACTTGCGCAACATGCTCCTGGGTGAGCCGTCCAAGCTTCGATCCCAGTTCAGACTGACATACAACATGATTCTTAACTTGTTGCGCGTTGAAGCTCTCAAGATTGAAGAAATGATTAAGCGCAGTTTCTCAGAGCATGCCACGCAACAACTTTTGCCCGAGCACGAAAAGGATGTCAGGCTTGCCCAGGCAGATCTGGACAAGGTGAAGCGTGAGTCGTGCAAGATATGCGACACTGTCGTGGATGAATGCCATCAAGCTGCTCAGGATTACAAGCAGCTTACCGCCGAACTCTACAAGGGATTGCTCAAGATTACAATTGGTCGCAGAATGTTTTCACAGCAACGGTTGATTGTATTCAACTGGGACGGCATCCGCACTGTAGGCATACTGCTCTCCGAGGGCGTGAGCCCCAGAAGCACGATTGAAAATCCCACACTGCACGTATGCGCACTTAAGCCGCTCCGGGATCGTCGCGACGGCACTGATTTACTGCCATTTCTGCCAGTATATCGCAAGTACCTACACAAGCTGCCACAGGGACGCAAGCGCATGCAGACAAAGACGCTACATGTTCCGCTGAGCGACGTGGAGTGCCTGACACGATGGGTACTTAAGGGCACGGTGCCCGATATCATGAAGCGCGGCGACGTGGCTCTGCAAGCGATTGACAAGCTCCAGGAAATCTGCGCCTCGTGGGACGACAAGTGGGATGAGGCGGATATGGGCAAGATCAAAAGCCTGCAGTTGCAGGAGATTATGGAGCAACGAGTACAGCTTGCCAAGAAGATGAGCACGTCGCCCGCCATGTCGTGTCCGACGTTCCTCAAGCACTTTGCCATGTGCCATGACGAGTGGCTAATTAAAGAGCATATCCAACAGCTCAAGTCTTCGCTGTCCGACCAGAACCTCCAGCTTCTTCCCGACTATGAACAACGTGTGCAGGTTCTGAAGGAGCTTGGCTTCATTGACGAGGCCACGCGGATCCAGCTCAAGGGTAAGGTAGCATGCGAGGTGCACAGTGGTGACGAGCTGGTCCTCACCGAGCTGATTCTTGACAATGTACTTGCGGAGTTCGACCCTGCTGAGATTGCCGCTCTGCTGTCTGCATTTGTCTTTCAGGAAAAGACGACCATCGAGCCGGTGCTCACCGGCAACCTGGAGCGCGGTCGGGAGCGCATCGTGGCCATTTCAGAAAAGGTTAATGATGTGCAGACGCGGCTGCAGGTGATTTTGTCGTCGGAGGACTCGAACGACTTTGTGTCGCGGCCGCGGTTCGGGCTGATGGAGGTGGTGTACGAGTGGGCGCGGGGCATGAGCTTCAAGAATATTACGGGGCTGACGGACGTGCTCGAGGGCACGATTGTGCGCACCATGACGAGGCTGGACGAGACGTGCCGCGAGGTGAAGAATGCGGCGCGCATTATTGGCGACCCGGACCTGTACCAGAAGATGCAGCAGGCGCAGGAGATGATCAAGCGCGACATTACGGCCGTGGCAAGTCTGTACATGTAGGCTTGCGAGTTGAAAAAAAAGTAACGCGTTTGTTTTCGCTGAGAAAAGATACATGTGGAAAAAGGGTCCGTTTAGAAGAGAACATGGGAGTTTTCATTTTATAATAGCATGGCATAGACGGGCTTGGGGCATATTGTGGAAGAAAAAAAGGACACAGATATGATTGAATGTCTGATTTTACATGCGGAAGAAAAAAGGATACTGATGTGACCGAGTGTCTGGTTTTAAATGTCTTTCAAAAAATTAATAAACATGAATAGCAATGCTAAAGACCAAAATTGATTTCCAACCCAAAATAACGCCGAACACATGAACGGATAACCGTGTAAAGCCGAGCGTGGCAGCGCTGCCGTCGTCAATTTTGCTTGCTGCGCTGCATTCTATTCCAAGACGCAGCACGACCGCATCTTTTAGCCCCTTTCCATCCACTGCTGCTGTGTGTAGTTAGGCCCGCAGCGCACGCAGCCGCTGCTGGAGCGCATCCTCCTCCTCGGCCGTCGGGTCGTTTGTCTGGGCGGCGGCGGGTTCGGCCGTGGCGGGCGTCGCCTTGTTGAGTTCCTGGGAGAGCTCGATGCCGGCGTCGTCGGCGAGCTTGCCGAGGAGTTCGTGGACGGCGTCCTCGCCGACCTGGGTCGATGTGGACTGGGTGATGGCGTCTTGGTAGATGCCGTTGGACATGGCGTACTCTTCGTTCTGCTGCTTAAACTGCTCGAGGGTGTGAAGGGTCTATTTTTTTTTATTCTCGTCAGCATATCGATTTCTCCTTGTTCATTCGCAATGATAAAAGGGAGCTACCTTTTCTGGATTTGTATTCTTTTGGGCGACATTCATCACTTTGGACGACGACGCCATCATGTGCGTCATGCGGTTCATGGAATTGTTGGCTTGGATCTGGGCGGCCGACAGCTCGGCCATGTCGGCCATCTGGTCCATCTGCTGGGCGAGCGCCTGCTTGGAGAGAAGCACCTTGGCCTTTTGGTAGGCTTTCTGCGTGTCGCCCTTTTTCAGGAGCTCCTGGATCTGCTTCTTGAGCACGGGGTCCTGCTTGGAAGCCTTTACGGCCTCGCGCCGGGCCTGCTTGGCCTGAAAGCGCGCCTGGAACTCGACTTGCATGTCGCGGGCGAGCTGGCGGTTCGACATGGCGAAGGGTATGGCGTGTGGGTTGGAGTAGAGCGGTCGGTGAGGGTAGAGAAATGTCGGGAGGAGAGTATGGGAAGGGTTGGCCGATGGATGGTGATGTGGAATTCGACAAGTCGCATCATGAGAGATGGAACGAGGAAACAAAGTGGGGTGCGGGCGTTGTGGCGGGGAGGCCGCACGCTAAAGTGGTGGCAGACTGGCAGTGACGCAAGTTGGCAAGCCTTCTGTACTGGTAGGCGGGCCAGATACCAAACGGTACACGTGCCACACACCCACCTTCCCAGGTTGTTGGTTGGTGGTTGGGTGCAGGATACAGTGGCGGCTAGCATACCCAAGCCCCGTAACATAAAGGCCGATTTGGGGCCATCTGAGGATGCGTCCTAGGCGTGACGAGCCTACGGGGCGCCATTCTTCCGACCCGGAAGGGAAACACGAATTGGGACTTGGTAAGATCTGTCAGTCGCACCTCCCAAAACCTGACAGAGTCCTCGAGCGATAGTGACACTCAATTCGTCCATGCTTGCCCAATTGCTAACCTTGAGCAGTCAAGCATCAGCTGTCGGATGGTTGATGCCCTCTGAGATTGTCATCCTCAACGTGTCTGTTGTCATCTTTGTCGCGTTTCTATTCTGGGAAACGTATGTTGCCTCAGAGCCCATCATGCTACTCAAGATCTTCCGTGCGCCAACTTTCCTCGCAATGATCCTTGTAGTCCTATTCAGCTACATGTCATTTGGAATCGCCCTCTGGTATTCCATTTCCTGGCAGCAGGTTCTGCGACAGCTTTCCGTTCTTCAAACTGCCGTGAACCTGATCCCGTTTGGGCTCGGACTCACCGCCGCCGTCGGCCTTGCTGCATATATGCTCCCAAGAGTCGAGACAAAGCTGGTGATGGCAGTTGGCGTCGTTGCACTATCGGCGCCAGCCTTCCCCTTGCGACCATGCGATGCAGCAGACACATTGGGCACAAATGTTCCCTGCCATGCTGCTCTGCGGCTACTGCCTCGACTTTGTCTACCTGGCCGCCCAAGTCATTGCTAGCAACAGTGTCACCCGCAAGCACCAGGGCATTGCGAGCAGCCTCGTCGGCACGCTGTAACTGTACGGCATCAGCTTGGGCCTGGGATTTGCCGGCACCACTGAGGTCGAGGTGGGCAACAAGTCTCTGCTGCCAGGCGCTACCGCAACGTCGGAGTCCGTAATGTCTGGCTTTAAGGCTGCGCTCTACTTTAGCGCCGCTTTGGCTATCGTGGGCTTGATCCTGGACTTTGCTTTCGTTAGGCGTCCCCAAGGTAGACCGCCATGGCTGGGTAGATGAATTTGGGGAGGCGCATGTCTTTGGGTGCGAACGAGGTGGCAGTGACTCATACGAGCTCGCCGGCAGAGTGAGCCAGCCATGCCGGTTAAGACGAGGTGATCATAACACTGGCTCCTTCACCGTGATGATTCGCTGCTTGATGCATGATTACTGGTACGTCTAGAGTGCTGTATTGCTTTGTGTAAAATTGGAGAATTGCAGCTACACACTACTGCAGGCAGGCGCAGATGAAGGCGCAGCCAGTCAACGTATCGTCCGGGCCGCGCACCAGCACCGTCTTAATATCAATCGCTTTAGCGGGATACAAGCTGCCACTCGGAAACATGGCGTCGCCGATGAACATTATCTGCTACAGCAGGATCTTGCTGACCTTGGAGAGTTCCTGAAGCGCGCGTCCATTGTCAACTCCCGTCTTAGTGCTTTCAACAGAGGTAACGCCGCCTACGTAAAGTGAACCTTGCGAGGCCAGTAGATAGCGAGACCGGAGTATGGCCAATTCGGCTGGAAGAAGCGAGTACCAGGAATTGAGTTTTGCGTTCGCAAGAATAACCCGTGAATTTTAGGCCCATTTTTACAGCCACCGCGGCCCGTCTCTCCATTTGACATCAGTCTTCAGGGTCCAATCCAACTGTGCGAAACGTATGGGCAGCCTGTATCATGGGAGTGACAGATATTTTCAGCGCTCGCCGTTATGGAGGTATCAAAATCTCATCACAGTACTAGATTCCATCTTTGTTATGGCTTTTTACATCGCCTTCACCCTCAGAATGCAAGCCCGATGACCTCCGTCCACTCAACAGGCGGTTCTTTCGCCGCGGCAGCCTTCTTCGCAGCTTCGTCGGCAAGCGTATTCCACTCGCGTGGGATCTTCCAGAACTGGATGGTCATGCCATCGCGGTTGACTCTCTCACATTCCCCCAGGAGCACCTCCCACAAATCCTTGTTCTTGACATTGGAGCCGTCAGTTCCCCTCTGACCTTTGGTCTTCCAACTGTTCTGCACCCAAGTCTTCACCCACTGTGTCGAACCCTCCACGACGTACTCGGAGTCAGTGGCGATGACAACTGTTCTGAAGCCCTCTCCCGGCCAGTGTCGGAAACGCAGGGCGGTAATGACGGCCCGCAACTCGGCCCGGTTGCTGCTTTGGATGCCGTCATCCCCCCAAGGGCCTTTCTTTTCCAGACGGCCCGAGACCAAGAGCGGTTCGCCTTTAAGATCCAACCCTTGGCAAAATGCCCAAGCGGCCTTTGAATTGGCTTGGCCGTTGTTAAGGCATGCCCCGTCAGTCATGATAAGGAGCATGGAATTGTCGTTGTGGTAGGTGTATCTAGACCACGGACCAGCAGGTTAGCCGAGCACGAGAAAGGAAGCAAAAGCGTTTTACCTGATTATATCCATGAAGCGGGCCCTGCCGCGAAACAGCTCCATCGGTGGCGAGGAGTCAAGGTGAGGTCTGAACTTGGAGGGGAAGATCAGACCAGTGCCTCTAACCAAATCGAGCCCTGACGAGGAAGGGACATCGTGATCCTCAGCAACGTCCACATCATCATCCTCATCATCGTCCTCATCATCGTCCAGGTCTCCGCAGTCTTCACCAAGGACGTCGTCCATAAAGCTGTAGTCACTGCAACATTTGCCGCATTGCACCAATCCGTGAGGTCCACACACAAGTCGACCGTTTGGCAGCTCACAGGGGCCTTCATCGTCATCGCTGCTGCTATATCCTAGTGGGAACAAGCCCTGGGCGAGATACCAGCCGCGAGGCATTTTTACGGATGTCTGTTTGCTGCCTGTTTGTGGTGGTGTGTTTGTGCTGGGGCACGTCAGTCAACCAAGTGGTGATTGGAGTATCTCTTTAGATGCGCGGCCTCCAGTTGGATCACTTGCAAGGGTATTACCTAGCCAATGGTGCGCCACGAAAATTCCACTTTTCCCCTTATCCCTTTAGATGAGATAATGGGGCAGGCAGCCGATCAAACGGCAGGAAACTTCCATCTATCAGCGCCCTGGAAGTTCCATCATAAGCCATTTCCCCGCAGTAATATACGGGCGTTTCGCTTCTGTTTTTTGCAAGCTTTGTGTTCGTCATTCGCTGCCACCTCTGGTTTTACTTTCGTGAGCTGGGAAGTTGCCTCCTTCCGGTCCAAGTTGATCCATTAACTATTATTGGATCACTACTGGTATCGGTAGTTGCCACAGCCAGCGTCCGGTCGACAAGATCCTTAAAAGAGGCGATCAAGCGCTAGACGGCCCGTTAATGTTCATCTCTCACTTTTTCGGCTGTTCAACAGGCCAAGACAGCCACTGCCGCCCGGCAGCCTTATCCGAGACCGCTTTACGGAAGCAGTAAGAATTTCCTTTAAAATTTATATTAATTAATACCCTACTCCGTATCCGTACTAAATCTCTACTCCTAACACTCGGCCAATCTACTTTAAAAGCTCGCTATATGTGGCCGCCTCCAGCTTCTGCCACAGCAACCCCGACGGCGGTACGCCCGCATCATTACTTGTCGGATCGTACTCCATGACATTGAGCATCATGATGCCAGCAATACCTGTTTCGCGATCAAGCCACTATTCCCTCACATGAGCAATCAGCATCATCTCATACGCCAAAAAAAAAGATTCCCCGAAATTGAGAGAACCACTTACCCATCGCGGACCTGACGCGCCGCTCCACGAAATAGATCCCTTTCGACGCTTGCCCGGCACATCGTCCACATTGACCATGCCGCCAAACGCCTGCTGCATACGCGCATGCTTCGGAAACTCGGGCGCCACGATGCCGTGCACGCCCATGTCGTACGTAAAGGCCTCGATGCCCTTGACCTGCTTGGGACTGAGCTGGTGCGCGCACAGCAAATCGAGCGACTCATCCGACAGCAACTTCCCCGCGAGCAGGCCTTGCAAGAACGCGGCAAAGTCGCGGGCCGTGGAAAAGAGCCCGCCGCCGCCCCCCCCGATGGTCCAGTCCTCGACGACCGGCGCCCCCGTCCCCTCCGACACGAGCTTGCCGCCGCGGCGCACGACGTCGGCGACAGTGCGGTCCGGGCCGACGTGGGGCAGCCGCGACGGGTAGAAGCCCGTGTCGCGCAGACCGAGCGGCGCAAACACGTGCGTCTGCATGTACGCGCCCAGTGGTTGGTCCACAACGAGTGCGAGCAGCTCGCCGGCCCAGTCCGGCCCCGTGCCGTAGTTCCAGTACTCGCCCGGCGCGTACACGAGCGGCGTGTCCATGGCGGCGCGGCTGCGTGCGGGGAACTGGCCCTTGGCACGGTCGGGGCGCTGCGACCACTGCATCGCCCGCGGGTTGGAAAAGTCGTACGAGTAGCCCGACGTGTGCGAGAGAAGCATACTGTGTAGGGTTATGCGTCAGTTGAGGGTTTCAAGAGTAGTTGTGTTGAAGGCTGAAGCTCACCGGAGCGTTATAGGCTCCGCGTTGGCCTCGAGAATCGGCGTGCCGTCGTCCTGGAAGCCGCGCAGGATTTGGACCTTTTGCATCTCGGCGAAGCGAGGACGCACGTCGTCGTCGAGGTTGACGAGGCTGCGCTCCACGAGCTGCAAGAGGCACGTCGCCGTGACGACTTTGCTCATCGAGGCGATCCAGGTAAAGGAATCGGCCGAGAATGCCGGCGACGCTGCATCAAGTCCGATGCGTCCGGCAGCACCAGAATACAAAAATTCTGACAAAATAAAAGAGCCAAAAGATTAGCAAAATTTTGTCTTTTATGTGAAATCACTGCTTTTTCTCCGTGATCTTTTTTTGGCCTCGGCACGTCGGCCGTCAGCACCAACGTCATAACGTACCGTCTTTGTTAGTCACTATAAAGGCCGCGCCCAACAATGTGTCCGTAACATCCTCGCCCGAGGCCACGGCGTCTTGCAGAAGAGCGTCGAGCTTTTCCATGTTTTTTTTTCTATGTCTCTTGACTGGGATGCAAAGATGAAAATGGGACATGAGATATCAAGCTGACATTGATTACCATACATTACGTGTCTCCCCGAGCTTGTTGCATCCAGTCTGCTTATTTCGGCTTGTTGACCCCGCAGGCCGCTCGCTTATCTCATGCAAGTGCTTTGCCGTCCGTCTGAATTCGTTTCGTTGCGGCCGTAGCCGTGGATGATTTGAGCGAATCAGCAGTCCACCGCTGGTGCTCCTTTCATCTCCTGACCAGGATGTTGCAACCCTCTTTGTCTTGTTAGTCCCTGCCCAACCAAAGTTCCCAAGCCAAGGCTTCAAGGGTATTTCTTCCGGCAACTGTTCTGGATGCCCAGAGCCAGTCAATTACCGCCCACGAGACCAAGATGCTGCCAAGATCTCGTAAAATATATATGCAAGGCTCACCGTGCATCAATTCAGGCTATAAAGCCCAAGCGGGCTATGTTGTGCGACCGTCTAGCCGTCGCACCCCCAGACGCTTCAGTGTAAGCGCCAGTACTGAGGTTTGACAGCACACCGTTTTCTTTTCATCAACTCACCGCATGCCACAAACTCACAAACTCACAAACTCACTGCTTGCTGTTCGTAGATATTGGCTTCAATTTGTTACACGGGCTCACTTGCTGTACAAAGCCCATCCTAACCACTGCCGCAACGACTCCCACCCCCACCATATGCATCCGATATCGCCCTCCGTCGTTGCACGTTGAATCTCTCCGCAACCGGGCTCTTGCATTTTATGCCACGTCGTTATAGTGCGAATTTTTTTATTCCCAGTGTGCGAGACAAGAGCTCTCTGTTTTCTTTGCGCCTGCAAGCGCTCGCATCCCTTTTTCTCCCAGAAAAAGAAATGTTCCATATCAAGTCACTGTCACAGTGGAGGAATGAGACGCCACGATGTACTTCAGGCCATTCGTATCAATATTCCTGCCGTCGAAATGCTGCGAGCACTCTTGCCATTCTCTACTGGCATCAACATCATTAACAAAATGGTTATTATTCTACGCCTATACTTTTTCAAAGCAACATTATTCGGCAACACAAATTTTGAGCTTCGATCATTAAAAGCTGCACTTTTAGGGCTGTACTCGGCGATATGCTGAGTCAAGCCACCACAGTCTTCAGGGGACCAGTCCACGTGTGAGTTATAAGCCTGTGGCCATCGTTATGATTAGTCTCAGAATAAGATAGCTGTGCACGTTTTTGCACGACGTCGCTTTTTAATCCTGGTCACAGCCAGGCAGAGAATTGTCAAGGTCGAATTTGGTTACTTGTATTCAAAATTGACGTGTGGAAATAAACCATCCTTCTGGTCCACCAGTGCATATTTAACGAGCCAGATCCGGCGGGACAGCAACAATACGAAAATAAAAATCGCACTAGATCCAGAATACATACTGGGTAGAAGAACTAATAAAGATATCGGGACTTACCGGGGAATACCTTGAATCGAAATACTGGATTTCTCATCTCAAATGGTCAGCGCGGGTGCTATTTATAGTACCACTAAATGTAGGATCAGACTATTGAAGCACTGTAAGTCATTGACTCACTGCCTCAGCAATCAGGCCAGGCTATCACGGTGGGTTACCCATTCGGCAGGATCAAACAATAGTATGTCGATTGGAGCACTGGGCCAATATAACGGCGCCCGTCGTCCCCCCCGGTTTATGTGGCTGGCAGCTGATGTTTGCTCTGGTTGAAGTGCTGCTGCCTCGCCACGTCAAGATGACTGTCACGCTGTCTCCTGTCGCCCTTTCTTAAAAGAGTGGGTGGGCAATCCATTAATTCCCTTCATATCGCTGCTCCAACATTTCGAACTTTTGTTCTTGTTCACACGCCTTTAATAATTAATACCGTTCATTTCGGCCGGCAGGCTCATCGGCTATTCAAACTGTCAAGCGTGCTTTCATCCAGGCATGGCGCCGCCATCTTTTGTTCGCATTAACGAGATTGTCTCCGTGCAGCATCCTAATCGAACAAATGTTACGTCGTCGTCCGATGAAATCTCGGCATCACAGACTGACGGAGGTCAAATGACGGGGTCACCCGGAATTATTCTGTTCTTGTCGTGGGCCGGTGCCAATGACCGGCATATCGAAAGGTACACGAAGCTGTACAATGAAATTTATCCCAGCTCCAACATTGTTCTTGTGGAAAGCGATATGGTCGCATTTTTTTGCCGGTCGGTTCAGACGCAGCAAAAGCTGGTCGAGCCGGTGGTGAAGATGCTTCGCGAGGCGGCCGACGACACCCTATACGTGCATGTCATGTCCAACGCCGGCGCCAAACAATGGGTCACCATTGACAAGATGCTCTTTCAATCGGAAGGGCGCTCTCTATCTGAATTATCTACCATCATTGATAGTGCCCCGGGACGATCGGGTTTGAAGCAGACGTGGGCGGCTATCTCACCAGCCTTGCCGCGCGCAGTCCTGCCCAGAACTATACTCGGCTTCGTGCTTGGGATCGTTTTGCGCGTCTTGTACAGTACAAAAGCTATCTGGCCTGGCTTTGATCCACTGGAGACGATAAGGAACCAGCTCAACGAGCATGTTCCAGTAGCCGCTGGGCCTCGCCGATGCTACATATACTCCGAGACAGATCTGCTCGTTGGGGAAGACGACGTGTTAGATCATGCAAAAGAGGCAATGCAGAAAGGCTGGTCAGTCGAGATTTTTGAGTTTAAAGGAAGCTCACACGTCGGACACTTGAAGCAGGACCCGGAAAAGTACAGAGAGGCAATCGAGAGAACGTGGCTCGGGAGGTCAAAGTTGTAATGGTCGCCAAGGCATGAAAGTTGACGACTATAGGTCTGAAGAACGGTCAATCCGTTTTTATCTCAACGCAAAGGAGAAAACGCTACCGTCATAAACCAGCGCTTGATTTTTCCAATTGAATCTTAACATTTGCATTGTCTGGCAAAGGCTGCCGTAGCTATGCGGATTCCGACCCGTCACCCCGCAGAAGACGCCGCGGACAAAGAGACTCGTTCCCCGCGGGGGACCAGCTCAACCTTGGTGAACAAAGCTCATCGTTGGTCGAAGTGGGGCAAAAAACGGCAGAAAAATGATGCTCAATTGCAGATGCGTGGCAGCTACTCTAATTACTTAGTATACTAGATAACTCTACGGATCTGTAGCTACCTATTGACTCTAGCAGCTGGCTGTTGACTCTAGTAGCTGGCTGTTGACTTTGGTAGCTGGCTGTTGACTCTGGTAGCTGGCGCTGTTAATGCTGGCAGTTGGCTGTTAAAGCTGTTGATGCTGGCGCTGTCAAAGCTGTTGACGCTGGCGCTATTAAAGCTGTTGACGCTGGCGCTGTTGAAGCTATTGACGCTGGCGCTGGCGCTGTTGATGCTGGCGCTGTTGACTCTAGCAACAGGCTGTTATAGCATATGCAAAGGACCTGCAGCGCATACTCACCGCCTTTGTTTTTTTGCCCCACTTCGACCAAGGTTGAACTTTATTCGACCAAGGTTGAGCTATGTGCTCGTTCCCCGCGACTCCACAGTTGGGAAATCCGCAATGCGTCCCGTGCTGTGGGACAATGATCTGCGAGAACAGGCTGGACTGTTGAAGATGATCGGCGTGCTGTGCTGAACATTTACCATTCTCAGATACGGATATTGATCTCATACATCGGCAGACGTTAGCCTCTGGTTCACATAGTAAACCGTTCACGCGGCACCCCCGCCAACCTGCTCGGTGCTGCATGTGCAGTAGTGCAGCAAAAGGTGGAACCACCAACCACTGGTGATGCTATAGTGATCACACGTTCGTGACCATCGCGGGGATGACGACAAAACCCAAATACTAGTTAAAATATCAAAAAGTTCAACTATGGAAACAAGAATAATGAGTTATAAAGTCTGTGTTAAAATTTAAAAGGGGTTTTCTATGTACGGGAATGATTTGCTTAATTATTCAATTTTGTCGGGTTCGGCCATGCTTCGGGCAGCCCTCATCCGAGGTGGGCACGAGCGTTTTTGACACCCTCCACCACGAGCCCTTGCTGGGCGTAGAAATGCTCGGGCGTGTGTGAACTTCGGAATTATCGCGCCTTGTATTATTGATTCATTCGCAAGTGCGCGGCCACCCTCTTATTGAGTTGAAGCACCCTCAAACGCGGGGAAACAACCGAATCTCACGGCAGGCTACCTACCCAGGACCACAACAGCCCGCGACAGAAGAAGCCAAGATGGAGCACTTGGTAGATGGGTAACTTTGTTTGAGCAGACCCTTGCAAGTGACCTAAATAGAGTCTTCGCATCCAAAGGGAAACTCTAACCACCACTTGGTTAAGTGACGTGCCCTAGCACAAACACACCGCCACAAACAGGCAGCAAACAGACATCCTCAATCTGGGATCCAGCAGCCACCCCATCTAAAGATACAACCATGGCTTTGTACGACCATTTGGTAAGCTGGATCCGACGAAGCTCGGCATGTCCACATGCAAGAGTTCACGTGGAAGGCGCCATCCATCACATATTATACCTCCGCCGCCCAGTCAACAAGAGCATGCAAACGATTATAGAACAACTTGGGTTTCGAAATGGACTCCGTCATATGGATGCACAAAATGGTCCAGGGCCACACGGTGCTCGCCGTCACTGGCCTGGCGGCTCTGTTGCTGATTACAGTGGTACTGTATCGCCTCACACTCCATCCCCTTGCACGGGTTCCTGGTCCTGTTCTCGCTGCCGCTACAGGTGCATACGAAGCCTACTTTCAGCTGATTAAAGACGGAGGCGGTCGATATTGGGTCGAGATAGATCGGCTCCATGATATATACGGTGCGTGCATCCAACATTTCTCAAGAGAGCCTCATCTAACGCGTCCTTGTTGTGGTTGCAGGGCCTATTGTGCGAATCAGTCCATGGGAAGTTCACATCAAAGATTCAAACTGGATTGACGTCTACAAGTTATCGTCGAAAGCGGCCAAGCCCCGCTGGTATTACAAGAGCTTCGGCAATACCACAAGCACTGCGACTACGGAACCGGATCACCTCCACCGAATGCATCGCCAGGCTGTGCAGCCGTGGTTCTCATCCCAAAATGTTACTAGAAGTTTGCCAAAAACACAAGAGACAATCGAAAAGCTTCACGATCGCCTGGCCTCGTCCGTCGGTCAGGTGATAAACCTGAGCGATGCATACCGGTCCCTCTCCCTCGACGTCGCAACCGCCTTTGTTTTCCGAAAATCATTCGATGCATTGGATCATCCAGATTTCAACAAAGACTTCAACGAGGCTATAAAGAGCTATAGCCGCATTGGAATATTCAACAGGCATCTTTTCGGACTCCCACACTGGCTGCTCCAGTCGCTTCCAATGTCCATCACAAACAAAATTAGCCCTAGAGCTGGTCAAGCTTTCGTAGCGGTATGTCAAATCTTGTCGAAATTCATCATGCGGTGCTAATATCAATACCTACCGTTACAGACAGTCAATCGATTCGCTCGATACGCTTTTGACAACCCAGTTGTGCCGGAAGAGGGCCCGCAAGACGCAGTACAGACGATGCTCGCAGCAGACCTCCCAAAACAGCAAAAAGCTTTCGACCGCGTATTTGGTGAATGCCGAAGTTTCATCCTCGCTGGAACTGAGACTACCGCCACCGTTCTAACCTCCATCACCTACCATGCTCTAGCAAATCCGGAAATACTCACCAAGCTACGGATCGAAATTAGAAGCGCCCTCGAAGCAAAGGGGACTGCTCTGGAGTATCAAGAAATCAGAGCTTTGCCATATCTGACTGGGGTGATCAACGAAGCTCTACGAACGAGCACTTCCGTCTCCGCGCGACTTGTCCGCTACTCTGATGTAGCCGACTTTCAGTATCAGCAGTTCTTCCTGCCTCGTGGGGTTTGTGCCCACCCCAAGTTCCATACACAGAATCGAATATTGACTAAAAAAAAATTATTAGACTTATATTTCTGTTAGCTTGAACGACGTGCACATGGATACTGTCATTTTCCCTGAGCCCGAAAAGTTCAATCCCGACCGCTGGCTGAATCAAGCCGACTACAAGCGACTTGTGAAGCATCTACAGCCATGGGGCCGTGGATCTCGAGTTTGTCTCGGCCTGGAGCTCGCCTATACCGACCTCTACTTGACGGTGTCACGACTCTTTGGTCCACAATGCAGCTTCCAATTGCAGCTGTTCAAAACAAAGCAAAGCGACTGGGACGTTTTCCATGACTACTTTGGACCAGCACCCGGTCCCGGAAGCCGGGGGCTGCGAGTGCTTGTTGAGCCTCGCGAGAAAGCAAGGTAGTGAATTAGGAAACTGTGACACTACTTCAAGCTTTTATTTAGCTGTATGGGGTTTGTTCCAATAGTGTTGGGCGTCCCTCAAGGTGTTGAGGGACTGTACGTGCGTGTTCAAGCACCACAATATTGTTTACGCTCACTGATACGTAGCCTGAGACTATGCACATGACCAACAAGAGCATAAGAACATTGAAAGAATTAAATTATAAGCAGAACAGAGACAGTCTGTCATGAGTCTAGCTTCAAACTACTTTGCTCGGGTCCGACGCTGCTTCGTCAACCATCTGCTGCGCGTTGCGGAATGTCAGGTCGGGGAAAAACTTGGCGCGATGGCGCTCAACCCTGCTCCACGGAAAGCGAACTCCCGAGCCATGGCTCCAGAGCTCGAGAATGGCTGCGCCGTAGCTCTCCTCGCTCTCTTGGGCCATGTACTGCCTGATGGTCTGCGAGAGTGACTTGTTTCGAAAAGTGTAGGCTGAATCTTGGCTCTGAATGAACTGCCCAAGCTCTTTCCACGTCATTTGTGCGCCAGAGACATACAGAAACTCCTCCCATTCGCGTCTGTCATGCTCGAGAAGTCGAATTGTGGCACGAGCAGTGTCTCTGGCAGAAGTGAAGTTGACGAGTTGCGAGCCGTCACCGTACAAGGTGAAGACTTTCTCGGCATAATTCTGTGGCCAGTACTCGCCCAGGCTGCTCATATATCGCTGCGTCTCCGGCACAATATAGTCAATGTACCATCCCGGGCTGACGGAACACCAGCTCACGTCGCTTTGGCTCCGCAGGTCCTTGAGCACAGCTTCAATTTGATCGGCTAGGTCGAGAGGCTCGTCTGGGAAGTCTGCAATATTGCCGCCCCAAGTGGCCGGAATGAAGCGTTTGCAAGTGCTAGACTTTTGGCAAGCGCGGAGGATTGCCTGATGAATTGGGATGTTTTCTGGGATACCAACTTTCAGAGTGCAGATGGCTGCGTCACAAGTTGCTAGTGCTTGAGTGAGGTCAGCCTCGCTGTAGTCGGTGGTGTGCTGCGTGACTCCTAGATCGTCGAGATAGGGCTTGCGGCTTCGGGAGACGGCTAGCACTTCGTGTCCGCTCTGGAGGAGCTCTTCAACAAAGTATCTGGCGAGATCACCAACGGCAATGATGGCGACTTTCATGATGGAAGGAGTAAAGGAGATGTTTGCTTTTTTGTTGCTTTGTGATGGATGGATGGATGGACATGCTTCAACGTTTACTCATAGACACGAGTCGCAGGAGGTCTTCTTATAGTGATTGGGCATGTCCGAATCTGACTTGCGCTAGATAATGGGTAATTAGTTCGTTTTCGATTCTCCAATGTCCACCGCGCGGATGACCAAGCTGACAACGAACAAAAGAGTGAATTCCACTTATACTATGTGCACACTCCACACGAACTCCGTCGAATCCGCAAGCAAATCAATACGCCAATATCGCAATATTCATCGATATCCCGTTCATCAGATTCATCAGTATCGGTTACTAATAGCCAGTGTCTGGCCAGAGAAATGTGTAGAGGGCGCACCTTGTTGTGTTGATGCAAGCTCCATGTGAACTCCGCCGAGTCCGCCAAGCAAATTGACACATTGCTACAAGCATCACAGCGCCAAGATGATTGTGGACAAAGTCCGCGCTGTGGACGAGGATGAGGTAACTCAAATAGGAATAGTGTTTTCGTGGTCAGACCAATGGA
Organism: Beauveria sp. NWAFU-1; assembly: GCA_024472245.1. NCBI lineage: Eukaryota > Fungi > Ascomycota > Sordariomycetes > Hypocreales > Cordycipitaceae > Beauveria > Beauveria sp. NWAFU-1. Next base: position 1,940,493 of record JANBXD010000007.1, read on the forward strand.
AGAGAAGTATCTCATTATAAACGGAAACTAACGTGAAGGCGAACTCAGACCAGACGCGCGCCTGCGCCTCTCCCAATGCCGTGACCCGAAAAACTAAGTTAGTTCACCGCGGTTGCCCGAGGGCCCCGATCCGCTCCTACATTATTCAGCACAAGCGACGAAGTCGAAGATTAGTCAGAATTCCGCATGGGGCAGTCCTCTCCGCAATGGGAAAGCCGAGATGTCATGGATATAAAGAAACCATCTCGAACCGGGTCGCCGAGTAAACCCATTACATCCCAGTAAAGCAAAGTTCCATCTCTGTCCAGAATGCCTTCTCATATCTCTGTCATCCCCGCAAGTACCCGAGGCGGCGAGGCTGCTATTCGTGCGCTTCTTGCATCTGCGCAAAACCCCCACGTGCGGGCCTTTTATCGTGATCCTTCCAAAGCACCAGCTGAGTTCAAGGAAAATCCTCGTTTTACAGCGCTGCAAGCCGACGTCGGCTCGGGCACGGGTATTGACTTTGATGGCTCCGATGCCGTCTTCTACATTCCCCCGCCAGCCATGGATGGCACAGACGTGGACGTGTTTGCCAAAAAGTCGTCTGATGCTATCAAAAGTGCCATCAAGACGTCGTCGACTGTGAAGCGCCTGTTGGTGCTCTCGGCCGGTGCGGCTCAGAATGATCACGGCATAGTAAGAGTCACGAACGACATGCCTGTCTGGGTGTAACTGACAATGATGTGCTCCAGGGTGTGCTCCGTCTCAACCATTTGACGGACAAATTTCTTGCCTCGGCGGCTGCCGAGGTTACAATCGTTCGACCATGCCTGTTCTACCACATGTGGGCCGATGCAGTCAGAACGGCAAAGGAAGACTCGCCCAACTTTGTGTCAACCATTCACCCGGCGGATTGGCGGGTTCCAATGGTAGGTCCCGACATTATGTACCAAAGCTCAAGCTTACTGTTTCGTGCAGGTCAGTGTGAGGGACCTCGGCGATTGGAGCGCAAAGAGGTTGCTGGATGACTCGAAGCATCCTCCGCTGCAGACTTTCAAGTTTTCCGGTCCTCGCCTTGTCAGTCCTAATGACATCAAGCGGGACCTCGAGACGATTGTTGGCAAGGAAGTCTCGATGACGACAATTCCGCCTGAGAAGCAAGCCGAGTTCTGGGCCCAACTTGTTCCGCAGAAGTATGTTCAAGACTTTGTCGAGTATCAGACTTGCCAGCTTCCTGGAGGCATCGCTGTCCCTGATTTTGTGTACGACGAACATACCGTGAGAGCTGACAGGGAGCTCCTGGATGAGTTGCGAGAGTTGGCCGGGTAGAATGGCTCGCTTTTCACTTGTTTAGCACATTGAATAGGGACATGAATAACGACATCATTCTTGTCAGCCTTGTTGCAAGCAACGATGGGGCAAACTAGTGGGGTAGATGGCATTTAGAGTTGTGAATCTCGATCAATTCATATAGAATTAATAATGAAATTTTGGCTCGTGTAGTAGCGCGAGGAACTCTGTCCTACTCCATCTAAAGTACGAGTCGGATCTTGAGCCGACTGACCAGCATAGCTACAGCGTACGAAAATGCAACCAAAGGCACGGAAACTCCGTTCATGTATGCCTGGGAGAAGACAAAACTGACCCGTCAAGCTATGCATCATCTTTTCAGATAAAATTGCAATTTGTACTTGGCTTGTCCCTTTGCACCGCCCGATGATGTTGTATTTCTCGCTCTAGTTTGGCTCTGCACACTCTTTAACCGGTCTATGAAACCCAAAGCGAGCCGCTTATACATACGAGGTGTCGAGTCTACAGGCTACCTACAGGCTACAGCCACTGTAGCAGATATTGGCGGCAGCGTCAGCGCTAATAGTTTAGTTGGCTTGACTTTATTAGTGCGTCGAACGCGCCCTGCGGCGGACAAGTGAGCACTGCTGCGCGCCCTATGACACTTGAAATTGCTCCAGTTTGAAGAGCCTTTATGGGCCTGGCAGCACCTGCTGATTTGATCATGTCGAGAGGATCGTGATTTCTCATCGATTTAAGAAATCAGGCTGCGATGACTCGAATACAACCAGCCAAGCTAGATTCAGGTGGTTGTATATAAACAATAGGTTGTTCCACTCAGTCACCTGGAGAGAACATCTCTTACATCTTCATCGCCAATCACAACGCCCACACTATGGTTGCCCTCACTTTTCGCCGCGCCACAGCGGACGACGCGCCTCGTCTGCGCGATCTCATGGAACACGCCTTTTCAACCAATGACTCGCGACCCGACTGGACAGGCGACGCAGAACTGGCCTCGAAATACACGCTGGAGCTCGAAAGCATGCAAGCGGCTCTCGCCACGGAAGGCCTGGTGACGTTTGCTGTCCTAAACGAGGCGGGCGAAATTATCGCCTCGGCCAATGTGGGCAAGAAAGGGGACGACACTGGCCACATCGCCGCTCTCATTGTGCAAGACGAGTACCAGCGCGGCGGCGTCGGCGGCCAGGTCCTCATGTATGCCGAGGAGTACTGCAAAAGAGAATGGGGGGTGAGGAAGCTGTCGCTCAATGCGCTGTCAACGCGTACCGCACTGCTGTCGTGGTACAGGAGTCGGGGATACCGTGAGACTGGCGAGACGAGCGCGTTTCCGCGCAACGCTGCGTCTTTTGCCTCGTGCACGATTCCGCATGATCTTTGCTTTGTTGAAATGTCGAAAGACCCTTATATGGGGGAAAGCGCCGAAAAGGTGCAGGCAAATTAACTCGCAACGTTGAGGTTGGAGGCAAGTCGGTCATTTATATAACAAGAAGAACTAGCAGTGCATTGCCTGTTTCATCTGTGCAAATGGGCAAATAAAGAATAAGGATTGTCGAAGACTTGCTTGAACAGCAGGCCACGCCTGCAATTATCGGTTAGATAACACCCTTTTTACTCTGAGACGACCACTACCATCGGTGGTGTTATGACTAGCTGGTTACCAGTCACATTTTCGCCGAGGTATAATCATGGAGGTCAACAGACAGCGCAATACCTCCACGCCAACTTACTAGCTAGCAATTTACGAATTCTTGGCAATTGCTATTCTTGTTTGCGCCCGCGGGTGGCTTGAGTGCATGACTTACTCCGCAAGAATCGCTACATCATTGAGGCAATCGTTGCAGAGGCTATATCCTGCGGTGCACTTGCTTGAATATCGCTTGAATATGACCTGATGGAAATCAAGGATGTTCTATTATATGTGTGAGCATTAATATAGAAGAGAAGGTGAACCCATAACCATAGCTGCATAGCTACATATAGAGAAGGCATTGGCAGGCTACAAGCCCAGTAATGATCTCGAAAACTCCTTGTCTCCCAAGTCTTGCAGCGGATGGCTGAACACAAACTTACAAGATTGGCCAGAGAGCTGCAATGTGACAGCACCTGCGAGACTACCCCGCGCCGTCAACTCCACGAAACACAAGGTATATAGGCAGCAACAGGTCGGGCTATATCTTGCCAGCAGGGCACTAGGTGCCACTCGAAGGCATTGTGCATCCTTTCCGAAGAAAAAAAAAGCGAAATATAAAAAATCCCGCGTAAAAGTATTCAGAGGCTGACTGGCCTGCCTCACACTGCTCTGCAAAGTTTTGCTCATACCAAGCCTCTTCGCAAGTTCGATAGCGTACCATGTCAACACATCAGACCCCCCTCGGCCTCGATATCGCCATTGTGGGCGCAGGTATAGCTGGCCTATCCACCGCAATCGCGCTTCTCCTTCAAGATGGCGCAAACCATCGTGTCACAGTGTTGGAAAAGTATGCAAATTGCCAGCCAACCTTTAGTGGCCCTCTTCAAATCCACACAAATGGTACCCGGGTTTTGAAAGGGTATGGCGTCTCAGAAGCGATCGAAGCGTGCTTGCCTGAGCTGCGGTCGGTGCACAATATTCACAGATTATCTGACGGCCATTTGCTATATAACTTGCCTACTGCCGTGTCACAAAAGAACTACAAGTTGCCGTACGTAACTGACGAGTTGACCTCTTGGGGGACAATGGATACACATTGACGAGGATCAGAGTTTGGAATATCAACCGCAGCGAGTTGCTGGGAATCCTCCTGGCTCGCGCAAAAGAATTGGGAGCAGTGTGTCAGTTTAGCGCCAGCGTTACCGACATTGACGCTGAAGCGGCTCGGCCACTTCTTACATTGGAAGATGGAGGAACGCTCTCATTTGATCTAGTGGTTGCTTGCGATGGTAAGCCTTGATACCAAACATGGCAAAGTTCTAGCCCTGACAGAATCTAGGAATCCGTTCAAAGATCCGAACCAAGATTATGGGCAATGTGGACGTCGTTCACCCGTTGACTGCATACAGCATTAGTGTTGACCGGGAGAAGCTCAAGGAGCACGACGATCTTCGCTTCTTCTTCAATACAAGCGGATTCTGGATGGGCCCAAAACAGACAGTTGTCGGCATGGATCTTCTGTCGACCTGTAATCTTGTCTTTTGCACTGAAAGGGACGACGGAGAGGAAGGCGTCTGGGACAAGCCACACGATGTGGAGGATGTCAAGAAGCAGTTTTCTAATGCTGAGCCACGTTTACACAAGATAATGAGCTTGGCCAGCGGCGCATGCTTCATATGGCAATTTTCGGACCTTCCGGAGCTCGACACATGGACGAGCCGCAATGGCAGAGTCGTCTTGCTTGGCGATGCAGCGCACGCTATGCTCCCTTTCGCTGCACAGGTGAGATTATGAAGACGTAAAAACGGACATTTAATTAAACCCGTTTTGAAAAATAGGGAGCTGCTTCTTCCATTGAAGACGGCGCTTGCTTGGCAGAATGTATCACGCGGATCAGCAGCATTTCGAAAGCAACCACGGCATTTGAAGCAATTCGCAAGCCACGCACCACGTACATTTCCAAAGCCGGTCGTCTGAACATGGAGTTTAGTCACCTGCCTCAAGGCCCTAAGCAAGAAGCTCGCGACGCTGCTCTGGCAAAGATGCGCGATGAAGAAGCAAAAAGGGAAGCGCCCGCGCCCGCGCCCGCGCCCGCGCCCGAGGCAGCGCCCACGCCGCGAAGCCTGCAAGACTTTGAGCCTCCGGAAAAGGCAGCCAGCTTGTTTACGCCTATTGCACGGAGTTATGTCAGTGGCTATGACATTCTTGCTCATGTACGTGATTTAGTCCTCGAGAAATGCGACATCCGCTAACACGTTTATAGACGAAAGCGTACTTGAAGACCCTCAACACAGATGATCACGTCTAAGCATGCATTGTGATTTGATAGCTGAGTTGAAGAAGCTTGATAAATCGAATATACACTGCACAGTACTGGTTTCACTCTATGTACATGTTGTCGTGATCCCCATTGCCATCTCCGTTACTCCCCGTCTTCATCAGTCTTCATCAGTCTTCTCCATCTTGAAACTCACTGGCCATCGCCTCCCCATTTGCTGCAGCTACCGCGACCCGGAGCATGAGGGCGGCGCGAGTTTCGGACCACATTGGGGCCGGGTTCGGGAAACTCGACATCAGTACCCTCGTAGGTGCAGACGCCGTTGCCGACATTGGCGACAAACATGTTTGGACGGCTGTTGAGGGGAGTGGAATCGTCGCGGCGAGACTTTCCAGAGACGGTAATGACGGCGCAGTTCATGTACATTTCGCGGTTGCCCTCGTTGTTGAACCAGCTCCAGGCAAAAATCATCTGCCCAGAGGGCGTGTCGCTGGGCAGCGTGAACTGGTAGCTCGAGTCGCCGTTGACCGGGCAGTTTCCAATGTACGAGTGCACAACCTTGTAGGTACGGCCGTTGTCAAAGGACACCGAGGCCTGGCAGCTGCCACCGTTGTGCGGCGTGTTGCCGTGGATCACAAAGGAGTAGGTGCCGCCGGGAGCCCAGGTGGCGACGGGCGTGCCCTTTTTGGTGCCAATGAGGCCGAGTTCACCTTTGCATGGGAAGTCGCTGCCGTCAGAGTTGAGAGGCGAGCGAATGTCATAGTCAATGTCGTAGCCCGTGTGGGGGTTGAAGCTGGAGCGGAAGGGAGGAGGACTCTTCATCTCCATGTGGGCAGCGGCCAAGGAAGCCAGGCCAAGACCGGTCAAGAGAGTGCTGAAGACTTTCATTTTCAAGTTGCAAAGAAATGGTTCTTGTCTCGAAATGTTGTGCTGAGCGCTTTGGATCAGAAAAACTAAGTTGGAACGATGGCGTTTAGTCTCCAGGGCAACATTGATGTTTATATAATAGTCGAAAAGACTTTTTCAACGGTCCTCTATTGATCATTTCATGTTCATATCCATAGGCAAAATTGTAAAGCCATGGTAATGTAACATGAAAGGACCAATGCTCACACAATGCTATAGCAGTGAGCACCGTGACTTTGAAACCATCGCCTGTCAAACCGAGACTAAAAGCCACCTTCCAATTTCGGACACCTGGTGCACGACTTTGTGCAAAAACTTGGATCTAGGTGTCATTTGCATAAACATGTAGCTGCGAGTTGCTAGGCTTCCTTCTTACTCACTAATTAGTTTAGCACGCGTCCACAGCAATCTATTCCCCGTTACAACTCTGCTACTGCTCAGTCATGCACCACCTAGTGAGGAAAGGAGGGGTCACGCAGCCTGTCATTTCAAAATCTGTCAGAGTTGCCGCATGAAGCTACGCCCACTCACAGAGTCTACTTCCTAATGGAGGACGGCGCTGGCTGGGTGGTGGCATGTCATTGGAAGCCATCGAGACTTGGCTGGCATGTACCCCACGCCACCAGAGCGTGGAGGACAGGGATTTATATTAAAGGTGCAGTAACGTAGCGTATACTACATTTATATATCCGAAGTGAAGGAAAACATTTCAAGTCATAAAAGTGGTCAGGTGGTCTTTTATCACATCCTCGGAATTTGTTTCTCGCTGCGGGTGAAGCAATGCACTGGGCACTATGCGCTGCGACTGAGTATCAATCGCGGGTAACCGTGTAGTGTTGCTAGCATAGATACAACATCACGAAATGCTACCTAGCTTAGTTTTAGTTGCTGTATTCTGAAATACTACATGCTCCGTCTGATGTAGGATCCTCGCCACAGGAGCGGATGTCAGCAAAGCACGTGGCCGATGCTGTAGACCAAGCTCGTGGCAAATGGACTCGAAGTGGTGTCTGTACTTTACGGAAATGAGTCGAACACAGCTTCTTGCCTCAACGCCACTGAATGATGATCCAGCGCTGCAAAATATGGTAGCTAGCTTCGGACGGGTAGCCCGGTACCCCATGGCCGGCGCCATTCACCCCGACGAATACCGGGCGCCCGTCCTCGGTGCCTTTCCAAAAGCCGTTTGCGTTGACTTGGAGGTCGCATCATTCTCTGGTTCGGTATTCTGCGCACCCGTCCCAAAGAAGATTGTCGTACGGCCATTCTTGGCTAGGCGTATCCGTAATGTAGTCTTCGTTGCAGTTGAGAACGAGCAGACGTAGGTCGCCGAGGCCGGAGCTCGTGGGAGCATTTGGTACAGATTCCAATATTCTGTGCCAATCCTTGACGTTCTACTCCGTAGATGAGCTAAGCGATCGTTGCGAGGCTTCTCGGGCGGCCAGGAGAGACTGGATCTATTCGGGCGAGGGCACAGATAGAACGGCCTACGGCGCAGCCCAGCAGTACGGCCGCAAATGTGAGACGGCTGTCACCATGTTTGAGACGGGCATTTCTGTCTTGTAATGATAGATTATCGAGCGAAACGTATTATTGGGCCATAAGCGTCAGTGATTAAAGCTCCGTGATGTGAATTCGGGGCACAGCTTCCGCCGTTGCCAGAGCCCGATATGAAGATGTTACTTGATAGTTATAGCTCCGGGATGCATCCACATGATGGAAGTCAGTTCCAGCTAAATGAGCTGGCTTCCCTCGACGAAAAGATGAAACACTCGGTGTGTTGATCCAATTTCCCCATTACGGCGCGCAATGTTTCATCTCCAAGTCCTTGCAAGCGTGCTAGCAGCGTGAAGCGTACTATTCGCCAATATGATCGAAACAACATTGACATCATCATCACCGGGTTGCATTAGGTGGGCAAAGTAAAGTTTCATTTTTATGCGAATTTTTTTCCACTTTGAAATGACAAAAGATCGGAAATCCGCCGGAACTAGCCCCAAGGACCCCTAAATCGCTTCGACGTGTCGGCTCTAAACGTCCCCATCAGTGTCACATTCCCTGCTTTGGAGAGCTTGAGCTCCGAATGCTTTGCTTCCCGTCTCGCCTCGTCAACCGCCCTGGCGCCAGTCGTTACCAAAGAGCGAACTTGGTAGTCTCTCAGGTGCGCCTGACTTTGCTGGTCTCCCCGGCCCAATCGTGAAAGTTGGGTATCCGACGACGCTTGCACGTCGCTACTACTACGAGCTGGTGAATGGGGTCTGGGAGTTTTGGACTTGGAACTCGACAGTGCTGTCAGGGCCGCCGGCCGTCTTGTCGAGGGGCGAGGTGTCCGCGAAAGTAAAGGTCCACAGGCTTTTGTGGGATTTCTGATGAATTTTCCAGACGGTAAAAGTAAAGACTCGGCGTCGGCTGTATAATTTTGAGAAGGGATATTGTAGAACTCTTCAGTGTCGGCAGCAATGTCGAACCGGCAGTGCCCTTTGGCCGTCATATGGTGCTGAATGCCTTCAACTGTCCGCCGTCGGCATCCACATTGGATGCACTCATGGTATCCATGAATGACTAAGTGCATGTATGCGGCAACCGTCTCGATATCGACGGTGAGGTATTCTTGACATGGTATTGTGAAGCTATGCGTCTTCGACATGTGATGTAGGCTGTCGTGTAAACTGGTGCTTCTGGTGCTGCAAAAGAGACACTGATGAGGATTGAAATGCACTGTGGCGGGAGTATTGCAATCCAAGTCTCCAGATTCGCAGTCAGATTCGATGCCTGCATCGTCATCTGACTCGCTCCGGCGGCTCGGTGCTGCGCTTGTCTGTCGACGCGGAGATAATGAGGGAGGCGTGATGATGGTGCCAGGCTCTGCCACCTTGACCCGCAGATTGTACACACTAACAACGCTGTGAGTTAGCATCTCGCCAGCATGCTCGTTCGCGAGAGGTGCGAAACTTACTGCCAGTCGCTCTTTGCGTGCTGCCGCCAGAGGCTTGGGCTAGCTAGGGATATGTCGCAAACTCTGCACAATGAGGGAGCTTTGCTTTCCATGGTCGCGGTCTGCTGGCTGCTAATTGCTCCGCTTCCGATTATTTTGACGGTGTTGAAGGTGGGAGCTTCTGTGATTGTCTTTAGGCTAGGCGACAGGAAGAAGTCTAACCAATGGAGCGATTGCAGGAAAAGTGTCTTGGTAATACTCTCTACCCTCAAAGAAGTCACTCATGAATCTATATATACTTTATTTTGCCGGTATAACTGCAGTTTGATTGGGTGAAAAAGATAAAAGTCTAAAATTTAGTCTTGAGTCTTGGTTGACTCACATTGCCTAATTGGGATGCCTCCACAGTGAATCATTCTGCGATCAGCCTTGTCTCAGCTCAACTAGCCGACGCTAAGTAGTAGGCTATCGGGGCGGCGGGCGGCTGGAAACACCGCGGAGGGAGAATGTTGCAAGGCCTTGTACAGGTGAGGTGTCTTTTGCTCTCGCGCACTGGGCACCGAAGCATGCTGTGCTGTGGTGGCAAAATAAACTGAGAAATTCGTGTCACTTCCAAAGGTCAGGCTGGAAGACGTTCGGTGCTCACAAAGAAAACCTGGCGCTGTGAAATGCGGAACCATGGCAAAGGGCAAAGGCACGATGGAACTAGTAGACTGTTTCAAAGACGAGTGACGACTGTGGACCTGAAAATTAATACTCTACAAATAGAGAAAGGGGTGAAACAGAGAAGTAATGGCGATAACACCCTCAACCTGCCCCCTCGGACTGGTCTGTTCTTTGTACTTATACTAGCGCACCAGCGTGGCTATAGGGCCACCTCTTCCCTAGCATCCTTGAAAGCCGCCATCTTATGTTGCAAATCACAGTGGCTGAATGGGTGGTACCACTTAGAAGGCTTTAGTCAGTCTAGGCAGAAAGTCGGAGGCGAAAGAGACCCTCTATAAACACACAAGGAATTATGCCATCAACGTCGTCAACAAGGATTGCGGCGGCGTGTTCGGAAACCCGATGTGGTCGAAGAAGAAGCGGACTAAGTAAAGTAAAAGAATTCATGGTAGATAATTAAGTAAAAAGTATAAAGTCAGGGTTTTGCTAGTGCCCATTGAGGTCCAGAAGCTTTCGTGTACAAAGCATCGTCTCCGCGCAATGCCATCGATCATGGCGAATTCGGGGAATGTGAGCTCTCTTATCAGTGGCATATCATCAAAGGATACCATCTATTTGAATATCATATATATCATATATATCATAACTTGACAGTAGTCAACTTTTGACGCTTGTTCGCCTTCATCAGATACACTCGTAGCACTCGCTCCGCTACAAAGACTACCTTCATAGAGACGTACGTAGGTGTGACCATGAACCACGCCTTTGTTGAACATTGAGCTGAGACACCAGAGGCTCGCAGAGAGCTTTAGTGATCCACTCATTGCAAGCGCATCACGCAGTGCGTCATGAGTCTTACCACACTATACAAAGACAGCCCAATCGCCACCTGAGACTGGAAACAGAAGCCTGTTTAGCCTATCCAGCCCGTCTTCAGTCTGTATTCTCCCCCTCCAGCAGGCAGCATGGATATCGAGATTGACCTGGATCGCGTCATGGAGCTCTATCCGGAAATTCACATGGACTGGGCCAGAAGCCAGATTGCAATTTGCGATACCATGATCCCGCTATATGCTGCCGAGGATGCCTTCGACCGTGTGCTACGCGAGGCCGACCATGCGATCCGTGTCATCGCAAACTGCAACGGTTTGCTTGATGACCTTGCACCAGAATTCCATGGCTACCGTGCAGTTTCCTTGGCAAACTTGGGTAGACAGGATGACGCGATATTCGCAGCCGACATATACAAACGACTCATCGAAGAGAGGAAACAGAGGCGGGCGACCCAGCAGTAAAATGTCAGCCTGCAGTATTTGCTAGGTAAGAGATTATAGGTAAGAGTTTAATACATTTTCCACAGTCTTTCACTCGCAAATCTATTTCTCGGCTCTCTCAAAGCACCGTCGTGCTAATTCGATGGTCTAGGCTGATTGGATGCTATACCTCAGCCCACTGATCGAAAACAGCAAGGAAGCACCATCGCGGAGAGAGCGCGCATCCCTTTGTGCTGCCTTTCCTTTCTAAAACACTTTGTACTCTTGCGGGACACTGCGGCCTTTTCCAGCATTTTCTTCGGCTTCCTTTGTTCTACAAGAGCAGGTACAAATTGCCCGTCAACTGTGACTCAGCATGTTCTACTTGATCGTTGACATTTGCTATGGATCGTCGGTAGTAAAGCAACATGATAATCCAGGTAATTCAACTTGACCTGTTCTGCCATATTGGACCAGAATGTGTGCATCTTGCCACTCGTGTTGAGAAACGATGTAGAAGTGTCGATACTGTAGGGTACTTGGATCGGTCTTTGGTACCTAATTAATTCCATACTCAACGCAACATGTAGTGAGTCGCTTCCTCTTACAAAGCCCTCCGAGTTTATCACATTCGTCTATGTGAGACAAGCGGCCAGGCTAGAACGCCGCTGCATCTCCAGCAGTCCGTTTTTCAGTAGCAATGGTGAGTATGACGTATAGGAGCCGCTCTTGTTTATTCGCTGGAACGGCCATGCAAATAGCGGGAGAAAAATCCGGGAGAAAAATCATGGAACCAGTGTTTAGTAATATTTCATCTTTCTTCGACTAATTTTCTTCTTCTTTTCGGCATAATCAATATCCCGTCTTACGGCATAGGCGACATTTCGTCAGCCGGAGTTAAGCCTGTGTCAGGAACATGCGCATAAATCCGCTCGGGCGGAGCCCCCCTTTACTCCGAGACGGAGATAGCCTCTGCCAACTTGGCACTCGCACGACACGCTACCGGCCCTGCATCACCACAAAAACTCGTGTCCGCCGAGACTGGCTCTACATCGAGGCATGCAGCAGCCTCCCAGCGAGGTCCGTCGACGGCGACGACGGGTCTTGTCCTGCATGGCCTGCCGCCGCCGCAAAATCAAATGCAACCGAGAGCACCCGTGCCAGCATTGCAAAGAGACGCAGCAGGCCTGTAACTACCAGGCGCCTCCATCGCCGCAGCTGTGGCAAGCGTCAAAATCAGCAGAGAAGCCACGTTCAAATAACTGGCGCTCTGTTATTTTCTCGTCGGGGAGTAATACGCCTGATTCCTTTGGCGAGGGCCCCGTACACCACGAGACAACGCCGGTGCCCCCTACATTACTACAGAGCCCACCAGCATCACAACCCGGTCCAGCTGCGACAACTAGTTCGGACAAGGCACCAGAGACTCGCAAACCCAGCTTCATCTCGCAGCTTCCGCAGCGTGATGATCGCATATTTGCCCGGAAATCTGCTGCTCATGATTCGCAAATCGTCTTGGACAAGACCCGTATACTGCGATGGAGTCACTGGATGGGAGCTGGTCAAGAAGTATGCTGCACTCCCGTGCACTATTCCGCTTAGCAATGCCAAAAGCTGACACTGCGATGTACAGTTCGGGCCAATCTTCACCTGCTACATGGAAACTCTGGGCCCTCGGCAAGACTCTGCCCTGCCTTTGGATGCCAAGACCGTCCTTGTCGACGCGGCTGAGATGCTGCAAAAGTGCAAGCGGCTTGCGCGCTCTTCCAAAACTTGGCGCCCAAGTCGACTGTTTGGCATGCAAGGGTATGACTTGATGCCTCCTAGCCGTGAAGTTGCTGATGTTATGGCGACCGAGTACTTTGCGTATTTCGAGTCCACCATCAGGATTTTGCACATCCCTTCTTTTTGGCAACTATACGATCAGTACTGGAAAAATCAAGAAACTGCCACTATGGAGACACGCCTCTTGGTATTAATGGTTGTTGCCATCGGATCTAGTCTGCAGGATCGCAGCGAAGCTTCCACGACTGTTCCAAGTATTGCCCAGATTCATCAGTGGATATATGCCGCACAGACGTGGCTGGCGGGTCCCTTGGAAAAAGACCGCCTGGAACTCGGGGGCCTGCAATTATACTGCCTGCTTGTTGTTGCGAGACAGATTTACTCAGTAGGTGGCGACCTAGTGTGGATGTCGCTCGGGTCACTGCTACATCGTGCCATGCAGCTTGGCCTGCATTATGACCCAAAACATTTTCGAAGCATGTCAATCTTCACAGGCGAACTGCGGCGTAGACTGTGGTACACCATTTTGGAGCTTCTTATACAGGGGTCATTGGATACTGCAATGCCTCCACGGATCTCGACAGACGAATATGACACCGAGCCCCCATCCAACATTGATGACCGCGGTTTTGACGAAGATACTCAAGCCCTGCACCCGAAACCCGAGTCCGTATATACGGACACAACTTTACAACGCTATCTCGCTTACGCTCTACCCGTACGCATCAAAATCGTGCGATATCTAAATGCTATCAAAACGGACCTCTCCTATCCGGAAGCAATGAACCTGAGCACAACCCTCAGCACCGCGCAAAGAAAAGCAACACTGGCACTGCAAGCTTTCCCGGACAAGACGTGCCCCTTTCAGCGCAATATGGTCGATTTTCTCCTCCGCCGCTTCGTCGTGCCGCTGCACAGCCCCTTTGCCTGCGAGGCTCGGACCACGCCCGCGTTCCACTACTCTCTCAAAGCCTGCACCGAGGCCAGCCTCGCGCTCATTAACCCGGAGCCCGATGCGCGCTTCTCCCGTCTACTCAATTTCTCCGGCGGCTTGTTTCGTGAAGGGCTGCGGTCCGCCAACACCGCCATCAGCCTGGACCTCATCATCCAGACCAAGACGCAGCAAGCGGACGGCACGCTACACCGCACGCGGACTGTACGCGATGCGCTGAAAAGGTCCGTGGTCGATATGCTCGAGAGATGTGAGAAGCGCATCGGCAACGGGGAGACCAATGTGAAGAGCTACGTCTTTCTGGCAATGGTCCTGGCAATGACAGAGGCCATGGAAAATGGAGAACCGTGCGAAATGAAGATTGCACAAAGTGCAAGAGATGCGCTGGCTCATTGTTTTGGTATTCTGGAGAATAGTCTTGGTTCGTTTGTGACCAATACGCCGACGGAAGCTGGATTTCCGTCTGGCGGGTTTGAGGCGGGGTTTCTGGGTATGGATATTGGCATGGATTGCTTCTTTTCGGACACTGGCTTCTCATAAGACATCATCCTGCGGACAGTATATTTGTGCTTGGACGACCTAGTTTTTTTCATCACATTTCATAATCAGTTCGCGCGCATAAGGTGTCTCAGACGCTATTCTTATCTCCGCCTCCATCGCGCTTCAGCGTCTCCGCCTCTCGGCCGAGAGCCATCTAGGTACGTGCGACGGACATAACTAACTCCAGAGAAGCAGTATAAAATCGACGAGGTTCTCTGTCAAATTGAGTTCAAATTCATGACAGTATTCCTTTCTTTTGATCCTCTCCTGCTGTGCTCGCCACTTTGCCTTTTGTTCTACGTACCACAACACCCATTCACTAGCCATGAAAGTTCTCATCAGCGGCGCAGGCATATCCGGCACTGCTCTAGCCTTTTGGCTCGCGAAGCTTGACTTTGACGTCACTGTCGTAGAGCGCTTCCCCTCTCTCCGAACCAATGGCCTTCAGCTTGACCTCCGCGGCCACGGCATCGAGGTGCTGCACCTGATGGGTCTCGACGCCGCCTTCAAAGACAGGGCCGCTCCTGAGCAAGGCATGCAGTTTGTTGACAGTGCGGGCAAGCGTCTCGCCTACTTGGCTGCAAATACCTCTGGGACAGGCAAACAGAACTTTACCAGCGAGTATGAAATCATGCGCGGCGACCTGTGCCGACTCTTTCACGATGCGTCGTTGGAACGTGGCAATGTCAAGTACTTGTTCGACATGTCTATCAAAGAGCTACAGGACAACAAAGACATCATGACCGTCACGTTCTCCAACGACCAGGTCGAAAAGTTCGATCTCATTGTTGGCGGTGATGGCCAGTGGTCACACACACGACGCATTATGCTCGGCAGCACCGCCTCGCCTGACCCGGCCCTGCACCTAATCCCCGGTATGTACGCTGGCTACTTTACCACGCCTATTCCCATGCGCGAGAACGAGGGCTTCGACTCGACTATCTATCTAGCCTCGCGCCGGCGCAGCGTAATGACGCGCCGCAGCGACCCGCGCTTCCTGCAGGTGTACATGGCGTGTTCCGACGCCTCGGGCATCCAGACGGTGCGCCGTGGCGACACGCAGCAAGAAAAGGCAGCGTTCTCCGAGAGTTACCGGGGCGCCGAATGGCGCGTGCCGGAGCTCGTTGATGGCCTCGAGGCGTCTGACGACTTTTACTGCGAGCGCATCGGCCTCGTCAAGCTAGATGCGTGGCACAAAGGCCGCGTCGTGCTCGTCGGCGACGCGGCATACTGCCCCTCGGTGCTGACGGGCATGGGGACGACGTGCGGCGTTGTTGGGGCGTACGTGCTCGCGGGGGAGCTGAGCCGGCTGGGCGGCGGCGGCGAAGCTCCGACGCATCCTACACTGCAGGATGCGCTGGCGGCGTACGACGCGCGGTTTCGACCGTTTATGGATCAAGTCCAGGACGGCGTCGGCGAGGAGTCCATGTTGACCAGAATGATGATGCCTTCGTCGACGTTTGGAATTGCCGTGTTGAACTTTTGCCTGAGAGCAATGACGTTCTTCGGCATTCGTCTGTCGTCGAGCTCGTTGATGAAGGAAGGGGTGAAGAACTGGGACCTGCCACAGTACGAATCACTCATCGCGAAGGATTGAGAGCTGTTAACTAAAGTGTACGTCGTTGAGTCTTGGATTGTAAAGATATGCAAGGTTGCCCTCGTCCGAGAAAGAAGAAGAAGAGTGCTATATTCTAGCCATGTACAAATAGCCACCCTCCTCATATAATTTTATACAGCACAGGACAAGTTATGCAACATGATGCATGCGGCTACAGACATTGTCTGAATTGGTCTGTCCGTCTCGGCCTGTATTAGTGGATTAATCGAGGATTTTGGTATGGGATGGGTTATTATGCCTACTATACTCCGACTCTCAGAGTAATCATTGACTTGGGCCTCTTATGCCCTACATTTGAACCATTCTTGCAAATTGTTGCTCGTTTTGAGGAAGCCGGGGCATTGTCTGCTTGAGCTGGCCTAGGTTGGTGGTGCGGAATGCAGATGGGCTCACCCCCCCCAAAAAAAAGCCCACTGCTCAGCAAAGTCCGCGACCGCGCCGCATCGCAAAAAAGCAGCGATTTAAACAACGCAGATCCATGCAAGAGATGTAAATCGGACAAGGAGGGAGATGCCCACAGCTCTCCGAAGCGTTAATCGCCGAGGATGCTAGTTTGGGAACGGCGGGCTGTCAGACATTGGAAAAACTTCTAGCCTCTAGCCAGCAACTCTCATTCTTCACGAGGCACAATCAAAATGAGCCCTTCCTTCAAGGACCTTTCAAGGACTGTCTAGGAGCGTGCAGTCTGTAACTGATTTCACCGAGTTATCAAGGCTGACGCAGACGACACTTGCCACCACGCATCATGGCTGTCGTCCAGCAACAAGACTTGCTGTATAGAATCTGATTATTTCAGATTCGCAAACAAAATTATAACTCTATCTAATAATAGCGACATAGCCGCTATATATATTCTAATTATTGGAATTTTGCAAATTGCCACTACGTATCCTGGCTAACACTAACGCTCGCGTTATAGAAACTGATTGTTTTAAACTCGCAAACTAATTACAACTGTATATGGCAATGGCGGCATGGTCGCTATATATATATCCTAATTACCCGAGGTTTACAAACTAATTTACTGCCTCTGCTAACGGCGACATGACCCAGTTGCCACTGCGCATCCTGGCTGACATCAATGTTTGCTTTATAGACACTAATTGTTTCAAAATTGATATGGCAATGGCGACATGGCCGAGTGGTTATGGCGGTCGGTTCAAGATTTTGCATCTTGCCCATTTGATGGGTTTAATTCGACTGACGAGAGTCTCGAGGGTTCGAGTCCCTCTGTCGTCAAAGATCTGACCTTGCGGGTCAAGCTTTTTTTTTTTCTTTTTGCCTTGCCTGAGTGGTCCGTCAAGTAGCCCTACAGCGAGGTGGGTCGCGGCTGACGTGCCTGCAATGAAGATGAAAATCGCAAGGCGTTCTAAATCTAACATCAGCTAGGCTAACTAAAGTCCATGCCTTTCCTACTGCACTACTGCGGCTGCCTCCCACGTCAAGTGCTACGTGACCATACTCAGCCTTCATATATCTCTGAATGCAGGCCTGATTCCGTGCCGGTTTTGGTGTAAATTTTTCAAGCCAGTCTTGGACTCTGGTGGTGCCTTGGTCATCGAATCGGTTCGTCTCCGTTGCAGATATGATTGATACAGGGTGAAAGACAAGCTATTATGGTATACTAGCTCATGCAGTTTAGTCTGCAGAAAAGGGCATCTATTTTCATTTTGCCGGCCTCGTGCACATGCCTTCCCAAGTACATCTAGCAAGTCTTTCCACAAGACAATCGTGGGCCGGCCATCGATTACACTTTCTCATGAGCGTTGGCCGTCTTATTGCCTATGTCTCTAGAAAACCGCCCCGAGACTGCATACCGGACGCTCAACGTTACACGCCATGCTACCAAACCGTTTCCGCTCTTTCCCAGTTCAAAATTGACAACTTTTTTCTTGCAAACCCTTCCATAACTCGGAGATCGTGCAACGAAGAAGCTGCACGAATACCTGGCTGTGGTGTGACCCCGACTCTTAGCCAGGGCGGAGCCAGCTACACCGTCAAAGGCGGGCCGCTTGTTGTGCAGTTCCGCACCTCACGCTCCGATCTGGACATGGAGCTTTTAAAAAGCATTGAGCAAGCATATTTCGGCTTTGTGCCTCGCCATGAGTACCACGGCAGGCTTTGTGATACGCTAGTCTACGTGATGAGCGATATTGGTGGTGTCTGCATGTATCTCACTCGAAATGAGTTGGAAAGCAATAAGGTAACTACCAGCTACTTCGTGTCATGCTTGATGATTCTGCAAAGTATGACTCTTGCCTAGAAAATAGCATAGAGCGCGACTTTGACCTTTTCAGATTCTTTGTCTCTGCATACCACAACACGCCCATCGACATGATACGTCCACATCCCTCATACATGCTGGACAAGTACACTTCGCAGCTGCAACACCTCCGCCAGGCACTGCCAGCCCATTTCCACGCCCATCTCGACAAACTCATTCCCGAGCTTCCCGGCCTCTTTAACGCCGGATGGCCACGTGTACCCAACCACATTGACCTGCTCGAGTACAATATCCACGTCGATCCCGGCACGGGCCGGCTTACGGGCATCTGCGACTGGCGCGGTGCTGGGATGGGTCGAGGCTGCGCTCGGCACGCTCACCACCGGTGACTTTTGGCGCTACCAGGCGGCGCATGAGGAGCTGAGGGCGCATTTCTGGACACTCTTCTACGGCTACTGCGGGGGGCTGCAGGAGGCGGACAGACGGCGTCTGGGGACTGCGAGGCTCGTGGGCCTCTTCCTGACTCATGGGTTGCAGGACAATGAGCCAGCGGCCGCCGGGAGCGAGGAGCTGGGATTCCTGTGGGCCGTTCTCCAGCATGGAGCCTCATTCCCAGCGCATGCGACTGCATTGCGAGCCTTGGAGTCGTAGCGGCACTTCGGCTGTTGCTTACGCCACCCACCTACGTTGCACGCATTGCCTAAATCATGAGGTTCTCTAAGCTGAATAAACGCCCATCGCTATGCTCTGCGTAAATGACTCGCTATAGACAGGCACCCGGCCGGAGACCGCCTAGGTAATGACATTGATTGGCTCATGGTAGCACTCCTCCCACTGCGTGCGGCCAAAGTACCAAAAGTCGCGCAGCTTAATAGAAATGTTCGCCGCGCCGCTGTCCGCGCCGGGCTTCAGGCGCAGCACCTGCAGATGCCGGAGCAGTCTGTCCTTTTCGTTCTGCGGCGCATCGTGCTTGGCGACGCCGAGGACGGCAATCGGCCAACTGACACCCTGTGGCAGCGGCAGCTCCGTCATGGCCCTGTCGACGAGCGTCATCAGGAGGGTGCCGTAGAAGATGCGTCCCCTTTCCACCGCAGACGTCTCGTCTGCGGCGGGGCTCACGCCGGGGATCGCGGCAAACTCGATAGCCAGTACCGTGGGCAGCGACAAAATCCCGTACAAGATAGAGGCGGTCTTGTACAAGTCGCCAGCCAACGGTGAGCAGGGTTCTTCGGGCTTGGCGTATGGTTCTGTCCACCTTTCCGGATCAAACGTCTGCAGAAGCCAAGAGACTTCGCGCGCAATAGGCACAAAGGCAGAGGTAACAGTCGGTTCCGCCAAACACATGGTGCGTAGTCGTGTGATTCGAACAATGTCTTGAAGAACAGAGGTTGGGCAAGGAGCGGGGTGAAAGCCGGTGTGCGAGTAGGCGGCGTATATGTCGTCGGGTGACCAGTTGGCGAGGCCGTTGATCTGATTGCTGGCGGGGCTTGCTGTATTGGCCAAGGTAGAGTAGCTGAAATTGGAGTTAGCGCAGAGATACAACATGTTGTGTTATGGGATATTCTCGTAAAATTACATCAAGACGTAGTGTAGGGCCATGGGCGGTATCCTCTGATCACGTTCCAGAGCAGCCCTGACGCTGAGAACTTTTTGGACGCCACCATGAAGCTTGACCAGAGCTGCAAAGCCCTCTACGTGGGATCGCCAAGCAGGATCCATGATCGAGAGCTATAGTATAAGATTAGTACCAGTGGGAACAAGAAAGTCGTGCGCGTTTGACAAGGCCCTTACATCGATACTAAGCAGGTCGACCAGCCGACGAAGAAGTGTCTCAATCGCAGCACCGCCTGCTATTCGCGAGTTCAGATCCTTAATCACAATATGAATGTGTCGGTAGAGCAAGGACCAGAGGTGGTTGATTCCCGGAAGGTGACCTTGTCGAGGTAAGACGCCGGCCTGGGCAGAGGCGTTGACGATGCGGTCCGTCACCACCAGAGCAACGAAGCTCTCACGGGAGGTGATTTTCTCAATGTGGATATCCGGTTTGAAACTCGTCACAAAAGTACTGTCACCCGGATTGTGAAAGGCTTCCTCCTTCAACATGACAGCCCCAACTAAACGATCCACCCAACGGCATGCCGTTAGCAAATAACCTCCCCTCTCCAAGCGGAGCACGAAACGGCGATTAAACGAACAATATTTGATTGCATCTATAATGTCCCAGTCGGGATGATTGGTCCTGGGCGCCAGGACGACTGATTTGGAGGACGACGCCGCGAGATCGGGCGAAGAGGCGGCGGGGGCGGCATACCCGCTGCACTGGCGCCCGGTGAGAACACATCGCTGGCAGTGTGGCTTTCCCTCGTCGCATTTGATGCGTCGGATCCTACAGGCCGAATAAACGAACAGGAAACAGTATTAGCACATTGTTCCGAAAGGTTGGGCGCGGGGACGCGCACACATTGCCACGGGAAGGGAGAGGGGCATTGACATGCATACAGCGCAAAAGCTGTCTTGTCGTCGTGTTCTCTTCCCCTTGCGAGGGAAGAATGCGACCGCAACACGACGTAACCAGCTCTTGCGTGCCGCTGCGCCCGCTCTCTTCCCATGGCTAGCGCAGGCTGGGGGTTAAACGAACCGGCAAGTAGCGCAGCCTGTCTTGCTCTTTGTGGCCCACCGTTTCTGCCGGGGCGCGCTCGACTTGAGCGGCGCCTCGTGGTCCTTTGCTCGCGCTATGGATTCGTCCTTTAGGTTGCGGACGACCGTCTTGAGATCCATGGGCCAGGTTGAAACTGGTGATGTGGAAGAAGGAAAAGCAAGGCGGGGTCGGGCGGCAGTGGCGGCGACGGCGGCGGGTGAGGGTTGATGACGGGACGGAAAGGAAAAGGGTCCTTTTGGCTGAGAACCAGCGGCGATCGGGAAGCTCGAGGCAGAAAGCGGACAAAGCCTGGTTCGCCTCTCGTTTCTGCGCAACGTGGGGCTGCATTATTCTTTTGCTAATCGGCTATGTTGCCTTTATACCATCTAGGCAAGGTCCGAACTGAGCGGTATCTGAGCGGAGAATGCCTTTTCTGTTGAATCGCTGGGGCGGGCCGCTGACAGGGTGGCAAATTATGGCCACAATTCTTACATCTCTTGCAAGCGGCTATGTACAGTCAATATATATTTCGGCTACTATCCGTAATGTCAGCCTCGTGATGAACATCCGTAGTTATAAGTGATTACTGCCCCTCCTCCGCTAATTATCTAGCTACCGTGACTCGCCAAGACTGGGGCGCACCTAGTTCTGTACAACAAACTGATCTTTGTGCTCCTTGAACAGCGTCGAACTATCAAGCAGCTCTCCAGTCGCCGAGCGATAGAAATCAATCTTGAGGTTTTGCGCATCTTGGAAGCGAATGGTCGCGTAACTAAAATCGTCGGCGTACGCAAACGCGGTGTAGCTGGGCTTGCTGCCGACCGGACTGAGTCCCTCAATGTTGCCCGCGCCGCCCGACACAATGTACATGGGCGCCTTGGGGTTCTTCGTACCAGCCGGATCCTGCGTATTGTTGTAGACGGGATTGAAGCGCTGCGAGTTGTGCACGTGGCCAAAGACGCCCAGGTCGACGCCATACTTGTAAAAAAGCGGCTCAAACGCCGCCTGGCACGGCGTGCAGCCGTCATCACCTGTTGTGTACCACGGGCGGTGGCCGGCGACAACGACCCACGGTGTGACGGTACGGTCGACAGATGCCAGATCAGCCTCGAGAAATTGCAGCTGCTGCTGAGGTCCGCCAAATGGGCCGCTGTTGAGGCCAGCAGAGCCGTCGGGACCATCGGGCGCCGAAGGAAAATCAGTCTCCGTGTTGATCATGACAATGTGCGCCATGCCGTACTCAAACGAGAACCAAAACGGCGGCTTGGCCAGCTGCTGGGCTTTGTTCGCGCTGACCTTGGCCTTGTCAGTCTTGGAGGTCGAGGCAAACGCGCTGGGCATATTGCCGTCGAATCGCGTCATGAAGTCAGTAAAGTTCTTCTGGCCACTCGGGCAGAGCCAGGTGGTATGGGGAATTTCTTCGCACGAGGCTTCATGGTTGCCAGGGCTAACAATGTACGGCTTGCGCGAGGAGACGGGGGCGAGCTGCCCATAAAATTCTTCGAGAATGGCCTGGAACGCATTCTTGCCATCGAGGAGGTTTTTCGGGCGCAGAGCCCAGTCATCAGCATAGGCGAGGTCGCCAGGGTGAATGATGAACTCGTAGTCGTCGGCCGTGTCAGCAAGGCGCTTAATTGTTGTGTGGTTGAGCGAAGGAGGGATGTTTGGGATCAAGTCGCGCTTCGCCTTGTCGTTTTGAATCGTGTAGCCGTCCTCGCCGTAGACGCCTAGATCGATAATGGCATTGATAGCAAAAGGAGTCTTGTCACCGGCGGTACGAGGAGAGAGGAATTCCTCCACGGTAGAATTCGTCGACTCAATCTTGTAAAAGTACTTTGTTGCAGGAGTCAAATTATTTAAGTAGACGGTATGGAACCATGTCCGCGACGAGGGATAGGTGTCGGACTTGCTTGAGCAAGACTTTTGTGTAAGCGAGCCTGCAGAGGCGCCATAGCTGACACAAGGGCTGCCTGACTGCTGGTACGTGTTCCAGCCCACAGAGATGCCTGGCAGGAAAGTATTTAGCAACAAGTCTCGCATAGAGATCATTGAAATCTAGGCACTTACTGTTTGCGCCACTCACAGCGATACGGACCTGCATAGGCGTGGACAAATCTGAAGGCTTGGCTGGCAGGCTGGCGGAAGCCAAGGCCGTTGCCGAGAGGAGCGGGAGAGCCTTGGCGAACAACGAGAGCGAAGGCATGTCGAGGGAGCTTCAGCTTGGGTTAACTATATACAGAGACTCCTAACGTGCGACGAACCGACGCGCCTTTATATCAGATGAGCTCAAACTTTTCCCACCGGCCAGCCGCGGATGCACTACGAAATGGCAGGTCAGATTCTCAGACTTGGCTTATCAAAGTCACAACTGCGGCCCCTCCTTCGGCCTTCTAGCGGCTCAGAAAGTGCAGCCATTGTATGGCGAGATGGTGGCACGGCTTGTAGAAAACAGTAGCCCCAGCTTTTCAGCTATGGTCACCTTCTATATCGAGCAAAGCGAGGTCAGGGCGGGGCCGGTAGTGAATGGCACGCTCGGTGTTCCTCGTGCCGCAGCGGCGCCGCCTCGTTGGTAGACTGGGCGGCGGAACCCCATTTATAGAATCCCGGTGGCTTGTGAATCTGGGCCGGCAGTCCAGGGCATGGAAGTCGCAGCGGGACGTTTGTAATAATGGCCTCGCTACTGGCTGACTTGTCCGATCCTGGCCGGGCACTATATCTTTCTCGGCATGAAACTCCGCCTCGGTCCACTGCTTTGCATGGCCGGAGAAACAGTATCGTATAGACACTGCCTGATTGGGTGACCGACATGAAAACTCGGCAAAACGATCAGTTTATGGCGAGAGACACGGGAATACCGCTGATCTGTGCAGGAGAGGTGCAGAGTCCGACGAGAGTGATCAATGCATTTCGAGCGATGAACTGCTTGCTCGCAGTGCACTGATTTCGATTTTTCGGAACGACCTGAAGCTTCGATTGCCCTCACGCTTTGATGGAATATGCCGGAGCATACCAAGTCCAAGCGGATCGTACGTGGCGTGTAAGGTAAGTAAACTTTGTTATTGGGTCAAGGCGCAATTATAGCGTGCCTACGGAGTAGTCAGCAGACAATGTTGCAGCATGGAATATTGCTAGTCTCGGCATCAACGAAACCAGGACCAGGATGCGTACGGATTATTTTTGAGGCGTCCGAGGCAATCGATGAACAAGAGCACGTCGATGCTAACTAAGTTATTGAAATGTATACTAACCTAGTTAGAGGACAGCACGGTGTCATTATTAGCGCCCCAGTTGTACGACGGTACGAGTACCGAGTTTAAGTTGGTCAGCCAAAAATGATTGGACGTATCTGTGATGCGTCTGATAAATGGCTAGTACAGGGCTGGTGCCTGATCAACGTAGCTTTGCAAGACGAGACCAGATCATGGCCGAAGTTGGAGATGCGCAAACGCGACATGCAAGATGTTGGAACTGGTGATCCACTATTGACAGCTGCGAGGTGACGCCTCAGGCACACAGCGTCGCCCCCCTAAAAAATCCAGAAAGCAGTGAAGACATTTTGTCGAATTTAGAATCAGTTTGCGATTGTATTGATGCATTCTCATCGATGAGCACCAGTCCTCGTGCTATTCAAATCTTGCATTCGCTTCACCTCGCCTCATTTCTTTCACTCACTTATCTTAGCAAACCCTCCTTGACATCAGCCAGCCTCGACGTGAACAGACCATAAATTCAAACAACTCTGATGACCGAAACAAGTATCAGCAAAAAATCTCAGTAAATTATGCTCCCTTTGCGTTGTAATACCGCATGCTCCGTTTCAAGCGCAATCTTTGGCTTTCAAAAGTGGGGCCGTATTTCCATTTTTGCAACACCTCAGATCGTCCTCACCACACACGGCCGACTACACCTCAACTATACACCTTCAGCATCGCTTCATTACTCGTCACCGAAGCTCGAGATGCCTGAGAGAGAAGGCAAAGATGGGCGTCGGCCAGACCGCCGCAGAGGAGGAGGAGCAGCAGGCGGCCGCGGTCGTGGCAACGGTGGTTCCAGAGGATCCTTTCGAGGCAGCAGACGCGGCGGCCGTGGCGGCGGCAATGGTAACAACAGATCAAACCACGGCACCGATTCTCCCATGGCCATGGACATTGACGTTACGCCCACGTACACGCCGCCTCCTGCGCAGTTGGGCAGTGGTGGTGCCGATGGCTCATACAAGCCGCCGCTGACAGAAGATGTGCCCCTCGACACGCCGCATTTCGCGGACCTCGCGGGCCAGAACCTGGTGCACCCGCAGATCATCCAGACAATTACGGAGGATCTCAAGTTTGACCACATGATGCCGGTGCAGGCCGCGACGCTGTGGGAGCTGCTGCCCCCGAAGCGCAGCGACTGCCTGGTACAGGCCAAGACAGGCACCGGCAAGACGGTCGCCTTTTTGCTGCCGGCTTTGCAGACTATGCTGAGCAAAACGCGCGGCGCCGGCGCGAACCGCGACTCGGCTATTTCGCTCCTCGTCATCTCGCCGACTCGCGAGCTGGCCATGCAGATTGCGACAGAGGCCAACAACCTGCTACAACGGCTGCCCAAGTACCGCGTGCGCGTCGCTATTGGCGGCACCAACAAGGACCGCGAGGAGCGCCAGATCCTCGAAGGCTGCGACGTGCTCATTGCCACGCCGGGTCGCCTCATTGACCATATGTCCAACGAAGACATCATCTATGCTCTGCGGTCTCTCGACACCCTTGTCCTGGACGAGGCGGACAGGCTGCTCGACATGGGCTTCATGCCCGCGCTGCGCGAAATCGTCGGCAAGCTGCCCGACCGCAAGGCGCATCCGCGCCAGGGCATGCTGTTTTCCGCCACCATTGCGCCCCACGTCAAGCAGGTTGCCGGTCTCGTCCTGGTGCCCGGCTACAAGTTCATTTCCACCATTCCCGAGGGCGAGGCTAACACGCACGAGCGCGTTCCACAGCACCTCATCAAGGTCCCCAGCTTCGCCTCCGTCTCTGCTGGCATGGTCGGAGCCGTGCGCCACGAGGCTGCCAGGGAGGCCAACTTCAAAGCCATCGTCTTTGCCCCGACGGCCGCCGCGGCCGGCCTCTACGGCCACGTGCTCTCCCAGATTCCCGGCCTGCCGCCCGTGTCGACGCTGCACAGCCGCATGACGCAGAACCGCCGCACAAAGGTCACAAACGAGTTCCGCGACGCCAAGTCGGCCATCCTCACCGCGACCGACGTCATCGCCCGTGGCATGGATTTCCCCGGCGTCACCACCGTCTTCCAGGTCGGCATCCCCTCGGAGAAGCAGAGCTACATCCACCGTCTCGGCCGCACTGCGCGCGCCGACGCCGAGGGCAAGGGCATCTTCCTCATCGCCGAGGCCGAGGCCTTCTTCCCGCGGTGGACGCTCAAGGAGATTACCTTTGTGCCGCAAGAGGCCGATCTCTCGGCGGCGCCCGAGGTGGACCGCATCATGGCGCAGATGGACGAGGAGGAAAAGGGCCAGATCTACAAGGCCTGGCTCGGCTACTACAACAACCACATGAAGGGCCTGCACTGGGACAAGGAGGAGCTGGTCCGACAGGCCAACGCATACGCGCGCGAGGCCCTAGGAGCGCCCGAGACGCCGTCGATTCAGAGGAGCACCGTCGGCAAGATGGGACTGAGAGGGGTAAGGGGACTCAACATTGTGCCGGATAGACCCAAGCCACCACGAGGCAAGGGTGGCCGTGGTGGCAACTAAAAGGAGACTACGGAGGGAGGTTGGACAGGGTGAAGATGGAGGAGCGCGTAATAACGAATGTTTACATTGGCATAGGAAAATAAAAAGGGTAAATAGATTTCGGCTTCTGCTTTTGGTACAAGGAAAATGGGTAATTTGAGAAATTGTTTTAAGAAAATAGATTTCGGGTTCGCTTTTGGTACAAAGAAAATAGAAGACGCTATCAAAGGTATTCAAAGAATAATCTGAATCTTGTTGTTCTATCCTATTGATACAAATATACATGTCAGTATAAAAAGATCGAAAAGGAACTAGACTTCAAGACTTGCGCGGTGTAACATAAATAGATGACGCTATCAAAGTAAATTTACAAAATAGTTTTAGTCTTGTGATCCTTTCTTGTGTATACACGTTTCAATGTAAACCACTCTCGCCCGTCTCGGCCATGTATTTTTGACAGTTGACAAGAATGCGGACCTGCCCGCCAATCTCGTCGAGTCGACCCAGGACTTTACGGTTGCCATCGGTAAAACACAGAATCGAGTAGGGAATGCCCGTCTCGTCGCAAAACTGCCTCACCATATTCTGCACTTTACGCAGGTTATGCCTAGGCAAGCGCGGAAACAGGTGGTGGACGGCCTGAAACTGCAGACCGCCGTGAATAAAGTCGAGCCACGCCGGGCAGTCAACGTCCATGGTGGTGCGCAGCTGGCGCTGGGGAAAGGACTCGTCCTCGCATAGGTGGGCGGTAGACATGCCCCAGTGAGACAGGGTGATTTGGACATGCAGCGGCATAGTGATGATGTGAGAGACGAGCACATAGAGGACACGCGTGCGCCAGTCGGGCAGCGTCCGCAGCAGCAGTAGGTAGCCAAAGATGAACCAGTAGCAGGCCATAAAGGCAATCTCAGTCGGCCGAATCCACCAGGCCTTGCTGCCGCCGAGCTGCGACGACCTGAAGAGAACATGAATCCACGAGAGCAGGTACAGGTTGAAGCGCGCAATGCCCATGACGGGGTAGTACGTGTACTTTTGCCACGGGACGAGGATTTCGGCGGCGCGGTCCCAGACAAAGGTAAAGTCGTAGTAGGAGGAGCGGAGCGACTTGAAAAAGGACGGGCAGGTAGCGAATAAGGGAACATTCTGGATATCGGGATCGTGCTCCTGAGAAGTGTTAAGAGAGAAGCGAGCGATGTGCGCTTTATGGACATACTGGTTGGTTGGTAATGAGATGATGGACGTTGTGACTGCTCTTCCACCAGCCAATAGATAGTCCGCAGCAAAAGTCGGCAATGAACATGCCAATCAGAGTATCAACCTCAAAAATCTGCGTGATTGCGCGATGTCCAGCGTCGTGGGCTGTGAACATGATTTGATGCTGCAAGCAAGCGTGTAAGCCAAAGGTGCGTTAATACTGCATAGAGCCAGGAGACGTACCCAAAAAAACCCAAGGAACAGCGCCGAAACAAGGTAGTAGCCCTTGTGCAAGGCAAACATGGAAATGGCAAAGAGGGTAAGATAGCGTGCCATTTCTTTGCCATACTCTAGATAGGGGCATTCGTAAAGGCCCTGGGCATCAATCTGCTCATGAAGCTTCATGTACTTTGCTGTAATGGCCAGCTGGACATCCTGCTCGAGCGATGGGTACTCGTCCATGTCGGTCTCGCGCTGCTGCTGCATGGCCCATTCTGTGTACTGCTCGGGCGACATGTACTTGCGGCCGCGCGGCAGCAGACTGGCCGCTTCAAGCGCCTTTTCATCGGCAACGACAGGAGGTGGTATCGTGGGCACTGGGGTGCCACTGGGGGACGGTCGGCGTGAGCACGAGGTCGGCTGCAGCTGGCTGCTCGTCTGGAGACAGCCGGCTCCCGGGGACTTTTCGGACAGGGCGGCAGCGCTCGGGATGCTTTCGACGCCGACGCTATCAACAACACCCTGGTGCGAGGCATGCTTCTCTGCTAAAGCGGCATCTGCGGATGGCGCGGACTTGATCAAGGGATCGCTCGATGAAGCAGCCCTGATTGGTGGTGTCATGTTAGCCCAGGGACCCGTAGGCTTCCGGCCGATCCGAAAGGCCTTCATAGTCTTAAGGGTATGAGCCGCATGATATCTAATTAGGAAAAAAGGGAGGAGTCAGCCGCAGGGCACTTGTAAACTGTCATCTGCAAGTCATCGGGCTGAGATCTGGGAGGGGGGAGCTGTTGTAGATTTCCCCACTGAGATTAAGCTTAAATGCATGGTGAGTCCCTTGCTGAGACTAGAGGCTATTCCGCACCAAGAAGGCTAACACCACACGACAGAACACATGGGGAAGCGAGGGGCAATGGAATAAAGAGCAGCACCGGGGACGAGAATGGAATTATTTACAGAGTAATTTCGCTCGTCGCATCTCTGCCAATCATGTGTCGGATGGCGAGGTCACCACCGGGGTGAACGGGCAGCCACTTGTTGAGCCGCAGCACATAGTCCTCGAAGATGACGACGGCATCGCCACTGGCGACCATGGTCTCGATGGCCGCGCGGGACAAGACAGTGTCGCGTCCCATGATGAAGGGCGTCTTTGTTTTCGAGTCGCAAACGGACGAGGTATATTCTGCCGCAGGCCAATATGGTGCTGCAATTGTCGTCGAATCGGTTCGGGGCGGTGGAGATGGTGTTTTGGCAAAGAATTGTTGGATCGAAATGGAAAGAAACGGAACAAAAAAAAGAACGAACGACTTTCTACGATGATGAAGGAGACGAAGAGAGTGATGGGTCAAGGCGAGAGAAACGAATGCTGCGACGGGACAGGGCAAGGCGACAGGCAACGGACCCCTGGTTCCGACGAGTTGCAGGTACTTTGCGACTTGCTCGGGCAGGCAGGCAGCATGGGCGAGCCGACACTCAAAACAGAACTTGTTATTGCTGTGGCTGACGGGCCACGTTCTAGGTACCCAAAGATTAAATTTTATCCACTATAGTACGGAGTACTTGGTACGAACCAGTAAGGAAACACCCCACGAAACAGCCAATCTCTGCCGCCAACGACGCCTCGCAGTCTAGAAAATAGGACCGACCCCAGCAACGCACCCATGGACCGACAAGGATGGGGCTCAAGGGCTCAAAGGGGCCCAAGGGCCCAGGGCCACGCAACCAGGGCACGCCGCAGTGGACAAGAGAAAGATTGGGGCACTGGGACGGCTGAGTTGCAATCCGGGAACAAATCAGACATGACCAAGAGAAAGGGTCTTTTGTATCTAAATAAACGCACGT
The DNA here is from genome assembly GCA_024472245.1 of Beauveria sp. NWAFU-1. Lineage (NCBI taxonomy): Eukaryota > Fungi > Ascomycota > Sordariomycetes > Hypocreales > Cordycipitaceae > Beauveria > Beauveria sp. NWAFU-1. The sequence continues at coordinate 1,970,191 of JANBXD010000007.1, forward strand.
TCTTGGCCTTGAAATGCAGCTCGGATTTGAAACGAGCAACTAGTGGTAAGCCGAGTTGGGACATTTGGGACACTCCAAAGAGACTTGGAAGGTGAAATCTCGAAATGGCACACAAAAACACGAGGGGACCACGTGGCCAGAAACTGCGACTTTTTCTTGTTCTTTGATCGGCACGTTGCTTGCTTCTCCCATATTCTCCATGACGACTACTGACGAATATTACTCGCGTTCCTGAGCTAGCCAAGTCTTTTACTATGGGGAGATCAGCATCAGCGTCGAACCTTGATTGAGATGGACAGAAGTTGGTTCGTTTCCCGAGCCCTCCAACCCTCTTGTTTTTTTTTTAGATAAAAAGTGTGAAGAAAAACAAGCCACCAGTTAGTGCCTGCGCCACAGAGAGAGGGGAATAAATATAATAATATCAGTAGGTAACTAAAAGAGGCGCCCAGAGTGAGATGTTGATAGCTGATTCGAAAACTCCTGGGGAGATGGAGCCCGGGAGTGGATGCGCTCTGCTTGGCTCATACGGGGCTTGAAAAAGCAATGAATATTCGTGTTACAGGCATCCCTTTCTTTTCCTGGTTGACAAAAAAGGAGTTGGCATGTTATTTATGACATGGCGAATGGGTTGCTTGTAAGGTGGCAAGGGTGTAGTGTGACTGTGTCACTCAACCACGGCGCCTCGCGTCGCCAGAAAGTTAAAGAAAAAGCAAAAGAGAAAAGAAGCAGAAAATGTTTCGATGCAGCGGAAAGATAAAGAGTGGTCGCATCGTGGCTGACGGTCTTGCTTGCACTGCCTTGAATAGTTGGGTGATGCTTTTCAACTAGTTAAGTATTGAACTAACTAAAACTGCAGCCTAGTCTGACCCTCTTTGCTTCTCTGTCCCGACCCCCAGTTGTTTGCTTTCAATGTTTTCTTGGCCGAACGCCTTCTCCGTGGGGCTCAAGGTCCCCTATTTTGAAAGAAAAGTCCCTGTACGAAGTAATATCGCCTCCGAGGCAGGGATCTCTGCGCCCTGACAGATTTCCACCAGGACACAGTGCGGCGTGCCACAGCTACAGTGGGCCCAAGGTATTCGGATTTCAGAGCAAATCGCCACAGACATGACCAATTGAAAATTTTACGTTTCAATACAACAGAGGCGCTGCTTTTGCGCCATGCGCGCGCCTCGTTTTCAATCCTGCGAATCCTACACTAACTTACAACCACTTGCCACCTTCCCATTCAGTAACGCGCGTCCGACACTGCGCCACCGCGAGCGTCCGCCTAGCTACATGCGTACTCGAACGGACTGGCCTATCCGTACTTGGTGTTGCATCATGGCCCGGCCTGCACGACTGCTTGTACAAATTGGATGAGCAATATAAAAAGCTGCATTCCTGCACGTCGTGAGTCCAATACGCCGCTCGAGCGCACACCTGCATGAGGTGGCTCCGCATGATGCAGTGGTGGTGAAGGTACCCGGACTGCAGGTACGCCATGATCTCAAGGAAATTAGCCATCTCTGCCTCGTACCGACTACTGCGCGGATTTCATAATACTAGTACTTTGTACAATCATCAATTTGAATCCTGATGGATACTGACAACTTCGTCAAATGTGGTATTTCATTCATGGTATACGTATGTAATTCTTCACTATGCCAAACAAAGCAAGCGACCGCGACAAAGGGAAAGTAAGAAACCCAAAGAAAACCCAAGAGTCTTTCCAGAAGATCATGGTAAATCAAATATCCTTAATGCATGCCGAATCGTGGCAATCGGCGTCGATTTTCGTTTCGAAACCATCATGGTCGCTCAAGCAGCAACCGCGTTGGCAGTCGTCGCCAGGGGAGTCTTCTCGTTGATGTTGAGGCCCTCCACAGCCTTGGCCGTAGCCGCCAGCTCACCGTCGTTGCCCGCGTCAACAAAGGTGTCTTCCGACTTGACCGTAGCATTGTCGCCGGCCCTGTCCTCAGCGGCGGCGGCGGCCTTCTCGTCCTCGTACCACGCAACCTTCTTGCCGCCGCGGAGGTTGCCGTTGCGGTCGTACAAGCTGCGCGCGCGGATGTAGGGGTCCAGCTTCCAGTAGTTGACGCTCAGCTCCTTGGCCAGGCTGGTGCGCTCGGCGTTGCTCCGGGGGGTCGACGCCTGAACCCACTGTCTCGTGGCAGCCTCGAATCTTTTACCAATCTCCTTACGCTCCGCCAGGAGGCGGTCGCGGGTGGCTGTGTCCTTCATGAGGTCATTCTCGCCCTCGACTGGCTCCACATACTCGTACTCCCAATCGAGGTCGCCACCGAGCTCCTTGATCAGCCTGTCAGGGGCAATGTGGTTGGTGATGCCGTCGACACCGTCGCGGCCGTTGGTGAATTTCACCTTGCTGGCGACGACGGGATCCAGCCAGCCGTGAATAATCTTCCAGATGCCCTTGAAGACCCAAGGGGCATTGTGGACAAGGATTACGCCGAGCGACTCGGGGTAGTTGGCCTCAAACGACTGAATAATGTACTTGACCGGGACATAGTCCATGTTGGCCAAAGTGAAGCCACTCAGGTCAAACACCAGGCAGGCAGTCTCGATGGGAGGATTCAGCACCATGCGACCCGTCTCGATATTGTACACAATGAAGCGCTCAAGAGACTCGTTCTTGCAATCAAATGGCTTGTGCAGACGGACGCGGACATAGCTGATGGGACGGCCCATCTTGTCGGTGCCGTGGAGGAAACCCTTGCCCATTCGAAGCTGGCGCATAAAGTCATGGGCGAGAACCTTGGTGTTGGGGTCGGAACTCTTCTCGTCACGGGCACCGCCGCCGTCACCGTTGTACATGATGTCGGAGTCGACCTTGGACTTGGACGTGCGCCAATCCATGGCGGAGAACATCATGATGATGCCCTTGTCAACCTGCCACTTGCGGGCACGCAGGAAACGCAGGGCAAGGGCATCGGGATGGTCGTGCTTGGAAGCCTCAAGAATCATGGCACGGGAAGACTCGGCTGAGTGCTTGCTAAGCATCTCCATGAACTGCTTGCGCAGTCCAAACTTGTCATTCTCGTCGGCAGCACCAAGGTCGAGGTGCTTCTCGATGAGGGCAGTGGCGTTGTTGTCTTCAGTGCTGGCTTTCTTGCCGCCGCCAAAGAGGCCGAAGCGAGACTTTTGAACGGGGGCAGCAGCCTGATTGGCGCAGTTCTTGAGAGCAGCCTGAATCTCGGGGTCATTGGACTCGTACAAATCATAGAGCTTGAAAATTGTGCCCCAGAACTCGCGAAGCGTCGTCTCCTGCTCGGCCGTCAGGTTACCGACGTTGCCCTCGGGAGTGGCATTGGCGGACATGATGGCGAATGTATTTCGTGTGATGAGTGGATATGGGTATATAATGCGAAAGTGCGCTGTGGGGAGAAGCAAAGAACCACGACGTTGATGGATCGACAATTGGCGAAGCACCCAGTGCTACGAGTTGAAGCGTCAAGGGACAAAAGAAGAGACGATGAAGAAAAAGAACCCGGTGTAAGCCAACGACAAACACGGCACAAGAGACAGAAAGTCAGTGTGCGGGGTTAAGACTAGCTTTGTGACGTTGGCAGCGTGTAAGCTGGGCCTCGTCAACCTGTTTGCGGAAGAGATTGCGTGGCAAGATGAGTGGAAAAGAGAAGCAAAGAAGATAAAACCTTGCGCTGGAGAACCAAAGAAACTTTCCGGAGAACCATCAACGGCGCCTTGGACTAGATATACCCCAAGACGGCTCACAAGGTGGGTTGACGGCGCACGGAATCGGGGGGACTGTAACGGGTTGGCTGCCGAGGCTCCAACTACAGCGAGTAGCATATGATGGGATCGTAATGGCCTGGACATGCCCCCCCAATGGCATTATTGGGTTGCTGCGTGCGGTCCACCAGATTGACGCCACCCAATGGCCAGAGCCTGGTTTAGCCTATATTACCGGCGACCTTGCCTGGGAGTCGCTTGGAAATGCGCGGGGGAGGTCGGGGGAGTGCGGGTGCATTGTCGGTGGGTTGGGGAAGCCCCGGAGCCCCAGGAAATCCAGAACTTGCCCCAGAGCGCTGAGCACCCCCAGAGTTCCTGAGTTTACTCGGACAGGCCAAGCAGGTCCTATGGCAAGTCCCAGATTGGAGTGCACCATACTGAGGCCCCAGACTGGTGGGACTTGCTTGCGGATCCCCCCCATTCGTTGCTGTCACAGCGTCGAGTCCTGAGTTCCACCTGGACACTTGGGGTAATTTGGCGCTGCGACCGCACATGTAGCCGTCCATCCAACAAACTATTTATTAGTCGGCACAGCTTGACACTTGTGCTGGAAGCCGTCGATCATCGCTAGGGAGTGCGTCGACCGAGGCTTCCTGAGGTCTTGTCTTGCACCCTTTCGCTCAGTGATTAGCTTCCTGTGGCGGACCAACAAAAACCGTGAAGCTGAGATGCGCGCCCAAACCCGTGTGAAAGCCAGTTCGAGACAGGGCTGCCGCAGCGCCACAGGGGCAACGGTCTGCATATCTCAAGATCGAAAAGCATGTGCAAACGAGGCTCTTTTTTGCTTGTGAAATACTATCATGGCGTATGAAAAGTTGAAAGAAAAACATTGAGAGGTGTTAAAAGGAGGTATTGAAAGACGTCGCAAACGCCTGCACAGTCTTGCCAAATTACACAAGATGTGTCATCCCGAGCTAAGATGTACCGATGAAACGCATGGGCACACGCAGAGCAATAGAAGTAGACATTAACTAAACTGTACCAACTCCTGACCGTTTGCTGACAGCTGGCAGCACAATTATGCCCCATTATTCAACACCGATTGTAACGTGAAATCCGCATCAACACTACTGTTTTTTTTTTTCGCATCAAATCATCACTTTTCGAAAAAAACTTTGATACCGCATTCGTCATTGCCTGGTGCTGGCCGGAATGACATTGATCACACTTCGACCGAATAGAAGCAGAGCGAAACCCAGACCCCAATCCAGCATTTCGTCAGACAAACAGCGTAGGATGAAGATGACCATTTCCTCTGGACATTCCTCCGCGCCTTCTTGATTCGACACAAATTCTCATATTCACAGCTTGGCTTTGACGCGCACAATCTGGAGGACTGGCTGCAAAGCAAGCGCCTTCATCATGTTACCCTTCATCTTTAGCTTGCCTGTTACGAACAGATTCTGCGCATTCGCCTCACCCAAGAACAGCTTCGTCAAATGATATTCGTCAAAGACAAACGTAGCTAGAAGCCAGTTAGATATCAGCATCGAGTCAAGCGCATCGAATACAGATATTTCAACCACAGCGCAACCCGTCGCGCGTCCCTTCTGATGAGTCGCTACCCCGCGTCAAGAGTGCCGAGACAATGCTGTGGGGATCCCAGCAGATAAGATGAGCCATAATTTTCCCACATGGTACATGTTAACATTCGGATCCTCCGGGGGTAAGGTTGGGGGTCTTACCGCTAGGTTTCTCACCAATGCCCTTACCCACACGGCCTGTGGACTTTATTGTAGGTCGACTGTCTGTCACCCCGGATTGTCCCTTGCTGTAAAGGCAAAGATGCCATTTGCTTCTTTGATGGCGTCCTTGACCTCGTCCGGATTCTCCGACAGTTGCTCGTTGAAGACATTGAACAGCAGCGATGCCGAAATCTTTCTGTTGTATTCCTCTTAGTCTATCTTCACATGCTCCATAACCGCTATTGCCCAGCAAGCATCAAAGTTGGAGGCCGAGCCGTCCTTGCAGACACAAAGCCGGGCCACTCGCGCCACTTAACTCAGTGGATTAATATGTCACAGGAAGCTAGCGGCGACGGGCTTGTCCATCCACAGCAGGTTTGGCTCAGGTTTGCCATCGGAGACGCTCATGTCTGTACCGTATGGATGGGCCAAGCTGCGCGCTGCTTGGAAACGGAGCACGTATGCTGAGAAACGCAAAAGAGGTATACTCGGGGTCGATCAGGCCTAGTCAAGTCTTGGAGCACTCAGTATTACCTAGGATCTGGCTCGCAACATATATGCCCTGCTGGCAACCAACGAGCCCATTTTCAACGGCGAACATCTATAGACAACCCTCATGGGCATTCAATGAGCCGAGCGAAACACCCCTCTCGACAAACCGAATCTCGCTCATAACCTCGGCAGACTGTCAAGCATCAACTGGTCCACAACCTGTATCAGTACGGGTTCCCCGCCAAATTGTCATTGGTCTACATGGATTCCCCGCACTCCAGAGCTAGCGGGCATGGCTGAAAGGATGAACAGGATTTGCTCAGGTCGCCAGCGCTCACTGGTTCGTTTCACCGGGCGCGGCGCATCCCTACTGTCTCCTGCAGTTCCGCCACCTCAACATTCCCGCGTACTAACTAGTGCAAGCCGTCCAGTAATATTGGCCAGGCCTGAACCTCTTCGTCGTATGTCGTATCGCCTCCACTTGCGCCGTTTTCTCGACACACGGGCAGAACTGCCACCTCCACACACCTCTTAGTTCTAATTATCAAAGCTGCGAGTTGGAGGCAGCCAGGCAACCAGGCAACCGAGCAAGGGGCCACCCGGTGGCTGAGGGATCGATCTCTTGCCACCTTGCCACCATTGTATCTGCGAGTGACTCGCATTCCGATTTTCGCCATCCATTGTCGAATTGTGAGGGGCCCCTTTCTGTCGTACTCTCAAAAGGACTGGAGAATCCCGCCGACCGCTCGCGCAGGTGCTGACCTCCATCTTGGTCGCTTGTGCTCACTTTCTCGCCTTGGCTCACAGTTCACGGCAACAATTCGATGCTTCCTTGTGTGGACACCTTACGTCCCATAATACATACAAGTATGGCGACCTCATATCCAAAAACCAACCTACAGAAAGTTTTCTCGCGAGAGTGCCGATACCCGAATTGAAATCACATACGTGACAGAGTTCTCATTACTCGAATGCGCCTGGTTCTCGTGTCCCTTTCATTGCTCGCTGACGTTCTAGACGGCCACTGTGCGAGTTCGCACCAACGACACTGTTTGCTTTGTGTTCCTTTTTCCATTCTGTGGTTCGCTTTTCAGTCAGCGTACGGACGTGAGCACCATCTACCAGGTTCGAGTCAAATTATCTCGCAGTACATTGTTCACTCGCATAGTCAAACAGCCGGTCTCGTGTGGTAGCAGCATGCCGCAGTCGCACCTCTTGAACTTCTTGAACATCTTTGCACATTTGAAACCACTATGCATTTTGATACAGCACAACGTCATTGTTGGCATGTCATTGTATACCTTGGATACAACTCATGCTTCGCTCCGATTACTGGCTAGCCTTTTTATGGCTGCTTGGCGAGCAGCTGAGATCCAGCCGCATGACTGCTTGCAGCCCTTGTCATAATCTTACGCAACAGTATAAGGGTCCATGCAGAAATATTGGAATGACAGAGGGCACCGCATCGATACAAAGCCCTTGTGGCGTCGTTGATTGCGAGGTGCCGATCGACGACCCGGTACATAAAGCTGTCAATGCCATACGGTAGACCTCTCTTTCTCGCGGCGATTTACACCCCATGAAAGTGAAAGCTCAACGACAAAATCATGACAGAACCACGCCATCGATTGGTTCCCTTGAAGGTGCTCTGCCTTGGCTACAGCCGCACCGGAACAAGATGCAAGTCTGACTATCAAAGCTCACGCTCAAACGCGGCGTTAACAACATGCCAAAATGCAGCACCTCAGAGAGGCGCTTTTGACACTCGGCTACATTCACACGTACCACACAATGGATGCGGCATTTATCCGTACGCGCGATTGCCAGACGTGGCTGAATTGGCTGAAAGCAAATACGACGGCGTTGGCCGAATACCAGGCCGCGAGGATTTTGATGTCCTGCTGGGACACTGCCAGGTGCATCTTGAATTCATCCTCTACTGTAGATGCTCATGCTCATGATGTCACGTTTCAGGCCGTGTGCGATATGCCAGCAGCGTACTTTGCGGAGGAACTTATCCAGGCATACCCAGATGCAAAAGTAATCCTCACTATTCGAGACGTAGACAATTGGCATCAGTGAGGAGTTGGCAGATCCGACTTCACATCACGCACCAGCTTACAATGAGTTTTCAGATCTGTCACCAGAACCCTCGAAGTGGTCGACAATAGCATCATCTGGGCCGCCATCGGCCTCTTCGCGCGGCTTCTCCGCATGCCTAACCGATGGAACTGGCCAATGTTCCAGAAGCTCCACCAGGTACTCTATGATCATGACTTTCCACGCAATGGCAAAGCGAGCTTCGAAGCCCACTACGCGCGCGTGCGAGCCCTTGTGCCTGCAGAGAGACTGCTCGAGTATCACGTCAGCGAGGGGTGGGCGCCGCTGTGTACCTTCCTGGGCCGGCCAGTACCAGACGACAGTGATACACCATTCATCAACAAGACGTCCGAGATCAACGATACGCTTACAAATATGCATGTGGAAATCTTGAAGGCGCAGGGCAAGAGAGTGTTCAACATATGTGTGTTTGCAGCGCTGACCTGGACGGTAGCCCGTGCATTGCGCCTTGTTATGGAACGTCATGGCTTGAACTTTCCATGATCATTTCACTACCTTGGTTGTGTCAATGCACATTATTCCAATTCAAGTTTGTCAATGTCTCTATGGGATAATAATCTATTTGCTGCGTGCTGCGAGGGCCTCCTGTCGCGACGAGCTCTGGGGATCGAAGAATGGGCGCTCACCAACGCCGACGGCGCGAATACCAAGTCGATCGCCTTGGTCCTCGTAGTCAAAGATGGCACTGTGAAACGTGCTACGGTTGTCCCAGATAGCTATTATTTTCCTTATTAGCCGGGGGTCGTCCACACTCTTGCTGCTACATAATTCTTTGTCCAAAGAGGCCGCTTACCGATATCGTTGGGGTTCTTCCACCGCAGGCGGATCTGCAGGTCGTAGTTCTTGTACACGAGATCCAGGAACCAGTTCAACAGGTGGGTGCTCTCCTCTTCCGTGACACCGTTGATGTGCTTGACGTGGCCGCCTACCGGAAAGATGCTCTTCCATCCCGTCACGGGGTTCGTGCGGACGACAGGATGGATTGCCTTGAGCTGCGTACCAACGTTGGCAGGGTTGCCGCGTGGCTTGTCCCAGAGCTCAAAGCCGTTGCTAGCAGCCGTCTTGCCGAAGCCGGGCTGCTCAAAGGTTACGCTGAGGCCCTCGAGGAACTTTTGGTACGGCTCGCTGAGCTTGTCGTAGATTTCATATCCAGATGCAAACAAGGTGTCTATCGCAAGCATTTTGTCAGCTTGCCTGTCCCTCTAGAAGCTCCAACTCTATGATGCGGGGGAAGTTGTAGCACTTACCGCCGCCGGTTTCGGGAAGCTGCGAAAGGCGCAGCGAGGAGTAGTCGGCTGGGAACGGCTCGAAAGCAATGTCGCTGTGCCACTGCGCATTCGTCTGCTTCTTGCTGCTCAGCCCGTCGATTGTAGTCTCCTTGTAGTACTTTTCCCTCTGCACGGAGCTGATGATGCTGATTTCGGGGTCGTCGCCCCCGAGCTCTCGGCCCGGGTTCAGCAGCGGGTGGACGTGCAGGCCCGACTCGGCCGGGCGGCCGGTGAGCCGGCCGAGCCGCTCAATGAGCTCCTTTTGCAAATCATTGGTCAAGTTGTTTTGCGCACGAAAGAAAACAACACCGCGCTCAGAGACTTTTTTTTTTTTGTCGAAAACTGTCAGCATCAACGGCGCTTTTGTGGCAGAGAACCGCAGCGATTTGGCTGGTTCATGACTGTGGTACTTACTGGTCACGGCCAAGTCCCGAATGAGCTCGTCAGAGTTGGGAGCCTTGAGAATCTCTGCAAGATCTGCTTTCGGATACTCGCGCCCGATTGTTGGGCTGATTTCAACTGACTCGAGGTCCTTAAGTGCCCCGGTGACTTGCAGAGGCGCCCCTACTTTGCCCTTGGTTGGGATGGGTACGGCCGGGGTAGACTCAACAGCGGTAGGCGACATGGTAGATGGCTAAGTCGTTAATATTATGGACTGTATTGAGGATCAGAATTTTGTTTGATGGGTCTTTATTCTTGGGGAGGGCATGGATTGTTAAATAGCCAACTTCGGAAGCGTGATGGATCAGACAGTTGCCGCTTCGGTGCCGTCTGCAATCGCCAAATCCATCAACATTTTATCAATCATGCCACATGGATCAATCATTTTGCAGAAGCTCGAATAGTGCATTCTCCCCGCTCGTTGCGTGTGCATGCTTCAGCCATTGTGTGACGGGTCCCAGTGATGACGCCATACAGCTATAGCATATTAACGCCATATCCAAGCCGTCGGATTGGTGCGCCAATACAGTAGTAAATATTGGAATCTAATGTTGTTGAAGATATGTCCGTGATGACCATCCGGGATTGGCCATGACTTTGGTGTAGATCTGCCAATGGCTGGTCAAGGCGCAAGCTGGAGGCTTCTCGACGACATCCTCATCAGTTCCCCAAATGCAAGCCTCGTTGCAACTCTTGCGTTAGCGTGAATCTATCAAACTTACTCAATTAGTCAATATTTCTATGCGACGTGCCGCTTGTCTGCCGGATTGACCTCTGCGGATGTTGTGATGTGCTTTAGCCAAGAATGTCGAACTGGTGCGGGCTATCGCGGCCTGATATCGGGCGTTCCGTACTTTCTCTCAGTGTACGCCCGCTTCCTAAGTCCTAGTTTTCTTTAAATATAATGGGTTGTATAGACTTTCGGAGAATTTTGAAAGAGTCTAGGATCATCTTTTCTTGCGAGCGACTGCAAAATGGCCACTGTTCTCTTCAGTAAGAGTCCTGACAAGAACTCTACGAGCTCATCGGCCGTGTCCATCAACGACATACCAGAGTTGGGAGCCCCAGTAAACCAGAGACAGTCCATATTTCAGCGGAGCGCGAGACTTGACAAAGAGGCCATTGCGACGCAGCCGAGTGTATTCGATGACCCCTCAACTCTGGAGAAATACTACCCCAAGCAAACATGGTGAGGGTTGCCCATGCGAATAACAGCAAGCACTCAATGCTAATACGCAATTAGGGAAAACTTTCACAGATTTGACCCGCTGTTTCGTTGGACATGGAGCGAGGAGTCCAAGCTCGTCTGGAAGCTGGACTTCCGTATCATGGCCTGGGCATGCATCATGTTCATGGCACTCGAGCTTGACCGCGCGAATATTCTGCAAGCCCTGACGGACAACTTCTTGAATGACTTGCATTTAACCACAGATGGTACCATAATTGAGCCCGCTACATCTAATGAAAGCGACTCGCAGCTAACTTGGCCTAGACTACAATCTCGGCAACACCGTTTTCCGCCTCAGCTTCCTCTGCGCCGAGCTGCCTTCGCAGCTCGTGTCCAAATGGATGGGCCCCGATCGCTGGATCCCGCTCCAAATCTGTCTTTGGAGCATCGTCGCTGGCGCACAGTTCTTTCTGTCCGGACGAACTTCCTTTCTGGCAACGCGCGCGCTGCTCGGCATTCTGCAGGGAGGCTTCATCCCCGATGTGAGCAACAGAACCTTTGACCCCAAAAAAGTTGGAACATGGACAATTAATACCACAACAGATCATCATCTATCTGTCTTACTTCTATAAGCATGCTGAGCTCACCATTCGGCTCGGCTTCTTCTGGACTGCGTTAAACACGGCCGATGTCTTGTCTGCAGTCATTGCGATGGGGCTGCTGAACATGCGCGGCGTTGGAGGCAAAGCGGGCTGGCGATGGCTATTTCTGCTCGAGGTGGGCCGAATTTAAACAAGAATCTGTAGGGTTAAAAGACTGACACAAAGTTTCCAATTAGGCGCTGCTTACTTTCTTGATTGGCGTCTTGTCCTGGCTGTTGATGCCGCCTGGACCATGCCAAACCGCCAGTTGGTTCCGAGGCAAGTCAGGCTGGTTCACAGAACGGTACGTCGACAGCAATATACAACAATCTAGAACAATTGGCTAATCTTCTTTCGAATTTAGAGAGGAGAAGATCATCGTCAACAGAGTGCTACGAGACGACCCTAGCAAAAGCGACATGCACAACCGTGAGCCAGTGACACCACGACTGCTGTGGAAGAGCTTGAGGGATTACGATCTCTGGTATGTAGTAGAGCAAAGATTACTCGTTCGGTCATTAACCATATGCAGGCCAATTTATGCTTTAGGGCTTATATTTATGATTCCCATGCAACCGCAGTCGTTGTACCTCACGCTCTCACTGAAGGGCCTCGGCTTCAGCCGATTCCAATCCAATTTACTCACCATACCCGCTACTGTATTACAAAGTAGGTTCATAAGATCAGCAATGTATTGCAGTTCCACTAACAAGATTCTAGTTTTCACCATGCTGGGCTTGACCTTTTTGGCGGAGCATTTGCGCAATCTCTCCGTCGTTGCAATGCTGGCGCAGATCTGGGCGCTGCCCTTCATCATCTATCTCAACGTCGTGGACACCGCTGCAGTCAACAAATGGGTCATGTTTGCCGTCATCACCCTCCTTCTAGGCTACCCAAGCTGTAAGCAATCCAGACATCGCGTACCCGCGAATGGCAGCGCCATACTAACAGGCGATCAGCCCATCCGATCCAAGTCGCGTGGACGTCTCGCAACTCCAACACTGTACGGTCCCGAACCGTCTCGGCCGCCACGTACAACATGTTTGTGCAGGGCTGCAGCATTATTTCATCAAACGTGTATCGCGCCGGTAAGCGTAGCCCGTCCACCATCAAGGCGAAGCATACTGACCCAGTTCCACAGATGACGCGCCCCAATACCATCGAGGCAACAGGGCACTTCTTGGCGTAGTATGCATGAACATTGCGTTGTATGTGCTCACCAAGTTCTACTACATCTGGCGCAACAAGACCCGAGATGAGAAGTGGAACGCCATGACTGAGGAAGAGAGGCTGGCGTATCTTTCTAGTCCTCCAAAAGAGGGCAACAAGAGACTGGATTTCCGTTTCGCTCATTAGCAAGGCCGTAGAGTAAACGTCCACAGCTGTGCTTGTTAGTGCCGGGAAGGTGCTGGGATGATGGCCGATGAAGTTTATAGAGACTGATAAAGTCTTTAAGTAAAATAAAGAGGGGTTTATATCTTCTTCCCTCAATTTCTGACACATGTAAAGCCACAAGCTTTCTTTTAGGTGAGTCTCACCTGTATCATCCATATCGCGTCAGGAACGGCGCGTAGGGCCAGATTTGGGTGGTAAAAGAAAGTAAGTCCGCCACTAAGCCACACCCGAACAAGTGCGATCATGACCTCATAGAAGTCGACCAAACATCAAAGTCTCGCGAGATACATACAAGAAGACAAGCAAGAATAGCTTTGTGTCAAGAATGGCAAGCAGAGCCCCTATGAATGTGCAGTCGTTCCCGCGTCCGCCGTTGCTGGAGCAGATATCTAGGCATCTGCAGATCAAATACAAAGGAGAGCTCATTGCGGACACTACGCAGGCGTACTGGGCGTTGGAGACTCACCACCCCCCCAGTGAGTAGAATTAATCGCCCGCTCTGGGATGCACCACTGGGCGAATAATAGCTGACGCATGCACTCTGTTGCCGGATACAGCTTACTATCTACCACCGTCGTCCGTCAAGGTGCCGCTGACCAAGACTGGGCGAAAGACTTGGTGCGAGTGGAAAGGCATGGCGACGTACTTTTCTCTCAGGCTAGGCGGGCAGGATGTGAGCAACCGCATATGGACATACGAAGAGCCGACGGCCGGCTTTGAACCGATTCGCGGATACCTCTCGTTCTATGCCGGGCCCTGGGACTGCTTCGTGGATGGCGAGCAGGTGGTGCCGCAACCTGGTGACTTTTACGGCGGTTGGGTGACGGCAGAGCTGCAGGGCATCGTCAAGGGACGTACGGGGAATCTCGACCCGATTGTATGATGCGCCAACTGAGACGGGTATCACGCGGGGGCCTCCAGTGCAATCGCTCGTACGGATATGATGTTGGGGAGAAAAAAAAGTAAAGCCCTCGATTTTCGATGACATTGCAAGTGCAGTAAAGTAATGGCGCCTATGTTTTTGCGATGCCGATATGGACCTTGAAGCTGATTCTGTCTGCCCGGGTTGATTACGGCGCAGCGGAGAAATGACGGACCCGACTGCTGTTCATGCGCCACACCAGCCGCCACATAATAGCCCCAGTCAGTTAGGCATCTGTGGCTGCTTGCGTAAAGGCCAGCGCAGCAACGCCGCGTCAAAAATTCGCCTTTATTCTCCGCGGTTCCATTTCGACGCTTTCACGACCTTTCGAGGACTTCTGTTTAAATCCTTCTCGTCATTCCCACACAAGTCGCTTTCGCTCATCGATCATCGTATTCGTTCATCTTATATCGTCTATCTTGCTGCAGTTATTCACAATGGCCGGCCTCAGTCCCCAAATGTAAGCAGCTGTACCTGATTCCGCACTTGCCAATTTAGCAGCCAACCGTCAAATCTCTATCTCCGGCGATATCATACTGCGACGCACAAGGAATGGGCGATACGGTTGATGCGCAAAGCTCACACGTGCGCAATCCATGCGACAATAATGGCTAATCAATTGATGCAGTACCAACCTGATCATCATCCTCGGTATGATGCAGGTGTCGAAGCGCATCCCCTTCGAAGATCCCCAGGTTCTCAACACGGTCCGCGCCGTCTACATCGGTAGCAATGTTGTCATTGCCCTCATCTACGCCTACATCCTGTCCCAGATCAACAAGAAGAAGGGTACGTTCATTGGGCGGCGAGTGCAATGCTGTCTCGGCAGCTTTCGCCAACGTCACACGACCCTCATTGGCCTACTTGCTAACCTCGCATAGACATGACTACTCTCAAGTACGTCGAGCCTGCGCCCATGGGCTCCTCCGAAGAGGGCAAGCTTGTCACCACCACGATCCACGCCTACGACACCGCCCAGCTCAAGCAAGCCTTCCGCGGCCAGCTCATGGCCGTCGCCATGATGGGCTTCATGCACCTGTACATGAAATACACCAACCCCCTCATGATCCAGTCCATCATCCCCGTCAAGTCCCTGTTCGAGAGCAACCTTGTCAAGATCCACCTCTACGGCCAGCCCGCCTCGGGCGACCTCAAGCGCCCTTTCAAGGCTGCCGCCGGTTTCATGAGCGCTATGCAGGGAGGCCAGACTCAGAGCGACAAAAAGGCTGTCGAGGCTGCCGAGAAGGCCGGCCGCGGCGGTGCCAAGGAGGAGTAAAAGCACACGCACTTGATATCAATAGACAAATGGGAAAATGGGAGCGGATTCAACAGCATCTATTAATCACCGAATAGCCACAGGTTGTACGGCGTTGCGATGCGAATATGTGACGGTTGCAAGCGTGGCGCACCCGCGCTGGAATATTAGTATACGTGCCATGCCCTCTGGCCACAATCTGCACATAATCATGTCTTTTAACGGGAGCTTTGGTGATTGGTAACATGCTGTGTGACTTGCGACTCTCCTGTAGGGCTTCAATTAGGATCACGTGTAAGCGCGAGCGAGTGGCGATGTCTGTAATCGCTGGCGTGAATCTGTGACACAGCCCCTCCAGACTAGGCTTAAACTTCACCACTGCAACCACAGAGGTTACTCTGTGCTGCAAAAAATACACTCAAATATCAGAGACCGTTAAGCAGGCTACTAGGGCCTAGGTTAATTGTGCCTCTACAATGGAGCGCCCAAAGACGCCGCCGCCGACTTCACGGCCGTCCGCCAAGTCGCCACTCACGCCAGACCAGCGCAAGCGCATAGTGAGTGCTGTCGCACACTCTACAAATGACTCTTGCTGACAAGGGCTGCCAGGAAGAAAACCGATTAAAAGCCAAGGCGATTCGCGATCAACGAGAAGCTGAGCAACGAGCGGCAGGCACTGCGCCATCGGTCCCCAAGACGGCCTCTGGCTTCGTCCCGACCGATGACGTCTACGTCTCCAAACCAGCCAACGGCAAGCGTCCTCTCGCCACCGCCGCCGCCGACACGGGCACGAACCGCGATGGCCGCGACCGCGGCGACGAGTCGACGCTGCGGCCTGCCAAGAAATTCGCCAAGTTTGTCGACTACAATATGAGCGCCATGACGGACACAAAGGGCGGCTTCCTGTCCGCCGAGGACGACCCGCACAACCGTGCGCTGGGCGGCGGAGCGCCCAAGCCCGGCGACAACCAGCAGCCGCAGCGGCCCAAGGACATGACGATGCAGGAGTGGGAGAAGCTGCAGCTGCTGCGGACGCTGCGGCGGCAAAAGGCGGGTCCGTTTGAGCCGGGCATCAGCGTCCTCGACGACAAGACGACGAGGAAAAAGTGTCGCGAGTGCGGGAGCCTCGAGGTGGACTGGGTGTGGGAGGAGGTCTTTCATCTTTGCGTGTGCAACAAGTGCAAGAACAACCTACCGGACAAGTATTCGCTGTTGACCAAGACGGAGTGCAAACAGGATTACTTGCTCACAGACCGTAAGTTGTGTATCTTGTTTTCCGGACATGAAGCAGTCGCTGACTACGGGCGCAGCCGAATTACGAGACCCGGAACTGCTTCCCCATCTATCCAAGCCCAACCCGCACAAGTCGCACTGGCACGACATGATGCTGTTTCTGCGGTGCCAGGTGGAGGAGTACGCGCTCACGACGAAATGGGGCTCGTCCGAGGCCCTGGACGCCGAGTACGAGCGCCGCGAGACGCTGAAAAAGGCCCGCAAGGAGCGCCAGTTTAGGGAGAAGCTGACGGACCTCAAGCGCAAGACGCGGACGGACGCGTTCCGCCGGCAGGCCGGCAACCTGGGCAAGACGGGCGCCAGCAAATTCGGAGACGCCGTGGGCGGAAACGGCAAGCACGTCCATGAATGGGGGCGGACGGTTGAGAATGAGCACGGCATGACGGTCAAGACGTGCACGGCGTGCGGGATGGAGGTGGAAGAGCTGGAGCTGTGAAGGGTGCAGATCGAGCAAGCGGGATTGGCATGCATTTTCGTGGGTTGGCGTTGATGGATATACCTTGGAATGATTTATTACACCTGAACATGTTTTATTCATGTATACATTACGACGAGTTTTATCGCATGTGGTGTCTGTGCCGATTTGCGCACGGCAAGCTTTTGCAACAATACACCAATATTACAAAGTTTGTTTAGGCTCTGCAGTAGAAAATGCTCCAGACCTTGTCACACTAAATCAATCATATCCGATCAAGTCTACAAAATCAACGCTGTTGGCCTCGGAGGAAATCGCCGTTGACGTATGCGCTAAAGGTAGAAATGCTATATTTAGACATGCTAGCGAGTATATGCCGTGGCAGCTGGTCACTCGGGACGGCAGCTCCATGAGATGATGATACATGATGATAAATACAGACAGCCAGGCCAAAGATGAATCTGCTGGAAATGAGGATACATGAGATGATGATACATATGATGAATACACACGGCACCCACGGCTGAAAATATATCTGCTGAAAATGAGCGATGCATCGCTACTGGTGTAAATGCTTATGCTTTTGTGAATTCGGTGCCCAAGATGCCGTTTAGCCAATCTCCGATATGCTGGGCTTGTTGGCTCACGAGACCAGCCTCGGCGAGCCGCACCGACCAGTCGTTGATATTGTACAGGGTGGCGCCGACGAGAGAAGACAAGTCTTTCTGTGCGCCTTTGCTGTTTTCAATGTGAAAGCGCTCAATGACGCCTTGCTTTGCTTCGAAATGTATACGCTCCTAGTGGAGGTTAGCGACTGTGCGGCACGATGCGGGGTGGTTGACATGCCTCGAAGGGAAGTTTTGGTCGCGGCCGGGGGTCCTGCTCCGTCGGATGCGTGCTAAACATAAACCGTGGCGTCTGACCGTAGAGCCAGCCGCGCGAGCTCATCTCTGCATAGCCTTGCCGAATCTGCGGCACCGCCAAGGCCACTGCATCCTCGACAACGTCGCGCACGTCGGGCCTCCCATACATTTCCTCAAACTCGCGCACCACGGCGTCCTCAAAGGCCGCGACGTCGAGGTGGAGGTTCCGCACGGGGCTGCGCACGCTGTCGACGCCGCGCGCCTTGATGAAGCCTTCGGCCGGCGAGCGCAGCAGGCCCGCTATCGAGTCCAGGTTGGGGCTCTGAAGGAGACAGGTGCCGTGGTGCAGCGAGCGCAGCCTGGTGAGCTTGTACGCGGAGCCCGACACTTTAAAAGTGCCGCCGCCGCCGTCGCCGCCGTCGCCGCCGTCGACGACAATGTCGTGGCGCTCGTTGACGCGCGCCGTCGGGCGGCCGAGGCGGCGCAGCGCGCGCACCACCATCTCGGCGTGCTTGTTGCGGTCAAACGCGGCCGAGGGGCAAATCACGCTAAAGTTGACGTTGCCCTCGTCGTGGAAGACGGTGCCGCCGCCGGAGCGCCGGCGCACAAGCTGGATGGGGGGTCGTAGGGAGGAGTCGCCGCCGCCACCGCCGGCGAGACGCGCGAGGTTGGTCTCAATCCACGGGTTCTGGTTGCGCCCAAAGACGACGCAGGGCGCGTTGGCGTAGAGCATGAGCACGGTGGCATCGGCGGGCGCCGTCTGCAGCAGGTGGTGCTCGACGGACAGGTTAAGCAGAGGATCGCGGGAGCGGGAGACGTAGATTTGCGTCTTGTTGGAGGGGCAGGCGGCGGCGGCGGTCGAGAAGAAGCGAGGGGAGAGGAGCGGCGAGGTGAGATGGCGCAGGAGCTGCGGCCTGCGCGCCATCGTGGGCGAGGGATGCCGGTTGGGGGGTTCTAAAGATGTCGGGATTTGTGTTATTGGTAATGCATGGCGTGCGATTGGCGTGAAATCGGCAACTAATTTTCGTGGCAGAGAGAGGGGACGTTGGGAGAGTTGTTGATGAAGGAAACTTGAGTTGTAGATTTGCCAGGGCTGAGCTGGTGTCCAGATCGGGCCGGAAAGGTACGTATCGATTGCTGTCAAGAGGCAGGATATACAAGCAGGTAGAAGCCGCCCGTAAGAGAACAAAGACGAAAAAAAGGAAAGGATCAAGGCACAATGTCTATTTTTCACTTTGTGCTATTTATTGTGACTATTGTCACCATCTATTCACACGTCTTTTTGCTCCAAATCGTGGGTCAGCATACATGGGATGGCAGCCACCACTGGACCCCTCCCCCGCCAAAGAAAGCAAACTCCCGACGTGGGCTCACTGCCAATTCATTCAGCCAGCACTTGAAATCTGTCTCCAATCCGGCGTTGAGACTCCAATTTCTTCTCAGCTTTCATTCTCGAGATAAACAATCACAATATACCATGTCGACTTTTGGAACCCATTTTCAACGAAAATCATGGCGCTACGCGACACAAAAGAAGAATTGGTGTCTCCGAAAGGGTAGTAATTTACTGCATATAGACTTTCAAATTATGAGGGATAAAAGGACAATAGCCGAGTTCAACATGTTTATGAAACAGAATTGCGTTCCGCATCATGCTGTCAAAAAAGAAGCGCCCTTGCTTATGCAGAGTACATGGTGGAAAAGAATAAACCAACGCCTGATGCGCCAAAAGGTGACATGATGCAAACATTTCTTTACGCTGTCGCTTCCAACACCAGTAAAACACGCAAAGAAAAATAGACCAAATGCCAAAATATACACTGCTTGCTTCTCCGCAATGCCATATCAGAAGAAAAAAACACGCCCGTGCCAAGAGATGTCCTATTTTTAACTTCCGTGATTGTGCATCTCCGGGCTCTCAAACAAGCCCAGCACGTCCGTCGTCAGGTCCAGCCACGACCCGCTCATCAGATCCTGCTGGAGTCCGAGCTCTTCAACGTCAATGTCGCGACTATTGAACGTGATACCGTCCATCTGGCCCATCATCGGCCCGCCACCCCACGTGCCAAACTGCGGCTGCTGCGTCATGGCCGCGGCGGCGGCGGCAGCTGCGGCGGCGTACATGGGCTGGCTGCCGTCGCCTTGCTGCGGTGGCGAAAACGCCTCGTACGGGTTCGAGTGCTGGCTTGTCGGCGTGTACGTCGGGTGCGGGGGCGCAAAAATCTTGGCCTCGTCGTTGATGCCGCCGTCGAAGCGCAGCCCGGTCGGCGCTAGTCTGTGACCGCTGCTGCCACCACCGCTCTGGTGTGGTGAGTGCCGCAGTGCGGAGAGGTTTGGCTGCGGGACGGCGGGCGGAAACATGGTGCTCGTCTGCGTCGGACGAATCGGGTCGTAAATCATGTTGCCAGGGGGTGTGCCGCCCTCCTCGCGGGAGACGGGCGCAGGCGCGGGTGGCCTAGATGCCGACGTCGCCGGTTGTGTCCTGGAAGGGCCACCACCACCACCGCCGGTGTGAATGACGCTGGCGCTGTTGAGCGCCGCCGCCTGGTACATGGCGGTAAAGTTGGAGTTTGGCGAGTTGGCCGTGCCCGAGAAGCTCCACGCAAAGGCGCCGGGCGGGATGGGCGAGCCCTGGCTGTGGAGGCGGCTGAGCTGGTCGCCGATGCTGGCCTGCACGGGCGGCGGCAGCATCAGCGATTTGGTGCTCTCGTACTCCTCAGTCGTGTACGTCTCGACGTCGCGCGTGCCCTTTGACTTCTGATCCAGGGCCGTCAGGAGGTACTTGATGCCGCCCCAGTAGCCGTGAATCTCCTGCAGCGAGTTGTAGCAGCGCTGGTAATTTTGCGTGGCGGCCGAGGCGAGCAGCGAGTGGCGCGAGGACCGGCCGCGGGTGGTGGTGGTGGTCGCGGCGCCAGCAGCAGTTTTGCGATCTGTGGCGACAGTGGCGGATGACGGCGGCGGGGAGGCTTCGCGCGAGGGGCCCTCGGAGGCGTTGGCGCTCGATTCCATGAGAAAGGCGCCGGCGGCAATGTAGATGGGCTGACTGGTAAATGGATTGCCGATGAAGCTCTTCGGGTCGATGAGGTCGGCAAAGGAGAGGATGTCGCAAATGGTCTTGGCGCTGCTCATGCTCAGCTCGCGGCTGTCGGGCAGCAGCTGGAGTTCGCTGCGCAGCTCGCCAAAGGCCATGAGCACCGTGGGCTGGTGCAGATTGATGAAGAGGGCGTGAAACCAGAGGTGCAACAGGATAAAGATGTTACCCTGGCCGACCTTGAGGTAGTGCTTGAAGTTGTTGACGTTGAACTGCAGCCGGTGGCCCCAGTTCTTGTACAGCCGCGTGAGCTGGTGCTCAAAAGCGCTGAGCTTGCTCCAGCGCTCCTGCGTCAGGTCCTCGACGTTGTGAATGTAGTTCAGCACGTCGGACACGCGTCCGTAGAGGTGGATGATTTGCACAAGCACGGGAAAGAGCATCGGCCAGCCTGTGCTGGGATCGGTGCTGGCTTCGGGGAACGGCAGCTCAAAGTCGTCGTCGCGTAGTGTGACTGGACGGCCTGTACCGGAAGAAATGATGCGATCGAGGACAAAGACGGCCCAAAACGTGTCGATTCGCTCTTGTTCCAGCTCTCTCTGCCCCGTCTCGCTGAGATCCCCGTCATCGCGGCGCCGGTCCTCGGGGCTCTCCGGATCGTTGGTGCCGCGACTGCGTTGCTGCGTGTTCCAGGGATCCTTTTCACCCTGGTACTTGATGCCCACGCGCTTCTGCAGGCCGAGGTCCAGCGCCATGCGAATGGCAAGGCCGAGGTACATCCACAGTGCGCTGTCCTGGTTGGCGCCGAAGCCCTCGTAGGCCATCAAGAGGCATGCCTGGACGGCTTCGACGCTGGGGCAGGCAAAGGTGTCGACGGTGGCCTGCTTGGCGCGCTGCGCAAAAACCTGGCCGCGCTCGGTCCGGGGCATCTTGTTGTTGCCGCCCGTTAACGCGGGCGAGTCGGAGAAGCGGGCGGCCAGCGCGCATATCGAGTCGACGAGTATGGGTTCGACTCTCTTCTCGCGGATATGGCGGAGGGCCTTTTCCTTTTTGAGAAAGGGAAAGTTGCAGCCGACGTGGGTGAAGAAGATTTCGGCAAGGTGCAGGAGGAGCGGGTGAACGGGGCCCGCGGCGTTGGGATCGTACGAGGGTAGGTCGTCGACTATGACGTCGCTGTTGCCAGTCGAGCTGGAGGCAAAGACGGCGCTGTTGGTGGACAGGGGCGACGTGCCTGGATGGGAGCCGGCGCCCGAGGCGGACAAGCGACGATCTCGCACGGAGACGACCATTTGCTTGAAGCCCGGGACGATGGCGGTGGGGCCAAAGTAGCGAAAGTAGGGGATACGGCAAGTGTAGTGTTGATTGCGGCGAAGGGCTGTCGGAGATAAGGGCAGGTCGTCTGTCGAGGCCGTCCGGGGCGGGTGGCTGGAGGAGAGCGAGGGCGAGGGCTCGAGGCCTGTGGGTGTGAGCTGGGCGGCGGTGGGAGGCGTGGCCATGGTGGCTGCGACACGCGGAGGGGCACCCAGAGGTAGTTGAATTGGAGAGCGATGAGGTCTCGAGTCGGTGTGGGTGGCGGCAGCGCGTGTGGCGGTATCGCGGTCTCCGGCATCACATTCCGTTCTCCGGGAGGCCCGGTCGGGCTCGGCGCCGGTGGGCGGGCCGGGACGAGGGCGCGCAGCAGATGACGAAGCCGTGACGGGGACTGACTCTTGATCATTTTCGTCGATGGACTGGTCGGCGGCGTCGGGGCCGTCGCGCTTATTCTCGTCGGGATAGCCCAGACACTTGTGGCCATTTTTGGAGCAGGTCGAGCATGTCGGGCGCTCGCCGTCGCAACGCGTCTTGCGGCGTCTACACGTGAGACATCTGTGGGGGGTAAAAGTTCCAGGATTAGCAAAACACGTATTCTGGGCATTTTTGGGGCAGGGAAGGGCCGCCATAAGAGGAGAGAGACGACGTACGCGGCGTTGATCCTGCGGCGCTTGGAGGGCGGCTGGCCTTGGTTGTGGACGAAGCGAATCTGCCTCGGGGCGGCGGCGGATGAGTCCGACTTGCCAAAGGTCACATTCATGACTTGACCATGGCTATGCGAGCGTAAAGGTGGGCGGCAGTCTACTGGTGAACGGATGAAGGGAAGTTGAAGTGTGGTGAGCAAACTGGGCCGGTTGGGCTGGTGGTTGTCGCAAGGGAGCGGGCGGGCTCTGGTGCGTCACGATGTGTGGTGGTGGTGGTGTTGGTAGCTCGTAGCACGTCGTATGCGATCGAGAGGCGGCTGAAAATGGAGACGAGTGTAGCTGAAGAGCGTATGTCGGAGTAGAATGAATGATTTAGAGCATGGCGACCATGGCTGGGTGTTTGAGGAGAGAGTATCGCGAGGCTGATGGGCAGAAGAAAAGGCGGGTTGGGCGGCTGTCCGTTTGGCGTCGTGCAGCCCCGTTGTCAGCTGGTGTGGTACAGTGCAGCGTCAGCGACGGAGAAGACGCAGGGAATTGAAAGCAGTTCGAAAAAATCAGAAAAAAAGAGATGTATGGATATTTCAGGCCAAGACCAAGATTAAGGGCCGCAGGCGCGTCTGTCGGCCGCCTCGACTGCGAATTCCATGACCTCGTGGTGGTGTCGGTGGTGTATGTTTGGGACGGGACAAACGCCGTGCGGATGGCTGGCTCGGGCAAGACGTGTTGCTGACAGCGAGAGACGAGATCAACAGGGGCCAAGAATGAGAATGGTTAGATTTTGCGGTGGTGAGTGGTCAATTAAAAGTCTGGTCCTCTTTCCTTCAAGTCTAGCAAGAAAGACTGTTTCTCGTCGTCGCTTCGTTGGTGGCTTCAGCACCCAACTTCACGTCTAGGGTGGGGGAGAGGCACACCAGCGCAAGTCTGGAAGTGATGCATCATGCACCACAACATT
Source organism: Beauveria sp. NWAFU-1 (assembly GCA_024472245.1). Lineage (NCBI taxonomy): Eukaryota > Fungi > Ascomycota > Sordariomycetes > Hypocreales > Cordycipitaceae > Beauveria > Beauveria sp. NWAFU-1. The sequence goes on from JANBXD010000007.1 coordinate 1,993,832, forward strand.
GCCAAGAAGTACAGAGAGGCACAGCTGCAACAATCAAGAAATCACAGAATTCATGTCAAAGAGTAAAAACCACAGGTGAATGTATTTGGAGTCGATTGAAATATACGTCATGACCAGACTCGGCACCTACGAGCAGCACACCACATCACCACAAACCACCACTCTGTGATCCTCAACTCAATCTTCCATTCGCGGGCTCGACTCGTTCCATCTTCTAGAATCATGCTACGCTTCCCCTCTTACTTTCTGCCCGAAACTTTGCGAGACATGTATGCGCACATGCCCAACAGCGTCTATATAAGGATGAATAGTACCTACCTAGCTTATAGAATTTTTAATCTAATCTCATGACCTGATCGCTAGTATCTGAAATTAAAAGATTTGTTCATCACCGTAGCTCTTGTTCAGCACTGGTGCAGCGGTCCCTGGTCATGGTTGAACAAGACGTCAGTCTCGCGTTTCTTGCCCATCCCATGTCCGCAGGTTTTTGTCTTGGGACTCTTTCATTTTTCTGTCCACAAACGCCTCCATGGCCATTTTGTTCGCACGGTTCAGCAGTCTTATCCTTGCTTTCCAATGCGGTTCTCGGCTGTTAGATGTATGTGGCCGCCTGCTGAAGAATCTTTTATCAAGGACCTCCAGAAAATGCTGTCAAATGCCCAACTTTTCCGCGCGGCATAGTTAAGCCAGAATCGACCTGTCGTCCAGCTGTCTTGTATATACTCTGAGAATAGATAGCCATTTGGCGTCTTGGCTGAATCCTGCTCTGCCCTTTTCATGGCCGGAAGCCAAATATCCAGACATCGGCCATATTGTTGCGCCCAATCCTCCATGCCCAAGTGCCACATCTCGGGCACATCTAATAATAACCACCAAGGCGCGTCAAGGACGAACTGCGTTGGAGCAACACATGTGAATTCCCAGTCAATGACTGTGCTGCCGTTTCCGCGCTTTTTGTGTAACAGTATATTGGCGGGCCGAAAATCATCACACCAAATATGGAACGGTCCCGCATTGTTTGGAGCTCACATCGTCTACGCAGGCTGCAATTTGACTGAGAGGACCATGTATCGTCGCTGAAGTCAAAGGTCGATAGTTTGCCGCCGCGAGCGAGCTTCAGAAACAGATGGCGAGCAACATACTTGTTTCGACAGTCGTCTTCATCTTTGACAAGATCATTGTGCTGAGAGGCGAGCTGCAGCTTGTGCATTTCCGCCAAAGCAGTGTACCAGTCATCTACCGTGTGATAGACTTTGTCATGAGCCGGGAGCACACTGGGTGGTATATTGGTGAGATACGTCATGTTGTACATGTTCTGAGTGAGCGGCCTATCGCCCACCTCTGAAAGACCTTGCGGGGTTTGGACTAACGATCCTGGAAGAGATGCCGTAGATGGACTGCCACATTATAGAGGTGAGCCTCGAGCTCGCAGCCACCCGTGTTCATATTCAGGACCGGAGCTTCCTCCTCATCTTCGTTGGCCTTGGCTAAAGCGCACGATAGCAGACCAGTGTTTTCAATAATTACAAGAATGATGTAATGGCCAAGATCGGCATGCTGGCCGGGGGAGAACAGCGTGGGTATGCAAACGTTTGTGTGCTGTGACAGAAACTTCATCGTCGCAGTTTCCAAAGATGTTTTCGTCTTGGCAAAGTGAGCCACATAAGGACTCGGCAGACGAACCACCACCCGTGAAGTTGACGCCGCAAGCTCCAGGCGAGTTCGTCGTAATCTGCTCGGTCCTATGTCGCAAGTGAAGTTGTCGTAACACGGAGCGGAGGCCCAACGGAGTTCGAGAGCTGTCACTGCCGCAACACGTGCGGTCTACCAATTGTGAGAAACTGCACTGTCTACGTGTGTGACAGTCGTACATGTGACGTTCGCCAGAGTGCCTATGGGTCAAGTAGTTTGGCCATGCCAGGAAAAGGCCATGTCAGGAAAAGGCCATTCCAGGAAAAAGGTATGCCTCTACAAACGAAACACCTTGTAGGGTCAGATCTGGAAGGTATTTACTGACATGGTCTCTGACAGGGTTTTTTCCGTCTAGCATATTTTCGAGGCATGTTGTAGTGACATCACATTTTTAAACATAACTTATACATTTCTGACAATACATCCGATAAGCGCGAATGTATCGTCAGGACGGCGCATCTATATGATCTCGTCGCGTGCGCGCATTGCAGAGGCCTGTTGCAAGCACGTCGGTGGCCACTGCTGCAATTTAGAGAAAATCACCACCAATTTTCCATACAATGCTGCTCGGAATTACCTGACTCACCAGGTTCCTCAGCGCCGTCATCAGTGAAGTGTCTCTCCTGCGAAAGAACCTGAACGGTAAATTTTGAACTGGAATAGTGGCTGTTACACGCCAATTGAACGGCATCGCATTCTGTCAGTTCGTGCAACCAGGCCCAAGCATCAGTCGCGTCTCACAATTGATCTCGTGCCCGTTTTGACTTGCTCGTGTGCTCTTCGTTAGTGTGTCACCAGTCGTTATCGCGCCCGACTTTGTGTGTTTGAGCGCCCGACACCTCATCAGGCACCGTCTACAAGCGTTGAACACAACAACGGCATCTGGCATCGCATACAATCCTGCAACAACCACCACAAAGCAACCAAGAAGCAAACACATCAAATCATAGTATGCAATATGTACTTTGATTTCATTTATGCAATGTAATGCGTCGACTGTTCACCGCATCAGCTCCATCTAGCCATCATCAATGGCCCTCTGACCTGCCTCGTCGTTTCCTCACCCAAACACCACCGCCAGTCCCATATCCTTACAGACCTGCCGCCACAGATCCTCCTCTCCAAGCCCTCCCAGACCTTTTCCACAGTCCATTCTACTTTCTCCCTCACCCCCCTCCGCTTCCGCCTCCGACTCTGCCTCTGCCACATCCGCCCGCCGCCACACCTCCCTCACAATCTGCCACGACTGTTCGATATTCGCCATCCCCTGGTGCTTATCGATGCCCTCAAAAGCCCTCGTCGCCAGCGCCCGGTCCTCCTCAGTCCGCGCCTCGCACGCCGCCACAAACAGTGGCCACAGCAGCGCCCCCATCGGCCCCGCGCTTTCCACCGCCTCGACGCAGCACGCCAGGCTCGCCCGCATGTGCCGCTGCACCGTCGCGTCTTCGCGCCGTAATCCGCGGATGCTCCGGTAGAGGTGCACCAGCGACGAGTGCCGGTACGCGCGCGCGTTGCTGAAGATTCCGCGCAGAGGACCCGTGGTGGTGGTGGTGACGGTGATGGTTTCAGCGTCTTGGTCCGGAGGAGATAGCCGCTCGGGTTCCCAGGCGAAGAGGGCGGATTCAATGGCGGCCGCCTCCGCGTCGAGCTCGGCGCGGAGCTGAGCGGCGCGGGCAGATTCGCCATTGGATTCGGCGTCGAGCACGCGGTCTTTGAGCGCGCCGAGGTTGGAGAGCCGGTGTACAATAGGCCACAGCGACGTCGCCATGCCGAGGAGGGTGTCGGCGCTGCCGGCGGGCTGCGGGGTGCCTCTGCTGTCAAAGGGCAGTAAGTGGCCCATGCGACCGGGTGCGGGAGCGGGTGAGAGGGTCGGCGTTCGGAAAGAGAGCGCCGCAATCACGTCGTAGAACCGGAACGCCTGTTGTCGTCAGTCTGTGAATCTGTAACCGTGGCTATGCCGAGAAAACTCACACGCTCGAGAAACGCTCTGGTTGGATCTGATGTTGCGGGACCGCTATTCAGAATAGCCAGAGCACCTTTCAAATGTCCATCAACAATCTGAGACCGTTCACGATGTACCAGCTAGAAAGAAACAGTCAGTCTCCAACCCGAGTTCTATTTCCTACAACTCTGCACACTCACCACTTCGTAGTATATCAGCAGAATAACAGCCGCCAGCAGCTCATTCTGGTTTCCCTCTGCGCCCTTTTCAATCAAGCCCGCCAAGTTGCGCGCCGCCTCGGAGTGAAATTCAATGCTCGTCCAGCTGCTGCCGCCGACGTCCGCGCCGTTGCCGCCGCGAAACTCGAGGTGCGCGCTCGACAACGCGTAGATGGCGCTCGCCACCGCGGGGCTGCGCCGCGACATGGGCAGCACCAGCCGCTGAAACGGATTGCCGCCCTCGGCGTCCTCGCGCAGCACAATGAGCCGCGAGAGCACGCGCGCAAAGTGGTCTAGCAGCCCGCGCCGGCCCTTGATGGTGGTGAATTCCGAAAACAGCGGCATGTTGAGCTCCAGGTGCGGCGTGGCGTAGAAGACGCCCGCGTGGCGGCGAAGGCGGTGCGTCGTCGTCGACGACGACCATTCGGTGAGGGCGCTGGCGTGGGGGGCGCCCGTGTCAAGGCTAGCCACGTCACGAGGTTCAGCGGCCGAGCTCGTTGTCAAGTCGTCGTCGTCCAATTTGTCGGCGTCGCCGAAATTTTCGCCGAGACAGCAATCGTCTGGTATCGGTGTGGGCGGGGACAGCGACGGCTCTGCTGCGCCGTTTTGCCGCACAACAAGGGTGGACGATGTAGAGGCGGTCTCTGCAAGGGCAGATTCGGCCTCAATCTGCGCGGTGGTCCTCCGCTGCCGCGGCCTCGGCGGCCCGTAGACGCATTCTTGGTCAGCCTCTTTGCATCGCGCGCAGATAGGACGGCCTTCGTCGCACTTTTTCTTCTAGAAACGCATCGGCGTCAGATTGGAGATTTATGCGTCTCCGCTGCCGGACGGTAGCTTACTTTCACTCTGCTTTTGGCGCAACGTCAGTAATGGGCGGATAAGCTGTCAGAAAAGGCGACGTACCAGAAATCACAACCTGATTCAACAGAAACAAGACAATGAGACTTTGTCAGAGAGGCTTATTTAACAATATTGATGCCATGCATGAAAGTTTTGAAAAAAGAAAAAAAAAAGGACATTGACCGAGACTTACCAGCTCGCGAGCGTTTCTTGGGTATCTTGGGCAGCGCCCGTTTGGTATACAGCAACATGTCGGCTTTGCGTTGGTTTCCTAGTTTAGTTTTCGGTCGCAGACGAGGCGTCTGCAAACCCGCTTCACATGCTCCAGTAGATGTTTCGACAATGCCCAGGTGGCCAGTGCGCGTGTCCCGATTTCCCTACGTATAGTTAGGGGGCCGACGATGTCGGCAATGCAAGCTGTCCCGTGGCGAACTGACAGATGTTTTGTCCAGACTCAAATCTTCGAGGGGCGGGGCGCAATCTCATAGGGTTTTGTATGGGCAAACCTGACTCGTGTTATTAAGCGGCGTCGTTTTGTCGGGGCCTCCACAAGCACGCGGCATCCCTGGGTACGGAGCATCCTGATTGGCAACACGGCGCGGAAGCTGACGGGGCGGCGCGCCATTGACCTATAATCCGTAGCTACTATACATGCAAAACATGGGATGACATGTCCATAATGGATGAGTCGTGAGATTCTTGATTCGTAAAAGGCCGTCGCAACCGTTCTGTAGAGTATACACAGGAATAGAAAGACACAAGTTGCCCAGCATTACTTGTCGCATGTGGACATTGTCGAAAAGCCAATGACAACGTATGCACACCAACAAAGAAGCACACCAGCGATCAAGCACACCAACATAATAAGCATTGCACACAAAGAAAACCACCGAGATACCAAACCAACAACGCCCCATCATATCCCACGAGTGCTTAGATGAGGATTGGGCACTATGCCATTGGAGCAAACGGCTCATCCCAGCACTCTTCCCAGCCAAGCTTGCCCGATGCCCAGAATCCGCGCAGCTTCTCGATGTAATGTTTGGGCACGTAAAAACATTCCATCGGCTGCCCTTGAATGTCCTGAAATGTTGTGAGGACAAGCTCCCTGTCCTCGTCAGAGCCATCGGCAACCGCCACGCCCGCAACCGCCACGGGCCAGCACAGCGCGTCTTTGGATCGCAGGATGCCAAACGCCTCACGCATGAGCTGCATCAATTTTTGGCGTAGCTCCGTCTTGCGAATAGCCCATGACTCCAGGACTTCAAGAGTTGTCACCGACGGCGGCGGCGGCAAGGACAATATGGCATAGAGCGCGACCGAACACTTGAAAACGCGCGCCATCAGCACAAATTCGGGCTGGTCCGGCACGCCGTAAGACTCGTCCCATGTTTCAGGAACGAAAGAAGCAATTCGGTTTAGCACGTCGCGCACAACGGGAGCAATAGCGCCGTCATAGCTGACCCCAGTCATGGCCAGCCGACGCAGCTCCGTGACGCGTAGCATTTCCAGAAAGAGGTCGCTTGGGCAGGGCATTGCTCCAGACAAGTGGACGGAGTAATAGTCGACTAGTTGGGCTAGAGTAAAATTGTCAAGCTCCCGGATCTGGTCACAAGCGGGGCTCGTCGTGTTGGCAACCGCAGCCGTGCTACGCCCTCGGTTAGTTCAGGTCCAGGCCATGTTTCTTAATGGCACAATGCTCGGGAGAGTGAGCGTTCTTACATGATGTGGAATTGCACGGCAGACTTCATGATTGGAGACAGGAACAGAAAGGTATCAGCCTTGATGCAATTGTCGAAAATGGCGAGGAATCCTGAACTATGAGCACGCCAAGCTGTGCCGAGCAGGGTGAGCTCGACGCTGAGCAGGTCGGTAATGCGGAGGAGCGCCAACACCTTGCAATTCGAAGTGTCGCCTTCCAGGTTTGAATTAATGTCCTGGATACTGTGTATCATGTATGAGTGTAATGAATTCCAGAGTGGCGTAATGGAAGTCATGTGCAAAGGGTGTGGTAGGGTGTCCAGGGCGCGGCTTATCAGACCGATGCGATGTGCCGTCATGGCCAAAGAGAATGAAGGACGGTGACGAGTGGCAAGATTGAGTGTGGTAGCCAGAGGAAAGTCAATACCGCGTTGACGCACAGGCAATATAGTCTCGATATCTGCAGCACCAGAGGTTGAGGTTTCCGGACTTGGAATGAATGAGGATGAGAAGGGGACAGTGCGTACAGTAACGACAAGACTCCATGAAATCCCAGTCAGGAGGCACGATCCGACCTTCAGCGACTAGTTGGAGAGGGTCAAAAGGCGCAGTGGTTCTGCAGACATGTTGGGACCCTTGAACAGCAGAGGCGGCATAGGCGGCAGAGTTTGTGGGTGTCATGTAGCCGTCACAGATGTAGCCATAAGCTGTGCAGCGCTTGCAGTGCGGCTTCGCTTCGTCGCACTTGACGCGGCGAACACTGGGAAGGGGGGGTCAGCACGATGGCAATTGAGCATAGCAATATCAGGTAGTCTAGGGATTTAGAGACTGACCGACAGGTGACGCAGCCCGTCTTGACCTTGGGAGCCCAGCGCTTTCGTCGAAGGCGCGGGTGGTCATCGTTGGGGATCAAGTCGAGACTGCTGGAGCCGAGAGGACTGGCTTTCTGATTATCTCGCTTCTTGGGCATTTTGAGTTGCAAGCAAGAGGGTGCATGGACGAGTGGCCATGCACTTGGTTAAATGGATGCTTCGGCCGTGCAAGCGGGCGCATGGTTTTGGGCAGTAATTCCCCCGCCAGTTGCAACCGACTAGCCCTCATGCCAAGCGAGGATGTGGGCGAGGAATTAAATGAGCCAAAGAAAAAAAGCTAGATGTACGAAGTAGGGGTCTTGAGCATGTCTGCGGGCGCACAAAGGATCGGTCGACGCATTCGTGGCAGTCAAGATCGGTCACAAGTGCAAGGCCGAGAGCTGGGAGAGGAATCAAGCATGAAGATGGTGGCAGCCTGTGTAACTTCAAGGTGGACGGTGGACGTGCGGTGTCCAGGCGAGGCGAGCAGCAAAGAAAAGGCCTTCAGCTCTGACTGCTTGCCTGGATGTCTGGGATGAGCAGGGTGCCTGCAGGTGGGAGGAAGATTGTGGCTGAGAGGAGAAGCCGGGGTCAATTCCACACCTGGAAGTTGTCCGATTGTTGTCAGTTGTCAGGGTGCTGCGAGGCCATCAGGTAGACGTACTTGGCGTCTTACTGTAGATTTCGTGTGGTGTGATTCTTATTGATGGATTGAGTTGATACGTAGGCAGGCAGGCAGGACATGTAGTAGTTCAGATGCATGACTGATATCGAGGAAAAAGGGGACCTTGGTGGGGGGCTGGTATAGTGGACAAGACCCTGAAACGGGTGTTTTCGCCGCTTAGCGGGTCATCAGGGTAACAATCCGCTAGAATCCTCAACCTTGGTGTGCCTGCTATTTACCATGGCAAATGGTAATTCGGGCATAAGCAAATTACCATCAAATACCCATGCAACAATCACCGCTTTTACAAGTGTGGTCAAATACCCATGCAACAATCAAGGCTTTTACAAGTGTGGCTACCTGGAGGCTGGCATCTGGCACGCTGGCACGCTGGCAGTTGGCGGGCGTCGTCCACGCCATGATAATTTTCTTTTTTTGTTCATCGCTTGCCTCTATCAGTAGGTACTCATCGACTCCGGATAACAAGCCCCCCACAGCGCCTCAACGCCCGATGCCGCCCGTTCATCCTCACCATGGGCATCTCGTAGCCTCGGTGCCTCGCCTTTTCGTGCCATGGCTGGGACTGGTGTCTTTGTCCTGGTTGAGCAACCTAGAATATACAAGCAGCAGGCAGAATCCGCCGGTCACTGATTCGAGGCCTTGGCGTCTTTCTGCAAAATCGATGATAGCCGAGCCAGAAAGTTCTGTTACTTTCAACCGAACGCTCTGATTGGCTCCCTTTCCGAAACAGTCTGCAGACGTCGGCCGAGTCTCCTCGCACACGAAAAAGGTGGGAAAACTGACATCAGAGCATCATACTTGCAAAAAGAAAAGAAAACAGAAAACAGAAAACAACGAATCTCAACAGAAAGTTGACTGCCAAATCCCGACAATGCGAAGCCATACATATCCACCCAAGAGTCCCGCAAATCATCAAGAAATGACACTAGATACGGCGGACTATAGGTGCCTTCGTCCTAATTAAATTATACATACATCTATCACGTACGTGTTATTATGATCACGCCTAAGGCGTGTTATACGGGCCTAGTTGCTAGGTAACTCTATTGCGTATGCGCGTACCGGGGCAGAACTTATGGGTATAAACTCGTAGAAGTATAAATATTTATTTTCTAGCCTACTTTGAATTTTTTTTCTTTCTTATATAGCCTTAATCTAACTAGTACGTTTATGACTTTCTTAAATCCTTTTTAGTTATTCCTACATTTCCTTTCTTTAGTATATAATCCCCTCCTATCTAACGCCTACTATATACTACCTTATACTATAGCGGTAGCGCTCCACTATCCCTCTACTACATTTTAGCCCCTCCCTATATAGATCTTTACTAACCTAAACATCTCTATAGTAGATAGTTTCTCCACATTTACGATCGATACCGAAATAGCTAGTACCGACCCGACCCCGCCTAATTTCCCTTAGCCAGATAAGCTCTTTAGCGAACATATCCCTATAAACGGCGACGAGCTTAAACGGGCTAGTTTGAAGATATTCACGACCTATATAGCTATTATAGAGGCGCACGGCTAGCTTTAAAAGGATACCTAGAAGTACATTTACGAATATAGTAGTAGGGTATATTATAAGCCTATATAAGCTATTATAAGATATAAACTAACTTATATAGTCTAGAATTTTACGATTTATTAAGTATAAGCCTATATATAACTTATATAGAAATAAAATAGCTCCTACGACTAATTTTAAGCGCCTATAAGCCGTTAATATATTAGTAAAGTACTTGTATGGAGACGAACGTACTAGTACTAACGCGTGCGATAATTATTATAAAGGAAACGGCAAGTTTCTACTTTATATAAGCGTGACTAGGCTCTTATAAGGTTATACTAACTATACCTATGTCTCTGCCGCTAATAAATACTTAAACTATAGTAAGTAAGCCTAAACGGACTAGACTAGTCTTATACTAACGTGTTCGTATAGAAAAGAATACTCTAGTTAAACGTTCTTCTAAGAACGTAGTGGAATAGACCCCTATAAAGAGGTCTAAGAAGGTATAAGTCATTTTAGATAGTAATAAGTCTAAGTTAGGCTTATATAAGGCCGTAGATGACTTTATCGCTAGTATACCGGCTAGTATACTTTAGAAAGTATCTAATCTATTTAATGTGATAGCTGACTATAAGAAGAAGTTATAATTAGGCTTATATAAGCTTAATCTAGAGTTTTCTTATTATAACGATTTATTTTAGTTAGTTTACTAGAGGTTTCTATTATACTAGGGTATACTAATTAGTATAAGGTAGATCGTGTTATTATAGTTAAGTTTATATATAATAATATAACATTTAGTATAATTAAGAGTATATACTACTAATCTAGCCTATAACTTCTAAATTACTTATTTAATACCTATAATAGCTTATATAGTACTATACTTAAAGAAGAGTAAGTAGACTCTATAGTGCTTAGTAAGGGGCTATACTAAGGTGTTTTATCCTATCTACCCTAAGATACCCCCTTTACTAATCTTTTTTACCTTTATTATTTAAAAAAAACTAATATAGCACGTCCTAAAATTAATCTTAAACTATTAAAAGGCTATATTATAGATCTATACCTTTAAAAAATACTAATCTAGGAGATTCTTAAGGCATTACTATATACTTATTATATCTAAGTTAGCTATATAGTTCTATATAGCTTTTTATAAACTTAGTAACTCCGAAATTAAGAATAGACGAGCCATTCTACTAATTTATTAGCCTAAATCTAGTCCCTATTTTTTAATAAAGGGTTAAATAATTAAGAAATTTTTAAATGACTCTATAATAAGGGGCATAAAATTAGTATAACTATAATTAAGCGGATTTAACGTTAATAAAACCTCTTTTGACGCTATATAAAAGAATAAGACGAAATTATATAAGTATATCTACGAATATAGCTATTAGAGTAGAAATAGAAGTCTTCTATTCTAAAAGGCCATAGTCAAATAATATTAGTAATATATTTACGCTAAAATGGTTATAATATCTCTTAAGACTCTATATATAAAGTCTATAAAGAGACTAAGCTAATAATCTATTCTAAATAATAGGGAAATACTAATATATTCTATCGCCGCCGCTTTATAGTGCCTAGACTAAACTATATTTAGTTAGTTAATAGGCATAATAAATTAAAGTAATAGGGGTTTAAGATCTATATAGTAATTAATAGGTATACTTATTATATTATATAGTTCTACTATAGACATTTATCTAGTATAAGCTAGAATGTTACTACGTAATATCTTACTATACTTATTATTAGTAGAAAGATGCCTAAAATTATTTAATTAGATTATAGTTTAGAGATAGTAATTATATCTACTTTATATTACTTCCTTATATAGGGCTAAGACGAGGAAGATAATGTCTATATAGATAGGAATAACTCTAATATTCCTTTTAATAACTATTAGATCTATAGGCGAAGTATAAATAACACCTAAATCGAGTTATAGTAGACATTACTTAGTAAGAATAGAACCTATTTTTAGAGGGTAGGTTTAGATACCTCTAGATTTTATTTATTACTAATAGATACTAGATATACTTCTAATATCTAATAGATCGTGGCTACTAAGATAGTAGCTCCTTAGCTAATTATATTATACTTATCTTTACTTATATAGCTATTATCTAAATAGAGCTATAAGGTTTTATTTAAGCTTAGAATAGCTATATAATTTAAAAATAAAAGAACTATCTATATTTATAGTATAGAAAGCCTACTATTCTTTATTATATTAATGCTAATTAAGACTATCGTTAAAAGATTAATAATTAACGACTATAATCTAGTTAGTAATACTTTAATTAGATAATTATATATCTAAATAACTACTTACTAGTAGAAGTTATAGATATTTATACCTCTTTTATAGTATAAAGCCTATAATTACTAGATCTAGGAGTAGGTAATACTAATTATCCTTATATAGTATTATATATGTATTTACGGGATTAATTATAGAAGTATATACTAGATTAAACTTAGCTAGAGCTCTTACTTCTTCTACATCTAGTTAATAGGCTAGAACATCTTATATAAGTATTAAATAACTAGAATAACTAGAAAAAATAACTAATAAACTATTATAACCTTTAAGTCTTCTTATTCTAAGTATACATAGGATATACTACCTATTCCTACCTTTTTTTTTTCTATACTTATTTAGTAGTAGTCGTTTATTCCTAATCTATTCTTATCTAGTCCTTATTCTCCTAATTAGATAGCTACTAAGCTTAATCTATAATAACATCTCTTAATACTAGAACATTAGTAGAAGATTAGCTACTAGAAATAGTAGAAGATTAAGGTAATCTATAGCGTATAGGGATACATTAACCGTTAGGTGTAGTAGGTACTTAATCTAGCTAAGAGATATCTATAGTAGCTAAATCTAGATTACTAGATTTATTACTTAGAGTATCTATATTAGCTAGACTAGATAAACCTTATTCTACTATATCCTATAGTAGATCTTATATCTCTAGATCTTTCGCTAATTTAGTCTAAAGCTACTAACTAAGAGGACTTATTTCGTACTTAATCTAGATTATTAATAGCTAAAGTAGGGAAGGCGATTATAATAAGGACTATTCTAGCTTAGCTAGTGTTTTATTAGGTTGCTTTTTTATATTAAGCCTTAATCGCTTTTACTTTAGCTAGTTCTTATCTATATTATCTATATCTAGTTATTATGCCTTTAAACCATGCCTCTTTTCCTTAGGCTCTTTTTCTTTTAGGGATATTTTAATTAAACTTAGTAAGTTTAATTTAAATTAGAATAGAAATATAAGTTTCTAACCTATTACTATTAGAAGTTCTTATAATATAAAAGAACCCTTATTATACTACTTTAGATAGTATATAATAGAATTTAGCTACTTTAGATGGTATACTTAAATGACCTTCTAATATAGAGTATAGCTATAAAATTCCGAAGATACTATCTCTATAATGTGGCGGAGAAGAGACTATATGTTTACGAACTTTTGGTCTAGATTAGGGAAGATAAGACCCTTAAACTTCTCTACCTACTATAGTAAGTCCTTTAAGATATTTTAATAGATAATATTATTATATTTGATAATAGTAACCTTAGCTATATAGAGAGTAAGTCTAATCGTAAAAGGCTCTATTACTTTCTAATCTAATTAGGTAGCTTCTATACTAATTTACTAAGCCTAACTAGTAATAAATAGCGCGTTCTAAAGACCCTATTAATAGCTTCTAGTTAAACTAGTTTATTTATAGTTATTCTAGTTTATATTATAGGGATTAGAAGAGGTACTACTATAAGCTACCTTAATTCTAGTATTATCTAGATCCTTATTAGAAATCTTAATGATATTATTCGTTTTTACTTAATTAGCCGTATTTAGGGGGGTAATATCTTAATCTTATCTTTAGTAAAGAATAATATTATAAAACGGGCATATCTTTAGTTCTATAAGCTTAGTTTAGAGGATATTATACTAGCTTAAGGAGTATTACCTTAATTAAGTTAATATAATGATTTTTTCTGTACTAGTTTATTAATATATATAATAGAGTACGTTTTTTTTTCTATATACTTAAAATTCTACTTAAGTAGGGCTAGAATATTATATAATCTAGCTAGTTTAAACTAGTACTAAGTAATTTTTCCCTTATTATAAGTGTTACTAATAATTTCCTATATTTCCTAGCTAATATAATCCTACTATTTAATTATTATACTTTAAATAACCTATTTATAATATGATTATTATACTTATTTTATTTTATCTTCTTTAACTACTAATTAAGTTAGTACTTAAAAAAAAAGGCTAGATTAAGAAAACTAATAATAGTATTTATAAGAACGTACTCTTAAAGAATTAATATAATTAGTATATAACTATCTACTAATTATATCTAGGATAATATAGCTATTAAAGTAGCTATTCCCTCTTTTATAATATATATAAGGTATTTTAGCCTTATCCCTAAAAAGATAGATTAGAAGAGCGTTGATATTCTATAATCTTACTAGATTAAGTATAGACCGGCTACGTCGCCCTTATCGGCGCTTTAGGTTAAGCTAGATTAGCCGCTTCGGGGTAGACCTTTTTAGTAGTTTATTAATTCGTAAAGGGCGAAGCTATTTAATCTTATAAATAGCCTATATTATTTATTCTATTAGTATTTTAATTTTATTAGTACACTTATTAGTAATATCTAGTGTGATCTAAAGTGCTTAGCCTTAGATAATGATAGTTAACATTATAATGGTTAGTGGTGAGTATAAGGAGGAAAAGAGTAAGACTATAGTTATATGTGGGTAATATTACTTTGTATATATTTATATTATATAGCCGGACATGTCTGATTGAGTTAGACCGTATACGCTAGGGTAAGCCTATTAACGCAAATTTTAATTCGGACGAAGGCACCTATAGTCTTCCGTACTAGACACCTTTTGAACCAAGTTCTAGCGTCGAACCAAGTTCTAACGCTGAACCAAGTTGCCGAGCTAGTTAAGCTTCAGGCTAGCGTCAGGTAAGATCCTCACCTGGCCCAATCTTGCCCGGAGTTTGAGTGCGGAAGTGCGGATGGGGCTGTTAACAGTTGCCATGTGCGTAAATCATAGGTTCGGCGGCCACTGTCTAGCGCCGCCCTACCCAACGAATACGAACCGCATTGATGCTCTATTCGTTGATTAGTTGCTGGCCCAGTGCTTACAGCCTGCATGCAGAGCGTACCGTGCGTTTTCCATCCAATTTTACTTGTCTCTCATGTATGTAAATCTATAAGAAGAGGATCCCAGTCGGCAATTCTTACTCCGTAGGTAGTCGTCACCCTCATCACAGCCATGCAGCTTGCAAGTCTCACGTTGGCCACGGCCGCATCTCTGGTCCGTTTAATCGTGTGATACAACGCGCTTGCGCCTCAGCCAGCCACGGCTAACCAATCGCCGACAGCTCCCTCTCGCCACTGCCGCTCCGGCCGAGGCCAAAGCTACCGATGGCATTTCCAGCTGTGGCCCAGCCTGGATGCCCAGAGATGATGTCACAATTGGCCAAGGCACCGACAAGCGCCGAGGCTTCTCCTCTGCCGTCCAAGCCTTTTGCTCTGCTGCCAACGGAAAAACTGTCAAGCCCAGTGGCTATCTTTCATTTTCCACCGAGGTCTTTCTCAACGGTGGCAAGAAACCTTCAGAGTATGGCATCCAGGGCTTCGTGAACTGTAAGTCTGCACAGGGTTCCAGTACAAACACGTGGCCCTCGCTGACATGCGCCACCTTCAGTTGAGGTTCACAACAAGATCAATTCCGACCACACCATTGCCAGTATGCAATCCTTTTCACCTTTGCGGATAATTCGAGTATTGACAAAGAATTAGAAAATGACTGCGTCAAATACCTCAATGCTCTCAGTGCAGACGGTGGTCAATGCTCTGGCGCCGACAACAAGGACACCAAGGGCGGAACGTGGCAGGTCGGTCCCAATGGCATCTCCTACCATGCTCTGGGCTATGAGACACCTCCCAAGGAAAATGCCGTGAACAAGATCTTCGAGGGCTCTGCCATTTCTGCTCAGAGCGCCAACAAGGGTGCCGGTCCTCCCCTAAACCCATGGCCGTTTGATTCTCTCAACAACATCAGGCCTGTCGCTTGCCACAGCCACAACGACTACGACCGAGACGTTCCCGTCTTCTCCGCCTTTAGCGCTGGCTGTATTGCCATTGAAGCCGACGTCTTTCTTTCCGGCGGCGATGTCATCATCGGCCACATTTTCCCGACCCCTGGCCGAACTTTGCGCGTCCAGTACACAGAGCCCCTTCGCGCCATCCTCGACCACAACAACGGCGGCTCCCCCGGCGAGAACGGAATCTACAAGGCCCGTCCGGAACAGAAGATTGTGCTCATGGTGGACTTTAAGACATCCGATACCAAGACGCTTGACGCTGTCGTTACTGCTCTGCAGCCTCTCCGGGACGGCAACTACCTGAGCCACGTCGCTGGGGGCAAATTTGTCCAGCGGGCTGTTACAGTCGTGGCCAGCGGCAACGCCCCCTTTGACCGCATCAACTCGGGCTCCGGTGTGCCGAACCGTGATGTGTTTTATGATGCCAACCTCGGCAATCTCGAGTCCAAGTACAACACGCTCAACTCTTACTATGCCTCGGCCGACTTTGAGGATACCATTGGTAGCCCGAGCAGCGCTGATGCCTTTTCTGATGCGCAAAAAGCCAAGGTCAAGTCTCAAGTGGACGCTGCGCACGCTGCTGGACTCAAGGTCCGCTACTGTGAGTGGCTTGTTGTTTCGTATTGACGTGAAGAAGCGATGCACTAACATGCTTGTGACAAGGGAATCTGCCAGGCGAATACATGTGGGAGCCCTTGGCAGCCCTCGGTGTTGACTATCTCAATGCCGACGACATGTCCAACACTGCGAGACTCGAGCGCATTCAGTAAAGAGCAGCAGCAGCGGTGTACACGACAACGATATATTGATGCGACGATATTATACAGCTCAGAGAGTGTAACGAAAATTTATGTCCAACGCAAACTATAGTATGCAAAGCTGCCTCCTTCAATCTTCCAAACTTCGAGCAACAAATGAATACCTTTGCGACAATCAAATCTGACTAGTCGTTGCACTGGCACCTGGCATATCAACAGCCACGTCTTTTGCTGCCCTTGTGTTGGTGACACGTAGCATGAGCTTCTTACACCTGTTCAATTTAAATAAGACTTTTTGCACTCGTCGAACACGGTTGATATGCTCCCTTTAATCTATTGTGGCAGGGTGTGAGGTTTCATCACCGCCCAATCACATTAGAGCATTTCTCCCTCGCGACGACCCGGTTGAGTAGCAGGCAATATATACTAGTATCCCGCCCCCCACGAACCCGGAACGCAGCATTTCCGTGAGACCTCCTTTTGGCCCCATGAGGAAGCTGCCATCTCCCGAAATGCATCTGAGCGGACCCGGCAGCAAATAAGACGGGATCAGCGAACGTGTGTGAGTGGTAGAGCGAGTTCCTTGCAAGTGTGCGTGGACGAAAAACTTGCGACGCGGAATCCCCCCGACACCCAAGGTGCGGGGGATGCGACGGCCCATGAATCTCCTCGTGCAATCCGAGAGAGAGTGTCGCGCATGCATGTAAGTAAGCCACAGAAATATGAGTGATACTTGACGGCATTCCCTTTTCGTTTTGTTGGTGGACGAGAACGGCGAATCATCAAGGACCTCATCTCCCTGCTGAAGCTAGAGAACTAACTTGGGTGCCCATCGAGTTAACGTTACGAGCAGCGGAGCACTCCTCGACTACAAACAGCCATCCCAATCTATTGTTCGTTCTGACTAGCGCACGCGGTCCCAGGCCAAAGGTGGCGAAGATGGCTTTGCCCATGTGGACGGTTGCACATGGGAGCGCCTAGTTTAGTCTTGTCAGCTAGTCTTAGCCCCTTGGCGAAGCACACAGCTCCTCCACAACGGCCAAGTCTGCTGTCTGTCCGTATGTCATCCAAAGTCCTCTTCGCCCTTTTCGGTCATGGGTAGTGGCGGTAGGGGCCAGAAAAGGCTTGGCTGTGACAGAGTCATGCCAGCCGCCGCCCCTGGCCCGGGCCTAACATCGGTTCTTGGTGGCAATGGAGCCTATAAGGTCAAAAGTAGCTTCCCGATTCGGTAGTGTCGAGTCGTATCCCTGTCATGGCATCGAGCTGACGTATTTGGAAGTTCTGTATACGGTCACGGTTGGTTATTGTTGGAAGGTTGATGGCTCGCGAGGGTAACATTGCGGACTCGTGGTTTATTGTTCATATGAATGGTGACATTTTAGGATCGTCACTTTGTATGGATGAGCCAGAGTAAGCTTGAGCAGTCATTTCCACCAGACTGGTCCGATGGTACTGCCAAGAGGCTCTATCACAGGCTCTTATGACGTTTCTCGAAAGCCAGCAGGCCGTGATAAGTCGAGTGCAACATCTCTAGGATAGACACCAGCAAGTACATAAAGGGCACCTCAATCCTACAAATGTTTGTGCCATCAGTAGCATCAACAGCCGCTG
Source organism: Beauveria sp. NWAFU-1 (assembly GCA_024472245.1). NCBI lineage: Eukaryota > Fungi > Ascomycota > Sordariomycetes > Hypocreales > Cordycipitaceae > Beauveria > Beauveria sp. NWAFU-1. Next base: position 2,011,812 of record JANBXD010000007.1, read on the forward strand.
CAATCCCAGTCTCACTCTCACTCAACTCTTTCACTCTCCTTTGATCACTCTCCTTTGATCCTTGCCCTTTGATCTCTCTCCTTTGACTCCCCACACAGCCATGCAGCTTCCTCTTCTTTCCCTGCCCGCCCTCATGGGCTTCGTCTCCCTGACGGCCGCGCACATGCAAATGACAAACCCGCCGCCCTTCCGCTCCAAGCACAACCCCTACACCACCGACGTCGACTGGAGCATGAACGGACCGCTCGAGGCCAGCGGCGCCAACTTTCCCTGCAAGGGCTACCACAGCCTCCTCAACACGCCGCAGGGCCGCTCCGTCGCGACCTGGAAGGCCGGCGGCAGCTACACCTTTAGCGTCGAAGGCTCGGCCACGCACAACGGCGGCAGCTGCCAGGTCTCGCTCTCGTACGACGGCGGCAAGACCTTTACCGCCATCCACTCGTACGTCGGCGGCTGCCCGCTCAAGTCCACCTGGCCGTTTACGCTGCCTAACGACACGCCCGCCGGCGAGGCCCTCTTTGCGTGGTCCTGGTTCAACAACCTTGGCAACCGCGAAATGTACATGAACTGCGCGCACGTCACCATTCAGCCCCGTGATGGCGCCGCCGGCGAGGTCAGTGAACGCAGCCCCACGGATTCGTTTGCGTCCCGGCCGGCCATGTTTACCGCCAATGTCAACAATGGCTGCTCGACGGTCGAGACGTTTGACGTGCTCTTCCCTCAGCCCGGTCCGGATGTCGACAACATCTCGCGCAGGACTTCGCCTCCTCGTGGCAAGTGCAACTAGACACCGGACGAGATGGTCGTTGGATATTTGGCCGATGGAATAGGGGAATAGGTCCAAGATTGCAACTCTGCGAGGATATGGCTTCGTCATGCCTGGCGGGTATGGGGAGGAATCTTGCCGCGATGCTGCTGAGAGCAGCGAGTTTGTAAATAGTCCAGGCAAGATTCTCATCGGGTTGTTGTATATAGACAAGTTCACAAAGATTTTGCAATGCGCCCATGTCGTATCTTTTTAGAAAGCTGAAAAGGCCAAGATCTCTCAGTGCAGACGTGACCGTCCCCGATCGAAATGGGTCGATGCGCCGATCAAGGATCAATGCGGCGAACTGATCCATTACGCGCTCTTTTATTTTTCCTAATCATGGCGCGGTCGCTGCCCATGCTCTGCAGGCTTCCGTCGTCGTCGGCCAGTGTCAGGATGCCGTCTCGGTGCGGCATGAGGGGCACCAAAACGCCCTCGACCTCGGTATCAGACTCTTGCTCTTGCGTCGCCGCCTGTGCGCTTGCACCCGCATCATCGCCGCAACCATCCCGCGACCGCAGTACCGACATGGCGAAGCTATTGATGCTGCGGCGCCGGCGGCCGCCGGCGGCATCCTGGCTGCGGTCTCCTGAGCGGGGGTCGTCGTCGGTGCCCATCTTTGTGGTTGCGCCAAAATCATTGTTGAAGGCCTGCAGAAACTGGCGGAAGCAGGGAAAGGTGGCGGCCATGATGGAGAAGTGCATGACGACCTGCGTCACGATGGTGGTGTCGGCGAGGGTAAACATGACGGAGGAGCTGCCGCTGCCGCTGCCACCGCCGTGATGCTGGTAGTTGCGGAGGGCGTCGCGAAGGAGTATGAGACGGTAGCTGACGGGGATGGCGACAAGAAGCTGTGCGGAAAAGGCGGATACGACGATGAATTTGGTCCGCAGGGCCATGTCGAGCCCGAGGACGAGAGAGAAGGCGAGGCCGGAAATGAGGACCTCGATTACGATGCTGGAGGTTTCGATGGCGAGCCAGCGCGGAAACTACAGGGCAAGGTTTTGGTCGAGTCAGCGGCGGCAAAGAAGATTAAGCTGGTATCAGCGGGAAATGGATGTGGAAGCATACCAGCCCTTTGCAGTGTTTGGCTGCGGTCAGATCCCACGGTCGCGTGCTCCCGCATTGTAAAGCGACGATGAATACTGAAGCTAAGCCCCAGGCAAAGATGATGCCGGTGACAATGCGCGTCCCGAGCAGGTGCTTGTCAGCAGCCTGTCTGCTCACTCTGGTTATGAGCAACGACATGGATGCTTTTGCCGGGCAGATAGCCATGATGTACATGATTGTGCTGGCATAATACGCCTGCGCCGTGTTATTCAGGAGAGTGCCAATTGGAGTTTTCACGACGGGCTTACCTTGAGTGCAGAGTCCATGCTGTCGCGATAGGCGTCATTGTTACGGACGCCCACGCCTTCGCGGACAGCGTACAGGACAGTCGCAGTCTGGCAGACGCCAATTAACTATGCACGACGGCAACGAATACGCGTTAGTATCCCCTTGATGCTGCCAAAGGAGACTGTGCTTGAGGGGTGTCTAATGCGGCGCACGTACAGTAGCCAGCGAGGCGGCGGCATCGTCCGAGCCAAAGGGTCCGGTGAGCCGGACGCGGATAAAGACGCGGATGCACAAGACGAGGACACTCCAGATGAGGCCGACGATGGCGACAATGACAATGTAGGCTCTGTGGTCGTCGGGACCAGCGGGCAGGTGGTTGTTGACGCCCGCGCCGGCCATGTATCTGCCAAAGAGAATCTGAGGCGGCGGTGAAGTCGGGAGAGGGCTCTCAAATCGACAGAGAGAGCTCGGCGACAGGGGAGGAAAAGAGAGGAATAAGAAGGAATCAAGTGCCTACCGCCCAGCCATGGTGTACTGGAGCACAAGCGAGAACAGACCTTGCTGGGTAGTCGTCGGAAGAAGGAGAGATTCGTCAAGGGAGGAGTCGGCAGGAGATGGATGGCGGAGACGGATGTACGGATAGTGTGCCGAGCTCCGAATTATAACTATCCTTGCGGACCGAAAGAGGTAGATTGAGAAAAGATGGAGTTGTGCAGATGAGAACAAGTGATGGATGATATACATGGGTAGGAAGAGTTGGGCTCAGGTCGCAGGAGTCCAGCAATATGATCAAATAAAATAGCCAAGATTAGCAACCCCACGAAAGGTCACAACAGCTCGTACAGAAGAAAGAAAAAAAAGGGCCAAGGCGAAAAGACGACAGCACTAAACAGGAAGCGGGTTGCGGCACAGACCAAAATGGGACAAGACCCCATCGTGTGATTTAATGTAGGAATTTGACAGGACGAGGGGGGGCCCGCTGATGATAAAGACGGGACTCCAGATGTCCAGGGTCATTGGCATGACTGTTGATGCTGCGACGGCGATGGCTTCTATATTACGACGAGGCGCAAGCCACAATTACCGACAGCCGGGCCGGATCTGGATTCATTCTCCTCCGTTTCTTTTTGCCATGGCCGGGAGGCGGGCCGTCAAGACGAGAGATCGGAAACCCCATGAGCCAAGACAAGACACTTGTTCGGATCAGTTGCCAAGGTCTTGTCTTGCTGGGCTGGTCTTGGGATCCGAACCACTTGGGTCGGTGGTCAGTTCCGGACGTTTTGATCTACAAGTTTCTCTGGTCAACTCGAATACTATCAGCCGGTTTTAGTTGGTGAGTAATTCATTAGTGAGCAATTCATTTCAAGTTTTAGTAATAACACGCCGACGGAATGCGCCGCGCCCCATCTTGCGTTGACGGGCTCTCCGCTGCGAAATCCACAGACTGCTGGGCGGAAACATTGCCGCGGACAACTGTTTGCGCCGTGCAAAGTCGGTTTTGCGCGGCGAGGTTCTCATGGACGCTTCTGGCGATGGCGGGCTCATCTTAATCGCGCACAAATGGCGTCAGTGTGTGGACACCATGTGCCCATTGACAGGGTGACGTGCTTTGAGGTCATAATGTACATTTTTCCACGCGCTGGCCGCGATGTAACCCATCTTCTCGTGACTGAATGAAAAAGTAAACAAAAAACAAGAAATAACCGAGACTAGTCAACTAAGTTAATACTGGTCACATCTTGTTAGGCTAAACGCACCGATCGGTTGGTGGGCGGATAGCGGAGCTCAGGTAATAAAGGCGGACGATATAACGGCGCAATTTACGATAATTTCAAGTCTAGATACGATTATTAACTATTACCTCCACATAAATAATAGCAGAAATTTCTCGTGCGACAAAGACTCTCGTCAGAAAAGGGGGAGTTGCCACTCACACAAGTCTCTACATGTACTTGGCTCGTAGGCGTATAGCCCTGAAGGCGACTCGGCCGCATCTCAAGCCATCAGATTCAACGTAGATAAATTACGCACCATATTAGAATCAATCTAGGCCAAAATTGGGGGTCATCGTCTGTGTGCTGGTGGGCTGAACTTTGGATCGGCAATTTTGGACGCCACCCGCAAGGCACATGCTTCGTGTGGGCAAGAGGCTGGATAGCAGCCGCAGCGGGATAGCAGCCGCAGCTGGATATCAGCCGTAGCTGATTCTTCTTCTTTTTCCATTGGACAAGGCCAGTTCCTTCGATTCAAACAACTTGTATTTGAGCTGGGACTCTCTCGCCAAGAGAAGGGGATCTCTCGCCAAGGAGTTTTCCCCCCGCTGTCGCTTCTTACCCATCGCCCGACCTTGCCAACCCTCTCTTCTTCTCCACCACTAGTTACGAGGGGGAAAGAGCAAAAAGAATAAGAAAAAGACAATGTTGCAACGACCCTCTGTTTTGGCTTTGTCTCTGCTGGCACAATCTCTCTTTGTTGTTCTCGCGGCCTGATATCTTTGGATAACTAGTTGCGTGGCTCACGCTTGGGACGATTGAGCGCGAAACCAGCAGCCAGTGGCCGGCCGAGCGACGAACAATTTAATCACCTTGATTTAAAAAAACGCTTGATAACTAAACACATGGAGAAGCCACCACGGCCCGCGACGGCCGCCGAAGTCGAAGCGCAGCCCGACGACGCTGATGCCGGTGGCGGCGCGTCGTGGAATGAGGCCCTCAACAAGGAGCTGCAAGAGGGCTTCACGAGCGCTGACCGCGCGGACATGCAGCGCATGGGCAAGAAGCAACAATTCCGCGTATGTATATCCCAGGTCGCTCTTGCTTCTTTGTCCGACACTAATCAGCTTTTTCGGAGTTGAATAGAGAGGCTTTCGACTCATGTCCACGATTGGCTTCACGACCTGCGTCATGGGCACCTGGGAGATTCTTCTCACGTAAGTTTCCCTTCTGTCTTCCTTTCTTCTTGGTGTACGCCAACGCCGTCAAATCTTGCCGCCACTGAACTGACCTGTTTCGATTCGCAGCTCCCACACGCAGGGCCTGACGGCCGGCGGTATGCCTGGCCTGTTTTGGTCCTTGTGCTGGTCCTACACGGGCCAGTTCTTCATTGTGCTTTCACTCGCCGAAATGGCGTCGATGGCACCGACAGCCGGCGGTCAGTACCACTGGGTGTCCGAGTTTGCGCCGCGACAGCATCAGAAGCTTCTGAGCTACCTGTCTGGTATGTCACGCCACAACCTTCCCAATTGCCTCGCCAGAACCATCCATCCTGGAACTAACAAGACACATCTCTGCTTCTCTAGGCTGGCTCTCCGCCGTCTCCTGGCAGTCCATTGTCGCGCTCGACGCCTTCCTCATCGGCTCCATCATCCAGGGCCTCGTCGCGCTCAACAGCGCCGCCTACACCCCGGCCCGGTGGCAGGGCACGCTCCTCGTCATGGCCTCTGTGCTCTGCGTCTCCCTCTTCAACGTCTTTGGCGCCAAGCACCTGCCCCTCGCCGAGGGCCTCTTTGTCTGCGTCCACCTCTTTGCCTTTTTCCCCGTCATTGTCACCCTGCTCGTCCTCGCCCCCAAGCAGGCCGCCGCCGACGTCTTCACCGGCTTCACCGACAACGGCGCCGGCTGGCCCTCGATTGCGCTCACCGTCATGGTCGGCCAGGTCTCGACCATGTTTGTCGTCTTGGGCTCCGACTCGGTCGCGCACATGTCCGAGGAGATTGAGGACGCGGGGGTCATTGTGCCGCAAGCCATGGTCTGGGCCTTTCTGCTCAACGTGCCCTTTACCTTTGGCTTGCTGCTGACGTATCTCTTTTCAATTGGCGATGTGCACGAGGCGCTCAGTGACAGGACGGGCTTTCCGTTCATGTATGTGTTTCGCGAGGCTACGGGGAGCGTGCGCGGCGCGACGGGGCTCACGATTGTGGTGCTCGTCCTACTCATCATGGTGACGATTTCGAGCCTGGCGTCCACGTCACGCCAGACTTTTGCCTTTGCTCGCGATAACGGGCTCCCATTCTCCAAGTGGCTTGGCTCTGTGAGTGCGAATGAGCCCTGCTAATGTACCTGATCTAACGTCCTCGCAGGTACACCCTACATGGCATGTTCCTGTCAATGCCGTCACTTTCACCTGCATTTTCAGCATGATTCTTTCCCTCATCAACATTGGATCGACTGTCGCCTTCAACGCCATGCTCTCTCTCTCCACCGTGGCCCTCATGGCAACCTACGTCATCTGCCTCGGCTGCGTCGCTTTTCGGCGTCTCCGCGGTGAGCCGCTCCCGCACGCTCGCTGGTCTCTCGGAAAATGGGGGCTGCCCATCAACATGATCGCCCTCGTCTACGCATCCTGGGCGTTTTTCTGGAGCTTCTGGCCCAATAGCTACCACCTTACCGCGGAAAACTTTAATTGGGCCTGCATTCTCTTTGTCGGGCTCATGGGTCTATCTGTCGTCTTGTATTACACCCGTGCTCGACATGTTTACCAGGGCCCAGTCGTCCTCGTACAACAAAGATCGAGAGATTAGTTGCAGAGATACAGCAGTCTGCTTCTCCGGGCGAGATCTGTATGTATAAGAGTCTACAAGAATGGCCATCATTGCCGCATCTGTATATCGAGCAAGCGAAAGTGCTGTACTTGGCACAAACGTAGGCTGAAGATTCAGCTTTATTGGGCATGTTATGACTTGTTTACAAAGCCAGCATCCGACAAGTTATGTCACACGTCAAAGTCGTCAATCGCTCTTGTCCTACCCGCTCGGGGCGCACCCGGCTGCCCGCGCGAACCCAACGCAAAGCGGCCCGTTGCACCTTGGTTGCACAGGGAAACGGGCCCGTGGGACCATATTCAAGGCGGGCATCTGTCATTTGAGGGCCGCCAGGAGGGAAAAGACGAATAAGGAGAAAGACATGAGCAGTCATGTGGAACTCGTCGATTCATATATACGTTAAATCCAACTATATATTCTCATACACATACACCTTTTATACTTATACATGGACGCATTACTGCCCATCCGCGCGCTTCTCCTTGGCAGCCTGGAGACCTTCAGACTCGTTGCCGATCTGGAGCTCGGGCTCGTCACGATCTAGATCGTACATGTCCTCCTCCTGAGCATCGTAGTGGCGGAAGAGAGCGTAGCAGACGCAACCTGCGATAAAGGACGAGACGGATACGCCAGTGTACATCCAGACAAACTTGGGGTTCTTGGAGACGGGAACGAGGCCCTCGGAAATGGCTGAGCCAAAAGCGTTGGTGAAGAGGTAGATACTCTGAACAAACGACTTCATGCTAGGAGGAGCCTTGGTGTAGGCGTACTCGAGACCGGTGACGGAGATGAAGATTTCCGCGAGACCAATAAAGACGTAGGCGGGCGTCTGAACGGCAATGTGAACATTGTTGGAGACAATCTTGCCGTCGGGACCCTTGGCGGCGGCGCATTTGTCGGCGTCGCGGGGGAAGCTGTAGCAGGGGCCGGCGCTGTAGATGAGGTGCTGGACAATGGCGGCGTAGGCGAGGCAGAGGGCGGCGAGCCAGAAGCCAATGGTAATGCGAGCAATTGGGCGCAGCTCGATGCCACACTTGCGGAGGATGGGGTAGAGGACGCGATCGAGGACGGGGGTGAAGACGAGGATGGAGAGGGAGTCAAAATTTTGCATAAAATCGTTGGGCATGCCGTGGCCCTGCATCTGCTCGGCCTGAGTGACAAAGTTGGAGGAGAATTGGCCGTAGCAGACCCAGAAAATGGGGTAGAGGAGGAAGACCTTGCAGGCGCGGAGGGCGCGCTTGAGCTCGTCGACAAAGTGGTCGTCCCAAGAAACGGGGCTCTTGCCGTGGGCGGCGCGCCACGCGTTCTTGGGGGCGTCGGTGCTGCGGCCGACAATCATCATGCCGACGGCCTTGAGGGCGTCGGTGATGATGGAGCCCTGCGGAGGGCGGATGATGTAGGACTTGCGGCGGATGACGAGGACAAAGATGCCGACGTTGAACATGACGAAGCACATGAGGAAGGCGGTCCAGAAGCCCTCGAAGCGCTCCATGAAGGGGGTGGCCATGAGGGAGAGGGCGCCAATGTTGATGCACCAGTAAAAGATCATGTAGATGCGCTGGTAGGTAATGGCCGGGTCGATGATGACACGCTCGCCGGTGGACTCGGTGCGGAGGGCCATGCGGCGGCGCTGGTACTGGTCGGCGATGAGGGGCGCAATGTTGGACTTTATGCCGCCGGTGCCGAGGCCGATGATGATGATGGCGACAATGTAGCCGGGGAGGCCGGCAACGTCGCGAGTGGAGGGCAAAGAGGTGACCCAGAGGAAGATGAGGCCGACCCAGTAGACGGCGCAAAAGATGAGAATGGTCTTGTACTTGCCGAGGTACTGGTCCGAGATGATGGCGCCGAGGATGGGAGTGACGTAGCAGAACCACTGGAAGAAGAGGTTGAGGCCGGTGGCGGCCTGGTGGCCCATGCCGAGGCCGGGCGCGCCGTCGGCGCCGTGCTTGTCGTGGCTGATGTAGTTTTGGAAGAGGCCCTGGGCGCCGTAGTAGGTGAAGCGCTCCGTCAGCTCGACAAAGGCGATGAGAAAGGCCGAGGGCGGGAGGGACTCGCCGACGCGGCGCAGGGTGGCGCGCTCCTGGGCGGTGGGCTCGTCGCCGTCGGGCGTGGGCAGGCCCGTCTCGAGGTCCTTTTTCTCGTCCGAGACGGCGTCGGCGTCGGGGTGCTGGATGTAACCGCCAGCCACATCGTGGTGCTTGTTGGGGACGCGCTCTGAGAATTCTTCGTGGAGCCTGTTGGTGAGCACTTGTTAGAGAACGGGGTTTGTTCGTGTTGTGGTGGTGGTCGGAAACAAAATTGTTGTAAGTGGTTTCTTACTCGACAGCGGCGTCCTCGTGGTTGGTGGCCATGACTACGGACGAGGGTGAGACGACCTCTCTACAATTGGGTATACGGCCTGTGAATTGGGAAAGTGATAGGAAAGAGCAGAGAGGAAGAGAAAAAACGGACAGAGGAAGAACAGGTGTGGGACAAGACGAGTAGATAAACAGAGGCACGAGGTTGGAGTAATAAGCGGGCGGGCGGAGGAGCAGCTATCTACTATCCTAGTTTGACAAGACTACTCCGTAACTAGTTTCCCAACTGATTACAGTCTAACAGTAAAGGGAATGATGGACGTCCGGAGTCGAGGAGGGGTCTTTCATAGTAGCCTCTCATAATACCCAGTAGTTCGTACTGGTGGTATTAGTTCAAGCCGACAAGGCGAGTTGGCGAGCTCCGCAAGGCCCAAAACGGCGGTGCCGCGGAGGATCCACTAACTAACTAGTCGCAACTAGGCAAGTGTGTATGCATGTACGGAGTACCAGGAACGGCACAATACGGCACCTGAGAATTTTCTTTTTTTTTATTTCCACCAGCATCCTGTATTCCCCCATATTGAAAGAAACCACCTATAACTCAGTGCATGCCCTAGGCCTGCTCACATTTTTAAAGAGCCATTTTCGGGGCAGGTTGCCAATGCAAAGCGTCCCTGGTAATGGCGATGCAGTATCCGTACTTGACTGAAAAGAACCTGCCCAAAGAAAGAGGTCCGCGCTACAGGGTACGGAATGACCCTTTCTACTATTCTGCAGTGTTACACAAGGGCGGTCAGCTATTCTCAGAAGAAGAAGAAAACCCAACGTTGTGATGCCTCTTTGCTGCACAAAACAGCTGATGGAAACACACTCGACAACTTGTTTCGTAGCAGCCCCCAAGTGGCGTACGCCTCGTCCTTTGTGGTACGGTAATAAACCTGAGTCAACAGCCAGTGCCAGCCACCAACAAGCCCAAGCCCGCCGAAGAACAAGGCTTCGACGCTTGCTGTTGCCCCCCCAGTGCCCCCCCCCCCTTCATCGACTTCTAACTAGCGCAAAGCCACCCGGAAAAAAAAGTTTTTCAAGAGAGCAAAGTTGCCCGCCCGTCGGCTAAACGGCCTTTTATCCTTTTTGCCACGCATAAGCCAAGACGATCCCGCCGCCGCCAAGTCGATCGGATATTCCTTCACGGGCGCCGCTCAACGATGCAAAAAATGAACAAGGAACATCACAAGACGTCCATGCAAAAATACGTTTAAGAGGTCAACAGAAGATTGAATATCATTATGCAATCATGCCAGGCCCGACCGAACCCCCAGACAGCATCCTCTTTTTTCCCCCATCATTGCAGCATGCTTCCCAGACGTGGTAGGTGGTGGGTTAGTGGTGACCTTTGCCCTATTCCGTCACATCATGGACTTCCACACACACCCATAATCTCGCATCCAGCCACACCAGCTTGCCAGCCACCACCACCACCAAGCACAGATAAACTGGAGCTCTCCGTTGCGACGGTCCCATGGCAATATGGTCCTTTTGTCAACCTGTTTCCGCATTTTGACCGAACGAAGCTACAAGAAGATTAAGGAAGAAGAAAATGAACTGGATCAAAGACCCCATCATCGTCAAGCCAATAGTCATTCGGCCTCTCGCCTCCCCCTCCATCAACGCTTCCGAGCCTGCCGCTCTCATTCATTGCTCTAGCTGACTTGTTTTTGGGTGCTTTTTCTCATACTCTTTTTAGCGTTGGACTCTCTCTTCTTGACCATCCAGCGGCCCTATTAATAATGGAAACCAGGATTCTCTGTCGCTCTCGCCTTCCCTCGCTCAACCGCATTACCTAATTCCATGACACGCCCCCAACGTCCACCACGCAATATCCCCACGGGGCTCCCGCATCGAGCCCAGCTTTTCTGACTGCTGACTCCGTTCCGCGCGCAAGAGTGGAAACATCTCAACATCATGTTGTTACGCTTCTTTCACCCCATGTATACACCAAACTAAGCCAAGCCACGGTGACGTGGTGGGCGGCCAGCACCGGAAAGCTGCCAAAGCAACAAACAGCCTTAAGCCGAAGCTTCATACGGAGACTTGATCTTCCGTCTACATTAACATACACATCCAGAAGCATGATGTAACTTTGCTTCCTCGACGCAAATTCAAACTCAACGGGCAGCTGCATGTCCGCCAACTTTAGTGAACCACGTACCGATACAGTGATATTAGACGCACAAAGTGTCATACATACGGGCAACACGCCCCAGGTTTCTCGACCGTCTTAGGCCTCTGCGCCGTTCCCCCGAGGCAATCCGCTCGAGACCATCGCTTCATTCGTTCCAGCGCTTTCAGCTGCTAGTCTCTTTCACTCGCCTCGAACCGCGCCGACTACGATTATTCGGAATTTTATTACATATTACTTAGGAAGGATGGCCCGTGATACGCCATGGATTGCTAATGCTTGACTTTGCCCTCTCGGCCGGCAGCCACGGACCCGCCGACATTGCCGACACGGCGACGTCGCAGGACAGCAGTCCCAGTCCGGCAGGGCTCATCAGGAACGGACGGCCTCTTCTCCACAAGTATCATCCTTGCTGTTCTTGCACCGGCATTCCATGGCCGCCAACCCGCCAACCGCCAACGGCGCAGAGCGTCGGCCGTGTTCGCCCAACAATTGACAGCGCGCTGCGTTGGCAAGCCCTGCAACATCTCTCGTCTCTCTTGCTGTTTATCAGTACAAGCAAGCACCACCTGCCTCGAGAGGGAAAAATTTTCCCCTGGATAATTATACTGGAGACTGCTGCCGCCTCTCGCGCCACCCTTATCTGCAGTGGGACGCGCTCCAGCTCGCGCATCAGCGGCCCAGTTGAGGCGAACCTGCCAACCTGCCGAACATGTCAGGGCTCCAGCCGCCACACTCGCTCATCAGCTTTCCACTAGAATGAATCGCATGTTGCACCTGTTGATGCTTCAGCTCGTACCCACCACGCTCAACGCTAGAAACTGGATTCCCAGTGCCAACGCCGACTCTGCCGGTGTTAGTCTTCTTTGGCTCGGATTCTCTGAGCCATGTTTCTCCTCATCTTGAAAGGGCGTTCCAAGCATTCAACGCGCTGTCCTATCACCCAAGTCCCCTATGTAACGTAATATTCTTTTCTTGGTGGAGGCGACATTTCTTTAGAATCCACACGAGTATCTGGGGCGACGGCTCAATGCGTCAATTAAATCCGGAGTACTCTAGAGGAATGAACAAGGGAAAAACCACTGAGTGGTGGGCAGTTGTCGTGAAAGTCTACACAGATGCCTCGAGCTGCGAAGTACCGGACAATCGAAAAAAAAAACAGTATTAAGATTTGCCATCTAAAGTAAGAACAAGCATAAATGGATTAGAAGCAGCAAGAGAAAAAAAGAGAAACAGAGATAGCAGAGCAAAGAGCAAAGAGCAAAAAAGAAACCACTCTGTAGAGTGGTGGCGGATCTCTCCCGCCGGGAATTGAACCCGGGTCTCAAGCGTGACAAGCTTGCATACTGACCACTATACTACGGAAGATGTTCGGATGTTGACATCCGACGTAGCTGAGATCGATGGAAGAGGTGGTACTATTTGAGACTATAAGCCCTACACAACATTGCTTCCTCTTTTCAGCCCTCAAGAAGAATACGTGAGCAGCATTTGCCATGCGCCAGATATGCAAGTTGTGGCTTGAGACCAAGGCAAATGCCCCTCTTTGGATAATCTTCAATCATCACCTTTCAGCACGTCATTCTGGTTTACCGTTGCAATCTCTGAGCTGGCCGCAGGCTATCAGACCTCAATTGCCACCTCGCGTCCCGTTTCTTCGACATACGACCACATCAGAGCTTCACAGGAATAGATGTTTCCATTCTTTTTACGTTTTAATCCATATTCGGGACGTTGATGGTGCAATGGCCGCTGCAGACAGTACACTGTGGCGTGTAATTTCCTGCAACGAAGCCCAAGGACTTTATAGTTCACGGACCAGCAGGCTAATCAAAGACAAAGAGATGGCCGATGTCGGCGAGAAAGGAACTATGTTGTTTTGAATCACATGTAGGGTTTGCTTCCCTTGTCGCCGTCCAGGGCCGGGCCTTTTAGTTGCCCCCCTCTGGTATATGCTTTGCAAGCAGCAGCAAAAAGAACACATGATAAATAGGCCTTGTACAAGATTAAATCCGGATTGGATTAGTGAAGAAATGGAATAATCCAAGGGTTTACATTTTGAACGCTCATGAAAGAGCAAGTCAGTCGATACCAATAATCACCCGGGCGGATTCCTCCCAATAGTACCACCACCAGCTGATTCGGCCATTTGATTACTTGATTCCTTGAGATCTTCACTTCGTCGCCGGAATTTTCGGCATTCTGAAAGCGATCCCTGACCGAGGCTACGGCGTCATTAGAGAGTTCAATAAGTTCTGTAGCATCCCGTACTGTCACCTGCCGGTGGGCAATCACCAGAATGGTGCATTATCAAGTCCTGAACAAGGCTGTCGTTGCCTCGTCCATCAGAACAAGCCTCCCCTTTGTCAAAGCATGCTGGAGAAGCGCTCACGCAATAATCAACAGTTGCAATTCAGCCCTTGAAAGCTTGATACTGTGCGGCGGGACATCAAAGCCACCGCGGTTCAAATCTTGACCCAAATTCGCAAGCCATCGAGTACATCGCTCACCGTTGCTCGCGAGTGAGACAGTTCCCGTCGGCATCGTATTGAGCCCGAAACGGCATGAGGTTATATCTGACAGTATCGCGCAGCTGCAAAGGGTCAAAGGTCAAAGTAATGATCCACGATCTTAGTTTTTCACGGCTGATGGTTGATATATCTACGTTATCGATGGTCATTTTGCCATCATATTGCAGAAAGCCTAGAAGAGCTAGAAAAAGAGACGACTTACCGCTACTCGGATGATCAGTACGTGCTAAACAATGCGACTTGTTGCACCGACCTTCCCGTCCGTCCGAAAGGGTAGCCTGGAGATGCCGTAAGATACCGTGAATTTATGAGACTTCGTCGCATTAGGGCTAGCACCAGAGCGGGAAATCTGCCTGCGCCTGTAAAATGATGAAAACGATGAATATTATAGTATAGTATGTAACAATCAGAGCGCTGAATCCATTCTTCACCATCTTCACTTTTCCATGAGCCAACTCTACGATCATGTTGGCGTTCCGTATCATCTCCGGCTTGTGCGCATAATCAATATTGTGCATCCAGCAAATGTATCCCGCAGGACTCCCCGAATTTTAGCATTCATCTCCAAGTCAACGTGGCTGGTCGCTTCGTCCATCAAAATGGCTTTGCTCTGTGTTTCCCTGCAACGCAAAATTGAACGCGCAATCGACAGCAACTGTAGTTGGCCCTGAGAAAGGCCAACCTTGCTCAACTGTGCATCCAGACCACCTTGCCCATCAACACAGGGTAGCAGACCGACAGTCTATACACACTATTAAAATTAAATCTAACTAATATAGTAGAGACGTCCTTAAGTGGCTTATGGATTATCGGAGAGCTGCTTATATTATTAATTAAGATAGTGTCTTATGGCTTAAAACATGTGGCGCTAACAAGTTATGCGGTTGGGCCGCATATTGTGCCCAATGTCTTGCCATATTTGATGTGATTGGCATCTGTACCATCCCTTACATCCGTATGTCGCAAAAATATCACATAATATGTCTTACATCGGGATGTCGGGTGGAGAGAGAGAATTTTTTGATTATCTACCTTCTGCATAATGATTTTCGTACAGGCAGGTGATTGCCAAATAATACCTGCCGCCAGAAAACTATAAAATACAACTACAATCCAGAAATATTTGGTTATTTGAAATCAACACTTCCGTCAGATATAGTCTTACCAAGGAACAACCACGGGACAGATAATCATGGACGATCAGCCTTCACATGCAGTGCTTCCCGCTGACGCAAGCGTCACTGACAATTGCAACCCGCGTACACTTTCAAACCCAAGAGCTCACGATATCCCCCTAGGACAGGTGCCGTGGGAAACCGTCAATTGGTGGAAAAAGCGGCCAGTACCCCCCAACCATGCTGGGTTACGACAACCCGGTGTTAGAGGTTTCGAGCCCACTGAGTTCATCTTCGCGATGATCGAATCTCTTCCGCGTTATTTGGCAGCCCCGAGATGTAAAGAGTGCCCGAATGGTGCAACCCGGAGCGTGCCAACTGCAGCGCCTACTCTAAGTAGTCAAGCATCGGATCGTCTCTGGAACTGGGGTGCAGATCCAAAAACGCGTACAGTGGCGAACAGCATTTGCGCAGAATTATGGGCTAGATTTCGAACCGCCTCACGATTCAACGATGCTCGCTGCTCGCTCAACGGTGGCTGCGAATCATTCCACTTTCTTGTTGACTCGGTGAAATGCTACCGCTTCCCTGTCCCAAATTGGGAATCTTTACAATCAAACTATCACGTTAACTTAGTATCATCACGAAACGATGTCTTGACGCCATACCCCGGACTTGTGAATGCTGTGGGCCAATGCAAGTCCAAGGGATTTGCAACAGCGGTTGCAGACGGCATCATCATACCAGGTGGTGCGAAGAATTGGTTGGAAGGGCGCGACACATATGACGCATGTTTAGGTGCCGGCTGGCGAGCAATATCTGACTACGCTTCATATCAGCCGGAAGAGGATGAATTCACGCGGCTAGTGATAGAAGGGGCGGCTGTTGGCGAGGCCGTACGACTGGAGCTGCTTCTACATGCCAGCGAGTCTGAAAGAGCCTCCGATGGTATTGGCTCTGAGGATATTTTCATTGGCGCAGCCCTTCGAAGACTTGTCGAGGCCCATGTACTGTCATGCACCCTTCGGCACGAAGCAGCAAAGCGGACGTGGCTTCTGGCGTTGCTGTGGATGACGATTCACGACCTCGCGGACCTGCGGGCAGATTTTGCCAACAAAAACTCCGACAACTGGTGGCTATGGTGGGATAATCCGCGTGACGCTGCTGTATCGTCTCTATTCGTCATTACTTCGGTTATGGAAAACAATGGTTGGAGCTGGTGGCACCATGCAGCCTATGCTCTTTTCCATGTCTGGCGAGGACGACGGTATAATTTGGGACCTAACGCTGGGAAAACCTGTCACGCTGCGATACCTAGCCTCAAAATTCCTCGCGGTATAGCTACTTCGTCGCGTTGGGATGGACTCGGCCACCTGGAGGATGAACTTGCCGTTGGTTTTCTGAAGGAGACTCCGGATGTCTGCGAACCGTATTGGGCAGCTGCCATTGATTTATGGAATGCGCAGTGCGATGTGGGCTTCGGGGGGATTGATTTGGACATGGGCGCGGGGCGCACGGAATCTTGGGGTCACGCATAGCACAACTTCAGTTTCTGAGTGCGAACGATTATTTGGACGTTACGAAGAAGTGATTGGTACATTTGTGGCCTATCTCGTGTTGCGATATACGCTAGAAGGATCGAGTGCAGCAGCATATCTGTGATCTCAGTACAGTGTGATTGTTTACTTATTTCGTTGATGTTCGTGAAGAGGATCGACGCCTTGATACTCGAAGATATGGCACTGGATTCAAATTCAATAGTCAATCACGTGTTACTTGACTCTGTCGATATTACTCCATCAAGCCCTCTTGGGAGAAACCCCTATATTTTGGGTACTAAGTAGTTACCCTGTCACATCCTCTCACCACTACCCCCATCATCTAGCACCTGTGCCATGGCCTACTTCATCTGCCTTGTTGCTGGACGCAAGTTCGGCATCACGTCTGCATGGTCGGAAACTCATGCCGCTGGCCCCCAGTTCCTTTTGCCCCTCCCTGGCCCTGCTAATCCAGAAGTTGACGGGAGGGGGTGGCATGATATTATCCGTAGCTGCAGAGGTGCAAATTAAGGCGCGACAAGCGGAAACTCCAAGGATTTGAGCAGCGTTAGCACTGGGTCTCCTTCATCTGCCAACGCCTTCCCAGCCGCCGCGGACAATGCAGCGCCCGCTCTTCTGAGAGTACCTGATGCAGAGGCATGAGCCTTGCATGATTCTACTGGTTACTTGTCCGTACGCCTACAGATACTGAAAGGGTGAGTCGATGGCGCGTTAGCATCGGACTCGGCCGGAGAGGTTGGCGGATCGTAGTCCCCGAGATGGCAGCCCGAATAAAGGGGCCGTGTTTGCCAATATCGACACCTAACTTACCAGGCCAACCAACAAAAAGCAATTGAACTGCCTTGATTATCTCCGCCCAAACGAGGCTGACTGGTCTGCTTCTTCCTACTAGCGCTGAGCTCCTGTATATAAAACCGTAATACCCCGGTCGCTTGAAATCCTTCGAAATTGCTGCCTCACCCCCCATTCCCCTCCCCAGATGTATCTTTCCGAGGCGTTCGCACTGTCTGCACTGTGCGAGGGACGTGCATGAAGTGGAGTGTGGGGGTCCTTATTACAGACGCTGCAAGACGCTAGTTTCCTAGCGTCGATGCAGCCCGCAATGTACTCCTCACGTTGGTTGAACAAGTTCGCAATGATACGAATACTGATGCTGTGCGGCCGAGACGGCGCAAACTTCCCCCCCCTCCCCCGGGCGCGCGCGCGCGCAAGTCGCTTTCATACAAGGCCCTTTTGTTTCTTTCGCCCCGAGTTGGCGCGCGAAAATGTGATGCCCAAGGAGGACGGCCCCCCCTGGTTCCAGTGCACACCCCCTCCTGCTCGATACTACGAATAGCTGACTGGCCTTGGATATCCCAGGCTGGTTCTCTGGGGTCTGCGTAGTAAGACCCCCGTAGCACTTTCAGATAGTCTGCCTTCCCCCCCCCCATGATGTCCGTTATGCTGCCCCACGAAACCTCCTCCCATCCCGTTGTCTGTCAGGTAGTACATTACGTGGTGCATTAGGGAATAAGGGCGAAGGCGGAGGGAAGCACGGAAGCACGGAAGAGGCAAGGCACGAGCATGCAGAGGTTTTTTGCATTATGGCCATCATGAAGAGTAAGTCTAGCTGGAGTACGGGGCGACGAGAACAGAGGAACTATCTTCTAACATCGGGTGTCGCAAACTGTGCGTCTTCACAGCATCCACACAGCCATCGTCATTGATCAATACAAGAAATATAAACAACAGCAAACATGTACATTATCTAACAAAATCGTGTTACCGTCAGAGGCAACAAGGCAATCCAGAAGCGTCTTGCCTGAATTTTCAACGTCCTTCGCCGTAAAAGTTTCCTTTCGCAACTCTCATACAGCCAACATTTCCTGCGTGACAAAAGGGGGAATCTTTATGCAGCGCAATAAAAAGTGAAGAATGCAAAACAAGTACATGGAATAAAGTGAAAAAGGCCCTTGGTCCAAGCTCGTGGCGCCTCGAGAGAAACAGCACTACAGAGGTTTCGAAAGAGGCCTTGTCGTCCCATTGTCCTACTCGTAGTGTCGTGGACCTTCGTAAGAGTTGAGAATGTGCTCTGATGTCCGAATGATCCAGTCAAGCTTGCCTCTGTCGAGGGTCATCAGGAATGGGTCTGTCGGGAAGCCATCCGAAATGTTTGCAATCAGTGGGTGAATGTGGTTCACGAGCAGTTGCATCGTCTGAGACGCGCTTCTGATCACGTCACGGGCGCCCTGCTTTTCCCAATCCTATCAAGTACAGTTAGTGCGAGTTCCGTTTCTTGATAATCTCCGAATCATGACTTACATGAGTGGGCATGCTCTCAGCGAAAGCATTGACCGCCATTTCAATCCATTCAATTTCCTCCTTGAGTCTAGGGTTCGGCTTGAGATCTTTCGAAATAGTCGCAATCACGACCAACAACATGAGTGGCGGCAGATTAGCAATTTTGGTAGCGGGATACCTGCTCAGGCTCCGTCTAAAAATGTCGCCTTCCTTGCCGCTCTGCACCCATTGAATGATGGCTTCCTGGACTCGGCCCTCGTTCATGGCTTGCTCAACACGCTGAATGCGTTGGGTAAGATCATTGTCAGCTTCAACATCACTCTTGCTCATTTGATGAGCATAGGCGCCGACCAGGGCGTTGACGTTGGTGGCCGGACCAACATGGTCAGAAGGGCCGCTCGAGCCATGCGGGCTTCGTACATGCTGCGGTGCACGCATGTACTGGGGGCTGCCCATATATGGCTGCGTGTTGCTCGCAGCCTGGCTCGGTGCAAAGCTCGGCGGGTGGCTGCCTGTATTGACCGTGTTGGCGCTGCCATAGCCATGCGATGCGACTGTGCTGGGAACATGGTGATCCTGAATGCCGGACACGCCGGGCAACTCATGGACGGGTTGCTGCTTGAGTTTATACAGCTCAGACTGCATCAGGGCCTGTGCGGATACCATGTTTGACATTATGTCCGTTAGCTGGCGGACCTGGGTCATGAGCTGGTCAATCTTGCTTGAATCCGACATGTGCTGGGCCTTGAGTTGTTCAAATTGCTCATGATACTGCTGCTGAAGATCGCTACCGACGCGCTGAGCTGACTGCGTCGCAACAGAAGTCAATGTCGGTGCAAGCCGCTGCGTCAGATTGGCGGCCATGTCGCGTTGCACGGCCGATGACACTGCTGGGCTGACTCGTTCGGCGACCGAGTTAGCGAGCTCTCCAGACCGCAGAATCTGGTTTAGTGCCTGCGGGATGGCAGACTGCACCTCCTTTTGCACAGTCGACACAACGCTCGGCTGCAGCCGGTTGCTGAGAAGGTCCGTAACGCTCTTGCTCGTCTTTTCACCAATGGCGGGAATGACCAACTCAGTGAACTGTCTGTGAATAAGAGATTCAAGCACCTTTTGAGTATTTTCGTTGAGGACTTCGGAGACCATATCAAGGAGCTTCAGCTGATGATGGTTGAAGCTCGCGTCCCTGACGCGAGCGCCTTCGTCAATCTTGCTTTGCAGATTTCTCAGTGAGGATTTCAGCATGTCCGACAACTGAGTAGACAGACGAGCCTCCATGCTGGCGATGGCATTCTCCATGACGTCGGCCGAAATGCCATTAACGACTTTGCTGTTGTCATTCTTGTCTAGCTGCCCATCGCGATGAGTTGTGGACGACCCATGTGATGAGGATTCCGCTTCCTTGGAGGCAGCGGATTTCTTTTTTCTAGACTTCTTCTCCGGCCTCTCCGGCTGGCTCTCCTTGGCGGATTGAGCAGCAGCATCGTTGTCTTTGCCTTCATTGCGAGCCTTAGCCGTGGTGTTTGCGTCGGCCGGCCGCTGGGTAGTTTCAATGTGGCTTGATGACAAAGAGAGATTTCCTTCCTTGGCGGAGCTGCGGTTGCCAGGGCGGCCTTCAGGGGTGTGATTGTCTGTTGCCTGTGGTGTCTTCAACTTGGAAACGGTGACGACGCCCTCCGCAACGGCATCAATCGCTCGCAGGACTTTGTTGTCCTTGGACCATCCCAGCTCATGCTGCTTGACGAGCATACAAGCCACGCCCTTTGAATGCATAGCATAGAGCTCGAAGAGGGTGGGCTCCTCAGCATCTTGTACCATGGCAGGGTTGCACAGAATATCCAGACTCCTCAAATTGCCACGGTTGGCAAAAGAGTATTCCCGGACTCCAGAGATCACAGCGGTACTATCCGGCTGCGAGATGGAGGAGTCCTGGCTGACCAGTCGCTGAATGTAGTCGGCCTGAGAAACGCTCTTGAGGTTGTACTTCGGTGCCGACAGATGCGCAAAGTAGATTGAATTTCTCGTTGGATGACCAATAACAATCATGCCGCTGGCAGGGTGGTACATGACACTGCACACAGCATCCGACTCCTTGCTGTGTGGTAGGTTGAATTCCTGGACGGGCTTGCCCAGAGCGAGATCCCAAAGCTGCAGAGTGTGGTTTTGTTTCATACCAACTATCATGTAGCGAAGGGCACACCTCCTCTGATAAGGTCGAAGCTTGTCCAGCAATAGAACCGATGTAGGCCAGGCCTTTTCACCTTCCGGCGTGCTAGCCAGAGTCATCAGGGGCTCTTTGACCTCCATGACAGTGTGGGCAGGGAGAGCAGAGCGACCAGTAGATCCTTCCTTGGCTGCGGTGAGGTCACGAACATCCCAGAACTTGACTCGCCCAGACTTATCCAAAGAAACGACCACAGTGTCGTCTTGACTGAAGGTGAAGTCTTTGCCCGCCTTGCCAGTGTTGATCTTGAGAGAGCACTCGTTGAAAAGTTTTTCAGTGTCGGCAACGCGGTCATGGCCAGGCTTGAAAAGATTATTCTGAAGAATGTGCGAGGGCCAGATGAAGTTGATGCATTTGCCACGGCCAACGGCGAAGAATTCGGGGTGACTTGTCGACGCTCTAGCACGCGTTTTGAGGGCTCCGCCGGGAGCATCGCCGTCTTGTGAGGAAAGGGGAGGAAGGGCAAATCCATACTGCTCCAGATGCGCGTCCTCGATATGATCCTTGTCACCCTCTTTGATCTGAACCCAGTACACGGTGCCACTGATACCTGTACCGAGAATGGCCTCTTTATGGGGTCCGTCGTAGTCGGGGGGTGTGACGGACATGCCGACATTAAAGATGCGATCCTTGGTATCGGTAAAAACCTTGGTGTCCTTTCCGTCGTCCTGTCGGATGACTCGAAGCCCACCTTGCTTGGACATGCCATAAGCCATATAGGTTTGCGAAGCGGTATAGAGATTGCGGTCGATTTGGTCGAAATCTTTTTTGAGTCGAGCGATGTCCATGATAGACTCATCGCGGAATTGTGGCCGGGGTTCGGTTGTATCTTCTTGAAGACTGATTGCTATCCAGGGCTTCATCGGGAAGTTGAAAACCTTGACAGGTGGAATCTCAGGCTCCTCAATGACAACAATCTCGTCTTGATCGGCACTCTCCCAGGAGTCGGCAACAGCTTGGTCCTCCTCAGCCAAGATGCGGACGGGGAGGACAGTGGTCGTCGACTCTTGGGTTTCGAGAAGATCATTTTTCAGATCTTTGTCAGCATCGCCATTGGTATCGGCCGTGTGGGCGCCAGCAGAGTCGTCGGGGTTGTCAGAGGGATGCATCTCGACTATTGCGCTCGTGAGGGTAGAGCCGTTGTCGACGCGTGTTTGCTGCTGCTCAGCGCGGGCGAGGGCTTCACGGGCATCCGAGTCAGCCTTGCTGGCCAATTCACTGACAGCTGAAGACACGGGCTCCTTTGCAGCTTGATTGTGATGACCAGAGGCTAGATCTGCTTGAGGGGAAGCATGCGTCGGGGGTTGGGAAGAGTGCTGAGATTGGTAAGATGGAGCACGGTCAACACGCTGTCGCGTCTGGTCTCTAGGGCTCGCATGGGGACTGTGTTCGTTGCTACGCGTCGCTGATTGCTCGTGCAGGTGACGGGCCGCTGGCGAGCCCTGGTCCCTTTTGAGAATGTGCAACGGGCCGGCGTTTGCAGCTGCACCCGCTTGCGGGCTTTGCGCAGACGTTTTTGAAAGACTGCCAATAAGCTGCTGGTACAGAGCTGCTGACACATCTGTTTGAGCATCTTGTGAAGCGTTGTACGAATACGATGAGGCCGCGTTTGAACCAGTCTGCCTAGCATCTGTGAAGGACTCGGGCTGCTGTTGCTGAGCCGGAGGGGCGTAAGCATTGTGCGCCTGTATCTGATTGTGCTGCTGCTGCTGCTGCTCATAGTACACCTCATTAGGCTTTTCACTGCCTGGTGGTGACTGTGCCGGACCTTGCCCAGGCTCGGTCAGCAGAGGCTGATCCGTCTGGCTAGGCTTGGGACGATTGAGCAGATTCAACAGATATGATCTCGTATCCGCCGGAGGGGAGCCGTTACCGAACGGATTCGACGGCTGGGCCGCAGCTGGCGGTGGCTGGCTCGGGTTCGCTTCCTCATTTTCGGTATTTCCTCTAATCAGGGCAGCGAGCAAGCCACTAGGATCGGCGCCAGCTGGTGCAGGCTGGTGAAGACGAGCGGCTGCCGAGTTCTGGGGTAGACTAGGCTGCTTCTGATGCGGCTGTTCTTTTTCAAACGGCTTCTGCGAGTTTGCTCCAGAGACGCCGCCGCTGAACTTGAGAAGATTTAGCAAGCTGGCGGTGCGATCCGACGCATTATTGCCACCAGACGGCGGTGTCGGTGCGGCCGGGAGATCCATGGCCACGGGTGAAGGGGCAAGAGAAAATGAAGGCTACAAGGCAATACAGCGCAAACAAGTTGCGGAGCTGCGCTCAGCTAGCGAGAAGGGTCGTGATTCAAATTGTTTGGGTAGAGAAGAGGGAAAGAAAAGGATAGCGGAGGGATAAACCTGGGTGGTTAAAGTCTTGAAAATTAGAGAGCTGTCAAATGCGGTGGCGGGTCGCTGGAGCTTTGGTGCGCCGGTAGTGGCCTAATGGCTGCCAACAATCTTAGTCATCCTCTATTACGGCCCAATGGTGCAACCTTGTCGGCAGGTAGCGGTGGGAGCACATGAGGACCTGGCCACAACAACTTGTTGCGTTGGGCTTGAAATACCTTGGTTTGGGCATCTGGTGGCGTCTTGTATGAAAGCAACATCAACAAGTGACTCAACAGCGTTGATTGATGTAGTATCACAGGCAGGAGCAAGTAGCCAGTGCCAGATACATAGCTAGGTATGTAGCCAGTGCAAGCAAGTGAAGTATCTACCTAGCTCAAAATGTACATAGCATTTTGGCACGCCCATTAATCTGTTTAGCACGCACACGACGAAATGTCAAGGAGGACTACAAGATAACTACTGTTCTAACGTTGAATTTTGTCAGGCTCTATATAGTTCAAAACGCCCAGCTAGTTCTCTTGTCTACCGAAATGCAGCAAGGGTTGTCGCGACGCTGACCATTTTGGCTGCGGTGTCTAGGTTACGGCGGCCAACCCGCTGTAATAACATTTCTGCAGCGGCAAAGGCCTCTGGCAGCCTCCGTGGCCACTGTATGGGAGTTGCTGGCTGTGCATCCGTAGCCCCACCTCAGCCTTTGCAGCTATTCGCACC
The DNA here is from genome assembly GCA_024472245.1 of Beauveria sp. NWAFU-1. Classification (NCBI taxonomy): domain Eukaryota; kingdom Fungi; phylum Ascomycota; class Sordariomycetes; order Hypocreales; family Cordycipitaceae; genus Beauveria; species Beauveria sp. NWAFU-1. Next base: position 2,035,730 of record JANBXD010000007.1, read on the forward strand.
TCTTCTCACGACGGCCACATCATAGGTACTAACCGCCACCCAAGTATCTGCACTCATCTACTTACCCAGCGTTTGTCGACTGCCACGTCTAGTCATAGCGACCCCCCAACATTCTCCACTACAACTGAACCGTCTTTCCCTCCAAAATAAGATACCGAGTCGAGGGCCAAGCAGATCGATACCCGAAGCCAAGCCAGGGACGGCCACAAAGACGACTCCTTAGGCATTGCAACAGACGATTCGCTACGTTCGCATCATCGTACCCAATTCCACCAGGCTGCACTAGTGATTAACCGTCGTTTCGTGCCCACGCGACTTGCGCGCAACCGCTTCCCCTTTGATTCGCCACCCCGACCCGCGACTTCTCAACCCGCGACAGCATCCCAATGTTCTGTTTGCGCAGGTAAGCCGCAGTTCTGCGACATCGCTTTGCTATTCTGCAATCATCTGACCGAACACTCGCAGCTGGCTCCCTCTCCTCTTCATCCCGACCAACGCCTCGCCGGCCTTTATCTTTCTCTTCTTCGTCTGCACATATTTTCTGCATCGCCCGTGCGTGTACTGCAGCATCCTTCTCATTATCCTGTTCCTCACCAGCTGCAACTGGTCCGACCGATGCTTCTTCGATTACGATAGCAACTGGTTTCTACCGCGGTCGAGCGGTTCGCTTGAGGAAGCCTCGTGTACTGGTCTAATTTGCTCTACCGTACTAAGTAATAGCGCCGCTATTTCCAATGCGACTGCATACCACATGCTCAATTCCACAGCGGCTACACTGGCCAAGGCTGTGGTCGTTAAGCCGGAATGGACCGGCTTGGGGCTAGGCTGGCTCAGAAACCTTCTTGGGCAGCGAGAGTGGCAGATTGGATGTATGGATATATACATTCGACTATAATTAGATAAGGAACTATAGAATAATGAAACAGCCTTCAACAATACTGGTGATTTTGGTAGGCTCTCTGCAGCTGCTTCCGTCACTGTACAGCCAGACTTTGTCAAGAACTTCCGGGCTTAAATATGATTGGTATGGACGTCATGGCTATCGACATTATGGCATTCTTAATTCGTAAAGTTAAACACAAAGGACCCTGCACTTCCTTCCGTCTCCGACAATGGCATCACAATTCCGTCTTTTCATCAGCGTTGGCCGGCAGATCTGCATCTCCGTTCTCCGCGTCTCCATCAGTCATGTCTCCATCCTTTGCCTCCTCATGCTCCAATTGCTCGGCCTCCATCTCCTTTTCCTCCACCTCTTCTTCCCCCGCTTCCTTCTCCTCGGCCCCCTCCTCCTCTACTTCCTTCTCCTCTACTTCCTTCTCCTCTACTTCCTTCTCCTCTACTTTCTTCTCTTCCGCTCTCTGCTCCCTGGTCTCTTTCACATTCATTTCCTTCATCTTCGTCTGCTGATCATCCGCTTTCTCGACCGATGTGTCCACTCGAGGGAGTATTTCTGTCGCATGGCCATCTTTGGCCTCTGACATCATCTTCTCATTCACAGATGGCTTCACCTCTGCGGCTCGCGTCTCTTCAAGAGCCACAGAAACAGTCTTTGTCACTGTGACGGTTGATGCGGCCACGGGCAGAGCTAAAGATGCCTTTGCAGCTTCGAGAGCAGACGTGCAGGCCGCATAAGACTCATGAACAGAGTTCGGCGATGAAACCATAGTGTGTGCAAAATTAGATCGTTCCGGCGTTATTGCCATACCAAAGTCTTCTTGCGATACCGTAGTAGGTACCGGTATTGAATCGTCGCTTTCTCTGGGTTCACCTTTTCCTGTTCTGTCAAGCCCAATGCCCAGGTACTGAAGTAAGAGTACACAGAGGATAAACACAACCAGTTGAACAATATCGCGGAAACCATATCTGAAAGTCTCAGACCATGGGCTGTTCCGCACGTCTGCCACAGCGGGGCTAGGCCATGGCTGAGGAGATTCTTTTTGATCGTCTGGTGTCTGTGTCTCCGACTCTTCCACGACATTTTCGTGACTTTCAGCTTGGCCGTATATTTCACGCATTCTCTCCTCATACAATTGCCTTTCATCTTCGTGGGCGGGCGGTGTGTCAAAGGCATCTTCGGTTGCGGCTCGTTCAATATGCGTTGATGCTGCGATTTCGGCCTCGATAGCCTCACGCTCCTGGGTAGCTGCGAGACGTTCGAGCTCATCCACAGTTGAAGGATCGAGAATGGGCTCCAACTCGACGTCGACTCGCTCCATTTCCTTCCAGCAAGCATCCCAAGCTCCAGCCTTCATAAGGCCGTTGCTGGCGTACACCTTGGTCCGAAACACTTTGCCCTCTCCGAGCGAATCGTACCGGATATCAGATTGGCAGGTCGAGCACCAGTGGCGCTTCCCTGTCTCAGTGAGTCTTTCTTCGAAATCTTCATCGTCACTACTCATTCCATCATCTACCATTGACATCTCATTGGCTGGCCCCAAGTAGTGCCCACACTCAAGGATGCGGGCGCGACGCTGAAGTGGAAGCTCCATGGCCTCGAGGAGCCGCTCCTCCAGAATCTCGAAATCATTTTGAGGATGTGGAAGCAGAATACCTCGATCCGAAAGTGTGTCTCCGACCCGAGCTTGCAGCTGCTTCCATGCTTCTCGTAGATTCTTGCCCGCGTCACTGAGCTCGCTCGGCCGAGCGTTGTCCATCAAGTCACCCCATGGCCACCGCAAGGGCAACAACGTAACATGTAGCAGGACCAGGGGAGGGGTGTTCCTTTTAAATCGGGGAGGTGTCTTTTTCGGAGAAAATTGCGCCGAGACAGCGGGAGACCCGATACGTGAAACGGTTGATCGAGTAGCTCTGCGATTCGAACGAGCGGAGCCCGTGACTGATGGCGGTGGCGAGTTCATTTGCATAGCCTTGACCGAGGACGGCGATCGAAACGGCGGTCGTGGGGCTTCTCTGACAGTCGGTATGAATTCTTCATCTGGATCGAATGGCTGCATGTCGGAAATTTTGGAGCCACCAGTCAATCGTCGAGAAGCGGTCAGGGACTGCTTCAGGTGGTCTGACTCCAGATTTGAGCCAGTCGAGCTCCTCGGACTATGGTCGCTGAATACATCGTCATCTTGTTCATGCTGCGAGCTGCTCTCACCGGCAGACCTTCGACCGGCAGCCTTTTCAGAGCCTCCTGGTGACTGTCTCTCACCGGAGAGGCTGGTGTAGGAATCGCGCCGCGATTCGCCAAAGTCGGAGCCTGGCTGGCTTGCCGGGCGTCTGTCGCTCTCGTACGAGGCAGCAGATAGGCTCGAATTCCGCCTATTAGCAATATTATCGTCCTCCGCCTCGACACTGTTTAGGATCGTTGCATCCGACCCCTCGGAGTCGGCATTGAGGTCGTTTGCGAAGCTTGGAGTCGTCATGTTGGTCTCTGGAGGCAACGTGATGTCAAATGAGCTATGCCCCTCATGAATTATCTCGGGCAAGCAAGAAGAGTCAACGTGTATCTCGAAATCGAGGTGATCGTCTCTATTGCGTCGTCTTGGCATCGGCAAAGGAGAGCCAGTCTCGCGAAAATGGACCAAGTTGTAGTTTCAAGACAGCGTGTGACAGGCTGGTAGGGGCTGGGAGGAAGCTTGGTCAGCGATGACGGACGCAATCAGCCAGGACAACGAAATTGGTCTCGCCAACGTAGCGTTGGTTGTCCTGGCGGTGTTGATAGTGGTGACAGGGTGCTTTTGTTTATCTTGTGTTGCCCCGCCAATGCAGCGGTGACAAACCCTGCCCACGAAACGGATGGGCAGCCGGTGAGCCGCCCAGCGCCAACAACGGCAGGTCGGGTTGAAATGAAGTTTTTCCTGTATCTTGATGGCTTAAGTTATTTGCTTCTCGGGAGCGGCTATTTTACAGCCGCTGTTGAGCGATAGTGGACTTTGGCAAAGGCAATTGGAATGCTGGGGCAACTTTCTCGCCTAACCACTGGTTGCGGAGCCTCGCATTAATCTGGCGCTTGACCGAGTAGCCAAGTATTTGTAACCTGTAGCCGGTGAAGAAAGATGGAACTTTATTTTCCAGTGGCTTGTTACCGGGAGTTTGCCCTGAACGGTTTCTGACTCTGACTCGTTGAGCTACTAACTCTATGGCCTAACTTTAATAACTAACTAGTTAGTGTGTCGCGGTTTCTTGGTGGTGTCAACTAGCCGAAAATGTAGATCGCTGTCTCACAATTCCCTCCGAAACCGATTCAATAAGCGATCGTCGCTGCCGATTGAACATTGCTATTTCGATGAAAATAACCTCCAGCTTGCTTTTTCGGTCAATGTAGATGTCAAACTTGATTCATGGCATTATGAGGATATTATGCAAGCATCATCATTTACATGTAATGTATTGGAATTGGTCATTAGCCCTCATGTATCTTATATTTACATCGCCAAAGGACGCCAGCACTATTGACTGTTCTCGCTGGTGTTTTGGTTGCTTCGTGCTGTTCATGTACCGTCATAGTATAGCGTCTGTTCAACATGTGTTCCGTACAGTTCCCAGACTATTTCAGTGTTTGGCCTCGAGTGCCTTTGTGCCTCATTGTTGTTGAGGCTCAATGGCCCCAAACGTTGACCTCTGCTACTGCAGCGCTTACAGGTCCTCGCAGTAGTCGCTGGTGACGGTGACAGTGACGGTCTTGGTGGGCTGAGCAGCAGTGGTGGCGCTGGCAGTGATGCCCCAGCAAGCGCAAGCAGAGGAGTAACGAGAGGCGCTATCGCAGCCAGAGGCGTAGGCGGGAATGACGGTAGGAACCTCGGTGGCGGCACGGACCTCGTTGTTCGCACGCTTGGACTTGGGGGTCTCCTCGGGGTCAACAGTGACGGTGACGGTGGTGGTGCTATAGATGCGATCAGTAAAGCTACAACAACAGCATTCGCAGCGAGCAATGGCAAGGGAGGCTCACGTAGCGTCAGGGACAATGGTGGTGAGCATGAAGCTAGAGCAGTCGTTTTGGCGGGAGGTGACGGCGGAGAGGCCATCGCGGGTACCAGTGACCTGGCGGGCGCAGTTGTCACCACCGCAGCGGCCGGCCGCAGCAGCGACGGCGACGAGAGAAGAGACGACGGCCAAGAACTTCATTTTGCAGGACTGAGCTTAGACGAGAGACGAGAGTCGGGATAGGGGCCTGAGGTGTGTTGAAGATGAGGTTGGATATGGGATGGGTAGGAAGCAAAGGAGTCGCAGAAAAGGATCGCTCGAGAAACGGCGGCCGGCTCGCTATATACTTATCATCCGCAGCGACAATAATACTCAGTGATACGGAGTACAAGCAAACCACTATTATCAGCCCGGCAAGGTGCATGGATGGCATGGCCCGAGTCGCTGGGCTGCGGTTAATGGCTTGGTCCGTGGACAGCTGAGCGGGCTAGCCTTTCCCCTGTTGCTCGCCTTTCCATTTTCTCTCTTCCTCATGGGCCAAGCCCGCTGATTGTTTGCCCAAATCAATGCGTTTTGCATAATACACAATGCTGCCCACCTATCAGAAGTCCAGCTGCCCACATGAGGCAGGTGGATTTGCCATTGTGGAAAAATCCGGCGTCGGCGTGGCCCGGGGCCTGAATGGGCGGGTCAGCTACAGAAAGCACCATGCTTTTCGAGCTTAGCTGCGCAAGGGTTCACGACTTGGCTGAGGGGACGACGCTGCAGGTTTCTCAGGTGGCGCCGAAACATGTTCCTCTATATTAATCTAGCGTGGGCAGAAGGCTGGGGCAGCACAAGGCTAGTTATCTACTCCATACTACTGGGAGCCGCTCACTTGCCAATCGAAGGAGGCAAAGACTTCATGTAAAGTAAGATATCGGGTATGCATTGGCAATGGCCAGTAGCCTTGAGACGTTCCTCCAAGGACCACAACGATGAAAATGCGAAGCCTAGGCATATGTAGTGGTAGTGTTAGTGAAAGACTATTCGTATGGCTTGTCTGCAGGCGGCAGGCCTAGACTTCATGCACCCTTCTGGGTAAATGCACGAGTTTCCCCCAAAAGTTCTCCATGCTGTGACTCGCACTTTATCTGTATTGCGGCGCACTTGTCCCACCTGGTCACAGCACGGGGCCTCTCTGTACATTCTTATTGATCTCAGCCCCAATTGCCGGCGGAACAACTCCAAAAGGGCTCTCTCCCAGGCAGCTTTGTGTCCTCGATGTCGGCGCTCCGTCGGCTCGTCGCCTGGAGGGAGACTTATCCTCGGGCATTTTGTAGGCGCTGCCATCAAGAGACGCCGTCAATGCTGCAAGTCGGGGCGGGGAAGTAACCCGACGTTACAATAGAAACCCGTGCCTCATCTCCAGCCCCCAGCCGCTGCAGCTTGATCGCTTCTGTGCTACGTTCGACCACTGAACAAGGTAGCCTTCGCTAGCGACAATGAGGGGAGTTTGACTAAAACAGGTCCGGGGAGGGGAGGACTTGTGGAGATGACCCCAATTCTGGCTTCTTGCATGACCAAGCCATCTTATTAATACGTGATAAATTGGCAATTCGACGGGGTAGAGGCACGGGCCGGCAGATTCAATGAGTCGTGGTCCTCGTGGACAATGGCCAGCCCTGCACGAAAAAGAGACCAAACGCGTGCTGAGTCGATTTCAAAAGGCTGGCCTGAGCCGAAACACTAACTTTGTTTCTGTAAGTGGCTGTCCCACAGCCTCGGACTTCACTGAGGTACATATGTGCAGCGCCCGGCGGGGTTGTCAGCGCCGCGCCCGCAATCACCGGGCGGCATATGTACAGTTCTTGCTCGTCTCCAAAGGGCAAAAGTTGGTTGTGTTTGTTATAGTTAATACGAAGTAAAGTGCTCTGTATGTGGCCCTGTGGAACCAACTAATACCCGACCATAACGTTATCATTAATGTACTTCGTATGCCAGATCAGGGCTCGAGGCGCACGCATATCTCTGAGAAATGGAACCTTTGATGGGCAGAATCTGCGGAACGATTGATCCAAGAAAGGAAAATAGTGCTTGTACTTATGTTACAGGGAGCGTCGCGAAAACAGACCGTCTACGGAGTATTACTTCGTACAGTGTCCACAAAGGCCTCCGCCATCTCCTAAGCAAGTAGGCTGACAGCCACACCCGCTTGGCGTCGCGAAGAAACGAGCGACAACACGTGCGCCATCTTGGCCCGCTGGGGGGCGAGAATTTCGTTCCTGGCAGCACCCAAGTAGAAGTCTCTCTCTCTTGTACGCCGCCCCATCACTGGCTTAATCACTCACGCGTTGTCCCCCCCGCGTCGTCGAGCAGCAGATGCACGTGTGTGTGTTGAAGCAATCCCTGAAACTGGGAATGGGACAATGACAAGCACGTGGCGATAAAATGATACACCTGGCGCCTGGTCGGCCATTGGGTACAAGTTTACTTCCCGGCAAGACTTGTGTCCATGCCTTGTTACCGAACCAGCAGTGTCAACAAAGGTTCTTCTTCTCTGCTAATGCCGCAACGGAGCTTTCGGCGCTGAGATCGTGTGTTGGAAGTTCCACTTGCGAATGCGAATTGTAACTTTCCCCGGACAGAGAAGCAGTGAAACCGGTTCTGACAGGGAAAGAGATGTATATAGCGCGCTCGGTTGATTGTCGACCTAACAAAGTGTTTTGTCGACCAATGTGGCGTCGTACGTATGGCGTTGGCTCTGATCATCCATCGACCACCAAGATTTGTAGTTCTGTGACCAGGAGCAACGCCGCCACAGGCTCTGTTCGCCATTACATGCAACCTCAACACCGCATAACAATGATAGAAATCCATCATCATTAAGATTGACACCATCGTGATATAAATTGATTATCTATTTACTGGCACGAGCCCTGGCCTGTTCGAAGCTTCTTGAGTCTTTTATGCTCATCTATATCACTACTTCTGCGCTTATGTAGCTGTTTACCAAAATGTCCCGTTCTCTACGATTACACAATAGGTGCATCGAAACTTTGATGATGAAGTTGATACCTCGTCATCTTCGATGTTCTCAATGCTTTCTCTTCGCTCCGTTTACAACATTCGGGGCCGGTCAGCACCAGACTGGCCAGTCCCGCGGCCCGAGCCTTGCCGCGTACATGGTGGTAATTAGCAGAATGTGGATATCTGCGAGGGTATATGCAAAGAAAATCAGGCAGCGAAAAAAGAAACATAACGTCTTGAGCAGCAGGGCAGTCCAAGTAAGGGTAAGAGGTAGCATTAACAATGCTGAAAGAGACTGCGACGCTCCAATCTCAGGGTTGGCAAGAGGGCGACATTGTGAATGCCCTCGCGAGATAAGAACGAGTGCAGCAAAGAAAACAAGCACGAGCAACATGACTATGGCAGAAAGTTTGATGCCGTGTTATTGACTAGTTTCGATGAAGAAAAGCCTTTTTAGAAGGCGAGTGCGGAGGCGACAAAGTCATCGGTGCCACGAGAGACACTTTTCCCAACAAGCCCCGCGCTCTGATGCTGACACTCAGGCGCAGTGATGTAACAAACATCCTACGATAAGTTCTTGAGTTCGGCTGACATATTGAATAACAGTTCAAGAAACTCTAATATATGACGGTCTGAATATCGGACAACAGGTGAACAGGTCATCTCTGATTTGTCTTAGCCATCAAGTAGGAACCTAGATACTACCTGCGACTAGAAGTAAGCGTCGTCAACAATTTCCGTGTCACGCAACTACTATAGCAGCTGGTAGTAGCTCGGATGCATGCTCCAGTGGCATCACCGAAATCGCGGAAATTAAGGCCACCGAGTTGGTGATGACACCCTGACATGGGGTTCGTGATCGAGGCACCCGAGCATGTTGCCGAGCGTTTGATGTCATGCTTCCAATCACTGGAGGCTTCCTCGCCTTAATTAATGATAGCAGTCTACTAAGCTCTGGCACAGATGAGTGAGTTCTTACTAGTAGGAGGAAGAGGGCGGATCACGGCGGGAGACTTGGCCACTTCTATGCCACTGTCGCAACGCTCATATAGTTTTCTCCGGGAATTGTACATTGCAGTTGAATCAGTGGCCAGTATTATGAAACTTAGACCAGTAAGTAATGAGAAATTGCTGCTTTGGGCTATTCTCATCGTTCTCTTTGCTTCCCTTCGTGACGGCTCTACCTATCGCAAGCATTTCAGCATGAGACTATGACCGGCTTCCACATCACCATGCTATGCTATTGAGACATCATAAGTAGTTTTAGAGAGCAACAGAGGGAGAATATACCCCTTTTCATGATTCAAGTGTGATTTACAAGTTCTAGTCTGGCCATGGCATAACAACGAAATAGACGTTGACGGTGTGTTCACGCAAGCTATGATCAGGAGAATACGAGACACGACAAGGCCTCAATAAATATCTGAAAACAAAGTTATAAGTATGGTGGCAGGCTTATTGGAGTTTTAAGCCCAATTATCGAGCCGCAAGAGGTGCCTTGTCACACTTGTGATCCTTCGTGTCATGGGATGCGGCATCTAGGCATTGCGTTTTCTGGCAAGAATCATACCAAACAGAGTTTCCAGTCTGCTAATTGGTTCTAATATGAGAGGCGGAAGAGGCAGAGCATGAGACGTGTAAATTCGAAGGTACGAGTCCGTCTACTTGGCGCGCAAAGCTGCAGCTTGTGCTACAACTTGAGATTTTGGCAGGAGAATTTTGTACCAAGTTGAGGATCCTGCCCGTCAATTCGTCAATTCATGAATTTAGGTCACGCGCTGTGGCCTATTCCCCTTTGCTTAGTCGAGGCACGCTTGGAATTCGTGTCGACCGAGTCCCTCGGCGTCAATGGCAAATACACAGAGTTGTATGCCAACTACTATACTGTGTAGCTGACGAGTTCTACGGGATTCCACAAGTATTTAACATGATGTCAACTTTTCCATCGCAAAGCACTCCTCTAATTGTAGTTGCCGAGGAGGGGATTTGCACGCGTTGTAGAATAGGGCAAGCACAAAGGAGTAACGTCTACCCGAAGGAGGGTATGAATATGATTCGGGAGTGCAGTAGCAGCAATGAGAGAGCTATAGAAATTGTTATTCGTGGAAGTGGTTCATTGCACCCCCCGGCGAAGCAGAGCCAACGCGAAGCGTCTCGATACATGTTCAGTCGAATGACAAACACAAGGCAAAGTCAGCAGCTACATTGAAAAGTATCAAGCCAAACATGAAAGAACGGTAAGAACACGGCCGTCAATTAGCGAGATCATCAAGCTTTTGTTTGATGTCAGCCACAATCTCTTTCCACTCACGCATTGCGCCCTGCCCAACATCGCCACATGCGAGAGCCTTTGGCTGCGGCAGTAGAATGGTAAACCATGGCCACGATCGTAGAATAGCCAAATGCTGTTCCGTAAGAGGATGCTCCCACATTAATGTGTTCATTGACGGAGCTACGACAATGGCTGCACGGCGAGTGTCCCAGGCGCGGATGACGCTGGAGAGCAAGTCATCACACATGCCTGCAGCAATGCGGGCGAGCAGATTGGCGGAGAGGGGCACGACAAAGAGCACATCTGCCCAGCGGCGCAGCTCAATATGCAGGATGCTATCACCTCTAATCCAGCCAGGGCTAGTCCACTCGTCGTCATCTACGTACAGGCCATCAACATTGGGTAAACTGGATAGAGCCGCCAGGTTAGGCTGCTCAGTGGCTTGACCAGCGAGGAAGTGCGTAGCCGATTTTGTGAGAACGACTCGAATGGATAATCTTTCTCTGGAGGATAGCGCAGATATGATTTCAGGAAGCTTGATGGTTGCGACGGAGCCGCTCGCAGCGAGCAACAGATGTTGCTTGCCATCGCCTTGGCTCGCGGCAACGGAGGCGGCAGTTGACTGTGGCTGCTTCTGAACTATGTCCGCCATGAGATATGAGAGGGATTAGATTTCTGTCTTCAAAGGATGCCTTGCTCGGCGGTTGTAGGTGGATGGTGATTGGTAGCCCAGGCTATGTGTGGTGGGCTGCAATGTGACCTGATGCTGTCTGCATGTGCCTGCGAGGCTTGACGCTAGTCGAAGGATGCTGATGTGTTATTACTGGTAGAACAAATCAGGGAGAAAAAGCAATTCCTGCTGGGTGTGGGCTGATTTTTAATAGTCATCAATCACAATACATAATTGTAATGACTGGTGGATGGCAACTGGTGAGCAATGGAGCGGATTTCGGCGGTGGGGCAGGGCATGTCATCAACAGTCAGCCGCGGGTGGAGGAGAATCGTTCGGCCGGGCGTCGGCCAGATCCAAGCAAACAAAATCCAGTGGTCACAAAGCATCCGATGTAGGTGTTGACAAGGTCCAAGGCGAGCGATTCAAGATAAACTCTGGGTTATCAGGAGACTCAAGTTGATAATGGGAATTCTACGTGATGCAACAGTTGGCCGCCGGGCAAATTGCAGCAGCGTCATCGTCTAGCGCCTCACTAGAGGAACGTCCAATCGCACCTCGCAGCCGCACATCTACCTCCCGAACGAGGCATCACAATGTGCCGGTCACGGACTCAGCTTGGAGCAGAGTCTCAGCCCCGTCAGTAACGACCAGGATCGTATCCCAGAAATTCAACGACTCTTCGGTCGTTTGTCCATGCCGACTAGCGAAGCCCAGTTTTGCCCTACTATCCGTTGAGGCTTGATCCTCTTAAAGGTAGTGCGTTTGGGAGGGGTGTGTCGCTAGAATCTCTCCACCCAGCATCAGCATCGTGCTATTGCGGGAGGGTGACATCGTGGAGAATGTGATCAAATGAGCATCAAGTGATGGGGCTGACATTTGTGGCGCTTATGCAGGCAGACCACGGCTCGTGAAGGAGACGAGAGACGGTTCCAATCGAGCCTGATCGAGACACTAGACGTTAATGTCGGCACTGCTCCCGGTTGCGCCGTAGCCGAAAAAGTCGTGACATACGAAGCATGCCCTGCCCGACCGCAGACTTACGAAGTAGTATTTAGCATCTGGCTGGCTCAGCTTGACCCCATCCTTTATGACAAGAAGTCTTGTGTCCTTACCTGCAACGGTACACAAGTACAAAAGCGCAGTGCCTCGATCAGGACGGCTTCACATTTTTCGCCCGGGGTAGGTTGATTTATAGGTGGGGTTTCAAATGTGGGAAAGTTCTCAGAGGCGGAGAACGCACAATGAGAATTCGGCAGGATAGTACCCAGACGTGCCCGAACACCGAACGCCTTGTGGCCAACCGTGGCTAACCAGTGATTCCACAGGATTGCGCACAAGTCCGCAACGAAGATGACGGAGCTAACGCATCTTTAGATGGGCTAACACACCGGACCGGATAGTGGCGTTACTATTAGACGAACGGCAAGTCTTTAGTATGCCGATCTATTTGGTAGTTGAGCCAAATAAAAAGGTACATCACATCATGCTCGGGTCCGCTTCTGCAGACAATGCTAAGTGTTCTAACGTTCTAGCATCGGGTTGGGAGGATGCAGAAAGCCTATATCACGAACGGTGGTGATGATGTGCCTTGGTCAGAAGACTGCTGCAGTTGCGCCAGATTCTTTGTGGAGGGTTGCATCAATTGCCTCTGGCCCCTGATGGGAGGTAGGGGAGGGGTGCCCCGACGACTAACGAGCTAACTTGAGCAAGTACCTACAGTGCGCGAATCCTTTGCTAGGTGATTCATCTTCATCAGGGGTGGTCAGAAAGGCCAGAAATCTTGCGTCTACTTTTGGACAACTCTCAGTGCGCCATCAGCATTAGACACGGGCACAAGTGTGGTAGGCCATTACACCACCAGATGAGGCATGGCGCAGCAAAAAAGAACTTCTTCGCCAGGATCTCCTTCGCGATTGTGTCTGCGACGGGACAACGCCCAAGTCATTACTTTATCATTTACCCACTCACCTACGTAGTAGCTTGGCAATAGTGCTGTCCTATTCACACCCCTCCAACTGCCACTGGCAGCTCTCTCTGACTACGAATAGGTGCAGCCGTGGCGGGCCTTCGATGCTCTGCTTCACCCATACAGACGCGAGGCACGCCGTGGGCGGCTGGTGGTGGCGCCAGGCTACGAAGTACTAGGCCTACCACTGGTGTGTTCCTGGGCCGGACTCACTCTGGTAGTAAAACGTGGCTGGGGTGGTGCCTTATTACTTTGTTGCTACCAACAGCGGTCGAGCGGGTTTTCCATGTTGTGTTGGGATCTGAACAGCATCAGAGCTAATCATTTCACTTTGCCAAACAGCCTTACACTTCTTTGGCCTCTGTTTATACCAAATTGCACCTCAAGGCCAGCAGAGGTCTGTGTGATACTGCATCGCATTATCGGGATTCTGGCTGCGATATCTCTCGCCTGGCTCTTGTCTTGAGCTTCCACATTGCGGCTAATCTCATTGCGTCCACGACCAACCAACCAACTAGAATGCTGGGAGCATTGCCAGTCGTCGAGGGAAGACACAATATCAGTCAAGTCGCGAGCAAGTGCCACCAATAAAAAGGATGTCAACCACAGCTTAGACCTTCATTGAGCTGGTGATTTCCGTTGCCCGTTTTCCAGCCATTAGGCTCTTCTCGCCAGCTTGTCCCTCAATTTGCAAAGCCATCTACGCAGTTTGCCTGTGCAGAACCGTCAGCTGTATTACAGCGGCACAAGGCAGCCAACATGTCGTCCATGACACAAGAGCACCTGGACAACATTGCGTGGCTTGAGCAAGAAAGGCGTCGCATGAAAAACGAGGAGATTGAGATTGCACGTCGCTCAACCGAAATCTCCATACACAGATGCCAGACGGAACTCGGAATCACAGACCCTACCATAACCTCGACTATTGCTAGCGAGGTCCTCAGGGCCGAGAAGGCAGAGCGACTTCAAGTGGCTGCCGTACGCCTCTACTCGCGCGAGATTCAGCGACTGGTCAGCACGGGAGGCCAGCCTCTCCCAGGTGTGCATGTAATAGATGGATCGAGGAGGATAAACGATGTTCGGCGTGAGCTCACAAGAGCACAGGTAGAACTGGACTCAAGCCGACAAGAACGGAGATACAGACTCTGCCGATATATTAACCAGTGCAGAGTCGAATCCACTAGAATCGATGGAAGGCAATGCGGATTCACGCTTCGAAACGAAATCGCAAGCGAATGTGCTCGCAGACCAGGCTATGATGGAGTCGGCCACATTGTAGCTTTCGGCGGCAGATGTCTCAGAGTCGGCGAAGCCGATGACTATCTTACAGTGCACAACCCGGCTTACCCGCGCGTTACGATCGTCCGAAATATTGCTCCCAACTTTCGAAACATCAAAGTGAAGGGCAATACGATAGCAATACGCGCGCTTAAAAACGCCCATGGCTATGCATATGCGTTCATGATGGGAGACCGACAGGAGTTCCCTTTCGGCAGACCGGAGCTAGGTCTCCTTGGAGAAGATCCAGTTGCGAAGAGGCAGCCTATTACAGCGAGGATCAGAGACTTCGCTGTTGATGCAGGGCACGGTAGAGGCTATGCACTTGCTGTACAAGGCCATGGAGACAATGGTCCGTTTTATGGTATTGCCTCTTACAACAGAATATTGGAAATCTCTCCAAACGAATTCTTTGACACAAAGCATCTGAGCGACGAGAAATGTCGCATGGCTGACTTCAACTTTCAGCTCATCCATGGGAAACTCCCTATGGAAACGGAAATTGAGGTTGGCATACTCCTCATTGAACATGCACGTTACTATTTCGGTGCCCGACTATTTCGCACTGAATGCAGCCCTCTCAATGTACGATACATCGATACCATGCAAGCTCTAGGATTGAGAAGATTCCATACCGTGGAACCCGCAAGCTTCAACCCGGCTCTCGCAGCCGCAACGTGGAAGTTTGACCTCTGGTCCTGGAAAGCTACCGAGGAAGAACTGAAACGCCAGGGCCAGTGGTTCGTGAACAAGGACACAATTCAAGAGGACCCAGAAGCCGAAAGGCGACCAATTCACGAAGATCCCGAGGAGCCACTCCCGAGCTTGGCTATAGTGCAAGCCGTGCCAACCGCCCATGAAGATCCAGCTGCCTTCAAACCCACCAGACAGCCAACCCATTCCGTTTCTCGAAGCCACCCTGACCCAGTTGCATGGCCACAGACCAGTGAGAGTCTAGAATGGTCTACTGGGTCATACCTCACTGGAACCTCGGGCACCACTGACACTGGAACCTCTTCGGGACTCGGCTACTCAGAATCGGACCAATCACTTTCAACCTCCCCCCCGTTTCAGTCTCGGAGTCCTACCGACAGTTTTTCTGGAAGCTTAGTATCCATCACGCGTGAAGCAAGTAGAGCGTTCATTGCAGCAGATGAACAAGTGACAGGGAGTCCAGTCCATCCAGAGTCGCGCGTTTGGCAAGGTTCGGTCGCGATGAAGGTTTTCGGAAAAGAAGAACAGGATTCTCGGGCGATGCCACCACCAGAACTGCCAAAAAGATTAAGCATCTCATCTCAACAAACCTCCTCGTCCGAGTCATCCGCAAGCGCAGCCTCCGAGTCAGACTTGACGAATGTAAGCATGGAGATTGGCTCCCTATCATCTCCACCATCTGATGCAAAGGGCAAGCGGTCGGCTTCTTCGTTTTTGCTTGGCGAGCCAGGCCCCAGCATACAGACAGAACTGACAGCATCTATCTTACATGACGAGGAGAAAGACTGGCCTGTTTCTGATTCATGCCCTGCTTGTGCACTGTGGTCAGACCCTGGACTATGGTTGCATGAAACTGTTCCTAGTACAGAAGAGGCGTCGCAGGTTTCAGTGATATATGACCGAAAGGGAAAACGTCCTGCTTCTTTAACTTGGGACGCGCAGCCCAAGCGGCCGTCTCCACTACGTCAAACTTCGACCCCAGAAGAGACAATTGACGATGATATCCCTCCCTTGGCCAATTCCGCGGATCATAGAGGAATGTCGCAGCCTTGGCATGCTCCGCCAAATGACGCCTCGCCAAAGACAGCAAGACCGAGCTGGCCTGATCTGAATCAGCAATTCTGTGATCGAAACAGTGCAATCCAGTCATCACATGAGGAGTATATACCCTTCTCACCCAGACCTGGCCACTCTGAGTCAAATTTGACGAGTTCTCAGCCACCCGTAGCATGGCAACAACAAGGTCAATCGTCATCGCCCAACTATGACTCAGGAACGTTTATCTCACCTGATATACTACGAACCTCACAATCATATGTCAGCGCATCCAATGCACCAAAGCCCGGTACTGAGCTGGCAGTTGACAACCAGCGGCCAACTCAACTTATGAGAGCATATTGGCCGAACGCTGCGCCACTTTCTTCTGTTGCTCATAGCAACAGAGTCAAAGTTGGTAAGCACTGCGAGACAGAGACGCTCAGTGCCGCGTTTGAAGTGACCCTGGGAGGCTCCCATTGGCCAATCTCGCACACGACCCCAGCGCAAGCGAAGATCCATCACGACATCCTACCGCAAAATACAAATGGAGCTTTGAGTACTTGGAGTAACTCGGAGTATGTTGTGGAATCAAGTTCAAATACACCTCGGTTCAAAAAATCCCCGGAGCATCCGCCGCAGATGAGGCCACCCGTGCCGGCGCCTTCACTAGGCCATGGACATGACCACTCACGACAGCAGCATCGCACACATGCCAGTCAAACGGAATCACTGACCCAGATTGAACCAGCTTCAAATTATCGACTGCGTCAGCCAGGGCCAGGAATAGAGAACCATAACATGGCAGTCTACAGATACGTGGAGTTTGTCCAAGAAAGGCCCGGAGAGCAACAAAGGCAACCATCTCGGGTACAGCCAAGGTTGCCAGCGCAGAAATCCTCAGAGGACGATTGGCAGGCTACCCTGGGCGACCATCAGGCCAACGGAAACAAGAGTGCGAATCTCTTGAATATTAAAAAGCCTGCCAAAATGAAGCAAGTCTCGACACCTATGACATGGAATTTGGGAGGGCAGCAAGAAAGCAACACTACGACGTTGCAACCCCCCGAAGACGAACGCATAGAACAAAACACGTCACCAATTTTCAAGCCAACACAGGCTCTGCGGGCGACTGCAGCGCAGTCAAGTACTATTCTAGATACTCTCTTGAATAACATCGCTCTCGCACCCGGGCCACATGTCACATCCACGTCGAACGCCGCTTCTGCTTCGAATGCCCCATCGACTGTACACTTGATAAACAATAGTCAACTCTTGCCGGCCAGAAATTCCCATGAGAGTAGTACATTCTCTCGGGAGAGATTGACGCAGCATGCCACTTACCTAATTGCCACCCCTCATCAGGTTGCTAGTCAACAGGTTGCTCCTCAAGAAGCCGCTCATCACAATATGACTATAGCGGAACTGACCTCTCCACAGTCTGCCTTCCCATCAGAGTCACATTCGGAAATCAAGTCGAAACAGCGCCCATGGCAGTTGTGAGCCTGGTGGTCAGTTGTGCGATAAAAGGACAAGAAAAACCTGGAAAAAGGACAAGATAAAAGAAATCAGGCCCTATTCGAGAAAATTACTTGCTCCTATGAATCGTATCATCCTCGAATCTTTGTTCTCCCTATGAAGGCTGCTTTTGTTTATTTGTCTTGTCTGCTTTAGATATTATGTCGTCACAAATGCTTCCCGAGACTACTGAAATTCGGGCAAGTTCTTTTATTTTGCTTGCGCTAACATAGTATCTTGTTCAATGATTAGTTAATTTTCATGTTTCATCAGAGATACCGCTTCGCTGTCAGGCGCGCATGCATTGTCGGAGAAAATATTCGGCTTTGAGCGCCACAGCTTCTCATTTCGCAACCGAACAGTAAGTAAGTCCAAGTAAAAAAACGGACGGCAACTTGGTCTATGAAGCTTTATTTATACTGACAAGTATTCTGTCTTCCTAAGGCTAATTTATATTTTAAAGATATAATATACTTTATCATGTTAAGTTAAATAAAAGCTATGATAAATAGACTACTGAAATTTCTCTACAGATAGTAGTAGTTTTCTTCGGGTTAAATTTCTATTCTACGAGATTATTGATATAATTATGTTAGCTATTAGTACCTTCTTCTCTCTATGTATAGTTGATTCTGTAAGTAATCATCTTTTCATACACAAGCCTTACTTAGACTAACCTCTAACCCCTGTAGACTTGGTTTTTACTGCTACCCTACTGAGCCCACTCCTCCTATCCCCCCACAAGACCTCCAAGTTTCCAGCGCACCAGCCGCCTGTTTGAGGCAATGTAGTGGGTGGATCAAGGCACTTTACTTGGCCGACGACTTCCTTGCGTTTTGCAGCTCCTCCAGCTCTTCTGCTCCTCAATCCCAACGATCCAAAATTTGGGCTCGACTGGGCGCGTGACTTTTCCTTGTTCTTTCTTCTGTCTGCTCCTCACCTACTGTCGGTGTGTCTGGCGGTGTCGTCATTTTGCGGTATCTGTCTCACATTGTGATCGACCACTACGGTTCCCCGATCGCTGAAAGCGTCGTTTGTCACGATAAACAACACGGCAGCTTCTCACCTACCGCCTGTCTCGCTGCTTTCTCTGTGGACGCAATCTGGCTGCCTGCAGTCGTTGGATATCATTTCTTCCTTCTTCTGATATCCGATACGCCGGTGGAATCAAGACTAGGCTGCACCCTGTGCTGCGGCACTGCTGCCCACTGGCCGAATCTGTGACGTACCACCCCGGTCCTGCCCACCCCAACTGGCGATATTGAATATTTCGCGCGGCAAAAGAGGCCAGCCAGCTTCCTCCCGAATTGACACCGAGAATCAATGGCATTCTGAGCACAGTCAGCATCACTATCTTCCGTCTCCACGGCTTGCCCGCCCCTAGCCAGCCTACGGTGTCCGCTCGCTGAGCATGCTCGAGACGACCCTTGCGCCATGAAGCTCCGCAGCTCACGTCGTGTGGCGGGTCTCAAGCCAGACGACTTTGACCATGAAATCTGCCTCGTCGACAATGATGGCACGGTATCCCCACACAATGGCCACCACTTTGCGCAAATAGACAGGACCGCCACCAATTCCAACCTCTTGACCCCCGACGCCGGAACTCGAAGAAGTAGCCGCACTCAAGGTAGCGCCGATGAAACGAATACGTCTAGCAGGCGCCCCAGCCCCAGCGGGAGTCGCGATGTAATACTCGAGCAGCCGGAGGAGCAAGAGGATCAGCGCAGTCCGAGACCCTCGCCGTCACAGCCCTCTATTGAAGTCTACGGTGCAACTCCCATGCCTGAGCCTCGGCAGTACTCTAGCCCCAACAAGAAAGTCAACAACCGAGAAACTGCCATCGATATTCTCTACGAAAACGAACGAGGCTGCTTTTTATGCGGCGCTGCCTTGTTTTCCTCGAAAGCGCTAGGCGGCTTGGATCCTCCCGCATGGACAAACGAATTCCACAAGCCTTCCTTGACCAACATTCATACTGCTGAAGTTCCTGACCCGACGTGGGAGTGGGCTTGGCCAGAATGGCGTATTAATCACCAAGAAGGAGTCGACGAGTTTGGCTGGGAATATTCCTTTGCATTCCCTGGCACATTCTCCTGGCATGGCGCCAAATGGTGGAACTCGTTCGTGAGAAGACGAGCCTGGATCCGAAGAAGAGTCAAGAAGCTTTGCGACCATAAGCCTGACGAACCTCACCTCCTCACCACCGACTATTTTTCTGTACGCCCAGCATCAGAACGGACAAGACATACAGCTGGTAGCATCATCAGCCGGGTCCCCAGCCGCGCAAGCACCGCGCAAGCATCTACTGTGGATTTTATCGAAGAAGAACCTGACATCTTTGACCTCCCGACTTTGATGCGGACCCTTCGCTTCGCCCGCATAGATCGCGAAAAGAGAGAAGCAGTCGAAAACTACCTGGAGCATGCGCAGGATCTCCCGGCCATGCAGAGAAGCATGCACGAAATAATGGGACTCTTCATCTTCCAAGCTTCACGCAGATTATTGCTCTGCCACCTCCTAAGCAAGTTCAATGAAGCCACTCGGGACGCTGAAAAAGAGCCCACACCAGCCACGAAGAATCGAAAAGACGCGCTAAATGCAGCCCTCCGGCATGCGGATGAGGAAGTCCGTAAGCTAGCTTACTGGAGCGACGTCAAGCACATGGTTGCCTCGGGTGAAACGAGGATCAATTTGGAAGATGACCGACATCAATTCTACGAGACTTTTCAAGGCATCGACCAGAGTGGCCCAGCACCGCCCAACGGAGGCGAGCTCCCTGGCAAAACATGAATCCTTTGCCATTGCAACACTGTACAACCGCATATACCCTTTCTCCTTGTTAAAACACATTCCCTCTTTATCGATTTCTGTTGTCATTCTGCTACTTTCATGGTCATTACTGGAGTCATTATGGGGTCCGCTGGAATCGAAATGCACCACATTATTTACGGGTTTATTGTTGGACGCTGAAAGATTCATACTGTCGACGATGCATTATGAGCATTTCCTGGAACCTTTGAGTCTATGAGCAGGGAGTCCTTTCTCTCATCATCTACCATACGTAATTTTTATTGTTTTGGATATAAATTATGACTGCATTGAATTAATCTGGGCTCATCGTGCCGTCATCGTACACATCTCACGCTCACCCACATGCTTGACAGCTTGGATCTCACTTATTCATTGGCCATGTACCGCTACGAAGCGAAATATTCATTATTTGCATAATCTTTCGTGGCTCCATACCAGCAAGGCTCCATCATCCTTGACGATGCTGCATCCATCCTGGCCATCTTATTTCTTCTTGCACACGCCGACCTTCTAGACGGACGGATCAACATGATTAGCGTCATTGACCACGACCTAGTGAAGCCTGGGACTGAAACTTACGCTGCCCTGAGCGAGGCAGAAACCACTGCAGCAGGTGCCCATGGAGCCGTTGGCCTTGCACTTTTTTCCGTTGGCGAGGCAGCGAGCCTCGATATCGGCGACGGCCTCTTCGTCGGCGACTGCAAAGGAGCTTTTTGCGCACTTGCCGACCTTCTATCAAAGGGAAAGATGAATGATTAGCTGTTGTGTGACTGTGTAGAGGGGATAGATATAGCGGGGGTGATTGTGCCGTACGTTGCCCTGAGCGAGGCAGAAGCCGCTGCAGCAGTTACCCATGGAGCCGTTGGCCTTGCAGGCCTTGCCATTGGCGAGGCAGCGCGCTTCAAGGTCGGCCATGGGCTCGATGGCGACGGCGTTGACGCTGGCGACGGCCATGGCGATGGCGAGGACGGAAGCGAGGACCTTCATTTTTGAATTGGAGTGGAAGTGTTGAGAGACGATAGAGGCGGTAGAATCAGGTTGATTGTATTACTCTTAGAAGAAATGTGCTTTCAAATGCCGGACATGTGGTCCTCTTTATACTTGTAAATCGACATCGGTGGTCTGCTCTGGTACGCCGATGCTGTGCAGTTTCCCCGGTTCTCATGCGTCTCGGAGACATCTCTGATGGGAAATATTTCCTCGGCCGTTGCCAGAATTTTATGACGAGCTGGCTTGTATGTAGTTGTCGCCAAGATATATGTGGGCGTAAGAAGTGCATCTCAAAGCTGAACTGGCCAGCTATTGTGGCGGCGACGATCGCTTTTACAAAAACTGGAGTTGATCACATGTTCTCCGTGCAAATGTCCTGGATCCTGATGTAGGAACAGAATCAACACAATTGCCTGCGACGGCTTTCGCCCTTGTTCTCCAACGACGATTTTACAGTGATGCGTCTCGCAAGTCGAATCAAGACTCTGGCTCATCGCCGCGGTGTTTTTGCACATCCGTCGGTAGACTTTTGAGCCCTGAAGGTCAGTAACCTCTCAGAAATGACTAGAAAAAAAAAAACTGCAATATAAACTCCACAGCTCTGCTTACTGTCTCGCCCGTTCCTGTCGCGCATCGCACAATGAAGGGGGGCGGGAATTCAAGATCGGGCATGAACTGATTTGGTTGGCACCGGGAGCGGCTTACACTCGGACCCTCGGGCAAAGGAGGGGCACCTTGGCTACCAAGCCCTGCGAGTGGTATCAATGAACGAGAAGGATCGGCGCAAGAGTGTGAGTGGTCGAGGGGGTGGTCCTGCGTGGCATGAGAATTAGCAATGCGCTGCATGCAGTGACGGGCCTGGAGTTGCGGTCGGCTTGACCGGGGGGGAGGGCCGTTGGTGCAGAGGACACCACGGAGCATCGGAGGCAGCTCAGCGGCAGGCAACAATGTGGTATGATGATGGGAATATGATGTATATCATGCAGTGTATGTAACATATTAGTTGATGGTAGCACCCACTTTGATGGGTGGCCGTAGAGGAAACCCTGCGTGCAAAATCATGGCGGTGTAAAGATGAAAATTATACAAGAAGCGCTCCCAAACAAGGAGCAAAGTGTCCGTCTTTGAACCCTAAACCCCAGATATTAAACCATGTAACATAATCATAAAGATGAGAGTGTAAAAAACTCGCTACAACACAACCAGCCAGTCCCTTCAAAACTCACGACTCTCGCCAATATCACAGACGTCAAACACGCCCTCCTCAGCGATGCCACTGCGCCCCAGCGCCCTCCGCAGCAGCCGGGGCGGCTCGAGCACGTCCTCCATGGTCAGCGCCCACGTGCCCCAGTGGATGCCCATGGCCTGCTTGCAGCGCGTATCCTTGAAGATCTCGACCGAGTCGAAGGGATTGGCGTGCATGGCGGAAAAGGCGGCGCGCGGAAAGTAGGCGCCAATGGGGATGAGGCCGAGGTCAAAGGGCCCGCGCAGGGCGCCAATCTGGCGAAACTGCGGGCAGCGCGGCAGCGCGGCGTGCTCTGGGCCGTAGTCGTCGGCGCCGGCGGGCAGGCCCCGTGGTATGCCGCGGTAGCCCGTGTCGCCGCCGAACCAGACGGAGCGGCCGCCGGACGACACGGCCCATGAGCACCACAGCGTCGTGTCCTTGTCGAGGAGCGTGCGCGCCGAGGTGTGCTGGCAGGGGAGGCAGGAGATGCGCGCGGTGATTGTATCCGTGCCTTCGTTGCCGCGGCGCTCGACGCCGCTGCTGCTGCCGCTCGCGCCGACCTTGTTCACCGTCAGCTCGGCGTCGTGCCACCAGTCCAGCTCGGTGACCTTGCGCAGGCCGCTGCGGCGGAACCACGACTCGAGGCCGAGTCCGACAAAAAACTGCGCCTCTGGCTGGTGCTTTTGAATCTCGAGCACCGACGCGTGCGAGAGGTGGTCGTAGTGGGAGTGGCTGATGACGACGGCGTCGACGACGGGCAGGTCGCCAAGGTCGCAGGGCTTGGGCGTGTAGCGGCGCGGGCCGAGAAAGGAAAAGGGCGAGCAGCGGTCCTCGAAGACGGGGTCGAACAGCACGCGCAGGCCCGACGGGTACTCGACGTAGTAGCAGGCGTGGCCGAGCCAGGTGGCGCGCAGCTTGGGCGAGGCGAAGCGGTGCGCGAGGAACCGGGGCTTGACGACGTTGACGGTCGGCGGGGTGGTGTCGGGCGTGGAGAGCTTGCCGGTGATCATGGGCCTTTGTTAGCTTGTTAGCGCGCCCAAGGCTTTAAAGAGAAGAGAGCAAGGGAGAAGGGGGGGAAAAGTCCACGTACCAGATGAGTTCGTGGAACATGCGCGAGGGCTCGTTGAGGTTGTACCAGGACGGGTACGGGTTCTTGAAGCCGGTGAGCTTGCCGCTCTTGGTGGTGACGTGGTGCGGGTTGGCAATGGCCTCTTCGGGCATGGCCTTGACCTCGAAGATTTTTGAGACGGACGTGGTCCACGACTCGTCGTCGGCCATGGCTTGCGTGCGGGGGTGAAGGCGAGTTTCTCGGGTTGCGTGTTGTCGGGGCGTAGGCTGGCGAGAGAGAAAAAGGTGAGGCAGAAAAGAAGAAGGTGAATTTTTTTGAGACGTCAATGAGGAACAAGAATAAAGAGAGGGCGCGTAGAGGAGAGCACGGCGCGGCGGATAGAAATAAAACACCCGGGATCAGATGAGAAAAAGTGGTTGGGAGGTGAGCGACTAAGCAGGCTAATGATGATGGCGCCGTCGATGAAGCTCACGGACCTGAACGGCTGTCCGGACATGGGAGCGGAGTTGCACCAAGGCGCGGTGGATCTGTCTCACTATGATCCAGGCAAGACAAGGCCCGTCTTTGGGAGTTATTACTGGTCCTTATTCTCCGATTTACCACACATTACAGCCTTGCGGACTGGGATAGCCTGCGGAACAACTTTGAGCTTATTCGTATGTACTCGCGCGACACCGGCTGGGCCCAACGAGGCTAACTCCGTCCCGAGGTGGGCGCTTAACACCGGCGGAGTGACGACCAGGTTTACTTGTATCATCTCCAACTCAGCTCAACTCGTTTCTGAATCAAATTCCGGCTATCGCTAGGCACTTTTGTTGTTGTTTATTTTTCCAAGATAGCTCGTGTGTGTATATATACCTTGGCAACTTGGGTAGCCAAAGTGGTGCGCTGGAACCTGTGCAGATCTGAAGCCTGCATGGACATCTACACTTGATCAGTTAAATAGTACATGGCAATTGGTGCATCTCCAACGTTCTACAAATCGTGTGGCTCGCGCCGCAATTACATTTGCATGTTGAAAGACGGTCCCGTTCAACACACTGCCGCTTCCTTCATCTAGCTCACATAGTCGAATAATGCATCGCTTGGGTGTTCCACGGTCTCGTGTGATTCAACTATACAATAATAGTAATTATTACCACATTCGCAAAACATTTTCCAATATTGTTTCTTTATATCTTTTCCCCACATCGTCTCGCGCCACCAGCGTCTATTTTACAAGACACTCTCGTCCTCTTCTCTCTCCTTTGCTCACATCCATCTGCAGCTGTTCCGGATCATGTGGACACTATTTCCATGCGCGCACACACAGCTCGGGCGCTACGCCGTCCCATCATCACCCGCTTAGATGGCGAGACGCTCGACCTTGTCGCGGAGAGCCTTGATCTGGCCGGCCAGCTCGCTCGCCTCGTTGGAGTTGATCGAGGCAGCAATGACGGAGCGGCTGACACCGCAGGCGCGGCCGAGCAGCGACTTGCTGGGGACGTAGACGTACGGGGTGCCCTTGTCCTCGCACAGTAGGGGAATGTGCAGCAGAATGGCGAGCGGTTCCGTGTCGGCGGCGAGGATGGCAATCTCGCAGGTGCCGCGGTTCAGCGCCTTGGTCACCTCGTTGGCGCCCTTTTTGGACTGACGAATGTGCGTCGCGGACTGGAGGAGGTCGAGAATCTCCTGGGTCAGGGCGGCGTCGGCCAGGGGCCAGGCTGCAAATCGAAATCTCGGTTAGCAAATTCTTCTTCCTCGTCTTCTTCGACTTCGCGCTGCGGCGTAGGCAGCATCGACAACGTACCGACATTCTCCTCAGACATCTTGGCAAAGGGGAGGAAAAGAGAAAAAAGTTATGGAGGGAGATTCCTTGGTAAGAGGCTCGCCCGAAAAAGGTTCACTGCCGTTTGGGAATAAAGCAAAGGGGCCGTTCGAGAAATTGATAAAGATCAAGGTAACTAGAAAAAGTTCAAGACTGGCGGCAAAGAAAAAAATGCAGGCCATCACCAAACGGGTAGCGCCCCACCATCAAGATCGGCATTGGCCAGACTTTTCTCCGTTTTTTGCTAAGCGTTTATTGGTAGATATTGCTTTATAAGTGGGCCCACATCGTTGCCTCTTGCGGTTCATCACCAAGCACCTGTGAAATATGATAGTTACTAACAAGTTAGGATAAATAAATAGTAAAAAATGGTATCCTCGAAAATTGCAGATGCTTATCCTCATCAGTCATGAAAAAAAATCCCCACCACTTCAAACCCCTCGCTATGCGCTCATTGAAGCTCAAAAACTCGGCAAACAGAGCCCCGTACAAAAACAACCATACACCAAGCTCGCCCGCGCGAAACCCAAGATACATAAAGACATGGGTGCAAATGGCCCTTCTACAGATCCATGGCGTGGGTATCATCTCTCACATCTTCCACACCAAGCTCCTTTTCCAGCTCATCAGCCACGAATCCTTCGTAGTCATCCAGATTCTTTTGGATATGAATCTTGAACTTGATCACATCATTCAGCATGCGGTCAATCTCGGTGTGCAGTTCCTCGCGTAGTGAGTTTGCCTTAAGAACCAACTGCTCATACCTAAAATTTCAATGTCAGCACTCAAAAAAAAATAAAAAAATATCCACTGTATGCTTCAGACTTACTCAATTGTCGTGTTCATCTCTCGTTGCTCCAGCAGCTGGACCGACTCAGTCAGACCGGCCCGCATTCTGGAGAGATCCCTCTCCATCTTCTCAATCTGCGTATCGGAAGCCATCTTTTGCGCCGTCGTCACCTCTCTCATACTTTCGTACTCTTCTTCGGCGGCACGGACACGGTGGTTGAGCGCCTCGACTTCGCTTCGCTTGTCCTCAATGGCTTCCTTGATGCCATCCAAAAGATCGTGGTCTTTGATCATGGTATCCATCGCTGTGCTACGGCGTTCCGAGATTTCTTTGCGGAGCGATTGGAATCTGGTGCGAGCTTGGCCGCGCACGTCAACATTGACAACTTGGCTCGGCTGATATCCGCTGGTAGAATCTGCCAGTAGTCGATCCGTGACTCCAGACTTCGCGTTATTCCCATAAAAGTTACTCGATGTAAAGTCGGAGCTGTCGTTGACCGTGAGGCGGAGTTCGTAATCTTTGCCTTTGGCGTTGGCTGCTGTTGATGGGAGCAGCGCAATCTGATATGCGAGCGAGTTGTATCTTTCAACCTGATCTTCAAGATCATCTAGCTTCTGGCTCGCTTCTGCTTCCTTATCGGCCACCTTTTTCTTGATTTCGTCCAGTCGTAGGCTGGCGGATTCGATTCCTTTTTGTAGACGCTCCTTCTCAGATGTCATGCGGTCGATATCCTGCATGCTGATGCCCAGAGCATCTACTGATTTTTGAAGACCCCTGCGCTCCCCATCTGCCTCCTTGAGCTCGTCGTTCAACTTCTCCAGCTCTTCCTGCAGAATTTGGATTCTGTTTTCGTATTTTTGCGAACGTTGGATGGCAAGGTGGTTGTAGTCTTCAAATTTGACCTTGTCCTCTTCCATGATCTTGAAGTGGTCATCCAGTATGGCCGGATCGGGCGTGGACTTTTCCAAGTCTGCGATTTCCTTGAGGAGGCGTGCATTCTCAGCCTCGAGCGTCTCTAGCTCCGAGGTGTACCTGACATTGGAGCGATCAAAGGCCTCCGCCATGGACGCCACATGCCGTTCCAGCACTTTCTCTGCATCATCGTCTGGAATGTTTTCATCCCGCCAATTTTTGTAGGCGCCGCTGAGAAAATCAAAGATGATGTGGTCGACGTTGACATCGACTCCAGCATCCATGCATGCCTGGTCGTATTTTCGAGCCATATATCCGTCGAGCATCTGCGCAAGCTGCATCATCCAGTACAGGAGACCCAGAAATGTAGACCAGTTTTGTCCACCAACAGCGGCAATCTGACTCTTGGTGATGCTCCTCTCAAAGGGGTAGCGCAGCTGCTTCAGGATGGGAGGCACCTCTTGGTCAATGCTCTTCTGGAATCGGTAGCTAGGATCAATGCGGTGATATAGCCATTGGAACATGTAGTTAAAGTCCTTCTGTGTTGGCGATTTCATGACGTTTGGCGACAGAACATGGCTCATCTCGCGCTGAAAGTTATTCTGCGTCATATACTCCATCAGTTCTTCGCCAATCTGCGCCTGATATTCTCTGTTCTTGAGCGGCCGTGGATCTCGGGGGACACCGGCTGGTTGATGTGTCGGCTGAAAGAAGCTTTGGTGGTTGTTCGCTGGACCGTTCATAGAGGAGCGCGGGCGAAATACGCTGCTTCGTCGCTCCGTGTCTGTCGAGGTGCGCGCCGCAGCGGGCGTTCCCATAGTGGCAGCATACGCAGCCTTGGGCGCCAGCGATTGCCTCTTGACTGAGGAGAGACCGAGGTCTACGAGGTTAGATCCGGATGAGGTTCGTGAGAACAGCGGTTGGTTGGGTCGGGCCATGGCAAAGGACTGTCTAGATCCTGACTGAGCCCGTATATGACCGTTTGCGTTGCGCTTCATTGTTGATCCAGGCGCTGGTATTCCTGTATTCGGGTTTAGCCCGCCAAGGGTCTGCGCCATGAGTTAGTTCGGTCTTATTACGCTCGTCGCAAGATGCAAGCATTTTATACCTCGCGCGGCTTGCGAACGCTCCACAAGCCGGTGTCCTGAGACATGGTAGAAAGTGTTGCGCAAAGGCAAGAAAGTCTTCTCGGCAGGTTCGCGGAAGTGTTGTCAACTTCCGACTGCGAGAAAAAAAGTTGCAGTATACTTTGTCGCAAGTGTGACGGGGTCGAGAGCAGAAGTCCAACGGTACATAGGTGCGACGGGTTGTTGCTTGGCTCGAAAGTAAACAAAGACCTTGTCGCATGTTGTGATTGGTGGATAAGGATGGGGCCAGAAAGCCT
The DNA here is from genome assembly GCA_024472245.1 of Beauveria sp. NWAFU-1. Taxonomy (NCBI): domain Eukaryota; kingdom Fungi; phylum Ascomycota; class Sordariomycetes; order Hypocreales; family Cordycipitaceae; genus Beauveria; species Beauveria sp. NWAFU-1. The sequence goes on from JANBXD010000007.1 coordinate 2,064,055, forward strand.
CACAGCACGCACCACGGCACCCACGGGTACACGTGATGTGACAGTACTCTGCAATAAGTTATTGTGGCTGAGAACGCAGCAGCGCCACAGTATTAGTGGCGCTCTTCTGGCAGCCTACAGGTCGCCTAAAGAGACCTCGGCACAGTCCGCCGTCGGCCTTTGGCCGGGGCTCCACATATACCGAACGCAGCACATGTTCCCTCGTCATCTTTCTTCCCCAGCTTTTGCTCTCTCTTCGCAAGATCAGCTTCCGTCTGGACTTGACTTTCAATACATTAGTTTGAGAGTACCAAACAGTAATGGCGATTCGCGAGGACCTAGTGGCCTCTGCGGTAAGTTTTCTTCTTTTGTGCCATGGCTCTAGTGAGCTGTGTTTGCTAACTGAAGCTCGTCGCAGGTCCAATGTATGTGGGATGAAGTCCCAGCCTCCCCATCCGATCTTCTGTTGCTGACCCTGTCACAGTCCTGCAGGACCCTAATGTCGCCTCATCTTCTGTTGAAAATCGAGTTGGATTTCTACAATCGAAGAATTTGACACAGGAGGAGATTGATCACGCACTCGCTCGCACCGGCGCGGGTGCTTCGCCCGTCGCCCCAGCACGTTACGCGCCGCAGGGCTCGCCCCAACCATACTACCCGCCATACCAGCAGCAGGCATGGCAACCACAACCTCCTCCTCGACGCGACTGGAGAGACTGGTTCATTATGGCTACGCTGGTCAGCGGCGTGAGCTACGGTGTCTACACTCTTGGCAAGGTAAGCTCGAGTGCCGCAATCATGATTCACAAACTTACGCTCTGCACAGCGCTACGTATACCCGCTTATTGCACCTCCTACTCCGGAGAAGCTGGAGCAGGACAAGAAGTCGATCGAGGACCAATTTGAACGAGCATTCACCCTAGTCGAGCAGCTCGCCAAGGACACCGAGGAACTCAAGACGGCAGAGCAGCAACGAACAGAGAAGCTCGATGCTGCACTGGCAGAGCTCGAGACCGTCATGTCAGACCTCAAAACGGCGAATCGACGACGAGACGATGATGCTCAGCGCATTCGCGAAGATATCCAAGGGCTCAAGGATGCCATTCCCAAGGCCATGGAGAATCAGAAGACTCAGGCCGACAACCGACTGTACGAGATCAACACTGAACTGACAAGTCTCAAGACACTAGTCTCTCAGCGCATGACTTCTGGGGGCAGCTCTGCCAGCGGCTTCTCTCGACCAGGTGTATCCTTGACACCCGCCGCCGCGCCCGCTGCTCCCGCCGGGACTGCTCCCAAGCCCGCAACGGTCTCTGATCCTGCCACCATCAGTACCGAGACTACCAGCAGCGAAAAGGCTGCCGAGCCCGCCAAAGCCGCAGATTCTCCGAGAAACTCCTCCCAGACCCCCTTCAATAAAGGCTCTGGCAAGGCCTCAATCCCAGCTTGGCAGATGGCCATGGCTAATAAGAACGGAGTTGGATCCTCATCAACTGCCAGCGGTAGCAATACCGGCGAGGATGCATCCAGCAGTTCTTAAAATCACAATATGCAGGGGTTTGTACAATATTTCATGTCAAAGGGTAACTAGGAGCTCTGCAAATTGAGTGGTTAGTGCGTGCTTGGCCTTTTGTTTCAATACAGGCTATGACTGCGCTATTATGAACATTCTACAAATATACTTGATTATTAATCTGGGTCTAATTCACCTATTTTTCCGGATAAAACTTGTTTAATGTGCGGAGCAATACAACGATATCTTTGAGACTGTCCTGTTGTACTCTAGAGAGTCCGAGAATGTCAGAGCAGATCTGGCGTGAGAGGCCGCAGAGCAGGAAAGTTACGGGCAAGCTCACACTCTCACGACATCCATTCATCCGGGAGCATTGGACCCAATAATTTAGAAAACGATGCCCTGAATCAAAAATAAAGAATTCTTTTTGAAACTGCATGAGACGAGCTGTTATGTTTGTGTTGTTGAGCCGAGGTTCTACTACTGCCCACTAGACTAACTAGCGCTCCCGGGGCCGGGGTGGCGGACTTATTCCTGAGGGGCACAGAGATGATAGCCGCATCAATGATCTGTGAGCAAATGTGTCACGTCTTTCCTTCTTTTCTTCTTGATCCTGTTACTTCCTTCTCTAATTCTTTCTCCTAAGTGAACTTGCCGTTCAAGCCATTACTCAAATTTTAAATTGACCGCATGTTGCCAAAACTCGAGTGTTAGTGAAACGGCCTACCCAGCCAAAGTCCTCCCTCATCGGAATCGGCCTCGCGAAGCAACCAGCTTGAGCCACCGCCTCTGCCTGAAAAGATGGTTTTGCAGGCCGACACCGACCCCAAAGTCACCCGGGAGCTGATCCGGTCGGCCAAGACAAAGTATGCGTGGAACGCCGTCCGCCGCATCCCCCTGGCCGCCTGGGTGGCCACGCAGCACGCGCTGGGCTGGTCGGAGCAGTCGCAGTACGTCGACCTGTGGACGCGCCTCGCCGTCGGCGTCGGCCAGTCCTTCTTCTCCGGCCAGGACGGCCCCACGTCCATTGCCGAGCTGCAGGCCATGACGCTGCGCCCGCGGAGCGTCCCCGGCCAGACGTGGATCAGCAGGTACACGTCGCCGCCGCCGCCGGAGACGCGCGCTGTGGACGCCGTCATGGCGGCCGTCAGCAGCATGGTGCGCCTCGACCCGGACGCGGCGCGGCTGACGAGGACGCCTGGTTATGTCCCCGTGGAGGCTGAGTGGACGGGCTACAGACCCGGCGCGCAGGGGGCAGCTCTGCCGGATATCTCGGAACAGGAGAGATTTGGTGAGATGATGAAGGACGTCACAGACCCGACGACAATTCTGTATCTTCATGGAGGCGGGTACTTGATGCTGGACCCCAAGTCGCACAGGCCGTTTCTGCAGCAGTTGTGCAAGCGTACAGGTGGCCGTGGCTATTCTGTGCGATACCGTCTCTCACCCCAAGGAGTCTTTCCGGCGGCGCTGTTGGACGCCTTTGTTTCTTACTTGACCTTGCTATATCCACCTCCCGGCGCATTCCACGACCCTGTAAAACCGGAGCACATTGTTCTTGCTGGAGATAGGTATGTCCTTTGATCACGCGACGCCTTTCCACCTGCGCAGTCTCTTGGCTTACAAGTTCTCTCTGATAGTGCCGGAGGCAACCTGACCCTTTCCCTGCTACAGCTTCTTTTAGAACTGCGACGCAACAGCGTCCGCGTAGCCTGGCACGGGAAGGAGCGCGACATCCCACTGCCCGCCGGCGCCGCCTGCAACTCGCCGTGGCTCGACGTCACGCACAGTCTCATCCCCTACGGAGGCGACAAGCCGCTCAAGTACGACGTGACCTCGCTGCCCGTCGCCGAGACCGGATGGATGCCAAACACGCGCGACGATCACATCTGGCCCGCCAACCCTCCACGCCTCAACTTTTACGCCGACGACCACCTCGTCGCGCACCCGCTCGTCTCCGTCATTGGCACACGACCAGAGGACTGGGCCGGATCGCCGCCCATTTACATTTGCACGGGGTGGGAGCACCTGGGCACCGAGTCGCGCGTGTTTGCGCGCCGCCTCGCCACCAAGACGGACGTGCCAGTCGTGTTTGACGACTACGAGGCCATGCCGCACTGCTTTGCGCTAATCATCCCTACCACGGCGACGGCTGAGCACTGCTGGAGAGGGTGGTCGGGGTTCATCAAGCGCTGCGTCAATGAGCCGGGGCAGATCAAGAGCAAGGCGACTCGGATCAAACCAAAGACGCTTGTTGAAGAGGAGGTGGATTTTGAGGAGCTGTTGGAGATGAGCGACGACGAGGCCCGGGCTATTTTTGACTCGCAAAACTCCCCTTTCAAGATTGCACCTCGTTTATAAAGTTTTTTAATTTAAATACCCAAAAACCATATGAATGCACATAGTACGCAGCGTTATCATTTGAGTTGCAGCCCCATGTTACAAGTCGTAGAACGTAGCTGCATAGTCTTGTGGAAAGTCAAGTGAGTCAATGAGGCGGCTGTGAAATTCTGCAGACACTGCAGCATCGCCGCTTGGTGATGTACTCATGAGGTAACACGGCAAGGTTCAATCACGACCTGACTGTTAGTAGTAGAGATACTTGGCCGAGTCTTTCGCAGAGCCTTACGCCTCATCTTGGCCAGCACCAGACATGGTAGAAGTCGCGAAGCCCCGTAGAAACAGAGCAAGGCACACAACATCAAGCTCATGTCACCACTGATGAACAAGTACACGCGCAACGTCCCGCATATCTAAAGTCTCGAACAAAATGTCTGGACAAAATAGAGATCGACCGTGTCTCCTTAGTGAAATGCCAGAAAGGAGACGGAAACTCATGCACACTGCACCGCTTTCACAAGCCCTTGATGAATGCATCTTCTTCGGTTCCGGTGACTTTAAGAAAAGGTCGCAATCTGATGGGACAGCTCATGACAGCTCTGTTCTATTCGTCATCAAGAGTCCCCGTGCAGTGAGGCAGGTGAGCGAACAAAGGAAACGCGCTCGAAAAAGAAAATAGAGAACCATTTCCCTGGCTTTTTTTTTGTTAACTGTTTATTTGCCCGCGCTGATTATCTAAAGAAAAAGAAACTCCCCGAAAAAAGCCATTTGTGTCCTTTGCCTTGCTCGTATGAAACATGCCTATGCCTTCATGCTGACAGTCACTCCGAATCGATGGCCAACCTCCTTGCCATGCTCTTGCTTCATCGATATCAGCCTCAAAGCGGTCGTCAAGATTCTTCAGTACTGTTGACGTCGCACACTACCACTGTGCAGGAACGCCCAAAAGCAATAATAAGCGCAGGGTGATCTGAAGCTGCAGAAACATGCAGACTGTGAAACGCTATACTGCGAGACTGCCTTCAGACAAGAGTAACTCGACGAAATAACAGTAGGGCTGTATGATATAGCTTCATGGTGTTGCGCTAAATCTGCAGCAACGGAAACGCCTTGGTGGGCAAAGCCTTGCTCGTCAGCAGTGTTGAATCAGTCTTGTCGCGGGACAAGCCAGCCTGTTTGGCACATTTCAAGTTCCCTCTTTTGCTTCAATCTCTTAACTCGCTTACGGTCCTAGAATATTATCCTAAATAACCTCCAAGAAAGCAGCGCACTCTCCAACTGTTCCCATTGTTGATGGTCTGCGATCCCGGGGTGGGGCGCTTCGACCAGATTCGAACCCCATCTACACGTTTCCTTCCCGCACAGAGCGTCTCTCCAAGCCCAGGGCTGGTCGTCAATGTCAGATTCTAGACTTGAGTCGACATCGTCACCAAGGGTGTTCGAAGGCTGACTGTCATTGAGCAAAGGTGTTCCAAAGGGATGGCTTCCTTGAAGGCAGTGCAAATAACCGTATGATTCAAATTGTCGGGTTCGATCAAACCAAGACGACCCTAGGGAATCTAGCGAAGCGTCATCGTAATTGAGAACATTCTTCAACTCCGGAACCATTCCCTCTAGGTCAAGCGTTTTAACAGATAAGAGCCCCACACCGTTGAAGTTGAGCCGAAACATAAGGAATGACATGAAGCGTTCCATGTCCGAGATTTGCTGCCATTCCCATGTGCGAAAGAGCGGCAGTAATATTTTCATAAGTCGAGAACAATGAACGGGTGCCCCGAATCTGCTCCAGGAGATTATTACCTGACGGCGTAGAATGGCTCGAGCAATGCGAATGCGTTCGTTTCGACTCAGACGAAGTCCGCCGGAAACGGTTGGGTTACCCTCTGCCGGAACCAGATCGTGTATGAGCTGCCGACTTTGGATGTGGCCAAACATGTCAACGCAGAACCGGGTGTGCCGCGCAATGTGCGTCAGGGCAACGACAGTCTCGGCATCCAGCCCCGTCACCCATGGCGGGCCAGCCACACGCAACTGGGATTTGTAATCGTGAACTACTTGGTCAACATGGCGAATAAACCGTTGCTTTTGTCTAGCGAAGCTTTTGCGAGTACAGCGGCATCTCGAGTCGCAGGGCCAAGGATATTTTCCCGCAACCGATAACAGCAAAGGAGCCTTATTGCTAAGAAATGTGTGAAAGAGTGTTGGTGATGCCTGAATAAGTGCAGCAAGGTCCTCAAATGAGTCGCAAGCCCCTAAAATCGCAAGCTGGATGTCGTAATTGAGCGACTCTAGCTCGGAGAATTGAGGAGTTTTATTCATTGCGATGTTGTGAATGAGGCAAAGGTGAAGAGGGACGAGAGAGGGAAGGACAAGATTGAGGAGAATGACAAGACGGAGAAGAACAAGAGAGAGCAAAAAGATGGAGGAAAGAAGAAAATAAAAACAAAGACGAGTACCAAAAGAAAGAAGAAACCTGGGCTGCCCGTAGAACGTGAGTAACTCACCACTTCATCCTTTCCTTCTTTGTACGTCGCACAAGGGCACTCGAGCGCTACACAATCATTGCAACGTACTGAGATAAATGGTGAGAAAAATCTGCTTGAATCAGCCGGTAAGGTATTATCTGTGAAAATCTACCAGGTGGCAGCTCCGGTATGGGCCGTTTGCTGTGTAACCAAAACAGTCCCAGTTGCTTCCTGTGGCGATGCGCCTGTATTAGGAATGATCATGAGAGTCATCTTCACTACCTATGCCTAGGGTAAAAACTACAACCTTTAAGTAGCTATAATAACATCTCTACTGGTAATTTTATATCTATTACTATCCCAAGAGCAACTGCCGACGTAGAATGGCTCGCACGTTCGCTCGTTTGTCATGCATACGTTCGTTTGTCATGCATACACTCGTTTGTCATGCAGCCATTGTACTGGTACAACGTTGTTGCACGGAGTTTTTTCAGCCACTTCGATATCTTGCTGCCCTTTTTAAACGCTGCTCTGTAACGTACTCGGAAATGTTGCTTCGAAGCTTCTCAAGCTCCTCTGCTGTCCAATGATCGGCCAGAATGTGGTCACAAACCGTTGACCGGCGCTGATGAAGCTGATGGAAACAAATTGAATGTCTTAAACTAGTGATGCCACAGCTTGTAGATGGCAAGTCGGCTTGTTTTCGTGAATCAATGATACGTGGATCTGTTAAATTAGTCGTGATTTCTTTGGATTGCCTTACAGGCACTATAGTTGCGCATAATGGCCACGCCGTGGTAATGCGCTGACGCCGTCATGCCTTAAGTCAAACATTTGGTCAGCTTATTGGGAGATAATATCTAGCGAAGCAAAAAAGAAATTGTGTCTCTCTAGTTACGATATTTCTTGGTTTGTCCTGCCGAATGGACCGAAGCTTCCTGAGAACCACAAGAGCACTCTCTGGTCCAACGTGTGTAAATGGACCGCAACATAACAAAAGACGACGAAAAAGTTGAGAGAATATAGCAAGAATGAATTAAAAGCTAACTTCTCAAGATGCCTTTTATAATATATCTTCCTTCGATTCTAGCCGAAACTTAAGGTGAGGCATCTCACTACGTAGCAAGGAGTGGAGCTCCACCAACAACTATTCCAAGCCAAAAAAACGAACCGCGGCTTCACATAGCTCCTGTACTCCTCACACCTACCCTCTCATCGCGGTACACCAATCGGGACCGCTGCAACCCTCCAAATCTCACGCGATGGAGCGCCACAAGCAGGCCGTGACCAAGATCGCGGCCGCCGTCCGCGGCTTCTTCGACAAGCGCGAGCCGTACCGCATCCTCCACGGCTCGACAAACAGCACGCGGCCGCGGCCGGGCCAGGCGGGCACCGTCGACATAAGCTCTCTGCGCAACGTGCTCTCGGTGGACCGCACGACGCGCACCGCGCTCGTCGAGCCCAACGTGCCCATGGACCGGCTCGTCGAGGCGACGCTGCCTCACGGGCTGGTGCCGCCCGTCGTCATGGAGTTTCCCGGCATCACGGCCGGCGGCGGCTACGCGGGCACCGCGGGCGAGAGCTCGTCGTTTCGACACGGCTTCTTTGACGACACCATCAATTACGTCGAGATGGTGCTTGGCAACGGCGAGGTGGTGCGCGCCTCGCGCGAGGAGCGCGCCGACCTGTTTCGCGGGGCCGCCGGCGCCGTCGGCACACTCGGCGTCACGACGCTCATGGAGCTGAAGCTCGTCGAGGCGAGAAAGTACGTGCAGACGACGTACCACCGCACCAGCTCCGTGGCCGAGGCCGTCGCGCGCGTCCGCGCAGAGACTGAAAACCCGGCCAACGATTACGTCGACGGCATTCTCTTCTCAAAGGACCACGGCGTCGTCGTCACTGGCCGCATGACTGACGACATCCCCGCCGACCGCAAACCCCAGACCTTTTCCCGCGCCCTCGACCCCTGGTTCTACCTGCACGCCCGCGACCGCACAAAAGCCCTGCCCTCCGCCTCCACGACCGGCAGCAGCAGCAGCGACGCCGCGGCAACCGCCAACACCTCCTATACCGACTACGTGCCACTCGCCGAGTATCTCTTCCGCTACGACCGCGCGGGCTTCTGGGTCGGCGCCCAGGGCTGGACCTACTTCAAGCTGATGCCCTTCAACAAGTGGACGCGCTGGTTCCTCGACGACTTTATCCACACGCGCATGATGTACCGCGCGCTGCACGCCAGCGGCGAGTCGGCGCGCTTCGTCGTCCAGGACCTGTCCCTGCCGTACCCCAACGCCGAGGCCTTTGTCGACTACACGGCCGACAAGTTTAACATTTGGCCGCTGTGGCTGTGCCCGCTCAAGCCCACCCAGCAGCCGACGTTTCATCCGCACACGGGCCTCACCGAGCCCGCCGGCACCACCGCGTCCGGTTCGCCCGCCGCTGCCGCCACGACGCCCGAGACCCAGCCGGCGCCCATGCTCAACATTGGGCTTTGGGGCTGGGGCCCTGCCGACTTTGACGAGTTTGTCGACAAGAACCGCCATCTCGAGACCAAGCTGCAGGAGCTTGGCGGCCGCAAGTGGCTGTACGCGCACACGTACTACGCCGAGGACGACTTCTGGACCATCTACGATAAGCCCTGGTACACGGCGCTGCGGGAAAAGTACGGCGCCACCACGCTGCCCACCGTCTACGACAAGGTCAAGGTTGACGTCGAGGCCAACCGCCGCAAGAGGCAGGAGACGACACAGTCACTCAAGGGCAAGTGGCCCGTCGGCGGTTTGTACGGTATCTGGAAAGCCATCCAGAGCGGTGACTACCACCTGCATAGACGAGCCGAGTGGAAGCACAAGGAGAAGAACTAAAGAAACACAAACTAAGGGTTAGCTAGTTTGATAGCATGTGTGTGTGTGTGTGTGTGTTTGTACAAGTGTGTATTAGCTGTACTATTTTCCTCCTTATATACTCTACGGCATAGCTAGCGTGATAGCGATGCGGGCATTGAATAGAGCTGCGAAGAGTTCTAATTACTGTAAAAAACGCTAATTGATTCCATGGCCTGTGGCCCTATCCGAGATATTTTTTTATCGTAAGTTTGCATCATGTGGCGTAGTTTCTCGACGCCAAAAGTATATACAATGTGCGGCCGAAAGTCCAGAGATGCACTCTGGTACTTTAAAATCGGTGCAATTAGGGTGTCTTTGCTTCCTTGCACCAGCTCGTCTATTAGCAATAGTTGGAGACTTGTTTCAACGTCTTCTTGTTCCCTCTCTCTTTTATGGCAAATTTCATATTGCGTATTTGAAATGCCCATCAAGCATGAATACGTTTAGGCCTGGACGGCGTACTCGCGCTTGAACATGTCGTCGACCTTGGTAAGGTAGTAGGCACCAGGGCTGATGGTAGAGGTCTCGCCCTTGGGGGTATAGTCCTTCTGGAGATGGGCCTGCTTGCGAAGGTTGCACATCTCGTCGTAAGTAGCGGGGGGGACAGCGCGGCGAGCCTCAAGTCTGGCGGAGATGTCAAGGACCTTGGAAATGTTCTCAACGCTGCCGTTGACGCGGAAGGACATGAATGATGCAGCAAGACCGGAGCCGTAGCTGAAGAGGCCGATGCGCTTACCCTCCAGGTCCTTACTGGGGACAAGTGACAGCAGACTGGCGAGACCTCCCCAGACACTGGCGCAGTACATGTTGCCACACATGGTAGCGACCTGAATGGCAGGGTTGACGCGCTCCTGGAAGCGCTTCTTGGTGAGACCCATGAAGGCCTTCTCGACGGCCTTGTCAGTCAAAGACTTTTCGTAGTCCATATCGCGCAGCTCAGGGGCAACCTCAGCAAAGGCGGGAAGATCGGCATTGGCAAGGAAATCGTGGTACAGAAGACGGGCGTAGGACTTCTGAACCAGCTTGCAGGTGGGGGCGTGGAAGGTCATGTAGTCGAAGCGGTCGAGCGAGGTTTTGCCGTCCTCGGCCTTGGCGGCGCCGTTGATCTGCTTGGCCTCACGTTTGCAGTAGTCGCGGTAAGCGGCATCGAGGGCCTTTGTGTAGCAGTTGATCGAGTAGTGGCCATCAACGTAGGGGTACTCGGAAGTAAGGTCGGGCTTGTAGAAGTCATAGGCATGCTGCATGTAGGTACCACGCAGGCCGGGCTCAGCAACGACAGGAGCGTTAGGGCCGACAAGCATGGCAACGACACCGGCACCGCCAGTAGGGCGGGCAGCACCCTTGGCGTAGAGAGCAATGTCACCGCAGACGACAATGGCGTCACGACCGTCCCAGGCAGAGGACTCTACCCAGTTGACGGAATTGAAGAAGGCGTTGGTGCCACCATAGCACGCGTTGATGGTGTCAACACCTTCGAGGCTGGTGTTGTCGCCAAAGAGCTGCATGAGGACCGACTTGACCGACTTGGACTTGTCAAGGATCGTCTCAGTACCAACCTCGAGACGGCCGACCGAGTTGACATCAATGTTGTACTTTTTGAGAAGGTTCGAAGTGACGGTCAGAGCCATAGAGTAGATGTCTAGAAAGGAAAGAAGAGGTCAGATTGTGGTGCTCTGTTGCCTGCGAGCGGTGCGAGAAGCGACGTCGGAGGATGGAGGGGTAGCCTGTACCTTCGCGGTCGTCGCAGAAAGCCATCTTGGTCTGGCCGAGACCAATCGTGTACTTGCCGGCGGCGACACCGTCAAATTTTTCGAGTTCACTCTGCTCAACATACTGGAGTAAAATGTATTAGTTTTTCGTGGTTATGGTGGCGGCCCGGCAGAGCACAGCATCGTGTCCATGGAGGGGTCAATATGGAGGGGTAGCGTCGGCCAGCGACATACCTGGCTGGGGAAATAGATTTCGATGGCCTTGACGCCAATGTTCTGAGGACGAGCAGCCATTTTGAAAGGGTATATGGGAGTTAAATAGCGGGAAGAAAGGAATGAGGTAGAGAACAGAAGTAAGGGACGACTGGGAAAGATAAGTGTAGTTAAGGGGGGGACGTGGAAGGTTATTAATCTCGAGTGCAACCTGAGCTAGTGGGGGTGGAGAGAAGAGAAGGGTGTGGCATCGCAACAGGATTTTCACCGCCCTTTATTATTAGCGGCAAGAAGCTCCAACAAGGCTGGGACGAGCAGACAAGACAAGAAAGAAAAATCCGAATTGGCCATAAAGCGGATTCTGCCAGGGGTAGGGGCGGCGAGCTTTCTGGTGGGGGGGTGGTGAGGGACGGTTGGGGGGAGACGAGCTCAGCAAGCCATCTACCAGGCCACCAGCCGTCACCACGCAGCTGGGTTATAACGAGGCTCCACCACAGATCATCTTTTCCTCTCCCACTTGCAAGTGCGGCTGCCACGAGTACACCCATCGGCTGCCCATGCCAATCCCACTGGTCTCTAGTTCAACGCGGCATATTTGATCCGTTATACAGAGGTGTATTCTTTGGCTTTGTTTCCGAGTTTATCCATCCCATGGCATTACTCGCTTAAGCTGACATGACACTCGCCAAATCCCAGTCCAGTCGAGGCAAACGCCACAATTTACCACAGCCCCTCTACCAAAATCAGCATTCGCCCGCATAGCATCATCGACTGTTGCATGTCTCATTTCCCGACTGCAGTAGGGCTACCGTTGCCGTTGGCGCGGTAATAACACCATCTCCCAGCCGAGCTCGAACCGTAATCGCTCCAAACGCAGGCATGGTTCCGAATGGTCTCCCACCATCGGCGATCGTCCACAACTGGACGGCATCAAAGCAAGACAATCAATTTTCGTCTCGGAACTGCCAACTCTATCGATTGCTCCCTCAATGAGAGGGCTCTCTCAACCGGCTTGGCTTCATCTGCCCGACCGATACTGATTACTCGATCGCGTGCAACTCCCGTATTCGTACCCAAGCGTTCGATGAGCCGACAGGGGTGGGCTCTCTTGCCGATAGCTGGCTGCACAGATCGATGCTTGCGCCAGCGAAAACTCGTCTTGGTCCCAACTTGGCACTGAGGTTTGTCTCGGATAGGCTTAGCTGCCAGACCCTTTTGCGCAAAGAGGGTCCAAGTCTAGATGCTGCATGAGCCGTCGTTTGGCCAGCCACGCCGCCCTTGAGCCTCACCAGTCACAGACCAAACGAAGATTGCAGGAGTTCTTTTACTGATGGCTCGCGTCATCTCTCTATCCATGCTTCCGATACAAGGAAGTATTATTTTAGATGCCGCTTTCCCCGTAACCTGGCACGGGTAGATATGGGGACCGGAATGCCTCGACCTGCAAGCATGCCCAATATTTACGTCCGGTCGTAACGCATAGTTGCAGTGCAACATGATCGCCGTGGCCACGCGACGCTGCTTGACTAGCAGCCAATCACAAAAGTCATTGGATTCAGCATGACGGTGTTGAAAATTCCGGGCTCGAGGCCGTTTTCCAGGGCGATTGCACCAAACTGAGAATACCACGTTGTACACGGACACGTCACACAGCACAAAACATGACCTTATAATACGATAAATACGTGGCTTTGACGACGCCGGCGAGTACGCCACAAGCGTTCGGACATTGACAAAAAAATTACATCATGCACGCTAAATCATGTCCTCCCGATATAATTACGACGTCCTGCCACTGCCAGCCTGGTCTTAGTGTCGTATTTATGATATAGCACTCATGCCTTCGCATTAATTACGCCGTATCTAAGATGCCAGATCTATCATTACCCCTGCTTGGTAATCGCGTTCGCAATCCTATTGCACATTGCACAACCAGTCGTCTGGTCTCTAGGTCGTACGCACCGGGTCTCACACGAACCTGGGGTTCAAGGCTGTCCAGGGCTCGTGTTCGCGTCCTTGATCGGATCGGCTCCCGAAAACCGGCCCAGAAACCGGGAGCAAGAGCTTCAACACCCACGGTAAGGTTTGGTGTATTTATTGTTCCAGAATCACCCGTCAAGTCAAACATCGCGCCCTTGAAATGTTTTGCAATGGACGGCAGCGAATCTGCTTCGATCGGTTGGCTCGTTTGTGGCTCGGCGTACTATCGGAGCTTGGGTCGGCGCGCTGCCACTGCCCACCCTACACCCGAGCCCTTGACCAGATCATCTCTCCTACAACGTCATGACCTCTCCACTGGCTCAGCCAAATGCCTCATGGTGGGGGTATAAAACGCAGCTTCTCGTTTTATGTCGACAACTTGCGCGATTAAACTTTCTTATCAGCTTTGATGATCGCAGAGGGTACGTCGCCACATCTAGGTTCTGGACTGTGGCATCATGCCTGCCGCCCCGCCAGACTGCCAAGTGCTCGTTGTTGGGAGCGGCAACGCGGGCTTCTCTGCAGCACTCTCTGCCAGCCAATCTGGGGCACGAAATGTCGTTCTAATAGACAGATGCCCCGAGGAGTGGGCAGGCGGCAATTCCTTCTTCACGGCGGGTGCATACCGTGTTGCGCACGATGGGCTGAAGGACGTCCTCCCGTTGGTGGGCAACGTTTCCGAAGAGCAGGCTGTCAAGATCGAGCTCGCCCCATACACACAGGATGATTTCATCAGCGATATCCGTCGTGTTTGCGAGGATAAGTCCGACCAGGGCCTTTCCCACGCTCTCGTCTCAGAATCGAACACGGCAGTCAAGTGGCTCGTTGCCAACGGCATCCGCTTTTCGCTGTCGTCCAATCGCCAAGCGTACGAGGTGGATGGGAAACTCAAATTCTGGGGTGGTCTGTGTCTGAAGACGTTAGATGGCGGTAAAAGCCTGATCGACGACCACAGGGCCGCGGCTCGCAAGCACGGGATAGACGTGCACTTTTCTACCGAGCTTGTTGCTTTGCAGCATGCGGCAGAGGGCAGAGACGTCATCGCCTGCATCAGGCGTGACGGAGAAGAGGCGAATCTCAAAGCTGGAGCGGTGATCCTGGCGGCTGGCGGCTTCGAAGCCAACGCGGCGATGCGCAGACGCTTCCTCGGCGCAGGCTGGGACAAGGCCTCTGTGCGCGGCACGCCATACAACACCGGTAACTGCCTGCAGCTCGCGCAGGACTCACTCGGCGCACAGCCCGTAGGCGACTGGGCGGGCTGCCACTCCGTCGCCTGGGACGCGGCCAATGCTGACCCGAATCAAGGTGATCGCCTGGCATCGAATGAGCACACCAAGTCTGGCTATCCGTTGGGGCTAATGCTCAACATTCACGGCGAGCGCTTTGTGGATGAAGGCGAAGATTTGCGCAACTACACATATGCCAAGTTTGGCCGCGCCATTCTCGAGCAGCCCGCGCACACGGCGTTTCAAATCTGGGATGCGCACACAAGCGGCTGGTTACGCGCCGAGGAGTACCGTAAGGAGCGTGCCGAGCGACTTGAAGCCGACACGCTCGAGGAGCTCGCCGATCTTTGTGTGACGCGCGGCCTCACAAACAAGGACGCCTTCCTCGCGACCATTTACGCGTACAACGATGCCGTGCACGCACGACCCGCAGACGCCGCGGCGGCGTGGAACCCCGCCATCAAAGACGGTCTCTCGACGGGAACGCGCCTCGCGCTGCCAAAGTCCAACTGGGCGCTGCCGGTGGCCCAGCCGCCGTTTCTGGCCGTCAAAGTGACGTGTGGCATCACCTTTACCTTTGGTGGCTTGCGCGTGGACCCCGCGACGGCGCAGCTCGTTGGCGGAGACAGCAAGCTGATACCGGGCGTATACTGCGTCGGCGAGATGCTGGGCGGCCTGTTTTACGGTAATTATCCTGGGGGCAGTGGTCTCACATCTGGAACGGTCTTTGGCAGGCGGGCGGGCAAGGCAGCGGCCGACCATGTCGCGTCAAGGCTGCCAATGTAGAAGCATGGCGGATGTGGCACGGTGCAAAGAAAAGGCAGTTGCATGTAGTCATCTTGTGTATATCATGGCTCGAAAAGACAAACGCCGTTACTATGCAATGCTATGTTCTATCGGGCGACGTACCCCGAATCAGAGGAACCTCGACTGTTGAGCTCTTCTTGGTGCGCTTTATCTGTTGTAGGCATTGCTGCCACCGGCTGTCCTTTTTGCTTCTCAAATCGATCCCTCTCCCCTTTGCCCTTACCGTCCTTTTCGCCATCGTCCTCGTCGCTCTCATCGTCGCTCTCATCGTCGCTGTCTTCTGTCTCGTCTTCATCCTCTTCATTGTCCGTGTCGTCTTCATCCTCGTGCTTCTTTTTGCCCTTGCCACCCTTCTTCTTTCCCTTCTTCTTGGCCTTTTTCTCCTTTGCTTTCTTATCCTTCTTATCCTTCTTCTCCTTTTCCTCTTGCTCCCTTTCCTCCTGTTCCTTCTTCTCCCTCTCCGCCTTATCCTTTTTATCCACTCGCATCTGCACCACCCACTCCTCGACGGCATCGACCGCCGTCTGCGCGGAGCGCTTATGGTGTAGGAGTAGACCTTGAATCTCGGCAGGGCTAAACTCGCCCGCGGGAATGCGACGGCCAAACTCCTCGGCGAGAACAGCAATCTCGTCAATGAGCGTCCTCTTGCCATCGCCCTTGGCCAGGGCGCCTTCGCCGAGCTCGCCGTCAAAAGGCGTGTAAATGGCCCTGAAAATGGACGCGCTCATGTCGGCGTCGGCGAGGGAGAAAGGGATGATCATGTCCACTCGGCCGGGGCGGATGAGGGCCTTGTCGAGGCTCTCGAGGTGGTTGGTGGTCATTATGAGAACGCGACCCTCTTGCGCAGCAACACCGTCGAGAATATTCAGAAGCGCGGAGAGGGAAAGCTGTTTCTGAGAAGGAGTCTTGTCACTACCGTCTTTGTCCTCATCTTCCTTGGTCTCACGCGTCTGGGACAGGCCAGCCGTGTCAATGTCTTCCAGAAGCACAATGCAGTTGGTGGGGAGCTCGGCAAAGAGCGATGCAAGGTGCTCCTCGGTAGCCGTGAGGGAACTCAGGCTGACAATGTAGATTTTCATTCGAAAGTAACCCGCGAGAGCCACGCTGAGAGAGCTCTTGCCCGTGCCGGGTGGACCGTAGAGGAGATAGCCTCGTCGGTAGGGGATGCCGCGGTTGGCATACCAGCGGCGTGTAGAAGGCTCGAGATAGTCGCCGGCGTCGGCAATGATGTCCTGCTTGAGCTTTTGCGGGAGAATGACGGTAGAGAAGTCGCGGTTGGGACGGGCCATGCAGCGCTGCCAGTAGCTCTCAGTGCCGTAGGAGGAGACGGAGCTGGTGGCACGGTAGATGATGGTCTTGCGGTCGTCCTTTCGGAGGTAGAGCAGCCGGGCGTCGGCGAGGAGCTGCTTCAGTATGCCCGGGTTGCGGCCGAGACAGGATATGCAGAGCTCCTCCTGCTCGCTGGGGTTACGCAGGCTGATCTTGTCCTTTGTCGGGCGGCGGGCGAAGCGCAACGGGAGGCCTCGGTACCAGAACCAGTGCGTGCCGGCTGAGGGTGTGTAGTGGAGGACGTGCTTGCCGCGGTTAGAGGACAGCGCAAGGCCATCTCCTTGCCCTCCTCCGGCGGCATCGTCCCGGGCGCTGTCGGGCTCGTCGTCGCTATCGCTGTAGTCGTCATCGCTGTCGTCGTGAGAGCGATAGAGGTAGTCGCTGCGCGAGTAGACGGACGTGTTGACGACAAAGTTGCGCGTTGCGCGGCAAAAGGGCTGATGGGTCATCCACCACATGAGGATGTTGTACGTCTCGTCGTCGGTGTGCACGGTGAAGGAGCACATGAAGCTGTTCTCGACGTGGTTCATGACTGTGTCGCAGACGTAGCGCCAGGAGAATACGACGGCGATGGCGCAAAGGATGAAGGGCAAATACTGGTTCAAGTCGGCGCCGAGGCTGGTGTTGAGCGTCGAGACAAGCACCGAGTACCCGGGAAAGAAGTAGTTGAGGAGCGCAAATTGTGGTGAGGGGATGCCCGAGCTTTCATTTGCGCCGCCGCTCATGGCATCATGAACAGCTTGCAGAGGATCCATGATTGCGTTATGGCTGGTGTCGAGGTTGCAGCGTTTGCAATGTTGATGAGCGAGATCAAGTCGCCGCCTGGTTCAGACCCAGACAAGCACCAGATCGCTGCTTAATGAGGACGGTCGAAGATAACGAGGAGGGCGTAAGGAAGAAGAGGGAGAAGTGAATAAGAGAGAAAAGAGGAGTATGAAGAGTTTATATAAGGTCATGAGAAAAGGCATCTACCGTCATCGAACTCGTACAGTAGATGGTGTGGGGGGAGGCGCACAAGTTGTTCGGGTTGTTGCCTAAAACGATCCTGGTCGTGCGTTCACACTGGCGGCAACAACAGGTGCAACAAAGGCTGCAAAGTACGGTGTGATCGGTGAAAGTGAGGGCCGAGCAAAAGAAGGAAAGATATTGCCACTTTGAGGAATTCGCCGCTAACGACACGAGAAAATGGAGCGTTGCCGATTGAGTCACACTTCGCCCGGGTAGCATGGATAAGGGTGAGGGCATCTCGTGAATAACAAGGTTTAGCTGCATGTCAAACATGCAGAGTTTTGGGGAAAAAACTTGGAAAAGTCAAAATCTGCCTGCAGTAGAGTCTGAAGCAGAGGCTTGATGACCATTTTCTTTTGTTTTTGTCTCTTTTCGAGCCGAGTTTACGCTGTTACATCTGGTTGGCAAAGTCGGCTGCGTCACATATTACCTTGCACTTACACTGCCCCCCCCCCCCCTTGTCTGATGCATTAGAGGCGCGCCTTGTCGGGGCGATGCATGCTGCAGATCTAGCCTTTCCCTCCAATAGCTGGCGTCTGAAATCCATTGCTCAGCCTTTTTGTCTTCCTTGCGCCCCTTGATCAAGGTTGCCTTCTTTTTTACACATTCTTTTTTGTTTTTTGACACGGGACGCTGCAGGTGGGCACCGCCAAGGAAATTTTGACAAGGCTGAGTGAGACATGACATGTAGTCCGAGACCGCGAAGAAAGTGATATTGATGAAGAGGGAACCAAAGAAGCTTGATGAACTGACGGCGCAAGCGGTCATAATGTTTAGCTGGTTTGGTCCGGTTACCTGCAGAAGTAGCTGCCGCCGGATGTGAGTATATTGGTTCTGTGGAGGAAGAAAAACAAATCCTTTGGAGCCTGGGGTTCTGGCGGGTGTCTGCAAATTCTGACCAACACTCGTTCTTTGCGTAATACCGCAAGGCAAAAGGCTGGCTTGTGTAACTCGCACACGAGCCTTGCGGAAACCTCCAACTCACTGGCTACTGGCCAAAGAGTCATTGTAACACGTTCCTATGTGTGATCAGGGACGCCGAGTCTCCAGCCTAATCCAAAGCACATATCGCTGCCCGACACTGGCATTTGAGATTTATATGTAAATCCTCATTAGTCGTAAATAATGTCTTGTCAGAAATACAGAGTCGTGTCAGTCCAAAAAAAAAAGAGTCGTCTCCCAACATGCCGCTCCATGCCCAACCAACGATGCACCTAACCCACCAGACCGAACACTACACATGTATTTACAAGCTCATCCCCCATTTATATGTACAAGTTGCTGTCCATGTTATTCACCAACCTCTCAACCCCTACCACTCGTCATCTCATCCTTCCTCTCCTTTCCCTTTCACTACTCCCCCCCGGTCCTTACCCGCAACGATACTGCTCCACGCCGGGACTCATCCCCGACTCGTCACAGATGGGCATCGATAGGGGTCTGCTGTAGCGCACAGGGCCGATTGGTCCCTCCCGCCAGATCCAGTTGTTGCTCTCGTCGTTGGGCGCCGGCGACGCCATCGGTGTGAAGCGCCGCCCACGCCGGTCATGCGGCGGCGGCGGCGCCGGGCCCGGAAGCGCCCACTGCACCTCCTGGCAGGGCTGCGACGCCGGCATGTATTGGCCGTATGAGTCGTACGGGTTGGCGTACTCTGCTTGGGCGTACTCTGCCTGGGGGTACCCTGCCTGGATGTACTCTGCCTGGGGGTACCCGGCCAGTGGTGGCAACGGTGGCTGGCCGCCCCAGGGGAGGCTGTGGTTCGCGCAGTCGGCGCAGCAGCTTCCGCCGGGCGCGTGCGCGATGCCGCCGCAGCAGTCGTCATCGTCGTCATCGTCGTCCCTCCGGGAGTGGCGGCCCTTCGCCAGCCAACGGAACCGGGGGTTGCTTTCCTGGTATCGCATGTGCGTGCCGTCGTACCATGTATTTTCGGGGAGGACGTCGCTCGTCTTGCGCAAGTACGCCGACTTTGAGGGCATGCCGGCGCTCCAGGCCAGGAAGCGAAAGCTCTTGCTCGGCTTGCTTGGCAGCTTCTTGTGTCGGATTACCCGACCGCCGCGGCCGAGGGCCTGGTAGGCCTGCATCCACGAGTCTTGATCATCGGCCACGATCATAAGCGCGCCCGATTTATCAACGGGCATTGTAGCAGGGCGCGCCGGCGGAGCGTGCAAGATTGGGACAAGGTGTGTGTAGTTTGTTGGTTGGGGTGTGATTGTGCTGTGTGTCGTTGTCCGCGGGGTTGACCAAGATGCATGTGTAAGCGCAAGGAGACGAGGAACAAAACACAAGATGGCACATGGAGATGTAGCAATGATATTTATGCCGTCAGAGTAGTAGTGATACAGAGTAGAGTTGCCGTTCTGTGATGCACCGTCAAGCCGCAGTTACCTACCTATGATACACGGCGTTTGGAGAGGCACGCGGGCGCCTACGACAAAGAGGCGGACCACGGCGGCGTGACGCAAATGCTGAAAGGCGGCCCAGCAGTGAGTAGGCCGCCTCAGCTGGCCAACAAGGCAGTAAATGAATTGCGCTTGGATATGAAAAAAGAAAACAGTGTTTCGCGCCGTGGCGCTTTCATCGATGCATCAGCAGCGATTCACCGCGCCGAGGAGGCGGGGAAGGAAACTGCTTCTACGCAAACCATGAACCATGGTTCATGTTGGCGCTGCGAGGGCCTCGGGCACCCAGACCCGACCGGCCAATTCGGGGCCCAACAGACTTGCCGCCCGCGCTGACGGGGCATGATGCCGAATTACCAGTGCCAGTGATTGGACCGCTCGCAACGCACAAGACGGCAGTAACTTGGCGTGCCGCCAGCGTCTGTCATATTATCTGCCACGGCTGTGGTGCGACGCCATGCAACAAGGAGGGAGGGCCGCAAACTTGGCCGCATCACCCGAGTTCTTCAGCGTCTGAAGCCGGGCGGCAGCTACCTAAGCATAGAAAAGGGCTGCCCTTTTCCTCTTCTTCTTCCTATTGAATGCCCCCTTTCCGGGTGGCACAGGCGCTGGAGATGGGGGACTTGTGGATGGCGAGACGGGGTCACTTGGTTGCATGGTGCCAGGCCCGGTTGTGCCACGAAGAGGGGGAGGGGGTACAGGCGGGTGGTTTGCCCTGACGGCCGGCCGCCTCCTTTGCAGTATCAAAGCGGGACATTACATGTGCGCATAGAAGCCGATGAGTTACTGCGGCCAGTAAGTACCTCGAAGCATGAAAGCAAATGGGAGTTAGATGGGTGGTTTCAGCAACATCTTGAAGCAAAGTCGATCAAGGCTGACGACTTTGGCAATGGGTTGCTTTGCTTGTGCTGCGGCCCACTTCTTTTGTTCTAGTTTGGCAACAGAATGGACAAGCAAGTTGGTTGGTTGGGTTGGCAAGGCGGCGAGCAAGGTTGAAATTGAATTGACAAGGATTGTTAAAAGAGGCTTGCTGAAGAAAAAAAGGGCGTCATCATTAATTACCATAAATAAGCCATGATGGTCTTCCATACATGCCTCCCTCTATTGTTACCGTGAGCTTCAACTATTCGCGTCCCATCGTAGACTCTGGAGTAATCTGTGGGCCGAAGCCGAAACCTGAAACACGAACCAGCTATTCATAGATGAGATTAGAGGTGACGTACCATTTCCTGACCCCTTTTACATTCCTTCTTCACAGACTGGTCGGCTGCAGCTGATAAAACAACTCCTGTGTGAAAATGATGCCCTTCCCCCCCCAAAGAAAGGAAAAGAAAAAAAAAGACAGCATCTTTACATCAAAACTAGCTTGTGCCATTGTTGGCTTTGTCGCAGTGTAAGCGCCGGTGACAACAAAGACAAGCCCCACGCAGGGTTTCTAAGACTTCTTACTTGATATCTAAATCTCATTTCGGCATCAATACAGAATACAAAGCATATCTAGAGCAAGTCTACAAGTAAAAAGAAGTAAAGCGGAAGAATAGATGGTGGCAAAGTAGCTCCGTGGCCCTCCGTGAAGCCACAGGTTCTGGCGGCCTAGGCTTGCATAGTTTCATGTTTCGAGGCCTCCCAGTCAGAAACGAACTTCCTCCTGCCTACTGGTAGCACAGTACAGTGGGCGCGGTAAACACTTCTTAGCTGCAGTACTTGAAATAGTACTCCGTAGCCTACCGTACAACTCGCAAAGTTTCACGTCGATGCTGAGGTGCGGCGCGGTTGCTTTCTCTACATGGAAACAACAGTCGATGCAATCTCAGATTCACCTCACACATAAAAACATCCTTTTCGGGTTGCTCACTGCTCGTCGTTGCAGTAATTAACAATCCTATACGTAACCGGTACTATGGCTGGTAGTTGCTCTGAATGGAGCCATAGTATTTGCCGCTCGATATTTTCAGCGATCCACACGGCCATGATGAGACGGGGCAATGCCTGCCGTCGGAGTTGACCGGCGATATTCACGTATGATTTCCACAGCTCTGGAGGCAATACCCATTGTGGCTGCAAGCGCCTCAACCGCCTTCACCGACATCCCGAGAACCCGCCATTACTCTTAGACCTCCTCGTGGCATTCTACAATATGTCGGTGCTTGCGGCGGATTGTCATTGTAGCTCGAGAACATCTCAGAAATCGAGGCAAAGCGTCCACAATGTTGCCCGTACGTGTTGGCTTTGGCGATACGACGCAAGGGGGAAGACTTGAGGTCCTGCATATGAGGCTTTAGTTTTGTTCAGATGAGCTTTTCCTTGGGCTCTTTCTCTGGCCGTATGAACTGTATTTATTCGATCAAAGCAGCAGAAGGCCAAGCCGGCCCTGCATCTGCGCCTATGCTGTCTGTTACAAGTCTTGGTGCACCTGGAACCTATAGCACGAACCCAGAAATGAAGTGAAATCAGTATCGCGTCAAGTGAATCTTGACAAGTGTGATACGATCAAGCCAACGAGTGAACAAGACAATGTTGCGATGCCTTTTCTGTGCCAGACATTGCTACACATTGTAGTAAACCGTGGCGCGCAACGCGCTTCAGACTAGTGCGCGCACAGTACTACGTACTGTAGTCGGTAATAACAGGCTGGAAGGAAAGTGATCAATCCGCGCATAAAAGCTGATGAGCAAGATTCTGCATCAGTAGCTTGCTGTTTTTCGACAGATCGCCCACCAGATGTTCGTATGCCGAGGATGAGTATCATGGTATGGCGGTACACATGCGCGTCGAGCAAGGTGCTGACAATGCGGCGCAATGTCAGCAAAAGGACGATATGGTGCCCAGTCAGCACTCTGACGATGTTAGCTGGTCCGGGCCCTCCCGCCGAAACGGCACTTTCTTCGAAGCACAGGCCGTGGGGCGGTCCATTTGGCAACGGTCATGACCGTAGCAGCAGCGAAGCATGCATGTCACGCCGTGGCTACTGGTAGACTGGGGGGCTCTACTGGCAATCCATCGCGGGACGGAAGAAAGAAACAAGTCGGCGCGGTCGCATGTCAGAACACAGGGCTGATTCTCTGCCGAAACAAGTTTCGCGTTGATATTGTGGCTTGCTGCAGGCGCAGAATATAAAGCAACGAGCCTTGCTCCTTCTCAACTGGTACTAGGTTGTGCATGATGATCATTGATGGGTAAGCCAGTTGGCTAGCTGGTTCGTCGAACAGATCAGGCAGTGTGGCACGCTGGGCGGGCCGCGTAGCTACGACGCTCGACTCAGAGGTTGACAGACGACAGATAAGTGTGCGAGGAAAGGAATAGAGGCGTGATATGTGGGCGGAAAGAAGACCCAGCCGAGGCCCCGCTTGGTGGGAGTTCTCTGGTTGCCTGGTGCCTGGTACATGAGGCACAATTTTTCTTTCGAATGTGCTGCTCCGCCGCACCCAATGACAGGGCAGCGCCCAGGGCCATGACCTGCACCTGTGGTGCCCTGTGGCCCCTGTGAGTGGGCTTCCCTAGTGACCCTGGCGCTCCCTGGGGTCCTTGGGCTCTTGGGGGTCCTCTTTCAGGGCAGCCAACCACCAACCACAGCGCCCCGGCTCTCTGGTGCAGGCGTTTTAGGGCCTTGGGACGTCCGCTAATTCGAGCGCTAGTATTCGTACTAGGTGGCAGCCAAGCAGAAGCCGGAAGCCTCTTTCTCGTGCAAAGAAACCCCCAAAGCCAAACTGTATAGGTACCTGGAGTTGCTAGCATGTAGCAAGGTTTGTGCGCATAGCCCAGAGACACCTTTTCTCTTACCAGTGTTTTTTTCCAATTGAGCCCCGCTCTTTGGTTGGCTGGCAGGCTACGCTGGTGTTGCTGTGCTCCGCCCACACGTCCTTTCGCCGTCCTGTCACCGTCCCTCTCACCAGGGCTGCCCGCTGAGTCTCCCACAGCGGCCTTGGTTGGCTGCTGGCTGCTCAGCCTCTCGATCCCCCCGTGTCGAGTTCCGTGCGTACCAACCACTCCTGATCACCATAACCGGGCCCTCACGCAATCTCGCAGAGTCTTTCGACTCCTCGGCCATCTCGTCCCTCATCATTGCCCCATTGCAGCCCACGGCCGCCTCTGCTTTCAACCACACTCATTCATCCGTCATCGCCATATACGACCGCCGCGACCCGTTCTGCACTTCTCCCTCTTCTTCGGCCTGGCTCTGCCCAGACTCGCCCAGCCAGCGAGTTCGTGGGTTTCGCCAGCGTGACTGCCATTCTCCTCGCTCGGGTGAGGGCTGCAGTCCGCCTTTCGCCATTCCAACCCGACCACCGAAGCCGCTTTCCCGCCTTCCGATTGCATCTCTGGAATTCAGACGAAGCCTCGCACACTGTGGCTTGCCATGGACAACTCCCGCCGTGCCTCTGGCGGCAGCCGGCAACGCTCCACGTCGACATCAAGTAGCGCCTCGACGGCCTCGACCGTATCTTCCATCACCCAGGAGGACTATGACCTAATTGCCAGTGCTGCCATCCCCGATGGCTTTCGACCATCTGGCCCCGTTCCGCCATCTGTACGACGCCCGGCGCCTCCTCCCTCGCGCCCGTTGCTGCCGCCGCCCCAAGCCGTCAATCCGTCATTTTCCAAATGGAATCATCGACCTTCCAGCGTTGTCAAAGCCCCTAGGCCCCACGATTCACTCACCATCCGTGCCGACGGCTCCAATGCCGCCAACGTGAACCAAACAGGCGGAACTGGTGTCCCGCCGCTGCGAGTGGAGGCTCCGTACCGTGGCCCCTCGAATCCTGTCCATCCATACGGCATGTATCCCCAACGGACCGCAAGTAACGCTACCGACCGAAGCGTCCGTGGCAATCGCCCATCCTCATACACTGGCCCCCGTGGCCCTACACACCCATATACGCTATATACACAAGGCACCGCAGCCGCACCCGTCGAAGCCAATCAACAAGCCATTCCTGTCGGCTTCACCGGACTGGCGGCACCATATGAACGACAGATTGGACCCGACGGTGAGGATATCGGCGATCTATTAGGGCCGCTTGGTCACACGGAAGAACTTCCACCCTACTCTCGATACCCCGAAGTCGCCTTTTCTACTAAGCCTGCACCCGGTATTGCCACCGCTGTTGGCTCTGCACCAACTCCGGCGCAGCATGCATATAATGAAGAGGCTTCGGGTAGTGGATCAGCTGCTACCACAATCGTTGTCCCGGAGGTACAGAACACTGCCGAAGTCCCCCAAGAGAACCCGTTTGCCTCTGCCGATGACGACCTGATGCCGACAATCTCGAGGCATTCAAGACATTCAATCAGAACAGTGTCCACATATCGCGACAACCCGTCATCTGACGAGACTTACTCTGAAAAAGAACCTGAAATCCAAACCAAATGGCAACGCAGGGCGAGGAGGAAACTCTGGGGCGTCATTCCATACTGGTCCATTTGCCTCGTTTTTGTTGGGCTCATTCTGGGCAGTGTTATGGGTGCAGTTGTCGGAACTGTCTTGACAAAGAGCTCGTCGAGCAAAGAAAAGCCGCCGCCGCCACCACCTGCAGCAGATCCCGACCACAACCCGAGCCCCACGGCTGTCGATATCCAGCCACTGCCAACCGTTCCTAACGCGCTTTTGCCATTGCCTATTGGCGCATTCTCGCTCCCTCAATTAGACGGTGGCGGTGCCAGGCGATTCTGTGTCAAGGACACTAGTCAGCTCGCAGCCTGGAGTTGTAATATGGCTTTCCGATTCTACTCGATCGACATCTTTCCCGATGTCAATCAGCAACCTACTGAGCGATACAACTTGACGCTAAAGCCTATCAACAACACCCAATCTCAACTGCTATGGGGCACCCAGCCGCCTTTCATCAAGGAACCAGTGAAGCTGACGCTTGTCAACGATAGCATAGACGGAGACACGCGCGGCCCTGCATGGTGGTCATCTGTCTCCTATGACAAGACTGTCATTGTACGAGAGAACGACTTGACTCCCAAGCGGAAACGAGACTGGGTTTCTCCGGGACTGCCTGCGGTATTGGCCAATGTCAACTCGCAGAGGTCGAGATATATGAAGCCGAGCTACCAGCCGCAACCTGGTGACTGCATGTGGGTTTGCACCTGGCCGAAGACGGTACTGGAAATTCTCATCTATCCCGGTCAGAACATAACGGCATCTCCGAGCGCCTCATTGGCCTCCGCGACGGCCACAACGTCGCATCGGCCAGGCCGCACATCATCTCCAAACAGCGACTCGAACTTCGGCAACTTTGATTTGGATGAGATGCCGTTTGACCCCTTGTCGCCCTATCCCAGACTTTTACGAATGCTGGAGCGCCGCGTGCCAAATGAAGAGCCCGTCAGGTGCTTCAAATACTCGATGAACCGTTTTGGCAAGATTTCACCCCAGACCTACCCCAACGGTGACCTTATGTCCATTGACATTAACGAGACTTCCCACACTATGCATCGGGCCGACCGACCTCCTGATGCCTACAACAGCGAGAACCCAAACAATAACAGGGATCGCGACCCGGAAATGTCCAGCATCGCGCCTCGCGATGCCCTAGAATTCACACCTTGCGGCTGTCTTTGGTCACAGTAAAAGACTCCTGTGGGACATTCTCTTCTTGACGGCGTGTGTTAATATATTACATCGAGAGCGACAAATATGGCGTTTTGGTTTCTTTTGGAGCATTTACAATGCTAATGTTGATTTTCAAAAATCCTATATGACATAGTTTTTTTCCTACGCTGATTGCGGGGCGTTTTCTTCCCCTTTTCCTTTTTATGATGTTCAATTCTATTATCTGCTCGAATGAAGAAAAGGGGCATGCATTCGATTCATTAGGGCTTGTTTTCTTCTTCTTTCTCATTTACTTTGACTGATGGGGTCGGGCGTGCCGCCATTTCCAAAAATCGTAGTGGAGGATGGATGATACGGTTATGTATGTATGTATTTTGCTGCAGAAGCATAAATGAAATAAAAAACTGTCACAATATCTGAACAAGCAACAGAGTTCAATGGCCCGTGTTATACAAATGTGATTGAGACTGTGTATCCAGTTTGGCCGTATTGTTACCCGTCAAAATTCCATCTCGTTCGTACAGCCCCCCCTTCTTCCTTCTAAACCCTGCCTGCTCTATACGTAGTTTTGCATGTATATAGATAGCGCCAATCAGGTGGCTGGTGTATCAGAACCCTATCGGGCAGAACCCCATCGTGTCATTTCACAGAAAGGGATCGGCCATGTGATATGCGCATGATCTCTGCCGAGGCGGACAGAGGAAGATGCGCGGGTCAGGCCTCGGCCGGATCTGCTGTGCGCTGTTCTCATCCTTGCGGCCCGCTTCCCGTCCTTGAGCTTCGCGCGAGAATGGCGCGGCGTGCGGTGGCGCAGCCGCGAGTGTCTTGCTGGCTATCCCTTCCCCAGAAGCCAGTCACGTTGCCGACGGCGCCTCATCGCCAATAGTCTCCGCAGTGGCGGCGACGGCGGACATAACGCCTTCTCCAGAAGGTCCGTCTGTCGGCTGTACCTCGTTGCCAACAATGTCCTTTTTGCCGTCGCGAAAATCGCGCATCAGGGCGAGAAACACGGAATTCTGCCACTTTTCGCCGCTCTCGTGCTGCACCGACTCGAGCAGCCGCTCCGCCGCCTCGGAGACGGCCGACTTGTTGCGCGCGTCGTCGGAGAGCATCTCGGCTGCTGTGTTCTCTTCCTGAAGGGGCTCAGGCGGCGTCACGATCGGCGCCTCGCGGTTCTCGAGCGTCAGGTTGTTTAGTTCAGGGACGCCGAGGTCCGAAAAGTGCTTCTCATCATGCGCAACGGCGGCTGTCGTTGTAGCAGCTTCAGTGCTCTCCGCGAGTGCCTGCTCGTTGAGTTCGAGCTCGCGGGCCATTTGCTCCATGGCGGCGTCAACCTGCGCCATGTTGCCGGTGGCGGCGTTGCTGGCCATCCACTTCGCCATTTCCTGGTCAAAGTCAGCCTCACCAACGGCGACGGCCTGCGGTTGGGCGTAGGCACCACCCGCGGGTGCAAAGAAGGGAGAGAAGTTCGTCGGGTGCGGCGCAAAGGCTCTTTGAAAGTTGGGGTTGGCGGCGCCGGCATATATGGGGCCCTGTCGCTGCTGCGGTTGCGGCTGCTGCAAGTGCTGGCGCTGCTGCTGCTGAGCAGCAAAGTTCGAAAAGTCGGCCGCCCAGTTGCTGCCCATCTCGGGACCGGCGGCAGACGTCTGATATGCGAGGTCGGGGGCGACGGCCGGCCCAAAGGGACTGGCGGCGGCCTGCGCGGGGTTCAGGGCAGCGGCGTGAGCGGCGAGTCGGCCCGCGGGATCGTGGTGCATGCCTGGAAGGCCGGCTGGCGTGCCCATGAAAGCGTCGAATTCTTGAGGGCCTTGCGCCATGTTCTGAGGCCTCGATCGAAAAGCCTGCAAGTGGAAAAGCCTTGATTAGCATCGGCCGAGGCAAGAAAAGGAGTGTCAGGATACGTACTCCGCGGGCTTGGTTGCCGTTGACCAAACGGTCTTGATGATGGCTGACATCGCGCGACTGATGGTCTATTAGCTGCTTGAAAGGCGTTCCGCCGCTACAGGAAGCGTCGGCCATGGCTGCTGGAGGAGCGCGGCTTGCGTCGTCGGATGGAGGGGAGATGACGAGTGCCGCACGAAGACGCCGATTCGTAAGTTGCGGCGAATATGAAGACACACAAAAGTCCAATAAAGTGGTTATAGTGTCTCGACGGGAACAGACAGAGCTTTTGGGGGGCGAAAAGGGTGAGGAAGGTCCCTGATGAGTATGAACTTGAGGGATGTAGATGACAAACGGAGCCGAGGCCGTGGCAACTGCCCATCTGTGTAAGCCTGGGGTCGGGCCTAGCAAAGTGGAGCCGCACGGGAGGAACTGGCCTGTGACGACTCCGGACAGTGGCTTTTGAGGCGGCCATGGCGGGGCCCCGAGGCTTGTCGGGACACGAACGAGCTGTCAGCCTGTCATGCAGACATGGATTAAGGTACCTATGGGTAATATGCAAGGCCTAGTACAGGCGTCGTGAGGCGTCAGTTTCTCGGCGCAACACAAGCAAAAAGGAAGCAGTGTTGGGCAAGGTGTGCAACAGCAGGTATTGGCGGATGATGGCGCGGCAATGTACGCACTGCAATGCACTGGAAAAGCTTGATCTTGAGGCGAGCTCGTGGTGCCATCCTGGGCTTTACACGTGGGGGCTGAACCTTCTGCAGCACTTCGTGTCCATCACTCTACATGTGGCTGCATCTGCCAGACCTAGGTGGCCTTGTTCAACTCTTCATCTCCAGCCCCAATCTGCAGTCTATTTGTGATAAAGTCGCAGGCCGAAAGAATGCGGTCGATACACAAAAGCGAGCTGTTCCCCTGCCCGCGAATCTACAGTCATCTTGCATCGACTCTCAACTATAGCTAGCGATAGCGAGCAGCACCAGCAGTAAGACCAGAGCATAGACATGGTGCCAACAAGTTATTTCCCCCTTTTTCAACAACTGCCTCCTGAAATTCGCCGTCATGTGTGGCGAGAGGCGCTTTGCGAATGGGCCGTCTGGTACACTTCGCATCCTCACATCAATCTCCAGGCCAGTGGTCTGTTCATACGAATGAAACCGGTTGGCGTAGCGCCTTTCCGAGTCGGTTTTGTTTGTCAAGAATCGCGAAATTTGATGAAGCA
This sequence comes from Beauveria sp. NWAFU-1, assembly GCA_024472245.1. Lineage (NCBI taxonomy): Eukaryota > Fungi > Ascomycota > Sordariomycetes > Hypocreales > Cordycipitaceae > Beauveria > Beauveria sp. NWAFU-1. The sequence continues at coordinate 2,093,573 of JANBXD010000007.1, forward strand.
ACTGTACACAAAGCTGCTGCCCAACGGTAGTAGCCCCAGGTCGTCATCCACAGTCGTGTACTGGCTGATACCAGACCGAACCATTGTATATCTGGGCTGTACCGCACGCGCCACCGACTTCCTCGACATCATCCAAGCCCACCAAAGCCTGCCACTGAGGCATCTGGTACTACGCTGGTCTGACCTGGTCGATGTCACTCGCTTCAGCCACAGTCTCGTCTCCCAATGTCCCGAACTTCAGTCTTTTACCCTCCATGCCGCCGATAGAGAAACGACACCGGAGCTGTGTCGATGTGATTCTCCCCTCAGCAAACACCTCGCAGATTGGTACGTTACCGTCACCGCTTGGAAGGATAAGACCCTGCCATATTTAGAGCACCCGGAATCGGAACTGCTGGATTGGAGTCTGGGGGAGTATTTTGGTGATCGGGATGAGGAGATGGACGGGTCAAGACTGCATATTCTACCATCCAAGCTGCAGGCATCAGCAGCTTTGAAGCGTACGCTTGGCGATTAGCTTGGCATCATGATAGCGGCGCGCATCATGATGCCGTTAGGGAATGTGTTGCTTTCTTTCTTATTGTGCGACAACTTTCTTTTCTCAGTCCATGACCAGGCGCCCTGGCGTATTCAATTGATAATAAACCCTGTGCATATATGTGAACAGAAACACTTGCCGGAAATGTGTGATGTTGTGGTTTGAATCTCAAGCTCTTGGCGGGTTGCATCTGGCCAACAAGTGGGGCACACATCACGTGCATAATTCGTCCCCTTGCCATCTGTCCCCATCACCAAGTGCGCGAGCTACCGCTGCGCTGGCGTCCGCGACTCTCCGTGTCACTGTCCTTTCTTGGGTCACATCAAGCCTGTTTTTTTCCCTCTCAATCAACGGACTGGAGCTGTCATAGACAAAATGGTATGCTTGATTTCTTCTCATAGCTCGAGATACAGTCAATTCTCGGCCTGACAGCTAATCAATACACAGGCGGCGCAAGTCATCTCCAACTCCGGTCATGATGACATGATTGTACGTACGATTCTAGGAGATTGGGCTCGAATGATGCTTGAATTTGCGGACGCTAGCTGTAAAATCTGCTAGAGCCACTTGGCGACGCGAGCAATTTCTGCTTTCTCCTTGCGAGTCGCGATACCACCCAAGCTAACAGATACCTCCCCACAGCATGACGCCGTCCTCGACTATTACGGACGAAAGCTGGCCACCTGCTCAAGCGACCGCACAATCAGAATATTCGAAATTGAGGGCGAATCTCAGAGGCTAGTCGAGACTCTCAAGGGGTAAGTTGACCATTCAACTCCGCCCCTCCCACTCCAGCTTCATACGGCGACGACATCCATAACCCACCTGGCGCAATAATTAATGAACCTCGTTTCCAGTCATGAAGGCGCCGTATGGTGCGTCGCCTGGGCCCATCCCAAGTACGGAAACATTCTCGCGTCGGCCGGTTATGATGGCAAGGTGTTCATCTGGAAGGAACAAGGACCGCAGCACCAGTGGCAGCGCATCTACGACTTTCCGCTACACAAGGCTTCGGTCAACATTGTCTCGTGGGCGCCGCACGAGGCAGGCTGCCTTCTAGCTTGCGCTTCCTCGGATGGAAACGTTAGCGTTCTTGAGTTCAAGGACTCGGCTTTTGACAACACCACCTTTCCCGCCCACGGGCTCGGCGTCAACTCGGTCTCCTGGGCTCCCGCAACCGCCCCCGGTAGCATCGTCAGCAGCTCCCCCGGCCCTGCTGCCGCTGGCAACCGCCGCTTTGTCACTGGCGGTAGCGACAATGTTGTCAAGATCTGGGCTTTTGACCCCGCCACTCAGTCATACAAGCAAGAGGGAGAAGCCCTCACCGGCCATTCAGACTGGGTTCGCGATGTCGCCTGGTCACCCACGGTCCTCAAAAGGTCGTACATTGCCTCAGCTTCACAGGATAAAACAGTTCGCATTTGGACCTCGGATTCGACGACGGCCGGCGCTGCCGAGTGGGAATGCAAGACACTCAACTTCGAGGCGCCCGTCTGGCGCGTGAGCTGGTCCCTCAGCGGCAATGTGCTCGCTGTCAGCGGTGCCGACAACAAGGTTTCTCTGTGGAAGGAGAACCTCCGCGGCGAGTGGGAGTGCGTCAAGAAGATAGAGGATTGAGAAGCTCGTCAGAAGCAAGAACAGAAACCTACCCCGAATCATGATATACATACACAACTACGCCGGAAAGTCTGCAAGTGGATTGCTTCAGGATTTGGGAGGATAGGAATGGGTGAGAAGAGAAAAGCAATCGGCGTCTTTCATGGAAGATATCCCACAACACAAATGACACGAAAGGCGTGAGGCGTGAGACTGGAAAGTTGCCAGTCGCTTTGTCGGATATAGAGAGCTGGTCAAGCTAGCCCATGAGCCTAACTTGAACTAAACGTGTAATGAGTCGTAATACAACATTATCAAGGCATTTAATCATATATGTTGTAAATTATTGCCATGTCTGCATTTTGTAATATATATCCCTCGACACTACGTCCCTTTTACTTGGTGATGATGACAGCCATCATGACAGAAAAGCAGCCACGGCAGTAACCACGAAAGCCACGACAGCAAGCTCGGGAGCTCTACGACCTGCAGCGCTCTTTCCGTCCTTGCCGTCACCACCAGAGCTGCCGTCGTGCTGCATGACAAAAATCTCGCCGGTACTATCCGACGAGAACCACAGGCGGCCCTTGGCGTCCCAGGCGAGACCGACGGGGCGGAAGCACCTGTCCGGGCAGTTGGACAGGTCCTTTGTGGCGAGCACGTCGACGGCGGCGTCCATGCTGTCCCTGGCGGCGGCGGGCTGGCCGTCCTTGAAGGCGACGCGGGCGATGCGGTAGCCGACGGGTGCCTCGCGGTTCCAGCTGCCGTGAAAGGAGACGTACGCGTAGGCGCCGTCGGCGTCAAACTTGATATCGAGCGGGGCCGTGTGGGCCTGGAAGGCGAGCCGCGGGGCGACGTAGTCGTCGTTGCAGGCGGCGTCGGTGACGTTGCCGGGGGCGTCGTCGTCGGGGAACTGCGACGCCGTGGCGAGCGCGCCGAGGTCTGGAAAGTTGGCCGTGCTCCAGATGGCGTAGCACACGGGATAGCCGTAGTTGCCGCCCTGCGTCTTGTTGTTGCCGCCGTTGTCGGACGTCTGGCCGACGGTGCCGTGGTAGTTGAGCTCCTCGGCGGGGTTGTCCTGGTGGATGTCGCGGCCCTTGCGGTGCAGCTGGTCGACGGAGTTCTCGACGGACCAGAGGCCGCCGGAGGAAGGGTCTTCTGCCACGCCGACCGAGTTGCGCAGGCCCCAGCCAATGACATGCCCGTCGAGGTACGCATACGGCGTGACGGAGGAGCCGGAGCCGAGCTGGGAGAGGTCGAAGCTGCGGATCTGTGAGTGGCCCGAGTCGAGGTCCTCGGCGTTGCTGTCCTCGTTGGACTGGCTCCCGCGAGAGACGAGAAGAAGGCCGGGCTTCTTCCGGGAAAGGAGCAGCGTGCGCGTGGTATGGTCCGAGGTGCTCATGTTGGTGACAATGGTGCGGTTGGCGTCGCCGAGCGTAACCGCCTTGGCGTCGTACGTCCACTCGTACACCTTGTCCGCCGACGAAGCATACAGCGTCTTGCCGTCCTCTGTCAGCGCGATGCCGTGGTTGAGCTACGATTCCCGGTTAGCGAATTTTGCCCCTTCCCCCGTCTTGCACGGCGTTGAGGGGCCGGCATCCCCGCCGCAGCCTTTCTTGCCTCTTTGCTCGCGAGGAGCGTCGTCTTCTTGTCGACGGAGACGCACGTGTTGCCGTCGTCTTTGAGACTCAGGTGCACGAGACCGGCGCCGGCGTCAATGATTAGCAGGCCGCCGTCCTTGTCGAATTGGATGCCGCGGGGCTTGGTGAAGCCGTTGGCGACGAGCTGGTACGACCAGCCCTGCGCGGCGACGGGCGCGGGGTAGCTGACGGCGAGCTTGTTGGAGCACTCGCCGGAGACGGCGCCGGCAAGCAGCAGCGCCGAGGCAATGATTGATCTCAACGCCATGGCGGATATGCGAAAGCGCCTTGTAGAGCTCTTTTTGGTGTTCCTTTTTTCCTTCCGCGGGTGGCGACTAAATTACCCGAAAGCGACGAGGTCGAGGGTCTGGCTCGGTGTCTGGAGCGGTGTTGCAAAGCCAAAACCAGTACGGCTAATGGGCGAGTTGGCAAGTTCGCTACCGCGCTATTTATGGACACTTGACAAAAATGTGAGATGGGAATTCATCTCTTCAGCCTTTCTTCAGCTCAGCTGAGTATTCGAAACTGTTCTCAGTCTGAAGCGGAGCGGGGCACGATTAAGCGTGGAGGGGCAACCTGGAGCAGCTGTTTCCGAAGCCTTGCCTATTTCGTCATAATTCCTTGAACAGCTGAAGGCATACAGTCAAGTCGACGGCAAGACGTAAGGCATAGGGTCACGGCAGTTTGAGGGACTTCGGGCCAATTCGCCATGATTCGCTGGCTCGCCGAGGTCGCGGGTAGGTAGGTAGCTAAACTGCCTTATTCGGAAGTACTTCTATTGATATGGGAAACACACAGATTATCATGTACTTTGGCAACTGCCCGTTTCATTTGTAGCACTCACGTCGTGCACCTAGCAGAAATCAATGTGCGATTAACAGAACTCTCCAAAACTTGGAATTCGCCGGTTGAATGCATCTTGAAAGGATACAAGGATGCTCTCTGCTAGTTTCGCACATTGCCGTTCACTAGTGTAAGTGAGTGTTGGTAAATATGCCCACATCCCGAGTTAAGGCCTATTATACGCTAATTTGCCTGCAAAATCGACCGGTCACAAATAGGATAACAGTCTGGAGTTTTTATTGCATGCCCAATCATAAACACATGAAAAGGAGGGGTAGTAAGCAACAAGCGCCCGTGGCCCAGGAACCAGTGACGAAACTAACAGCCAGATGCTGGTGATGCTGGGCCAGGCGACGCTCGAAAACGACCCAGAGCTTTTTTTTTCTGAGATTAATGTCTTCTGTTCTCACTTATAGCGGAATGAAAAATTGCGCATTTCAGCTCTTTTCCGAGCTGCCACCCGAGATTCGCGCCCGCATCTGGCGCCATGCCATTGAGCCACGCATCGTGCCTGTGACGTGCTGGGTTGGCAACCAGCGCGCCGAGACCATCAACAACTCACGGGCGACGCACGGTGCAGGATGGGAACGCGATTTAGCCACGGTGCGTCGCCAGACCCAGACGGGCCCTACGGCCGAGACGGAACTGCCGCTGGAGCTTTATGCCGTGGCGCTACACAAGCCCCCCGTGCTGGACGTCTGCCGAGAGACGCGTTCCATCGGACTGTACGAACCGATGATTCTGACGCCTGGCAGCACTGCCTCATATGCATGGGTCAATTACGATGTAGATGTCATTTTTCTCCAGGATGAGGAAGAGCCGTACTCTCGGTTCCAAAACTGTGCGCATCTGGTGCGACGCCTACGCATCTGCGCCGACCCGAGCAACGAGTACTGGTTCTACAACCAATCCGCAACGCTCAAGTCTACGTTTAGCCAGCTTGCAGAGTGCTTCGTCGTAATGGGTAAAGATGCGCGTATCTGGGACTGGAGATGTTACGATTACCAAAAATGGTTTTCGTGCCCTCCGGATAGTATTCATCTGATTGATGAAGAAAACGTCGAGCAAATGACGTATGGAGAGCTGCTTCGAATGGCCGACGAGGAAGTGAAGAAATGGGCAGTCTCAGCTAACAGATACGCGGATAAGTCATGATGAAAGTAGCTAGCAAAATGTCGAGCAAAAAAAGTCGACTGCATATAGCTTGATGTTAATAAGATAGGCGGCTGCTTCTGGCATCAGTGTCCTTTATTTTCTTGTGCGGACCAATTGTCTGCGTATTGTAAGACAGAGCTTTTGATGGAATTGCAGCGCCAAACTATAACCAGAATCAATTTTGTAAAGCCTCGTGCGGTTCTCGACGTAGTAACTTGTTTCTTCTCGCGTTCTGTGCGTCGCTCAATTGTGTAGGGCTAACTTGTCCATCATATAGACAACACTCGACCATCCTCACCCATCGCACAAAACGGGCAAGTACGAATAGAGCTCAAACAAATTGCATACAACTGATTATATGCAACTTGGCATTCTTTGTCATTAGTTCTAAGCAGCTAGCCCTCAACAAGAACCCAGTCAAGCCGGTACATCATGTCCGAGGGGGCACAACACAGGCTCTTCTACAAACAGTATGTCATTGGATCTTCGGCCTGGTAAGAATCTTGTTAGCGAAATTCACCTACATAAACATGCATTTCACTCACCTATTGTTTGTCTGCTTGATCTTTTAGCAGCCGCAGGACGCGTAGGAGCCGCCACCAGAGCCCGGAGGGTTGTTGCGGCAGCAGCCTCCATTACAGGTATACGCCCACGTCCACTTGGACGAACCGGGATCGCAGTAAATAATATTCGTTCTGCCATTATCGCAAGCGGTGTAGTCTTTCTCGATGTTGCGGTTGCATCCGTCACCAATGTTGACTGCCATTACGACGGGAGCCACGAGGGTGGTGACGGCGATGATTGACTGAATGATTTGCATCTTGTATGTTGGTATAGATAAATTTCCGGCTCTGATTCTGTCACTCGAGAGTGCGAAACCACCCATCTTTATAGAAGGGAGGAGTACTATTGCTGCTATTGCTACATGCATTCTCCGCAAAGTGAACAAATTGGCTACAACGCCGAGTTCCGTGTTACATTCAAAAATGGGCCAAAGTGACACTACGGACACCGGACAGTCGGTCCATGTCCAAATACGAATGTCGCCGCGCTCTATGTGATCTTTGCATTAGTGCGCGGCAGACACGAAGCCACCCAAATAGCCTAGAAATAAAACTCGCACAGGGCCGTTCCGATAGGATGTAAAGGATCCGCAGGACACGCAGCAGCTGTATCTCTGCGGCTAGAAAAGGAAAACGCCGATGTGTACTATGCATCATGACAACCCCTCATCTCGGCAGAGCTGATATGAGCCCCGTCAGCGACAGCCTTGTCAGCGGTTGCCGGAGCCTCGAAGACGGCAAGCTCCGCTTTCACAAAATAGAAACTTCAGTAGTATTATCATGTGCAGCGGGGTTTTGATCGTGTACAGAGCACTCCCCAACGAGCTTCTTGGAGTCGCAGCTGAACAACAGCCTATAATTACATGCTTGTGGATGTGTGTAAGTCGACGTAGTCGTATTCAAAGTCATATCAGACATAGTGCGAATATTCAATTCTTATGTACTATTCTAACACTAAATTTTCTCGCCTGTCAGGATTGGCTTGGCCTCTTCGCTCGTCCACCAGCTCACGCCCTGTACACCAGGGTATGTGAATTTATCCATACTCTCTGGCTTCATTTCTACGCTGTATCCCGGTTCTATCGGTGTGCGGTAGTAGCCATTGACAATAATAGAGGGGTGCAAAAAGTGCTCATGCAAGTGGTCCACGTACTCCAGTACCGACTGCTTGCCGCTGACGACTACGTAGTCAATAGTGCTAATGTGCTGTGTGTACTCGGGCAGCCCAACGCCACCAGAGTGCGGCACAATCGGCACGCCAAACTTGTTGGCCATGAGGAGAACAGCCAACACTTCGTTGACGCCGCCGAGACGACAAGCATCTACTTGGCAGACGTCGATGGCGCCGTTCATGAGCAGCTGCTTGAACATGACGCGGTTCTGGCACATTTCACCAGTAGCGACCCCAATGCCATAAGGTTGAAGCGCCTCGCGGATAGCCTTGTGACCAAAGATATCGTCGGGAGATGTGGGTTCCTCAATGAACCAGGGCTTGAAGTCGCTCAGCTGTTTCATATACTCGATGGCCTCGGGCACAGACCAGATCTGATTGGCATCCACCATGAGAACGTTGCCCTTGTCGAAGCCAATGACCTCGCGCGCAATGCCCAGACGACGACGGTCTTCTTCAACACCACCGCCGACCTTTAGCTTGAAGTATTTGTAGCCCTTGGCAAGCGTCTCGTGCAGCAGACGCTTCATTTTGTCTTCGTCGTAGCCCAGCCACCCGGCACTGGTTGTGTAAGCAGGGACGGCCTTGTCGGCAAGCGCCTCCTCGATGCGCCGCGCCTTGCCAGACTCTGTAGACCGTAGCATCTCCAGCGCCTCCTGCGGGGTGATGGCGTCGGTAATGTAGCGAAAGTCTATGCAGCGGACGTACTCTTCGGGGGTCATGTCGGCGACGATGCGCCACACGGGCTTGCCGAGGACTTTGGCCCACAGATCCCAGACGGCATTGACAACGGCGCCCAGGGCGAGGTGGATGACTCCCTTTTCCGGGCCGATCCAGCGCAGCTGGCTGTCGGAGACGAGGTAGCGCCACGTCTTGCCCCAGTCTGCGACGAGGGAGGAGAGGGTCTTGCCGCGGAGGCGATCGGCCACCTGAACGATTGCAGCGCAGACAATGTCGTTTCCGCGACCAATGGTGAAGGTCTAAGGTGAAGCAGCGTAGTTAGCTTCGATACTTGAGAGAGTGTGATGTGGTGCTCGATGACAAGGATCGCATACCATGCCATGGCCGGCATACTGAGAGTCTGTTTCAAGAATGCAGTATGCGGCAGAGTAGTCACCCGCCGCATTCATGGCGTCTGAGCCAGTCTTGTCGAGCGACGTCGGAAAGCGCACGTCGCGCGACTTGAAGCCGGTGATTGTAATCTCGGCCATTATGAAGATTGCGGGGGCGGGGGAGGGGCGGAAGAGTGCTTGAGAAAAAAGAGGGAGAAGTGGGTGATGGAGATGGATGAAACTAATAGTTATGTATTTCTATCAGGTGGAAACTTGAAATGAATAATCACAACGAAGTTTCTTAGCATAGTGTGTCATTTATTAGAGGCGTCGGGATGGGAATTTGGCGGAGGAGGGGCAGCCGGCTTGGCGGCCACGGCTTTGAGGCCGAAGTGGGGGGCCAGATGGGGGTACATCAACACATGGCTACCCGAAGTCGGCCATTGATACAGCGTAAAATGGAATCTGAGAGGAATTTCTCGATTCCTTTCAGTTGAGAGATAGCATCTGGTATGTTTCTTTGAGGCTGATTCAAATTGATGTATGCTTTCACGCCGGGCCAGATACCGGTGGCTGCTTCGCGAACCACAGCGCGCAACTTCCCATAGACTGCCCACCTCCCGACCCATTGATGTAAGAAGAACAATTCAGCTCACAGAACCGAATCCAAGCTCACACCGTATTCATAGACTTGGATTATCGGATCCTGAGCCTAACATGCATTTTCCCCCCTATATCTTCTACTTGGCACGACCGTTGTTGTCGTCTTGTGCTGACTGAATGCGCCACTCCACCACCAACTACCCGGTTAATTTTACCGACGGCTAATTCTGCCACTCGCGAATACGTTGAATCGCATACGGCTTTTTTCGATAATTACAAGTTGCCCAAGATGTCGTGTTTCAACAGCCTTCAAGTTTTATCTGGAAGGGCTCCCCGTTTATTTCAAGCACTGATGTGGTCGGCAATTAGTAAACCACCTGCTATCGACGAGCTTCCTTCAAGATCTCACTCTGGAAATACTGAAGCTCAAGCTCTCAATCGAACTAACTTGGTCGACCTTTGAGCCTATTCTCTTCTGCTCGACGAGATAGCTATGTGGCACGTGGTGATACGCCTTGAGCCACTCACACGCACTCAAAAGCAAGCAATACTCGTGCTCGCCCCCTCTTTGGCCGCGACTAAGCCAGGCAAGCTGGCTCTCATCGCGGCCAAAGTAGGTGCGGGCACGAGTAACTGTGCTATGGGTTTAGAGAAATTTTGTCAAAAAGCACTTGTCACGGGACTTCAAATGAGGCGTTTCTGCTGTAACTAGCATTTCATTTTCCAAGTCAAGATGGATTTAGTCCAGCACCTGTCGTTGTGGAAAAGCCATGGGGCTATGTTCGGGGTTTCCTCGTAGCAGCCACGTTAACAATTATGATTTTAATGGTAATTCGCTCGATATATATTCAAAGAAGCTAAAATGATTTAGATCGAGATAATGCTTCCCGAATTGGTATCTAGGCTATCTTCTGATGCGTTTGCGACGTAGCCAGAGGCAACTAAGATACGTCATGCCCGGTCGACTTGTCTGCAGTGGGGTCTCGCACCGCGACCGTGAATTTCTCTACCAAGCACTCATCTAGCTGTGCGTCGCAACGGCATGTTGGTTAACAATTAGTCGACCAAACAACGGAAATAAGGAATCGACTCGGTATGGCTGACGAATATGGCGCCGACGATGCGCTGTTGGCCGCCATGGCCGCCGCTGACTCGACTCCCGTCGCACGCCGACCGGCACAGCAGCAACCACGTCCGCAAAAGATCCAGCAGCCCACGCCACAGCGCCTAGACAAGGCACCTCCCGCAGCTTCGGGCTCAGGAGGCAAAGTTGTCCAGCCGACTCCCCAATCGCTCCCTCAAAGACAAGGCGCCTCTAATATCCTCGTTTCACCGCGTCAGCGCGGCAACCCGGTCCTGACGCACCTCAAGTCGATGCCGTGGGAATACAGCGATATTCCAGCAGACTATGTCCTTGGAACAACGACATGCTTGCTGTTCTTGAGGTACTATGTAAATCTCGCTATCAAGTTATGTAGCATATGCTAACAAGGCTCGTGGTATAGTCTTAAATACCACCGCCTTCATCCCGAATACGTCTACACTCGAATCCGAAATCTGCAAGGCAAATACAACCTACGGATTCTGCTCACGATGATTGACATTCCGAACCATGAAGATCCCCTTCGAGAGCTGTCTAAAACTTCAATGGTCAATAATGTGACCATCGTCTGCTGCTGGTCCGCCGCCGAGGCGGCCCGCTACCTGGAGCTCTACAAGGCTTATGAGCACGCCAGCTTCGACGCGATTCGCGGCAAACAGTCATCGAGCTACGCAGAGCGGCTGGTGGACTTTGTCACAGTCCCACGCAGCTTGAACAAATCGGATGCTGTTGCTTTGGTGGCCAATTTTGGCAGCCTGAAAAACGCCATCAATGCCGACGCCGAACAGCTAGGCATGCTGAGTGGCTGGGGTGGTGTCAAGGTCAAGCGCTGGAGCGCGGCCATTGAAGAACCATTTCGAGCCAAGAATGCTTCCAAGCGCATCTTGCCCACTGGCGACGCAACCGCTGTCGCCGCCCTTGCCGAGCCCACCGCAGCTAACAGAGGCTCGAGGCTGCAAGACGCGGTGCCGCTCTCTCGCGTGCCATTGCGAGATATGCCCGCTGCCCCAGCGGCCACCGAGGCGACCCCCGAAGCAGGCCAGCCAGTGAACTCGAGCAAACAATTTCAATTTCGTGGCGACACGGACGATGAGGATGATGAATTGGAAGCGGCGGCGACTACCACTTCCAAAACCGCAGAGGCGGCCAGCAAACGAGCAGAGTCCCAGGCCGACCAGGCTGAGAAGCTCTCCGATGGAATTGCTGCTGCGCTGGCAAAGCTTCGAAAATAAGCTCCGGCGCTAAGCAGATTTATTTGCAGACACTGAGCACATACTTCATGGATACCGGTCCCCGCGCCATTTTGTCGGGGTGGAATGTAATGCTGATTCCCGATGCTATGACAAGGTTTTGTCCATCATATTCGGCATGGCCTGATCTTGCACTGGATGAGCATGGGTTTCTTGCACCAGACGCATCAAGGTCACGATGAATAATAGCATCTTCACGGGCCTTACTTCTCATTCCTTAGCTGCTCCTGCAAATGGATGGCCAGACGCCCAGGTTTCCGACGCGCGAGCTCAGGAAGTCAAGAGCCCGTTCCAAGAATGCTGGGCAGGATACTACCGTTATGCCAGGGGACATGACGAGCTTCACCCCCAGCAAAACTGCGACGACGGCGGGTAGGCTGTAAAGAAATACAGCTGGGAGTGATGGCCATACTCGCATTCGCCACAGAGATCACTGCTGTTGATGCTCCTTTATGAAGAAGAAAATAACAGAATTCATGTCTTTGACACTGCAATTCGCTACCTAGGTGGCATGGTTGCTTGTGTGTGCCCACGCGAGAACCACGTCGACGGCGCAAATACTGATTCATTCAGCTTAGGACCTCCTCGGCGGCCCATACAGTCACTTCTTGAATGGCAAAAGAACTAGGCCGCTATTGAATCAGGCCAGGACTCTTTAAGATGGCCTATCAGTGGCATTCGATATCCCCACTGGCGTCCCGGACCTGTCTACTTGAACCCAGAAGGAGAAGGACTGGCACGGGCCCCAACAATACTGCCGAGATTGGCACTCAGATTCTCGAGGAGACTCGCTTTTGTGACCTGACTGGCAATGGCAAGTAGGCCAAACTGGCCGAAAAGCTGAGGATTGTCTGATTCGACCATCTGGCGCGTCCGAAGCCTGGCTAGGGCTGATCGGCACATGAAGAGGCAATAATCGAGGCAGGAGGGCATTACCAAAGCCATGCCCAGTCTTTTCTTTACTTGTTGAACTCAGTGGGCCACTGTTCACTGCTTACATTGTCGAGGCAAATGGAAATACAACATTGTGTTTTATAATTCATTTATCAATAACCCATAATTTGGAAATTGAGGATGGTCCGCACCAAAGGCCAAAGCCCACCAGTCCGCCAACAAGTCCTTCCGCCAAATATCCGCCCATCACGCCTTTCGAAACCCTGCATTGCCTTGCTAGGGCGACCTCTATAAAACTTTGACATGAGGACCCGGATTCAGGGATGCCCATGCCCAATGAACGGGCAGTGCCGCCTTCCGTTCCTCCAGATGCATCTATCGGGCATTACCTGACTGTCACCCGTGCCGTACTTGATCGTGGTCATCGGCTCCGCGTCCTGGACGTGACTCTCGTCGGGCTGGCCTTTGATGTCGAGAATCGGTGACGGAAGGGGTTCGAGCCTGCTGGCGGTCACTTCTTCGGTGGTGACGGGAGCGGCCGATGAAGCTGTAAAGAGTGCGGCGGCGACGACCAGTGGGAGAGCCGAGAACTTCATTTTGTGTTTGAAGAGGATATTGATGAGAGTAAAGATGAGGAAGTGAGAACAAGTTTGCAAGTTGTAGTTTGAAGCTGTTGGTTGGAGCAATGTTTTGGGAAATGAAAGCAGAGCGATCGTCTCGCATTATATAGACAGTCTGGCTCATGCGTTTGAGGCGGAACACGGACCAGTCGCGCAATCAGCTCGTTCCGCCGCTTCTTTGTTACCAAGCAGATCTGACAGCCAAGCAGCGAGAGAGGTCTATACAACGGATCGGGGGAGATATTTTTGGAACTGCCAAAGAGACAGAGCAAGCAACTTTGGCGGCGCCCGCGAGCTCCAGCGAGACCCAAAAAAGGTCGACTGCAGGGCTCCTCGACGCACTAGCCAGAAGTTTGCCAACGCCCGCTACCGCAGAGCCGCGCGGTCAGCTTTCCAAAATTGTTTGCGAGTTTGTCGTTTAGTATGGCTCAAATGTATCCGGCCATTTCAATACCGAAGGCTTGACGGGGAGCAAACCCGAGAACTTGGACATCGCTGCCTCGACGCATCAGCTCAAACAAGTCCCCGCTGGCCCATGATGGCTTTGCTTTCATCTCCGGCCCAGTATTTGATGAATTTTTACGAGACCGAAAAATTGAAATCGACTCGATAGAATGATTGCACGTAGCAGGCTAGATTGAAATGGCAGAGGGTATCGTGAATTGCACGTATATGGAGCATCGACGATGCAAGTCTAGGGCGCTCCGTTGTAGCATTTAACCCATATATCACGAGACTTGGCGAATCGTTAAGCTCTCCCAAACCGTCATCCATCTCCTTGTACACTGCGTGCTTTCTTGCCCACTCTTGAATCTTGTCAAATCTCCGACACGTGTCCGAGGCTGTGCCCCTTTCCGTGTCCATCTCCTTTCTCTCGCTCCTTTACACGTCATGACACTAATGTCGCCATGGCACATGAGAGAGCTGTTGACAACAGACAGCTACTGTCAATCGATACAAGATTGGCGACCACACAACATGAATAAACAAGGATATGCACACCGCCTCGCCCTTACGGAGGGAGATTATGCAAGTATTTGGTCTCTGTCCAAGTCAACGTGGGCTGCTCATCTTTGTATGTCGAAGACTACGGATATGAGGAATGGTTTGGCATGGGGCAAAGTCCATGAGATAGTACATATCGACTACGATATTGCCGTTTTCTGACACTAGTTCCCCGTGCAAAGTGACGCTGGAAAATAGCTTGGCCCGTGAGACTTTTACGATTGCCATCAGATCTAAGTGCGAGGACAACGTGGTGGTGCAGATATGCAACTCCTTGACCGGAGAACTTTCCCATGGTCAGCGAGTAGAGAACGGGGTGTTTACTGCGCTCCGGGCTCGCGAGAGTGTCAAGACACACCGGCCCCAGCTGGCCGACATTGTGCCATGCGTATACGCCTGGATATCAGCAAGCTCGACAAAGGTTCATCTCGGCTGTTGTCGGTGTGCCGCTCGATAAGCAATCTGAGGGTCTCGGTGACGAGGACGAGGTGCTCATCATAGAGCAGCTGACGGGCGTCTTTACTGGCACCCAAAAGGCAGTGTTCCCAGACGCCTCGCACAGCTGTCTGTCATTGGCATCGAGGAGAGCCAATTGCTGAGAATTGACCACGGCCACGCTGACTGGTCTTCCGACTTTGACTTTACGAGCGTCCCGCACCCCGCCAAGGCATTTCATGTCGTTTGCGACGCGGGCGGGCGACGCGGGCAACTGGCAGAGGCCGGATCACCACTCGGGTCGGCTGGGAGCGGCTGTGATGTTAGGCAATATTGACACCGAGGACGAAATCCAGCAGTCCAAAGTAGCGCAGGATGAATAGCGCATCGCGAAGATCCGGGACGCGGCGTTCGCGGCGTTCGCGAAGCGTAGGATGCTACGCGCCAAGCGACTTGCCAGGCATTGAGGGCCTGACGCGTTTGCCTGAGCTGCAGGGGGGGTGCTGTGCTCGGCGAGGTTGACTCATCGCCTGTTCGTGCAAAAGGAAACAACGGAGGAGCTAGCGGCATCGCGCAAGGCAACTGAAGAGACGCTGTGCGGGATATCTAGAAAGCCTCGTATGTTGAGATGGTCGCTTTTGCAATGAGAAATCCGGGTGGAAGCCGTTAAATTATGCGGATTTCATTAATAAAGCCCACTAAATTCAGCTGATCAGCCCACTAACGCGACCCACTAATGCTCTCAGCGCACGACAAAACGCCCCACTTTGGAGAGCTCCCCGCAGATGGCTTCAATATGTTCTCGATTCTCTCCACCTACAACATCATTACGTCATGTATTTTTCCCAGCACGGCCGTTTTTCTGTCGTCATGTCGGCCATGCTTAGGACAAAAATTTTTCTTTCTTGGTCAATTTGTGTGGAGGAAAACTGTTGGACGAAAGACTGAGGCGTGTGAGGTTGGTATCAGAAAATGTAGCGTAGCAGTCAACAACGATTCATCCGGCCATCACTGGACCGTAGACGCAGCTAGCAGCTCATCCCTCCCTTCATGGCCAATAAACAGCGACGGCCATCACACATGCCGCACAGGTACTATTGACAAGAAACAGCTGCTGCCATCTCGATGCCGTCCCATATTATCCATTACGATATTCTCCTTCCCGGCGCCCAGTTCCCCGTCCTGCCCCGTTTCTGGCCAAGTATTCGCTACCTGACTTGCATGCTTGCTACCGTCTTGTTCCTCGGTCGCGGAGCTCACCAGCCCCAGTTGCGCCTTGACACACAGCTAAGCTTTCTCTTGCCATGCTTTCCCTTGCTGTTTCTACTGGATGCTGTATCCTTGCCTAGGCATGAGTGCCTGGTAAATCCCGGTTCTAGCCTTGCTCGTCATTCCCCAGCCTGCTCCCCCAACTTACTCCTTCCTCGCCACCCCTCTTGCCTCACACCACTTTTCTTTTCTTCCCTTCCTCACTCACACCACTCACGAAGCAGCTCTTCCACAACGTCTCACTCTCAAATCAAATCCTCAAAATGTCCAAGTCGCGCATGCCCCTGATCGTCGGCCTCGGTGCCGCTGGTGGTGTCGGCTACTACCTCTACAGCTCCGGCGGCAACGCCAAGGCCGCCGAGAACAAGTTTGAGAGTATGTCTCTGGTCCTTTGCTGCGCTCTTCCCAAGCCTCGCCGCGTTTGAATAGCGAGTGGTGCTGCATTGAGCAATTCACTAACAACAATCTTCTTCAGGCGACCTTCACAAGGCCCGCGCCAATATCAGGTCGGCCATCCCCGGCACGGGCTCGTCACCCGACGCTGCCCATAAGCTTGAGACTGTCGGCTCCGAGGCTGGTGCCAAAATCGACAAGGCCGGTGCTAAGCTCGACAAGGCTGTAGGGTCACGCCAAACCAACAAGACAAGACTTTAATCACTAACATTCAATTCACAGTGGCAAAAGGCTGACCAGCAGGTTGGCCAGGCCAAGGATCACGCCGAGGCCTACGCCAAGGACGCCAGAGCAGAGGCCCTCAAGGCCGTCGACAAGTTCGACAAGACAGTCGAAAACGGTGCCTCCAAGGCCAAGAGCGGCATATCTAGCTGGTTCGGTGGCAAATAATGTATCAATCACGAGCTTGCAATGCTTTTTTTTTTCGGCTTCCTTTCGTCAATCAATCAATGCGTTTACAGCCTGTTCTATAGGAAAAAACAAATTCAAATCATCCCGAAATATCTATGGCACTCTCACGCGTGCACCTTGGACCATTCCTTGACTAATTTTGTTGTGAACTATGTCTTGATCGTAGCCGTCCTTGGCTTTTTACACATGTGACCCAAATATTGCTCCCGAAGACCTCAATGTTTGCTGATGAGTAAGAAAAGAAAAAATCCCCAAATTGACCAGCTAATGTACAGACCATATCCTCCATTACGATCGACCGCGATTCTATTGATCCAGCTCCTCGGCCACCAGCTTCAACATCTCCTCGACACTTTTATGCGCATTGGCCGGCTTCTTGGCCACAGCCGGCCACGTCTCGCCATATCGAGGCTCGTTGGCCACGCACTTGGCGACCACTTCGGCGCGCTTCTCCTCGGTCCCGTGTTGACACAGGAAGCGGTAGTACCACGCCCAGGTATCGCCGCGCGCGGCGTCGAGCGCCAGGGCGCGCTCGAACCAGCTCTGCGCCTTGTCCAGCTTGCGCTCGGCCCAAAAGAGACGCGCGACACCGACGAAGAGCGCCGGGTCATTGTCCACCTTTTTAATGGCCTCGAGACTGCGCGGCTTGCGCTGCGTGCGCGCCTCGAGGTGCCAAATTTGCTCGACGTAGAGCAGCCCGCTCCGGGGCACTTCCTGCAGCGCGCGCGCCATGAGCGACTTGGCCTGCGCGAGGTGGCCGCCGCGGCGCTCCAGCCGTACCGACTCGCACCACAGCTCCGGCGACTTGGGCACCGCCAGACGCGCGCGGTCCAGCACGGAGCGCGCCTTGACGATGAGGCCTGCGTCCTCCTCCAGGCGCGCGTACAGCAGCCACAGCGGCACGGAGCGCGGCACTGCCTTGACGCCTGTGGCGTAGGCTTCCCGCGCGAGGCCGACCTTGCCCATGTCCTGGTATATTTGACCCTTGAGCATCCACAACTTGGCCGCCGCGGGGAACAGCTGCAGCGCCTGCAGGGTGAGGTCAAGCGCCGTGTCAGTGTCGCCCTGCACGCGTTCAAAGACGACACTCTTGGTCCACACGCGGTCCGTGGGAGCCTGCTCCCGCGCCACGGCGAGCAGCTTGCGCGCCTGCTCGATGTTGCCGCTCTCCGACTCGAGCTTGACGGCCGAGAGCCAAATATCCTCGTTGTTGGGGTTCTGGTTGAAGGCGCGCTTTAGCACCAGGCGCGCGCCGTCCACCTCGCCGCTCTGCCATTTTTCCTTGGCTAGCATCATCCACAGGTCCTCGCTCTTGGGACACGCCTCGACCGCCTTCTCCAGTACCTGCCACAGCGAGTCGCGCGTGCCGTGGTTGCGCTCCAGGTCCGCCGCGGCGTTCCACAGCGTCTTGCTGTTGACGAACACGCGCAGCGCGTACGCGTAGGTGGCGCGCGCCGTCTCGTACTTGCCACGGTTGATGCTGCCGCGCGCATCCTCCATCCACGTGTCCTTGCGGTCGTCGTCCTCGTCCAGGCCCCAGCCGAGCGTCTCGCGGATAATATTCTCGCAGGTCACCGTCGCGCCGTCCTCTTCGCATGCCTCAGCCTCTGCGATCCACTCCTCGCGCTTCGGCATCGCTTGCTCCTTCACTAGCACCTGCACACCTCTCTTGATCACATTAACCTTGGTCGCCTGTCCGAGCTGCTCCTGCAGGCGAGCAGCCGCAATCCAAATCTCGTGCGATGTCGGGCACGCTTTGCGCGCTCTGTTGAGCACCTTTTGCGCATTTTCGGGCGTCTCGAGGCGCGCCAGCGCCAGCCACAGGTCCACTGACAGCGGGATCAGCTCCGTCGCCTTGGCGAGCATTAGCTTAGCATCGTCGGGGTTCTCCTCCAGGTTGACGGCCTCTTTCCACAGCGCCTCCGACTCGGGGATGTGATCGAGCGCCTGTCGAATAACACGCTTTTTGTTATTGGGAATATGCTCCAGCCGCATCGCTTCAACCCACAGGCGGACCGAACGATTGTTGGCCTCGATGGCGCGGCGCGCGATAATCTTGGCATTATTACTGTCGTGGTTGAGGCGAATGTTCTCCAGCCACGCGTCCTCGCTCTTGGGGCACCGCTCGCAGCCCTGGTCGATTGTCTTTCGCGCAGCGCCAATCTTGCCGGCCAGCTCCTCCAGGCGGGCGGCCGCTATCCAGCCCAGCGCATTGTTGGGGTTAGTCTTGACTACCGACTGCAGTAGCTCGCGCACACGGTTGATGTCGCCAACCTGGCTGGCGGACTCGGGCATGGCCATCTTGTTAAGACTCGTAATGTAGCCTTGGGGGTCGATACTCGTAGAGCTGCCGTTGGCAGCATCGCCGTTGCCAGATCGCGAAGCCTGCTCCAGCCTCGATTTGAGCACCTTGTCGCGCGCGGCACCAATATCCGCAAAGTTGGTCATGGTACCGTCAGAGGTCTCCCTACTCCCAGCGCCTGAAGATGCGCCACCATCATCCGTAACCATGGTGCCCATCTCGGTGGAGTCGCGCGCCGCGGCCAGAACACTGTCGGGAACGGCGTAGAAGCGCTGTCGCAAGGCCTGCTTGCTTCGTCTGTTCTTGCCCGTCAGATCGCCAACTTCGGGCAGGCTCGCCCACTCGTCGTCGGATACGGTCGCCAGCGCACGCTTTAGGTCGGTAAATTGTTGCTGAATCTTGGGGTTATTGCGCTCGTACTCGTCGCGCTCGGCCTGCTCTCGTTCTTCGCGCTGGCGCTTACGCCGGTCCATGCGCTCGTCGACCCATTCCCAAATCTTGTCGGCCTCTTCATCGTCTTTATCGTAGAGACCACCTGCAAAGAGGCCCACCTCGTTGTCTGGGTCCTGGTATCGCTCGTCGTCGCCTCCGCCACCCCCGTCTTCCTCCTCCTTGTCCTTCTTCCCACGATCTGGTGCCAATCCTAGTTGCTGGGCACGCTTGGCCAGCGCCTCTTTGATTTGGTCGTCGCTGGGGCCATCGCGCGCGGGGCCGAGATCAGATCGGGTTGTGAAGCCCGTAGCACCACGGCCGAGACCTGCCACGTAGTTTTCCGGCGCCGGCTGGCTCAGAAAGTCGCGTCGAGTCGTCATCGTATCCTATGTTCAAAGTATCTCCAGACGAGCCTGCCGATGCGCGTTGGATACGATGGCGCTGTGTGCGCGGTGGTATATAACAGAGGCAGTAAACAAATGCGTGGTTGCTCAAAAGTTGGCTGCCAGTGGCTTTTAGCTGTTCTGCTGCCTAGTAGAGGTGTGGAAATTGACTGCACCCGGTGTCAATCTTTTCCTAGAGCTCCATGCGATTCCCGCAAAATTGGCACATGGTGGCTAGTCAAATTCGTACCCGCAGAACTTCTTATCGATAGCTTCCTCCACCAAAAAAGTTTCCCGCCAGACCGACCCCCACTACATTTCGAGATCTTCCACTCGCCTTCTATTCTGTCTGTCAACAGCATTTCCGAGAACAGAACTACCATTGCAATAGCTCATCGTCTCTCCACCATCAAAAGGAAGATAGGATCGCGGTTGAGGCAGAGGCAGGTTGTCGAATCGGCCGAATACAGCCCAGCATGGCCAAAGTAAAGACGCCCAAGCGAGGTGCTTCGAACTCTCCCTACGAACGACCAAGCCAGTCAAACAGCGGCAGCAACAGCAAATCCGCCAAGAACAATGTCTTTAAATTCAACACCAACTTCGGCCAACATATTCTAAAGAATCCTGGGGTGGCAGATGCAATTGTCGAAAAGGCCTACCTCAAGCCTACCGACACGGTTCGTCCCCCTCTCCCCCCCCCGGAAACATGCACCATTACTTTGCTTTGCGCTGACCTTCAAAAAAAACAAAAAGGTTCTCGAGGTTGGACCCGGAACAGGAAACTTGACTGTGCGCATTCTCGAGCGGGCCAAGAAGGTTTTCTGCGTGGAAGTCGACCCTCGCATGGCGGCCGAGGTAACGAAGCGCGTGCAGGGCACGCCGGAGCAGCGCAAGCTTGAAGTGCTGCTCGGCGACGTCATCAAGACGGAGCTGCCAGCATTTGACGTGTGCATTTCCAACACGCCATACCAGATCTCGTCACCGCTCGTCTTCAAGCTGCTGTCCATGCCCAATCCGCCGCGCACGTCGGTGCTCATGTTTCAGCGCGAGTTTGCCCTTCGTCTGACGGCCCGACCCGGCGACACGCTCTACTGCCGTTTGTCGGTGAATGCACAGTTTTGGGCGCGTATCACGCACGTCATGAAGGTGGGCAAGAACAACTTCCGCCCGCCGCCCCAGGTCGAGTCATCGGTGGTGCGCATCGAGCCCAAGGTCGGTAAGGACCGCCCCAACGTGAGCTGGGACGAGTGGGACGGCCTGCTGCGCGTCTGCTTCGTGCGCAAGAACAAGACGCTACGCGCCAGCTGGCTCGGCACCAAGGAAATTCTGGCCATGGTGGAGCGCAACTATCGCACCTGGTGCGCCATGAACGGTGTGGCTGTCGACGACAGCCTCGTCGAGGATGGTGCTGATGACGAGGATGACGAAATGGCTATGGATGGTGCTGAGGACGCGGGTGGCATGGATGTAGATGCGGAGGATGATGATGATGATACCCCAGCGTTTTTCAAAGAAGCGGCCGCGAACGCACCCCCGGCCAAGACCAAGAGCAAGCGCAAGAAGACCAAAGTGGCAGAGCTGGTCCGGGAAAAGATTCGCAAGGTCCTCGAGGACGTGACGGAGCTGGCGGACAAGCGCTCAGGCAAGTGCGACGAGAATGATTTTCTGCGGCTGCTGTTTGCCTTTAACGAGGAGGGCATTCATTTCTCATAAACTTGCTTCACGGACATTGTGTACGAGCTTTCTATTTCTCATGATCATTATTGACGGGTTGAGCGGGATGGCGTTACGGGAGCACCAAAAAGTGTTGTTTATACGATGATCTACGAAATGAAATCAGCATTGTAAATCTTCATCTGTATAACGGTTCTCGCTGCGTTTGGGCCGATGGCAAGGATGAAAACCTTCGACTAGTTTCTGCGGCGCGCCGTTGCTTCGCAGGTCGGCGTTTTATACATTTTCAGGCAGTGACGACAGAATGATGGAAATGGCCGTGGACGACTTCCGACTGCGAGAGCCATAATGGTCTCCCATCGACTTGGCGTATTCATGTAAATTCTCGACAGTGTGCTTTTTAGGTATGACGGGTAGCTCGTCGAGGACGGAGTACTGCACTCTGGCGAAAACGGACAAGAACTGATTTGCACAGGTCTTGCAATTGGCAAATTCACAATAGTTGAACAGCAACAAGTTTTGTCGATACCATTCGCATGTCGTACGATTGGATGCATGAAAACACAAATAAAATGATGCGCCAGCCTATTTGGAGAGTGATATGACACGAAGCCTTACCTTTGTCTTCTCTATAAGCAAAGGTCAAGCATCACCTGCTCAAGGCGACAGTTCGGGCAGGCCGTACTCTGAGACTATGTAACCCGATTTATATATCATATGTTGATTAATTTGTTAGCCTATTGCTATGTATCTGTCGTTCCCTTGACGAGGATCGTGTAGAAGTTAAACATTTGGGCCTACTTTCGAGTGAACTTCGCCGGCGGCCGTTTGCGTGTGCGCCGTCGGGCCGGGAGACTTATATACAAAGTTCTTACGTGCGTCCGCGTCCCTCCAATCCGCCCGGTTGTGACAATATAAATCCCAGATTCGTCTCTCTGAGCGCCCCAGGTGAACCGAGCTTGCACCATCCGAGGCCAATTCGTAGCAAGCCAGTGAACTCGAACTTTGGGTTGTTGTTTTGATACTGATCTTGTAGAATGTGAATGATCCGAAACTATTCACTCTATTTAGCCAGCGTTGTACTTACTTTGCGACTTCCGTGGCGGGCAACAAAGGCAACGTGAGATGCCGTCATTCAGAAAACACGAGGAAAAGCGACAGAATGGGATAGAATACAATATGGATCTATTTGACCGGGATTACAATGTCTATGGAGTTTATATGTCTCGATAATATATATTTCTGCTGAATTAATCATGAAATTTGTCATAGATGCCGAAACTTCAATCACTATGAACGTCGCTTACCCATGTTGTGCAGGTCGGACGCATTCTCCTCAAGACAAACAGAGACAAGAGCCCGTGTACAAGATCATTTCATGTCCAAAAATTAATATTACATTAAGTGGTGCAAGTAAAGATTTCTGACTCGTAGATGGCGGTATTTGCCTTGCTGGGTGAACACGACTGTGCCATTGATCCAAAATCTGACCTACAAAGTGCTGGAAGTGAGAGAGTATGTTAGTCACTGAGTTTCCTTTTTTATCCTAGCCACATCTCTAGCTTCATAGGTTATTCGTATAAGATTGCGAGTCTCATTCAATAGATTACACCATCCTACACCCAGCGAGCTGGGCCGATGCCAACACCTCGTTTACTATATTTCTTGTGGCACGCCTAATACCAGGCTTGCTCTGTATAAAGGGCAGTCCGAAGTCAAGCACAGAAACGGAAAAGTTGTTAAAGTACACGGTTATATTAAGAACTCCAGTGTAGAATAGTTCTATGAAGAGAAATAAAATAAGTCACAATACCATGGTACAGCGTAATACACTCATATAACAGCCGCAGTTAAGTGGCTGTCACTGCTGATATCATCAAGGTAATTTGACAAATTACAGAAGCAGCACAGCGCCAAGGACGAACAGGCTGACGGGACGGACAATGCCGGCAGCACCAACAGTCACGGGGACAGTGGGAACAGCCGTGGCACCGGTGCCGGTGGCCTTGGGCGCGCAGGCCGAGGGGGAGTAGTCAGCCTTTCCACCGCCAATAGCCTCGAAGCCGAGGCAGTTGTTGTAGGAAGAAACACAGAAGGACTGGTTGGCACCGGGCTGAGCCTTGCAGTCGCCCAAGGCAGCAATGCACTTCTTAGCACACTCATCCTGACCCTGGCCCTGACCGGCGGGAGGAGTCTGGCCCTGACCGGAGGGGGGAGTCTGACCCTGACCGGCGGGAGGAGTCTGACCCTGGCCGGCGGGAGGAGTCTGGCCCTGGCCGGCGGGAGGGGTCTGGCCCTGGCCCTCAGGAGGAGTCTGGCCCTGGCCTTGGCCGGGGGTGCCGGTGGGAGTGGGAGTGTTACCCTCCTTGGAGCAAGCGGCGGGGTAGTAGTCAGCCTTGCCGCCACCAATGGCCTGGAAACCTAGGCAGCTGTTGTAGTTGGAGACGCAAGAAGACTGGTTGGCATCGGGCTTGGACTTGCAGCCAAACAGAGCATCAGAGCACTTCTTAGCGCACTCATCCTGGGCATGTCCGGTACCAGTAGGAGCCGGAGGGTTGTCGCCCTTGGAGCAGGCGGTGGGATAGTAATCAGCCTTACCGCCACCGATAGCCTCGAAGCCGAGACAGCTGTTGTAGTTGGAGACGCAAGAAGACTGGTTGGCATCGGGCTTGGACTTGCAGCCAAACAGAGCATCAGAGCACTTCTTAGCGCACTCATCCTGGGCATGGCCGGTACCAGTAGGAGCCGGAGGGTTGTCGCCCTTGGAGCAGGCGGAGGGGTAGTAATCAGCCTTGCCGCCGCCAATGGCCTGGAAACCTAGGCAGCTGTTGTACTCAGACACGCAAGAAGACTGGTTGGCGTCAGGCTTGGACTTGCACTCGAACAGAGCATTGGAGCACTTCTTGGCGCACTCGTCCTGGGCATGGCCAGTACCAGTAGGAGCCGGCGGGTTGTCGTTCTTGGAGCAGGCGGAGGGGTAGTAATCAGCCTTGCCGCCACCGATGGCCTCGAAGCCGAGACAGCTGTTGTACTCAGACACGCAAGAAGACTGGTTGGCGTCAGGCTTGGCCTTGCACTCAAACAGAGCATTGGAGCACTTCTTGGCACACTCATCCTGAGCGTGTCCGGTGGGGACGGGCTTGTGGATGGTGCATGGGCAGTCCGTGATGGTCAGCGTGGTCGCCGAGGTGATCGTGTACGTCTTGGAGTTGAAGGTGAGGGTGGTCGAAGCAGGGCAGTAGGTGGTGAGGGCCGTGACAACTTCCGTGGTGTACACGATATGGGGAGAAGCCGTCACGGTGGCGTTGGACGGAAGGGCATAGGCCGACAGGCCGGCCACGGAGGCAGCTAGAATGAGCGACTGCATAGTTGGTTCGGAAAAGGCAAGGTACTTTTTTAGAAAGGTAAAAGGTAACGACCGTGGACAATAGAGTAAGCTGAGATGGGCTTAAGAGATGCGAGGGATATCGACAGGTCTTTAATACAACTGATCGTATAAAAGTTCCTTTTTACTGCGGACTGTCTTCTCCGCTTATTGGAACATACCAGTAATTCAACTTCCCGTATCCGACGTCATGATTGGTCTCTAGTTTCTGAAGAGGATCATGGATAGTTAGCCATCTCGTATTCTAATGTACTTGCGTTGGTTCAACCGACCAAACCTTAAACCCGACCGTGCGAATTTCTCGCAAGCCCCCATAAAGACTGCTATCAATCTCTCACGATCAAAGCAGAGAATTGGCGCTTGTCAGAATGCGTGTGCTCGACAGTCACGTTTGCTGGCGATTTATGGTCGGGTTTGTTCTCAGCTCGTTGAGCCAGGAAAGCATTCCGTACTCAGGCACACCTTGGAATGTAACAGCGGCTGGCTAATAGTTGGCTAATAGTAACCGTTTCTATTACTTGGCGCGCCCTTGGCAATTGCCCACCGAACTTGTTCCGTGCCGAGCGTCCCGATAGGTATGCCAGTAATAAGCTTTAATACTATAGCCTGGGCTAGCAACTCCAGCGGGTCATCGGGCCCTCCAAATACGAGGTGCAGATCTCATGGGAAGGTGCCGGCCAGAATCCCGGGCCAATCAAGACAAGAGGCTCTGCGTTGTTTCCGAGCTGAAAGCAGGAGTGACGTCCGTATTGCCGATGCGTTCCTGGCTCAAAGGGGAGACTTCTTCCGCACATGCAATCTCTCAGGGGTAATTTGTAAGGGGCGTATAAGTTTTGGTAAGCAGTTCCGACGGACACTGCGACGGACCGTAGGGCTACATGAGCAAGGGGGTTGCAAGTCAATTCGCTGCTCGTGTGGTGCATGGAGCAAAGCCATGAGGTCACGAGAAAAATGAACAAGCAGAAGCAACAGACTGAGAGAAGTGTGGCTGAGTTGATTGATGCTGAAGAGAATTCTGAACTAGGAGGCGCTCCAGGAGGCGACGAAGCCACATCTGCGTACCTCGACAGCTAAACTTTTACTCTCTTCGCTCTAGTCACCCACGATGTACTTGTCATCACGTCTATCACGTCTATCATGTCAAACTGTCAAAATCTCTTAGTTGCTTGTTTGTACGAGGTTCGTATTTTGCAAGAGACTGAAAGACCTAACTTGGTTACCTGTATTGCACGGCCCTTCCTTTGGCATTCCGTGAAATGAATGGTTAAAGCGCACTACTAGGACGTCTCTGATTGTTGGCCAAAGACACAAGACTTGCGGCCGAAACGTGGGGAATCCTTCTCTCGGCCAATCAACAACCATAGTAGTCATGAACTCTATACTATATCACTCAAGCACACAAGTACGAGCCACAATCTGTAACAGCGCGATTTAGTGCAGACGTAAAAGAAAATACACGAAAATCGCAGGAAGCTCATCTTGTTTCTACATTCTAAATAGTTAGGGATATGGCCAGCGGTTAGATTGGGGTCGGTAATTAGGTTCAGGGTCAGTGATATGTTAGGTATTTTAGTGCTTGCCGACAAATCCTGCCAAGAAATCGGCAAATATAAGAAGACCCAACTACAATATGTCGTTCAGCTCGACCTCACCACAGATGGGTCCCTCGAGCGTGCTACTACACCATTGAGTGCCAGGCCTATGTATCCACCAAGACTCGGGGATATGTATGTTTTCAGAGGCTGTTACCCCGAGCACTAACGGCTATTTAGTACTCATATTGCCACGTAGCTACTGATTCTACTATAACCGTGGTATTCAAAATTTAGGTGTCAGGCCGCCAAGATGAGGTAATGTCGCGCAAGAGCCTATGTATGGAAAGCGGTGTAGGAACTCGGCCAGGGTCATATATTCGGCAAGAAGACCATGATTCATGTATGGTGTAAGTATTACCTGAAGTATCCGCATCATTATCTTTGTCAAACTCTAAACTGTTGCGAAAAATGCCAACTCTCGTGTTGTGCAGACACAGTGCCGCCCGAGCTATGGCACGGGGGAGTGCCACACAGCTGCCAAGTCCTGGCCACAAGCAGTTTTCGTGCAGCGTGCTTTGGGAGAAGCATGACTCCCGCAGCTGAATCAAGACAAATAAGCGAATCTTCATGTTGTGCCCATACAAAAGATCCCATGTGTCTCCAAATGTCGCGGAGGAATAGCTACGTGCAACGGCAAACAGCTGTCTGTACAGGTATAGTCGGCATCATATGGAAATACAGCTAACCGAGAATATCTTACGAAGGTATGTTTGCAGTATTTTACTCATTACAGAATTGGAAAAAGCTGTCCCTAGCGAAGTTGGTGGTTCACAAGAGTGATCGCTATCGCTTCCAGAGCGTCACCGAGTATGAACAATATAAATAATCAGTAAACCCAGCTCTGTATCCGTTCCTCGAATTCCAACACAGCTTATCTTTCCCGTTGCTCGATCTTTTATCCTCTATCTAAGGGGAAGATGTTGTTCCATCAGTTCAACGTCGTCCTCGCCACGGGCCTCGGCGCCGCTTCAGCCCTAACAAGGCACGCTGTCTGCAGCGAAGGCCTGAAGCTCATCTGCTACGGCGACAATGACAACGTCAGTGCCGGTGCCGGCGCCGGCGGCTCGCAGGACCTCGACCCCAAGCACGTGCGGTACGTCGCTGCCTACCTGCGCTGGCTCGGCGAGGCCAACGACGGCGCCGCCAAGTTCTGGACCATGGCGCAGGGCGACGACTGCGCCGAATGGACACTCCCCGTCCCAAATGGCGGGACGGTGCTGCCACTGGCCAAGCATACCAGCCCCTGGCTCACGTCGTCGGTGCTGTACGAGGACATGGCGACGGCGATTGACGGCGGCAAGGGCCTGCTGAGATGCGGCAAGCAGGGCGGCCAGGTGGGCGTGGCGGCCAACTTGAAGAGCCCAATGTATAATACGGAGGAGTACAAGAAGAGCGGTGCAAAGCCAGAGGGCATCTTGGTTAAGCTTGTCAAGGCTCCTCTGCCAAAGTGGTGGGCTGAGAGCCGAGGCGCTCTCTCTGATAGTGGTAATCAGGTCTGTGAGATGATTTAATGGCCGACGCAATAGGAGTTCTTTATCGAGCATAGAAGATCAACATGAGACGAGTTATGTGATGAAGCACGTTCTCATTGACTGAGTGTATTGGCTCATGAAGTGATTGTTTGTTACGGGACTTAGTTTAGCTCTATTAGGTAGCTCGTACAAAACTCGCTTACTTGCTTCAGAACTGCGGTTCTTTGGTGTCTTCTCCCAATGAGTTATCGTGTCTCTTTGTACCCCTCCCGACTTTTAGAAGAACGGCGACTGGAGGTGTGCGCTCTCATTAGTTATGGCGGTAGCTATCTGTTGCTACGAATATTTGAATCACCTCTTTTGGTCTTTTGGTGCTAAAAATTGGATTCTCGGAAGATAATGAGCCTACTTTGAGCGATCGAAGTCCAGTGGTCGTGATTATGCAAACGAGTATGTTGGACAGCTCAGTGTGACGGACGCCAACCACGTACCATGACCAGGCGTATCACCCTGACATGTACTGTCAGGTAGAAGACGCTGCTTCACACTCGAACACGTCCTGAATGCCCATATACGAGACTATGGCATTCATTTGCGTCTTCTGTTTACGCCTTCTGGCTCACATTCAGATTTGTAAAAGTTGCCTACCGGGTAGCTGTCAAGCATGGACAGACATGACACGAGACAATTACGACGTGGATTTGGAGAGAACGACAGAAGAAACGAGCACGACAGGCTTGCTAAACGGGACCGTTTCTGATGCAGTCAAGCAGGCACGGCAGCCTGCGAGTTCAAACGGCCCATGCGCGTCGTCGTGTGTTGTGTCCGTTTTCTTAGGCCGTGACGCGGGCGAGAAGCCTGACTAGTGAATAGGGCGGACGGGCCCCAAAATCTTGGAATCAAGATGCCAGCTCCCGCGGGACCCATGTTGCCATGCATGGGCCAATATGGCTATAATAATGTGGAGTCGATTTATTTTGAGCGGGAGTTTTCTCCCGCCTTTTTATTCTTTGGAAGAGTTGTCAAGTCTATTAATATCAAAATACTCAATATGGAGCATCCTAGTACAATTCCCGACGCTCTGGATTGGGGCGGTGATTTGAGGCGGTGCAACGTTGGGCTGGGGCACCTCTGCAAGTGACTGGCAGTGTTGTCTTGTGAATGCTGGTTCAGGTACAAAGGACCTGTCAGTGAGTAAAGACTCGTATCGACGGACTAGGGCCTCAACAAAATCGAATGCAGTGAGTCGAGAGTGTTCCAGAGAGGCATCACGAGACCTTTGTTTTTAATGCAGGGAAGGGGGGGGGGCTTGCTGCTGGGTTATTTATGATACCAGCTAATTTCTGGTTGACGACCGTGCTTCGTTTGATTGGAGTCATTCGAGGCAGCGAAGAAATAACATTGTGAGTATGGACAATAGTACTTCGTGACCAGGCTTGAAAGGGGGGGGCATGTGTCGACGACGCGCAATAAGCCGAGGTGGGTTGAACTAGTACGAGAGACGAGAATCCAAAGTCCTGGGCGCAAGTGGCATGAGAAGGGCTGACATAAATAGTCGCCTTATATACCTTACGAAGGACGTGAGGTAGAGAAACGACTGCAAACAGGCCATTCTCCGGGTTGTTGAGTAGCACAGGCCAAACAGCCTGAAGTAGCTTGAGCACCGAAGGCCGCTAGAAGGAAATGTGGGCACACGTCACCACTCACTAGAGAAGGGGAAAACAAGAAGAAAACCGAGGCGGCTGGGCAAATGCTTGTTTGGAACATGGGTTTGTATATTATTAAGATATACTCGACATGCGGAAGAGCATTTGACCAAAATGCAAGTAGCCGAGACTTTTTCTGCGTCCGCTGGCCTGAGAGGTGTGGATGCGACGTGACGCAACACGGCAAGCTGGCGACTAGAAGAGAATGCCGCTGTCTTGTTTGTCGGCAGCAGGAAATGCCACTTTGTATGTCTCGTTTCTTGTGGTTGATGCGAGCACAGCCTGACAACCTGGCAATGTGACAGTGTGGCGGAACAAAGTAGTCGTCTCGTCCGACTCTCGTCCGTGGGTGTGTGTGGCTGACGCTTTCAAGTGGCTGATCAGGTTCAGAAGGAGGAGGTGGACGTGGCGTTCTGGAACAAGTAAAACGTGCACGCTCGTGACTGGCTTCTTTTCATACGATAATTTATGCGTGTATTATGTCTGAGTCGTTTTTTTCTTTTAATCCCGTTTTTGTGCTTTTGATTCGCTCCCTCTAATTCAGGCTGAAGCCTACCTCCTTGCCGGGCATGCAGGGTGCTTGTTGAGTTATTACCAGCTGGGCATGCGCGGTGCTTACTGAGCTTGCATTACCAAGGGGATGAGTCGTGCGTGCGAGAAAAAGGACCCGGAGCGGATAGTGTCTGCAACATCTCAGGCTGGTCGCGGCCCGAGGGGAGGTCTGATGTACCAGTATGTGATTATTGATTATGGAAGCGTGTGGTGAGTGAAGGTGCAAGGAGTGTAAATGTGGTATGAGAGCGAGACCTTGGGTCATTTGTACAGTTTGCCGTCTGGGAAGGCCTGGATGGTACATTCAGTTGATGCCGGGCTACCTACGGATATTTAGTCCGTAATTACTGATTACTGTTGTTTTCTTTGCCCCCTGTCGTGATGTGAAGCTGGTCTGGGCCCTCTGCTGGCTCCGATGTCGACCAGAGGACATGTGTCGCAGAATCTGGTACCTTGGCTGGCGAGACCGAGTGACGTCTCAAACCTGGCCAGATTTGAATGAATGCTGGCACTCTTTGATTGTGCGCTTGTCCAGTGTACACCGTGAAGCCAGTGAATGAGAAAATTGACAATGAAAAACAACAGTAAAAAATCAACAGTGAAAAATCAACAGTGACAATGCTTGGTCAGCCAGCCAGCCAACCAGCCAAGCAGTCAAGTAGCAGCCAACTAGGTACCTACCAACACAGGTACGAGTACGGAGTAGGTAATTATCGTGCAAACCCCCTCAGCTCGTCTCCCTGCGGGCCCGGGTGCTGACCTCACCACTACGACACTACTTTTTCCCTCTTTTCTGTCATATCTTTGGTCTTTGTTGGTCATTGTATTGTTATATTATTGATTTCATTATTCTTTTCTTTATTCTTTCCCCGTCTGTACCTTTTCCACTTCTGCAGGTCCACCACTAGTTTGCCCCGGCTTTCCAAACAGGCCAACTTGGGTCCGCGCCCGTGAACATCCACCACCACCACCACCACCACCAACCACATCCTCATCCACACACCAAAATCCTTCCCTTGCCGCACAACTGACACCATCCATCCATCACACACCCTCCCATCTTTGCCATACCTGCACAACAACAACAACCATACATCATCCACCAGGCACCATCCAATCTCCCCCAGAAATAATACATCCATTTAGCTGCCGTCTTTGTCTTCCTTCTCTCTTCTACTCTCGCACATTTCTTTTTTTCTCTCCCTCTCGACCGACCGAACGTCTCTCGTCCTCCATCCTTCGCCTTCCCATTCATCGCCTCTGCGCATTTTTCTCGCGCCTGCGTCACTTCAACCTGCCAAATCCATCGACCAACTGCACGCAACACGGAACACGCAGCACGCAGATCCCTCGAGTCGTCTGCACCTCTTTCTCACCAACGCGAGCCTTGCGCCCGTCCACGTCGCCGCCCCGACAACGCATCTGGCTTCCCATTGCTACGCTCCGTTGGGCATCAGGCTCGACCCCCTCGCCGCCCGCGCTCTTCACTCGCCGCTCCTTCACCCACGATGAACCATTCTGCATCCGCCTCCGCCATCAACCGTTGAAACTCGCCATCTGCCCCTGTTGCCCCGTTGGCATGCATCAACCACACTCACCCTCCAAATCATAGCACCAACTTGTACCGGCCATGGACACGCCATCTCTCGCCCCCGATGGCCCTCCTCAGGCTCAGGACACTGGCACCATCTCCTCCACTGCCGCCCAATACAGCAATAACGCACCATCTCGTATCGCACTTCCATCCGCCTCTGCCGCCGCTGCCGTAACAGCGCCTGTCTCAAACGGCATTTCCCATGGTGCTTCAAAGCCTTCCCCGGCAGCCAACTCCAACGGAACCGCGCCCAATTCTTCCCGCGACGGCTCTCCCGGTCGCCTCATCCGAAAAGCTACATCCTCCAGCCGGCTCTCTGGCAACCGGCCTCGCAAAGATAGCCAACAGGAACTCAGTCCAACTCGCCCTTCTAGATCCCAGATACCGACACATACGGCCGCCGCACGCAGTCTCTCGACTTCTGCTACCCCCTCGCTACCTCCCACTCCCAGGGAATCACAGCACGCTTCAACGCCACAAAAGAACGGCCTTGCATTGGCTGATTCGAGGGAAAGCTCCCGATGGCCTGTCTCCCCTCGGTTGCGATCTCCACCCCCAAGCTCGAACAGGTCCGGCCCTGCGTCGCCAAAGCCCGATCCAGATTTACCAGCCATCAAGATTTTGCAGGCCAGTCCCGTTGTCAAGTCCAGTGACATCCAGCGTCCACCTGAGAGCGACACCGACGAATCCAAGTCCGGCTCCGGCGTCCACACGCCTGTTCGCTCCCCTCTGGAGACTGTTCAAGAGGTCGCTACCCCCGTGGCGGACCGTAGCATACTGGATCACGTCAAGGAGAAGCTTGCTGCTCCTGACACACAGTCGGATAGTGCCTCGAGCGATGGTGGCCGCACCGTCAGAGCCCGCTCAAATCATACCATGGAAAATCCCGTCGAGGGTACCAACAGGGTCGAAAATCGAAGAACCACCTCCGTGCCCCCGCCGCCTGTCGCTCGTCAGTCTAGCTCGCTGTCGATGAAGCAGGGCAAAGGCAAGACTGAGGGCTCCACCCAGAACATGACGGTCGAGACCGAGACTGTGGCCAGCATCCCTCAGGTCGCTCTCAATACGAGCTCCAAGGCCGATGGCGCAAACGGCACTCTTAAGACCAAGCAAAGCACCGAAACCATCAAGCCGAAGAAGGAAAAGAAGAAGCCGGTTCGAAAACAACCCAATGTCCACACCGGAACCTCTGCCTCCAAAGCGGACAATTTCGAGGCCAAGATAGCCAGCGCTGTTGACGAGGCCAACACGTCCGACTCGGAAGAAACGTTTGTTTACGACTCCAATCCTCCTGATGGCGGCGACCGCACTGTTCGCCGTTTCCACTCGCGCACCCCCAGTGCCACATCTAACGCCAGCCAACCCCCCGACCGTCAAAATGTTCGATCCATCTATGGTGTCATGGAAGGTGGCGGCCACCACGGCCCCGTCCCCAAGAAGAGCATGAAGTTTGTCAACACATTTAATGGCTCTGGGACAGAAAGCTTGACTCCTGGGGAAGAAGACGGCAAGGCCTCTGGTCGCAGCGCCGGCGGTTCCGGCCGTGGAACCGCTAGACATCATCATCACATTGGCCGATGGGGCCGTCAACCCAATAACAGTCATCTGTCAATATTCGATAACGATTCGCCCTTTGCCAACACGGTCAGGTCAAAGGTCCCTAATGCCGGATCTCGAAATCCCTCAGGCCCGACAAGCCCACGCAATCACCACTCCCCTAGGGGCCAGCTCAGCTCCAAGCGCTCTGCTCTTCAAATGTCGTCCATCTACGACATGGACGAGAATACTGGCGCCGATGACGAGCGAACCCCCCTCGTTGGAACCAATCGCTACAGATCCGGTCGCAACAGGCGCGGACCCCATAACCTCAGGCAGGCCGAGTCCCAGACATATACCCGACGATCCTCGTATCTGAACCGGTTCGCAGCATGCCTTGTCCTTACCATGATGTTTCTCTTGGTGATTACGGGTGCCATTGGATTCATGTTTGCCACCTCCCAGCCCATGGCCGGTATCGAAATTGTCTCGATTCAGAATGTCGTCACGAGCGAGCAAGTCCTCATGTTTGATGTCTCGGTCAAGGCTCACAATCCAAACATCGTTCTGGTAACGGTTGACCACACCGATTTGGAGATTTTTGCCAAATCAGACCACGCCGGTACAGATCAGGATTGGTGGAAAAAGCCTGGATTCGGAGATGTAATCCCACCTCATGTCATTCACGGAAAGAGCAACAAGCCCAACAAAGGCGAGGGCGTGGACGCGGATTCAGACAATCGTCCCAATATCCTCTTGGGCCGCATCACCGAGCTCGACAGCCCGCTCATGTTCGAAGGCTCGCTCTTTCACCAGGGCAGCTCTACCTCGACTGGGGAAATGAAGCTCCAGTCTCCAGGAAACGGCACGGCAGGAGGTGTCGAGAGATGGGATCGCATCTATCAAAACGAGTTTGATCTCATCATTAAGGGCGTTTTGAAGTACACTTTGCCTCTCAGCGCCCGTGTCCGCAGTGCCACCGTCTCGGGACGCACGACGGTGAAGCCCAACTCGGCCAACGACCCCTCTCATCGGCCTCCCAATTCGACTGCTCTTGCCGCTCCAAACAAATCAACAACCCGTCTTAGTATAACAGGGACGGGATGAGCATATCTTTCTTTTGTCATTTATCCGATTCGCGTTTTTTTATGAGCGTATAGTATCATGGGCAATATATTTGGCGTTGGATTGCACATAGTTCCAATAACATACAGGAACTCGATTGAGAAAAACACACGAACAAAGCAATGATTTTTGGCCGAGCCAAGCTGAGTGGGGGGAAAGGAATAAAAGGACCCATCTTTCTACGCAAACAATAACACTGTTCTGAAGCATACATGTATGGTCTCGAATTTGTACTCAGCTGATGGACGGCCAAGGCGGACTCTTTCTCTTCAAGACGCAGAAAAAGCGAACATCTGTTTTACTTGCTTTATGATAGACGGGAGAATACGCAGCTATACCCCTTTTGATGTATTTATAACGGCTTCACGACATTCATTGCACACTCAACAGACGCACATATACACTATATACCTCTTACACAAAATCTGTATTCTGAACAATGCACATGTTACACGCGCCAACGTTCAATTGATGAGTTGGAATGAATGTGATGTATTTGCAATGAGCTGCTTTTTGATCATTGAGTGTATAACGGGCCGAGTGATAAAACATAGTAAAACATGCAGGCATTTCATATCACTTTCATTTTGCCATGTGGGAGTTTAATCTCCGAAACTACCAAGAAAGCTATCAGCCTGCTTCTTGGCCCTCCTGGCCTCCATCGCCTTCCTCCTCTCCTCAATCTCCCTCTTCCTCGCCGCCTTTTGCTCCTCCCTCGCCTGCCGCTGCGCCTCGGTCTGCTTACGCTCGTCCTCGAGCGCCCGCATCTCCCTCTGCCGCGCGTCCTCGTCCCTGCTAAACTTGTAAAAGCCGACGCCCTTTGAGCGGACCTCTTTATCCGCGTCGTAGTGCTTCATCTCGGGCGGCGTCGCGCTGCGGTCGCGCTTGCGCGCCAGCGCCTCCATCTTGTCCGGGTCGTCGGGGTTAAACGCCATGGCCTGGATGGCGTCGCCGTGAATCAGATTGCTCGGCGCGACGGGCCGTGCCGACATGCGGCTGAGCTCCTCGGCGCCGAGCAGGCCGCGCTGGATGCGCCGCTCCAAGCGCTCCTTTTCTGCGCGGGTGCCGCGCCGTAGACGGCCAAACTCGTCCTCGTACTCAATGACCTCGTTGTCGTCACCGTCGTCGTTTTCCTGGTCATCAGACGCGCTCAAGTCTGATAATGCATCTTTTCCTTCCTCGTGCTCGGCCCACTTGCGATCAAAGTCGATCAAGGGCGTCGCCTCATTATCCTGCGGCACGTAATCGCCTCGCTTCATGGCCGCGTAGAGACGAGCCTTGTTCTCCATGTTGCGCCTCGCGCGGGCCAGCTCGCGCGATTCATTCTCGGTGCCTGCCACGTCTTTGAGATTGAGCTTCTCGTCGTTGGCGCTGCGGCGGGACTGGGTCTCGCGCTTTCGGGCCGTGTGGGCGCGAAAGAGATCTTCCTTGGGCTCTTTGGACGGCCGGGCGCGACCGGTGGTGGCGGAGCCGGAGGAGGTGCCGGACGACGCCATGAGCGACGTCAGCTGGGCTGTGAAGTCCAGGGAAGAAGAAAGCGCGGCATCCTTTCTCTGCTTCTTCTTGGGCCGCTGCCCGTATAGATGGGGATCTTGGGGCATCTCGCGCGTGGCGGCGTGGCGAACTGTGTTGCGCGTGTCACGGGTTGTGGCACCGGACTTCTCAAGCTAATCACATTACTCTTTTTTTCTGCGAGATGGAAAGAGCCCTGTTGTATCTGTCTGCCGCAAGATGATGTGTGATTCTCTTTTGACGATGCGAGTTGCTAAAGCTGAGGCTCAAAAATAGAGGGCGAGATCCATCAGAGGAGTTGGCAGTAGGCGCTCCTAGTGGGGCACATCGCTGCCTGGACAGATGAGCTGTCTGCTCTGGGTAGAAGGCGACTGCAGCATTAAAATAGATGTGATAATGAGAACCGATATTGATAGTGTTTTAATATTAGCTATATAATTTAAAAGTTGGAGCGTATGAAAGGTGAATCATCTGCCATGATGTTTCAACCTTTCTCTCCCAAGCACTGCGACTGGAGCGCCACACCAGACTAGCGAGGCAATCTTTCACAAGATGCGTCAGGTCACTAATCTCATTAATGAGCTGACTGCATCTCGATGGGCTAGAATAGACAGAGTCGTGTTTGCTATTCCAAAATCACAGTAGCAACAGTAGGAAACACCCTCCAGTCAATACTAGATATTGTCGTCAGTAGAGCCGAGGATGTGCCAATCCGCCGAGATGGATGGGGGTTTTTGCCTTTTGGGGAGAGATTTCATGAGCAGCTCTTTATCGTAATTCGACTGAAGCCTGATTGTAAG
Source organism: Beauveria sp. NWAFU-1 (assembly GCA_024472245.1). Taxonomy (NCBI): domain Eukaryota; kingdom Fungi; phylum Ascomycota; class Sordariomycetes; order Hypocreales; family Cordycipitaceae; genus Beauveria; species Beauveria sp. NWAFU-1. The sequence continues at coordinate 2,130,241 of JANBXD010000007.1, forward strand.
GGAAAATGGCCGGCTATGAGTACACTTTGAGGGAATAATGCATGAGGTGGTGTCCGATGGATCCTGAGCCCAACGATAACTTGTGTTGATAGACTTGCGGCGTGCAAGTTACTGATAGATTGACAAACATGGAATGGGCTAGCAATATATCAAGCTTTACCACGACAGCTGCCACACATGGCATTTGCTGTAAAGAAACTAAACATTTTCTGTTATTCTCAATGAAGCTTGGGCTGCGTCAAAGATCATAGTATGACTGCTAAAAGTGGGTGTTACAAGTACGTTATGCACAGCCTTGAGGATAGCTGAGCGAGGCCGAAAGCCGCGTGATCAAGATCTTGGTACTATTGGCCAGATTCTTGTGGTGACGTTGATTATAAGCGATTGCGCATAACACCGGAACATCAGTGTGTGGAGCTCCGAGTTAGGTAGCTCGGAATACACTCGACGGATAAGCTTATGCGAGCTATTCAGTGGTAAGTAGCCAGTGGACAGAAGCGCGAATCGTCGACCGAGAAATGATCTCTTAAAAGTAAAGCATGAGGTATAGGTAAACCTCCTAAGCAGTAGGCCAGTCAAGGCGCGAAACCTTGTTCACGAAGTAGCAAACGTTCATGTAGACGTAAAAATACTTGACTACATTCTTTCAGCTGATATTTCAATCCATCAAGTCTTTTTATGTTCATACAGTCTTGCGCACAAGATTCGCATTAGAGCAGATAATTGACTTGGACCAAGGTCCAGTCATACTTATAATGATTTATTTTTTTAAGAGGCAAGAGCAGATGAGTGCCCAGACCAATCCATACTATTCTACACGTGTAGTAGGCATGATAATTATAATGCTGCGACAAATCGAAGTAACTAGTTGAGGTAGTTACCTACTCCAGCGCTCTGATGTGAGCGCTAAATCTGTGTACTGGGCAAACAATATTCCTAGAATCGTTCAATAAGTCTATTAGAGTCTGTACAAGCCCTGTTCCGCCCCTCTTTACCCTTCGAAATAGTCAACCTAGCTGTTGCTCAATCGATTGGAAGATATTGCTACGCGTCTCCTGCAGCCCATCAACGTACGTACGCAACACAGCCTCATCGGGCTGCTTGCCCACGCTCTCGGTATGCCTCGCAAAGGTGGCCAGCAGCGCGCCCATCTTGTCCAGCTCGGAGCGGATAAGCTGCAAGATGACCTTGCTGCGCATCTCGTCGTCCAGCAGGTACCCGCCAATCGACAGCGGAATGTCGTACGAGGGGTCGCCACTGCCGTCACTCCCGCTGCCGCAGCCCTCGGACGCGGACTGCGGCGGCGAAGAAGACGACGACGGACCGCCGCCACCGCCGCCGCCGCCGCTCTGGTGCGCAAAGATGGAGCGGTACGACTCCATGACCTGGTCGGTGATCATGACGAGGAACAGGGAGACCTTGATGCTGTGCGCGCAGGGGCACTCGAGCACCTCGCGCACCGTGTCCATGGCCGTGCGGTTGTTCTTGAGCGCCGTGTCGAGGGTGCGCGTCGGACTGCTGGAGGGTCGACTCGACCACGTACAGGGCGATCTGTCCATGTGAAGCGTCTGAAGTACCCAAAAAATCCGCTTTATGCAGTCCTCTGCATGCCCCGAGGCCGGGACAATGTAACCATCGGGCATGGCAGACAGCCACTTCTGGTCACCACTCGGGTTCATTCCGTAGATAAATTGCGTATCGTCCGTGGCCATTCCCTTGGGTCCGTCCAGGTCTTGCATCTGAGTATCTGCAGATTCGGGAGTGGTAAACATCCTTCCTGCTTCTGTGCTGCTCTTGGCTATGTTGTCGTGTCCTATGCTTTGTGTTTCATTTCCCATGGCTGCTGGCAAGAAATAGTCGTCGAATAGATTCATAGACATGGTGTAGTCGGAGGAAGCGTGATGGTGATGCCGACATGGTTCGTCGGTTATATTACGTGAAGCAACCTCCGTCTGGAGTGCGCCATCCTGCTGGCGGCTGTAAGATGACTCCTGGCGCCAGTCCCCCTGGGGTGAAGGGCTCTTGGAACTGTTGTTGCCGTGCCGAGATGCCGCGTAGATTTGTCGCGCTTTGCCTACCCGTTGCGTCTCGCTGTAGTGACAGTCGATGCCGTTCTTGACGCAGCGCAGACACTGAGGGTGGTTTTGATCGCATTTTACCTTGGTCAGCGCGCAAAAGTCACAGCTCGCCTTGAGCTTTGATACTTTGCGTGCCGACGCAAGTGCAGTCGTGGTGTTGGCTGTGTTTGTGCCCATTATGAGTTTGTATTGGTGTGAAGACGGCGCTTGGATAGTAACCTATTCGTTGTGATGCGCTACGACAAGTTTCAAGCATGAGCGTACGACCCTTCTTGTACATTGGAGAAGAAACGTGCTTATCGCCCACTTGCGCAGATGAGGCTGGCAATGGGGTGCCAGCTAGAAGGAATGCGTCAAATGTTCTCGCATCAATGGCTGCTACTAGTACACAAATAAACGATAGCCCGTAAATACGCCACTACCCACACTCAACAAGGCTCGCAAAGCCAGCCTTGTTTACGAAACGAAGGCGCTGGATGCCAAGCCATCGACTATATCGTTGCTCTGTTCTTTGCTACCAGAGCAGCTCTTTGGAGGCTCGTTAGAAATCAACATAGCCTGTCCCATCAACAGCACTTTGCCCGAGCAGCAGCCTCAACTAGGACTCATTGTACAAGGCTTCGCCGTATATAAAGGAAGATTTACGGATGAATGTGCGAGCGCGCGAAAGGGCCCTTTTGGGAAAATGACGACAGGCAAGAAGTTTGAGAAGGAATTGGCTTAACTCCGGCTGCAGAACACTGCCGTCCATCCGGTGGAGTTCTTGTTCAGCCTGTTTCGCAGGCTGAGTCTCAATGCCCTCGTGGCGTTCCGGCGGGTTTCCACCTTGCCGAGATAGTGGGCTTCACGCTGTTTGAGTAATTATAAACGAACAAGATATCGATTCCTTACTGGCGTTCCAGCAGTTTTCCATCGCAGCCTAGGGCCTTTCTGCTCCAGTGAACCCCAATGACTCCGCGGCATTTCCCGCCATGGCGACCCGAACATGGCAGGCACGGAAGCCGTAAAGCCGCGCTGAGGACCACGTACCACCTATACGGCATGATTAGCTGCAGGCTGACGGACACATGTTTGCATACGTTTCTGAGTTTCAAGCAGCGGATACAAAGCGACCAATCCGAATCAAACTCGCCTTGTGCGGGTTTTAATGTCGGGCTGGCAAAGGCGTGCCATATCGTCGCTGGATGATGGTTCTGGCAAGAGGTAATTTACCACATTGGCAATACCACATCGGCAATACCACATAGGCATAATTGTATATAGGTATGAGCTATCAAGAAAACCAATCCATTGCTTTTTTTGTCCTGAGCTTCTGATACTTCTCTTCCAAGACGGTACAGCCACTACACTTGACAGATATGGTCCTACTCACAAGCAACAGACATCACACTGACAAACAATGACTTGGCAGGCTTTCTTGCCATCGAGGATGCCCCGTAAAAACTTTGCTGATAAATTCTTTTCGGATCATTTTGAACACGCAACGATTTCGTCATGGTACAACATCGAACTAATTAGGAACAGACTTTAACAGTAAGAATTCGGATTCATCTCGGCGTCTGCATGCATCTACGCCCGTGTGGGTGATGGTGCTTGGCACAGACGGAAGAGGAATTTGAAATTTTGCACTGCTCGCTTGGAATCGCTTGTCGTCAACGAGGGGGCCATGGCTACTATCGACACATTTTGTGAGAGAGCAGTGTCCCTGCTCCGGTGTGGCGTTTCCCAGCCGCATTGCGCTTTGCCGTCTAGACTGGATGCTCCTCAAATATGACAGTTGGGATTGGACTCCACAAGGAAGAGAAGACGGCGCCAGGAGCTGGAAATAATTGACGACTTGCAGGATAGAGTGGTTTCCAATTGTTGATTGGAAGGATTCTGCTGCCCCGTATCCCTGCTAAAATACCCCACGTATTTCCTTCAGGTAGGCGACATGGTCAGCCAATCTTTAGCACGCTAGGAAGTGAATCGCGTGTCGAGAAGACCGAACGGTCTTGGAGCGAGCTGCATGATGGGGCGTTGTAGAAAGATCGGCGGCGCGGCGTACCCCTACGTTTGAAGTACTGATGAATCTCCAACGAACGTAATTCCCAGGCAAGGCCGTTCATGACAGGGAGCCTGGTTTGGCGACGCCCGAAGTAGTCAACAAAAACCCGCATCTGGATCCTCAGCTGTACGAAGGATGACGATAGGAATCGCATCGATAACTAGATGGGCTGAGTCGTATAAGCAGCTGAACGAATAATTGGTGAGTCTTGCGTAAAAATTGAACGTGTACGGGAGTGCAAGTGGCTGGCTGTGCCTCGGCTCGGATGATAACCCGCTGAATACCTCGCATGGACGAGACTTATTTTCAGAAGAGAAATAAAACCGCGGGGTTTGAGGTGTCATGTATCAAAACGGATCTCATCATCAAGAGGCTGTTCGCATGAACTCTCCAAGGCACACTCCTCTCGGCGAATCACATTCTGCATCTGCACATGACATACAAATGGCGGCGCTCGGGAACTGCTCAATTAGGCGTGTGGGCTGGCCTGTTGTAGTGCCACCTAGGAACTTATCCGGCGGTCCGAAGCGGAATCTCCGGCCTTCGCATAAGAGACGTCCGAGATGTCCACCCAAAGCCGCCCGATGACAAGGCCACTATGACGGTCGATGGTGTAAATGCCACCTTGGTTTGCCTTTTCATCTAGTTAACTAAACTCATCATTTTCTGGCATATATGATATCCAATCCATTGGATGCCTGCTACTTTACATGAATTAGCACTCGCATCTGATCCAAAAACCTGGAAATATTAAGACGGATCTTCTCTCATCAAAGCTAATTTGTTGCAATTAACATTTTTCACGTTTCTAGCAAGCAAAATGGCTGAGCCCAGTGTAAACGGCGCCACTACCAATGGATCCGTGAATCTGCCAAAAGGCAATCTGCAGGGCCGCAGGAAGGTGCTGATCATCGGGGCCGGTAAGCATACACCTTGGTATGTCTGAGAAAAAAGGGCCTCAGGAATACTGATATTCTAGGCTCAACTGGTCTTGCGTTGGCCCATGGGCTGGAAAAGGTGCGCTGTCAAATTACATACTGACCACTTCCTGACGTAGCTAAAGGTTTTGCCTAGGCTGGTATTCCTTTCCTCATTTTTGAAAAGGAGGAAAGCCCGCTCCGCAAGCGCAACTGGAGTATGGGATTGCACTGGGGCTTCGAGCCTCTCCAGCAACTTGTGCCAGACAACGTCTTGGCTCAGGTAAAAGAGGCTCAAGTCGACCCTCATGTCTCGACGAAAGACAGCGACCGCCTCCCTCTAATGAACGGAAAGACGGGGGCCCTCATCACGGAAATACAGTCTTCCAAGTTCTACCGCTTCCGTCGCGACAAGTTTCGGGCGATGCTGTTGCAAGGCATCGATGTGCAGTGGGGAAAGGCCATTGTCGACATTGAATACTCCTCTGCCGGCGAGCGAGTGATTGCCAAGTTCAGTGACGGCACCCAGGTCATTGGTAGCATGATTGTTGCCACGGACGGCCCTCACTCTGCCATCCGCTCCTTGCTTGTGGGCGAAGAGGCCGCCAAAGTGACGCCCATCGACTTCGCCTCGGCCATGTGTTTCAGTCAGCACACCCGGGAGCACGCTCTGTTCCTCCGATCTCAGCCCCATCATCCGCTGTACCAAGTCGGCGTCCATCCTGATGGATATTGCGCTTGGTTGAGTCTGCACGACGGCGACGATATCGAACACCCAGAGAATTGGACCTTTTTCCATTACATCTCCTTCCCTGAGCCACGAGACCAAGTCAACAACCGGACCATGCGCGAGCATGTGGCTCACCAAAAGGAGCTTGCACGTCTCTTTGTCGATCCTTGGCGTAGCGTCTTCGAATGGATGCCCGACGACAGCGAGGTGTGGTATTCGAAGCTTCGCAACTGGGACCCCAGCCTGCCAAACCACAAGTGGGACAATCGCCAGGGCCGAGTCACCCTCGCTGGCGATGCCGCTCATCCGATGACGTTTCAGCGTGGCCAGGGTCTCAACCACGCTATCCAGGACGCGTACACGGCGTGTGAGGCTATTAAATCTTTCTGGAACAAGGGCGACTTTGGCATCGAGCAGCGCGCGGCTGCCATCCAGGCTTATGAGGACGAGATGATTGCCCGGACAGGTGAGGAAGTTCGAATGAGCGAGGAAAATAGTGTCAAGGTGCATGATTGGTCAAGGATGACGCAGAGTCCTACAATGTTGCAGGGCATGGATATCGATAAGTGATGTGACGAGTATATAAATCTTCTCCCAAACTTCCAAGCTAGCACAATTAGCTGAGCTGGTGAGGGAGCAAAATGAAGATGGATGAGATGTTTAATTGCATAATTGGGTTTGTTTGGAAATGATAATTTTTTATAGAAAAAAGGCTGCGTATAATACAATGAGCAGGCTTGCCACTTGAATCATTTCCAACTCTAGCGTGTCAATTAAGTTGTCGAAAGCTTGAATCGTTTCCAACTCTAGCATGTCACTTAAGTTGTCGCGGCCCTGCTGCCAAGCCAGTTCTAGGACTCGAATTCATTACCGAAGTTTACGGCTGGCGGCTGAAATTCCCCAAAGACTGAAGGAAACAAAAAGATAAAACAACTTTCGTGTGTTAAGTGTAAGGACTGAATCATACCACTAGTCCATGTAAGTTGGCACATTAGAGCCTTAATATTGCTCAATTATTTCCACCATCTGATGATTCGAGTTCGAATAGTGCCATGTTGGACATCTCCGAATCCGATCCTTGTCGCGCTCGAACGCGCTCCCAGAACTTCTCCATTGCCTCTCCAAACATCTTTCCTCGCCAAGACAATGGCAGTGTATCGATAACAGGAGAGTCCGACATTCCCATGAATCCGCGGAACAACCAATCACCGTCATTCAAGGTCGGAAGTTCGTCTCGAATCGCGGCAGCCGGACCGCTGTGCAAAAGTTGCGCTCTGCAAACCATTCCTGCTCTTCGAGCAATTTCAGTGGCTCTGGGTTTGCGAATCTCTGTATAGCGCTCCAGAGCAGCCGAAAGGTGCGCCTGCTGTGAGGATGTGTACTCCGCCTTGGAGAATAGGCCCCCGAGCTGGTTAAGCAAAGTAGCTGCCGACTCGATGGCCTGGTTTGCTCCCATCGCTGCATTTGGTACCATCTGTCCGCATGGTTAGCATCTCATATCTTTGGTGTTGTGTGCAGATGCGTTTCAACCTTGTGCGCAGCATCACCAACAATAACCATGCGCTTCGTGTGCCATGAAGGAGCGATACCTTCTTCCAGGGGCACCTTTACTGCCACGGATTTGTTGGCAAACACATCGCCGAATCGGACCGAGGGAGTGATGCGTAGATGTGCAATTGATGAACAGAAAGCATGAATATCGGCATTGGTATATTCCGGCTTTTTCAGTGAATCAATAGCTTGGCCTAGATCCTCAAAGACGAACCAGAAGATTGTGCTTTCGCGGCCGGTAAAGATCAGGATCGTTGCTTCTGGGCGGTAGACGGAGAAGCAGTCGCCCTCCGCAATGCCCTGAACAGGGCTAGAAATCCCGTAGACGCAAGCAAATTCAGTCTTTAGATCTACTGCATGTTAGAATCTAGATGAACATTGTTTTTATGGGCATTAGCTCCGAAAATCTTACATTTACTCGCCTGTGAAGGCCAGTTTGGGCTCTGCAATTGAATGGCGTCACGGACGCAGCTGTGAACGCCGTCCGCTCCAATAACCAGGTCTGCTGACATTGACTGACCGTTGCTCAAGGCTATCGTAACATGGTCAGAGCTTTCCTCCAGCAACAAGACGCGGATGCCCGTCCTTGCTGAGAATTTATCCTGGAGTCCGTCTGCCATAATTTCGAGAAGCTTGCGGCGCTCCAGGAATAGGGGGCCATATCCAACTCTGGACAATCTGTTAGCAAATTTTGAGCTCCTCGGCGCAATGTACTGACAGAGACTCGTAGTGGCCCAGAGAATTGGTTTCTGAAATTAGGACTCCCTGGCCATCGAGATGTCGCCAGCGCTGTAGCGTCCCGGTGTGTTTCTCGATCTCATCAAGCAGCCCGAGCTGGTCAAGAATACGCAAGCCGTTGGGCTGTAAACCAACGCTTGCACCCTTGTCAGGAGCGAGTGAGCTTTCACACTCCAACAGGACATAGCCAACGCCCTGTCTTTCGAGGGCCAAAGCTAGTGTTAGCCCGGCGATGCCACCACCAACGATCGCGACCGGGTAATGTTGACGAGTTGAAGACGGGGACATGTTTTAAAATTCTTTCGACAGTGATGTTTGAAATTAATTGCAACGAAACAGAAAGAGGCGTCGAAATCGGGTTTTAAGGCAGCCGAGCGGACCTCACGGGGCAGTCGGAGTACATCGGGGCGAGCCACATCTCAATATGGCAACACCGAGACCCCCGACCAAACGCGATGCAGGCAAATAAATTGACATTGTGGCATGCTTTCTCAGTTGCCTCTCAAATAATTCTCGTTGCGCGAATTACCAAAGCTTGATTGAGCGTATGCTACTTGCCTCACTTGATACTCGAATAACCATCCTTGCATCGTCTCAAGGAACATCGACATGGAGTCCCTAGATCCAGACACTCAAGTTCTTATCGTTGGAGCAGGCTTGGCTGGGCTAACGACAGCCATAGCTCTGGGAACATACAACATCAAAACAATCCTTATTGAGCGCCGAGCCGAGGCCTCGCAGCATCCTCGTGCAGATGGATTTACTGCGAGAACCGTTGAGATCTTTCGATCTTTTGCTATCGGCGCCGACATTGTCCCCGAGACTGCGCCTTCATTCAAGACGAAGCGCACGCGCGTCATGAGTCTGTCGGGTCAGTGGTTCGAAGAACTGGCATGGAATGAGGAGGAGAAATCTGAGCCGGCCACCACTCCCACGCAGCCAGAATATTCCCCATACCACGGGTCCTCCATACCTCAAGATAAGCTTGAGCCGATTCTCATCCAACGCGCTATTGAATTGGGGGTGGATGTTCGTATGGGCCATGAATTCATCGGACTCGCGCAGGACAGCAACAGTGTGACGACTACAATTAGGAACAATGAGAATGGACTGGTGTATCTCATCAAGGCACCCTATCTGGTTGCTGCCGACGGCCATCGCAGCGCCATCCGCGAAATGCTGGAAATTCCTCGCAAAGGCCACGGGCCAGTCAACTCTATTCAGAGTGTTCTCTTCCGAGCTCCGGAGCTGTCGCCGTATCTGAACAGAGGGTTCAAGCAATTCACCATTGACCAACCCGAGTTGAGAGCCTTCATGATCGCCTACCAGGATGAAAGACTCGTCCTTCACCTGCCCAACGATCGGGAATGGACCAATGACTCGATTGAGAAAGCTGTTCTGCAGTCTGTGGGACCAGAGAAGGTCACCTTGGAAATTCTCGCTACCAGCCGATGGGATATGAGCGCTTGGATAGCGAATGACTTCATCAAGGGGAGAGTGTTTCTTGTCGGAGACGCGGCACATTCGCTGCCACCCAACCGTGGGGGCTACGGCGCAAACACTGGCATAGCAGACGGACATAATCTCGCGTGGAAGTTGGCTCATGTGCTTCATGGCATGTCGAGCGATAAACTCCTGATGTCATACCAGACTGAGCGGCTGCCTGTGGCATGGCTACGACACGATCAGATCTTTTCTCGGGCGGACTATAAGACTCTTCAGCGGGAGCCATCTCTTAACAACGGCTCCGGCGGTGAACAAGAGGCTCTTCCAGACGCGGCTGTTGAATTTGGCCAGATCTACCGGTCGGATGCGGTCATTGGAGCGGACAAGTCGCTGCCAGACGCTTTACTACCAGAGTTATGGAAGGGCCAGCCTGGCACTCGCCTTCCTCATTGCTGGATCCAACACGACGGAGAAGATGTTTCCACAATCCAGCTACATAGCGGCGCTTGGAGGGTTCTTTCTGAAGATTCCGAGTGGGCAGATATTGTGCAACAGGTGCAATTGGAGCTCGGAATACAAGGCAAGTTTATCCACATTCAGCAGAGTGCAGATACGAATTTCAACTTTGGCAAAAACTTTGGAGTCTCCCAGCGTGGCTGCGTCCTTGTACGCCCAGATTGCTACATTGCCTGGAGACTGGTAGATGTAGGGGTAGGGAGCGACTCTAAGGCGAGACTGGAAGAGGCCTGGAAGGCTGTGTTGTGCTGGAGGCAGGATTAGAACGGTTACATAAGCTAGCCCAAATTGATAACAATATTATCCGAAAACTCGTTTCCGCACTCTTGTAAGACGGCCAACTTCGGATCCCGTCAAAATCCGATTAGCCCGACTGGAAGCTGACTACCATGGGCTTGAGTTGCTGGTATATTGCCTGGGCGCCCTCCTCCAGTCGCCTTTCCATTGCCAAATCGCACATCTAGCACTAAAAACTTTTTAAACGCCACTTGGCTATTTTCGTTTCCAACAATGTCTCCAAACGCAAATGCTACTGCAGAGAGCTTAGCGCAGACCCTTGCGAAAGATGTTGCATCCTTGAGCAGCTATCTAGACTCTGCTGGCCACCCACCACCATCCTTTGATGTTCATGCCCCAACAGTTGTTCTTCCGGATAATGCTCCATTGCATGCCCACGAGGCCCGTGAGCGCATCCTTGACCACTGTCTTTGGCTGTTTCAACTTGTGGCCGGACCAAGTGAATATCTGGCCAATCTTCAAACAGGGGTACGACACCAAAGCCCTAACCTTGTATGCTCACTATCACCATCACAGTCGAGACTGACTCTGCTTAGTATCATTACATCTCCTGCCTGCGATGGCTCTGCCACTTCAAAATCTTTCATCTCGTTCCTCTTCGCGGAGCCATCTCCTACTCTGAGCTGGCGGCCCTTGCCAAAGTCCCCGAAGGCACACTCAAGAGCATCGCTCGTATGGCAATGACGAATGGACTTTTTATCGAAGAGCCCAAACAGCATATTTCGCATTCCGCGACCTCTGCAGTGTTGCAAACCAACGTGGCCTTTCACGACTGGGCCATCTTCAATAGCAATGTGTCCGCCCAGACTGCCCTTGCCATGACCGATGTGCACTCGAAGTGGCAAGACACGCTGGATGCCACACATACTGCATACAATGCTGCCTTTGACACGGATGTATCATTCTTTAAGCATTTGAGTCAGCTGCCCGAGCGCCACCGTCAGTTTGCAGGCTATATGCGTGCTGTGACGGAGAGTCAAGGCACCGGCCTCAAGCAACTCGTCGATGGATGGGATTGGGAGGGACTAGGTGATGCGCTGGTTGTCGATGTGAGTACTTGCTTGTCCAATTTTTTTTGGCTCTTGCTGACAGCTCAAGGCTGGCGGTTCGACCGGACATGCTTCAATTGCTCTGGCTAGACAATATCCCAGGCTGAGTTTCATTGTTGAAGACTTGCGCGAGGTTGTGGAAGGCGGGCCTGAGTATCTCGCGTCACAGGATGACGAGAACAACTTGCAGGCACGCGTGTCGTACAAATCGCACAATCTTTTCGACCCTCAGCCGGTCCACAACGCCGATGTCTATTTGCTGAGAATGATTTTGCATGACTGGCCGTTGGACGATTGCGTGCGAATTTTGACGCGTCTGGCAGAGGCTCTCAAGCCTGGCGCGCGTATCATTGTCATGGACACAGTGCTTCCTGATCCAGGTAGCATCTCGGTGTCAAAGGAACGATTGTTGCGTGTGCGAGATTTGACAATGATGCAGGTATTCAACAGCCAAGAGAGACATCTCGAGGACTGGAAGCTCATTGTGGGCAAGATTTCTCCGCGGCTCACCGTAGAGCAGGTGATTCAGCCAGCGGGGAGTGTGCTGTCCCTTATTGTCCTGGCCGCAGAGGAATCCAGAGACTAGCTTCGCCTCACTGGGGTCTTTCGGTAGCAACATCTAGCCATTTATGAAAATATAGCAGAACGTGTACCTACCTGGGAAAAGACTGCGTTACTTGACTAATGTGCTAAAAAGTTGGCTCTGCATCCGTTAAATGAATGGAACATGACGAACTACGTACGCCAAGAGACACGCAGCGAGCGAGGCACCTAGCAGGAAACCAAAAGAAAGAAAGAAACGGAACAGGAGGAAATCGGAATCATCATGATGATGCGCAAGTACTATTGCCTGGGATACTTGAATCTAGATGACTTCGCGTCCTGAAGCTACTGACTACATTACTATGCAGGCGAAACCCGTCTATCTCTCTAGAGCTCTTGGCTCGTGGTGTGACTGACCACTTTGCCATCGACCAGGATATTATGCACAACTCCAATGGTCATACTGCAATCGGATGAGCAAAAATGCAACGACTACATCGGCATGGGAACATACCAGCTTCGCTTTGTGTCTGCGAAATTTTCATGATCGGGAGCAACCGTGGATAGAAAGAAGGGATCAGCCTTCATGCGAACAAAGTCCTCAATGTCGTCGAAGAAGATTTGAATGAAAGCATCGTAATCCGCAACGTTTGCAAACTGAGGGTCAAACAGCTGGCTCATTTGGCTGCGTGTTGAAGCGAGATTATGAGTCTGTGTCTCTCAAGTCAGAAATTCACCAGTAGTCGAGGACACATGCACAATATTGAACGGCATGATGCTCACCATAGTCCATCGCTTGAGGCCATACTGCTCCATCAAATCTCGAACCAGAGGTCCATGGACGTTGATCATATAATCATAATATTCCTCCTCGCTTAGAGTGGGCTTCTTGTAGCCGCAAATGGTAAGACATAGAGCCATGGATAAAGACAAGTATGCAGAGCGCAAAATGAACACGGAGAGAGGAAGCCATGACAGTTGATATCTAGTTCTATGGTAGCATCTTTACCTGGTCAAGCACGTGGACTGCTCGGAAACACCGGGCTAATCGGACATTTCGGGGTTGACGTCCATGCATTGCCTACCGATCACGAAGTGTACCTGTTTCTGCCGACCTGTTCCGTATAACTGAATAGCTTATAAAAAGATCAAAGTAGGCTCTGCATTTGAATAGTAAAGTAATTCATTGTACTTGCTAGTCATCTTGGAAATCCTGACAAACATGCATCGCACAATGGCACAAATCTTCGTCTTTGGCGACCAATCAGTCCGTGTACACTCTAGCCTGCAAGAGTTGCTATACTCTTGTCGCAGCTCTACATTGTCTGAGTTTCTATCAGAGAGCTATCAGGCAATTAGACACGAGATATCTTGTCTTCCGGCAAATGAACGAGGACAGCTTCCTCAGCCCGAGAGCCTGGCACTCCTTCTCGAGGCTTCCAGTAAAGAAGAAGGGCATCCTGCACTGGACAGCGCGCTGCTATGTCTCTACGAAATTGGACAGCACATACAGTAAGTGAACCCTTCCAAATATGAGAATCACGGCTCATATCACAGTCTGCAACCTACGTTAAGTCACGATGACTCCCATGGCAGCGGCCAAGTAGATCGGGTGCTGGTTGGACTTTGCACTGGATCTCTTGCGGCCGCCGCTGTGAGCTGCTCTCAATCATGCATGGAACTGGTTCAGCTTGGCATCGAGGCAGTCGTGCTGGCTTTCCATGTGGGCATGCATACATACCGGAAAGCCAGCTACCTGGCCACTTCCAATGGGTCATGGGCATTTACAGTAGCCGGCTTCACAGAAAAGGATTTTGAGGACTCAATCAAAACGTACTGCACAGACTTGGTACATTGAAACGCTATTCTTACCCGCTGTTCGAGGCTAATAGATGTATAGAGTCTGCCAACTATCATGAAACCCTTTCTCAGTGCTGTGAGCTCGCACTCGATCACGATCAGTGGCCCGCCACAAGTCATCGAAGCTCTGCAAAACTGCCCGGCCCTGGAAGGGAAGAAGACTCATTCTTGGCCGATATATGCACCTTACCATGCTCTGCATCTATACGGCACCGAAGATGTTGCGGCTGTCATAAGGTCAGCATCTCGGCCACTCTCATTAGAAACCATGCAACGAGTGCCACTGTTATCCAGTGCAACAGGTGAAGTCAGCACGGGACAAACATTTGGAGCTCTTCTTTACACTTTGATCAGAGAGATATTGTGCGGTCAGGTCCGCCTAGACCGACTGCTAGACGGGATGGCACAAAAGATGTCAGACACGCCCAGCGTACTAATACCAATTCATGCACACATTGGTTCACATTTGGTATCGGCTTTACAGCAGAGAGGTCTCACCAGGATTTCCCTTCGAAAGACCCCTTCCAAATCAGATATGGCGCAAAGCCATCAGCCTCAAACCACCCTGCGTGCTGACTCGTCGAAGATTGCAATCATCGGATTCAGTGGTCGTTTCCCCGAGGCCGAGAATCTGGAACAGTTCTGGAGCGTTTTGGAGCAGGGTCTGGACGTCCATAAGCCGATCCCTCCAGACCGGTTCGATGGCCAGGCGCATCATGACCCAACACTTCAACGGCGAAACACCAGCCGCATTCTACATGGCTGTTGGATTCCCAACCCTGGACATTTCGATGCACGCTTCTTTCACTTTTCTCCTCGGGAAGCTTGTCAGTCCGATCCGGCGCAGAGACTTGCCCTTCTGACAGCATATGAAGCCATCGAAATGGCCGGGCTCGTGCCAGACCGAACAGCATCAACCCAGCGCCATCGCGTGGGTGTTTACTATGGCACTACCAGTGATGACTGGCGGGAAGTCAACAGCGGTCAAGATGTCGATACCTACTTCATCCCAGGAGGAAATCGCGCATTTATTCCCGGTCGCCTCAACTACTTTTTCAAGTTTAGCGGCCCGAGTGTGTCCGTCGATACGGCCTGTTCCTCAAGTCTAGCGGCCATTAATGTTGCTTGCACCGCCCTGCTGCGTCAAGAATGCGACACTGCGCTTGCTGGAGGCACGAACGTGATGACGAACCCAGACAACTTTGCAGGGTTGGATCGAGGCCATTTTTTGTCGACTACTGGAAACTGCAAGACATTTGACGATGGCGCAGACGGCTACTGTCGAGCTGACGGCGTGGGATCTGTTGTTTTAAAGCGCCTCTCGGACGCAATTGCTGACAAGGACCCTATATTTGGTGTAATTCGAGGCACCCGCACATCGCACTCGGCAGAAGCTGTCTCCATTACCCGGCCGCTGGCTGATGCACAAGAATACATCTTCCGACAGATTCTAAGCGAAACGGGAATTCATCCGCATGAAATCAGCTATGTCGAGATGCATGGCACCGGCACCCAGGCTGGAGACGCCGTGGAGATGAAGTCGGTGCTTGACACGTTCGCTTGGGATAAGAGCCGTCCACAGGGAATGCCATTGTATCTCGGCTCAGTCAAATCCAATGTCGGCCACGGTGAATCGGCTTCAGGAGTGACGGCGCTGATCAAAGTGTTGTTGATGTTCCAGAAGAACCGCATTCCTCCGCACTGCGGCATCAAGACCAAGATTAACCATGGATTCCCCACGGATCTCCATGAGCGCAATGTCCATATCGCTATGACGAAGACAGACTGGCAAGGGTCGTCCAAAAAGGTCCGTCGCGCATTTGTCAACAATTTCTCTGCCGCTGGCGGAAATACTGCTCTCTTACTTGAAGATGCTGCCGCAGTTGAGACTGCAAAGGAACAAGACCCCCGCAGACATTATGTTGTTACCGTTTCTGCTCGATCGGCAAAGTCTTTAAAGAATAATATCCAATCTCTGGCAGAATATATTGGTGCCGAGACATCACCAGAGATGCTATCAAAGCTTTCCTACACAACAACCGCCCGGCGGATGCACCACACAAGGCGCGTTGCCGTCACTGGAAGCGAACTATCCAAGATCCGCTGCCAGCTTCTAGCCCTGGCATCTGAAGAGATAAAACCAATCCCTACCAAGCCACCTGGACTAGGTTTTCTTTTCACTGGTCAGGGGGCCCAGCACACGGCCATGGCACAGAATTTGTACCAATCCATCACTTCTTTCCGAACTGACATCACCAACTTTGATGCCATAAGCGAAGCGCACGGTTTTCCATCTGTCCTCCCTTTGATCACGGGCTCTATACTTATCGAGGACTTATCGACGATAATTATACAGCTCGGCACAGTCATGATTCAGATGGCATTAGGCCGGCTCTGGCGGAACTGGGGACTTGTACCACAGTACGTGCTGGGCCACAGTCTGGGAGAGTTTGCCGCCCTGGAGCAAGCTGGAGTTTTGAGTGCAAGCGACACCATTTATCTGACTGGCTCGCGCGCACAGCTACTGGAAAACTTTTGTACCCCTGGAACTCATGGAATGCTCGCTGTCAAGAGTTCAGTATCGGAGCTCGAGTCCAGTCTAAAGTCCCTGCCCTTTGAGATTGCGTGCACCAATGGACCACAATCCACAGTCATCAGCGGATCAAACCTGGAGATTGAAGAGGCTCGGCAAGTGCTCTCCGGCATTGGCATCCAGAGCACCAGGCTCGTGCTGCCATTTGCATTCCACTCTGCTCAGGTTGACCCAGTGCTCGATGGCCTAGAAGAAGTTGCCAATCGTCTGTCGTTCCATGCGCCTAGGGTTCCTTTTGTGTCAACATTGCTCGGCAAAGTAATCGAAAAAGGCGAAATAATTGACCCGAATTATATACGGCGACATTGCCGTGAGTCTGTATGCTTCCTTCAGGCCGTCGAATCCGCCCGCGCCGGCGGCACAATCGATCCCAAGGGAGTTGCAATCGAGATTGGCACTCATCCCATTCTGACAGGAATGACCCAAGGCATTTTAGGCTCAAACTTTCGAGCATGCCCAACATTGAGGCGCAACGAAGATGCTTTCAAGACCTTGGCGGAAACTTTGCGCATACTACACACGGCGGGTGTTTACATCAATTGGAATGAGTATCATCGCGACTTTCCAATGAGCCATACGGTTTTGAATCTTCCTTCCTACGCTTGGGATATCGAGAACTACTGGATCCAATACGACAACAACTTTTGTCTCACAAAGGGCAGCGCGAAAGCGGCAACTGGACTCTCCAGCCCCGGTCTCACATCCTCGCGAATTAGTCCGTCGGTGCAAAGGATTGTAGAGGAAAAGGCAACCGATCAAACGTCACATATCGTAATCGAATCGGACTTTCACGATCCAGAACTTTTACCGGTTGCTCTAGGCCACAAGGTCAATGGGCTGATTCTGTGTCCTTCGGTACGTCCTCGCAAAAGAGTGAAACGAAGAAACTAGTCGAGCTAACAGATCGCTTCAATCCAGTCACTTTACGCCGATGTGGCTTATACATTGGCCTGCTACCTCGTCGGGAAGCGCAAACACGAGAAAGAACTTCTCCCGGACGTGGCGGACATGGTAGTCGAAAAGGCTCTAGTTGTCAAAGACAACGGCCCACAGCTCTTTCGGGCCTGTGTAAGCTTGAATTGGAGTACTCTTTCAGGCAACATGGAGATTTTCAGCGTCGACAGCTCGGGCAAGCGAACCATGGATCATTCTCATTGCGTAATTGAGCTTCAGGATCCCATCCGCTGGCAAAAGACCTGGCAACGACAGCAGTATCTGATCCAGCGCAGCATTGATGCCCTTCAAAGAGGCTTGGACGTTGGAGCAGTACACAAGGTGCATCAAAATCTTGCGTATCGGCTTTTCTCGTCAGTTGTTGAATACAATTCTTCCTACCAGGGTATACAGGAGGTCATGTTCGACAGCACCGAGCTGGAGGCAACAGCCAAGGTCTGCCTGCAGCCAAGTCAAGGACGGTACATGCTGAATCCCTTCTGGTGCGACAGCTTTGGGCACTTGACCGGATTTGTCATGAACTCGAATGACTCCCTCGACGCAAAAGACTATGTCTTTATCAATCACGGCTGGAGCTTCATGCGTTGCTCAGAAAGATTCTCCGTCGACTGTGTTTACCAGACGTACGTCAAGATGCAACCCGTCTGCGATAGGGAAAACACGTTTGCGGGCGATGTGTTTATTCTGCGCGACCAGGTCATTGTGGCCCAGTATGGCGCGGTCACGTTCCAGCGTGTTGCTCGCCGAGTCCTCGAAATGATGCTGCCGGCACCAAAGTCAAAGCAGCCGAGTGGACGTGCAACCCCAGGTCTCGATCATTTTCGCCAGCCAAGTACGGCGCTTGCACTGAAGAAGAAAGAAATACAGTCTTCAACGGTCTCAGTCTGGGACCAGGTTATCACGATAGTTGCGGACGAGATTGGTATTGCCCCCGACCAGATCACCGATGACCTGGACTTTGTCAGCATGGGCGTAGACTCTCTCATGTCTTTGACCATTGTTGGCACGTTACGCGAGACACTCCATCTTGATGCACCCGCATCTGTGTTTGAGTGTTGCACAACTATGCGATCATTGCGCGACTATCTCGGTCTTTCTACATCTGGAATCAGTTCCGATGATGGCAGTGTTACGTCCTGTGACGTTGACACGGCTGCCTCTACTACGCCTGGTAATGATAAAGAGCCAATGCAGAGTTCTGTAATCAGTGGCCTAGATACTACAGTGGAGCTGATTTTATCGACTCTAGCTAAGGAGATTGGCATTAGTACAAAAGACTTGGCCCAGGTTGACGATTTTGCTGAGGTGGGAGTCGACTCGCTGTTGTCATTGATGATCCTAGGTACTCTCCGCGAGGATATGGGCCTTGACCTATCTCCTAGTTTCTTCCTGGAGCACACCAATGCCGCGGCTATTAAATCAGCTCTGCAAGCCACCCTGGAAGCACCTGATGAAAGTCCTGGGCAGTCCAGCATCGCGCCTCAAGTGGCTTCAAATCATCCGCCAGCGACTTCCGTCCTCCTACAGGGTACCTCTGCTTGCTCGCAGACCCTGTTCCTCTTTCCAGATGGATCCGGCTCTTCAACGTCCTATGCAATGCTTCCGACCATTTCCTCAGAAGTCCGCGTCTATGGACTAAATTGTCCATATATGCGTACTCCGCAGGACTTGAAATGCGCTCTGCAGGACCTGACGCCTTCTTATGTGGCCGAAATTCGTCGCCATCAACCCTGTGGACCCTACAACCTGGCAGGTTGGTCTGCAGGTGGAATAGCTGCCTACGATGCTGCTCAATACCTTGTTCGACAGGGCGAAGTCGTTGAGCGACTCGTACTGCTGGACTCGCCTAATCCGATTGGGCTGGAGAAGCTCCCACCCCGTTTCTACCAGTTCCTTGAACGAGCAGGCATGTTTGGCAGCCATGGCGGCCAGACTGCCCCTCCATGGTTGGTTCAGCATTTTCTTGCCTTCATTAATGCGTTGGACGCATGGCGTCCCGTCGCGTTCGAGCCAGCTAGTGCAGCACCTCGAACGACAATCATTTGGGCCAAGGACGGAGTTTGTAAGTTGCCTAGTGATCCGCAACCTGAGCCTCAGAGCGATGATCCCAAAGAAATGAAGTGGCTACTGGAGAATCGCACCGAACTCGGGCCGAATGGTTGGGAACAGCTCCTCGGTCGACGCATTCATATCGTAGCTCTGGAGGATGCCAACCATTTTACCCTTGTCCGAGAGCCAGCAGCAACACGGCTATCTGAAGTAATTCGCCAAGCCATGTTGACCGCGGAATAAAGACAAGACGGGCCCATAGTACGACAACATGTCGATAGTGATTACATATTGATCTATAAATGATTCTGTAAATCAATTATGAACATTTGCTTGGAATTTGAACAAGGCTTGAAGCCAGTTTGTACAGCTCAGACTACTATAAGTGACTTATGTTGCGAAGCAACTTATTCATAGCATTGTGCGCGACCAAGAAGTAGGGCATTGTTGACCATCTTTACCGTACAACGTTGGCGATTGGGTTGTAGAAGTAACGCATTTCATAATAGGGCGTAAATGTTCAAGCCTCACGGGTAACAGAAGAACAGAAGCCAGCCACCACGGACTTGAACTTGTAAATACTATCTTCAAAATTACCCGCATTTTTTACCAATAGTAACTAAGTCAGATTAGAAGAAAAAGAAAGTAGAAAGAGATAGATAGGGAAACAGAGAGATAAAAGGGAGGGAGGTAGAATACCTCTTTGGTCTATATTATTGGGACAATAGCCGCTCCAACTTATTATTCCGCACTTACCATACACATGCCAAGTCAAATGCATCATCAAATGCTCTCTCGCATTTTGATACACTAAGAGCCATACCTTTTTGTCTCTGAAACCCTTTTCTCCGCTATTCGATTCGCCCAACTCAAGTAGCTCTGCCATGCGACCGCAACGCACCCTGAAAAGACGCTGCGAAACTGGGCCGGTACGTACATGAAGCTGACCAGAGCGACGCCCGACCACACCTTCCAGCCGTTGACAATGCTCGTGGGAAGTACGAGTTGCAGACGCATCACGGTGTCCTCGACCGATGTGCCCGATAGAAGCGATTGCGCGGCGAAGAAGTAGGTATTGAAAACTGGTGTATATATGGCTTGTTGGACCAGCACCTTTGTGGCAAGCGAGGCGGCCCTCGAGGCGAAATTGAATTGGCCATGTAAAAACATGAACCTGTCCGCAGTTAGCGCGTTGCTAGTTATGGTTTTACGGTTAATTCGTAAACTTGCCATTTATAAGAGGGAATGCTTGCGACGATGCCGATGGTCAAATGACGCGCCGTCCGCCAAGGGTCGTATTTCTGTGCTTCTAAACGTTCGCTTGAGCTTCCATGCTTGACTGGCTCGGGCGGTAATAACAGCTGAGCACTCAAGTCGCCACACAGCCAAATGGCTATTGATGTGCCTATCTGTGTGGCATATGGCCGGCGAGCCTGCGCTTTTCCATATGCTGCGAAGAGCGACCTCATACTACAACGGGCGAGTAGCCCGCGAGCTTCGTGTGAGGCGGATGCTGAGCTTGCCTGACGCCTACACGACTGTACATTTGACCACAGTGGCGGCCGTGATCTGAAGTAGCCTCGAAACATGGGAACTCGCAACGACGAATTGGCTCGCGATGCATTGGCTAGACGCATTTGCAGTGATTGGAATATTTTCTGTACGCAGTCGAAATGGACATTATACAGCAACAACAAGTCCAGCATTGCAGGTAACCAATCGGGCCTTGTAGAGCCGCCTCGGCCATTGCTAACGTTGGTGACTACGAGTCGGGCTTGGCCGCATAAGGCTATGCGAACTCCGGGGTTCCCCGCCAGCCCAGCCTGGTTGTCATGGTCGCTTCGGCTGCCTGAATTTCGCCTTGTCTTGCTTGTTTCATACACACTCCGATATTCCAAGTTGAACATCCTGGTAGCTGGGCAAATCAATCGCCGTAATGAGCGTACCATCTCAGAGCGCCTCGCCGATTTCTCCAGCCAACGACGAAGCGACGAGCAGAGCGTCGGCAGGACCATCAGGTCGCACAGCGGAAAGACCCTACCATCGCATTCGCAGCTGTCTATGTTGCCGAACGCGCAAGATAAAATGCGATCGCCAAGAGCCTTGTGGTGGCTGTCGGCGGATGGAAGTGGATTGTGTCTACCCGTCAGGGCCAGGCAGAGCTCCGAAGCAACCTCGTAGGGCAATTGACAAGCGCGTTCTTGATCGGTTGGTTGATCTCGAGGCACTCGTACGGCGCCTGGAAGATACAGAGAAGGGCACCCAGCTGGGACGCGATTCAAACGACGTAATAACACAATCGGAACACGAATCCAGCCCGGTAGAACAGCAATTTGGTAGGCTTGTGATTGACGACACACGAAGTTGTTACGTTAGCAATATTTTATGGGCAAGTTTGGGTGACGAGGTGCGAGTCTAAACTTCATCGAGTGCCATTCTTGGACCTGGGACTGACTTTTTGCAAGATTGAAGAGCTGCGCGATCTAATTTATGATGAGCCACCGTCCGAGGAGGACGACCTTGATGTGGCTACAGTGGCTTCGTCTGTTACTGACACGCCAACCTCGGCCGGCTGCAATGCAGCGATAATGGGATTTCACGCGCTTTCGCAGTCGCTTAGGGCGTACCATCCAGGCCTTTCTCAGTCAGTGGCTCTCTTTGAGACTTTCAAACAGAATGTCGCACCTGTGGTGCACATTTTCCACATGCCCACGCTGATCGCCTTCTATTGGGATGCCGTGGCGTCACCCGAATCACTGGGCTGCAATGCAGAGGCGTTGCTATTCGCCATATACTACTCTACCGTGATCAGCATGGAGTCGCAGCAGTGCGAAGAGGTCCTCGGCTTCTCACGAGCGGCAGCCGTCAAGCACTATCAGTTCGCAGTGGAGCAGGCCATGGCTCGCGCGGACCTCCTCAACACCCAGAGTGTGGCCTTGATCCAGGCTGCGGTTTTGTTCTTGTCGGCGTTGCGAAACGAGGATGCGTCGCGCACCGCGTGGTCAATGACTGCGCTCATCTTCCACATCGCACAAGCCATGGGACTGCACAGAGACGGTGCCTCGTTTGGCCTTCGTCCGCTGGAGATTGAGATACGACGACGTCTTTGGTGGCATATCTGCCTGCTCGACATTCGATCATCCGAGTACCACGGGTGCGAGCCCATCGTCCACGATTCCAAGTTTGACACCCGAATGCCACTCAACATCAACGACAGCGACTTGACGCTCGACATGACCGAACCACCGACCGAGCGCGAGGGAACCACGGAGATGACGTTTTGCCTCATACGATGCGAGGTCATGCGCATTGTATGGAAGACGGGATATGTACCACCAGGACTGCGACAGCCCGGTCAGATCGCAGAGGCATCTTCCCTTGCCGGACGTGCTGCTTTGGCCAAGGATCTCCAGCAACGGTTAGAGGAGCGCTATCTCAAGCATTGCGATACTTCGAACCCGTTTTTTGAAGCTTGTGTGACTGTTGCACGCCTGATCATCGCTCGAACCTGGCTGGTGGTCTATTACCCACTGCGACAAAAAGACGGCGCAGAGCCCGTGCCGGGTCCGATTCAAGACCAATTGTTTACCATCTCAGTCAAGGTTCTCGAATTGTCATGCCAGCTGCTCACCAATCCTGCCTTTGCACCATGGACATGGCACTCCAAGACCCACGTTCAGTGGCATGCGGTGGCTTTTGTCCTGTCCGAGATTTGCTCGCGTCCGCCATCGCCTGATTGCGATCGCGCGTGGGAGTATGCGCAGACTGTCTACAATCGATGGAAGATGAAAGAGCACAAGGGCAATCTCTGGCGGCCCATCAAGCGGCTCATGGCCAAGGCGCAATACGTACGCGAAACGCAAAAGAGCAAATCCTCGGCCTCAAAGTCCCATTGGCGAGTAGCTGGGACGACGACGGCTATGCCAATAAGTTGTACAGAGTCAGCTGCGAATAGCAGTCCGAGCACTGGGGGAGGGTCAACCGCAGCTACTCTGGAAGAAATCACTGCGGATTTCTGGACTCTGCCAACAGAGTCCCTTGATTCATGCCTAGAGAGCTTTTCTGGGCCTGATTTGATGGCACCAGCTCTCGAGTATGCATACCAAGTTGGCACTGATTATAACCTGACAGATTTTACGGTCAGTCCTATGGACATGGTATTTGAGATGAATGAGTTTATTCCGTGAAAAGCATAAGTCAATCTGGTCATTTTTATAGATGTACGAATTCAATAAAGTCACTCAGCGTGACAGTTCCTTCTCAACCCAGTTCTTTGCCCAAGTCTCTTCTGGACTGCAATATCCAAAGGCATGGGAAAATAAGGCTGGACGTCGAGATGAGCATTTTCACTGTACCGCCCTCCGTTACATATAGACAATTGCAATAATGAGTCAACGCTAGTGGAACTATTGCGACGACTGTATAGCGTCCTCACACATTCCGCAGTCTGACCCTGCACATCAGAGGCGTCCGATGCCACGCAACTGTACTCTTTTGTGTGCTTTGCCATCCCTCAGACTCTGGCATCATCACAATATCAAAATGCCAAAGAAGCTTGGCTAATATCATTCGAGTCTCAGCTGTCGACAATCTGAAAGGGGGGGGTTAGTCTCGATGCTTCTCGTTCGCGGGCTCAGCTCAGAAGCTTACCTGATACCTAGGCATGTGCGAGGGCCGTAGCTGAACGGGTTGAGGACGGCCAGGTTATCGTCTGCAAACTCGGAGCCCGTTTTCCGGGCTGCGGGTAGCCATCGCTCCGGGCAGAAGTCATCCGGTCGATGAAAATTGGATGCCGAGTGGTAGGCGGCGTGCTGATGGACGCCGACCGTGGTGCCGGCTGGGACATATCTTCCATCAATAGTCTCGCCGCCGGCTGGGACGAATCGACCGGTGGATGAGGGCGACGGACAGTGAATACGTAGGGATTCTTGCATGACCGCAGAGAGGTAAGGCAGTCGCGCAACCCGGTCGGAGACGATGTCGGAATCCGAGGCAAACTGTGAACGAATCTCCTCTGCAAGCTTCTGGTAACTATCCGGGTGAGTGCAGAGAGAGTGAACAGACGTTGACAGCCATGTCGCAGTTGTACCTGTCCCTGCGCCGATGATGGTCGCAGCGTTGAGCCGCATTTCCACCGGAGTCATTCCGTCCTTTTCTCCAAGCATGTAGCTGAGGATATCTCGTCGCTCCGTCTTCGTTTCCAAGCGCTTCCCAATTTTAGCGTCAATGATTTTGAAATTCTCAAACGCCGCCTGGACGCGGAATTTCGGGAGCAAGTACTCTCGCCATCCGACGAGGTTATAGGTTTCCAGGGCTTGAATCCTGTTGCTCGGTCAGAATTCTCCTATGCACCCCCATCCAGAGCAAACGTGACTTACCAAACTTGAGACTGGATAGAATGGGTCAAGATTTCCAGCCACCGTCCGCCGTCCTCCCGTTGAAGAGCTCCGTCCGGCTGGCCGCACAGCAAATCTCCAATGAGGTCCATGGTTGTCTGTGTAGTTTATTAGCACCGTTGACGAGTGAATCTTGGACTGCGCGGGAGATCTGACCCATTCAAAATATTTGTTAAGGTCCACGGCGACTTGAGAGGAACGACCTTGTAATTTCTTCACCAGCTGATTGACATACTTAACAACGGTGTCGTCATGACCCTTTACGGATTTTTCTGACAGCGGAGGCGCTAAAATGCGTCGCAGTCGCGAATGATTCTCTCTGTCGGCGCTCAGAATGGCAGCAGCACCCTTGAGTGTGGTAATTAGTCAAGCTAGTTGGTGTAAGCTCTCGTTTCGTGGGATGCTGCGTACCTTTAACCCTGGTCGGCTGAAGCCGGCCTGGCAGTTCTTCTCCATTTCCACTGTCCGCAGACCATATATTGTTCTCCATGCTGTTTCCGTGGTGTAGGACAGATGGTCGGGTGCTACCCGAACTACACTTCCATATTTTTTGTGTAATTCGGCGCTCTTCCACACCAGCTGCCCGGTCAGGCGGTAGTAAATCCACACCAGTTGAGTCGCAGCCCACAGTTTAGGACCTGGGTATCCTCGCAGCGGGTGTGCAAAGACATTGTAGAGTCCACGGAGCAATATAAAGCTAATGATCTAGGCCACAAAAAATACATCATCAGTTTTGAAACCTATGTCTGTCAGGATGACTCACGGCCAACAGGGAGATTGGGATGGCCAGCGGGCTGCCGAATGCCGACACTAGCCCGGTCGAAAAGGCCATGATATTCTTATGCGACAAGTCAGGAGAGAGATTTCGGCGAGCGGGCGAGCTAAAGATTTAAGACATGGTCACTGTGCTGGCATATTATACTCTGCTGCTTTCGGCTGCGTTCCCGATTGGAGGGCTACGTCAACGGTTGACGTCCGGGACTCGTCGGGCCGACCGCATAAGCTTGTCCGATGCCCGAAAGGCCCGCACGCGGCGCCCAGACTAGCGGCATTGTTCAGTCAGTAATACGTTTCTCAGCATCGGTGGAGAGTAGACTAGACGCATAAGGCGAGTGGCTTCCAGTGAATTGTTCGCTGTAGCACCGGAATGATGAAGCGCATAGGAGAGACTTTCCGGCTTGTGCAACCTTGTCAAGATATAGAAGCTCTACGTGTGTACTTGGCCCAATCAGTAACTCTTTCTTTCTTTCAATCAAATCTTTGTAGCTCGACAAGAATAACCATCAGTCGTGACTTTTGTCTACGCCCGCCCAACTCACACTCACAATGCCACAGACGCCGCCCGTGTCCGCGTTGTCGTCGGTCAACGAACACAAAGACCTGGAAAGCCAATCAGAGACCGACACAAGGCGTCTGGAGCATCCGCTCATGTACAACGCAACACCGCCCACGGCTCTGGTGGACTTTGATGGCAGCGACGACCCTTACCTGCCAATGAACTGGCCGTTCCAGAAAAAGGTCGTCACCACGCTGCTGTACGGCTTCACCACCTGCTGGGTCACATTTGCATCGGCCGTGTACTCGGCAGCCCTTGGACAAATCTCGCACGAGTTCAATGTTAGCGTGGAAGTAGCAGCATCGGGTGTCAGCCTCATCGTCTTTGGCTTTGGCCTGGGCCCGCTGATCTGGGCTCCGCTCAGTGAGGTCTATGGACGAAAATGGGTGGTGATAGTGGCAAGTCTTGCGGGTTTGCTTCCTCAGATCAAGCTTAAAGCTAACGACACTTTTAGCCGTACTTTATTGCCGCCGTATTCTCCTTTGGAACAGCAACTGCAAAGGACATTCAAACCGTTCTCATTACCCGATTCTTCACTGGCTTCTTTGGCAGCGCGCCCGTGACCAACACGGGCGGTGTCATGGCGGATATTTGGCCTGCAGAACAGCGTGGAATTGCCATTGTCGGTTACGCAATCACCATTGTCGGCGGACCGACCCTCGGACCCATCATCGGAGGTGCCATTACCTCGAGCTACTTGGGCTGGCGGTGGACCGAGTACTTGACAGGCATTGTCATGATGGCCCAAGTCCTCTTGGATGTTTGCTTGCTGGACGAAAGTTTTCCTCCAGTTTTGCTGGCATACAAAGCTCGTCGGCTGCGACTTGCCGGAAAGAATTTCGCACTTCACGCCAAGGTAATTACGGGACTCATCGTATGCAAATCAAAGACTAACATGTCTGAAGCACGAAGAAGGCGGTCTCTCAATCAAAGAACTCTCGCAAAAGTACCTTGTTCGCCCGCTCCAAATGCTGGGAACGCCCATTTGCCTGCTAATGAGCATCTACGCGTCTTTTGTGTACGGTAAGTAGGCGCAGCTGTCCGAGTCTGGCCTGTCCGTTTCCCAGACTAATACTGTCCATTCGATACAGGCATCCTGTACGCAAACCTCGAAGCCTTCTCCATCGTTTTCCACGAGATTCGACACTGGGGGCCTGTTGTGGGAAATCTTCCTTTCATTGCCCTTCTCGTCGGAATCTTCTTCGCCGCCGCCGTAAACATCTACAATAACAAGTACTACTTCAAAAAGTTCAAGGCCAATGGCAACAAGGCTGTTCCAGAGGCTCGACTGCCACCAATGATGATTGGAGGATTCGCCTTCACAGCAGGCCTCTTTGTATTCGGCTGTAAGTTTGAGAGAGGGCTTACTTTTTATTGTTTTTGGCTATACTGACTGACCTGCCAGGGACCTCATCACCTCACATTAACTACTGGCCTTCCATTGTTGGCATCGCATTGACCGGATTTGGGTTCACAACCATCTTCCAAGCGGCGCTCAATTATTTGGTCGACACATTCACCCGCTTCAGTGCCAGCGCTGTCGCAGCCAACACCTTCCTTCGTTCCATGCTGGCAGGTGCGTTTCCACTGTTCATTTTACCAATGTATCACAATATTGGTGTTGCCTGGGGTACCACCGTGTTTGCTTGCTTTGCAGCACTTTTGATCCCTGTACCGTTCCTCTTCTTTACCTGGGGAAAAGCTATTCGTGCTCGAGGAGAGTGGAGTAAGCATACCGTGTAAAGTGTATACGGCCCTCATGTGCCACTATATGGATTGGTTGAGAAGTACAGATCTTATAGACAGACTTGGGAAAGCATAATCTAACAGAAAGAGCAGTTAGAACTAGATACCTTAATATTCAAGCTTTGCAACGCAGTAACGGCTCTTCGAGACCCGACAACGTTCCGCCGCTGACAAATCCCCTCTGAGAGTTCCAACTGCAGTCTCCGTAGCGGCGGGTAGCACCGGTTTAGTGAGAAACAGACGATTGCTGATGAAAGCAGATGCCGATGTCGGAAGTCGTTTGATCCTGAACTGCATCCGAGGTATGCAAGTCATTCGCCGAGAAAGTAACAATCTAATGCCCAGAGCAAGAGCAAGTTATTGGCCATGACTAGAAATGCAGTCGATTGAGGACACAGCTGAACTGGAAAAAAAAAAAAAAAAAAAAAGAGGCTGAAAACCCCTTCCATTTTGTGGATCAGGCACTAATAACTATCAATCCGGCCCGCCCTCATTGCCTGTTTATTAACATCCGAGCTGCTTCGGGTCCAAGTATTTCACATTCAAGTACGGACGTTTGGTGGCTTCCGCCTCCCTAAGTATCTGCGCCAACTGTAGGTCGACACCACTTGCGGCGGCGTGAACAAGCACCCACTAACTGGTCTTCACTCCGCCCGCTTCCCAGATAACTGAAAATGCTGTGAGTCCCTGCAGAAGAGCAGCGGCGGCCTTGTCCGTAGACAGGCCCGGGAGAAGACGAGCGAGCCTTGCAGCGGGTACGGCCGAGCAGGAGGCGTATTTGCCGGCGTTGGCGTTTTATGGCCGATGATTACGGGGAGAGCAAGACTGTAGAGGCCAGTGCGCTAACTAGTAGGTATCAATCAAGCTGACCCCCGTGTACTCGTTTTTGATGAGAATTTTATAGTCGAGAACTTCGGGGCCGCCTGGCTTGACGAATTGGACGCCGTTCATAGTTTAGAGATTGAGGTCAAGGTACGGATCTGAATCGGTCGACTTGTTTGTGCTGAAGCTATCGAGGAGACTTCCCGAGTCTTGAGCATTGTTTGAGCGCGTTTGGAAGATGATGGTAGTGATATGATGCTGAAAATCATTGATGGGTAAAACAATTTTAACGTGAGTTTTGAATTACTCTGGTAGCCTCAATTGTCTTCTTCAGCCAATAGTGAGCGCGTGCGGCATCATAATAGCCAAAATGCTGGTAAGCTGCGTTCCCAAGCACGGCGATAACCGGGCCTTTGTGACTACATCGAGACCGGACCCGATACTGCGATCGAATGGCCGGCGCGCCTTCGGCCACCGTCGGCACATGATCATGGAGTCGAGACTCAGAGATGTTGGATTTGTCACCATCTCAATGTGACATTGTCCTGAGCCTGAAATCATCTGTCACGACACGATTATTTATTATCCGGTTCGGGCCCATCCCTGCCAGCGTGATACTCATCAATAAAAATCATCAGATTGCTAGCCAATATCGTCATGTCTACCTCTCGCAACGCCGTTCTCTCTCAAAAGGCACCTAAGCCTTATTCCTTTCTCTCGCAGGCCATCATATCTGGAGGTCACATCTTCTGCTCGGGTCAGATTGGCTACAAGCCAGACACAAACATCCTTGTTGAAGGCACTATCAAAGACCGAACTGTGAGTGCCACCCGGCGAAAGGTTACTATGGATGGCACTAACACACTTTACAGAAGCAAATTCTCGAGAATTTGCAGGCTGTGCTCGAGGGGGCCGGAGCTTCTCTCCAGGATGTTGTCAAGGTCAACATCTACATAACCGACATGGCACAATTCGCAGAGATGAACGCGGCGTATGAACCCTTTTTCGTCGACCCCAAGCCTGTAAGAACGCTGCTCATGTTGCCTGCGGTATCCGTATTCTCACACTTTTCTCCAGGCACGGACGTGTGTCTCCGTCAAGGCTTTGCCTCTGGGAACCGACGTCGAGATCGAATGCGTCGCAAACGTGCCAAAGGCATAGAGATGCTGCGTGTTCAAGCAAGCATCGGCCGATGAAGAACTTTCGGCCTGAGCCATGGTGAAGGCGAGTGTGGACCGAATTTAGACTGTCGGGTCACTTCGTTGAGAATGGGCTGTCTTAAGCCTGCCGATGTGGGCATCATAGCTACGTGCGTATGGCTTGCTCTTTATCAATACCCTCTCTCTCTTCTTCGGCCCCTTCATAAAACAAGAAACAAGGGTTGAGTCTTTGCTCTCCCAGATTAGCGGCACTATTGACATCATTAAGCAACCAATACTTGCAGCCAAGTCCGCCGCCACGTCACGCGTACTTGCTGTTATTGGCGCTCAGTGTCATGAGGGTAGAAGAGTGACCGCCGCCTTTCTGGCAAGTAGATAATGAATATAAAAATGAAAAAAAATTGGACATTCATTTTGGTATACTCGCCAAGTCCCCCAAATGTATACATACCACAGAACACTTGTTATGGCGCACAGCACTCTATATATCACGTCACCCAGCCACTTGAAAGCTGCATCAACCCCACCATTTGTTTGTCGAGCCTTTTTAGAAGCTTCCACAGCGGCTGGCCCCCCTTCTGGAAGCCCAACCTTCTATTTGGGTGCTAGGTACCTAGCTAGGGCAGGCAATGGAGCACATAACTAGGTCCCTAGGCAACGTTAAAAGCCCGCTGTCAGCCGCGAGACCCGCTGGCAGAGAGGGCCGTTTGCGAGATTGAGAAACGAGACGAGATTCTCTTCTTTACATTGCAGAAATCAGAAAACTACAACAAGAAATAATGGCTATTGAAGAGATTACCAAGTACGTGTTTGCGCCTCCCGGAACCCCGCCATCTCCCACACGGTGGCAGTTTGCACGTGGCGTTGTGGCTAACCAGTTCTCCCCCCCAACAGCCCCGACACCTTTCGCGCCGCCCTCAAGGAGCACAAGGTGGTTGTCGCCGATTTCCACGCTCTGTGGTGCGGCGATTGCAAGATGATTGATCCCTTTTTCAAAAAGTACGGTGACGCTTCCGCGACCATCTTTTCCCGCGCGCAGACGAAGCCGAGGGGTCCCCCCTCCAAACCCCCAAACCCCTCGCTCACTACCCCGCCATGACCCTGTTGTACTGTACCACTGCCGACAGCCGTTGTTGACACCATCTCTAGACACGCCGCCGACGAAAAGTTCAAAGACGTCTACTTTTGCAAGATTGACGTCGACGTCCTTCAGGATCTCAGCAAGGAGCTCAACGTTCGTCGTATGCCCACATTTATCCTCTTCAAGGACGGCAACCGCCTCGACGACGTCTTTGAGCCCAAGCCGCCCCAGCTCGACGCCTTTCTGGCCAAGGCGCTGTAGCCCGGTTTGATCGACCGTTTTCCGCGCTATATATAGCAATGCACTCCTTGTAGATACAACAGACAGAAAATAGAATTACAGGCTCATAAATTCGATGCATCATTAGACAGTGCGCATACAACAGCTTGCTTGTATTATGACGTGCTGCCTGTTTCCCCCACCAAGGAAAAATGTTAGCCTGAAACTATGGACTGTCCCGCTGCCCGTCATCGAACCCTGACGGACCACGGTACGACGTTTTCGAGCACCCCGCTATCGGATCTTAAAATTGACTCGCTCCCAATTCCTCAATCCCCTTCCTCACCTTGACACATCCCATTTATTTACCATACAGAGTTCAATCATGGCTGCTGCGAATCAGGTTTTCATTGCCGTCATCGGTAAAAACCCCGAACTGCACAGCACCTCTTTCACTGATCAACGCCAATGCTAACATCCATCTAGGCGCCGGCGGCGTTGGCAAGTGCTTCTTGTCACAGCTCCAAACTCTCGCAGCCAGACGACCCTCGCCCAAGCTCACCCTCTGCTACATTTCAACCAGCAAAAAAGCCCTCTTCCACGACGACTACGCCGAGATTAGCATCGACACGGCCCTCGACTCGCTTGCCGCCTCGACCAAGACCCCCCCGGAATTGTCACAGATTATCGAGTACCTCGCCGCCGCGCCCGCCAAGACGGTCCTCATTGACAATACGAGCTCCCAGGACGTTGCCGACAAGTACCCGCTGGCGCTGTCCCGCGGCGTCAGCATCGTCACCCCCAACAAAAAGGCCTTTTCCGGCTCCTATCAGCTGTGGAAGGACATTGCCATTGCCGCCACCGCCTCGGGCGCCAAGGTCTACCACGAGTCCTCGGTCGGCGCCGGCCTGCCCGTCATCTCCACCCTCAAGGACCTCGTCGACACCGGCGACAAGGTCACCAAGATTGAAGGCGTCTTCAGCGGCACCATGTCCTTTCTCTTCAACTCCTTTGCCCCGACCGAGGGCCAGGGCGGCAAGTGGTCCGACGAGGTGAAAAAGGCCAAAGCGCTGGGGTACACCGAGCCGGACCCGCGCGACGACCTCAACGGCCTCGACGTCGCCCGCAAGCTCACCATCCTCGCCCGCCTCGCTGGCCTGCCCGTCGAATCACCGAGCGCGTTCCCCGTCCAGAGCCTCATCCCCGCGGAGCTCGAGTCGTGCGCCAGCGGCGATGAGTTCCTCGACAAGCTGCCGCAGTTTGACTCTCGTATGGAGGAAACCAAGGCGGCGGCCGGAAAGGCCGGCAAGGTCGTCCGTTTCGTCGGCAGCATCGACGTCACGGCCAACGCCGTCAAGGTCGGCCTGCAAGAATTTGATCGCTCGCATCCCATCGCCGCCCTCAAGGGTAGCGACAACATCATCAGCTTCTACACGGAGCGCTACGGCAGCAACCCGCTCATTGTGCAGGGTGCCGGTGCTGGTGGCGACGTCACTGCCATGGGCGTAACGGCTGATCTCATCAAGGTGATTTCGCAGTTTTCGTAAAGAACGCGTGCCGTCAACAAGGGATGAAAGAAAAAGTAAAAGCAAATGGAATAGCTGGCTGAAGAAGATGAAATAAAAAGACGCTGGTAGTCACGTTTGACATTATCTTCGCCGCGTAGCTCGTGCCCCTGATGTATTTCCGTGTGGGGTGACAGATGTGGTTGTTGCAGCTTTCAGCTTTGGTAGCGCATCTGGCGGCTGGACAGACTCATTCATCGAGCGATGCCAAAACATTCTCCAGCACCAGAGAATAATGTCAATGGTGAGAAAGATGACCAGTGGGAGAATAGACACGGAGCCGATGAGGAGCTATGAGGTCATATTAGTGAAAGCTACGATGAGACGACCTGTAGCTGCGACGGTATGCACGTACACATGTCAGAGTGATGAACCGTACAATGGTTGAAGAGTAAATGAAGAGCGCCGCGTTGTAGAGCCACGCCGGTTCTGAAAAAGATGATGACATGACTGCTGGGTACGATGTCGAGTTAAAAAAAAATCAGAGTTGCTAGTGATGCGTCGAGTAGAGTATTTATCAGTAGTCGGACAGCTCGGATGCGAATGGGTGCAGTGACACGAGCCAGCAATTAAGACGCCCCTGAGGCTGCAGCTGTCCGTACTGGGCCGAGGCACCTATAAGAAAGGCAACTATGATGACGGAGTATGCTCGTAGAGGTGCAGAGTGCGTATTTCCACTCTACCGGTGGTACACAATAATACAGAAGGTTCGTATGCCAGATTCTGCACAGACGTTGACAAGTTGCTCACTGCTTTGGCCAAATAACAAAGGCTTGGCAAACATGCGCTTGTGAGCTGACCTTGAGTTAGGCTGATGACAAGCGCTGCCGCTAAAGTTGGGATGCGCTGTGGCTTGCGGCTTCACCGCCTTCCTAATCGAATCTTCACGTCACAAAACTTCTTTTGAGCAAGCGACTTTACAAGAATTCCTGATCAGCGTGTTGATGAACATCACCCATTCGCAACAGCAAGCGAAAAAAAAGGACGAAAATGTCGGAAAATGCTGCGCCAAGAAAGACTCATCGTGCTAAATTCCAGGCCGCTCGAGACAAGCAAAATGTCGTCGAACTTCCCCGCAAGCGCTTCTATCGCCAGAGAGCTCACGCGAATCCATTCTCGGACCACGCTTTAGAATAGTATGTGGCTGACTGCGCCGGCTGCTGATTTCATTCATAAAGATTGATGCTAACAATCGCGTAGCCCAGCGTCTCCGGCGGACATGGACTGGGGAAAATACTACCCCGAATACGTAGCAGAACACACAGTCGATGACGCCAGCTCAAGTCAACCAAGACCACTGAAGCAGGATGTCGAGATTGTCGACATTGGCTGCGGCTATGGCGGCCTCCTCGTCGCCCTATCCCCTCTCCTACCCAACACACTCATGCTCGGTAACCACCGCTCTCCCTCTACTCCTCCCCTTCCCTCTACCATACCTGCTAACAAATCCCCCCCCCCCCCCAAAAGGACTCGAAATCCGGTCCCAAGTCACCGCCTTTGTCCAGGAGCGCATCCACGCCCTCCGTCAGCAAAACCCGCACGCCTACCAAAACGCCGCCTGCATCCGCGCCAACACGATGAAGTTTCTGCCCAACTTTTTCCGCAAAGCCCAGCTCAGCAAAATCTTCATCTGCTTCCCGGACCCGCACTTCAAAGCGCGCAAGCACAAGGCGCGCATCGTCTCGACGACGCTCAACGCCGAGTACGCGTACGCGCTGCGGCCCGGCGGCGTCGTCTACACAATCACCGACGTCGAGGCCCTGCACGAGTGGATGGTGGAGCACCTCGAGGCGCACCCGGCGTTTGAGCGCGTCGCCGAGGACGAGGTCGAGGGGGACCCGTGCGTGGGCGTCATGAGGGCCGAGACGGAGGAGGGCAAAAAGGTGGCGCGCAACAAGGGGCTCAAGTTTGTGGCCCTGTTTCGGAGGAGAGAGGATCCGCCGTGGTAAATAATAATACGACTACGGATTTAGAGACGACGACGTTTTGGGGGTGTGCTCGGGGGAGAGGTCCGGTCCAACGTGGATATCACGGATACACGGCGTTGAAATGGGGCCATTTGATATAAAGATGTGTTGACAGGGAGACGAGTTTGATTTCGTTTTTGACGACACACACATGTGAGACAAAGATGCAATGGCCCACGTCGGGCGTCTCAACCCGAGGTCTCAGGGGGGCAGGAATTGCGTGTCCTCTGCGAGTACACTTTAGGGTTCATTCCGATCACCCGCATGGTTAAGTTCCTCGCGGAGCACCCCGATGCTGATCAAACGAACCCCATATGCTTATGCTATGGCGGATCACACAACCCGGCACCGAGCCAAAGTTGTCCTTTCTCGCGCAGTGCTGCTATACGACGGGGTGTGAACTTGGGCCTAGGCGCCGCGTCCGCTCAACTGCCGGGGGTTGGCATACCATGTCTCGCATGCCCATCAAAAGGGAGACTGCCTCCCTTGCTCCCCGGCACGTGGATTCTCCACATGTCAGCCATCTCAACACGTTGTAGTCTCTCCACGGCAGCAAGGCTACATCTTGCGTTCGCGGCTGATCCCATGATATTGATGTGACGTGCCAGACTGCAGCCTCGATTTCGTCTCCAAAGAGTTCCCCCCTTTGATGCAATTCGTCCGCACTCCAATTGACTCCGTGACGTCTATAGCTGAGGCCACTC
This sequence comes from Beauveria sp. NWAFU-1, assembly GCA_024472245.1. Classification (NCBI taxonomy): domain Eukaryota; kingdom Fungi; phylum Ascomycota; class Sordariomycetes; order Hypocreales; family Cordycipitaceae; genus Beauveria; species Beauveria sp. NWAFU-1. The sequence goes on from JANBXD010000007.1 coordinate 2,165,605, forward strand.
TCGGCAGCCTCGGCTTACAGCCTGTCATGCATCGTCATGCATCGTCATGCAGCTCGCCGCGGCATGAGCGGCCCGCCATCCGTTGATACACATCGCCCCGACCTCGCGGGTCTGACTGTCAGCATGGCGCCGTGTTGGACCGGGGTTGGTATCGACCCAGCGAGTGGTATTGGTGGACAGCGTGGGGAACGCCCTGCGGACTGCTGCGGTGATGATAAGACAGATTGTGTAGTATTATGAGACCGAATCAGTTAGCCGCAGCATCTCATACAATGGTGATAGTGTCTGCACAAGCCACACCTTCTCATGTGATTTTCCTGTTTATAAAAGGACACTTAAACGTCAAACCCCCGTCTCCAATTCTAAAGATGGGAGACATATTAATCAAATGGCTCATTAAACATGGAGTCTATAGTGCAGAATCAAACCAAGCTACAGGTAGTCACCCCTGTACTCCAAACCATATTCGCATCGTCCACGTCCATCCTCACCACGCTCTTGAGCTGCCTCCTCATATTTTGGCTTCTTTCCACCAAAACTACAAAGTCCTTTCCCAACGTCCACGGAAACCGCCACTTTGACGCCCCCATCATCGGCCCCAGCAACGCCCTCTTCGCTCGCTGGCACTTTTACCGCCATGGCCCGGCCCTCATCCGCCAGGGCTACACCCAGCACCGAGACTCCTTTTTCAAGGTCTCCGGCCACGACATCCTCGTCGTGCCACCCAAGTACCTCGCCGACCTCGCCGTGCTGCCACTGGAGAAGCTCAGCGTCAACGCCGCCATGGTCGAGCTCTTTCAGCGGCTGCCCGCCATCACGACCGTCATCGCCGACCACAGCCTGCAGGCGCGCATGATCGCCGGCAGGCTGACGCCCAGCCTCGGCGCGCACGTGCCGCGCGTGCAGGCTCAGCTCCGGAGGCACCTCCCGCGGGAGCTGCCGGCGACGACGTCGGAGCGGTGGGTGAGCGTACCGGCGCTGGCGCTGGTACGACGGCTGGTGCACCGCGCCGTGGCGGCGCAGTTTGTCGTGGAGCTGGCTGAGGATGAGGCGTGGCTGGCGACGGCGATTGCGTATTCGGAGAACAGCTTCGCGCACAGTTTGCTACTGCGTGTCTTTCCGGACTGGGCCAAGCCTATCGCGGCGCTCTGCCTACCTACAGGCTGGGGCGTTGGCGCGGCGCTGCGCAGAGCCCGTAGGCGGCTGGTCCCGCTGATTCGCGAGCGTCGCCGGCGCGAGGCCGCAGACGTAGATTACGTCCGGCCGGATGACTTCTTGCAGCACCTTATGGATGGCGGCGGCGCGGATGACGACGACGACGACGACACCACTGTGCGGCGCCTTATGGTGGTGTATCTGGGCGCCGGGCCGTCTACCATGATCGCCATCGTGCAGGTCCTGCTCGACTTGTGCGCGCACCCCGAGTACATTGAATCGCTGCGTCAAGAGGCCATTCAAGTCCTGCGCGGCGGCGGCGGCGACGGCGGATACAGCCGACAGGCGCTGGCTGACATGAAGAGGCTGGACAGCTTCATGCGCGAGACCCAGCGCCTCAGCCCAGCCACGGGGCGTATGTTTTCCGGACCCAGTCCTTGTCTCGTACTGACTGTGTGGCTGGTAGTTGGCTTGCATGCCATTGTTCGGGAACCCGTAACCCTACATGACGGCGTCGTTCTCCCCGCGGGAGCGCACATTCAGATGGCGGTCCATGAAATCGGCATGGACCCCGACCGAGTGCCAGACCCGTCAAAGTTTGACGGTATGCGGCAGTACAACAACAGAAAGCGGCCTGGTCAAGGCAACTGGCACCGTAAGCAGCCCCGATTGCGCTTCCTCAGTGGCCTCCTACTGACTTACAGTATAGAGTACACGACCACGAGCGAGAACAACTTGTATTTTGGTTACGGCAAGGTTTCTTGCCCGGGGCGGTTCTTCGCCGATCAAACCATCAAAATTATCGTCTCCAACATTCTCATCAGGTATTGCCTGCGCTACGCTGGAGGAGCAACAGAGCGACCGAAGAATACCACCTGGCATGATGTCGTTATTCCGGATCTGAGTACTGTCATTGAATTCAAGTTGCGAGAGGATGCGTCTGAATATGACTTCTAAATTAAGTCTCGAATTCTTGCATCCTGCTAGCTGTAAAGCCAATTTCGCTTTTGGCTCGCTTTCTGTTCAATACTGTGCAGGCTCAAGTCCCCCTTCTTTCGCTGCCGGTAATCAATGTTCAGGTCATGATTTATACTCTGTTTCATTTTGGAAGTCAATGCTAGCCTCTTGACTGTCGTTGAACGGCGCAGACTGCACTGAGCCAAAGGTCACCAGTTGGCAATCATGGCCAAGTGCCATGTCCCAGTGACTTTGGAAGACCACTTCCGTCTGAGGTGCTTCAAGCCACAATACACTCTTGATGAGTACAGATGCTTCATCCCATGAATGTAGCTCTAGAAACGTGGAGTGTAAGCGCACCTCTTCCTGAAGTATTTTGTTGAATGGCGTGCCATGCGAAGCCACCAAGCCGATGGCGACAAGCCACAGCTCCAGCGGGCTGGAGGCTCGTAGCCTTGCGCCATTTTGGAGCTGCGTGACAAGTTGTGCTGTGGTTTCGTGCATTATAGCTGCGTGAGGATAGTATATCGGCCCTTGCAAAATTAGCATGTAGAGTACCATGGCGCAGCGAACGCAGTCGGATAGAGCCGAGGGGGGCTCCGCCGGAGTTAGAAGTCGATGCACAACAAAACAAGTGAGAGCATGAAGTCGGAGGAGAGGGAGGGGCGTGCGTTTGGCTCGCTGAAATATGCCATATAGACGCGAAAAGACGTTCCATGTCTCGGGATCCAGGTCAGCGTCAGTTAAAGCCGGTGGGTCGATGGTTTGAGGTATTGACCATTCTAGAATTGAACTGACACCATCGCCATTACCTTGGTCATCTTGAGTATCAAACTGAGGAATGCCAATTATAAGCATCGATACCCTTTATTGGTCAGCTCAATATCTAAGGCGAGCGTGGAGAACAAATCACCGCTTACCAGCTGACCATGCGCGCAGTTAGAGGGCTGGTTTGCATCACTGCTTGGAGCCCGCCGCGCATGTTGATGAGTCGTTTTGCTCCCGTAACATGCATTTGCGCTGTTTCTGTATTGCCCTTTCCGTACTGTCATAGCCGGGTTGGTTAAACCTTGGTCATTTGCGCCAGACGGGACACGCGGCGTGGGTGCACTATTATCTCATACCTCTATTGTGGCAAGCGTGATGACAGAGTTTATTGTGCTATCTTGCATAGCCAGCGAGACATCTTGTACTTTTCGTCGAAGCAGCACGACAGAGTCAGACATGAGCTGCTCTGATGTCTGAAAGCCCTTCTGGCCAAAGAACTCTTCGTCGAGACATGCCGTTTGCAACGAAACGTGGAACAAGACGGGGTCTCCTAGGGCGAGGGGCCACCATGATACTAAAAATGGATTCGAGTGCGGATTGCGGTCTAGCGGATAGTATTGAAAGGCAATCTTGTGAAGAACTACCAGATCGTGAGCACGTTAATATTGTGCGAGACACGAAAGGGGAAGAAATATTCGAGTGCGTACAACTATGTATAAGCCGTTGGACGTGCTCATTCCCCAGTCTTACCTGAGGATACGTCTCAAACGGATCGACGGAGCCAAAGGCAGATATTTGATGTTGGTGCGGACCGGACGAGGTAGATGAAGGCTCGTTGGCGTAGATGCACGATATATCGCGAGAAGCGCAACGCGAGCAGTGGGGTTTGCGCAAGTCACAGCGACTCTTTGCGCGGGCGCATGCGCTACAGGACCGTCGAAGAGTCTGGCGCATTTTGCCTTGTGCCTTCCTTTTTGTCTCCCTTGCTCTTCTTGTACACGTCACCCGGAAAGCGCGAGAGTTGCGTGACTTGGACGCGAGTAGAGGAAGGCTTGTGGCCTGACAGCAGCGGCGGGACAAACAGTGTAAGTTCTCTCTCACCGGCCCGCCCGGAGAGGGCCCCTGTCTGCGCGGACGTCCTAAAAGGGACTAGTCTCCGCCCCGCTAGAACTACGCCACCGTTAACCGAACACGGGTCGGAGTCTAGTCCCTTTTCGGCCACAATTCACAGTAGTATATCACTAGGAGGCTCTACTCGTTCCTCACTAAGGTACCAAAAGTATCTATTATAATAAGACTGTTAATCTAAGAGTAGTACCTTCAAGTTTTATATTATATATATAATTTATTAAAGGCTAAGAAATAACTATATATTAAGCCCTTTATGTGATATTAGCTTAATCCTAATCTATAGTTAGTCTATTTCTTAGGTAGTAAGTCAGGTTAAATGCTATAGAGTAGTAATAAGTAGTATCTTTAGTATAAGGTCTTATTAAGAGTAGAACTCTTAATAGTAAAACTATTACTTAGATTAATTAGTAGAGATCTAGACTACCTAACTATAGGAGTACCTCTTCCTTAAGTACCTATTTATATCTCTATTATAAAGACTAATTACCCTAATTATCTAACTATCTATTAATCTTTAATTATAATTATTAATAGGTAATCTATTAATTACTCTTAATATAGTTATATAACTATATATTCCTTTCTTCTATATCCTACTTATAGTTAACTCTATTATAATATATATTTATACCTTATATAAAAGTATTTATAATATAATACCCCTCCTCTATTTAGTCTTATCCTTAAGGCTATAAAATAGGCTACCTAAGTAATTTAATATTTTCCCCTCCTATATCTTTATAATCTAATATATCTACTAATATAGTTAATAAGTAAGTAGTATAGATAAATAAGTAATATACCTTTACTAACTTATTACCCTTTAACTATTAATAATTTACTAATAATATAAAAGAATATCTAAAACTAATTAAAATCCTCTTTTTTACTAGTTTCTATATTTATAATATAAATATATATATTATATTTAATTTAACTATATATATTATATTACTAAATATATATATTAACCTTTATTTTCTAATTATTAAAAGCCTATATTTTATTCTTTACTTAACTATCTATATTTATTTACTTCTTTAAATCTCTTATATCTTATATAATAAAAGATCTTTTAATTTATAATCTAATTTTTTTTAATCTACTAATACTTACTAATTAGTTTATTTATAGCCTTAAAGTTATATATTTATATATATAAAAAAAATAACCTTATATATAATTATTATTATTTTTTTTTAAAATTCTTAAGTATATTAAGACTTTTAATTAAAAAAGTTATTTAACTAATTAGTAATTTACTTTTTTAAAATTAAAAATTATAAAACTATTTTAATTATAAAACTTAATATCTAAAAGACCTAAGAATTAGTTAAACTTAAATATAAGTTTAAAAAAACTTAGTATTATAAACTTAAGTTCTAAGGTAAAAATAACCTTTTTAAGATTAAAAAGGGTAATATTAATATCTTAAAAACTATCTTAAATATTTTTATTTATAATAAACTTATTAAAAATATTAAAAAATATAAGAAAAAAGTCTTTTTTAATAAAATATATAATATTAGTTTTTATAAGATCTTTAATTTATTACTTATAAGCCTTTTTAAATAGACTAAAATAACTAATATTTAAAGGTTAAAGTATAAAAGAAAAAATAAGTAAGTATATAAAAGGTAATAATCTTATTTTCTTAGTAAAAAAAGCTTAAATATAGTTAAATAATAATTTTTATAATTATTTAAGATAAAAAGGTAATAAGTACTTTTATTTTAATCTTTTATATATTTATAAAAAATACTTTATTTAATCTATATTAATCTTATTTATTATTTAGCTATTTAAGTTAATATTAATATATTAATCTAAAGGTAAATATTTATTTTTTATATTAAAGTATAAAGTAATTTTAGGCTTTTATTATAATATATAATAATATTATTAAGTCCTAAGAATTTATTATTTAAATTATAATAACTTATTCCTTATTATTAGGCTATATTACTTTTACTTTTTTTAACCTAATTAGAGCTTATAATAATTATTTTTATTATAATAAAGCCTATTAAAAACCTAGTCTTATTAAAGTTATAAATATTAGACTTTATAATATTATATTTTATAATTATATTCTCTAAAAATATAAACTAATTATAAATTATAATTAGATTTTTATATTTAATTTTTCAATAGTTATATTTTTATTAAAAATATATAATAAACTTTAGTTATTATTATATAAAGTTTTATATCTAGTAATATAGTTAATAAGTAAGTAGTATAGATAAGTAAGTAGTATACCTCTACTAACCTATTACCCTTTAACTATTAATAATTTACTAAAAATATAAAAGAATATCTAAAACTAATTAGAATCCTCTTCCTTACTAGTTTCTATATCTATAATATAAGTATATATATTATATTTAGTCTAGCTATATATACTATATTACTAAGTATACTATTTAACCTTTACCTTTTAACTACTAAAAGCCTATATTTTATCCTTTACTTAACTATTTATATCTATTTACTTCTTTAAATCTCTTATATCTTATATAAAAAGAGATCCTTTAGCTTATAGTCTAATTTTCTTAGCCTACTAATACTTCTTAATTAGCTTATTTATAGCCTTAAAGTTATATATTTATATATATATAAAAGTAATTTTATATATAATAGCTATTATATCTTTCTTAAAACTCTTAAGTATATTAAGACTTTTAGCTAAAAAGCTATTTAAATAATTTATAATTTACTTCTTTAGAATTAAAGACTATAAAACGACTTTAGTTATAATATTTAATATTTAAGAGACCTAAGAATTAACTAAACTTAGATATAAGTTTAGAAGACTTAATATTATAAACCTAAGTTTTAAAATAAAAATAACCTTTTTAAGATTAAAAGGGGTAATTTTAGTACCTTAAAAACTACCTTAGATATTTTCTTTTATAATAGACTTATTAAAAGTATTAAAAAATATAAAAAAGAAGTCTTCCTTAGTATAATATATAATATTAGTCTTTATAAGATCCTTAATTTATTACTTATAAGCCTTTTTAAATAGACTAAAATAGCTAATATTTAAAAACTAGAGTATATAAGAAAAATAAGTAAGTATATAGAAGGTAATAATCTTATTCTCTTAATAAAAAAGCTTAAATATAATTAAATAATAACTTTTATAATTATTTAAGATAAGAAGATAATAAGTACTTTTATTTTAATCTTTTATACTTTAATAAAAGTACTTTATCTAATCTATATTAATATTATTTATTATTTAGCTATTTAAGCTTATATTAATATACTAATCTAAGGGTAAGTATTTATCTTTATACTAAGGTATAAGGTAATTTTAGCCTTTTATTATAATATATAATAATATTATTAAGCCCTAGGAATTTACTACCTAAATTATAATAACCTATTTCCTATTATTAGACTATACTATTTTTACTTTTTTAACCTAATTAAAGTTTATAATAACTATTCTTATTATAATAAAGCTTATTAAAAAACCTAGTCTTATTAAAGTTATAGATATTAGACTTTATAATATTATATTTTATAATTATATTCTTTAGGAATATAAACTAATTATAAATTATAATTAAATCTTTATATTTAGTTCTTTAGTAGTTATATTTCTATTAAAAAATATCTAATAAGTTCTAGTTATTATTATATAAAGTTTTTTTACCTAGTATATTCTAATATATTATATATTATATTTAAAGAGTAGTTAGTTTATTATATTTTTTTATATTAGTATATTAAGGGAGAAGTCCTTATAAGTCTAGCTAGAGAATATATTTAACTATAGCTTCTCCTTCTAAATTAGTAAGTTTCTTTAAATTAATAATATAATTATATTATAAGTTTTAGTTATTATATTAATATTAGATTATTATTATAAGGATATTATAGATCTTTACTACTTTATAAATACTTAGCTTTATAGATTTTTTAATAGTAGATAAGGTAAGAATTATATTACCTTTACTAGAAGTATTTTTTATTTAAGGTTATTAAGTAATTATAGTATAGGGATAAAAGATGGTATTTTATAGTAGAAGTATACTACTTGCTTATTTATGTTACTTACTTATTAACTATATTATATATTAATATATTTTATATTTTATTTAAAGAGTAATTAGTTTATTATATTTTCTATATTAATATATTAAAGGGAAGTCTTTATAAGTCTAATTAGAGAATATATTTAATTATAACTTCTTTTTTTTAAATTAGTAAGTTTCCCTAAATTAATAAAACAATTATATTATAATATAGTTAATAAGTAAGTAGGCTAGATAAGCGAGTACGCTACTCTACTAAGTTTTACTATCTTCTATCTTAGTATATATATTACTTAATAACTACTTATAAGAAATATATTAAAAGAAGTAAGAATTATTCTTACTTTAGAAGCTATTAAAAAAGACTTTACCTTAAGTTATAGGAAAGCTACTTTAATCTATAATATACTATATTTAACTATATAAGTATAATATACTAGCTAAATATTATAATAAGATTATATTATTAACTTAAAGAAACTTACTAACTTAGAAGAAAGAGTAATAATAAAATATATTCTCTAGCTAGATTTATAAGAGCTTCCCCCTTAGTATACTAATATAGAAGATATAATAAACTAATTACTTATTAAGTATAATAATAGATATATTAGAATATATTAGGTAAAAAACCTTATATAGTAATAATTAGAGTTTATTATATATTTTTAATAAAAATATAACTACTAAAGAGCTAAATATAAAGATCTAATTATAGTTTATAGCTAGTTTATACTCCTAAAGAATATAATTATAAATATAATATTATAAAGTCTAATATTTATAACTTTAATAAGACTAGGTTTTTAATAAGCTCTATTATAATAAGAATAGTTATTTTAAGCTTTAATTAAGTTAGAAAAATAAAGGTAATATAGCCTAGTAATAGGGAATAGGTTACTATAATTTAGGTAGTAAATTCCTAGGGCTTAATAATATTATTATATATTATAATAAAAGGCTAAAATTACCTTATACCTTAGTATAAAGATAAGTACTTATTATTAGATTAATATATTAATATAAGCTTAAATAACTAAATAATAAATAAAATTAATATAGATTAAATAAGGTATTTTTATAAATATATAAAAGATTAAAATAAAGGTACTTATTACCTTTTTATCCTAGATAATTATAAAAGTTATTATTATATTAGTTACTTTAACCCTTACTAGATGCCGAGGATTAGTAAGATAGATAAAAGGATAGTTCTCCTCTATAGCTTTTATAAAATAACTTTTTTTACCTTTTTATCTTAATTTCTATTATTTACCTTATAATTAAGAGCCCTTAAGTAGCTACTCTTAATTTCTAATAATATCTTCTTCTATATTAACTCTTTAAATTCTATTATAATATTTTAATTACTCCTTTTTTAATAAGTTATAATTCTATATATATAATAGTCTTAATTAAGAAATAATAATCTTATTAAATATATATATAAACCCTTAGAAGGATAATATTATTAAAGTATTATAAATAACCTAATAACTTTATATATAGTATCTTATATTATATATATTTTATAGTTCTCCTTAAATATTATAATAAAGGTTATAATAACAAGATACCTTAATTAAAGGTTAAGAAACTCTTAATTATTAATTAAAAGTACTAGTAAGTTATTATAATAAGAACTTAGAAAATTATTAGGGAAGTTAAAAAGCTTAATAAGAAAAGAGAGTTTATAAGATAGTTTAACCTAAGATAAATAAACTATCTAGTCTAATAATCTTAGGAAAGTTTTATTATTAAATTAGGATATAGATAAAGAAATAATAGGCTAATAACCTATAAAAGTACCCTAGTTAAGAGAAGAAAATATAGCCTAAGAATATAAAGATAAATAAAGATTAAAGTAATAGCTTATAAGGAAAGTAGTAAGAATCTTTTAATTATAAGACTAATAATTATAAAGAGTTTTACTTTTTATAATAAAATGTAAAGTAATTAGGAAAATACTATATTACCTTAAAAGATATTATTCTTACTCTAATCTAGATAAGCTCTACTATATTAAGTATTATAATATAATATATATTTAAATTATCTTATAATATAAGAGTACTAGGTTAATAACCTATAAATATATCTTAATCTAGGGTATAAAATATAAGTTAAAAAGTAAGGGATTAAAATAATAATTAAGGCTTTTTAGCTAAATAAGTATTAAGAAACTAATAATTATAAAACTAGTAAGCTATAAGGAGCCTAGCTCTTATAGTAAAATATAAAGTAAATTAAAACTATTATATAGTTTAATATAAAACTACCTTTACTCTAATCTTCTAAAAACCTCTTCTAGAATATTTATATACCTATAATCCTAGTAAAGTCTATATTATTTTATAATATTAAGATACTAGGTAGATAGCCTATAAGGATATACCTAATTAAAAAAGGAAATTATATAAAGAAGGATTAGATAAGGATTAAGGTAATAATTAATAAGATTATATCTAGATATTAAGGATTATAAGCTTAATAGCTAGGTAAAGGGGAATAAAGAACTTTATTATAATAGATAACTTACCTACTTACTATAAGTTAAAAGTAAACTACTAAAGTAACTTAAACTTTTAAAGAAATACTACCCTTATTCTATCTTATTATAACTTTTCTAAAGTTTTTAACTATTAATTATAATATTATTTATATTATTTAATAATATAAGAATATTAAAGCCTTATAATAGAGAACCTTTTACTACTATAAGAGACCTAGTTACTCTTATTAATAAATTAACTAATAGAACTAAAGACTATAGTTTAAAGGATAGGCTTAGTAATAGTCTAAATAAAGGTAGAAAAAGAAGGCCTTTAATAAAAGGAAAAAAAGGAGGACTTAGGGTTAAAGGAGGCTAGTAAGGTAAAAGTACTAATAAGGACTTTACTAGTCTTAATTCTAATTTCTTTAATTTAATTAATAATAAAGATCTTCTTATAACCTTAATCTATATTAATCTTTAGCTAAAAATAACTTTTAAAAATAAATTTAATAAAAATAACTTTATAGATTTTATAAAGAAGTTTAATAAATAACTAGATATTAGAAGTATCTTAAATACCTATAGAATTAAAGAGCTATTAAAGGTAACTATACCTTATATAATAGTAGAAGTTAAGTACCTTATATATAGTTATAAGTAAAAAAAAGTAAAGAAGTAATTAGTTAAGTACTACTTCAAATATAATATAGAAAAAAGATATAGTCTTTAGATTTAGTTAATAAGGTATAATAGAACCCCTCTAATAAATAACTATTATATAATTAGTAAATAGCTTATTAAGTATAAGTATCTTTATAAAGTAATTAATAAGGGTTTCTTCTTATTAATTAAATAATCTAAATACTTATAATTAATAATACTATTTAGGATTTATTTAGGAATAAGTAAAAGATATAATATTAAAGTAACCTAGTTTAATAATATATTATATAAGGATATATATTAAAGGATTTTTTAGTTTATTAGAGACTATATCTAATTCTAGTAAGATAAATGATATAAAAGGGCTACTAATTAGAAGGTTTAGGTAGTAATAAAGAAGGAAGTAATAGAAAAGGTAGAAGATATAAGACTAGTATCTAGGTAAGATATTTAGGCTTCTAATACTATAGTTAACCTTATAGATATAATAAAGAAGATTAAGAAGATAAGTATTTATAATATAAATATCTTAAAGGTTAAGTTTAAAGGACTTAAATAATAAAATAATATAATCTTCTAAAGATTAAATAAGCTATTTATTAATATTAATAGCCTTAAGTTAAAGTTAGACTAAAGTAAAGTTAATTAGGACTTCTATATTAATATTATAAGACCTAATAAAAAGAAATATTATTAGTATTATTTTAAGCTAAATTACTATCTTAATAACTATAAACTAATAAATATAAATATTATAATATATTTTTATACTTATAATTTAAATACTTATATACTTTTACTTAGAAGGCTAAATAAATATCTAGTTTTACCTTATATATTAGTTTACTTTTAAGGAAGATAGGCTATTAGGAAGCTTATAGTTCTCTAGGCCTTAAAAGTCCTAATATTAAAGTTTATAAAATAAGTCTTAACTTTATAAGAGGTATTAAAGTAAGAGCTAATCCCTAGTAAAGAAGAGTAAGAGGAGGTAGATTATATATAGAGTTAATTATTATTAAACTAAAAGATATTACCTTTAGAAGATAATAAAGATAGACCTAATATAAATATAATTTTCTTTAACTATAATAAAAACCCCTAAATTACTAATATAATTAATATAAGAATATATTTAAGAAAGAAGTCTTATACTTCTAATAACCTATTAGAAACTAAAGATCTCTTTAATAAGCCTTATAAAGTATTTACTAAGGGCCTATAAAAGGAGGAGATTCTAGTAAAAATATATAAGTTATCTTTTAGAGATCTAAAATTATAAGGGTTATAGTGCTTAAGGGACTCTAGTTATAAGATAATCCTTATAGTAAAGTATAATAATAGAATTATTACTACCTCCTCCCTACTAGTTCGTTAGTAGCTTACTTCTATAAGTATACTTCCTTATATATAACCTACTTTATAATTCCTCTAGCCTAGTATAACTAGTAGGTTAGCTTCCTTATATATACTAGGTTATAACCCTAATAGGCTACCTTCTCCTTTTATATATTATCCTTAGTATATACTTACTTTTACTTTATATAAGGTATCTTACTATATCTCCCTTCTACTCCTAATATAGCTTTACTATAAGCTTATTATTTCTTTACTATTATTACTTAGTTTTATTTTTAGTAATATAGTTTACTTTTTTTTTACTTTTATTACCTATTTTATATATATATAGCTTTTTATATAATATTCCTTATTTATATTTATATATTTATAATACTTTTATATTAACTTCTTTACTTTTTTCTATATCTTTTACTTACTATTAGTTCTTATCCTTACTTTACTTTTACTTTTATAATATTATTAGTTACCTTATTAGTCTTAATCTAATAAGTTTAATTACCTCTTATATTCTTTATATACTTAGCCTATTCTTATAGCTTTTATATAACTCTTTTATATACCTTTTCTTTTCCTTTATTAATCTTTAAAGGCTATTTTACTATTATTTTACTAGCTTATATATATACCTTTAATAATAAATATCTTTTTAATTCTTAGCCTCTTTTTTCTTTTTTTTTCTTTATTAACCTAAATTATATATTTCTTTACCTTTATTATAAATTACTTATTTTTTTATTATTATTTTTTATAGCTTCTTTACTTTATTTTTTTCTTTTTTTATTTATTATACTTTTATTATTCTTTTTTCTAATATCTTTATTCCCTTTTTTTTAGTATTTTTTTATCTTTAGTATAAACTTACTATATACTTATTACTAACTTATATATAGTTTTCTTAGATTTTCTTATAATTTCTTATTTTTTAATATATAAATACCTTATAACTTTATATTAACTTTACTAATACTTTATAGGTCTAATAATATATAAAGTAATAAGGAGTTTTATAATATTATATAAGTAGTTTATATAGCTCTTACTATAAATTTTATTACTAATTTATATCTAGTAAGAGGGTTATTAATTTTTATAATAAAAAGGGGTTTAAATTTATTAATAAGTTATATATCTCTTTATTCTCTTATTATATTATTATTACTAATTTACTATAAAGTCACCTTATCTTATATTATTACTACCTAGACGCCCTAGTAATAGGTAGTATAGTCTACTAGTACCTTAATTCTACTAGTAAGTATCTCTAATACTATAACTTTATTATAAGCTTATAGTAAGTTAGATAGGTCTAATAAGTACTACTACTACTAGTATAGTAGGTATAATTACTTTAACCTTATTATAAATAAGTAGCTAGTTTATTATACTCTCTTCTATATATAGGTAGAAGGTAGTAGTATAAGTTTCTTATAGTATCTTTATACCTAATTTATAACTAACTTATATAAGATATAAGCTTTTTTACTAAGGCTAAGAAGATCTTAAAGGATTATAATAAGGTTATTATAACCTTATAGGGTATTAAGTATAAGGCTACTATAATAGCTAAGTAGACGGCTTATTATAAAGATATTATAAATATATAGCTTTTTATAGCTTATATATTATATCTTTATACTATTTACCTCTATACCTAGGCTATAAGTTTTCTATATAAAGTTAGTATAAGTATACTACTAATTTACTACTAGGTTACTATTAGTACCCCTAACCTTAAGGAGGTCCCTTCCCTCCCTAACTTCTAGTCTAAGTAGGTATATCCTTATATTATTCTTACTATAGCTTTATATTATTTTTTTTAATATAATTTTTATAAAGTTTTAGTATTATAAGCTTAAGGTAAGCTTAAAGTACCTTTATAGTAACTTTATAAGGGTTTTTTTCTAATAATAAAATTAGCTCTTTTTATACCTTCTTTATATCTTCTTTATAATATAATTATAGCTATTTTATAGTTCTATCTTTTAAATTTATAGTCTTTCTTTATACTCCCTAGTAGAGTTAGATCTATAAAGTTACTATATTTTACCTATAAGTTCTTACTTTTATTATATCTTACTTATTTAACCTTAAATAGTCTTCTCTTATTATTATATTTATACCTAATAATTTCTTTTATTATAAACTTATTATTATTTTTAAAGGGAATATGTATATCTACCTTTATATCTTTATTATAATTATATAGTTTAAGGCTTAATATATTAAATATATTATAAATCCTTAGGTTTTTTAAGAGGTCTAACTTATATATATATTTTATTATCTTAACTACTTTAATTATCTAGAAAGGTCTTATAAACTTCTTTACTAGCTTTTAGCTAGGTTATATTAATTTTAGGTTCTTTATAGATAATAGAACCTAGTCTCTTATTTTAAAGAATTTATCTAGTTATTTTAGGTTATAATATTTTATATATACTTTATTAGCTTCTTTTAGGCTCTTTATAGTAGTTTCCCTTATTATTATTAATTCTTATACTCTTTTTTTATACTTATATATTTCCTATTTATATTAATAATAATACTAGGTATATTAGTATATATCTTAATAGTAATTTTATAAGTATATTACTAATAGATACCTACTAACTTATATTATATATAAATTATATTATTAGTAGTTTCTCTACCTAGTCTATTTATTCTATATTATAGAATATCCTTAAATAGTATTTTAGTATTTAGTTTATATATTTTATTAAGCTATTTATTTAAGGGTAGAATATAATACTAAGTTACTACTTATTTATAAGGAGATAGTAAAAGCTTTACTAAAATCTTAATATAAAAATAGTTCTCTTATCTAAGATAATCCCTTTTAAGGCCTTATATAGTATTACTACTTTTTATAAAATAATCTCTACTAGTTAGTTACTAGTTAACTACTTATTTATAATAATATAGATATTATATTATATTACCTTATTTATAATTACTAGGATTATATTATATTTCTTATATTAACCTTATCTCTCTAATATCCTTATAATTATATTTATTAATATTTCTTTAAATAAATAAGAAGGTACTAGTAATAATATAAGTAAGTTATAAGGTTAATATATTTTTACTTTTATTAGCTAATATATATAGTAATATTCTATATATATCTTAATATCTCTTCTTATTAACTACTAGAAAAATAAAGCTATAACCTTATAAAAGATCTTATAAACTCCCTAGTATCTTACTATAATATTATTATAATATAGTTATAAGATTTCTAATCTTATATTAACTAATATAAATACTTTATTCTTATTTACTAGGAGTCTTTCTTAGTTTATTAATTATAAAATACCTTAGTTTTCTTATATATTCTTACTACTTTTATATAATATCTTCTTAGTTTACTTAATAAGACTATCTCTTTACTAAGCCTTTAATAGTTACTCTTATATAGTCTTTTTATTATATTTAGCTTTTATATCCTTACTTTATCTTCTTAGTAATCTTACTATATACTCCTTACTCTTAACTACCTAAGTACTCTACTAGCTTACTTAGGTATAGTAAAATCTTATAGTTATTACCTTCTTTCCTAGTTCTTTAAAACGCTCTAAGAACCTTAGTAATAATTATATAACTTATAACTCCTTTATATTAGACTTATAGTCTACTTACCTTAAAAGTATATCTACTAGATTTAACTTACCTAGCTAAAATATAATTTTAAAATTATATAATAAAAGCTTATCTAATACTATAGCCTATCTATATAATAATATCTTCTTACTTATAAGGTAGTTATAATTTAGATAATCTATTAGGACTTTAATAGTCTTAGGTAGGTATATAAGATAATATCTTTATTAGTAGAATACTACTAGAATTACTAATATTTCTATATCTAGTATCTAATATTATAGCTCTACTCCTTATAGCTTTTATAATAAGAATATTATAAAATACTAGTAACCTCCTTATAACTATAATATAACTATATTAATTATAAAACTTAATATATTTATTTTTATCTTTATTTAGGCTTTTAGATTAAATTATACTAAGATTAGTACCTTCTTAAATAATATTTTTAAGTACTTAAATACTTTAAGTTTATAGGTATTTAGTATAAACTTTATAGTTAATCTCTTTTTTATTCTTTCTATTAGTAGGTAGGCGATTTTACTAAATTTTTTAATAAATCTTCTATAAAAGCTTATAAACCTAATAAAAGCTTAAATCTCTTTAATAATACTAGGTAGTAGGTAACTTACTACTACTTTAATATATTCTATATCTATCTTAATTTAGCTAGGTCTAATAATAAAGCTAAGGAATTTTACCTTCTTTATTATAAATTTATATTTTTTAAGATTTAAATATAGGCCTACCTTTTATAGCTTCTTAAAGACTTAGTAAATATACTATATATATACTATAATATCTTTACTAAATACTAGTATATTATCTAGATATATAATATAGATATAATTAATATCTTTATATAAGATAGTATTAATATATTCTTAGAATATTACTAGTATACCTATAAGTCTAAATAGTAAAACTAGGTACTTAAAGTATCTAAAGTAATAATAAAATACTATTTTCTACTTATCTCCTTTATATATTCTTAGCTACCTATATATATCTTTTATATCTAGTTTTATATAGATTTTTATATCTTATAAATAGTCTATAATTTCTATAATTAATAATAGTAGTACCTTATTCTTTTTTATAATTTAATTAAGGCCTTAATAATTAATATATAAATATAGCTTTTCTTCTTTCTTTAATATAAATAAGATAAAAGCTTTAGCTAAGCTTATTAATCTTCTTATCTATCTTCTTTTTAGTCCTTTATTAATAAATTTATATAATTCTATTAGCTCCTTTATTATAAATAAGTATATAGGTCCCTATAGTAGTACTTTACTATCTTCTAGTTTAATTATATATATTAGACTATTTAATATTAGTAACTTTACTACCTTATCTAATAAGAATAACTCTATAAAGTTATAATATTCTCTTAATAACCTTATATATATTTTATCTAGTAAGTTTAATTAACTATCCTCTTAAGTTACTATTACTATTATAAATTTTATATTCTTTACTATATATCTTACTCTTTATTAACTTATAACTAATTTAATACTCTTTCTTATTATTATATAGTTCTAGTAGTCTATTTCTTTATATATATTTACTCCTTTTTCTATTATCTACTACCTCTTAAAGATAATATCTTCTAAGTAATTAATAACTAAGAAGGGAACTTATATCTTTCTTATATATCTTAAAATTATTAATAACTTATAATATTTTTATTATTTCTCCTATTATTTATATTTTCTCTTATATAATTAAATACTTTAGGTAAAAAGGTATATAGTTAATATAAAGTTATAACCCTTTTATTTTCCCCTAATTAAAGAGGTTTAAGTTACTTTTATTATCTATTATTACTACCTCTACTTCTTAGTTATATTTTATTTATAACTTTACTAGTTATTTACACCTAGGATATATATAATAGTAGGGTTCTTCTTAGGGGACCTCTTCTATCCTTAGGTTTTTTATAAGCTAATTATTTAGAAATATTACTACTTCTTTACTAGTAGCTACCTACTTAATACCTACTACCTTAGGTAGAGGTCGCCTATAGTATTTTTCTATTATATACCCTACCCTTTTATATATAGTATAGTCTAGTATTATATAGTCCTAGTAGAAGTAATTTACCTTATATTTAATATACCTTATAAATTTACTACCTAGACGCTATAGCCTTATACTATTCTAATTATTATTTTACTTTCTATCTTTAGTTATAAGGCTAATATAAGGCTTTAGGCTATTCTTTATTCTAATTAATACCCTTACTACTCTCTCTATATTTTTAATATATAATTCTAACTACTTCTATATAGTAAGTATACTATTATAACTTATTATTATCTAAACCTTACTATTTAGCCCCTCTATAGCTAATATAATATAAAAAGTAAAAGGTAATAAGTCTAGTAGTTCTATTATTATATTCTCTATATAATATAGGTACTTTCTTATTAGCTTATTTATTTTATATTTATATTATATTAGGTTATATATTACCCTTTAGGCCTTAATATTTATATCTCTTAACTCTTCCTTATATTAGTTACTAAAGTTATCTTATATAAAGCTTTTATAAGTTCCTTTTAAGTTTACTATAAAGTAGTAGGCCTATTATATTTATATATTACCTTATAAGTATTAAGTAATATATATAACCTTTTTTAGGTTATCTATATAGTCCTCTAGATATACTTAAAAATAGATTTATAAGGTAACTATAAAGCTTATATACTATTAAAATAACTTAGTACTAAATACTATACTTAGTAGCTTTATTATTATTATATACTTCTTATAAGGTATCTCTTTTAGTAACTCCCCTAGTTTAGTAATAACCTTAATTAACTAGCCCTTTACTACCTACTTATAATAAGTAGCTAAGATAGCCCTCTTCTACTCCTCTACTATATATTAGATACTAGCTTATATCTCTTCTATAGATAATATACTAGTTATTATACTCTTAATACTTATTAGTAGGTTAGATAAGACTAGGGAGACTAGTTACTAGCTACTTATAATAGGTTTACTACTAGGTTATAGGGAAGAAATATTATAGTTAGTTATTATACTATAAGTAGCTTAGTATCCTAGATACTAGGTAATAGTAATAATCTTATAAAGGTTATAGTACTTAAGGGACTCTAATTATAAGATAATCTTTATAGTAAAGTATAATAATAGAATTATTACTACCTCCTCCCTACTAGTTTATTAGTAGCTTACCTCTATAAATATACTTCCTTATATATGACCTACTTCGTAGTTCCCCTAGCCTAGTACAACCGGTAGGTTAGCTTCCTCGTATGCGCCGGGTTATGACCCTGATAAAAGTACTAAGTAGTTAAAGAAATTCTAGTAAAGAAGATAAAGATAATAATTATAAAAGTTATATAATATAATTTTTTAATTAGCTACCTACTTATATAAAGAGTCTTTAATATAATAAAAAAGATCTAGAAAATAGAAGTAGCCCTTACTATACTAGCTAATATAAAAAACGCCTAGGTATTAATAGTTATTATTTACTTTATTAAAAAATAAGAAGTTATAAAATAAGTCTTTAAGAATATTTTAGTAATAATAAATATTAATATAGTCTAGATTTAAAAGAGTAATATTTATATAAAGGAGGAGGAAACCCTTATATTAATATAAAAAGGAGAATATTTAGTAATTACTAATAAAAAGGATAAGCCTATAATAATAAAATAGTTTTTATATAACTAATATTATTAATTACTAGAGAAAAGGATAAAGGAGTTAGGGATTAAGAGACTAGAGTTAACTATTTAAATATAAACTATATCTTTAATATAAAATATATTATAATAGCTAAATAGTCCTTACCCTTTATTTATATTTAAGTAGATATTCTTAACTAGTTATTAATAAAAGCCTTTATAAATTCTAAAGCTAAAGCTAATATTATAAGTTAAGAATTAGTTAACTAATATAATATTATAATAGAACCTTATTAAGTTATTTTAATATATTACTTAAATAAAAGGGTTATTATAATTAGATCTACTCTTTTAAAAGTCTACTTAAGGAATATCTTTATTTAGTAGAAGATCTATATTATAAATAGACTAGTTTCTATAAACTTTATTCTAAGAATACCTTTTATTAGGTTAGCTAAAGTTATATTTAAATATCTTATAAATTAAGAAGGTATAGAGCTATAGGTATAGTTTAAAAATACTAAGGTAATAATACTAATAATAAGACCTATTACCTAAGAAGCTATAAGTAATTTACTTTATTAAGAAGAAAAGCCTTTATAAATATAGACTTTAGTTATTAATTAGGAGCTTATAAGAAGGGAAGATATATTAAAGAGAGAGTTTAAGGAAAAAGATATAATTTTTAAGTTAAAGAAGAAGAATAAGGTAGAGGTTAAGAAGACCCTTTACTAAATTATAATAAGAGAAAAAGTTATGATAACTAATACTAGATTAGCTACTAATCTATAAGAATAACTAGAGAAAGAGATAAAAGTCTTTACTTTTTATAAGAGGAAAGAGGTAAAGGTAGAACCTTTAGACTTATCTAATAGTTCTATACCTAAAGGTAATCTATATTAGTAAGAGAAGAAGTAGAAAGAGGTAGAAAAGGATATTAAATAGGTTTATAATTATATTAACTTCTTAATAAGAAAATTTTTAAAGATTAAGAAGAATACCTATATTTATAATAAAAGGCTATATAATATTAAAGATTGAATTAGTTATTTAACTAAGTAAGAAAGAGAAATATTTCTTATAATATTATATAATTAAGTAGTTATATTAGCCTAGACTTTTAAAGAGAGTAACTAACTTAACCTAAGTATTATACTACCTTAGGAATTAAAGGTTATTAATTATAAGCCTTAGTATACTAAATTAATCCTAATTCTAAAGGGAATCCTACTAAAGTTTATCTAGCTACTAAAGATAAGGCTTAAAGTAAGAGTCCTAGAAGAAAGCTATAGTCCTTATAGAAATCTAATATTCCTATTTATAAAGCTAGATAAAGGGCTAAGACTAATTAATTCTATAATATATATTAATATAATATTAGTTTAAGATATTAATATTCCCCCTATCTATAAGGAAATTACTAAAGACTTTATAATATATAAGATCTTATTATTATTAGACTTCTTTTTTAGTTATAATTAGGTACCCCTAGTACTTAGAAGTTAGGATTTAATAACTTTTCCTAGCCTAATTAGCCTACTAAGGATATATATATTCTTATAAGGTATTATAAATTTAGTTATATAATTTATATATATTATAATAAAAATATTAATAGAGCTTATACTAGAAATTTATTATCTTTACCTAGATAATATTATTATATAAAGGTCTAATAATATATATAATAATAAAGAGGTTCTACTAGGGATTAGGTACTATATAACTAAATATATTTATAACCTTAATAAAGTATTTATTAATATTAAATTAGCTAATTATATAATCTTAGGAAAGAAAAGCTACTAGTATTAGAAGAGAGTAGTAATTATAAGGTTCTTTTATAGTACCTTTAACTATAGCTTTACTAAATATAAGGTATTAAAGATCCTTAAGTAGAAGAAGTATTATAATCTTAAGGATATATATAGCTTTTTAGGTATAATAGCTAGTTATAAACCTATAATTAAGGGCTATTTAGGTATTATAGAACCTTTAATAAGGCTTTTAAAGAAAAAGGTAGTTTTTAAATAAGGAGGAAAATAAGAAGAGGTAATAGAGGTACTAAAGAAGTAACTTATAATAGCCCTAATCCTAATTACCTTAAGTTATAAAGAGGGAGTAAGACTATTTATCTTCTAAGTAGATTCTTTATTAACTAAATAAGAGGTTATTTTAATATAACTAATAGAGGGGAGGAGATTATTAGTATAATTTAAGAATAGTATCTAGACTATAATAAAAGTAAAGTATAATTAGATAAAGTAAGAATATTATAAATTATTATATATAATATAATAGTTATATAGGTATATTTATAATACTTATTTCCTCTTAAAAACTAATACTTTAGTCTTAAAATGATAGATTAATAGTAAAGTAAATAATATTATTAGAGTACTAATTATAAAGTAGCTAAGTTATATTAGGTTATTTAACTTTATTATATTATATATACTAGGTAATAAGAATTTAGTTATAGATATATTATTATAAAAACTACCTAGTCCTTTAGATACCTTAGAAGCTAAGTATAAAGGAGATCTAGAAGAGTTTATTAATCTAGTATTAAACCTAGTATAATATAATATTCTACTCCTTAAGAAAGAATATAATAATAAAAGCTATATAATAGTAAAGTTCCTAATAAATACTTAATATCTAGAAAGGCTAACTACTAATTAAAGGTACTAGTTTAGAAATAATATAAATTAATATATCTTCTATAATAAGTATTTATATTAAATAATTAGTAAGTAACTAAAACTAGTCCTACTAGTTTATAATATTAATATAAAGAAGATACTTATTAAGGAAGCCTATAGTTTATTTAGATACTATAGATTTAAGATCTCTAGTAAGTAGCTAAAAGCTTATTATTTCTAACTAAGTATAGATAAGGATATATAGAAAGTAGTCTACTCTTAACGTCGGGCACCTACTTGTAGGCTATACCCCCTTATAGGCTACCTCTTCCTACTAAAAAACGTAAAAACACACCTTTTATAACTAGACTTTCTAGCCCTACTATAGTTCTAATAATTATATAGAATTAATAATAAAATAATATAGAGCTTATTTATAATATTTATCTTCTCCTGAAAAATAAATATATTTTTATAAAATAGTAATAATTAGTTAAAGCTAAAGAAAACCTCTCCCTAGTAAATTATATAGTAATTTTAACTTTTTCTTTCTCTTATATAAGTATTTTTAGTAAATATAAAAAATTATATAATAAATATAGAAAAATACTATAGAATTATGAAATTTTACTTTGTAAATTTTAGCTTATAATAAAAATCTTAATAATATTTTATAAATTAAAGTAATTTTTCCTCTTTTTTCTCCTCTTATTTTAAACTTAGTTTTAATAACTAAAGAACTATTTATTAAAAAGACTAGATTTTTAAATATAAGATTTTAGTCTATATAAATAGCTTATACTAAAATTTTTAGAACTTAAAAAAATCTTCTTAATTTTTTAAAACTAGTATTAAAGTATTAAGGATTACTAGTACTTTCTTAGTAAAGCCTAACATTTTTTTAAAAAAAATTTAACTAATTATATTAATTTATTAAGATTTATCTATATTATAAATATCTTATATATAAAAGTTACTTATTTAAGCTATTTTATATATATTTTTAAATAATTATAATACTTTTCTCTATTTTATTATATAAGATTCTATTTTAGTATAGCTACACCAAAAATAGTAGCCTAAATGTAGGTATAGCCCGCAAGTAGGTAGTCGACGTTATAAGCTATACTAGAAATAGGCTACTACTTATAAAAAAGAGAATATATAGTTTATAAAACCTATATAACTAATAAAAAAGATATATTTTAATTTATAATATATACCTAATAATTAGGGATATAAGTTCTTTATAAAAGCTAGGTATAATCTTACTAGCTAGGTTAAGGTAATACCTATTAGAAGCTATAATTTAATTATTATATCTAAGTTTATTAGAAAATTACTAGGTAAGTATAATATCTTTATAAAAGTAGTTATTAATACTAGATCTAAATTTAAAAGAGAATTTCTAACTATTCTAAGTAATAAAGGCTATAAGTATATAGTAATTTTAAAATATAATCTAAGAGTAAATAAGGTTATAAAGGTAGGCTACTTTAGTATTATCTTTACTATAATAAAGATAATTAGACCTAGAATAATAGCCTAGTAGTACTTACTTAATACTATTCTACTTATAGATTAAATATCCTTAAGGACTTTTTATAAGAGATTATTATATTAACTACTTTTTAGTTATTACCTAATATTATTAATAGAATCTATAGTCTTAACCTAGAGGCTAATAAACTAGGATAATATTTATAATAAATCTTTATTACTTAAGGTAAGAGTTTAGGTTCTTTTAAAGTATAAAAATAATATTAAGTCTATATAATATAATATTTTAAAGTTTTAAAAAAGGTTAGTAAAATAAATAGACTAATAAAATAGGTTCTAATTATAAAAGAATATAATACTACTTAATATACTTATCCTAATATATAATTATATAAAAAATAATAATCTATCTAGGAATATAAAGGTTAAATTATATTAGTAAGGTCCTTATAGGGTAGTAAGGTAAGATAGTAAGATAAAAGCCTATAGCCTTATTACCCTAGATAAGATTAACCTACCTAAGATATATATTACTAATTAGCTAAAGGTCTTTTAAAAAGATAATAATAAGTAATAGTTTTATAAAAAAGATAAGGTAATAAATACCTTAGAATATAATTCTAATAATAAAGAAGAAAGAAGTATTTATAACCCTAATAATAATAATAATATTAATAATTATAATATATTATAATATTAAAGACTAAAGAGAAGGCCCTAAGAACCTAGTTTTAAGTAAGAAGGATTAGTTATAAATACTCTAATAATAAGAAAAGATAATATAGATTACTATAAAATTATAGTCTAATCTATAAGTTTCTAGCTATTATAAAGAAACTTATAAAGAAGATAATAGTAAAATAAGTAAAGATAAACTAAAGTATTTAAATTATTATCTAAAAGGAAATATATAATAAGAAACCTTAGATTAAAAGTAAAAAGAGGATTAATATTTAAGGTATTTACTTAGTTATACTTAGACTATTAAGAGAAAGAGCTTTTTAATAAGTTATAAGTATAAAAGAAAAGGAGGTAAAGTCTTCTAAGAAAAGCTAATAATAACGATAAAATATAAATTACTAAGTAAGTTAAGCTAGTTAAAGAGAAAGGACTAGAGATTTCCTATTATTAATATTATAAAGGAAATATTCTTTATTAGGTATATTTAATAAAAGAGCCTAGTATTTAAGAAACTATTATTATTTATAGCTAGATCTAATAACCTATTAGATATAGTTATTATAAGCCCTATTAAGAGTACTAAGGATAGAGATATAGTCTTAAAATAGATATATAATATATAAAAAAGAAAAGGAGGTATTTAATATAAAACTAGATAAGTAATAAGAATAAAATTAAGGATTCTAATAACTATATATCTAGATTAATAGTACTTTTTATTTATTAACTTAATTACCTACTATCCTAAAGATAAGCCTTATAAGAATATTAGCTTCTATAGGAATATAGATATTCTATACCCTACTAATAAGAGTATACTTATTAATTATAATATTAAAAACCTAATTAGAAGAGTTAAAGTTAAGCTAAAAAGTTATTATATATTCTTAATTATTAAAGATAATTAGATTAAAAATAAGCTTAAAGTAAAGTAGATATCTAAAGATATTAAGACCTCTATTACTAAGAATAAAAAAAATAAGGTTACTTATTACCTAAAGATTATTAGTCTAGAAAGGAGAAAAATAAAAAAGAAGAATACTTATATAATTAATCTAAAAAGTATTAATAGTATATATATTATTATAAGTTTAGAATAAGGGATAATATCTTATAAAAGATAAAGTATTTAGTTCCTTAGTAAAGAGCTTAAGAATATTAAGGAGCTACTACCTAGGTATATTAAAAGAGAAAAGTAAGATAAAGTTATAAAGGATTAGGAGGATATAAGAAGAAAGAAGAAAAAGTAATAAAAAAGATAATAAAAAAGAGGTTATAAAGGGAGAGAAATTACTAGCTAAGTAAAAAAATATAAGTATATTACTAATTATATATATATTTACTATAATAAGCTATTAGCTAGTATAAACTAGTAATTCTATATAAGGTAAATAATTATAAATTTACTAATTATAGTACCTATATAAAGCCTATATTTTCTACCCTTAAGCCTTTAATCCCTTTTTCTTTTCTTATATTTCTTCTAAATTATCTAATACCTAAATTTATAAGCTAAGTCTCTTAATCCTAACCCTCTAAACTACCATTTATACTCCCTTTTTTTCTTATTTTATTAACTATTATACTAATTAATTCTATAAGAGTTACTTTATTTTCCTCTACTTTATATACCTTTATAAATTCTCTTATTATTTCTCTTATATATTTTATTTTCTCTTTACTATTTTCTTAAGGTCTTAATCTATATTCTATAAAGATTTTTTTTTATATTTTCTTTATATTCTTTATTTTTATTTATAAACTTTATTATACTAATTCTTTTTATTATAATATCTATAAAAAACTTATCTTATTATAGTAAAAAGTAAAAAAGGTAATTATAAGTATTACTTCTTATAAGAAGTATTAAGAGTTAAGTATATAATCCTAAAGCTTTATATATAACTCTTACTTATATTCTACTTATAAGAAGAATAGCTAAATAAAGACCTAAAACTACTTATAAATTAAAAAGAACTTCTTTATTATAAGATTATAAAATTATTTAAAGATATTTTAAACTTTTTTAATATTTATAAAGATAAGCTACTATAATACCTTATAAGGTACTATAGACTTTATAAGATATTTATAAATAGTAAATAAACTAAAAGATATACCTTAATTAGTATATTATAAGTTATAACCTAAGGTCTTAGTAATATTATATATATAATTAGTACTAAATTCTTAATTAAAAGATACCTATATCCTAAGATAATAAAGGTAATAAAGTCTTATAATAGCCTTAATATTAATTAGGAGTTTATAAAAAGAATAGTAATATTTAATTATATTATTTATAACTAAAGATTAAAATAATCTAGACTACTAGGGTATTATTTTTAGGTTTACCTAGTTAATTTTATAAACTAAGTTAATATTTATAAAAGATATTATTAAGCCTTTATAATATTTAATAAAAGATCTAGAACTCTCTAGTTCTTAGACTCTATTAAGTTAGGTTAAGATATTAAGATAAAAGTAGCTACTCTAATATTTAAATAATAGCTTACTTATACCTATTTTCTCTACTTATTCCTTATAATTAGCCTTCCTATTACTAATTAAAGGGATAAATAGTCTTATAACTACTTAGTTATCTTTAATATCTTACTACTACTAAGAAAATATTCTAATAATACCTTAAATAAAGTACTCTAAGGATAAAGAGATAAAAAGAAGATAATAGATATAATATAAATAATAATAACTAATTTAGACCTTATTTTTAAAAAGAAGTTTAAAAATAAATTATATAACTTATATTAGACTAACTAGAATAGGCTATATTAGAATTATAATATAAATAAGAACCTTTTTAAAAATATCTTAAACTACCTACTTACTAATAAACTAGAGATTAAGACTACTATTCTAGATACTATTAACCTTAGATTTCTTAGATATACCTTAGTAAATATTTAAAATATAAAGGTATTTAGCTATTTAGTACTTAGTAGTCTTACTCCTTCTAAATTTAGAGCTAAGCTCTTTAAAGACTAGTTTAATATTTTTCCTAATATTAATATAAGTAAATAATATAAGATATTAATAAACCTTTAAGACTTTATACTTACCTACCTCCTTCTTATAGAGGCTATATTACTTAATAACTTCTTAAGTATAAGTAATAGAAAAAGTCCTAAGATAATACTAAAAAGATCTTAATAATAAACTTATAAAAGCTTAATAAGTATACTAGGATCTAGGTAATTAGTAAGAGAGAATACTACCTCTTTAAGCTTAATAAAAATATCTCTAAAAGTTACTTAAACTATATTAGGTTTCTACCTAATTAAGTAACTAAATATATCTTTACCTTACCTATTTTTAGCTAATATAAGATAATAAGACCTCTAGATTAGAAGGCTAAAAAAGTATTAAGTAATAAGTTATTAGCTTAAGAATAACCTTTACCTTAAAAGGCTTTTTCTTTCTATATAAGATTTATAATAACTAAGACTTCTTAAATCTCTATATATTCTTAATAAATCTATAATTAGAAGGACTTAACTATAGCTATATTATAAAAGTTCTTTAAAGACTAAAAAGTTAAGATATTAGCTATACTTACCTAGTAAATAGCTAAGGTAAAAGCTTTAACTTAACTAAATTTAAATAACCTTAATTAGGAGATTAACCTAGCTACCTAATATAAGAATATCTAGGATTAGCTTAAGGAAAATACTAATAATAACCTATCTAATAATATAACTAGAATAAGTATTAAAGTATAGACTATATAAAGCTTTTTTTCTTATAAGTAATATATATATATTATTAAAGAAACTAATATAAGTATAATCTTAAGAGTTATACTTAAAGAAAGACTATAAAAGGCCTTAATAATACTTTAAAAAGTTAAAAATTAAAACTATTAGAGTCTTATAATCTCTAAAGATAAGACTAATACCTAAAGTTTTTCCTAAGGAATTATATTATATTATTTACTTATAGAGCCTAATCCCCTTTATCTTAAATAGATTAACTACTACTAGTATATAGTCTAATATTTAAAAAGTAGTTAATCTATATTATTATCTACTTATTATTCTTATAGGTTTATATATATCTTACTTAGAGTATTAAGCTAAGGTTAAACTAAATAATAAAAGGTATATATAGGAGATTATAAGAAAGTAGGCTATAAAGAGAACTAAAAATATAAAAAAGGCTATTAAGTAAAAGAATAAAAATATACTTAGTAAAGACTTTATTATATAAGGTAAAAGGTATATTTCTAGTTAGATATTAAGAATAAGATAATTTAGAGTTTAGAATATTTTCTTTATTTAACTTAGTTTTCTTTATTATATCTTTTATATTTTAATATTAAGTTTATATTTCTTTTCTTTAGGTTTATCTATTATAATAAGATATAAGAGTTTAATAGTCTTAAGAATAACTTAAGTAATAATTAGTAGTTTTACTTATTTATTTATTATTTATTTTATAATATTTTTCTTTTTATTACTATATAAGGAGGATTATATTAGTTACTTTAACCTTTACTAGATACTAAGGATTAGTAAGATAAATAAAAGGATAATTCTCCTTTATAGCTTTTAAAAAAATAACTTTTTTTACCTTTTTTATCTTAATCTTTATTATTTACCTTATAATTAGGAGCCTTTAAGTAACTACTCTTAATTTCTAATAATATCTTCTTTTATATTAACTCTTTAAATTCTACTATAATACTTTAATTACCCATTTTTTAATAAGTTATAATTCTATATATATAATAGTCTTAATTAAAAAATAATAATCCTATTAAATATATATATAAACTCTTAGAGGGATAATATTATTAAAGTATTATAAATAACCTAATAACCTTATATATAGTATCTTATACTATATACTTTTTATAGTTCTCCCTAAGTATTATAGGAACCTACTAGTATATAATATACTTAAAGCATTATTAAGAGGAACTTAGGATAGTTACCTTAATATTTAATCCCTACCTTATAGTATCCTCTAGTAAGGACTTTACTATAGTAGGAATATAGACTAATAATATAATTAGGCTTATAAATAGGAACTTTACTAAGCTTAAGGATAAGAAGCTATATAATACTAAATTTACTATAAAGCTAAAAGAATTCCTTAATAAGGTAGATCCCTTATTATTTAATAGTTATTATATCTCCCTTAGCTTTAATAGATATATTATAGTTACCTAGAAGGGTTAAGCTAATAGACTTAACCTCCTAATAATAAAGTAGGAGTATATAGAGTAGAGGGCTTATAGAGTATATTTATTAAGTATATACTAGCTAGAAGCTATATATAATCTCTTAGTTATAGCCTAGTAAAAGGAGCTAAATAATAATAATTTTAAATAGCTTTACTAATATTTATAATAGTAGATAGATAATATAAATTAAAGGCTAAGATATATCCCTTTTAATTTAGGAAAAGCTAAGCTCTTTATCTTTATTAATAGCTCCTTTACTAATAATAAAGATTTAAGTTCTTAGCTAGGATATATTATTATTCTAGGTAATAAGTAAGAGAATAATAGCTAAAGTACTATAAGAGATAATATTATAGTATATAGTTTAACTAAGTTAAAAAGAGTAACTTAAAGTACTCTTATAAGTAAGCTATATAGTATAATATAAGGTATAGATATTATATATACCCTTAATCTAACCTTAGTTATAATAACTAAGAGGCTTAGCCTATTAGAAATTCTAATAATCCTAATAATAGACTCCTTCTCTCTTTATAAATACCTTATTAAGCTAGGAACTATAAAAGAGAAGAGGCTAATAATTAATATTATAGTTCTTTATTAATTATATAAGTAGAGGAAAGCCTATAAGATATACTAGATTAATAGTATATATAATCTAGCTAATATTATAATAAAGGTATTACTAAATATAGCTTCAAAGAACCTTATTAATAATAATAAGATTAATATCTAAATATAGGGATAGGTAGACTATAAGTAAGATAGATTACTATATTATCTATAATCTAGAAAAAAATTTATTTTATATATTAGATCTTCTTCTATTATTAAAGGTAGGATACCTCTTATATATATATTTATCTATTACCCTAAATAAGTAGAATATATTATAGAAATAGAAGAAGATTATATTACTTATATATACTTTAAGGGAATTAGTATTTTATTATAAATTCAGAAGAATTAAGCTAATTTAGTTATTTAATTCTTAAAATAAGCTAAGATATTATTTATTATTATATAAAAGGGGTAAACCTTATAGAAGCCTAGATTAACTAATTATCCTTAAATCTTTAAGATGATTAGTATTAATTAGGTAACTAACTAGGCGGCTATAGAGAAACTATAAGCCCTAGGGAGCTAGAATTTATATTAATATATATCTTTTAATATACCTTTAGTATTTTAATAATTTTAATAATAT
This sequence comes from Beauveria sp. NWAFU-1, assembly GCA_024472245.1. Classification (NCBI taxonomy): domain Eukaryota; kingdom Fungi; phylum Ascomycota; class Sordariomycetes; order Hypocreales; family Cordycipitaceae; genus Beauveria; species Beauveria sp. NWAFU-1. The sequence continues at coordinate 2,196,697 of JANBXD010000007.1, forward strand.
TAGGCCTTAAAGAGAGAAAAACTACTAGTATTATAGCTACTAGCTGCCTTAACGAATGTAGCCTGCTGATTAGCCTAAATTAACTATATTCCCACTTTTGTACCTAGATCTTTCGCTGTAGGCTTCCTGCCTACAGCTCACAATAACAAGCAAGAATCAACACCAACCAACCAGACCCGTGATACGTACGTACGTTCCCTGACGGGACCAACAGTAAACTTTTTTTTCGGAATATGAATCTACAAAGAAGGGGACGAAAGGCTAGAGGCGCTAATTGCGAGGAAATGGGCCCCTACCACCAACCAAAGCAGGCTACTCATCCACTCACTTCTATCGATGTTGCCTTACGGTTGAGTTGCGTTGACGCATTCCTCAGTATGTCGCTGGTGGAGTTGTGGCGTCGAGTTGAAATGGTTGAATTACATCTCACGTGATAGCAACCTGGGTAGCTACTCCGGGCTGTCTTTTCCCTCCACCCTGATGCTATTCCCAACTTCTCGAAATAGGGTATGGTCGCACCTTTGCTCACCACCGCAATTTGGTCAAATGACGAAAGTCCGGCCGGGGCCACGACAGGCATTTCGGGTAGCCCACAGCGCATTCGACGATCCGCAGATAGAGCTATAGACCCAGCCTAACCAGTTAGGTAGTTGAGCTGGAGCCTAGGAAAAAGAGGCTATTGGAATATTAGGACTGTTCCTCACAGAGGCTTGGCGCGCGCCCACTACCGGGGCAGCCACAGCCTAACCAGTTAGGCTCGGAGATCACGGGGAACTTATTCCTTCGGCGCACAGCGCTTTAGTAGATTTAAGAATATTCTCTAATCTAAAAATATATTGAAAATATCCTAGCCAGAGAATATTCTCAATCTGAAAATATGTGGCTTCAGGCGGTGGAGGTGCTCGATTTATGCATGCGCTGTTCTGTCAACTGCAGAAAATTTTGATAACATGAACCCGTAACATCTAGTGAAAGGGGTGTGTGTGCCGCTGCTGCACGGCTGCTGTCTACCGCAACTTATGCGCTGTTGCCTTGCATTTCATAAAATAGCTTCTCCGTCCAATCAAATATGTTATCGTACTTAAAGCCACAGGCTGAGAACGCGTTGCGGAAGAGTCGGCGAAGGTAGGCGTCGCTCAATTCTCTTATTGATCCAAGCATGCTCGATTACGAATATATAGAAGACCAACCCATGAATTTTTCGTCGTTTTCGTCTGGCCATAGGCAAGAATTCATCCCTCCCAGCTCAGAAGCCGTGTAAGAAGGTTTAGGTATTGCTAGCGATATGGATAAAAGCATGTATGAGCTCTCGTGCACGGGAATCCCAGGAATATACTCGGAAATGTTAATAAGTCCTGACCAGTTATAGCTGTTTAATTAATAGTATTATAGATAAATAAGTAACAATATTACTTTATATACTGCCTTCGCCTTTGGTATTGGATTTGTTGTTATAATATGCTGCTACTTTATTGTCGGGTCGTTTACGACACCGTACTTAAAAGCATAGTAATTAACGAACAATTTGTAATGACGTGCGTGTTTGTCTGAGAGTAGCCGTTAGGTACTTGCGGCGCGAGGTCGCATCAGAAGACGTGCCAGTACCGGTCTGGCGCGGCGAGCGGGGCATTCGCACTGGCAACTAGCCTCTTAATGGTGAGATCCTGTCCCTTTCAGTTAACTTCATCTCTCCTTGCTGTGACGGCAGCATTGCGGCGAAACCGGCCATAGACACAATGAATTATTCGCGATAGCCTACGTATGTGCCTGAGAATCGGGGGTATTTATTTGCCAAGGCGCGAGGTTGCACTAGAAGACGGTGTGAAGAGCCAGGCTGACGTAGCGAGAGCGGTTTTGGTGTCACAACCTTGTCTGTGGTTGACTTCCGCATAGGAAAGCAGTATATGAATGGTGCATTCCCTGTCACTTTCCCTGAGCAATGGAGCCGGGAAGTAAGACTCGTATTTCGCATGTCCTGGCCTAGAGATTAGATGTTTTATTTGTGCATGTCCTCGACTAGACTCTAGATGTATTTATTGATTGCCATGAACCCCGTCTACGTACTTGCCGGTGTCTTGTATCGTGGCCGTGCTCGGCACATCCATCTCCTTCTGGTGCCCCGGCTTTTCGAGCAGGTCTCTGAGTCGATAACTTGCCGGCCGCTCCCACTTCAGGTATGGCTCCTCCAGCCTAATCAAATCCCGCCGCATCAAGATCACACGAGACTTCATTTCTCTGCCCGTGACCGCCCCATCAGGCCCGTACGTCAGTGACGGTGCGGTTGGCGGGTCTGGCATCAACGGCCACTGGAGCCACGTTACGACCACCTTGAATTCCCGCGTCCTTCTCTTCTCAACCCACACATCCAGCACTTTCCGAAACTCGTGCACCTCACTGTCTAACTTTACATCCGGGTGCTTTTTCCACTGCTGTAGCAGCAAAGCCTCGGCGTCTTGCTCGGCATGTGGTACGTCTCGGTAATGCTCGTCCAACGTCATGATTTCGTACAAGGTGAAGATGACGCCTTTCATATCATCACGGTCTGGGTTATAGTGCTCGCTGATCCTGCTAGAAAAGTTGAAATCAAAGATGCGGAGATTGTCCTCCACGTCGATGAGAAGATTGCGCGCCGCAACGTCCTGGTGCATAATGCCATAGCGGTAATTCAGATCGTCAATAACAGACAGAAGCTGCTGGAACCATGCCAGGCGAAAGGGTCGGACGGTGGCATTATTATCTTGAAGTGTCCCGCCGGGAATATACACACTCGTAAAGCCAATGACCCCCCCCCTGACATTATCCAACACGATAGCGTCGAATGGGACAATATGTGGATGATCCCGCGGCAAACGAGCCCAAAGTTGGAGTTCGTGCCATTTCCAAACCATTCCGTTTTGTATAAACCAGTATTTGAAAGCTGCCTTTGTGTCTGCCGCCACGCCGCCAACAGTAGGGATTTCAGGGTACGTCACCAAGTCCACCTGCGGGCCCATGCGGTCGAGCTCCGTCAAGCTGTCGAACCCGACCGTCTTGACTGGAAAAGGAAGCCGTAGTTCAGATGGCAGATAGCAGTTTGTATACATAGTAACATCGTCATCTTGGCTGGTAGAAATCGAAATCGGCCCCCCGGGGTCTGAGAAGCGAATTCCCAACGCATCCATGCCAAGGTCGTCGATGTGCTTTCGCAGCTGTGCCAGGCATATATCTTCTGTTCCCTCAAGGTCTTCGTCTGGTATTGGAGCCTGATTGCAATATGTAACAGAGAAATGCCTTCGCTGATCGAAATCGGTAATGTACCATGTATAAGGCCCTCCACGAAGCAAGTTGCCGCTTCCAGCCCAGAGTCGATCTTCGGGACTGATCATAGCGAGCTTCCAGATGGCGTTAGAGTGAGGGCAAATATAATAGATAGGGAGTCGCTAAAATGCGATTCAGAGTAGAAGATGGAACTCGAAGGTGACCCCAGACGCTGCTCGGGGTCTATTTGTACTGAATTGTGGTGTATACGAGTAGGCAAATATGCCATGAAAAGTTGGGCGTTGAACCCATCGTGCAGTCAGGCGGATGCACGTCACGTGATGTAAAATCTTGCCTATAACCATAGGTTGGCAAATAAAATCACGGCCTTGACCTCACACCACCTTCCCTGGTGATATACCCGATTCATAGCCTCGTTTCAGTGTAAGCTTTCGGCGCTGCTCGGAACCAATGGATATGATGGATGTAGCATTCGGCAGCAGAAGTTGGACTGATTTTTCCTCCAGTGAGTGGATCGGTCCATCCTGTTGAAAAGTGCTAAGCCACCTGGTTGCTTTGTGCCCCTGGTACTATTTCGGTGGCGGTACTTAGTATTCGGTACAGTTTCCTCTCAAACATGAGTAGGTCCTTAGAGTCTAAAATGGCTTGTTCCTATCCAGCACGTTAAACCCCCTGCAGCAGCACGCAGGCTTGGCAGTGACAAGGGAAGTGCTCTGGCGCTACGAATCAAGATCTCATAGGGCTAATTTGGGGCTCTGTACGGTCGCACATTAGCTAAGCAACCGCCATTCGTGCAAATAGACGATTACCCCGCGCGCTAGTAAATAGTAGAATCCTAATTATTATTTATAATTATTATTATACTACTAAAAAAAGATCTTACTTATATATATAAGCTTATTAATTTATTATATAATACTAGCTAACTAATTAGCTTAATCTTAGTTAAAGTAAATAAGGTACTTAAGCTATAAGGCTAGAGTATAGTTATTCTTTATATATTAAAGTTAACCTTTTCTACTTAGGGATTATACTATTAATATAATATTAATAAACTATATAATTTTATTATAGAGCTCTATAATAATAGTACCTCTTAGTATAATATCTTTAAAGCTATAAACTTTAAGTTTAAGAAAAGATATTAGCTTTTATATACTTTAATAAAAACTTATATAATAGTAAATAACCTTTAACTTATATATAGTAATTATACCTAAGCTAATTAACTATATATAATACTTATTCTTCTATTTTAGATATTCTAATTCTTTAATTATATAAGATATTATAACCTAAGATTAGATCTTTATTATACTTAATAATATATAAAGAATCTAATAGTAAAATAATATAAAATAATAATATTATATAAATAAAGAATATAATATTATATTATAAGCTATATTTAATTTTATTTAATAAGATATATATTAGTTAATAATAATCTAAGCCTTAAGATAAGGGTATCTTTATAATTATATATAATCCTAAGCCTAAATCCTTATCTTATAAAATAGGTTCTATAACTACTATTATAAGCTACTACCTAATAAGGTAACTTAAAGATATAAGAGGAACTTTAAGTATTATATAGCTTTTACTATCCCTAGACTAAATTTCTTATAGTATCTTAATAGATATAAAAAGCTAAAGCGTTTTAGCTTTTAAATCTATACCTATATTAATATATACTTATAATATATAATCTAACTTTTTATTAGATAATCTACTACTATAGTAATTAGTATACTTAAGTAATATCTTTATATAATTTAATATTTAGGTATATAGCCTTTTTTTACCTAGTCTAATTATAGTATTAAAATATTACTTTAGGTAGCTATATAAGCTATACTAGTAAAAGTTACCCCTATTAACGTCTTATATAAAGATAAAAACTAAAGACCTTTTATATTTTAATAAAGTAATTATATTTTATCTTCTTATATATATAGACTAAATACCTAAAATATTTAGGTTAAGAGTTAATAGTGGTTTTTATAGTTAGGATATACTAATATTTATATTATAAGTAATACCCTTTTATTATATATCTAAAAAGATTAACTAAAAAAAATATAAAAAATTCTTTAATAAACTAGTAAACTTTATACTTTTTTATTAAAGGTAATTTAGCTAACTAGATTATAATATATATAATATATTATATAATTCTAATAAATAAGCTTATAAAGTTTATTATACTTTAGAATAACTATAAGATTTATATATAAAAAAAGGTATATATATATTATTTCTAGCTAACTAATAAATTATATAATTTAACTACTATATATAACTAAGGAGTTTTAATTAATTTAGATAATAGTATTATTTAGGTAGTACTTAATAAGATACTTATATTACTCTAGGATATTAAAATTAATAAGTTTTTATTATTAGAAATATCTTAATAATATATAAAAGAGCTTTAACTTCTAAATTATAATCTTAAGAATATTAAGAACCTAAAAAGGCTATATATTACTTTATATATATAGCTTTAAAAATAAGTTAAAGAATATATCTAGAGTAACTAGGCTCTAACTCTCTAACTTATATTTATTCCTTATAGTAGATTTAACTAATATATAAGTTTATTCTTTATATATAATATAAAAGAACTTTATTAATCTATCTAGTATTAACTCTTGTAAGAAAACTTTAATTATAATAATATTATATATAAGGATTAGATCTTATATAGCTTTCTAAACTAAATAAATTTACTAGATAAGGAATCTAAAGTCCTAATCTATTAATTCTATATAAGAATTAATAACCTCTTATAAGTCTCTTTTATCTATAATAGTAAGTAGAGGCTACTAGCCTAGTATTAATAGGAAGAGCCTTAGTAACTAGTACTAGTACTAGTATTAGTACTAGTACTAGTATAGGTAACTTACTAGATTATTTATCTTTAAGGTTATCTAATATTTCTATATAAGAATATTCTAAATCTTTAGAATTTACTATTACCTACTATTTCCTTTTTTATAATATAAGAGGCTTTACCTTAGAGGCTATCTTATTAAAGTTAAAGGGGTTAGGAGATTAAGGCCTTATATAATTAGAGCCCTTAAAGCTAGCTATATTAATTATTAAAGGTTTTATTTTAATTAAGGGACTATCTTATAAGTCTTAAGTTAATTCTATATAACTAAGTATTAGAACTTTAAACTAGATATAAACTAGAATATAGCCCTTCTAGATTTCCTAAGGAATTATATTTCTTAAGAGAAAAGCTTTATATTTTATATAGCTTTTACTTAATTTTATAGGTAATACCTTTAAGCCTATATCCTTTATCTAGCTATAGCTAATATTATAATATAGGTTTAAAGAAAAGTAGTCTAGTAATTAAGGTTATATATATTCTTAGAACTAGGTTTTTATAGTAATTAAATTATAAATAAGTAGATTAAGAGGAGGTAGGTTAATAGAATCTTATAAAGATATTAATTTATTATATAAAAAATAATAGATTTTAATATATATATATAATTTATTCCCTTTAGCTAAAATATCCCTAATAACTAGACGCCTTTACTCTAGATAAGTTAAAGAAAGATATATAGTCCTTTTAGATTATCTTATAGATTAATATCTTTTTATATATACCTATAGTAGATACTTATTACTTTTTTTATAGTAGGTATAAAGGACTCTTAGATTATATTTATATAGTAACTTATAGTTATTAGTTATAGTTATTAGGACTTATAATTATAGGCGCGTCTTAGTCTAAAGATCTAAGAAGGTATATAAGAGGGCTTATAATATTATAAAGGCTTTATATTATCTAAGATAATAATTAGGCTTAGCTATTCTATCTAGTAATAGGGATGATAATTAATATTAAGAGATAGGCTAGTTTTATAAATACTTATATATATATAGCTAGGCTACTATTAATAAGTACTTTCTAAATAATATAGTAGTATTATATAAATAATAGATAAAGAGGTAAAAAGGAGGGAAAAAGGATAATATAAAAAAAAGAGGGAGAGATATTATTTAATCTTTTATATATATAATAAATATCTCTCTTTATATAGGGATTCTATTCTATTAAGCTATATAAAGGTAGTTTTAGTATATCTAAATTTAAGGCTATAATAGTATATTAGCTAGTAGCTACTAGAATTAATACCTACTAGTTAGTAGGTATTAATTCTAGTAGCTACTAGCTAGTAGATATAAATTCTTTTTATATATATATAGAATTTTCTTCTCTTCTTCCTTTCTTTATTATTAATAGTAGTAGTAGTAGTAGTAATAGTAATAATAGTAGTAGTAGTAATAATAATAATAATAATAACTATATATATATAAGGGCTTCTTTTAATAAATACTAACTAATAAGTATTTAGATTAAAATAAATAATTAATAGTACTCTTACCTTTCTTAATTAATTTATTATATATATATACTAAATATAGGCTTTTTAGAATTATAATTTATATTAATAGGCCTAACTAAGATAATAATAATACCTAGGTTTATATAAACCCTTTTCTTTTCTTAATTAAAGAATAATACTTTCTTAGTTAATAACTCTCTAGAGTATACTAAGATATCCCTAATTAGTATAGATTAATATATTAGGAGATATCCTTTAGCTACTTATCTTTAATAACTTATAATATTAGCTCCTTAGCCTACTAAGAAGAGGTATAATATTTATATAAGCCTCTATCTCTCTCTAGTAGCTTTAGAGTATATAGCTATTATATATTAATACCTTCTTTATTTAGAGTTAGGGTAGATAAAGTTATAAGCCTTATAGCTATTACCACTACTAGGCTTAACTAGACCTAGATAATATCTTATATTTATTCCTTATTTATATATAAGCGCCTAGCTATTTTAGTAGGTACTATAAGAACTATAAATAACTAGATAATATAGTAAGTTACATAAATAAAGATAATATAACTAGTACTAATTTACCTCCTAGCCTTAGCTCCTAAGCTAATCTAATTATAATTAGTAAAAGGTTTTTATATAAAGACCTTATTAATCTAGATAATAATAATAGGAGTAAGGCTAATCTAATTAATATTAACTAAGGTTTATATAATATCTTTTCTTTCTCTCTTTTTTTTCTTTCTACCTAGCTAATAAAGTAGCTAGCTAAGTAGCCTAGCTATAAAGGTATTAACTATAAATATAGTTAACCTAGGATAAATAGCTAGTACCTTCTTATAGTATTCTAGGTTAGTAGTAGGAGTACTCTATATAAACCCTCTTATAAAGTAAAGACTAGCTATAGTAGTAATATATTTTATTTTCTTATATATATAGAATTATAATTATAATTATTATATAATAAATAATGTGCTAGTATATACGCGGGGTAATCGTCCATTTGCACGAATGGCGGTTGCTTAGCTAATGTGCGACCGTAGCTCTGCGCCACTGATCTGGGTTACTTCCAACCATACAGCGGAGCACCGGAGTTCCGGGGCACCACGAGCCCACCCGGTGCTTCCAGCCTGAACTGATTGGTGAAGTCTTCAAGACAGGAGCATTACTAGACTCTGGCAAATGTTTCGGTTACGCGCCCCAATAGCAACCAGAGTAGGGATGGGATAGAATAGCCGCTATCAGTTTGCCAGCCTTTTCTTCAGTTTCCTCGATGCTTGCTTGCTTGTTCTATATATGCTACAGCTGCCTTTACTATCACTCCTCCTACTCTAGCATTATATCACATCCTACACTATCACGATAGCCTTTTTGCTCATCCTACCTTTGTCAAACCAACCCTCCCACGCCACAGTCGATATGGCCGCTACTGTTATCCCACCTGATCAAATTGGGGATGATTGCCGACATCGCCTTGTTCACTCCGCAACAAACCCGGGCCAATGCCCTTGCGGGTGGTACATATACCTCTCTGCTCTCTGCGGCCACCAATTTGTGGAACACCCTTTCAAGTGCGGCAGCAAGGTCACGCGCTCCGGTAAGAGTGGTTTCTGTTACAGCCCCGCGCCCAGGAATCTCGTTCGGGGCGTGACCGTGTCGGCACTGTGCCTTCTTTGCTAGTTGTAAGTATTGCGACGATTCTGGACTGAATGCTACAGGAGCTGACGCGAGGTACGGGTGTAGGCAGAGCAGGCCTGTCGCATGGAACGCTTCTTTTGGGGGTGTAACGGGCAGGCAGCTTGCGTGGCGGCTGTGCCACCGAGCTTCTAGGACCTTCTTCCATTGGCTCGAAGCTATAAATGGTATTATGCTTTCACATTGTTGCTTCGCATTCTTTTCTCTTCATCTCGATAGTAAACGGCATTGGAACTAGATAGTTGAATCAACTTACTAGCAACACGTCACAGGTGCTGTCTAAGGCAAGAACCCGGCCAGCGGAGTAGAATAAATTGGCTGTGTTATGTACTGTACAATTTCATCCTTCTTCTTCTACCACAAGAGTGCCATCAAATCGATTACTACAGCAGTTAGCCTGCGACAAGCATCGTGGCTTCGCACAAGGCTTTTGAGCTCATTGTCCAGCAGTAATTAATTTTACAACTGTTGCTGCGAAGCCGCCTAATAACCAGGTTCCCTCTTCCAGCGGAGAGACCTGACCTAACCAGTTACGCCCGTAGCGACCTAGCCTAACCTATTAGCTCCCCATAGCGTTTGGTGGAAGCCACAACCTACCAGTAGACTTGAGCAAACCCCAATTCACCGAACTTTGCCCCATCATAGTTTGCCTAGACAACATGGCGGCGACCAGGTGCCTGCGAGGCCCACGACCCGAATCCTCACAATAAGTACTCATAACCTTCCAGACACTGGCCAAGGCATACACGAAGACAAAAGTTCGGTGGATACCTGGGCACACTGGCATGACGACACATAATCCGTCTGCGTCTGTCTCTCCCGCTCAAGGTGAGAGCTGGACAGTGCCGTCTGACGAAATATGTTACGGGCGCTAGAAGCAAGTCTACCTTCTTCACATGCTCCCCCATCACAGCCGCATTGATCAGGAGAGTTCGACTTTGGTCGTCGTACCGGTGGTATTTGTAGCTCAAGAGATCCAGGAAGCGACGGCACACACGCACGACGCAGCCGGCATCTTCGTTCTCTATGTAGCCTACTATCTGTAGGTGCAAACTGCATCTGAGTAGGGTGTAGTTGATGTGAGCTGATGGAGCCATTCATTGCATCTGCCTGAACACCGTTCTTTTCTCGTTTCCTTTCGCCCCCGTCTTTTCTATGCCCTCCTGTTAGAAGCAGAGAAGGGTCCGACAAGTCAGAGACACAGAACTGCTACACATGGCCATTTGTAGGATAGAGTTGTCTGAACCGAAAGCAAAGCCGACATCTGACCAGCACAAAGCTTGGCTTTCGGGGCAAACCACAACAACATTAATAGGTATATAGAACGTCGCATAGCTGCTTCAAACGTAACCAAAAAGTACGAATCCGTACCTAGTCTTAGTGTATAGTGGTTTATATGCCAACTTTCAATGGCGGCTGGGTCAGTCTATGAAGAAGAGGAGGGAGAAGAAGAAGCGGCGGATGAAGACGCTGCGTGCGAGAGCCTGCGTGCGACAAGCTGCGCACGACGAAGCTACCAAAAAGGCCCCAGCTAGGCATTTCAAAACAGTAATAAACCACGGTATGTCTGCATTTTGATGCTGCTATAACTTGTGCGTGCTCAAAGTTGCGCACGAGGCGGTTGGCTGACGAATATGGTGAGCTAACTGCTTAGGTGCCACCAGTGGTATAGCCCCGATAGACACGGAGGATATAAGCGGCACGAATGACCCGGTGAGCCCTGAAATCTCTTGTCTTTACCGTTAAAGAGCTGACGAGTTTGTCCATGACTACGAGACTAGCATATTTGGACAAGGCAGAGCAAGATCCTAAGCAGGATGCCCGTTGTACTGTGGCATCGAGCGCAGAGTAGTCAGGAAGACGAGGGGCCTAGTTAGGGGTCAAGCGGAAACATGACGGCACCAATGCACAGCAGACACAAGTGCGCTCTGCGATACGTTTGTCTGGGATATACAAAGGAGTAAATGGATGTGAAGCTGTGAGCATGCGGCGTTGTAGAGGCATTGGAGGAAAATGGATCACTGTCGTCATAAGAGGAGTTATACCGGCTGTCATCATCTGCCGCTAGGTAGGAGGCAAGCAGGCAGGCAGGCAGGCAGGCAGGCAGGTAGGTAGGTAGGTAGGTAGGTAGGTAGGTAGGTAGGTAGGTAGGTAGGTACAGTGGGGTACAAAAGGTTAGTTGTTTTTTCGCGACGCGACCCACGCGTTATGAACTCTTCGTAATTCTACTATATCTTATAACGGCCACAATAAATGGAATTAACGCCGGAAAAACGTGCTTTTGGCACCGTTTTAACCGGGAATCGTCAAAGAAGCTAAGAATTTAGTCTAGTAGCCCGTATAGTAATTATTACGGCTAGGAGTAAGGGACGAATATAGAAGTCTATTATAGAGTAGTTTTAAATATTATAATAGATAGTAGCTAAGATTCTAAAATACTATAGTAATATTAATAAGATTTCGCTAGTACCCTAGAAAGGGCGGGAAAAGAAGCTTATACTATAAGATATTTAAAATATTAAAAGTATAATTTACTATAACCCTTTGTTGAAAAATGGGTCACGTACAGGGACTTACTACAGCTATTAGAGAGTAGGTCTCTTATAGGGGCCTACTACAGCTATTAGCGTGGCTAAAACATTCTATAGGATCATAGAAACCAACAGAAGCTAATAGATATAGCCACGTCAGCTACTACTACTAATCACCAGATTATAGCAAATTAGCTATATAATTATAGTAAAATGAATATTCTAGTAGAGTTTTTTATTATATATTTTTCTCTATATAAGCTATAATTCTTTCTAGTTAGAAACTATAGAATAATAAGGTTAATAATTCTTTTCTCTTATATCTTCTACCTATACTAATAACTTCTATATGCCTATTAGTAATTACTATAGGTTATAAGCCTAGAAGGTACTAGACCTCTAGAGAAAAACTATCTTTAGAAAACGCTATAACGCTATCTACGACACCTAGAAAACGCTATAACGCTATCTAACTAACCTTTAATACTAGAGAAAACGCTATAACGCTATCTCTCTCCTCTATAAACACGCTATAATACTATCTATAGAAATAGCTAAATAACTCTTTAGTTCTTATTAAACCCCTAGAGGTCTTAACGAAGAAACTATTAGAGATAAATTTACTATCTAACGAACTATACTTAAAGTATAAGCTTTAAGTATTTAAGAACTAATAGCTTAACTTAGTTAGCTCTCTAAGTTACTTTAAAGGCTACTAGATTAACTATTAGAACCTTTAATAGTAGCTATACCTACCGCCCCCTCTTATAAAATAGAGAGCACCTAAAGGCCTTAATAGTCGACTATTACTAACTAGATTAATAAGGTAGCAGCTAAAGAACTTATAAAGTCGATTTATAGCTTCTAGAACCTCTAAAAACTTAAGGGACCTAAAAACTTTAACCTCTAGAAATAAGCCCTATAAATCTAGCTATAGGCTATAAATATAACTACCTTTCTTAAAAACCTAGTAATATCTAGGGACTTTAATAACTTAGAATAAGCTATATTACTTCTCCTTATTAGGAATAGCTATACTAAAGGCCCTATAGCCGCTATTAGCTAGTACACCTAACTAGATTAGGCGTATAACCTACTAGTCTAGTAATATAGTACTAGCGCTAAAATATAGAGATCCCGCTTATATAATAGGTTCTATAATCTTTCTTTTAGCTCCTTTAAGGGCTCCCTAGAAAACTTTAATAGTAGCTTTAATAGCTACCTCACCTAACTAAATCTTACTAGCATAACCATTAGCGAAGTTAATTAGGTAAACTAATACCTTAAGGCTATTAGTAGTACCTTTAGCTAGTAGTCTAAACGGTAAAGAGCCCTAATTAGGGCGTTAAGAGCCTAGGGAATTACCCCTACTACCTTTAACTTTTAATACCTTATAGTAGACCTCCTTAAAGAATAACGAGAAAAAGGGTCCTTAGTTACTAAGGCTAGCACTTACTATAGTAATCACTAAGGTAATAAAGACCCTAAACTACCTAAGGGAAAGAAAAAGGGAAAAAGGATAAAGGAAAAGAAGGATTAGGAAGAAGATAAATCCTCCTAAGACGCTTCTAAGACTAGAAAACTAAAGCAATAAGCCGCTATTATAGTTCTTAGAACTTATAATGTCTCTACCCTATAAGCTAAGGTCTTTAGGATTACTAATCCTACTTTTAACTTATCTAACGATAAAAGTAACTATTCTATAAAGAAAGGTTATCTTAAGGAACTATCCTCTAATAAGGAGGAGGAAGAGCCGCTAGATAAGGAAACCGCCGAATTTATAACTACTCTAAGTAGCTATAACGCCTAAGATAATACCACTATAAGTTATAAGGCTCTTCTATATAATACTAGCGTGACCTACTATATTATAAACTCTAGGTCGTCCTTTATTAACTATAAGGTCTTTCCTAAAGGAAAAGAACTAGTTATAATAACTAGAGGAGGACCTATTTAACCTAGAGGTTAGGGTATAGCCTAATTTATAGTACTCTTAAATTAATAACTAAAAGAATAGGCTATTATTAAAATATAAGGAGTTTTCTATATACCCTTAATAGATATTAATATCCTTAGTAGCGTTAGACACTATATATTAGGAGGGGTCCTTCTAAAAGGATCCCTATATTTCTTAAATCGTTAGAAAGTCGTGATACTAGACTTTATAAAATATAGCTTCTTCCTATAATAACTAAATATAGAAATACTAATCCTAATAAAGGACGGAAGTACTAATTAGGTTTAATACTATACTATTTCTATAGAAATACCTAAAATTACCCCTAAAGACCTCTTAGAATATTAGGATATCCTAGAAGAACCTACGGAGTCTAAACTAAATTAAGATCCTACCCTTCTAAAAGAAACTAATTACCTTCTAGAAGAGCAAGAAAAGGTATTAAAATTACCTAAAGACCTTAAATACTAAAAGCTATTATAATTAGCTAGTATCTAGTATATCTAACTAGGCTATATAGGCCTCCCTCTACTAAAGAAGACTTCTAAATTTACTAGAGGTCTTCCTAACTTTACTCTAGTTAAAGATAGTAACTTCTAGTATATAGCCTATATTTAGGCTAAAACCACTAGGAAACCGTCGAAAAAGACTCTCCCTGACCTAGCTAACGTCGTTAACGTTATAGAAGGCGATACCTTTAAAATTAAGCCCCTACCCTATAATAGGAAGCCTATCGGCCTTATACTAGTAGATAGGAAGTCTTAATATCACTAGGTCCTACTCCTATCTAATCGAAAGGGACCTACCCTTCTAAATGCCATTTAAGGCTTCTTTAGAAGCCTAAAAGTACACTATAATTATATACTAAAGGAATTCTATTATAATAGAGGTAGGGAGATTAATTAGGAACTTAAAGATTAGTTTACCCTATAGGGTACTAAGTTTACTACTTTAAGCCCCTATATTTATAAATAAAACGGGCTTTCTAAATAATTAATATAGGTCATTCTAGATAGACTTTAAGCTATAATACTCTAGTTATAGCTCCTAACCTTCTTATAGAGCATAGTACTACCTACTATAGTAATATTAGTTAACTATATAGCTAATTTAACCTAGCTACTAGTACCCTACTAAGTACTAATATAAGAAATTCTACCTTAGAAGGCTAAGATACTAAACCTTACTAAATTTAGGGCTATAGGAGTATCTATTAAAGTCCTAATTCCCTATAAAAAATAGACTAAAGGATAAAAGCTTAAAGTAAGAACTAAGCTAGGTAGACTACTAGCTATTCTAGGCTCTAAGACTTACTTAGTCTATATCCTAAAACGACGAACTATTATAAAAACGTTATTTATTACCTTTACTAGATAGAATAAAGGTATTAGGCTTATTTAAAAGGGACTAGAAGGGGGATTTTAAAATATATAGAATCTTAACTTAGAGGGGGAAATACTTAAAGAAATCTTCTCTAATAAGGAGTCTTTAGATCCTAATAAGGAATCTCTAGAACTACTCTAGGAAGAATTCTAGAAGTAAGCTACTTCTACCCCTTTCTTATTACTATTAAGCTTAAACCCTATTAATAAACCCCTAGCTACTAACTTAGAGGGGGTTAACCCCTATATGCTAATAGATCTTAACCTTAATATAGCCTTAGCTAGCTATAATTAAGAAGCCTTAAGCTATAAGATAAACTAAATAACCCTTTAGTTTATCTATTAAGCTATAAAGGCTATTAAAAAGAAATTTAAGGCAGCTAAAAAGGCACCTAATAGTATATTAAATAACTAGAAGGAAGTCCTCTAAAGTCCTTATAAAGACAACTAGATTAAAGCCTTATTTAATAAGTTAGAATAACTTATTAGGGCTAAAGTCTTCTAATTCATTAAATAATTATTAGTCCCTAGTTCCTATAAGGTCTTAAAGAATAGACCCGTTTTTAGGCTTAAGCTTAACTAAAATAATTAGCCTATTAAATATAAGGTAAGACTAGTAGTTAAGGGCTTTATATAGGTCTTAGGATAAGATTTTTTCTAGACCTACGCCTTAACCTCTATCCCCCTAACATAGAGGGTTATTCTCGTACTTATAGCCGCTAACGACTAGGAGATTAAGTAGGTTAACTTTATTAGAGCCTTTCTTAATAGCTAACTTAAGGAAGCTATCTATATAGTATTCCTAGAAGGTCTTCTAGATCTTATAGAAGACCTCTAAACCTATAAAAGCAAAAGAAGTAGTAAACTTCTAAAGCTTCTAGCCTAAGCCGGCTATAACCCCTCTAAAGAATAAGTTATTCTTCTTAATAAAGCCCTCTATAGTCTAAAGTAAGGACCCTAAAATTAGGAAATCCTTCTAAAAAACCTCCTAAATAAGTTAGGGTTTAAACCACTACTTTTAGATAACGCTATCTACTAGAACGGATCTATATAGACATTTATAGTAACCTATATAGACGACTATCTAATTATAGGAGCTAATCTTTACTATATTGACTAAATAAAGAGATAGCTTAATAAGGCCTACCCTATTAAGGATAGGGGGCCTGCCTCTTTCTTCTTAGGCGTTTAAATTATCTAAAATTAGAAAAAGAGAAGCCTTTAGCTACATTAAAGCTAATTTATAGAAGAAGTAGTTTCTAGGTTTAGTCTATCTAATATAAAGCCCTAGCTTATCCCTTTATAGCCTAGGCTATTATAGGATCCCTTACTAGGTCTAAAGCCTAAATATATACCCGCGGAATATTCTATAAAGAACCCTAGCTTAGAATTACCTAAAAAAGGGGTATCTAAGGCTCTATTAAACCTTAAATAACACACATTCTAGCGTATTATTAGTATAATTATATAGCTTATAATAATAACTAGACTAGATATTACCTTCTCTATCTAGTTCCTCTCTAGGTATATAGCCCTAGTAAATATAACGCTCCTTAACTTAGCTAAGGGGTGTCTTAAGTACCTAAATAGTACTAAGACACACGCTATAGGGTATTATAAAAGAAAGGAACCTAAATGCTAGCTCTAAGCCTATTCTAATAGTGACTTTGCTAGATACTAGGAAACCTCTAGGTCTATAGGCGGCTACCTACTAACCCTTAACGGAGGGCCTATTAGCTAGAGATTAAAAAGGGCTAGCCTAATTACTCTCTTAACGTTAGAAGTAGAATCTAATGCTCTACTAGAGATGATTAGGGAGATTAAATAGATCTTAGGGCTTTTTAAAGAAACATTAACGAAAGTCTAGCGCCCTATCCCCCTATTTTATAATAATTAAGGCTTAATCTTAAATACTAGTGACCTAAACTAGTACGCTAGAATAAAGTATACCCTACTAAAGTTCTAGTATATACATTAAGAAGCTTAATCTAGCCTAATTAATATTAGATACCTAGAAATAGCTTTAATGCCTGCTGACGGCCTAACTAAGCCCCTATTAGGTACTAAGTTTCAGAGCTTCTAAAAGCTCCTAGGCCTATAAATCCTACATTAGTATACTCTACGTATAGTAATCAAAAGAGGCACTATTTATCACTATACGTACTAGAATTAATCGTTAAAAAGCCTCTTAGTTAACACAAGCAACTACTATAGCCTCTATAAAACCTACTAGGTTTCCCTTTAGGATCTATAGAGACTACTATAACGCTATATGTTACTAGGTAGTAGTAGCTAGAGTAGTTAAGTTAGTTACCCGTATATACTATAATAGTATATCTAGCGCCTATAATTTAATAAAAGATTCCCCCTATTATCCCTTTAATAGGGAAAATAAGGCAGTCTTTTAATAAGAAAGACTATTATGCCTATAGGGTAGGATACTCCTAGACTTTTAATAAAGTTAAAAAGTCTAAAATTCAGACAAGTCTAAAACGGATAAGTCCTTAATCCCATAGTCGGATAGTCTACGGTCAGATAATTCCTAAGTCAGCCATATCCCCCAGTTAGTCAAGCCCTCAGACGATTAAGTCCCCTAGTTAGTATCAATCCCTTAGAACGTATAGTTCCCTTCTAGGGTAGGCCACGAATTACCGTCGGTGCCGACTAACTATAGGGTATATTACCTATAGTTAGCCTATACTTAGCCTAGCTTACCCTAAGCTACCTGCCTTAGAGGTCCCTTATATATCCTGCGAGTACCTAGGTGAGATATTTCTACTAAACGGGACTTATAGGCTAACTTTTATTTTCTATAAAATTTATTTATATAGGATTTACTAAAAATATACTTACGGCTAATAATTCGCAATATAAACGACGTTAGTTAATTATATATAGAAATAGATAGTACTACTAGACTCGTCTTATTAAGAGGAATTAAATAGTATAAAAATTATTCTAATCTAACGACCTAAATAAGTATAGGGTAGCTACCCTATACTTTAACTCTAATAGTGCCTGCTTATAGCGCTCTACAGCGCGCATAGGCGGGCGTAGCGCCTACTAGTAGCTGTGGCTTACTAAGCGCAGCGCTATAGGCTATAACTACGCCACTATAAATTAGCGCGCAGCGCCTATAGCAGCTGTGGCTCACTAAGCGCAGCGCTATAGGCTGCCAATTGGCACTGCTAATTAGCACAACAGCGCCTGCAGCAGCTGTGGCTCACTAAGCGCAGCGCTGTAGGCTGCTAATTGGCACTGCCAATTGGCATAACAGCGCCTGTAGCAGCTGTGGCTCACTGAGCGCAGCGCTACAGGCTGCCAATTGGCACTGCCAATTGGCACAACAGCGCCTGCCAGCAGCTATGGCTCACTAAGCGTAGCGCTGCAGGCTGCTAATTGGCACTGCCAATTAGCATAACAGCGCCTGCCAATAGCTGTGGCTCACTAAGCGCAGCGCTGCAGGCTGCAACTACGCCGCTATAAATTAGCGCGCAGCGCCTACAGCAGCTATGGCTCACTAAGCGCAGCGCTGCAGGCTGCCAATTAGCACTGCCAATTGGCACAACAGCGCCTATAGCAGCTATAGCTCACTGAGCGCAGCGCTACAGGCTGCCAATTAGCACTGCCAATTGGCACAACAGCGCCTACCAGCAGCTGTGGCTCACTAAGCGCAGCGCTGCAGGCTACAACTACGCCGCTATAAATTGGCGCGCAGCGCCTGCAGCAGCTATAGCTCACTAAGCGCAGCGCTATAGGCTACAACTACGCCGCTATAAATTGGCGCGCAGCGCCTGCCAGCAGCTGTGGCTCACTAAGCGTAGCGCTGCAGGCTGCCAATTTGGCACTGCCAATTGGCGCGCAGAGCCTGCCAGCAGCTGTGGCTCACTAAGCGCAGCGCTGCAGGCTGCCACTAGCACTGCTAGCTGGCGCTGTTAATTAGTGCGCACCCGCGCATAGTTAATAAAGGTATAGGGTAGGCTAACCTACCCTATACTAACCTTTGACATTACCTCTATGATAACTATTATAAGTTATAGGGTTATCTCTATAGCTAACTAGAGGGGGTATTAAAAAATAGGTTACGTATAGGGACTTACTATAGCTATTAGAGAGTAGGTCTCTTATAGGGGCCTACTATAGCTATTAGTGTGGCTAAAATATTCTATAGGATTATAGAAACTAATAGAAGCTAATAGATATAGCTACGTTAGCTACTACTACTAATTACTAGATTATAGTAAATTAGCTATACGATTATAGTAAAACGAATGTTCTAGTAGAGTTTTTTATTATATATTTTTCTCTATATAAGCTATAATTCTTTCTAGTTAGAAACCATAGAATAATAAGGTTAATAATTCTTTTCTCCTACATCTTCTACCTACACTAATAACTTCCACATGCCTATTAGCAATTGCTACACCCTTAGATAATAAAATAATAGCTAGTAGATTTACTACCTTCCCTAGTAGATACCTATACTATTACTATGTCTTTAAGGCGTAATAACCTATAATTAAGAAGGACTTTAAAAACGATTCTACTATTAGCTAAATATATAGTAAATTAGCTTTTATTTACTAGGCTTTAGATTCCTAGAGCTTAAGATTATTATTAGGTATAAGCGTTTTAAAAAGGTATACTTTTTTACTAATATAAGTACTAAGTAGATTATCTATAAGGGTTATAGTACTTAAGGGACTCTAGTTATAAGATAATCCTTATAGTAAAGTATAAAATAGAATTATTACTACCTCCTCCCTACTAGTTTATTAGTAGCTTACCTCTATAAGTATACTTCCTTATATATAACCTACTTTATAGTTCCCCTAGCCTAGTATAACTAATAGGTTAGCTTCTTTATATATACTAGGTTATAACCTTAATAAGCTACCTTCTCCTTTTATATATTATCCTTAGTATATACTTACCCTTTACTCTATATAAGGTACCTTACTATATCTACCTTTTATTCTTAATATAGCTTTACTATAAGCTTATTATTTCTTTACTATTATTACTTAGTTTTATTCTTAGTAATATAGTTTACTTTTTTTTTACTTTTATTACCTATTTTATATATATATAGCTTTTTATATAATATTCCTTATTTATATTTATATATTTATAATACTTTTATATTAACTTCTTTACTTCTTTTATATCTTTTACTTACTATTAGTTCTTATCTTTACTCTACTCTTACTTTTATAATACTATTAGTTACCTTATTAGTCTTAAGCTAATAAGTTTAATTACTTTTTATATTCTTTATATACTTAGCCTATTCTTATAGCTTTTATATAACTCCTTTATATACCTTTTCTTTTCCTTTATTAATCTTTAAAGGCTATTTTATTACTATTTTATTAGTTTATATATATACCTTTAATAATAAATATCTTTTTAATTCTTAGCCTCTTTTTTTCTTTCTTTTTTCTTTATTAACCTAAATTATATATTTCTTTACCTTTATTATAAATTATTTATTTTTTTATTATTATTTTTTATAGCTTCTTTACTTATTATACTTTTATTATTCTTTTTTCTAATATCTCTATTCTCTTTTTTTTAATATTTTTTTATCTTTAGTATAAACTTATTATATACTTATTACTAACTTATATATAGTTTTCTTAGATTTTCCTATAATTTCTTATTTTTTAATATATAAATACCTTATAACTTTATATTAACTTTACTAATACTTTATAGGTCTAATAATATATAAAGTAATAAGGAGTTTTATAATATTATATAAGTAGTTTATATAGCTCTTATTATAAGTTTACTATTAATTTATATCTAGTAAGAAGGTTATTAATTCTTATAATAAAAAGAGGTTTAAATTTATTAATAAGTTATATATCTCTTTATTCCCTTATTATATTATTATTACTAATTTACTATAAAGTCGCTTTATCTTATATTATTACTACCTAGACGCCCTAGTAATAGGTAGTATAGTCTACTAGTACCTTAATACTACTAGTAAGTATCTCTAATACTATAAATTTACTATAAGCTTATAGTAAGTTAGATAGGTCTAATAAGTACTACTACTACTAGTATAGTAGGTATAATTACTTTAACCTTATTATAAATAAGTAACTAGTTTATTATACTCTCTTCTATATATAGGTAGAAGGTAGTAATATAAGTTTCTTATAGTATCTTTATACCTAATTTATAACTAACTTATATAAGATATAAGCTTTCTTACTAAGGCTAAGAAGATCCTAAAGGATTATAATAAGGTTATTATAACCTTATAAGGTATTAAGTATAAGGCTACTATAATAGCTAAGTAGGTAGTTTACTATAAAGATATTATAAATATATAGCTTTTTATAGCTTATATATTATATCTTTATACTATTTACCTTTACGCCTAGGCTATAAGTTTTCTATATAAAGTTAGTATAAGTATACTACTAATTTACTACTAGGTTACTATTAGTACCCTTAACCTTAAGGAGGTCCCTCCCCTCCCTAACTTCTAGTCTAAGTAGATATATCTTTATATTATTCTTATTATAGCTTTATACTATTTTTTTTAATATAATTTTTATAAAGTTTTAGTACTATAAGCTTAAGGTAAGCTTAAAGTACCTTTATAGTAACTTTATAAGGGTTTTTTTCTAATAATAAAATTAGCTCTTTTTATACCTTCTTTATATTCTCTTTATAATATAATTATAGCTATTTTATAGTTCTATCTTTTAAATTTATAATCTTTCTTTATACTCCCTTAGTAGAGTTAGATCTATAAAGTTACTATATTTTACCTATAAGTTCTTACTTTTATTATACCTTACCTATTTAACCTTAAATAGTCTTTTCTTACTATTATATTTATACCTAATAATTTCTTTTATTATAAACTTATTATTATTCTTAAAGAGAATTTATATATCTACCTTTATATTTTTATTATAGTTATATAGTTTAAAGCTTAATATATTAAATATATTATAAATCCTTAGGTTCTTTAGGAGGTCTAACTTATATATATATTTTACTATCTTAACTACTTTAATTACCTAAAAAGGTCCTATAAACTTCTCTACTAGCTTCTAGCTAGGTTATATTATTTTTAGATTCTTTATAGATAATAGAACCTAGTCTCTTATTTTAAAGAATTTATTTAGTTATTTTAGGTTATAATATTTTATATATCCTTTATTAGCTTCTTTTAGGCTCTTTATAATAGTTTCTTTTACTACTATTAATTCTTATACTCTTTCTTATATTTATATATTTCCTATCTATATTAGTAATAATACTAGGTATATTAGTATATATCCTAATAGTAATCTTATAGGTATATTACTAATAGATACCTACTAACTTATATTATATATAAATTATATTATTAGTAGTTTCTCTACCTAGTCTATTTATTTTATATTATAAAATACCTTTAAATAGTATTCTAGTATTTAGTTTATATATTCTATTAAACTATCTATTTAAGGGTAAAATATAATATTAAGTTATTACTTATATATAAGGAGATAGTAGAAGCTTTATTAAAATCTTAATATAAAAATAGTTCCCTTATCTAAGATAATCCCTTTTAAGGCCCTATATAGTATTACTACTTTTTATAAAATAATCTCTACTAGTTAGTTACTAGTTAGCTACTTATTTATAATAATATAGATATTATATTATATTATCTTATCTATAATTACTAGAATTATATTATACTTTCTATATTAACCTTATCTCTCTAATATCTTTATAATTATATCTATTAATATTTTTTTTAAATAGTTAAGAAGGTACTAGTAATAATATAAGTAAGTTATAAGGTTAATATATTCTTACTTTTATTAGCTAATATATATAATAATACTCTATATATATCTTAATATCTCTTCTTATTAACTACTAGAAAAATAAAGCTATAACCTTATAAAAGGTCTTATAAACTCCTTAATATCTTATTATAATATTATTATAATATAGTTATAAGATTTCTAATCTTATATTAACTAATATAAATACTCTATTTTTATTTACTAAGAGTCTTTCTTAGTTTATTAACTATAAAATACCTTAGTTTTCTAATATATTCTTATTACTTTTATATAATATCTTCTTAGTTTACTTAATAAGACTATCTATTATAGACTAGCCTCAGGGTATCTATAGATAAGCGTTATAATAGTTATTAAATCTCTTAGGGAGAGGTAAGAAGGAAAAGGGGAGAGCTTTCTCTCCTACTATAACTATAGTATAGGAATAATATTTAGCCATATAGTAGCCTAGCCCCTATAAGACTCTAGCTATATAATAGTAGATATAGGCTTTTAGCCTAAATCCTTTATATACCCCCCCTCTTTAGGCTCCCCCCTATCTAATATAGTATATATAGTTATATAGTATTTCTATTTATAAGTATATATAGTAGCCTAGTATAATAATTTACTATCTATTAGTAGGCATTTAAGATTATAGTATTAGACTAATAAAGAAAAATTATAAAGTAGGTCTAGTTTATTAGTATAATACTAGCTATATCTCTACTACTTCTAGGTACTATAGGCCTAGTACCTTTACCTACTATAGCTAATTAGGTCCCCTTATATTTATAATATACTTTACTTTCTATATAGTCTAGAGGACTAGTATTACTATAGTAGTATTATTATTAAAGTAAAGTAACTATATACTAGTAAGATATTATTAATCTAGCCCCCCTATTATAGTCTATAAGAAAGTTTAGATTACCCCCTTCCCTAGCTTAAATCCTTTATCTCTCTAATATTATAATAATATAAATCCTCCTTATAAATACCTATAAACTATATAATAAAAAATATTATCCTAAAACTTAAAATAATAACTATACTATATTATATCTACTATAGCTACTCCTCCCCCCCCTTCTCTACCTAATAATAATAGTAGTACTAGTCCTAAGGGATATTATTAGCCTTAATATAATATTAGTAGTATTCTTATTATTAGAGACTTAGATAATAATAAATATAATTTAGAAAATAAAGTTAATTACCCTTACCTTACTTATATCTAGAGCTTAATTAAAAATATTAAGCTAGATTATATACTAACTATATAAGGGGCTTATACTACCTACTATAAGAAGAAGAAACTATATTAGTATAATACTACTTTATTTACTAATAACCTATAGTTATATAATATTATTAGTAGAATATAAGACCTTATTAACTAAGGTAAAGCTATTAGTACTATTATAGTAGGTAAGAAGTATAAAAAGGGTTATAAATACCTTATTATAAGTCCTATATTTATAAAGGTAATATACTACTTTAACTATACTTTAGATTCTATATAGGTAAATCCTAAGCCCGCCTTAGATGCCTATATAAATAATATAGTATCTACTACTAATTTAAATATATTACTATTATCTTAAGTAGTAGTTATTACTCTAGTAACTTAGGGCTATAACTCCCTTTTTAATATAACTAGTATTATTAGTACTATTATAACTAACTTCTAAGCTATAGCTATATATTTCTTTTATTATTAGATTATATAATATACTAATACTATATAGGTAGATAATTAGGCATTCTAGTAGTCTATTATTATTATACTTTAGCTACTACTAACGCCCTATTATCTTATAATTAAGTACCGTCCTACTAACTCTTAGGAGTAGGATTCCCGCCGTTCCTCTTATGCGCCTAGTTTATCCCGTTATAAAGAGCGTTAGACCCGTTGCTATTATAATTCCTCGTGTCGTTTATACTCTCCCCACTCTCCTACGCATAGTCGCTATAGTAAGCGTTATTAGTATTCCCCTTTACTTATATTAGTCTCCTTAGGGGGTTATAGTAAGTCTAAGTCGCCCTTATACTACTTAAGTTAAAAACCTAGCCTATATTACTAATTAGGTATTATTCTTTTTTTTTGTTTTTATTATAGTACTAATATACACCTAGTATACTAGGAGGTATTATTTTTTATTTATTTTTATTCTTAACTATATAGGCGTAGGCTATATATATAGAGGGGCTAGGCGTAGAACTAAAGAAGCTATAAGTCTAGGGTACTACCCCTATAAATAAAATATAATAAATATTAGGTTCTTCTAAAAATACTATATCTTTCCCTATAAGATTTTATACTATTACTATTATATTAATATATAATAATATACTATATATAGACTATTATTACTTTAGGTATTACCTTGTTCTAACTTAAATTCTCTAAGGGCTTTATAGTCTACTAGTACTATTAGTAGCTCTTATATAGGCTTTAGGTAGCTAGACTACTTAATAAGGAGTTCTTTTACCTTTCCTTATTTATAATAGTTCTTTATATATAGTATCTTCTTAATACTATACTCTAGTACTAGGCCTAACCTAATACTATTATCTACTAAAATTAGTTCTAGGGCCTAGTTATTATATACTTATAATAATAATAGATTATTAGTAGCCTTCTCTACTAAGTCTATATAAAAGGTCTTATATAGGTTTCTTAGTATATTAAGAGTAATAGTAAGTAGTATTAGTATATCTATAATAATATATTTAGCTTAAACCTAGTTAAGCTTCTTACTTAGCTATAATATAATAATATTCTTAAGTAATAGCTAAATATAGTCCCTAAATTAGAATACTTCTACTAGCTTATATAACTTATTAGTAGATTTCTTTTACTATTATTATATATATATAATTATAGCCTAAGCTAGCTCTACCCCTTATTAGATTTAAGTAAAAAAAGCCTATATATAGCCTACTAGTAACTTTAGAGGAGTATTAGGGCTATAGAGTATTTAGATAAGCTCCTTATTATAGCTATAAAGGAGGAAGTTTAGGCTAAATCTAGTAACTAAAAAATCCCTATTATTTAGTGCCTATTAAGCTATTAGTAATTATTATATCTAGTTATATTATAAGTATAATATTATTACTTATAGTACTACTTATACCTCCTAGTTTACCCTCTCTATTCTACTATCTATCTAAGGGTAGTATATAGTAGAGAGGAGTTACTCTATACCTACTAGGAGGTATAATATATACTAGAACTTACTAACCTAGTCTAAGCTATAGTTACTAATTATTTATATAAAGAACCTATAGAAGTACTATTAATAAGATAAGAACTATATTATATAGTCCTCTACTACTATTATAGTTATAGCTTCTAGTTAAATAAACTTTAAAAGCTAGTTAGTTATTACTATAAGGAATTAGGGCTTATTACCTTTATAAGTAGGTAACTTAGTTATAAAATCTACTAAGATCTATTACTAATACTAGTCTACTACTAGAATTAGGTAAAGTAGGCCTTATTATAGTTATTATAACTTATAGGCTTTATAATATAAGTAATTATAAATATAGTATATAATATCTTTTAATATATTAGTCTAGTAATAGGACTTTATTAGTATTAGGAAGGTTATATTTTTCCCTTAGTATACTAATATAGTATCTATATAAATATATTTAATAAGTACTATAGTTAAAGGTTCTTACTCTAGTACCTAAAGTTAGTTATAATACTAAAGGTAATAGTAAGCTAAGATTATATAGTTAGCTACCTAGCTCTTTATATTTACTTCTAGTAAGAAGATATAAATACTATCTTAAACTATAATAATCTTTATATAGTAGCTTAGGTCTACCTTTATAGTAGTCTTCTAGAGAGTATTTAAGTTCTTATCTATAAATAGTAGTAGAGGGTCTATATATTCCGTCTAGACCTCTACTACGGTAATGTTAATTAGTCGTAGGATCTCCGTTAGTAGCTTATCTAACCTATCCTTATAGACCTCCTACCGACTTAAGGCGTCTAGCTATTATATAAGAGGACTAGGATAGTAGTAGAGTTAATAGCGAAATATAGATAGGAATTCTACCTAATAAGCCTACTATTCTAAAATAACCTAAGGTTTAGTAAAGTATTTAAGATTCTTATAGTCTATTAATATAGTAAATAGGAGTTCCTATCCCTTAAGCTCTACTTCCTATATATAAAGGGAATTAACTATAGTTAGTAATTCTTTATTATATATAATATAGTTATATTCTATTATTATTAGTTTTTAGGAATAGTAGGCTACTAACTATAATATACTATTATTATCTACCTATAAGAGGTACCTACCTAGACTAATACCTAAGTAATCTATTTCTATAATAATATCCTTTACTAGGTCCTAGAGTATAAGGTAGGGTTCTAAGAGGAATAGCGTTTTTAGCTACTTAAATACTAGCTCTTCTAGTTCTCCTTAGGTAAACTATATATACTTTTATATAAGCTAGGTTAGTAGCTCTAATATAGAGGTAAAGTCTAGGAGGAATTCCTAGTAGAAGTTTATAAATCTAAGGAAACTCTATATACCTTTTATACTCTTTAGGGATTCCTAGTTATAGATTACTTATATCTTCTCTAGATTAGGTATAAGGGAAACTTTAATTATAATAATAAACCCTAGGTACTTTATTATTTTTATTAAGAACTTATATTTATTTAGGTTAAGGTAGAGGCTAGCTTTCTCTAGCTTCTTAAGTATTATAATAACCTTTTATTTATAGTCCTCCTTATTAATAGAGTTATATATAAGGATATTATCTAGATAGGTAGTAGTATAATTATTAAGTATATTTCCTAAGGTATAATTAATATAATATTAGAATATTACTAGTATACCTAATAGCCTAAAGGGGTATATAAGCTATTTAAATAGTCTAAAGTAAGTATAAAAGGCTATATACTTCTTAGAGTTAGGCTTTATCTATAGCTTATAGAAGGTAGATTATATATTAAGCTTTATAAACTATTTTATAGTTAATAAGGAATATAATATCTCTTTTATTAGTAATAATAGATACTAGTTATCTTCTAATATTATATTAAGTCCCTAGTAGTTTATATAAAAATACTAATTACTATTTACTTTATAGACTAATAAGACTAGTACTATAGCTAATAATAAGCTAGCTTAAATCTATCCTTTATCTAGTAGTATAGTAAGCTATTACTATAGTTCTAGGAGCTAGTTATAAGGTATATAGTATAATTAACTATATAGGAGTTATCTAGGGGAACTATCTACTACTATCTTAATCTTAATTTTATAGTTAAACCTATTATAATAAGGTAATAATACTATAACGTCTTCTTCTAAAAATAAATACTTATAGGCTTAATAGTAACTTAAGAGTTCCTTCCTAGCTATAAGAGAATATTTAATAATTATATTAATCTTATTAATATTTATTATAAGGACGTTTATCTCCTCCTAGGTAGTTATAAAATCCTATTTAAGTAACCTATAGAATTACTCTCCTTCTAGAAGAACTAAGCTTAATAACTTCTAATATTAATCTATTATATAGATTATCTCTCTTAGTTTTAACCTTAGGTAAATATAACGCCTTTTAGTATCTAAAAGTAGGCTATAGTAAGCTAGCTATAATAACCTAAGTATTATTTATTATAAGAGGGCTAGGACTATATAGAAGAGGATAGGAAATACCTATCTA
Source organism: Beauveria sp. NWAFU-1 (assembly GCA_024472245.1). Classification (NCBI taxonomy): domain Eukaryota; kingdom Fungi; phylum Ascomycota; class Sordariomycetes; order Hypocreales; family Cordycipitaceae; genus Beauveria; species Beauveria sp. NWAFU-1. The sequence goes on from JANBXD010000007.1 coordinate 2,225,406, forward strand.
TTTATATTAACCTATACCTTTACTATTTAAGTAACCTAGAGTTTAGGTAAGTCTCCTATAGCTACTTTTATAGTATATTTTAAGGGAAGTAGTATTTACTATAGGTATAATAAGTCTATTATATCTTTACTAACTACTTTATAGTATTTATATCTTATATCTACTAAGATGTCTATAGGGGTATAGGTTTCTAGGATAGCTAGTATAAGAAATAGCTTTATATTTATTCTACTAGCTATTTCTTCTTATTATTCTAGGGTAATAAAGGAAGAGCTTTACTTTTCCTATTAGGGTATAGCTACTAATTACTTACCTAGGGGGAGTCTTTTCCCTAGGCCTTATCTTTTCCTAAGTTATTTATTCTCTTATCTAGGTCTATCTTAGTTCCTACCTAGTATATTCCTATAGCTAGTAGTTTTATAGGGAGTAGGTAATAATATTATATATTATATCTATCCTAATTATAGTATAGGTATAAGCTATTCTCCCTTTAGTTCTAGAAAACTTCTAATAAGACCTAAGTAGCTTATTTCCTTATCCTAGCTCCTATAGAGGGGTAGGAGTTTAAGGGTATTAGGAACCTTAGGCTATTAATACCTATTATTATAATATCCTTATTTAGGTCTACCCTTATCTACTAGCTATTCCTTTATAGTTAAGGGTAATATTATTCTTCTATCTAGTATAATTCTAGATCTACTAATAGCTCTTATAGTTATTAGATTATATTATTATAGCTTATCTTTAAGACTTATTAACTAACTATAAGTCCCCTTATTATATCTAAGAGTACTAGTTATAGCTTTATTAACTTAACCTTATTATTCTAAAGGAGTCTACTAGCTAGGGCTAGTTCTTATTTAAATTAGATAAAGAAATAAGAGAAGGGTTCTTTTTCTCCTTACTTAAGGTAGTTTAGTTATATTATTATAATCTTATAATAGTAGGGGTCTCTAAATACTATTTCTAGGTATATAAAGAAGGCAATTAGGTCTAACTTACTACCTTACCTCCTAGCTTTAAAGTATATTATAACCTTTAACTAGGCTAAAGAGCTAAGGTTTACCTAGATATATATAAATTATACTTTAAGAAGGCTAATAAACTCTATATTAATTTTAAGTTTATATATAATTACCTATTTTTATTTTATAAAGGCTTTTTAGTTACTATTAAACTTCTTACCTTAGGGAAGTAGTTTCTTCTTTATAATAACTATTAGGGAAGCTAGAATAGGGGGAGTAGTTAGAGGGGATTTATTAGAAAGAGGGACCTATATCACTTATAAGAGTATAAACTACTTAGTAAAGAGCTATATCTCCTCTACTTATCTAGTATTTTACTCTACTAATATTATATATTACTTCTATAGTTACTTATAAGTCTCCTTAATATTCTCCTATAGGTCGCCTACTCTAGGAAGGTCTATCTTAGGGAGACTCTTTTTCTTTTTTTTTTTTTTTATAAAGAGATTTAATTATTATAGACTAGCCTTAGGGTATCTATAGATAAGCGTTATAATAGTTATTAAATCTCTTAAGGAGAGGTAAGAAGGAAAGGGGGAGAGCTTTCTCCCCTACTATAACTATAGTATAGGAATAATATTTAGCTATATAGTAGCCTAGCCCCTATAAGCCTCCGGCTATATAACGGCGGATACGGGCTTTTAGCCTAAATCCTTTATACTATCTCTCTACTAAGCCTCTAATAGTTACTCTTATAAAGTCTTTTTATTATATTTAGCTTCTATACCCTTACTTTATCTTCCTAGTAATCTTACTATATACTCCTTACTCTTAACTACCTAAGTACTCTACTAGCTTACTTAGGTATAGTAAAATCTTATAGTTATTACCCTTTTTCCTAGTTCTTTAAAATACTTTAAGAACCTTAGTAATAGCTATATAACTTATAACTCCTTTATATCTAACTTATAGTCTACTTACCTTAAAAGTATATCTACTAGATTTAATTTACCTAGCTAAAATATAATTTTAAAATTATATAATAAGAGCTTATCTAGTACTATAGCCTATCTATATAATAATATCTTCTTACTTATAAGGTAACTATAGTTTAGATAGTCTATTAGAACTTTAATAGTCTTAGGTAGGTATATAAGATAGTATTTCTATTAGTAGAATACTACTAGGATTACTAGTATTTCTATATCTAATATCTAATATTATAGCTCTACTCCTTATAGCTTTTATAATAAAAATATTATAAGATACTAGTAACCTTCTTATAACTATAATATAACTATACTAATTATAAAACTTAATATATCTATCTTTATCTTTATTTAGGCCTCTAGATTAAATTATACTAAGATTAGTACCCTCTTAAATAGTATCTTTAAGTACTTAAATACTTTAAGTTTATAGGTATTTAGTATAAACTTTATAGCTAATCCCTTCTTTATTCTTTCTATTAGTAGGTAGGTAATCTTACTAAAGTTTTTAATAAATCTTCTATAAAAGCTTATAAACCTAATAAAAGCTTAAATCTCTTTAATAGTACTAGGTAGTAGCTAAGTTACTACTACTTTAATATATTCTATATCTATCTTAATTTAGCTAGGTCTAATAATAAAGCTAAGGAATTTTACCTTTTCTATTATAAATTTATATTTTTTAAGATTTAAATATAAGCCTACCTTTTATAACTTCTTAAGGACTTAGTAAATATACTATATATATATTATAATATCTTTACTAAATACTAATATATTATCTAGATATATAATATAAATATAATTAATATCTTTATATAAGGTAGTATTAATATATTCTTAGAATATTACTAGTATATTTATAAGTCTAAATAATAAAACTAGGTACTTAAAGTATCTAAAGTAATAATAAAATACTATCTTCTACTTATCTCTTTTATATATTCTTAGCTATCTATATATATCTTTTATATCTAGCTTTATATAGATTTTTATATCTTATAGATAGTCTATAATTTCTATAATTAATAATAGTAGTACCTAATTTATTTTTATAATTTAATTAAGGCTTTAATAATTAATATATAAGTATAGCTTTCCTCCCTTCTTTAATATAAATAAGATAAGAACTCTAGCTAGGCTTATTAATCTTCTTATCTATCTTCTTTTTAGTCCTTTATTAATAAATTTATATAGTTTTACTAGCTCCTTTACTATAAGTAGGTATATAGGTCTTTATAGTAGTACTTTATTATCTTCTAGTTTAATTATATATATTAGACTATTTAGTATTAGTAACTTCGCCGCCTTATCTAGTAAGAATAACTTTATAAAGTTATAATATTCTCTTAATAATCTTATATATATTTTATCTAATAAGCTTAGTTAATTATCCTCCTAAGTTATTATTACTATTATAAATTTTATATTCTTTATTATATACCTTATTCTTTACTAACTTATAACTAATTTAATATTCCTTCTTATTATTATATAGTTCTAATAGTCTATTTTTCTATATATATTTACTTATTCTTCTATTATTTACTACCTCCTAAAGATAATATCTTCTAAGTAATTAATAACTAAGAAGAGAACTTATATCTCTCTTATATATCTTAAGTTATTAATAACTTATAGTATTTTTATTACTTTTTCTATTATTTATATTTTCTCTTATATAATTAGATACTTTAGGTAAAAAGGTATATAGTTAATATAAAGTTATAACCCTTCTACTTTCCCCTAATTAAGGAGGTTTAGGTTACTTCTATTATCTATTATTATTACCTTTACTTCCTAATTATATTTTATCTATAACTTTACTAGTTATTTATACCTAAGATATATATAATAATAGGGTTCTTCCTAGGGGACTTCTTCTATCTTTAGGTTTTTTATAGGCTAATTATTTAGAAATATTACTACTTCTTTACTAGTAGCTACTTACTTAATACCTATTACCTTAGGTAGAGGTCGCCTATAGTATTTTTCTATTATATATCCTACCCCTCTATATATAGTATAGTCTAGTACTATATAGTCCTAATAGAAGTAATTTACCTTATATTTAAAATACCTTATAAATTTACTACCTAGATACTATAGCCTTATATTATTCTAATTATTATTTTACTTTCCTTCCTTAGTTATAAGGCTAATATAAGGCTTTAAGCTATTCTCTATTCTAATTAGTTTTCTTATTACTCTCTCTATATTTTTAATATATAATTCTAACTACTTCTATATAGTAGGTATATTACTATTACTTATTACTATCTAAACCTTACTATTTAGTCCCTTTATAGCTAATATAATATAGAAAGTAAGGGGTAATAAGTCTAGTAATTTTATTACTATATTTTCTATATAATATAAGTACTTTTTTACTAGCTTATTTACTTTATATTTATATTATATTAGGTTATATATTACCCTTTAGGCCTTAATATTTATATCTCCTAATTCTTCTTTATACTAGTTACTAAAGTTATCTTATATAAAGCCTTTATAAGTTCCCTTTAAGTTTACTATAAAGTAGTAGGCCTATTATATTTATATATTACCTTATAAGTATTAAGTAATATATATAACCTTTTTAAGGTTATCTATATAATCCTCTAGATATACTTAAAAATAGGTCTATAAGGTAACTATAAAGCTTATATATTATTAGAATAACTTAGTACTAAATACTATACTTAGTAGCTTTATTATTATTATATACTTCTTATAAGGTATCTCTTTTAGTAACTCCCCTAGTTTAGTAATAACCTTAATTAACTAGCCCTTTACTACCTACTTATAATAAGTAGCTAAAATAGCCCTCTTCTACTCTTCTACTATATATTAGATACTAGCTTATATCTCTTTTATAGATATTATATTAGCTACTATACTCTTAATACTTATTAGTAGGCTAGATAGGACTAGGGAGACTAGTTACTAGCTACTTATAATAGGTTTACTACTAGGTTATAAGGAAGAAATATTATAATTAGTTATTATACTATAAATAGCTTAATATCCTAGATACTAGGTAGTAGTAATAATCCTATAAGGGTTATAGTACTTAAGGGACTCTAGTAATAAGATAACCCTTATAGTAAAATATAATAATAGAATTATTACTACCTCCTCCCTACTAGTTTATTAGTAGCTTACCTTTATAAGTATACTTCCTTATATATAACCTACTTTATAGTTCCCCTAGCCTAGCATAACTAATAGGTTAGCTTCCTCATATGCGCCGGGTTATAACCCTAATAAATACTATAAATAGACTTTACTTAATTTTTATAGTTTCTATAAGGTATTTCTAGAAGTTAGATATAAATAACTTATTATAATCTAATATAAGCTTTATTAGTAATCTATATTATATAATAATAGTCTTAAAGAATATATATATTAAGTCCTTAGTATTATTTTATTCTATATAAGGAATATAGTAGGTATATTTTATAAGTTTATTTATAATAACTAAGATACTATTATAAACTACTCTTATTATAGGTTCCTTAGACTTTAGTAGCTTAATAATAAAGTCTATTATAATTATTTACTATATTCTTTTAAGTAGTAATATTAGTTATAATTTACTATATAGTATATATTATACTACCTTTACTTTCTAGTAGATATTATATTCCTTTATAACTTATTATACTATTCTTCTACTTTCTAAGAAGTTATATAATCTTCTTAACTTACTAATTATCTTCCTTATACCCTAATATCTATATAAGGGGTATTTATATACTTCTTTAATAAGCTACTCTTAGAGTATACTAGGTGTATATTATTATTTATTATATAAGAAGGTCTTACCTTCCTTAAATAGGTATATCTTTATTCCCTAATTATCTAGGTAGCTATCCTTCTTTATATATAATATAATTCTATATATTTATATATTATTTAACTTAACTTACTAGATTATATTAACTTCTTAGGTACCTAATATAAGGTTCTTATCCTTAGTTATATATAATAAAGGTATATTATCTATTTATTCTTTTAACTTTAAATCTTCTCTTTAACTAAGTATATCTACTCTTTTATTTTTAAATCCTTTATAATATATAATTTTAAAATTATAATTTATAAGGGTTTTATACTATTTAATCTATTATTTATTTAAATCCTTTATAATTATAAAGGAGGTTAAGTTCTTATAGTTTATATAAACCTTAACTTTATAATTTACTCTTTTTAAATAGTATTTTTATTTCTTAAAGGCTTTAATAATAACTATAAGTTCTTTATTATATATATTATAGTTTAATTTTAGTCTATAAAGTTTTTTTAAGAAGAAGGTTATTAAATATAATTATCTTTTATTATCTTATTATCTAAGTTATCTACTAAGTATATAATCTAAGGTATTAGTCTTAACTTTAAATAGTTTATTAGAGTTAGCTATAAGTAGAACTAGTTTATTTAAGATTTTCTTTTAAGGTTTAGAAAGTATTAGTGTGTCGGTCGCTTTAACCCTTACTAGATACTAAGGATTAGTAAGATAGATAAAAGGATAGTTCTCCTCTATAGCTTTTAAAAAAATAACTTTTTTTACCTTTTTTATCTTAATTTCTATTATTTACCTTATAATTAGGAGCCCTTAAGTAGCTACTCTTAATTTCTAATAATATCTTCTTCTATATTAACTCTTTAAATTCTACTATAATACTTTAATTACCCCTTTTTTAATAAGTTATAATTCTATATATATAATAGTCTTAATTAGGAAATAATAATCCTATTAAATATATATATAAACCCTTAGAGGGATAATATTATTAAAGTATTATAAATAACCTAATAACCTTATATATAGTATCTTATATTATATACTTTTTATAGTTCTCCTTAAATATTATATTAGCTTCTTTTTTTATTTATTAAAATTTATTATCTTTTTTAATAAAGTTAGTAAAAGGAATTATAATTTTACTAAATCTATAGATAAAGTATTAGTAGAAGTTTATAAATCTAAAGAATCCTCTAACTTTTCTAATATTAGTTAGTATAAACTAATTTTAAATATCTTTAATCTTAGATAGACTTATCTTAATTTATCTTAATATAATTTTATATCTTAAGAACTTAACTTTATATTAATAGAACTAATTCTTAGTTTTCTTAACTAGAAGATTATTATCTTATAATATATATAATACCTTATATATATATTTCTTATATTCCTTAAGTATATTTAAATAAATAAAGATATTATTTAGATAAATAATAATAAACTTATTATAATATTTAGGGAGAACTATAAAAAGCATATAGTATAAGATACTATATATAAGGTTATTAGGTTATTTATAATACTTTAATAATATTATCCCTCTAAGGGTTAGTATATATATTTAATAAGATTATTATTTCCTAATTAGGACTATTATATATATAGAATTATAACTTATTAAAAAGGGGGTAATTAAAGTATTATAGTAGAATTTAAAGAGTTAATATAGAAGAAGATATTATTAGAAATTAAGAGTAGTTACTTAAGGGCTCCTAATTATAAGGTAAATAATAGAAATTAAGATAAAAAAGGTAAAAAAAGTTATTTTTTATAAAGCTAAGGAGGAAGACTATCCTTTTATCTATCTTATTAATCCTTAGCATCTAGTATAGGTTAAAATAACTAATATAATCCTCCTTATATAGTAATAAAAAGAAAAATACTATAGAGTAAATAGTAGGTAAATAAGTAAAGCTACTAATTATTACTTAAGTATTCTTAAGACTATTAAACTCTTATATCTTATTATAATATATAAATCTAAAGAAAAGAAATAGAAACCTAATACTAAAATATAAAAGATATAGTAAAGAAAGCTAAGTTAAGTAAAGAAAGTATTTTAAACTCTAGATTATCTTATTCTCTATATCTAACTAGAAAGATATATTTTACTTTATATAGTAGAGTCCTTACTAGGTACTCTCTTATCCTTTTACTTAATAGCTTTTTTTATATTCTTAGTTCTTCTTATAGCCTACTCTCTTATAATCTCTTATATATACCTTTTATTATTAGGTTTAGCCTTAGCTTAATACTCTAGGTAAGATATATAAGAAACTATAAGAATAAAAGGTAGATAATAATATAGACTAATAGCTTTCTAGATATTAGACTATATACTAGTAGTAGTTAATCTATTTAAGATAAAGGGGATTAGGGTCTATAAGTAAGTAATATAATATAACTCCTTAGGGGAAACTTTAGGCATTAGTCCTATCTTTAGAGGCTATAAGACTCTAATAGCTTTAATTTTTAACTTCTTAAGTATTACTAAAGCCTTTTATAGTCCTTCTTTAAGTATAGCCCTTAGGACTATACCTATATTAGTATCCTTAATAATATATATATACTACTTATAAAGAAAAAAGCTTTATATAGTTTATTCTTTAATACTTACTATAGCTATACTATTAGATAGGTTATTATTAGTATTTTTCCTAAGCTAATCCTAGATATTCTCTTATTAGGTAGCTAGGTTAATCTCCTAATTAGGGATATTAAGATCTAACTAAGTTAAAGCTTTTGCCTTAGCTACTTACTAGGTAAGTATAGCTAGTATCTTAACTTTTTAGCTTTTAAGGTACTTCTATAATATAGTTATTACTATATCCTTTTAGTTATAGATCTACTAAAAATATATAGAGATTTAAAAGGTCTTAGTTACTATAGATCCTATATAGAAAGAAAAAGCTCTTTAAGGTAAAGGTTATTTTTAAGCTAATAACTTATTATTTAGTACTCTTTTAGCCTTCTAATCTAAAAGTCCTATTATCTTATATTAGTTAAAAATAGGTAAGGGTAGAGATATAGTTAATTAGTTAATTAGCTAGAAACCTAATATAGTTTAAGTAACTTTTAGAGATACTTTTATTAAGCTTAGAGAGGTAATATCTTTTCTTACTAATTGCCTAGATCCTAGTATACCTATTAAGCTTTTATAAGTTTATTATTAAGATTTCTCTAGTATTATCTTAGGACTTTTTCTATTACTTATACTTAAGAGGTTATTAAGTAATATAGCCTCTATAAGATAAGGGTAAGTAAGTATAAAGTCTTAAAGGTTTATAGATATAATTAAAGTTATTAGTATCTTATACTACTTACTTATATTAATATTAAAGAAGATACTAATCTAGTCCTTAAGGAGCTTAGCTCTTAATTTAAAAGGGGTAGGACTACTAAGTACTAAATAGCTAGGTATCTTTATATTTTAAATATCTACTAGGGTATAGCTAAGAAACCTAAGGTTAGTTATATCTAAGATAGCTATCTTAATCTTTAGTTTATTAGTAAGTAGGTAGTTTAGGACGTCTTTAAAAAGGTTCTTATTTATATTATAACTCTAGTATAGCCTATTCTAGTTAGTCTAGTATAGGTTATATAAGTTATTCTTAAACTTCCCCTTAAAGATAGGGTCTAGATTAGTTATTATTATTTATATTATATCTACTAGCTTCTTCTTACCTCTTTATCTTTAGAGTACTTTACTTAAGGTATTACTAGAATATCTTCTTAGTAGTAGTAGGATATTAAAGATAGCTAAGTAGCTATAGGACTATTTATCCCCCTAATTAGTAATAAGAAGGCTAATTATAAAGAATAAGTAAAGAAAATAGGTATAGCTAAGCTATTATCTAAATATTAGAGTAGCTACTTTTATCTTAGTATCTTAACTTAACTTAATAAAGTCTAAGAACTAGAGAGTTCTAGATTTTCTATTAAATATTATAAAAGCCTAGTAGTATCCTTTATAGATATTAGCTTAGTCTATAAAATTAACTAGGTAAACCTAAAAGTAGTACCCTAGTAGTCTAGACTATTTTAATCTTTAGCTATAAATAATATAATTAAATATTACTATTTCTTCTATAAACTCCTAATTAGTATTAAAACTACTATAAGGCTTTATTACCTTTATTATCTTAGGATATAGGTATCTTTTAATTAAGAATTTAGTATTAATTATATATATAATATTACTAAGACCTTAGGTTATAACTTATAATATACTAATTAGGGTATACCCTTTAGCCTATTTATTATTTATAAGTATTTTATAAAGTCTATAGTACCCTATAAGGTATTATAATAGCTTATTATTAGGAATATTAAAAAAGTTTAGGATATCTTTAAATAATTATATAATCTTATAGTAAAGAGGTTCTTCTTAATCTATAGGTAGCTTTAGGTCTTTACTTAGCTATTCTCTTTATAGGTAGAATATTAGTAGGAGTTATATATAGAGCTCTAGGATTATATACTTAACTCTTAATACTTCTTATAAGAAGTAATACTTCTAATTACCTCTTCTACTTTTTATTATAATAATATAAAACTTTATAGATATTATAAAAGAAAGAATAGTATAGTAATATTTAGTAAATAAAAATAGAAAATATATAGAAAATATAAAGAAAAACCTCTATAGAGTATAGATTAAGACCTTAAAAAATAGTAAAGAGAAAAGAAAATATATAGGAAAAATAGTAGGAGAATCTATAGAGGTATATAAAGTAGAGGAGAATAAAGTAGCTCTTATAGAATTAATTAGTATAATAGTTAATAGAAATAAGGGAAAAGGGAGTATAAGTAGTAGTTTAGAGGGTTAGAATTAGGAGACTTAGCTTATAAATTTAGGTATTAGATAATTTAGAAGAGATATAAGAAGGAAAAAGGGGATTAAAGGCTTAGGGGGTAGGAAATATAGGCTTTATATAGGTACTATAATTAGTAAATTTATAGTAATTTACCTTATATAAAGTTACTAGTCTATACTAGCTAGTAGCTTATTATAGTAAATATATATATAATTAGTAATATACTTATATTTTTTTACTTAGCTAGTAATTTCCCTCCCTTTATAACCTCCTCTTTACTACCTCCTTTACTACCTCTTCTTCTTTCCTCTTATATCCTCCTAATCTTCTATAGCTTTATCTTACTTTTCTCTTTTAGTATACCTAGATAGTAGCTCCCTAATATTCTTAAGCTCTTTACTAAAGAACTAAATACTTTACCTTTTATAAGATATTATCCCTTATTCTAGACTTATAGTAGTATATTTACTATTAGTACTACCTAGATTAATTATATAAGTACTCCTCCCCCTTATCTTTCTCTTTTTTAGACTAATAATCTTTAGGTAATAAGTAACCTTATTTTTTTTATTCTTAGTAGTAGAAGTCTTAACGTCTTTAGATATCTACTCTACTTTAAACTTACTTTTAGTCTAGTTGTCCTTAATAATTAGGAATATATAATAAACTTCTAACTTAACTTTAACTCTACTAATTAGGTTTTTAATATTATAATTAATAAGTATACTCTTATTAGTAGGGTATAGAGCGTCTATATTCCTATAGAGACTAGTATTCTTATAAGGCCTATCCTTAGGATAATAGGTAATTAGGTTAATAAATAAAAAGTACTACTAATCTAGATATATAGTTATTAAAATCCTTAATTCTATTCTTATTACTTATCTAGCTTTATATTAAATACCTCCTTATCTTTCTTATATATTATATATCTATTTTAAGACTATATCTCTATCCCTAGTACTCTTAATAGGGCTTATAGTAACTATATCTAGTAGGTTATTAGATCTAGCTATAAATAGTAATAGTTTCTTAAATACTAGGCTCTTCTATTAAGTATACCTAATAGAGAATATTCCTTCTATAGTATTAATCATAATAAATCTCTAGTCCTTCTTCTTTAACTAGCCTAACTTACTTAATAATCTATACCTTATCTTTATTATTAGCTTTTCCTAAAAGACTCTACTTCCTCTTCTTCTATACTTATAGCTTATTAAAAAGCTCTTCCTCTTAATAGTCTAAGTATAACTAAGTAGAAATATTAAAAAAAATAATCCTCCTCTTACTTCTAAACTAGGGTTTCTTATTATATATTTCCTTTTAGATAGTAATTTAGATACTTTAGTTTATTTCTACTTATTTTACTACTATCCTCCTTATAAGTTTCTTTATAATAGCTAAAAACTTATAGATTAGACTATAGTTTTATAGTAATCTATATTATCCTTTCTTATTATTAAGGCGTCTATAATTAATCCTCCTTACTTAAAACTAGGTCCCTAAGGCCTTCTCCTTAGTCTTTAATATTATAATTTATTATAATTATTAATATTATTATTATTATTAGGGTTATAGATACTTCCTTCTTTATTACTACTAGAATTATATTCTAGGGCGTCTATTACCTTATCTTCTTTATAAAACTATTATCTCTTATTATCTTTTTAGAAGACTTTTAGCTAATTAGTAGTATATATCCTAGGTAGGTTAATTTTATCTAGGGTAATAAGGCTATAGGCTTTTATCTTACTATCTCGCCTTACTACCCTATAAGGACCTTACTAATATAATTTAACCTTTATATCCCTAGATAGATTATTATTCTTTATATAATTATATATTAGGATAAGTATATTAGGTAGTATTAGATTCTTTTATAATTAGAACCTATTTTATTAGTCTATTTATTCTACTAACCTTTTTTAAAACTTTAGAATACTAAGTTATATAGACTTAATATTATCTTTATATTTTAAAAGAACCTAAACTCTTACCTTAAGTAATAAAAATTTATTATAGATATTATCTTAGTTTACTAGCCTCTAGGTTAGGATAGTAGATTCTATTAGTAATATTAGGTAGTAACTAAAAAGTAGCTAGTATAGTAATCTCCTATAAGAAGCCCTTAGGGATATCTAATCTATAAGTAAAATAATATTAAGTAAGTACTATTAGGCTATTATTCTAGGCCTAATTATCTTTATTATAATAAAGATAATACTATAGTAGCCTACCTCTATAACCCTATTTACTCTTAGATTATATTTTAAAATTACTATATACTTATAGCCTCTATTATTTAAAATAGTTAGGAATTCTCCTTTAAATTTAGATCTACTATTAATAACTACTTTAATAAAGACTTTATACCTACCTAGTAATTTTCTAATAAACTTAGATATAGTAGCTAAATTATAGTTTCTAATAGGTATTACCTTAACCTAGCTAATAAGATTATACCTAGCCTCTATAAGGAACTTATACCCCTAATTATTAGGTATATATTATAAATTAAAGTATATCTTTTCTATTAGTTATATAGGTTCTATAAACTATATACTCTCCTTCTTATAGGTAATAGCCTATTTCTAGTATAGCTTATAGGAGTAGACTACTTTCTATACGTCCTTATCTATACCTAGCTAGAAATAGTAAGCTTTTAGCTACTTACTAGAGATCTTAAATCTATAATATCTAAATAAACTATAGGCTTCCCTTATAAGTATCTTTTTAGTATTAATATTATTAACTAATAGGACTAGTTCTAGTTACTTACTAATTATTTAATATAGATACTTATTATAGAAGATATATTATTTTATATTATTTCTAAACTAGTACTTCTAATTAGTAATTAGCCCTTCTAGATACTAAGCTTTTATTAAGAACCTTACTATTATATAACTCTTATTATTATATTCTTTCTTAAGGAGTAGAATATTATATTATACTAGGTTTAGTACTAGGTTAATAAACTCTTCTAGATCTCCTTTATACTTAGCTTCTAGGGTATCTAAAGGACTAGGTAGTTTTTATAATAATATATCTATAACTAAATTCTTATTACCTAGTATATATAATATAATAAAGTTAAATAACCTAATATAACTTAGCTACCTTATAATTAGTACTCTAGTAATATTATTTACTTTACTATTAATCTATTATTTTAAGACTAAGGTATTAGTTTCTAAGAGGAAATAAGTACTATAAATATACCTATATAACTATTATATTATATATAATAGTCTATAATATTCTTACTTTATTTAATTATATCTTACTTCTACTATAGTCTAGATATTACTCTTAAACTATACTAGTAATCTCCTCCCCTCTATTAGCTATATTAAAATAGCCCTTTATCTAGTTAGTAAAGAATCTACCTAGAAGATAATTAGTCTTACTCTTTCTTTATAGCTTAAGGTAATTAAGATTAGGGCTATTATAAGTTACTTCTTTAGTACCTCTATTACCTCTTCCTATTCTCTTCCCTACTTAAAAACTATATCTTCCCTTAAGAGCCTTATTAAAGGTTCTATAATATCTAAATTGCCCCTAATTATAGGTTTATAACTAGTTATTATACCTAAAAAGCTATATATATCCTTAAAATTATAATACTTCTTCTACTTAAGGATCTTTAATACCTTATATTTAGTAGGGCTATAGCTAAAGGTACTATAAAAGAACCTTATAATTACTACTCTCTTCTAATACTAGTAGCTTTTCTTTCTTAAAATTATATAATTAGCTAATTTAATATTAATAAGTACTCTATTAAGGTTATAGATATATTTAACTATATAATACCTAATCCCTAGTAAGACTTCTTTATTATTATATATACTATTAGACCCTTATATAATAATATTATCTAAGTAAGAATAATAAATTTCTAATATAAGCTCTATTAGTATTCTTATTATAATATATATAAACTATATAACTAAATTTATAATACCTTATAGGAGTATATATATCCTTAGTAGGCTAATTAGGCTAAGAAAGGCTATTAAATCTTAACTTCTAAGTACTAGGGGTACCTAATTATAACTAGAAAAGAAGTCTAGTAATAATAAGATCTTATATATTATAAAGTCTTTAGTAATTTCCTTATAGATAAGGGGAATATTAGTATCTTAAACTAATACTATATTAATATATATTATAGAATTAATTAGGCTTAGCCCTCTATCTAGCTTTATAACTAGGAATATTAGATTTCTATAGGGACTATAGCTTTCTTCTAGGACTCCTACTTTAAGCCTTATCTTTAGTAGCTAGATAAACTTTAGTAAGATTCCTTTTAGAATTAAGATTAATTTAGTATACTAAGGCTTATAATTAATAACCTTTAACTCCTAGGGTAATATAATACTTAGGTTAAGTTAGCTACTCTCTTTAAAAGTCTAGGCTAATATAGCTTCTTAATTATATAGTATTATAAGGAATATTTCTCTTTCTTACTTAGTTAAATTACTAATCTATTCTTTAATACTATATAGCCTTTTATTATAAATATAGGTATCCTTCTTAATCTTTAAGAATTTTCCTATTAAAAAGTTAATATAATTATAAACCTACTTAATATCTTTTTCTACTTCTTTCTACTTCTTTTCTTACTAATATAGATTACCTTTAGGTATAGAACTATTAGATAAGTCTAAAGGTTCTACCTTTACCCCTTTTTTCTTATAAAGAGTAAAGACTTTTATCTCTTCCTCTAGTTACTCTTAAAGATTACTAGCTAATTTATCTTTAGTTATTATAACTTCCTCCCTTATTATAATTTAATAAGAGGTCTTTTTAACCTCTACCTTATTATCTTCTCTTAACTTAAAAATTATATCTCTTTCTTTAAACTCTCTTTTTAGTATATCTTCTCTTCCTATAAGCTCCTAATTAATAGCTAGAGTCTATATTTATAAAGGCTTTTTTCCTTACTTAAGTAATTTACCTATAGCTTCCTAAGTAATAGGTCCTACTACTAGTATTATTACCTTAGTATTACTAAACTACGCCTATAGCTCTATATCTTCTTAATCTATAAGATACTTAAATATAACTTAAGTTAACCTAATAAAAGGTATTTTTAGGATAAAGTCTATAGAAACTAGTCTATCTATAATATAGATTTTCTACTAAATAAAGGTATTTCCTAAGTAGACTTATAAAAGAGTAAATCTAACTATAATAACCTTCTTATTTAAGTAAGATATTAAAATAACTTAATAAGGTTCTACTATAATATTATACTAGTTAGCTAATTCTTAGCTTATAATATTACCTTTAACTCTAAAATCTATAAGGGCTTCTATTAGTAACTAGTTAAGAGTATTTACTTTAATATAAATAAAAGGTAAGGACTATCTAGCTACTATAATATATTTTATATTAAAGATATAGTTTATATATAAATTATTAACTCTAGGCTCCTAATCCCTAACTCCTTTATCTTCTACTCTAGTAATTAATAGTACTAGTTATATAGAAATTATTTTTATTATTATAGGCCTATCCTCTCTATTAGTAATTACTAAATATTCTCCTTTTTATATTAATATAAGGGTTTCTTCTATTTTTATATAAATATTACTCCTTCTAATCTAGACTATACTAATATTTATTATTACTAAAATATTCTTAAAGGCTTATTCTATAGTTTCTTATTCTTTAATAAAGTAAGTAATAGCTATTAGTACCTAGGTATTTTTTATATTAGTTAGTATAATAGGGACTACTTCTATCTTTTAGATCCTTTCTACTATATTAAGGACTTTTTATATAAGTAGGCGGCTAATTAAAGGATTATACTATATAACTTCTATAGCTATTATACTTATCTTTTTTACTAGAATCTCTTTAACTAGTTAGTACTTTAGATCTCTAGTAGCTAACTTATATATCTCTACTAGGATCTCCTCCTTCTATAGGCCTTTAGTAGATACTTTTTAAGGCTTATTAAAGAGATTTTTAATTTCTAATAGGTCTTTAGAAGTATAAGACCTCTTTCTTAAGTATATTCTTATATTGACTATATTAGTAATTAGGGGATTTTTATTATAATTAAGGAAAATTATATTTATATTAGGTCTACCTTTATTATCTTCTATAGGTAATATCTTCTAGCTTAGTAATAATTAACTCTATATATAATCTACTTCTTCTTACTCTTCCTTACTAGGGATTAGTCTTTACTTTAATATCTTATATAAAGTTAAGACTTATTTTATAAACTTTAATATTAGGACTTTTAAAGCCTAGAGAACTATAAACTTCCTAATAGCCTACCTTCTTTAAAAGTAAACTAATATATAAGGTAGAACTAGATACTTATCTAGCCCTCTAAGTAAAAGTATATAGGTATTTAAATTATAGGTATAGAAGTATACTATAGTATCTATATTTACTAGTTTATAGTTACTAAGATAGTAATTTAGCCTAAAATAGTACTAGTAATGTCTTTCCTTATTAGGTCTTATAATATTAATATAGAAGTCCTAATTAGCTTTACTCTAGTCTAACTCTAACTTAAGGCTATTAATCTTAATAGGTAGCTTATTTATTCCTTAGAAGATTATATTATTTTATTATCTAAGTCCTTTAAACCCCTCCTTTAAGATATTTAAGTTATAGATACTTATCCTCTTAACCCTCTTTATTATATCTATAAGGTTAATTATAGTATTAGAAGCTTAAATATCCTACCTAGATACTAGTCTTATATCTTCTACCTTCTTTATTACTTCTCCTTTTATTACTACCTAAACCTTCTAATTAGTAGCCCTTTTATATCTTTTATCTTACTAGAATTAGATATAGTCCCTAATAAACTAAAAAATCCTCTAATATATATCCTTATATAATATATTATTAAATTAGGTTACTCTAATATTATACCTTTTACTTATTCTTAGATAAATCCTTAATAGTATTATTAACTATAAGTATCTAGACTATTTAATTAATAAGAGGAGGCCTTTATTAATTACTCTATAAAAATACTTATACTTAATAAGCTATTTACTAATTATATAATAGTTATCTATTAGAGGAGTTCTATTATACCTTACTAACTAAATCTAAGGATTATATCTTTCTTCTATATTATACTTAAAGTAGTACTTAACTAATTACTTCTTTACTTCCTTCTACTTATAACTATATATAAGGTACCTAACCTCCTCTATTATATAAGGTATAGTTACTTTTAGTAGCTCTTTAATTCTATAGGTACTTAAGATGCCTTTAATATCTAGCTATTTATTAAGCTTCTTTAAGAAATCTATAGAGTTATTTCTATTAAATTTATCCTTAAAAGCTATTTTTAGCTAAAAATTAGTATAAATTAAGGTTATAAGAAGATCCTTATTATTAGTTAAATTAAAGAAATTAGAATTAAGGCTAGTAAAGTCCTTATTAGTACTCTTACCTTACTAGCCTTTTTTAACTCTAAGTCCTCCTTTCTTTCTTTTTATTAGAAGTCTCCTCTTTTTACCTTTATCTAGACTATTACTTAGCCTATCCTTTAAACTATAGTCTTTAGTTCTATTAGTTAATTTATTAATAGGGGTAGCTAGGTCCCTTATTATAGTAAAAGATTCTCCTTTATAAGGCTTTAATACTCTTATACTACTAGATAATATAAAAGATATTATAATTAATAATTAAAAACTTTAAAAAAGTTATAATAAGATAAAATAAGGGTAGTATTTCTTTAAAAGTTTAAGTTACTTTAGTAGTTTACTTTTAGCTTATAGTAAGTAGGTAGGTTATCTATTATAATAAAGTCCCTTATTCCCCTTTACCTAGCTACTAAGCTTATAATCCTTAGTACCTAGATATAATCTTATTAATTACTACCTTAATCCTTATCTAATCCTTCTTTATATAATTTCCTTTTTTAATTAAGTATATCCTTATAGGCTATTTACTTAGTATCTTAATACTATAAAATAATATAGACCTTACTAGGATTATAGGTATATAAATATTCTAGAAGAGGTTTTTAGAAGATTAGAGTAAAGGTAGTTTTATATTAAACTATATAGTAGTTCTAGTTTACTTTATATTTTACTATAAGAGCTAGGCTCTTTATAGCTTACTAGTCTTATAATTACTAGTCTCTTAATACTTATTTAGCTAAAAAGCCTTAATCCTTATTCTAATCCCTTACTTCTTAACTTATATCTTATTCCCTAGATTAGGATATATTTATAGGTTATTAACCTAGTACTCTTATATTATAAGATAATTTAGATATATATTATATTATAGTACTTAATATAGTAGAGTTTATTTAGATTAGAGTAAGAATAATGTCTTTCTAGGTAATATAGTATTTTCCTAATTACTTTATATTTTACTATAAAGAGTAAGACTCTTTATAGTTACTAGTCTTATAATTAGAAGATTCTTACTATTTTCCTTATAAACTATTACTTTAATCCTTATTTATCTTTATATTCTTAGGTTATATTCTTTTCCCCTAACTAAGATACCTTTATAGGTTATTAGCCTACTATTTCTTTATCTATATCCTAGTTTAGTAGTAAAACTTTCTTAAGATTATTAGACTAGATAGTCTATCTATCTTAGGTTAAACTATCTTATAAACTCTCTTTTTTTATTAAGCTTTTTAGCTTCCCTAATAATTTTCTAGGTTCTTATTATAGTAGCTTACTAGTACTCTTAATTAATAATCTAGAGTCTCTTAACTTTTAATTAAGGTATCTCCTTATTATAACCTTTATTATAATATTTAAAGAAAACTATAAAAAGTATATAATATAAGATATTATATATAAGGTTATTAGGTTATTTATAATACTTTAATAATATTATCTCTCTAAGGGTTAGTATATATATTTAATAAGATTATTATTTCCTAATTAGGACTATTATATATATAGAATTATAATTTATTAAAAAGGAGGTAATTAAAGTATTATAATAGAATTTAAAGAGTTAATATAGAAGAAGATATTATTAGAAATTAAGAGTAGCTACTTAAGGGCTCCTAATTATAAGGTAAATAATAGAAATTAAGATAAAAAAGGTAAAAAAAGTTATTTTTTATAAAGCTAAGGAGGAGGACTATCCTTTTATCTATCTTACTAATCCTCGGCATCTAGTATAGGTTAAAGCGACCAACATATTATTAAATTATTTTATAAAATACTATTAATTATAGTTTAGAATATTACTAGTATATTAGTAAGGCTAAATAATATTATAAGATATTTAAAATATCTTCTTATAGTTTAAAAGGTAGTTTTTTACTTATAATCTTTAGGTATATAAATTAGATTATAAGCTCTTTTTAGGTTAAAGGTAATAAACTATTAAGCTTAACTAAGTTTATCTTATATCTTTATTATAAGTAATAATAGGTATTAATTTTTAACTATAATCTTATTTAGTTATTAGTAATTAATATATAGTTATAGTTTTCTATTTTTCTTTAATACCTATAGGAGTAGGTATTTTACTAAGGACTCTAATAGTTATATATATCCCTTTTATAGTATTTCCTTTAAATACTCTTTAAGTACTTTATCTTACTTAGGGTTCTAAGGATAAATCTTATTAAATATTAGTTTAGTACTAGGCTAAAGTTTAATCTTATAATCCTAGTATAAATACTCTAGTAGTCCTATTTCTAGCTCTCTACTAAATAGCTTATTATACTTTAAGTATTCCTTAGGAATTTTTATTATACTAGCTTTTAGTTCTTTAGTAATTATATATATTCTTAAAAACCTATTATAGTTTAATTAAGGTACCTTCTATAGGCTACTCTTATAATATAACTATATCCTAGTAGATCTTATTAAAGTTAGTTAATTCTTTAATTAACTTAGGGATTACTTACTTATAACTAAGGTATTTTTAATATAATATTATATTTTAAGATCTTTATAATATCTAAGTTAACTTAGTAATTAGTTCTTTATATATTAAATAGAAGTTATATTACTTTTATATTAACTACTCCTTTATTATACTTTATTATATTACCTTCTATAGTTATAAGTTAATAAGGCTTATTTTTTTTTATTTACGGTAATTATAATTTATTAATAAGATTTAGTAAAATAAAGTTTCCTTATAATCTATTATTAATTATTACCTAGATTATTTTTCTTTTTATAATTAAGTTAACTATAAAATATACTTAGTTATTAATATTTATAGTATATAGAAACCTATTAGATCCCTATTAAAGAACTAGTCTTACTAATAATAATAGCTATTATTTCTTAATTTTTTCTTAACTTCCTTAACTTCTTAACTTATTTTTCTAAGTATCTTAAAAAGGGTTAGCTTTTACTCTTTCTTTTCTTTTTATTCTTCTTATCTTTATTATTATTAACTTTATATTAATATATTAAAGCTTTCTTAATAATTACTTAATCTACTAGTTATATTAATTAAGTTTAGACTAAATAAACTACTTATAAATATACTATTTCCTTTATTTATATATCTTAATAATATAATATAAATAATATAAGTCTTTTTTATTCTTAATATAGTAATCTTACTAAGGATTTTTAATAAGAAAGATAAATTTCTTTTTTATTAATTTTCTAGTATTAGAGTTTATATTTATTAAAGATTTTATTATATAGATTATAGCTTAGAAATATTTAGTACTTTAGTTTCTTCTAGAGGTAGTATTTATAGCTATTATAAGGGTAAAAAACCTAAGATAGTATTATATAATCTTTATATATAAGTCTAAGTTCTAAAACCTTTAGGTTTTTTATAAATCTATTTTTCTTTGTTAGTTAATATTACTATTAATATAATAAAGTCTAAGATATCTATTTTATATATAACTATTATATTAAGCTCTTTATTTATAAAATAAGATTACCTCTTAATTATATAATTATTAGTTTACTTTAGTAATATTACTAGTATATAAATAAATATATCTTTTATATTTAACTTAGTAATCTTAAGATTCTTCCTTTTATTTAAAGATATCTTTAAGACTATATTAGTATTTACTTTAATTTCTAATCTAGTTATTTCTAATCTTACTATCTTAAGGTCGTCTTCCTTATCTAAGATAAGTTATATTCTAAAATCTTAGTCTTTATTAAATATAAGGTTATTATATATTATAAAGTAATTAATATCTAAGAAATATTCTTTATTATTAGCTATATTAATATTATAAGTAGGTAATTTATCTTAGTTTACTATATTTAGCTTTTATAACTTAGTTATAGGTTTTTAAGTTTTCTTAGAGGTATAATACTTATTTATAAAGTACCTAACCTTACTATAATTATAATAAGTTTTATCTTTTTCCTTATTTATAATATTAAGTTTTATTAGACTTAAGTAAGTCTTATAGACTATAGATCTATTTTAATATCTTCTAGTATTTAACTAATAATATTATAAAGGGTTATAATAATAGCTTATTCTCTTTTTATTATATTTAAGTTTTCTTATATAAGATAATTATTAATCTTAATAGCTTATTTAATAAACCTATTAAAGTTATTAGGTTAATCTTTTTAATAATTTTATCTTTTATATCTTCTCTAAGTCTATTATAAAAAAGTTCTATTTAGCTATTATTATCTTAATTAATAATAATAATAATATATCTAAACTCTTATATATAATATTAAGTAAATCTTATCTACTTAAGTACTTTAAGTTTAAATATAATAATTTAAATCTTATTAGAGTCTTTAAAGGTAGTTTTAAGTAGTTCCTTTAAATTATTATAATTATTAAAGATTTAAGTAGTCTCTACCTTATTTTATTTATTATTAAGATAGTCCTTAAGAGTTAGCTCTTATTATTTTATTACTTTTTCTATAAGAAGGTTTCTAATATAAAGAATCTTTAAAAATTCCCTATTAATAGTAATATTAACCTTTAAATAGGCCTTAGCTTAAATAAAAAAAGTATAAATATTTCCCTTAGTTCTATTAAATACCTCTAGCTTTAGGAACTTAAGTATAATATATATAGATCTTCCTTTAGGGTTAGCTTAAAGTACCTAGACTTATATAGTTAAGATTATAATCTACTAATATATTTATTATATTACTTATATAAGGTTAATAATATTTTTTCTTATAATAGATATTATAAAAGGTTAGTTATTTAGGTTTTAAAAGTAACTTACTAAATAAGACTAATTAAAATATAATAATAACTTAATCTTAGTCTATAGTTAGTCTATTTCTTAAATAGTAAGTTAAGTTTAAATACTATAAGGTAGTAGTAAGTAGTATTTTTATAAGGTCTTATTAAGAGTAGAACTCTTAAAAATAATTACTTAGAATTACTTATTAATTAGTAAAGATCTAGACTACCTAGTTATAAGAATACCCCCTCCTTAAGTACTTATCTATCTCTTTATTATAAGCAAGGCTTATAAGGCTTATCTAATTATCCTAATAATCTTATATAGCTAGATTATCTTAATAATTTAATAAGCTATTATATAACCTTATATCCTAACTAGGCTATAGGTATACCTTCCCCGGCGGTCTAGCCTTAGCCCTATATCTATATAGCTATATTTATAATATATACTTACTAAGTAATATTACTATGTCGGTCGCTTTGACCCTTACTAGATGCTGAGGATTAGTAAGATAGATAAAAGGATAGTTCTCCTCTATAGCTTTTATAAAATAACTTTTTTTGCCTTTTTTATCTTAATTTCTATTATTTGCCTTATAATTAGGAGCCCTTAAGCGGCTACTATTAATTTCTAATAATGTCTTCTTCTATATTAACTCTTTAAATTCTACTATAATACTTTAATTACCCTTTTTTTAATAAGTTATAATTCTATATATATAATAGTCCTAATTAGGAAATAATAATCCTATTAAATATATATACTAACCCTTAGTAGGATGATATTATTAAAGTATTATAAATAACCTAATAACCTTATATATAGTATCTTATACTATATGCTTTTTTATAGTTCTCCCCGAATATTATATTACTATTCTTTAAATACTTAAATAATAGCTATAATATTATATCTATAATTAATAATAATATTAATAGTATTATAAGTAATAAAGCTTAATTCTTACTAGCTAGTACTAACTAGTTACTAACTACTTATAGCTATATATAGGCTATATATAGTATATATACCTTCTTAGTTAAGATTAACTACCTAAGGTCTAATAAGTACTATTAACTAATAAAGAGATAATAATATCTTTATTACTAGTTTATCTACCTTTCTATAGCCTCTTTTATTATCTAGTCTCTTATTTAAAATATATACTTAATCTAGTTAATCTAGTAGCTAAGGTCTAATAGCTAGTTAGGGCCTAGTATTAGCGGCGTAGGAATTAATAGATAAGACATAGGAATTACCTCTAGCTACCGGCGGCTATGATAAGGCTAGTAGCGGCGGTATAGAGATTAACTAGCTAGGCGTAGGAAGTAATAGATAAGACGTAGGAATTACCTAGCTAGCTACCGGCGGCTATGATAAGGCTAATAGTAGTAGTATAGAGATTAACTAGCTGTAACGATAGCCTAATCCTAATCCACAGTTAGTCTATTTCTTAGGTAGTGAGTTAGGTTAAATATTATAGAGTAGTAATAAGTAGTATCTTCGGCGTAAGGTCTTATTAAGAGTAGAACTCTTAATAGTAAAACTATTACTTAGATTAATTAGTAGAGATCTAGACTACCTAGCTATAGGAATACCTCCTCCTTAAGTACCCGTCTATCTCTCTACTATAGGCCTAGCTTATAAGGCTTATCTAACTATCCTAATAATCTTATATAGCTAGATTATCTTAATGATCTAATGAGCCATTACGTGACCTTATGTCCTAACTAGGCTGCGGGTGTGCCTTCCCCGGCGGTCCGGCCTTAGCCCCGCATCTATGTAGCTGCGTTTGTAACACTAGCTAGGCGTAGGAATTAATAAATAAGACGTAGGAATTAACTAGCTAAATATAAGCTATAGTTATAGCTTATAATAGTATTATACTAGTAGTAGTCTTTTAGCCTAATAATTAAGACTATTAATATATAGTCTTTAATCTTAGAGGTAGCTCTTAAGGTTATAGTAGTTACCTTTTACGGTATAAAATTAACTCTTTTAGTACTATATTACCTAGTCCTTTATTTAAAGTATATACTTAAGTTAATTAATATAATAGCTAAGGTCTAATAGCTAGTTAAAGCCTAGTATAATAATTAATAGATTTAGATATAGTAGTATAGGGATTATATAGTTAGCTACTAATATTAGTATTTTTAATAAGCCTACTATAGGAATTAATAAGCTAACTATATAGACTATATAGCTAGCTACTTATAGCTTATACCTAGTAGTAGGATAAGGTACTTAAAGGTATTAAAAAAGCTAATTCCTTAATAAGAAGGCCTCCCTATAAAGATTATATATATAACGTTTTTAATCTTACTAACATAACTACTATACCTAAAGGTACTTATATTATTATAGCTAATTAAGGCTCTATAATAAGCCTATTATTAGAATTAGGTAATAAAAGGGTAGAAAGGATATAAGAAGAAGGTAAAAAGAAGGTAAAAGGGGGTACTATATAGCCTAGTAAAAGGTATAACTTATTATCTAGTTTATTAATATTATATAGTTACTAATATAGGCCTTTAATATATAGTATTTAGTTAATTAATAGGCTTAAAGGTAGTACTTATACTTAGTTAGTACTAATATTACCCCTAATAATATACCTAGTTTAGTAGTTAATTATAACCTTAAAGTAATATACTTATAGCCTAGGGACTAAATTAATAGTTTAGTCCTATTAGTTATATAATTATTTCTAGTAATTACTATTACTTATTATATCTATAATTAATAATAATATTAGTAGTATTATAGGTAATAAAGCTTAATTCTTATTAACTAGTACTAGCTAGTTACTAGCTACTTATAGCTATATACGGGCTATATACGGCACGTATACCTGCTTAGTTAGAATTAACTACCTAAGGTCTAATAAGTTAGAAGGTAAGGGTTAAAAAGTATACTTAGTAATATAGTATAAATAGCTAGACTAAATATAATATATATACTTATATTATAAATATAGAAACTAGTAAGGAAGAGGATTCTAATTAGTTTTAGATATTCTTTTATATTAATAAATTATTAATAGTTAAAGGGTAATAGGTTAATAGAGGTACGCCGCTCGCTTATCTGCGCCGCTCGCTTATCAACCACGTTACGCTATTTACTTATTTTTATTATTTACTATTTACTTTATCTTTACTTTAAGGCATTTACCTACACTAAGGTTTTTACTATAAAATATATAGGGCTGATAGGTAAAGGCATCTATACCTAGGTACTTACCTAGGTAGTAATTAGGCTACCTGTAACTAGCAAACCTGCAGAGCGCACCTCTTATTTTCTGCCGCCACCCCTCTGGACTTGAGGTTGACTGCCACACCCCCCCACTCAAGAAAGAGAGCTCCTCATGACTGGGGACCTCTGGCCACCACGCCGGACCCCCCTCATCTTCCTCCAGACTCGTTGCTTATTAACAGCCTTGCCATGTCGCATTGTTTCTTTTAGGGTTTCTTGTCGGCTGCTCTGCTCTCTGCGTTCTCGCTCTCGGCGCCGACATGGCTTTGAAGCGCAGAGATGTGATCATCGCAAGCATCGTCGCCTTCATCGCCTGGGGCTATGTCGTGAGCTGGTTCGGCGCCCTTCGCTGGGCGGGCTACGCCTTTGGCGCCGGCCTGCTCGCCGGCCTCTTTGCACTTCTCGGCGCTCTGATTCTGTTTGCTCGCAGCCCAGACGACCGTCGACCGCGCCCGAGGGCCGCCCTCTTCCTAGCCCCCAAGCGCTGGCGCGAGGAGGTGGCCGCGCTGCGCAAACGCCAGGCGTACGAGCGACCCGGGCTGAACCTACCATCGCAGCGCGTGGCCATGGCCATCGATAACTTGCTCGATTTGGTTCTTCGCGACTTTGTGCAAGTCTGGTACACCAATATTAGCCCGAATTCCGAATTTCCCGACGAGGTCGACCGCGCGATTCGCCTGGCTATCATAAGCTTGCTTGACTGCCTTCGCGACAAGGACATCGTCGAACTTTCGATAAGCAGATTCGTACCGATACTGACTGCGCATTTCCGGGATTTCTACGAAGCAGAACGATCTATTCGAGGTAAAAAATTAAATAAATCAGTTACCGAGTCGGAAGAGCTGGATCTTGCTATTGCTGCCAAGTATAACAAAGGCAAGCTTCACCCCGCAGCGTCCCTGTCTTTTCCCGACATGAAAATAGTTCAGCAGGATTACCTCAGGGGATTGATAGCTCGAATTTTGCCCAAGGTTATGCCTCGATACATGTTGTCGAGCCGGGCCGTTTCCATCATTGTCAAGGAGATTGTCAGCTGCGCTGTTCTTTCACCCGTTATGCAACTTCTTTCGGAGCCAGACACTTGGAATCAGATCATGGAAAACATGGGTCGCTCGATGCTACAGGATCGATCGACAGTCCGCAAATTGAGGGCCGCGCTTGACCAGCATGCTTCGCCTGCTCCCCGAGCAGTTAGGACGTCTGCAAATCTCCGCATATCATCGGGCGACAGCGAACGCAAATTCGAAAAGTTCATTCGCGCCATTAGGAAAGTCAGCAATTTGTCAGATGCCCGACGCTTCAGAAACGAGGTCGCCAGCCAGCTCAAGCGAGACTCACTTGAGGAGAATCCTGATCAAGTGTACCTGCGCCGACTAGAGATGGGCAAGAGACTGCTAGATCAGAGAGTGGTCCATTTAGCGGCCGGAGGAGATAGATCTGGTCACATGTCTGCTCCAACTGCACAAAGAATGATCAAGTCGACTTCTACATCTCGACTTGAGAACGCTGGACTGGTCGAACTTTTGCGAGATTCATCAGGTCTCTCTTATTTCATGGAGTTTATGGACCGACAAAAGATGATGACTCTCGTACAGTTTTGGCTGGTGGTGGACGGTATTCGGAATCCGCTCGAGGATGATGGACCCGATAATGAAGCGCTGCCCTCCAACTTGCCCATGTGGACAAACTCGGACTGGCTGGACGTACGTCAGATCCAACAGGCATACATGTCCAAGTCAGAACTTAACGTCCCTGAGTCCTCACAGACCAACGTCAAAGAGTTTTTGCAGGCAGGCAAGGCCGCCACAGCAGCACAATACTTCAAGGCCCGCAGATCGATATTGCAAGTACAAAGCATGGCTTTGGAAACTATGAAGAACCAGTATTTCCAAGCGTTTAAAAAGTCAGACCTTTATTACAAGTGCTTGGCCTCCCAAGAAACTAGCAGTATTGCTCAGCCAGCACCGATGGCCTTGTCAGCATCTGATATGGGCACACCGCACCAGGCGAACGGACGCTCAAATGGTAGAACATCCAAACCAAAATCGCTAGCGCGCTTGAACCTGATTGCACGAAGAGTCGGTTCATCGACAGATCTCGCATCTAATGGCGGCGAAAGTGATGCCGTGGATCCGCTTGCTGCTACCAGAAGATCATTGGATGAGGATGCCAGCAATCCTATTTACTACGACGACGAGATAGAGCATGACAATATGGCCGACTCTAACCCCAATATTGAGCAAGATGATTCCCAACAACATAAACCTGATACGCAGGCAGTTCAGGCTGTTGAAAAAGCTCTGAATAACATCATGGAGGACGAACGTCCGCAGACAGCCGCAGATCTGCGAGCCTCGCTCTTTACTAGTGATGAAACCATTGGCGGAAGTAGTTCTGGAGGCCTCTTTGGAGAAGACGAGGACTCAAACCGCGGGTCGATTGATGTTGGTCGGCCCACCGCTGCAGGAGGGGAAAAGCCGAGCCTATCATCTCTGGGCCTGGTGAGCGCGGCCTCACGAATCGGTGTCTTCATAGACGACGATCTATTTGCAGACGAAGACAAGCACCTTTCAGATGAGAGAGACGACGTGAACGATGACGATCTTGACGACGAAGATGAGGTCCATGCTGCCGCGCCAGGAGACCTTGGCCTTGCCGAGGCCATCACAGTACTGACCAATGACATCGATCGACTAATAGCACAAGAAGCCATCTTGGATTCTCTGACGAGAAAAGCAGAATTAACAAACAACACTGCTGAGCTAAGGATTCTGTCAAAGTCAAAAGCCAGTCTGCACAGAGAAGTGAGGCGCAAAGAGCTTCAGCGTCAGCAGTACGTGGTGCAGGAGAGCGACAACAGTCTGCACGGGCGATCCACCGTCAACATCAAGTCCATTCAAGTCGGGCGTGAAGATGATGGGAGGGAATTTGCGCTGTACGTTATCGAAGTGCAGCGTGATGCGGGAGAGCAGATGCCTGCTGCCTCATGGGTTGTCGCAAGACGATACAGCGAGTTTCACGACCTCCATCAGAAGCTGCGCTCTAGGTACCCCTCGGTGCGGAATCTTGATTTTCCTGGCAGAAGAGTGGTGATGAAGTTTCAGAGCGAATTTTTACGCAAGAGGCGGATTGCACTAGAAAAGTTTCTGCAGGAGCTCCTGCTGTTGCCGGATGTTTGCCGAAGCCGCGAGTTGCGTGCCTTTTTGTCCGAGAGTGCCATTACGCAGGGGGAGAACCTCCTTGATAGGGAGGATAGAAAGGACATTGTGAGCCGACTGTATGATTCCGTGACGGATGGCATGGAGGACATCCTGGGCAATATACCAGTGCTGGATCAGATTTCGGTTGCTGGCCAAAACTTGATTACGGCTGCGACGAATCAACTCAACTCGGGACCGCTGCATGCCGACGAAGAGTCGTTTCCGGCAGCAGAGGCAGAAGCGGAGCTGAACGCCTTTGAAAGCAAGGAGCTGGAACCGTTTATCAAGCCCATTTGCGACATATTTTTGGAAGTATTTGAGCTCAACCGTGGCAACAATTGGCTACGAGGCAGAGCGGTAGTGGTGGTGCTTCAGCAGCTGCTGGGGGGCACCATCGAACGCAAAGTACGAGACACGTTCAAGATGCTGGCCCAAGAGGAGCCGCTTTTACGATACATTGGTCTTGTTCGAGACAACATGTGGCCCCAAGGACAGCTGGCACGAGACAAGCAGCCACGAAGCGCAGCGGAAAAGAGAAAGACGCGTACGGAGGCGAGCCTGATGCTGGCGACGCTGGTGCCCGACCTGGCCGGCAGTGTGGTTGGGCGCGTGAATGCGCAGGCAGCAAGCCGACGTTTGTTTGCTACCTTTAACAACTCGAGACTCAAGCAAGTACATGGACATTAAAGACGGAGAGGACACTGGCTAACAAGATGCTTGCTTCTAGTGCGCACCTGGCATTTACAGTGCTGGACGAGATTATTGGAATATTATTTGACGATCAAGTATGACGGGACAGAGAGACTTGGCGAATGAGTCAGTTGGGGCCGAGGCCTGGTTGGATCGTCTACCAGTAATAGATGGCGGAAGGTAGAGAGGATGTCGGTGAGCGGCAGGCGAAGCCGGCGCAGGTATGGATACCCCTTGTAGCTACAGAGAATATATGGATACTGAACGAGTTAATGCAAAAGAAGCAAAGTGATGGTTGCAGATGAGCGACGACGGAGGAACGGGGACGGGAACTAGCCTGCCACACCCGCTTGGTTGGCGTGCTGGCTAGCTCGATCTGCGGGATGCTGGAAATAAGGTCAAGGTGAAGCGTCGTCAGAGCAGGAACAGCGGGTTGAT
Source organism: Beauveria sp. NWAFU-1 (assembly GCA_024472245.1). Classification (NCBI taxonomy): domain Eukaryota; kingdom Fungi; phylum Ascomycota; class Sordariomycetes; order Hypocreales; family Cordycipitaceae; genus Beauveria; species Beauveria sp. NWAFU-1. The sequence continues at coordinate 2,255,704 of JANBXD010000007.1, forward strand.
ATGTCGTGGTACAACTGATTTGCGCATCGTCAGCGTCAGCGTCTGCCATCGATCGTGTCACCGTGTTGGACCAAGCGGGAGTAGAAGACTATAGGTAGCAGCCCAGCGGATACAACAATCGTCGTGTTACTAAGGTATTAGCTGGTCTCGGTTGAGGTTTTGGTTGGTGCTGGCCGTTTGTACGCCACGATACGCTACAGTGGCCTTGGCGGGCCAGGCGGGAAATGCGACTGCGAATAATAAAATCTTGCGCGCCAGGAGTTGGAAGCTCCAGCCAAACCCCACACTACTTCAGGTCGTCTCGCGGGGAGAAGCCGAGAAATTAGCAGACTTGTATTGCCGCGCCGCAGCACAAGTTACAAAGTCGTCACACATAAACGAGGCGGTTGATGGATAATTTAAATTATTGAAAAGCGTGGTCGGCTGGGATTGGTAGGTAGGTCGGTGGTTGTGACTTCCGAGGTAACACAAGGCAGCCGCTGCAAACACCAAGGTACCCAAGTACCAAACTCCAACTGGTTTGGGTTGCAGTGCATCCCGCGTGGGCATTCCGGGGCAAGACAGAGTGCTCAGCTGGTGCTAAAAAACAATAACGACTCAGCCAACCAGATAAATAGCTACCACAGACAAAAGAGTGGGCTATTATTACTGATGCTTGGGGCTTTTTTTTCCCCTTTTGGCCTGGTCGTCCTCCCTTCTCACCACCTAGGTTGCCGTCTTTGTGTCCTTTGCCCTGCCTCGTGCGTCGTCTGCTGCATCCCTCTGCGCCCCCAGACAGCCACCTTCCCCCAGGCCTAGACCAGGTACCTCTTTGGGGCTTCTGGCACCACCGGCTCCCTCTTCTCCCCGTCTGGATTTGCAACCCGCCCACACCTACTCCGTACAGGACGCATCAAAATCCTCCCATCCCCTCCTTTTGTCGCGCGCGTTCCGGACGATTCCCATCTGGACCTTGTATTACTTGTCATCCTTCCATTTGACTACCAATCCATCGGATTATTGCAGGCAGCCGCCTCTTCTGGCATCTCCCCTCCTCCAACTGGACAGCGACCTGGGCTCGCTCGCAACGCTTGACCAACCAACCACGCTCCCGCTGCTGCCGCGAAAAGGCTCGCCCATAGCCCATCATGTCCAACGAGGTTTCCAACACCCGGCTTTACCTGGGGAACCTCCCTCCAAATGGTCCATCTCTCTCTCCACCGTTCGGCCTCTGAACCGTACATCTTTTCCGGCGACCCCATCTACTGACACGAGCCCCTCCGCTGCAGCTACCAAGGCCGATATTGAGGCGCATTTTGCCACGCACGGCACCGGAGAAATCACAGAGGTCAAGCTTATGCACGGCTTTGGCTTCATCGAATACAAGGATCCCATGGATGCCCGAGACGTCGTTCCTGGTTAGTGGCGCCTGCTTTCAACCTCACCGAGAGAACAAGGATATGCGACTGCTCGAGAGGAAAACATCGCACCTTGTCAATTCTATCTCCCATGGACTCAGCTAACCTTGGATATCTATCTGACCCTCTTTGATCAGCCTTTCGTACGTGCAAAACATCCAAAGAATCCCCCCCCCGAGCAAAGGCCCTCGCTAACAATCCTCAAGACGGATCCGACTTTAAAGGAACTCGTCTCACCGTCCAGTTTGCGCGTGGTCCTCGTCCCCGCGAACCGCCAGGGTACGGCGGCGGCGGCGGCGGCCACCACGATCGAGCCCCTCCCCGGCCCCGTCGAACCATACACCGAATGACCATTACCGGACTTCCCAACGAAACCAGCTGGCAGGTCTGTCTTCCACTTCTCTTTCCGCTTTCCCCACGCCTGCATTAGGATCTCCAGGACATGCTTCCCCCAGCTTTGCGCCGAGAGGGCTTGGTTCGTGCGCTTGCACCGGCTGGAACACTGCATCATCAAGGACGACACTCCCGCCTCTCCTCTGGGACTGCCCGGCTTCACTGATCGCACTCTCCGCCGCCTTGGACGCGACACCCTAGCTCCGCTGGCCGCACACTCCTCCTAAGCCAGGTCTTGCACTGTTGCGGCTAAGCTTGCTTAATTTCGTTATTCCGTCACCTGACCGGCCACTTACATGGACTCTGGATTTAGGACCTCAAGGACTTTGCGCGTCAGGCTGGACCCGATGTCGTGTATTCTGAGACGACTCGAGACTCGGGCAGAGGGTAAGCAAGTAAATAAGCGGACATGCGCTGCTCGCAGCTGACACAGACTTAGCTTTGTCGAGTTTGAGAATGCTGGTGACCTGCGCACCGCTGTAGAGAAACTCGATGGATACGAGTTCAAGGGCAAGGTCGTGCAGTGCATTGTTGATGTAAGCCACCAGTCCTTGCCGATTACTACATAATTCTTACCCGCGTGTAGACTCAGACTGAAGTCCCCGTTTCTCGACAGCGCGGGCGATCGCGCTCTCCTGGCCGTCGTCCTTACGGTGCGCCGCCCTTTGATGAGCATGACCGTCGTGGACCGCCTCCACGAGGCTACGGCCCGCGCCGCGACGAACCGCAGTACGGATACAGAGAACGTAGCCCTCGTCGCGACTATTACGATGAAAGGGCGGCATACCACTCGCCTCCCCGACGTCCGATGGATGACTACCCCCCGCCTACCGGACCGCGAGGCCACTACGACGAGCCGTACCGTCGGGACTATCCCCCGCCACCACCGCCTGGACCATATGGTGGCCGCCCCTACGATCGCCCTCCACCTCCCAGAGACTTTGCACCCCGCGAGGGCCCGCCGCAATATCCCCGAGACGGAGGCTATGGTGGCCGGGATTACGACCGTGGTGGACGCTACTGGTAAATCCTTTTTTCTTGTGTCATGTCTTGGATCAAGTTTCTGTCTTGTTATGCTCGTCGTGTTTCTGGTTGACACCTTGCCATTGGAATCGTCCTTGACCAGAGTGTACTAGATGACTCGCGCAATGCGGTGCCGTGACGAGTCCAAGCCGGCAAACAGAACGAGCGAAGAATAGCGTGACGCGGATGAGTATCATAAGCAAAGGCGGTGCAGATTGGAAAGCGCCTTGTAAAAACACGAGATTGCCCACTCTTGACTTTGAAACCAGCCAATTACCAGAGGTGTCCAACACACTTCTGGGCTACCGAGAACTGATTAATGTTTGCTACGACTATTCATTCTTGGCATTCTTGCTATCTTGTTTTACTCTACATCTCTGACTCTTGTAGCGATTCGAGGCTACAAGATTGAACATTTGGACAGCTGTGCTTTTGATGTGGGGCTCATTTTTCTTTATTTTTTTCCTTGCTAGTGTTATCCTAAGAGTTTGAAAATGAAAAGCGTGTGCCTTGATGGATTTGCAACATGAATAAAGTGACAGTTTAGACATCAATGTGGCCTAGCCGTGACAGATGAGGTCACTCGTCATGACGTGCCGAGGCCGACGAAATGGCAGGACAGACAAGCTGGTGGGTAAAGTTGAGAGGCGCCAGCTCTTGGAGAGAGATGTTGATACAAGTTGGCGGATATTGTGACGACTCGGGCATGAGTCTAGTGGAGAGATGGAATAATCTGGGTGACTTAGGCCGTCTTGCGCCACTGGTTGTAAATGCCAATCAAACTGGAGGTGGTACCGGCGAGACCGACGAGGCCGTCGTCGAAGCCGACCCAGCCGAGGGCGGAGACTGGGTTGGTCAAGTCGCAGAGATCGGAGAGGAGCTGGAGCTGGCTGGTGGCTCTCTCACTGTGGACTGGTTAGTTTATTCATCCCATTTTGGTGATTCTCAACCACCTTGTAACCGAGATGGAAAAAGAAGGCAAAAGAAGAGCAAGTAGAAGACTTACATCTTGATGCGCTTGCTCTCAATGACGCCCTCGCCGTCCTTGCGGTCCAGCTGCGCCTCGCGCTGACGCAGCCTCAAGAGGGTGTACGCCTGTGCGGCGATGCTAAAGACGATGCCGGCGGCCCATGCGCGCGACGCGTTGGTCGTCAGGTTCTTGACGTTTGGGTTCTTGCGAATGCCGAGGACGTCGGGCAGGGCGAGGGCGTCAAAGGTGAGGTAGGTGGCGTAGCCGAGCTGACGGCCGACGGCGGCGTACTGCAAAAAGGGGTCCATGTTCTTGGCGTCGGCGGCGACGGCGGCGGCCTTGAGGTGCTCAATGTTCTTGCCGAAGCGGAGGACCTTGCGGACGGTGCCAAACTGCTTCTTGATGGCGTTCCAGGGCGCGATGGCGTCGGGGGTGCCGTTGGTGCGGAGGAGGTACCACGAGTAGAAGCGCGCAAAGTACTGGAGGAGCCGCAGGAGCTTGTCCTTGCCGACGGTGGTGGCGGCGAAGCGGAGGTAGTGCGCCACGGAAGGGTGGTAGACGAGGGCGTCGGCGACCATGGTGACGGCGGGGGTTTGTGTGAGTTGTGAAGCTGGTGAGTCTGAGTGGTGGCGGTGGTGGTGGACAAGTTGCGCTTGCTGTGGGAGATGGGGTATACGGATGATGAATTAGACGGCAACAAGAAGAAGTTTGTTGGTCAAGATATTATAGAATTTGGGGGGAAAGAGAAGAAAAAAAGATGGGCTTTGGAGGGAAGAAAGAGAAATCGCGGTGCCCGGAGAGAATGCATGAGGTGATGACGGGCGGGAAACGCGCGCACATGCCGAGGTCCACCCCCCACAATAATTATCGCTGGGGAGAGAGGGCCGAGAAAGATGGGTGACAGGCCAGCCAAAAGGATGATGCAGGTGGCCGTAAGCCCATGGAGTTGGTTTACTAAGAGGCCGTTGTAGGCGTAAAATAATACTAGGCTTGGCAGTATTGTCCCTAAAATTATTTGTTATGGCGGATTTCGTGTTTGCGTTTATGCTAGAGTGAAATGCATAAAGAGAGCCCTGCGTCCCCCCGTTCACATAACCGACAGACAAGTCTGGGGAATAATTAACGTCGCAGTCTGGTACGGCAGCAGGGTAGTTAGCCGGCTGGACGGAGCACGTGAGAGAGCGCCCGTTTGCGTGGGCGAGCTTATCGACAAGGATGGGCCGGGTTTATTATGATTGTTATTTATGCAATACCGGACATTTGCATTGCGACACGGGCAAGTTTGATGAAGAAAACATTGTATCGAGTTTACATGCACGTGCCAGAGGCTAAAAGTAGGAATGATGATGGCTTCCCTTTCCATGTGCAAGGTGTCTAGACCATCTGTCACGCACCAGCCACGAATCGGTACCTACAGCGCAGTGCGACGACGACGGCGGTCGGAGCCGGTTATAAAGCTTGATACATTGGTGTTATCAGTTGGACTTGGAAAAGCGCCATTGATTGGCGTCTCTTCATCATCATCGCCGCTCATGACCGAGCCATCTATCGGCTTGGTCAAATTAGTCCAGGCACAAGAACTAACTAGCTGCAAGCAACTCGCGTTTGACTTCTGAAGCCGGATCCTTCCGCGAGAGACATGTCTCTTTGAGAACGCATCTTGTCCATGGCGGATTCCCTCATTCTCTTCCTTGCGGCTGATTTCGCGCCTTGCAACGTCACGGCCAGCATCCGCTCGTCGTCGTCGTCGTCTTTTTTCCTTTACAACTACCGTCCCATCTTCTGCGCAAAAAAGTCACCTCTCCCGCGTGACCATCCCCCCCAGCCGTCCCGAAAAATCCTCTTGCTGCGCCTGACTTGCAGAGCAACGAGCCCGCAAAAAAGAGGATATAGATTTGGCTTGGGCTTTTTTATTACGACTTTTTTGCGTCGGGCATATAGGCAACGGACGGCCCGCACTTTGCTGTTGCGCGCCAACAACCCAAGGCACTGGTATGTAGAACTGTAGAGTTCCTCTTTGTCGCGTGAAAAAAACCGCTGTAATAATGTCCGTTTACCCCCCCACCCCGCGCTGGAAGCCTCGGATAGCCGCCCAGCACAAAGTCTAGAACCGGTTGCTCAACCGCTGCAAACTGCTGTCCAATCATATGGTAATGATGTGGTAATCGATCCAGCGCCGCCATGAGCCGGCCGACTGACCGAGACGGCTTCACGATAGTGTCGATAGAATATGCGATAAATTCCTGGAAAACTATCAAAAAAGAGGGCGAGGGAAAAACGAGCTGTCAATTATTTTTGGTTGAAATTTTGACCTCCCTAATCAAATCAGTGCCGCCGCAGCACATCTCCTTGACAGCAAAACTCTCTTCTCCCACTCTGCCCCTCCCCCGCCATCTCCGGGCCCCAGCTAATGCTCGGGCTTTGCATCCCGAGAATACGCGACACACCTACCTCCTCTCCAGCTCGGCCGCAGTGCATCGTGGGACCTTGATTAAAACTAAACTCCCTCTTTCCCCCCTTGATTAATCCCTCTACATTCCCTTCTATTCCATTTAACCTTTTTCTTACATCACGCCCGTCTCGCTCTCATCCGTCCACTACAACCACCACAATACCGCCACCATGACCAACGGAGACTCGGAAAAAATCAACACCAGCATCGTCACCTTGACCCGGTTTCTCAATGAAGAGCAGGTCAAGCACCCCGAGGCCAGCGGTGACTTTACGTACGTATCCTTCCCCGTCTCCCACACCCCTCGGTCCCCTCGCTAACCACATGCACCACCGCCTGCAGCCTCCTCTGTCACGCCCTCCAATTCTCCTTCAAGTCCATCGCCTACTACATTCGCCGTGCCACCCTCGTCAACCTGACCGGCCTCGCCGGCTCCTCCAACACGACCGGCGACGAGCAAAAGAAGCTCGATGTCATCTCCAACGACCTCTTCATCGAGGCCATGCGCGCCTCCAACAAGTGCGCACTGCTCGTCTCCGAGGAGGAGGAGGACATTATCTACTTTGGCAACGCCACCGGAGCGCGCTACGCCGTCGCCTGCGACCCCATTGACGGCTCCTCCAACCTTGACGCCGGCGTCTCCGTCGGCACCATCTTTGCCGTCCACAAGCTGCCTGAGGGCTCCGCCGGCTCCAAGGCCGACATCCTCAAGCCCGGCACCGAGCTCGTCGCCGCCGGCTTCACCATGTACGGCGCCTCCTCCCAGCTCGTCCTCACCATGAAGGGCGCCACCGTCAACGGCTTCACCCTCGACAACGGCATCGGCGAGTTCATCCTCACCCACCCCTCCATGCAGATGCCCAGGAGCCGCGCCATCTACTCGGTCAACGAGGGCAACTCGCTCTACTGGCAGCAGCCCACCATTGACTACTTCAACTCCCTCAAGGAGGCCCAGCCCAACGGCAAGCCCTACTCGTCGCGCTACATTGGCTCCATGGTTGCCGACGCCTACCGCACCCTGCTCTACGGAGGCGTCTTTGCCTACCCGGCTGACAAGAAGAGCCCCAAGGGCAAGCTCCGCATTCTCTACGAGTGCGCCCCCATGGCCATGGTATTTGAAAATGGTAAGTCTATGCGCAGGTCGTTAGCCAAAAAAAATGGAAAGCGAATGAAAACTAACGAGGAAACAGCTGGTGGCCAGGCTGTCGACAGCCAGATGCGCCGCATGCTCGAGGTAGTGCCCGAACACATCCACGACCGCGCCGGCATCTTCATGGGCAGCTACGACGAGGTCGAGAAGGTCAAGTCCTTCCACAAATAAGAAATATTGCATCATTACCTGAATTTAAAATAATATATTTGAATCTACTTGACGCACGAAACATGTTGGTTTGACATGTCAGTTACAACAGGCGTCGAACAGGCAAAAAGGTAAATAGGTAACGATATCATTGAACAAGTAAAGTATGAGAAACTTTCCGATGGAGGTCGATGACGACTTGTAGGATTGAAAAAATACAGCCGCCCTTGCTTTGGTATTCCAGGGCGAGCTGGTCGTTTGAAAGCGCACTACACAAACTATCCGCAGCAAGGGCCACGGGCCTCTAGTCCAAGAATCACAAAGAAGGCTTGCATCGGTTAAGCCATTGAAACGAGTGACTATGCACCGTAGTTGATTCTGTCTGGTACTGGGAACACATGGCTCACATTGTGCATCGTTTAGCTTTCGTCATCTAGCAGGAAGGTAACCCCCGAAAGTCTCGAGCAGCCGATGAAGCTCGTGAGAATGCCTGTCATCATACGTCTCGGCAATTGACGGCTCCGCACGACTATGCTTAAGAGTGTCGGTGCGTGGAACCCCATGAGCAGCATCAAGACAGCCTCAATTCGAGTGCAGCGTCGGCTAAATGCACATTAGCTATGCAAGACGACGAAACAGAAGACAACATAGAGGGACAACCTACATTGACTCGAGCATACAGGCCAATGCTGTTCTTACCAGACTATATCCTCAAAGCCTCTTACAAGCAGCCACTCTATTGCTCTCCGCTAATCAAGGCAGCCACCGGCCCAAACATCAGACTGTGACAACTCCATGCCTCTCCGCCTTGATGGACCAGATACTCGCTGTATAAACGGCAAATTTCTGGTCACTTACCCATTACGCAGTTTTCAATTTCCATTGCACGCGTTTCACGTGAGGGTGAGCATTCCGCCCCGGAAGATCAACATATAGGGTGAAGCTTGAGCCACGAAACAGCGGCGATGCGATACTATCCCTCGAGGCAGACTGTACATTTAGGTTTACAATGTTGTCAGTATCTGAGCGAACAATAGGCAACAGCTTTCAAGTTGTATCTCAGGGCAATATTGAGCCTCGCGCGGCGGATGCGGTGGCGTTCTTCAACGACGCGGAAAAGCAATAGACGGCCCTTTTCGCATTTCGTGGCTTTTACTTACATCTTTTAAGGATACTGAGCAATATAGCTCTGTACGGTAATTACAGAAACGCAATTAGCAATACCGAGCGCCCTGTTCGTTTACGTGTCGTTGCTCCTTTTCTCGTTTTTCGTATTGGTGGTGGACGGACGACCTTTGCCGATGGCCGGTTGTGTCTTCGGAGAGACCGAGTGACAAGTAGGGGGGAGTGTGCATGCAGTTCATCGCAAATTGATAGGATCTTCATCGTGCATATGCTGCAGGGAAAGTCAAGCCGAAAAGATGGAGGGTGTCACTCGGAAGAGGGAAAATAGGTTGGATGAGCAGGAACGGGATACAGTTAGTGCGGAGTTGCAGGGCCATGGAGTTCGACTTTGACCGGGCGTGGGGGGGGGGCAATGCGACGCACCAATTCGTCTCATTTCGGACGAGGCACAAACGCCACGATGAACCAAGGTGTAGCATATATACTGTGGCTTGATAAGTCTACTTGAAGAGGTGAAGAATGCTGCTGCCTGGAGGCTACACGGGCAATGTCAAGGGACCCGTCGTAACGTCACCATCTCGAGTAGTGACCCAGCAAGACGCGGCATGGTCGAAGAACTTGCAAAGGATTCATATAGTAGTAATGCTGCACAGGGATCATCGGGGGCGTGTGCAGCAAGAAACCAAACGAACAAGACTAGATTTGAGAAACTCTTTCGATATTTGTTGCTCAGCTCCGGCCAGCCATGAGCTAAAACTGAGGCTTCGCCGTCGCACTCGGTTCACCTTGCCCAAAATACCATGCACAACCGATGAGAATAACCAGAGCTGCATGAATACGCCTGCTAGCTCCGGGTCGCCGTTCCCCTTGCCCCCTCGCCTCTATCGTCACGGCGCATCAAGTACCCCTGCGCGCGCGCGCGCGCGAACGCATTCAAGGCAACGGGATAGAGCCCACCGGTACCCGCATAGAAGATAGGCCTTGCCCGGATGTCGGCCGTCTCGCTCGAGGTAGGGCCGGATCGAAGAGAGGATACAGCTTGGTAGTGTTTGGCGGCTTTCCTGCTCTAGGACGCGCGGGACTCGCAAAGACCCCGATGTCGCCAAGCCACCATTGCGATGATGGCTCTTTTTCCCGAGATGGATACACGGCAGAAAATAAACGAGCTTGAGACCTCTTTTTCACGACTTCTCGTGCTTTGCGCGGAGAATGATGATTTCTAGACTCGAGATTGGAGTGAAGCTGCATGTACCATGTCGAGATGGATTAACAATGCTGCGAGCCTGTATTAGCGGGAGGCTCATCGTTGTGCAATTCCCTCATATTGAGGTGACACTTCTCGGTTGACTATTTTGAGTTTTGGGGAAACACTATTAGGCATCATGTACGAGCTCGTTCCAGCTCTTCTTCTAGAATCAAGGAACCGGCTCCAACCATGAGCTCAACCTGAACAGGGTCGCATTCATTGACTGTAACCAGCGAATAACATCAGCCGGCCAGAGCACTCACCTGACTTTCGCACGTATTCCATCAACGAGTCCTTGACCGAAACGAGGGACACGAAACGTGGCCGTCAGAACCTTACATCTGCGTTGGGGCTGGCCGCATGGTGTGCTGCATGCGTGCTAGCGAGCGAGCGACTGCCAGCGATAGCCAGCTCAACGCTCTTTCTTCTTCTTTCTCGACACTAAATTGCGGGAAACAATGCCAGATTAGAAGAGTCGCGGGGGGGGTGTGTCTGGGGACTGGCAAGGGGGCCGGAGAGCAGGAACTCTAGTCCACTCACGATGCCTCATTGGATGCGGGCCAAACTGTAGCGTACCGAGAACCTGCGACACGTGTACGGTGGTGCTGACGGGCGTTTTTCCCTTTCTTTTTCCCTGCATGTTCCTTGCCGGCTTCCATCAGTCCTTCGATGTGGCTTCTGCACGGCCAACAGGGTCGACACTAGACCGGATGCATCGAACGAGAGGGCCTCAACCCATAATAAGCCGTGCTTACGCGATGCCTGGACAGAAAACGGGCATTACGAGCGGGCCTTCTGGAACTCGCAGAATGGAGTATTCATGCAGACTCTCTCTCTTTCTGCTCAGAATGGCACCATCCTTTCTTCCCGCTCGAGTGGAATTCTCTGCGTTGCCGATTCACCCGTTGCTATGCCCGCACCCCCCTCCCCTCAAAGGGCTCAGCAAAGGTGAGGGGAGGGAGGGGTGGTCCCCCTTTCGATATCGTGTTGGCCAAGCTCGATTGAGAACCGGGGCTACGGGAAAGCCACAGTGGAACATTTTCTTTTGTAGGCCGCAACGAAAAGTACGGAGTAGCTCGTCCGGCAGTTGGGAGGGGGTTACGGTTGGCAAGACACCGAGAAAAGCCCATGTGGTGGTGGATGGGATTCTTGATGGGTGAGGCAATCATCGCGAGGCTGCTGAGTCATCAGGGGGCATGAAATGAACTTGTACCTTTCATCTACACTCGGACTGTAAGAGAAGAGGTCGATTTGTGTGTCTTGGTATGTGTGTGTTGGGATATCTCAACTACAGAAATCTTTGTAATTTCTTGTCCATCTGTGAGTACGGGCGTACTCAGAATTTGGTCAAGGTTCAAACACAACCAAATTACGCACGACTTACATGCCAGTCTCATCTACTTCTATGAAGAACCAGGTCGAGATGATATCAGCTGTGCATATACCTATCAAGCTACTCGAGGCGTTCTGTGCACTATATCTGACCGATTTCATATTTGATTCAGACTTTTTCCAAAGTAATTACAGCAGACTTTCGGTAAAGATTTGCATTCAACGGAGACATGATCCGCCGCATTGCGATGTCTACCCTGGATGCCTCATGAGATGAGATACATAGACCAAGCCTGCCGCTTTGAGTTGAGGAAACAGTCCCCTGACAGGAATATGAGCAAGCCAGTTTTAGTCATCACTCCGGCTTTTGGAGTCTACAGAACAAGACCAACACATAACAACACTAGAAAGATGGACCCTTCTGTACGCGGAGAGTAGATGAGAGGTCCTGGCTTAGATCACGTTGCTTACCCTAGAGATTTGCCTACACTTGTAAGAGCTACAACCACCTGCAGCTCTTGATTTAGCTCGAGAGAAATGTGGATGGGTACCTGTCCAAGACAGAGTTGCCGAGTCGCACATGTCATAGTTACATTGATAGTTGCGATTATCAACCTTGTTTAAAGTCTATAGCGAGTCGTTTGAAGGAGCCAATCGGGGCTCTTCTTGGGGCTGCTGCAACTCTTGTATGACAGTGCCCCCCATTTCCTGTCATGAATAGCTGTGGCGAGCTCACGTATCATTACACCTTGAAGCTGATGGGCAAGACGAATCTGCCTCGACAGAGGGGCCGAAACGGGTCCATCATGCACCTCTCGGGGCATGGATCGCCAAGGTGTATGTATGCACGGGTAGGGAGGAGGCTAGTGCGGTCGTGTAAGTGATGATGACGGAAAAGTCGGAAGCTGCATGGCCATGGAGGCGGGTTTGACCTCCGCATCGCCCATTGTTGGAATGGTGGCACTCTGAGAAAGATAAGGCGACTCCCACGACCACGATTTGCCGTGTAAACGAAGTGGGCCACATCTTTCGCCGCCGGCTGACCTTTTGTGAATCTCGGCCAACAAGTATGACAAGGGGACAAAGAGTCAACTACCGTTCAAAGCTTTCTACAGGTGCAAGAAGTTTGACGGCCAACGATGGCTCTAGGACACCCGCTTCAGCCCATCATCAAAGAGTGGGCACACGCTAGCGGGATAACCCTTGAAGCTCTCACCATGTTCCATTTTCGAGTCAAGGCACTTTGTTTCAACCCACGCCCCCCGAATCCATCTTCCAGCAACGGCTGCGCCATTGCTGCAGTAGATGCAACATCTGCCATGCTGGAGGTCAAAAGCAAAGTGAGGAGCTGGAAATCTGCTCAAGTCTACATGACGGGAGATTTGTGCCAGAAGAATTTGTTGATCGAGTTTGTGGTCAAGCCGAAGCCTTGTCATCATGCTGCAGACAAATCCACTGATTAGTGGCAGCACTAGAAGCCCTCCGGGGCACAACGTGGCTCCCAGCCCCGGAGACGATGCAGGTGAGCAGCAAGCACGCAGCCTAGGGCTGATGATGAGATTGGCGGCTCAGCTTGTTCAATTGTGTGATGCATTTTCGGGGCGGAGCTTGCGAGAATACCATGGTTTGCGTGGCTCTCGCAGAGGATTCCTAGGACCCTTCTTTTCTTCAAGTAGAGCCATCTTGGTCGCCGATATCTCCGCGCATTCAGACGGGGAGTGTCGTTGTAAACATAGACTGACATGATACAGTTACACTGCGTGCTTCGTTAGTCCTTCATCCGGCAGTTTATCATCTGCCCCAAGAGCTTCCCAAGTCTTCAAGCGAGTCTACCAATGCAATTGCAGTTGGGACTACTACAGAAGAAAAATCAACTACGTTCCCCAATCGTACATTACCTATCAACGTTTCGGCGGGTCGGAGTGTTGAGTCTGATCTTACACGTTTCGTAGCGGTCGTACCCATACGCACCGTATAATATGCCAGCTAGCTTCAGCCTCTCGGAAGTTGCGGCAAAAAAAGTAATGCCTCTGATAGTCGCTCATCTTGCCCGTTTGGACTCTGGACCTTTTGGTCACCCATGTGCGTCGCCGTCTGCCGATCAAGTCACGGCGCACGCGGAGAGTCGTATCAGGAAGCTGCTTGCTCATGGGAGCGAGCCACCTGGGCACATCACTGGCAGGGTGGCAGGTAGCAAAGACACTTGGCGATCTGCAGCACTATAATTGAGGCTCGCGAGATTTCCTTTTTCTGCTGAGCAGCATGTTGGATCGTCAGAGACCTCGCGAGTGGCGTCTGTCGTGGCTGTGCACGGCTTGTCGAATGGGGAAACGAGGCTCTCAGCCCGGGCTCCTTCATCAGGAACAAATATCGGTGGAGGCGTGGTAGGGCTCGCATCTCATGCCGCATTCGTCTACACACTCGTGAAACTAAAATGACTCGGCCTGGGTTGGGTTGCGGTGCCGTGCTCAGCGTGCATAATATGATGAGCATTTTGGGTTTGGGGCCCCGGTTTCTTCAGCTGAGTTGACGATGAACGAAGGCCACAGGACGACTATAATCGATGCTATTCCAGAAATCGTATGTAGGTAGTTTGTCTTGATCATATTACTGGCTGATGAGAAAAGGCAACAATGTCGCCAGAAATAGGCAGTCGCCAGTGCGGTCGCAAATGCCGTGCGGGTGGTGCGTGTAATTGGTTCTATGCACACATTCAATATCGTCCATGTTAAAAAAAAAAAACAATGACTACGCAAAGGGCCATCACACATCGGAACATGTGCGCTCACGGGCTCATCGCTGTTTGGTCGTCGAGAGTGCAGTGTTTTGGAGGGGCCTCGCGGCTTCAAACAAGCACCACAACTTGCTGGGGGTTGGTGAAATACCCTGCCGGACATCTTTCGTACGCCGAAAGAAGAATGTCGTCAATCTCAAGGATCAGGGCCGGACGAAGCTAGCATTGTACCTCGCACAGAGGGCTGGGCCACTGGGCTGAACTGGCAAAGGGGTCCGGCTGCTGACGCTCACCGGGCGTGGCTGAAAACTCGCCGACCTTCATGGTCTCTCGTCTGGCTAGCCAACCAGGACAAGAAGCAGGGCGAACCACTTCTCCATTGCTCGCTACTGACCACACGTGGTTCCCAAGCTCAGTTGTCCCCCCCCTCCTTCCGACTCCCTTGCCTCGCCTTTCGGGGCCGAGCACGACGGCACCACACGGAAATCCAAGTACGACGAGGATGAGGATGTGAGCATGAGCGAGCGCCGACCTACACCTGAATTCTGGGATTGCCTCTTGCCGATTCCATCTCGACTCTCGGCTGCAGACTAGCCCGGACAGGAACGAGTTCAGACAACAAGGGCACCATTCTACGCTGCTTCTTCCCGAATCTTCGAACGCGTTTTCGGTTTTCCAACTTGACTGCCACGACTAGCCTCAATGGCACACATGCCGATTCTGCTTCATGATACAGCTTCCATCATGCCCCGCCAGGAAGTGGCCGCGGCTTTGCAGCCATTCCGAGGCGGGTGTGTATCAGATCCTACAGCTGAACAAAGCCCTGGCCAGCCAGCCAAGTCTCAGAACAGGCGCCACCACCGCCAGACATTGCCGACTTGTGTCTATTGATGTCGTGCTGTCCGGCGACAAGCGGACATGAGCTAACCCGGGACCGTATACACTTTGTGCCTCCTGCCAGGGGGTGCGAGAGCAACAGCTCTGGTCCCAAAACCGCTTCTTTGTCAGGTGCCGGCGGCACGCCGCTGCGACTCTGTCATGCAGTGTAAGTGGTCCCTTCCATGCAAAGCAGGAGTCCGGTGTCGATGTTCGTTAGACCCGGGCATGCCAACTATCTCATCGCAGGGCGACAGCCATCAAGGTCGCCTTGAGCTTTTGCTCATGTCGCCCGCTGATGCTTGGGTTCAGCTCTAAACTGTGGTTGCGACGGACAGCTCGTTCAGAGTACCAGAGGCTACGGCAGGATAGCGAGTCGCCCGGTTGGGAAATGCGTAAGACGGGAGCTAGTATTGCCCATCCTTTGATCCGTCTCACTTGTTAGCCTCAGGGAAAAGAAAAAGGCATTCCAAGAATCCTCCGCGCCGCCGCCGCGATAGCCGGGTGGGAAAAGTGCCGGCACGAGAAAGGGGAGGTGAGCGCCGCGAGGGCCGCCGACACAAGCTTTCGCTCAAGCAAAATGACGACGGGGTGGGAAGCGCTCGAACCAAGACAATGCCACGTTTTGTGGCTTACTGCAAGGTTCATGCTGGGTGATCCGCATCGAGCATCGTGCACCGGAGCAAGCTAAGTATCCCCAGACTTTTTCTCATTGCGCGGGATGGAGCTTGGGGGAGGGGCGTGTGTAGCAGTTGAAGGGAGAGAGAGAGGCGGGTTCGATGCGCACGCATCTCGTTCTTTAGCGTGCCACAGGCGCGAGTACATCACTCTTGATACCGGATGTCGTCGTTGTCGGGGCAGCTTACATCCCAAGAGACAGGGGAGAGGAGGCCGCGAGATTAACGACATCCGAGTTGACAGGCCATGGCAGCGTTGCAGCACGGCCAAGCACTGTTGTTACCGTTTATCAAATGAGGAAAAGCTTCTTGTTGTGGTGACATGGCGCTCACGTTTTCAGGACAAGAACGTCGACGAATGCCAGAAGAGCGATCATGGCAGCGTGGTATTCACCCTCGACGAGCAAGTTCGTACTACTGCAGGCATCGCCTGCGGTAATAAAGTGCCACACTACTCCGTAAAGGAGAGGTATCAAGGTGTGTGGTGTCTGGAAACAAGGCAGAGAAGTCATCACCATGGCCAATGGGGTGACAAAGTGCTTACCTTTGCTCGAAACGTATTGCAGGGGGGGCGGGCGTTGCACTCGTGGTCCAGGATGTCGGCAGAGTACCAGTACTGGTGTGGTGGTGGGCGGGGTTTTGGGTTGTTGTCAGATTTCGGGGACCAAGAAAAGCGAGATGTGTGTGTGTGACGCAGAATGTAAAGATCGGTGACCCCTTTGGCCCCCCTTCAAGACCAAAAAGAGGGCGATCTTGCTCCCATTTGACTCACGGAGCACGGCATAGAGGTTGAACGAGCGACACACAACCTGCCAGGCACAGGAACACCCACACCTGAACCACACAACACCAGCCGGCACCACTCACACGTCATGCCTTATCCTTTAGTTGGTTACTCCGTACTCAGTAGTAAACCAGTCATTAGCTTGTCCCAGGATTGGCCCTGCTTCTCGAAGGAAATACTGGGTATAGCTAGCGCGCGAGCATCTGTGGCATGGCCAACGGAAACAACGCACAAGAGAGCGACAACACTAGCGTCGTTCAGAAAAGACGAATTGCCCAAAACGGCTGGCAGTTGTCAATTTCTCCTTCACCCGTCTCGACTAGCGCGCGCTACATTATGTCATTTTGCTGTTATCTCCTCACGTCCCATCTGCCATATCTCATGGCAAGAGGGGGGGGGGGGGAAACGTTGAGTTGTGACTGTAGATGAACAGCAAGAACGTCAGAGCTCGGCCAATGTCAACACAATAGTAAGGGCGGGTTATCATCTTCTCATCACCACAGGCCCTTTTCCTTTTGTCCCCATTAGACAATAGAGGGGCCAAGGCGGGCACGAGAAGAGCGATAGAATCGTAGATGGATAGGCGAAAATGCCCACTGTGGCTGGCTGGTCTGATAGCCGTCTTGGCCTCTGAAATCTACAAAGGCGAGACTCGTCTACGCCGTAAGCACTGGCATCGTCCTTGGAGGGGAAAGGGGGGAGCCAAGGTGGCTGGCTCTTCCGGATGTGCTGATTGCCGGCTTTACCTTTCGTAACAATCGAGGAAACCCTGCAGGGCACGTTGTCCGATTGTCTCGATAGATAAATGAAATCTAACAACTATCATTGCTTGGCGTTCTTTTCCTTTGCGACGGCGGTTTTTCTTAGCCTAGGCGTGTAAGTACGGAAATGTTTCATTTTACCTTTCTGGGCCGAGTACAACGGGGCCGCGCGGAAATCAAGGTCACCGACAAGAGACGGGTCAGTGTATTACGCCGGATGAATGTCATTTGGGGTGACAAAAAAGCAAATCGGCCACAAACACTAAACGTATCCTGCCAATTTCCTGGCGCACCTTCAGTCCGATGCTCGTGAGGCAACGCATCGTGTGGCTTAGTAGCCCTTCTTTTGCTGGGACCAACAAACATATTCGGCTGAGCGTGTCTTACCAGCAACACACGCCTGCGGTAGAAGCTACCGCTAGACAGAAACATTGACCAGCCGCTAGAGCATGTGTGTGGCGGTGACATTGCCGAGTGTGGCAAAAGACTTTTGCCGTGGCTGACACTTTTGCGCGTGGTGAAAGTGTCCCCAAAAATTCGAACTGGAGTTGCTAAACAATCTGGTTCTATCGATCTCGTGCCGGAGCCAATTGCGATACCTGAATGTGGCCATATCTGCTGGGAAAGCTCTTGAAGCTTGGACCATCCATCTTGCTACTGAATAAACGAACAATATCAATCTGGAATAGCTCCTCGAGGCTAGCTGAACAAGTTGGCGAACGGCCGTCGGTCTAGTGGCAATGAGTTTGCCGCACATTGCTGTATTTTGCCCATGGCTTTTTCGTACGATTGAGTTGCCAACAATTAGTACTCTTGTTGGTGCCGTTTTCCACTTAAGTTTGTATAGTCGCAACGCTGACGCCACGCGGGAGATGCTACCCGTTGGCGTAGTTTCTGCGACGTCACCGAAGAACCAGCAAGAGACAAAGGCAACATAAGAGGAATGCGATTATACCATCAGAACAGGGAAAGTATTCGGAAAATGGCGCAAAGTCGACGACCACGCGCAACGATTAGAGGCTGTCTGCGCCATCGTTCGGATTCCGGGGCTGGCGACGTGGTAGCGTCGCGCCATCAGGATGGACGAACATGGGTATCGGCCTAGAGAGATGCGGACAACTCATGCGAGCTACTTGACAGCTTCCTATCTGACTCGGTGCGTTGAGAGAGAGTTCGGGCTTCGCTTGGTGGCCACACTCAAAGCACGCCCCCTGATCCGCCCAGCTCCATACACTACCACTAGAGAAGGCCAATTCGCTCCACAGCGATAGCCGGGTTCTTTGCTAGCAAAGATGGCAAATTGGAATGAGGCGCACGGGAGGCTTTGCATCCGTCCAGCGATTGAAGCTGGACCGAGCAAGAGAAGCTCGTGAATCCACATTTGCACCACAGGACGGGATATCTTGAGTCGTAACAGCTCCGTTTTCGTTCTTCAACAAACAGAAAGATGTGAATCGAGAGGCACAGTGCCGTCAAAACGGGGCCGAATGAGAAGAGTTGCAACTAAAGCAGCTGGAGAAGCAGCCGATAGCCGGATTACTTTTGGAGTGTGAGCCGCATCGCACTACATGGCTGCGACGCATGTCACATCGTGTAGGACCCGACTGGGTTGAAGCAGCACGGTTTTGCCATTGGTAAGAACAGATGATGATGCCATTCTGTTGCTGCCGTGAGATGCCCAATTGGGCCAACTTGCTCCGCGGAAAGAGATGAGTGCCTGAAAGTTGGCTAGCTGCCACTGAGGACGGCAGACTGCTTTATCGTCAGCAGTTGCAAAGGGGAATAGTGGCGAAATGTGCCTTGCGGAACTTGCCATCTGCTAGAGCCGGTTGCGGCGTGAGCTATTACTACTTCTCGTTGCACTATAACGTGGCCAGCCCAGGATCAATGCAAAATCCAGCTCTCTTGGTGGATGGAAGGCGGGGCGAGGCCTCTTTCCCAGAACCACAAGACAGCCTCGACAGTCAGGTGGCTAGACCTTGTTGATAATCATCCTGCGCGCGACAACCAAGCAGAGATCCTCTGGCCCACGAATGCATCAAGAATAGTGCTGCCTGGGATGGAGACTTGCAGAGGAAGGATTTCGGCGTAGGGTTAGCGCGAGAAATGAGCAGCAACCGCTCAAGCCTTTTTGGGGGCGGCAAGGCAAGAACAGGATCAGAGACTATTGCCGTGGTGACCTTGATGGGCAAAAGAGCAAACTCGCCCGCAGCAGCATCAAGAGCTGAAAGTGAAGGGCCAATTGGCATCGCCAGTACAGCCAGCTGCCGAACCGATATCATCTCGAGATTTTCTCGTCGAAGCAGGCGGGCGAGCATGCGTAGCTAGAGCATTGGGCAGGCAAAGTTTCGGGATGTGTGTGTAAACGGTTCGCCCAGATTACGCATTGAAAGGGAGCGTGGGGTCTGCCATGTTTGCAAACTGTCGAGACTCCTTGGGCGCGCATTGCAAATCTCGGGGATGCAGGCCCGTGAGCTTCGAGTCTTGATGAGTGCCGACAGCCCAGGGGTGGAGGGGTTGGTGGTGCGGAACAGAGACCACGACCACGTTGACGGTGCCGGCAGAGAGCGAGTGAAGGAGCGAACAAGCCAATGAGCGTGGAGGAGGGACGAGGCTGTCGGTGGGTGCGTTGAAGCTGTGCGGAATTGCGTTGGCGGCGATGCGTGGGAAAGTTGTGTGACTGGATCCGAAAGGCAGCGGACTGCAAGCTTTGAGGGTGCGCTGTCAACAAGATACAGGGCATGATGGCCGCTGTAAGGTCGCTCCTCGCCCGCTGTCACACACTGTCGCCCATTGCAAGTCCCATTAAAACTTGGCAGTTCCTACACAGTATGGGGGCCGCTAAAGTGACTGGGGGTACGGAGCGAGTTCTTTTAGTCCTTTTTTCGACAATCGACAACAACTGAGGTTGCATTCGGATTAAAAGCCGCCCACAACTTTTCGGGGCCGGCCTAGCACGGGCTGTCCGCCTCGTTGCAGCAGATCTGCCTGCTTCCGGGTCACCGTGTGTGATTTTAGCCAGAGCCTACCTAATAAATCCAGGTAGGTGAGGAACGAACCGCCCTGAGAATGGCGCGTGGTTGCTGCTGGTGTCGCTGGGGCTGCATGGCCTGAGCTTCAACTTGACAAGGCTTATTTCCTTTCCCCCGCCTTTCCTACTGGATTTCAAATACTGGTAATAGCAAATCTCATCTACGAATATTCAGCAAGCATCCATTTTTCCACGAATCAGAATCACAAAATTGCTGCGCTCACTAGTAATCGCACGTGCGCTGAAGAAGCAACAGCGTCGTACGCGCAGCGGGGAATGTGAGGCGGCCATTTACTCAGCTGGCCACCTATTACTTTAAAAAATTTGAGTTGCGCGCAGAAAAAGAGTGATTAGCACGTATTATTTCCTCTTCTCGTGCTCCGTACACAAAGTTGTGAGAGGATTGGCCGAGGCCTGCCCACCGCATTGCGAACCACCTCAGACACAAACACGCGCGCGGGATCCCCAGATGCACTGCTACCGCAGCATGATCCCGGGTTGCGTAATGACGGCGCCCAGTTTTTTTTTCCTTCTTTTGCACACGTAGCAACAGAAGAAGAAGTAGAAGAAGAAGAAGAGGAAGAATGCAAATATCCTGCTGTGCAGATTCTCCCTCCGTCCCTACGGTGCTCGAACCACGCCGGCCGTGTGCGGCAATCAGCGCAGCCGACGAAGCTGCGACCTTGTTGCATCTTTCCTTCTTCTCATCGGCCCCTTTCTTATGCAGCACCGGGGGTTGCACCGGTGTTAACAAAAAAAAAGGCCGTGGCCGTCTTATCTTCCGGTCCGGATCTTTGACAATGCCCGTGAGCAAGACCTCCTGCAGCATTCTTTGTAATACTTTCCTCCAGTCTGGCTGCCCGCTTCAGGTCACAAAGCAGAGAGGAGTACTGGTAAGAAGCCCGCCTACCCACCCACACACAGATGGTGCTGAAAATAGGGCTGAACAAATATTTACCAGTATGACAGTCACCGAGGGAGGGGGGAACACCAACAGCATGGGGTCCCCCCCCCCTTTCTGGTGATTGTGATGGCATCATGGCATATTCTAAACAGGAAATGAGTCGAGTCTTGATTGGTCCTCGAAACGACGTGCATCTGAGCACATTTGTAGAACAAGCAAAGCAAGCAAGCTCACAACTGTGTCAACAGCGATGCCCTACAACGTATAATTAATAATCCCTGCCTTTTGCCTTGTCTGCTTGTCTCTCCAACGATCGTCAAGTTGCCCGCCCGCGCGCGGGTATCCACTTCAAGCGAGCTGAAAACGGCATAGTGCCGCCTTTTCAATCTTTGGCTTCGGTCTCCCCGAAGAGCTGCACCTCTACATTGGGGGGGGTCTGATATGCAGGAGAAGAGACCTTCCTTTGCTTCTTTACACGTGGCAGAGATAAGACTGCATCCTCGTTTATGAGCTTGTCTAAAAGGGTGAGAAAAACACAGTAATTTTTTCCTCAATCTTGCTCGGCGGCATCGTCCATGACTGGTGAGGCCAAGGTTGACTTTGCCCACTAGCCCATTTCAAGAAGCATCTGTCCAGGCCAATATCTCAGTAGTTGCACTAAAAAAACGCCAGCCAGGTGCCAGACTATGGCTTGCTAGCTGCATGTCTCGGTCTTGTCTCTGCCTTTCTTTCTGCCTTCTTTATTTAGTCCTGCATGTTTCCCAGTGGTACATTGGCACCAACGTTTCATGTGCCAGGCAAACGGCCATTCCGACTGGCCAGGTTTCACTCAATGGAATATTCCACGCGTGAACCTACGCAGATGACGCCGCTTGTCTATTTTTGATTTTGTTTCTTCTCTCTCCGAGGCGTCTTCGCATCACTGTCAGCGCCTGCATCTTGGCCAATGTAGCTAGCCCAAGTCGCGGCAGCCACCAAAAGACTGGACGACCCAAGTCTCCCCAACGAGAGCTGTGCTGATTGGCCCCGAGTGCCGACCCATCAAAGTAAAGTAATAGAAGAAAAAGATCAACAGCAAATACAGCAGGGTGACGGGCACGCCCCCCCTGGTCGAACAGGGAAGGTATGTACCGGTCTCGTTTTTTTTTCTTCACCATCTCGGGGCAATCCCTCTCGGCCGGTGCCAATATCGTGGTGGCAGAAAGACACGCAAGATCTTTTACTAATGCTCCTTTTTTGTTTGGGCTGATGTAGACTACGCTTGGCGTTCATCTTCATGAAACTAGCAGAAACTATACCGCGGTGTACAGGCATAGATTAGACTTGATTAGTCGTTGACCTTTTTTTTTTTTTAAACGGTGGCAAAGTACACGTTCGTATGCCAGTAATAGTCGAACCGATACCATCGACGGAGAGGCGTTGAGCCGTGCCGGCCATCCAAGGTGCACTGACGCTCTTGACCGGCACAATTCATCACCCGATGCACTACAGGGCCAAAGGTGATGCCACTCGCTGGCTTCTTTAATGCAGGTGCGGCCTTAATGCTGTCCAGGTTCCGATGCTCCAAGTGCCGTCCGTTTCCTTGTTGCAGATGGGGCTGAGAGAACTTGATACAACTGAATCCGGTATGGAAGTTGTCGAGTATCAAGCCACAAAACCTCCTCAACAAGCTTCTTTACCATTTACAGAGCTATTCTCATAATTGAACCGACAAGGATCCATTCACGCAACTATTACCAGATGGGCAGATGGCAAGACGGGACAAAACCGGGCCACGGCTCTCCTCTGCTGCGTTGGCCCCGCGGGGGTGAATTATCAGTATACAGCTCACCTGCAGCTTCGAGATATGCTGCACGAAAATATCTACAGAGAAAAAAACGTGCGACCTCGATGACCCTGTTTCCGTCATCGGCCCACATCCCGGTCCCTGTAATTCCGTGTATAATAAACTCTTGTTGTGCGTACCTGCGTCGTAGCAGTTCTCGAAACCGCCTTGTACGACTGACATGACCAAATCTTAGGTAGTCAACAGTATGGCTGTATTTCCGTCTTCTGTTTGGCAATCTGCAGGTGTGCAGACTGTCGAATCGAGGCAGCACGGCGAGATGGTGGCTACAGGGATATAGAAAAAGCTTAGCCATGCGCCGTCGAGACGGTTGATGGAGGCGTGCTGCTGGCTACAGCACCCGTGTGTTTGTGTGTGTGTGTGGGCGGGGGCGCAGAGAGGCTTCGATAGATGCTTCTGTCTCAACCGTCATTGGCCGCGGAAGCGCAAAGAACTGACAGATGAGCCACGTGAAGGCTTGCACCTTGTCACTGGGCTGTGTATTTATGCCACATTCTTGTTTATAATTTCTTTTTCCCATCATAACACTATTTTGGTCTCGCACAAACTAGGCCAAAACTAATCTGTAATGGTAACATGCTTGTGCAATCTTGGCCCCCACCTCACGCCCACCCGTCCTCCCGCCTCGCCCGCACACCCGGCGATTCCCCTTTTGGGTAAACGACAAGTCAATCTCGTCAACGCCAATCTTACGCCCACACCCCTCCTTTTCCCAGCAAGCCACAAGGGACGTTCAGACTTGCCTTTTTTTTTTCTTTTAGGATAGGAAACAGAAACGCCACCGCTTCCCGCTGTTTGGCGGAATTTGCATTTCTCCTTGACTTTCGCCCATCCACCCGCCTGCTCCATGCTTTCTGCCTGTGCAGCACCACCACACCGTTGTGCCTGCCATGTCGGCGCAGTACGTGCAATACCTGGTGCGCAGTTTTGTTTTAGGTTCCCTTGGCCCTTTCGCCTGTGACTTATCCGAAACTCTGTTGTCAACGACGTCACTCGCGAGGCAACGTGCTTGCATTCTGTCTTTAGTTGGCCAAGCTTCCTTTGTGGCCGTCGCATGGCTTTTCCTGACGTTGCATGACAGAGTTTAATACTGCTTTTCGTTGAATGTACGATTCCATTTTGCTAAAACTTTATCATCTGCTTTCCTTGTGATTGTCTGGCGGATACATTGTTCACATCTATAATTCGTACACAATGACTCTTGCCTCTCGTCCGTGGCCATCTTGACTCAGCCCTATTCTGATTCTGGATAGAAAAGGCACTCTGGCTCCAAGAAGATACCCGCTTTGTCTCCCATTGCCATGCATTCAGCTTTTTTCATTCCCTCTTTTTGTTTACTTAGTCGCTGACGTATCCCGTCATGCCCGTCTTGCCCGTCTCGTACGATTCACGCTCCACCGCTGGGGCGGCTAGCTCCACAACCCGCAACCTTGTGTTCCACGCTATCGTGCTTTGGTTTTTAGGGCTCAACGTCGAGAACAAAAAACACAAGTACCAAGAGAACTCCCCCGGTTGGTTCTGTACTCATTTTACGGATGGGGTCCCCTCAAAGCTTAGCGACCTTTTTGGACTCGATTGCCCTAGTAAACGAACAAATGCTACACTACTGCCGTTGGAAGAGACGAAACGCCAGGTTGGGGAGAAAAGGGCATGATTTGGTACATGGCATAGTACACCGACACCCGAATCACCATGGTCCATGGTGTGGGATGGCTGAGGATGAAGAAATTCCGATAACGTCCGGCTCCTGTTACAGCCTGTAGGTAATACCGGCGCCACCCAGACAGAGGGGGCGGCCAGGATGGCATCGTCCCAGATGATGGCGTGGCTTGCCATGCCAGTTTCACGTTGCTCCTTGCAAATCAATAAAATAATACAGACGAGATCAACCACATGTAAAATGAGAGATTCCGACCGGGTGCGATGGGCTGTGACGGTGGATTTCAAATCATTGCCAGCCCCCATCCATGCCTCATCGTCAAATAGGGGAGCGGAACTGCAAGCCGCGCATCATAACAGGGTCCTATCATGCCCTCCTCGAGGACCTCGAGTGCCGGCCGGGCCACAGGGTGTCCCGTCATCTCGGTGACGACTGTTGTCCCAGGGGTCGTCGAGGCAGGCAGGCAAGGCAAGCGATATCCGAGAAACCCAGATTTGCGCTGCCCGCCTCGGGGCTGCGGTAGGGGTATCGGAGCTTTTGCGCAAACCGGGGGGGTTGGCTAACTAGGGTCTGCTGCCAAGTTGGCGAGAGCCTCGCCCTGCGTATAGGTTGTTGTGCATTGTGTGCTGCCCTTGTCTCTGTGATGCTTTGCCCACGTGCAGGCATACCCAGTGGTTGATAAACCGGCCCGGGCGGGTTAGCCAGATGCACCAAGGCGCCGGCGCGGACACTAACAAATTTCACGCAACCGCCAGCCAGTAAACGAACTTGGGTCCGTTCCCAAAAGAGCAAACCGTGAAGAAGAAAAGGAACGAATTTCAAGTGGGGAAGGCCATTATGGGCTCTATCTTCCATGGCAACATGGCCCCCGACAACTGGGACAGGGATGGTCTCGTCTACCTTGAAGCTCCCCCGCAAGGCCACGAGCTGTGATAAGGAATCGGCGTCGGGTTAGAAGTTGAGCCGTCAAGCTTTCCGGTGGGTGGCCGAAGCTCTATTGCACTAACAAATTTTCTCCGGCCACTTGGCGTCACCACGTTAAGAAAGGGGGGTGTGGGAGATGCTCCCAGCTCCCTCGTGGGGGGCGGGACATGGGGACGATTTGCAAGCACCCAAGCTTATTGCCTCGGGCGCACGCGGAATTTCTCTGGACATGCCATCCAATCAGCGAGGCGACACTCTTCACTCTTCCGCTCCCTGCCTCTTCTTCCGCCTTGCGGCTGGCCCCCATCGCTGTCGGCCCCCCTCCCCGCCTATTTCCTCTCCACCGGTACTGCCGGCTGCAGCTGGGGAAGATGCAAATTGGACACAATATGCGGTTGAAGAGTCACAGGTTTTATTGTCTTTGATCAACGTTTTTACGCCAAACACCTAACGGCGATCGTCATAGTAATTGACGAAGCGCTGTACTGTATTTGTACATAACTTGCTTGCAGATCTTTTTACGTCTTGCGCGGTGGCCAATTTTGGTGTGCGTGAATGTAGAGTCGTTTGCTGATGAACGAATTCTATGCAGCTTCATTTACCCGTACCTGCTACGGCTTAACATGTCATATCCAGTGGCAAAAAAAAGTGCCGAATGAGTCACAGATTAAACAGAGCCTAGGAATTTTCATGCACAGCGTGAACATATGTTGGCCTATCGTTGCCAGGTCAGTGACCAGCACACCAGGTAGGTACTCGGTAGACGGCCGTCCACTACAGCACGCCAAGTGTCATTCAAACCCTCATGCGAGTGAATCTAGTCTTTTTGGCAAACTCAAAGCAGTGCAACATTATGTATAATGTGACTAAATGAAGCAAAGACTATGCTATTCGCCGGCCGGTGCAGATTTGTCATTTGCGTAGGCAGCGACAAAGAGCGGCGTCGACCAAGACCACGGTAGAGACAAAAGAGGGTAGCGTTTGGCGAAGAGCGATTTCGTTTACAGGAGCCAATGAGATGCACCGCTTTTTCGATCCGCTTTTTCTCGTTGCCGGCCGAGAAAAAGAGGCAGACCGGGGTGTTCGTGGTGTGTGCAGCAAGTTGTAGCAGCGTCGCCGTGACAAGCTTTCGGGGGTTGCAGTCGATGCTACCTGCATAGGTAATAAACAAGGGCCGTCCATACAGTGTTTCCTGGTTTCAAATACAGAGCAAAAAAAGCGCCTCCAGTTTTCAAAAAAAGCAAAGACATGGCCAAGCTAGCAGAATAATTGGTATTCACAAGGTCAAGAGCCAAGCTTTTTTCGGCGTCATCCACCACCCATCTTCGGGGGCCGTGATCTGGACTATGGCTTGCGTTCCTTTTGGCCTACGAAGAATCAAACTAGATGCGGCAGAGGCTATCAACTAATCCAGCAAGCTACGAGTTTAGAGCCAGCTAGGCTGCCCAGCTAGGCGAATCAACTTTGACCGCCCACCCTACCTAAGAACAGATTAATAATACCAGAACAATCTACACGCCAAATCACAAAGAGGATAAACGAGAGATGGCAAAGAACAGAACCTGAGCCGGCAATGTCGGCGAAAAGCAGAGGGCCAAACTGTAATATTGTTTTTTGGTCATTCTTCTAGAAGATTGCCGCTTGACTTCAGCGCGAACCCTGCAAGGCTTCAGCAGGTCTGCACGGCGTTATTTGTACGGTGTAACTAACCTAGCACACCTAGCTATTTTGTAACATACTAGTCAAGGTATTTGCAATAATTTTGGCATCTACGGAGCCTACTCGTCCAAAACGCGCTGCCATTTGACGGCCAGCGCAAGCCCCAAGGTAGCGTCATGTAACCACATCTAGGCCGCCCGTGGCTTGCCCCAACGTCGGTAGACTGGAGCAGTAAAGGCGCGGAACACGTTGTATCGAGGCGGGGGGCTGAGAATCCAGGGCAAAAGCGGAGGACAGGCAGGCAGGCGGGCAAGCAAGCAAGCAATGAGTTATCAATGTTTCTTTTGGACGAGCACCCCCTCTTCATGACGGGCGAGACCAACGCGGTTCTGCATCGAGGCCAGGATTCCAGCCACATAACGGCTTTCGCACCATCTTCTATCCCTCGGTGAGTCTAGCCCTGTTGGCGTTTCCCCATCACTCGGCAGGACCTTGTCAAGCAGTGGATATTAATAACAAGTCTTCTGTTGCGTGGAAGGAAAAGAAGAGCGGATGGTCATGTTGCACGACATTTTGCCCGCACAAGGCTGAGGTTGGTCAGTGATTTAATTTGTCTTGGCTGCTTTGCTGTACGACCGAGTTTCTTTTTGCTGCCAAAAATAAGTATAACTGCCAGGCAGGCAGGCAGGCAGGCAGGCAGGCAAGCAGGCAGGCGCTTGGGGAGGGGAACATTAAAAGGCCATGAATCAAAGCCTTCAGGCCCACGCGGCGCAAGCCCACGGGGCTGAATATGCGTGTCTTGCCGCTGAGGCGCACCGCCTTTGCGACTAACACATGCGCATGATGCGAATGCACATTTGCTTCGGACATTGACCGTTTCAGCAACCCTGCTCTGGGATACGTAGTCGCCTTTTCTTCTTTGCTTTTTCTTGTTCTTTTCTTGTGGCCTGGTTGTAAATTTACATGGGACGCCCAAACTGCCTGACTGCCGGGTGACGGTCAACCTCCACTCACCGCGGGGGCGACCGATAACTAACTAGTTCAGTTTGCCAGTCAAGTCATTGGGGATCGTTGCTAGTTAGTGTGTTCTTGTCCCGTGGCCCCCATTGCGTGCCGTCTGCCGGGCACCTTGTGCTTGTAAACCCGCGACAGCCGGGTCTAGAATAAGCACTGCTGCTGCCCGCATTACATGGTAATTGCAAAAGCAGCAGCAGCAGCAGCAGAAGCAACAAAAGAAGCAGGCATGACTGTCATCGTTGGCAGAGCCACGCAACGGTTGCTCCTCTTGATTGCGCGCGCGCGTAGGTCTGGGTGCAACCCAAACAAGGCCTGCATGCATGCATACATCGACAAACTACCATGATTGTCGTCTTTCTAGTTCGAGGCTCATAAAAGTCTCCCGGTAGCATGGAACCACACACACACACACACCTTGCATACAGGTAGTGCGAGTGCGCGCGCGCCAGCTGAGTAATATGCTAAGGAATAACAGCGTAAAGACCAACTGCACCGAAAAACTTTAATGACAAAGAAACCTGCTTGATGCCGGCATCCGAGATACCGAAACGTGGGATCATGGACATGCTGCATGTACGAGCATGAATGAACGAGTTTATTTTTAAAGAATACAGTAATGTCAGAGATTTGCCGTGTTATAGCTTGGCTCCGCCGCTCAACTGAGGGGGGAAAACCAAACTAGTTTTCGCGACGAGGCTAGCAGTCACTGGTGCAACTGGTGCGATGGGAAACCATACAACACACCATCATCAACCATGATACCACTTCACCACCCACCGTGTACGAGTGGCCAGACGTGATCCGTGGGGCCGCTAATCGGTGACGCAAAAACTCGGCTCGACGCTGCCGGGGGAGGGGACCGTTGCGGCCTTCGGCCAGCAGAACACCCTAGTTATAGTCAATGCGTCTTATATTGAACCAGACGATCATCGCACAGTATCAATTCCAACATGTTATTTGGTTTGTTGAGTGGAAAATTGGTGTTGGTGACGCAACAGCAAAAACTGGCGTGGTATCGTGGGGTAAAGATAGCATGATTAGCATCCAAGGGCGATGGTGCGTGTCGTTGACCGAGCAGGGGGGCAAATGTTGGGCCCAATATGCGGAAAGTACAACGGCAAGCGAGCGCGCTATAGTTGGCCATAGCCGCGGTGAAGCTCCGAGATGCAAGAGAGATGCGCTCGGCCATGTCCGCTTGCGGTATTCCTAAACGAATCTTTTCCCTCTTCTTCTGTTTGCTAGGCTCGGTCGATATGAACGAGGCTCCAGAAAGCTACGACCAGGGCAAGGGGCAGAGGACAAGGGTCAAGGGTCCTTGGGGAAAAAGAAGAATCGTCCAACGTGACAGATTTACCAGTAGATTTTTCTCACAATATTATTATTATCTTTGGTCTTGTTCTCAGCCCTTTGGGACATTCCCACATGTGCATATTTGATATTGGCTGGGGGTGATGGGCGAATAACGCCTTGGCCAAGCGCCTGTGCGTGTGGAGGAATACTGGAATCTACCAGTACGCCCCGGCGGTCATGGGCTCACAAATAACAACCCACGAGCCAGGCAAGAAAACCCATCTCAAGGCCCCCAAAAAATCCGCCATGCTGGTCTGTGGGCGGTGGAGTTGTTGCTTGGCTTTTTTTTTGTTTTTTTTTTGGGCAGGGCAAGCATCGAAATAGAACTGGTGATGAAGGCGGAGCAGACAGAGAGAGAGCCCGGCTATCGCTTGGTAAGGCGACGACCAAAATAGAAGCGTTACTGACAAAGCACCGCCATTGATGTTGCCCTCCCCCCTCCTTTCTAAACAGAACACGGTGGTGTGCTGCTGTCAATGCAAGCCGGTTGACCTTTCGATGTTGAGCGGGCTGGATTTTGGTGACGCACACACAGCCCTGTGAGCCAAGGCACATTGAACAACGGGATGATGGGGGGGTGGTGCATCGAGCTGAAGACGCAGCGCTGCACGGCGGCTTTTTCTCCCTCCCTCTCCCCCCTCCCCCCTCCCATTCGGTTTTTCTTCTTTTGCCTCTTTTTATGTAAATACATTGCCTGTGATACTCGATTGGCATTATCGCTCACGCAAGGGGCGCGCGCGCCTGCGGTGTGTCCGAGCTGTCAGGCGTAAATTTGAGCTTGTTCACTGGAGCCGCACGGAGGAGCCCATCTACGCCTTGTACCGGCAGGGAGAGACACCACCACCACTACCACCACCACCACCACCACCCCTCTCATGCGGTGAAACCCTTGAAACGCACGCGGCGCATGCAGCAGAATAATCTACTCTTCTTCAGCCTCGTTTATAGTTGCTCCCTCCTTCATCAGGACCAACCTGTATTTTTAGTCAAGTGCTGATGCTTTGCAATCAACAATAGGAACTAGAGCACCAGTGCGTCTAGTTACTGCAAAGAAAGGGAAAAAAAAGGCCCATGCTTTTCTAGTAAAATGTAGAGCCCACACTTGGTCACACTCGGCGGACTTGGAAGGCTTGCATTTCCAAGCAACGAATGATGGGCAAACTAATACGGCACCGCGACGGGACCAATCCGGCCTTGTACCCAGCTATTTCTCTCTTTTCGATACAGCTCGGACGTATTCCGTAAAAGCCAAATAGATTTCGACGTCAAAAAGAATTAAATCCCAACGAGATTAGTTCTATCAATTGGCATATTGGCAAGGTCCTGCTAATTGAAAAAAAAAAAAAAGAGAAGAAGAAAAGAAAGGTCCATGCTGCCATTGCGGCGGGCACCCAATTTGTGACAGCCCTGCCGGCTTCTGCGGCGAAGCACCATCCTGGCTGAAGATTCGCCCAGGTTCGTTCAAGAAATCTAAATGAATTACCAGGAGTTGTTCAGTACTTCGTACTACTTAGACTCAGGGACCCTTTCATCCGCTCTCGCGCAAATTTTGTCCTTTTACAGAATAGTAACTTCGGCGGTCCCAGCCTTAATTCCGTTGATGCACGGGGTTTGGCGCTTCAACTCCCCGTCATATTTGCAGAAAGCCATCACGGACAAGAGCCGATGCCGCCGAATTAAAGCAATGTCCCTTCTCAAAACACTCGTCAAAGTTTTTTCATCACACGGGATTGATCATCTGGGCAGAGCTTTGCGGCCAGCGAGTGCCGGAGTTTGCGGGTCTATCTTCCCCGTATATTGTGGGATGATGATGGCCTGGAACCGTTAATAGACAAAAGTATCAAGGCCCAAAATAATGGGAGGGGGGGGCGCCGGATGAATACTGGTAGGAAAAAGGGATGAAAATCAGTCCCATCGTAAAAGGGGAGCCGGCCGTTTGTTGATTGACTGGTTTTTGCAAGCCACGATGAAACTATTAGCTGGTTCGGGATGCAAGACCCGGGGAGGCGGCGGCGGCGGCGGCGGCGGCGGCGGCGGAGGCAGAGGCGGAGGAGCCGTGGACCGCACTGAGCCGTTTATAGTATACAGTATGAAGATTAGAGGGAGCGGGGGGCCAAATCGATTATGAAATCAGAATAATGGGAAAAAAGGGAGATGTGCCACGATTTTGAATTGGGGACGTGGTGGTCTCTCGAAGGCGGGCCGAGACTTGTTTTTATTCGGACATGCTGTACATGGCAAGAGGCCGATGGATGGATTGGACGTGAGCGGAGACGGGATAGTAGGGCAAGCAGGCTTGAACTTGCGCCGGAGGGGGTTTCCCAACTAGACGTTGTCTTCTGTTTCTCTTTGATTAATTATTCAATATTCGATCATGCTTTTGTTTGACCATGAGACAACGATACCGGCGAGACAATGAAAGGCAACGCCGTAAAAGAATAAATCCGCCAATGAAACCTTCTAGATCAGCGACCATGTCTTGGTGTTTGGGAGAAACGGGCTGGTATAACGCGAGACGAGACGGAAGAATGTGCAGTGGAAGCCCGGCACCTCACAGTGGTTGTAGCGTTGTCTGTAGCGCCTGTAGCGAGTGCCGGGCGGGAGAATCTGGGTTAATTCTTCGCTGCTGCTCTGCTGCTTGAGAAGAACGGTAACCGCCAAGTGGGCCGGTTCAGCGGCGCCTTCCCTTTGTCGTAAACGTAAAGTAAACAGGTCAGCGAGTACAATACAGATACAGAGTAATGCAGCCAGGCCAAACAGTGCAATCGAGGGGATGCCACCAGCAAATTGAAATTGTCTTGTAGAGAGAACTGTTGACCCCATACGGCCCTGTAGAAGAATACCTACTAATAAAAAAGGGCATCTGCTGGTGCTGTATTCGTAAGGTACTTCCTGACTGCAGCGGGCCCCGCGTCTAGCCCAGCGACGGAGAGAGCGGGAAATGGGTGTGGTTTTAGGCGGACTCGTCCTAGGTCGACGAGGGTGGTGATACGAACTTGTAGCAAACGCCCCCCGATAGCCTTGGTGGCAGGTACCTCTGCCGGCCGCCAACTTCAACTCCCCCCACGGAGCAATTCAGCACCAGATTCCCATACAAATCATCCTCGTCCCGACCCCCCTGGCATTTTCTAGCCCCAGGTACCTTTGCCCAGATCCGCTTTTACTGGGCACTTGGCTTTACAGAGAATCAGAAATCCACCAACTGCATTCTTTCCCTTCATCTCGCCATCACCCACACCTCGTTCACCAATCTACACCAACCTCACCCACGCCCACGCCCACTCCTCTTTGACTTGAGCTAGGTCGATCACCCGTCTCTGTAGCGTCTACGGCAGGCAATGGTCATTCTGGCCCACCTCACCTCTCTCTCTCGACACACACCATCCCTCTTCTTCGAACCCCCCCTCCCACCACACCTCTCCCCCTCCACCCCAGTTCCAAAGCAGCCTTGTCTCTTGTTCCGCCGGACCAGGTGTATCTCTAAACCTCTTCTCTAGTATGTCTTACCGGGGGGAAAGTGACCCTGGCACCGACTTGCCATGTGTGTGGAGGCACTTCATGTCCGTCCCAGCCTGGGGGCACCACCATTGCTTCTCTCGACCACGAGATATTTAAATGTACTGCCTCTCCCACATGGCTTGAAGGATCTCGCCCTACCATCTCTATCAATCTCCATACTCTAGCGATTTCGCGATCTTTTTTCTCCTTTGCCAAGAAGAAACTTATAAAGACGACAGCCTTTCCTCTCATCTATTCTCTGCCTATAGCTTCTACTCTTGGCCACACTCGCACCAAAAGTGCCACAGCTCTCCTCCAACTCTCTCCCTCACACACACCTACTTCACATACACAACATGTCTGTCTACGCCGCCATGCCTCAACAATCAGCGTACATGTACGCTGTACCTCAACAGGCCGCTCCTAGACAATACTCTACGCACGGCACAAGTAGCGCCTTTAGCTCCTCTGCTCTGCCCGACGAGGACTGGACCAAGATCTCCGACTTGGCCGAACGCCGCAGAATCCAGAACCGCATTGCCCAGCGCAACTACCGTACGTGCCACCGCATCAAGTCGCCCTCGGCAGCAATCCAGCAATTCGACTTGTCTCGGCCTCTGATGATGCGCGACACCACAATTTCCAGCAGCAGCACCACTAACATCCCTCACAGGCAAGAAGCTCAAGCGCCGCCTGGAAGACCTCGAGCGCCGCGCTGGCTCCTCCGACGACGGCGAGACTGACAAGAACTCCGTCACCAGCCCCTCGAGCACCTCGAGCATCTCCAACAAAGTCACCAAGCGCAGCTCGGCCAGCAAGTCTCCCAAGGCCGCCAAGGCCACCACGACCGCTGCCATCTCCATTCCCGCCAAGCCCGTCCACCAGTACTCACCCTCGCTCGACGGCTCCGACGACTTTGTCTTTGCAGGCTCCTTTGACGACCGCGAGCGTGGCCCCTCGCCGCCCTTGTTTTCCCCATACAATCCCTACCCGGCCCCCGATGATCTGCTTCTCCAGCCTTACGGAGCCACGCAGCCTTACCCAACCATCAGCGCCGGCGAACCCTACTCGGCCAGCTACATGACCTCGTCGCTGCCCGGTGTCATGCCCTCTGCCACCCACTTCACCGACCCCTGGAAGCGCGAGAACTTTTCCGGCGACGACGGCCTTGGCAGTTACTTCAACTACTCGTTTGGCCCCTCGGCGCTCGACATGAGCCACTACGGTGCTTCTCCCAACGCTCCCAACGTGAGTCTGCCGCGACAGCAGCCCGTCTTCCTCTGAAGAAGGCAACGGCTCGCTGCCCCAGCAAAATCAACTCAATATACTGATTCGGAGATCAGACTCCCCCTCTGTCGCATTCGTTTGAGTCTGCGACGTGCTCCGAGACTGGCTTCGAGTATCCGACCACGCCGCTTTCCATGCCCGGTTCGCCCGGCATGATGGGTCCTCTTTCCCAGTAAATGAAGGCAAGGCTCCCGTCAATTTTAACGAGGCTGTACACTTTTACTTGCCAGAGGGGGCCAGTGAGGGCACCTGTCCATATTACTGCTTCCGCCTCTTTCTCAACTCCGTTTTACGACCAATCACTTCTCAACTCTCGACATTATTGAGGCGGACAGCAAAACAGCCTTTATGGAACCCCACACAAAGCAAAAACGGTTCTGGGGTTTAAAAGACATGGGATACACTTGGCGTTTATTTGGTAGAAGCAAATCACTGGGAGTGACTTGGCGGTCTTGATATCTATTTTCTTTGGACATTTTTATATGAATATTTGGCATGGCGAGTTTTGTTGTTTTTTTTTTCGCGACGAGGATATATTCTTTGGATTATATATATTGGCTTCATGTTCAAAGGTATATCTTTTGTGTGTTTTTAGATTTCTTTTCGGATCTATCCTCCTTTTCGAATGCTTTTGAGCCTTTTGTTTTCCTGGCACGGTAGATAGACTGGGTACTTTTGGCAATGGCAAAATATGAGCTCGTTCATCATTCTTTCACCTTGACACCTGTAATGATGTTAGCCAGGCAGAGTGGTGTCGTTTTCCGAGAAGAGCATAGTCCGAGATGGTGGTGCCGAAAATGCCTGATCGGCAGAGCTAGGGGGGGGGCACAAGGGGATGGGGAGGGGGGCGTCCAGAGACAAGGCATGGGTTCGCCCAGTGACGACGAGAGAGAGACCAGCGCCCGGGCTGAAGTCGTGCGCCGCCGCCTCCGCCGCTATTGCTGCTGCTTCTGCTCTGTAAATAGCCCTGTTGCGAGGTTCAAGCCGAGCCCATGTGGGCTGCATACAGAGGACACCCACCCAACCACCACTAATAATAATCAACGCAACAATTGTGGCTATTAGCGCCTTGAGCGGTTGCGCCTTGCTGGGACAAACGGCCGGTTTTGGCTTCACCCGACTTTTTGGGGGGGCAAGGAAACTAGGCTGTCGATGTCTTGTTGTATGATTCATGAGCCACATGTACTTTTCTCCTTTTTTGTTGAGTAGTGCTACGTTTTTTTTATTTTGACAATATTGCGATGGTTGTTCTTAGATGAGGTGTGGTGACGGGGCTACTGGCACAAAGATTTGACTCTGTGCCACCATCGCGGCGCCTGGCACCTAATCAGGAGGTAGGAGACGTAGGGCCAAGCCAAAAGGAAACAGAGGCAGGAGCTCGCCTTGTTAAGCCAACGCCGAGACGAATGAGGGTGCGCGCGAGTGGGCACGAGACGTAGACGAGGGTGATGATGAGAATGTGGGATGAGGCGTGTTCCGTGTCCGTGTCGTGTGACGAATCATTGAGTGGGCAAAAAAGTTGCGAGAAATGAGCATTGAGGGCTGTATGATTTTGTCCGGTGCCGTTTTCTATTCTACGAGCCGGGATCGTGGTAAAAGTAAGGAGAGTTGCTCAGCTGCAGCCTGGGTCAATCGATGAGAAAGCCTGGTTGTAAACCCGAGAAAGTATCAAGCTACAAGTTAGTGTGTAAACATGACTACTTTGTTAAAGGCGAACAATTCACGGACAGTAGACAAGACTCGAAAATGGAAGCTGTCGGGGGAGAATGAAACTCAAGAAGCGCAAAATGTACAAGGCGTGCGGCGTCCGTCTCGCCTCGCCTGAGCGGCCACACACACTGAGGGGGAAAAAAGAGTCCCGAGACCGTTATTAACAGCGTTACATTGGCTGTTTTCGTGTGTATCAAAAAGAGTCCGTTGACCTTTTATTTTTTCATTCTCTTTTTTCATTTCTTTTTTGAAAAAAAAGAAAAACGTTCTACTAATCTGTACCGAGGATACAAACGAGGCGAGTGACACGGACACACACACACACACACACACACATATACCTCAGCTAGGCTGCAAAGCTTGGTGCGACCATCACAACGTGGTTCGGTTCGTAACGGTGAGAAAACCGGGGAGCTGATGATGCGGAATTACTGATGAAGGCGACACACACCAGCAAATGGGTTTGCAAAGTGCGAATGACGCTAGAAGGAAAAAGAGGAGAAGCGGGTGAATCAGGGTTTGTTTATTGATATCGTTATCTGCACATTGGTTTATGCTTCACCTGCCGGCGTCGCTCAGGTCTGACGCAGCAACTCTATTCCTAGTGTGGCGGTTGTGTCAGGGTTCATGCAGAAACATGCCAGTCTTTAAATTTGTCGAGGTTTGCCTCACGAAGTGTCATGTTCCTCATGAGCACCTGGAGCAATGTTGTTCAGTCAAGTTTCAGACTCTAGCTGTCCGTTCTTTTTCTTGAAAACGTCACTTGTACTGGTTCTGAACTGGGTGAATCGGCAAACTTGTCACAGTGAGCCCATCTCGGTAATAAGCAAAGGGCTCGGCTTCCAGTCAACATCCCGGCGTGGCTTGTTGGTCCTTGCCGGCCGCCGCCGCCGTCCGTCGCAATCGCGTTTGGGTTTAAAAACAGATGCGACACTGTTGATAAACTAAACAAATACAAAACGGCGGCCAAAGCCAAGAGCCAAGCCAATTTGCATAGACTATCTCTATCTCGCCTTGTCGTCTCGGCTCGCTTCTCGCGCGGCTTGCCCTCCGAGATGGGCGGGCATTGATCATGTTTGGGCCCAAGCCCGAGCTGAGCAGCAGGTAATGCATCGTGCATCGACTTGATAAAACATCTGTCAACTAGCTAAAGTAATTGTTCCGCGGAGGTGGAGAAGAAGACGGGAGACGGGCGTGCGTAGAGTGACGGTAGAGCTGAGGCTGTGGAGAGGGCTCGGACAATGCATCATCTACCTACGATGACGAGATTCCCTTTTTGGAAGGGCGATCTGAGCAATAGATGCAGCGTGAAGAAGGTTGTTTATGCGCACCGGGTGCATGGATCAGGTATAGGTGCGTGGATGGGATAGAAGCCCGCGAAAACCCTCCAAAGATCCATCTTGAATGAGACGTCGTTCTCTGGCATAACAATCTTGTTCCAACTCGTTGATCATGTTTTAATTTTGTCGTCGGTTTCATACTTCATGGATGGCTGCTTCTGCACGCTGGGCTTGCAATGCGAAAGAAAGCGCCACTTCGGCGAATGGCTTGCGAATGGCTGGCCAGCCCAGTACGTCATTGGCTTGATGCAAGGTGATTCATCTTGCCGAGGGAATCACTCATCCGCGATATGGCTTATTCTCTTCGAAACAAAATTGATAGGGCAGAATTCATAGCGCCGGAATAAGACAAGCACGCCACTCGGATCACGGCCTTGTCGTTGAGAGTGATTCCGACTGCCGTGCGAATACTCATCACAGCGCCACCAAACGATGGAACGGGTTTCCTAAACCAAACAGTCACCGTAGGCCCAGAGTGAAAGATGTCAAACGCCACGTTTCCACCGCGGTGCATTGCAGAAGCTAGTTATCCGTAGAGCGCCTCGAATGAACGATAGGGAACTTGCGGATGAGGTGCAAAGCAGCAGCATAAATGTGTACGGCTAAGTCCATAGCGAGGCAATTGAGCAGAACAGGGGCTCCCTTCTCGGAACCGGTTGGCCGATGACGACGGGGCCGGATCGGCTCCTGGATAGTAATACTACCCATCGGGTTGCAAGACGGCCTTGCCAGATGCAGTGCATGTCAAACAAACGTGGTTGGAGATTCGGAGAAATTCACCAAAACTTATTGGAGATCAGAAAGCCCCGGATTGCCAGATAGATAGCTTGCTGCAGTGCTCAGCGGCCAGCACACGGCCAGCACATGCGTGCTTTGGGCGGGGCCACCACGAGCAGGATGAGGACGCCTCGATACGCAAAACATGATTTCGAAATGGATGAAAAGCTCCCAGATCCCTGCCGTATATCCTTTGAATCCTTGCTGCCGCAGACCACGTAAACGTACACGCTGCCAGAAATCTTTGGCGCCATAGCACCAGGTTGCGTTGCCCACTATCCACCAGCTGGGTTCCCCTCCTCTTCCTTGCTCCTTCCGCGTCGCCCGTTTGCACTACACAAAGGTTCCTTCTAGCAACAATTTCAGCCACGCCCGGCTGAACTGATAGTAACAAATTCGTTTTTGGCAACCTACTGCGGAAAACTCTCGATCAACGTCAAGGGCAAGGAGCGCAAGGTAACCCGCCGACTCGCAGCCGGCCAAGTCTACTATCGAGTGCTGAAATCCTTGCGCCCCCAACGGCCACAACGCGCCGCCTTGGCTCTCTGCAAGGAACCCAAGCGTATCGTCCCCTTCGGATGCCTAGGAGCCAGGGTTCGAGATGCTGCGATGCAGCCACCGACACGTACACTCGCAACGGCCAGAGCTTGCCCACAAATCGGCGCCCCGCGATTATTGTCATGCCCATCGGGTTCGCGTCCACCTTGAGTGTGTGCAACCAGCACTAGGTTCGCAAACAGTCTACTTGCGGCGGCGGCGCGCCAGCCCGCTGCGGTGCTTGCCTCGTCTCGGAACCAAAAAGTCAAAACGGCCCGGTCGACGGCATGGAATCAAACAACATCTCATGCGGCAAGTTGATAGTGGCCTGCGGGCTGGGCCGGCTTCGTCGAGTGTCCGTCCAAGCCATCGCACACGCCCCTCCTTCGTCGACTGCCACTCGAGGCTGAAGAAGAAAAGGCGGACGACAATCACAAAGCAGATTCAGTTCTCACAGGTAGGTTTTCTTAATTTGTCGCCCATGGAGATTCTTCGCCCATCGCTCGCCTTACCGCCTGTTTAAGAAGGCACATGCAGGGTCTCATCACGCAAGACTCATGGAAAGAGCCTCATGCACTACACATCTAGGCCACATGTAACGAATTAGAGCAGTGAACAAGCTCACGCTGCATTTGCATTTGACTACCGCCCACTTCGGGTATCGCATATGCCAACTCTGCATGGCCGTCGCATTTCTGATTAGAAACTACTTGCACCAGCACTGCAAGGACAGAGGGGGCGGGGCGTGTGCATGCTTCCCAATGCCGACAATGCTAGAGACTTATCAAAAAGTGCCACCATTACTTGGGCTTTCCTCTTCTTTCCGTGACAAAGACTCTGAGGGCTGGAGGATTTCTCGGCTTTCGCGCTGTGGCTCAGAGAAAGGCGCCACTCGTGCATACTGTCCCTCACTGCTCAAGCCACCAACGATGGCGCCGCTGCGCGGCCTGCTGTGTTGCAACTATGGCACGTATGGCAGCAGAGAGTTGCGCCGTACGCACGCCCGCCCCGCGCGGGCACCTATTTCACACACATGATCCGTTTTGGCGCCTTGTGAATGGACGGGGAGCCACGGATACGCTATCCTGAGCCGCTGAAAATTATATATACAGGGGCATATGTGCACGCGCACCCGCGTCGCCTCAATTTCCCTCCCTGCACTGAAAGACATGCCTTGAGAAAGAAAGCCCGGAGTGGGTTGTCTAGGAAATCACAAACAATGGTTGCAGCATGGCTTGCAGTAGCGATCCCGGCGGCGGTCCTAGGGGGCCGGAACGAATTGCGCAGCGCCGGAGCATACACTTGACACTCCAGTGTTTTTAGTAATAGGGCGTGTAAGCTATCTCTGCGCTGCAACGACAAAAACGAATCAAGTTTGTTCAGTCGGGAGTTAGATGGGAAGGCAAGACAGCAAGAGGGCTATGGATTACGAAGTACGTGTATCCGAAAATGTCGACAAAAGATTGGCAAGGAATTCTACGTCAAACAGGCGTTAGCTGCAGTCGGGTTTCGGGCGAACCTGCTGCAGGCAGCAAAAGGAAGAAGAAAAGCTTGGCCCCAAAATACAGTTCTCACTTTCCGGGGATCCGCGCCAAGATGCTTGTCTCGACGGTTCTTCAGCCTTTCCCCCTAGATTTTACTGCGCAGACGGTTTGCTTTTGTCAAGGGCAGACACGGCTGAAGAGGCAGAATAGACTGTCACAGAGCTTGGGCCATGGTCCTAGCAAGCCATCTTTCCTCGTTGCGCATGCCGAAAATAATACGGATAATACGGATAAAAGGATAAAAGGATGCGAATGAGCGTACGTACAATTTCGGGTTGCCTAATCATTGCGACGCCGGGTCCAGGGCCCAAAACTCCGCCGCACAGCCTGCTGCATGGATGGTCGGCGGATTGATGTGAGAGTGGTAAATGGAAGCGCTGCTCCAAAATTTATCCACTTTCCGTTTCCGTGACCAGGGCGCGATTCTTGTTGCTTTTTTTTATAAATAAAATTAAACGAAGCAACAGTATCCATCGAGGAGCGGGCACTAAATCACAAAAGGTTGTTTACAAGGATAATGAACAAGGAATCATGTCGTCGGAGCGCCGAGATTCGTGGTTACTGACGGCCGAAAGACGAGCCACACACGGCCGAGTCGGACCGCCATTGTCTAACCCGATTTCACTAGTCTAAACTAACGAACTATGGTAGCCGTTACTCTTTACGGAGTAGTCACGCCAACTAGACAAAGCAGCTCTGGCAGGGCAAGGAAAAGGGCTGATCTTTTTAGGTAGTTTTGAATAGCGCAACAAAATGGCCTTTGAAGTGGCACAGTGGCAACAAAGATCCCAGGCATAGGAGAGGCGTTCCAGACTTGCGTTCAGACTGCGGAATGCAACAGCAGGGGATCGGCCAGTGAGTCCACACAACTTCCGCAACGCCGCAACGGGCGTAATTCGGCAAGGAATATGGCGTGGTTATCCGTATCATGATGCCCGGCCGGCGGCGGCGGGGACATGGGGGGACGGCAGCAGAATCCCACTTGCCGCAGGGCTTTTTCCTCCAATGTCTCTGCCTGTGACCTGGGTGCTGGGGGGAATTAAAACCAAACTCCGCTGGTGGAAAAAGTGGTTTTTCGTCTCCAGACTCCAGACACCGGCACGACTTACTGAAACTGTACTTTTATTATTAGATTCAATGGACTTTGAATTCGGTGGAGAAGGTATAAAGAAAAAAGCCACAGAATAACATTTTCTCTTACTCCAGCAATGCCAATTCTCAGCTAACAAGAGAGAGTGACCTTCAATTCTCCCGGCCATTGCTGAATCTCCCGCACTGGCTCGCCGCGAGCTCGTACGAGCGTCTCGCCAACGTTCCTAAACCGGCTAGTGATGCGTAAAAGCAAAACAAGATTATTATGGTTGTGGCGTTTTGATGCCAGTAACGATTGTAATGAGAATTCAAAAAGTCTAATAGCTGGACTACAAGTACGGATAGACAAGCGAGGAATAGTTTGAAATGCAACAAAACCAAGGCAGAGAAAGCGGCGTGTTATATTATGGCTTATGTGTCTTCCTCGCCCGAGAATGGATATCACTCCTACGGTTGTGTTTATGCCTCAATCGGCGATAGTACCGAGTTGCTGCCTTTTTTCTTCGAAGCAGAACGTGGCAATGCGTGCGGGTAAGACGGTTACTATCGATCTTGTCGATGTAAGGCGTCTTATTCGCGCCTGTATTGTAGGTAGACGTGCGTAAGCACGGCTGTCAATGAAGCGAGTTCTTAACTTTTTTACCGCAGCATGGAATTCACTTGCATGTGGTTGCTCATCCCCC
The DNA here is from genome assembly GCA_024472245.1 of Beauveria sp. NWAFU-1. NCBI lineage: Eukaryota > Fungi > Ascomycota > Sordariomycetes > Hypocreales > Cordycipitaceae > Beauveria > Beauveria sp. NWAFU-1. Next base: position 2,297,633 of record JANBXD010000007.1, read on the forward strand.
CGGCATCTATTGCAGATCAACAAGTGCTGGCCAAGATCCCTCCCGTTTGGCCCTTGATTCAGATACGATGGCCAGCAAAAGGGTGGCCAAGATCCTTGGCTGCGGCGTACTTTACGATTTCGCATGGGCCCCTGGTTTTCGGGCTGTTTTGACTCGCCCGCACGCGGGTGTTATTCCGCTGTTGGGGGCTGGACTCGTGAATGCCGGCCGGGGCACGGCGGAATATAGAGGCATGTTTTGAATGCGGAACATCCGGGAGATTGGACGCCGTGAAGCGAAGAGAGGGAGGGAGAGGGGAGACATTATTTTGCCATTTGCAAGCAGGCCTCCTCGGCACCAAACTGCCGCCGCGGAGATTCAAGAGTATGCCTCCCTCTTTATGTCTACTCGGCGTTGACTACCTGTTCAGGGTGATTGTACCTTGGCAAAATGCTAGACATTTCGGCCTTCGCAAAAGACAGAAAAGCCTTTGCCCTTGAATGAATTGCGTGAATAGTTATGTAAAACACGAACGGACACCCCCCCCCCCAGCCTACGTTGTTCCTCTCCTCAAGGTGTATCGATAAAGGAACAGTTCCTTCACGGAGCTCGCAAAGTCCGAACAGCGACGTAGACATCAGGCCCTTTGCACGAAACCTGCATTGTGCAAACTAACTAGTTTTTGATGGCGCCTCCAGGCAACAAGCAGTGACAGATCAAAGCACCTTGGCGACAAGGAGGTTCGGGGGCCGAAAAAATAAAATAAAAAGGGCTGAAGCAAGAAGAAAAATAAAGAAGGCTGCAGGAAGCCTAGAGGGCTGAGGTGCATGCCCGCACTCATGCTCTATCCGGGCGATGCGAGCTGAGAAGTCAGGAGGGAAGGCGTTGCAGACACTGCGATGCAACGCTGTGGCCGCAGCAGACAAGAAAGACACGATACCGCCATCTTTTTCTTCCCCACCTGTAACGTGGCTCTAGATTTGGGATGAACAAGCAAGCACAAGCTCAACGATCGTTTCAAAACCCCATTTCTTTACCTTGCCAAATAAGAGTGATTGGGGCGGTTGTTTCAACACGAATGTACGGAGTACAGGTGTATTGATTGAGGAGCGGCCTCGTAGCTTGCAAGCGGGCTATGCCAATGGCGCAAGGAAACATTGTATAAGAGGGTGGTTTTTTGGCGCAGCAGGTCTGCACCAAGGAAAGCTACGGCAGATGGCTTCCTTCAGCCAGACGCCCGCAATATACCGGCATGAAAGCGTGGCATCATGTAACCTAACCCAAGTTGCCTAACTAGACGCCGGCAGTGGTGCCTCGAGGCCAGAAGAATGCATGAGCAGCCACAAACCAGATTTCAAAAGGTCTACACTGACTTGCCTTTTTTTTTTCTTTCCTCTCTTTATTCGTCATCTATACTTTTACAGCGCTAGCTTAGATTATGTCGCCAGAACCCGTCCTTGCCATCATGGCAAAACGTGCTTGAGCTAAAGCAGGCTGAACGACGAAATGTTACCTGATGTCGCCTGAACCAGGCTCCTGCCGGAGCCGTTGCGACAAAAGCCCTGTCTGTTAGCCTCGCAACTTGGGCACGCATTCAAAAGTACCCTTTGTCTTGAAAGCTTTGGGCTACGAAGTATCTGTCAAGCCAGCAACGCCTCTTTATTTTTTTTTCTTTTTCTTTTTGAATCACCGCGTGCGTTCAGCTCTGGCCTTGTCGGCATAGTTCCGCGACCGGGATGTAGTGGAAGACGTCGATCCGCATCAAGCCAACCGGCGGCCACTGACTCGTCAATTTGTCACCGAGAGATACGCCCAGGGGGGAGAGAGAGCTCTTGCTTGTTGTTGACGAACGATGCAGCGATTCCCACGCCTCCCCCCCGCTCCGATGGAAGAAGAAGGGAGGGGAGAAGCAGGCTGCTCTGGTCTCTCTCAAAACAGGCACACCCCCCCCTCTCATCGTTGTTTGACGGATGGCGGCGCGTTGGTATCCGGACAGCTGCGGAGTTCTTGGCAGCCTGAATGATGAGTGCGAGTTGCGTGCGTGTGTCAAGTGCGTCAAGTGTGTTCTGTCTTTTTCGAGGGTAGTGCGCCACAGAGGTCACGACGCATTTAGCGTGTTCCTGTTTGGCTGGCGCGCGACGAATGTTGCCGCATTGCTGCGATCAAGTAAAAACACCAAGAAAGTTGTACAAACTTGGTTGTTGGTTTTTTAGTGATGCGGTGGAAAGCATTGCAAACCAAACGTAGTGCAAGGGTGCTGGCTTTGCAATCTGAGGAAAGCAGTCACTGGTCGATCTGCAGCTACGTTTACCTCGATCGCGCGAGTTCCCCGCCATCTAGTTCGATCTCGGCCGGTCCAAGTCGACGACATCATAACTGATACGCTCTATTTTTTTTTTGGGCTTCGCTGCCTGACCAGCCTTGCTTACTGAAATTGATTCCATACACCTTGAGCAACTTGTCAATCAACTCTGCACGATATAATTGACCCCCAATCCTCGTGTAACCTTCCCTCGTGCCGTGCAACCTCCTCCATCACAACCTCACCCCAACCAACCAACGTCCAAGTCCGCCGCCAGTTGAGACCATGTCCACGGCCACCACGATGCAGAGGGTCGTCCTCGCCCTCACAAACTTCAAGTCGCCCATTGTCCGCACCGTCGTCCCCTGCGGCCTCGCCGCCGTCGCCCTGCAGGCCCTCGCCGCCGCGCCCTCCGTCGCCGCCCGCTCCGAGCTCTTCTTTGACGTCTCGGGCTCCCTGACGTACCTGGCCGTCGGCGCCCTGAGCCTCTACCTGCCAGCGCTGCGCGCCCGCGCCCTCGCCGCCGCCCAGGGCGTCGCCCAGGCCGCCCTCCCCAAGACACCGAGCATCGCCCAGCTCGCCGCCTCGGCGTGGAGCAAGGGCGGCGGCGGCGGCGGCCCGGTCGTGGGCGCGCGCAACTGGCGGCAGCTGGTCCTCGTCGGCCTAACCATGGTGTGGGCTACTCGATGTGAGTGCAGTTCATCTCTAAATGTCTATATATATATATATATATAAAGTCTTGTTTCCGGCTGACAAGAGCTTAGTGGGATCCTATCTCTTCTCGCGCGTCCTCAGCCACGGCCACGACTCGCGCTTCGACAAGATCCGCGACAAGCCCGTGCGCTTCGCCAGCGTCTTTCTCATCCAGGCCATCTGGGTCACCATCCCGATGCTGCCCGTCCTCGCCCTCGCCGCCGTCCCCGCCGCCACCGTGGCCGCCGCCCTACCACGCCTCGCCGCCACCGACGTCCTCGGACTGTCGCTCTGGGGTATGGGCTTCTTCTTCGAGGCCGTCGCCGACTACCAAAAGAGCCAGTGGGTCAGGCAAAAGAAGCTCAAGCTGCATGATGAGGATTTCCTCACGAGCGGTCTCTTCAGCGTCAGGTATGTAGTTTCTCATTCTTGTTTTTCTCCGGGCTCCTTGTACACGGCAAGAGGGAGGGAAAGGAATCAAATGTCTTCTATCGAAATCGAGAAGTGAGTGAATGCTAATGGAAACCCCGTTTGATAGCCGCTTCCCCCACTACTTTGGCGAGATTTCCATGTGGACCGGCATCGCCGTCACCGCGGCCGGCGTGCTCGCTCGCACCCCCGTGCAGCTCGCGCTCGGCTGGACAGGGCCCCTCGGCGTCGTGGCCACGACGGCACTGTGCGGCCTTAGCCCACTGTTTAGCTGGTTCGTCGTGACGCGCGTGTCAGGTGTGCCCATGAGCGAGAAAAAGTACGACGAACGTTATGGACACCGCGCGGATTACCAAAAGTGGCGCAGCGAGACGCCGCGACTGGTGCCTAAGCTGTGGTGAGCGGAAAAAGCACGACGACGTTTGTCTTCGGGAGGTGGGAGTCTTGTTGCAATCAAAGAATGTGTCGGCTGCCGGTTAGAGGACAGCGTCTGTCAAAACGGTGTGATTGTACGAGGCCCTTGGGAGGTTCGACTCTAACATGTAATGGATAAAATACATAATGGACAAATTCACTTCATTGCAGTTCTGCGTCCGCATGTATCTCATCTCTACTATACTACCATGAACAAGGTACAATACCCTCATACAACTTCCAGTCATTACCTCACATTGCAAGCTATAATAATTCGCCATGAATGTTGGTACTACAGTCACCGCACTCACGAAGAGCCACATCGTAAACCATCCCCAGAGCATTCCTTGCTATCCGCTGCCTACCAACGTCGTTCAACGATGAAATAGTCATCCCGAATAAAAATAGATAAGAAAAAAAAAAAAAGTAAATGCCGCCCAAGTAATTTGGTTTCCCTTCCACCCGATGCGATTATAATACATAGTGTTGTACACAGGTACACACCATCCATCCCTTAACCCCAAAGTCTTTTTCGTCGCTCAGAGAGCGCTCATGTCCATGTTGCCGCTTCCATTTGCCTCTCTGTGAGTTGAAGCATCAGCCACATCAAGTGAGGGTGACATCTATGGAGTTCAATACTCCATACCGACGTCAGCCAGACACTCCCCCCTCCCGACCTCGTTCATCCTGTACAATCATATGCCCAAAACCAGTTCCAAACTCCCATTTGACCAAAATTCTGCAGACAATAAAAAAAGGAAAATTTCGTAGCAAATGAAAAGGAGAGCCGTTTGTGTCTAGCAGCAGGCCGGGTAGACGACTCCCACTCCCGCCATTGATCTCGAGAATCCGACTCTTGATCAAGGCAAAATACTGTTCAAACGTGCGCCGCCGGGTTGAGACCATGGCCGGGTCTCTTCGAATGATGCTGCGGCAGTCAAAATGGTCAAGAGGCCAGAGATGCCGGAAATGAAAACCTCGCCAAAAGCAATAACCCCCAAAAAAACACTAGCAAGCGTCAACGCACAGAGACTTTTTGCTGGAGGGCCAAAGGGACTCAAAGGTCCTTTTGCGGCCACCGAAGTCGGAGCGCCGGGCCCATCCTGCGAATACAGCTAATGATAGCAATATGCTAAAGAAACAAATGTCGTGATCAAATCCATGGTTCGTTCTTCTTTACTCCATGATATACTGCCAAGTGATGAAATCAAATTCGCCGGTCCACCGTGATCGCCTTGAAAATGCACAAAGGCAGACTCGTGTCTGTATCGTCGTCTTGTTGTGCGCGCATGCGCATACTGATCTAACATCTTCACATGGAGCTGATGCCAGAGTTACTGTGGTCCCCAACATTGTCGGAGAGGTTGATGAGCAGTTGAGCTAGACAACGCTTCGTGGCTGCGTCATCGCGCAAAACAGACGAGAATGTAGCATCGCGGAGCGGTTCGGGGAGGCACTGGCGCAAGGCCTCGCGCGCTCTGGCGTTATCACTAAGGCTAGAAAGTCATGTTAGCATGTAAATTGAGGTCTAGTCGGGTTTCCAGGTAGCATACCGAAGGAAACAGCGGACTACGTGCTTAAGCAGGCGCGCAGTTTGGGATTCGACGAGTTGGGCAACCATATTGCTAAGGACAGTGCCGACAGCATAGAATCGCTCATAAGTAGCGCAGATGTAGTTGAGGCCATTGTCATCTAATAGAATCTTTTGGACGATAAAGATGGCCACAGTCTTGCTAAGTTCTGAGCCAGTCTCCATGATGCGGAGGCAAAGGGGAATAATCTCGGTGGTGAGCAGAAAGTTGATGACATCTGTCGAGTCATTCTTGACAAGCGCACCAATGACACCCAGACTAGTAAGCCGCAAGTATTCAAAGGGTCGCGACTTGGAGGTGGTGTTGAGGAACGGATAGAGGAAGAGGGGAATGTGCGCGTTGAGGAAGAGGGCGCGCGTGTCGTTGTGCGATGCGACGCACTGCAGCAGGGCCAGTGCATTGCAGACTCGGTTAGAGGCCGCGGCAGTCAGCTGCGACGGGTTGAGCAGCGTGTATACGGAAATGATTTCTTGCAGGAGGGACGTCATGACGCCAAACGAGTGCCAGAGGATGAGGGCCAGCTCCGGCACCTGCTCGCGTTTCTTGCTCAGCTCGAGGAGAGCTGCCTCGCGGGTATTTTCGTGCAGCAGATCAGCAATGTAGGTCATCGTGCGTCGGTTATCCTCAGAGATGTGCTCGTGACCATTATCCTGCTGGCTGTGAGCGACATTCTGGTTGCCAGCGTTGGCGTGGTTATTTGCAGCGAGGCGGCCATAGTGCTGCTGCTGCTGCTGCTGCTGCTGCTGCTGCGCCTGTTGCTGTTGCTGCGCCTGTTGCTGCTGCTGCGCCTGTTGCTGCTGCTGCGCCTGTTGAGCGGCCTGCTGCTGCTGGACGGCCGACGCGGCGCCGCCTTGATGTGGGTGCTGCTGCTGATGATGGCCGGACTGCTGATGCATCCAGGATGACTCGGTCTGGTGACCAAATTGGTGATGTCCGTAGACATGCGCCGAGGGCATCATGATGGGCTACGCTTCGCTCGGATCCGAGGGAGCGAGCAGGCGTATCGGGTGTGTTGTTCTCGCGAGACAGGAAAGAGCTCGGGCAAGAGGGCGGTTTTCTTCAAGGAGACAGGTTTTGTGCGCAGGCTCGTTGGTCGTGTGTTGCGACTCTCGATTTCAAAAGGCGGGGGTCGATGCGATTTGCTTTGCGCGTGCGTGGCTGGGGGAGTGGGCGTTTGGGCGGCCAGGGTTTCACGGGGGGGCCAGTCTGGGCCGGAGAGGAATAATTCGAATTGGGACGTCGGAAATGTGTAAAGGAGTCGAAAATGAATGCTGAATGTGCGCAACAACGAGAGAGCCTCTGGTGCGAGAAGGCGAAAAAAAGGCTTGGCTGTTGACGCGAAGGATTGTCGTCGAGCGTGGTCGGGGCTGCTTCGAGGCTCGGGAGAGGACAAAGGCGGGAACAGCTGGCAGAAGCTTTCTTGGTCTGCGAGGGAGCAGAAGCCGGATTGGCGGCGCCTTTCAAACCTTGAACGGAGCAGTGTGGCGCACGGGCCAGATACGAGATGTATTATATCACCAAAATTGTGTGACGCGATACAAGATTTCTCTGTCCATAGCGCGCCCTGGTGCCCAACCGCACTGGACAAAGCCCGCACGGGCACTCAAGACAGCCGGTACCTTGACGGCCGCCAGCTTTTGCAGATCAAATCGGTACCACCAGTCACCTCACCAAGCGGCAAAAGCGCACCGCGGCCTCACTTTCGCCATTGTGCTACGCCACATATTATTTATTCCAAGAAATACCATATTTGAAAGACTGAGACATTGCCATGCTGATACTCCTCTCTATTCCCAACGTCAAGCAATTCAAAACCAACGAGAAAAACATATCAAATACCGGACCCCTCAGACGAATATGCAATAGTCATGACTGCTATCCAGTATTGCTCAAATGCATTTTGCAAATTATATTTCCGGCACTACCACTGCTACCCGCCTTCCGGCCAGACTGAAAAGAGGGCCTGTGAAGAAGCTCCCCTGCCAATCGAGACGATGTCGGCTTGCCACGACAGGTCCATGTATCTGTCCACAATCGTATACCAAAAAGGTTCCTTTCTTCTATTATAGCTTCAGTTCCTTTAGAATCTGATCCGCCATATTCTTGAACTGCCAGGTGTTGCCTTCCATCCGCTTGAACTGGATGCCGTGCAGTGACAGCAACGGCACCTTGACAATAAAAATCTCGAATTCTAAAATCATGCTGCCGCCAAGGTCGCTCTGCACTTGCGTGCTCGTCTCTCCCGGTGCTCTTCGTGTTGTGCCTCCATTCCTTCGCGGAATGCTGTCCAGCGACGTTTCAGAGTTGGAGTAGCTGCGTTCCCTGTCGCTCTTGTCTCGGTCACTGCGGTCTCGGTCACTGCGATCTCTGTCACTGCGATCTCTGTCCGAACGCGCAGGAGTCCTCGGCGTGAGGGGACCTCTGTCAGAGTCGTCTCTGTCATCTCCACGGCGTAAACCTCCGAAGCTGAAGCGGCGTCGGTGACCACTTGATTGCCCGCCAGCGGTGCCAGGGGGGTCTTGCACCTTATTTAAGTCGATGCTCGGCGAATGTCTGCAGGTAAAACCGCCCTTGATCTCAATGTATTCCACATTGAGCTGATCTAGCACCCGGCGTATCTCGGCTCTAATTGCAGGGACTGATTTGCCCGATGTTGTCGACACACTGAAGAGGCCCTTCAAGAACACAGGCTTTGCCAACTCACTAGTTGCTAGCCGCTCCGTAGACTGCCCGCTCTGCTCGATCTCTCCGTCCGTCTCTTCGGGGACATTGGATTCCATTGCATTCTCTCGCCGGTGTCGGCGACGCTGAACGCTCTCCCGACGGGCGTGGCCAAGAGACTTGGCTCGCGTGGTCATTGACTGTGAGTGATTATGGCCCTTATGGGCACTTCTGGGCAGGTCGTTTTCCACTGACTGGTCACTGCCGCTTGTCACAGCCTGCTCGCGAGCTGCCCTTGTTACATCACGACGACGCGTGTCGCCAGAGTTGACGCTGGTTGAGCGCCCGAGACCTGATTTGGTGGGCCTACCTCCCGATGAGAGCGGTGGGCTAAGAAGCTCCTTATGATGCTGCTGACTTCCACCAGAACGCAGTTCCTCGGGATCAGGGCGCGATCGACGCATGCTGAAGCTCTTCCGTGGTGGAATGGGTGATGACTCGGAAGGAGAATGAATGTGAACCATGGGGGGATGCGAGCGGTCTCTTTCATGGCGTTGCGGATCTCTGCGCTTGCGCGTGCTGAAACGACGCAGAAGACCAGCTGCTGTGCCTTCCTTCTTGGGTGCCGGCTCCGGCTTCTCCTGCGGCTTCTGCTGCTTGACCATGTCAGGTTCGTCATCTTCTCCATGCGTTCGAGCCCGTGGTCGCGTACGCCCGCCAGTTGGCTTCTCTCCGGGCATCTCGAACGCGGCAGCGTTTGTATGTGCCGCCTTGGGTGGGGCGAGTGGCATAGCATCAACAAGTCGGTCACGCGCGTCCCGGTCGCGATCCCTTTCTCGGTCTCGCTCACGTTCACGTTCACGCTCTTTCTGCTTTTCTTTTTCCTTTGAAGATGCGGGGTTCTGCGTAATCAAGTTCTCTTGTTCCCTCGTCTGCTTCTCCCGCACAAGATAGTAGATGGACAACAGGGGGCTAAAGGCATTGAGGGGATCGCTACCCAGCTGCAGCGCATCGGAGCTAGGGTGTGTCAACGTGTCGCGACTGGCGGAACCGGAGTTGCGGCGCTTATAAAAGTCGAAGCCAAAGCTCTTCTTCTTTTCCACCTCGGGCATCTGCTGTGAAATCTTTCTCTCCCGGTAATACAGCCTCACAGCCTGTTGATAATCTTCCGACTCAATGATCTTGGTCAGTTGGGCATTAATGCTCTCGGGTGAGCCGAAGTTGAAGCCTTGCATGGCATGTACAACTTCGGGCTCCAGAGGTAGGGTAAGGGGCTCGCGAATGGGCAGATAGTTGTCCGGTGGTCCGCTGTAGCCCTTGGTCATCCAGGGGTGAATCATGACCTCTTGCATCGTCGCCCGCTGCTTCGGGTCGGTGACAAGCATGCGGGACATGAGGTGTTTGCACTCTATGCCAAGGGTCAGTAAAGTCTCAAGTTGAGTAAGGGAAAAGGTGGGAAAGTATACCGCTTGACAGCCAGCTCGGGTAGTCGACGACACCTTTCTTGATCTTAGCGTGGAGAGCGGGCATGCTATGATCGTCAAATGGCACCTTGCCACAGACTAGCACGTATAGCACAATACCAAAACTCCATACGTCAACTTCTGGTCCTGTGTAGGCTCTGGCTTGTAGCAACTCAGGAGCAGCAAAGTACAAGCTTCCGCAAAAAGTTTTGAGGTGGCCGCGCGGGGCAAAGAGATTGCTCAGGCCAAAATCGATAATCTTAATATCGCCAGTCTTGCTGATGAGAATGTTTTCAATCTTGAGGTCACGGTGAACGATGCTGTTGCGGTGACAGTAATCGAGGGCGCTAGCAATTTGGCGACTGAACTTGCGGGCCTGCTTCTCCTTGAGTTTGCCGTGGGAAATGATGTAGTCGAGCATCTGGCCTCCATTGACAAACTCGAAAAGCATGTACCAGTGGTAGTTTGTACGAACGACATCGCGCAGGCCGCAGATGTGGGGGTGGTTGAGGAGGGTGACGATGGCGGCTTCACGGGCGGTGCGAATCTCTTTGGACTGGTCGGCGCGCTCTTTATCGGCACGGGTCTGATGATTATCGTCGGTCGAGCCACGAGGAATAATTTTGCAGGCGACCTGTAATCGAGAGGGCAAGGCAAACGTTAGTTATAATGTGGGGTTGGTGATGGGCACACAAGAGTTGGGGTGAATAGGGGCAAGGAGACGAACCTGTTCGCTGCCGTCTTCTTTGCGGGCAAGCTTGACCTTGCCCATGCTACCAGCACCAATGGTCTTGCCAAGAATCCATTTTCCAGACTGCGTAGGGATAGTGGTGCGCGAGCGCGATTGCTTGGTGCCGTGGGAGGACTGGGCGTCGGTGCCGGCGTGCGAGGAGCGGCCGTGGGACGAGGGCGGCGGCGCGGCACTGGCCGCCGCCGCAGCAGAAGGCATGTCGGGGGTCTGTTGAGGATGGGGATAGTTGCAACGAGAGCTGCTGCGTCGGTGAGGGCGGTTGGGGTCGTTGCCCCTGGGGACGTCGCGGCTGGGACTGCGCTTGGGGTGAGAGGCTATGCGCGTCGTGTCGTAGTCATGTTGGGGCGGCGTAGCAACCTGGCTGGCAGAACGGTGCGAGGAAGGGCGGCGCTGGTGGTGGGAGCGCAGTGCCTGGTGGTAGTTGGCTGAAGCAGTAGCACAAGCAAGAGCAGAAGCAGAGCTGGAGCTGACTGATGCGGCGGTCGAGGGACGTGATGAGTGTGATGGATCTCTGCGAGTGGAATACGGCCGGGATGGTGGTGGCCGCGAGGGCGAGGCGTGCGAAAGATCGGAGCCTGGGGCCGCTGTCGTCGTCATGATGGGCCTTTAGCGGAGGAAGAGGGGGGGGTTGACGAATGCCTTGCTTTTATGATGAGGTAAGGGAAAAGGAAAGCCTGCGGTGCTTCAGTCGGGGGAGAAGCAGACTGCGATAATATTTATTTTAATTGTTTTCGCGTCTGTCTTGTCCGGCAGGCTTTTTTTCTGCTGCCTTCCCGTGGGCGGAATAAGATGGTTTGTTTGCCAGCTACCCGCACTAAGATACCTTAGTCCCTGCGGATGATGGCAGTGGAAAGAGACCCTGGAGCCACTGGCCAGCGGTCTGCTAGCAGCGGCAGTACACAGTAGCGCAGAACCTGGCGTGAAGGGGAGGGGGAAATAATGGATATGGTGATTGTTGTTGTTTCGTTGGTCTAGACACTTTTGGCTTGAGTGATGGCTACTGGGAAGTGGGATAGTTTAGTTGGTTGCTAAGCAGTTGGTGCCAGTGAAGAGGTAATACAGTGGAAAAGGTACCCAGGTACAAGGTACCTTGCTTTTGCCTTACCAAACTTGGGCAACGAGTTCTTGATTCTTGTTTAGCAGATGCGGGGCTACTGGTGTATTCAGAAGTTTCATCAAGCTCTACCAGTCAATCCTCCAGGTCGAACAGCCTAGCAACCCAGGTGCTCGAATGATTGCGGGGCCGCGGCCGAAGTTGTTATTGATTCTCTCGATATTTGATTCCAGGCCTACAGGTCCGAGGGCATGTTGAAGTGGTGATAGTTGGTGGGGTGGTAAGGTGCTCGATACCTGCCCACGGGCTTGACTGCAAGTAACAGCAATAACATAAATGTTTATAAGTAAACCAACCGGCAGGGTTCTGGGTCCAGTGTACAATGCCAGGCAACCTTTCTCCTATTTACATCTAAATAGCCGCCGAGATATGATAGGGGTTGGTAAATTGGAAATCACACAAGGCCTAGGCACGATATGCCGCCTCCCGTTGACAAAGGCGCATCCATCTATTAATACATGGCGGTCTGAAAATTGTATTGCAGCAGTTCAACGTACGCCCATTCTCACCTATGCTGATATCCACTAATACTCGCTACCTACTCACAACTCCCTCCAGCTGACTCGCTGCCATGCTCTTTGGCGCGCAGCTAGGAAACGTCGATGCCCAGATCCCACATCTTGTTTTTCTCTCGTCTCTTCTCTCGAGGCCGGTCGAAAATCATGTAGCGGGACTCTCGCAGCGCTCGCCATGCACTCCATGATCGCCATGGTATAGCTCGCCATCATCATGACAAGAACAGGACTTTCTTGGCTGCCATCTCCGCTAATTCCATGGATATGGCGCCGGTTGTAGGCGTTACCATGATAACCATGTTATGGTGGCCCTAATGTGCCAGGTACTTCTAACCTGTGCTGCTCCTCTACTTGTTCACGCCGCCTCTACTCACACCACATACCCTGTACTCGGCAGCATGCCAGTCTTCTGCACGCTGCTACACCTCTTCAGCATCTCCTACTTGTCTTGACCTCTTGCAGCAGATATTTTCGCTCTCCCACTAGAGCAAAAGGCTATCACCTCCAAGCGCCTCCTTTCGTCCTTGTATCAAGCCCAACAAGAATGGTCCCACCTGGTCGTACAGGGGCGCATTGTACCTGGAATTGTGATTCGCACAACTTCGTTATTTTTGTAACAGGTGAAACATCTTCATCATGGTGATTTGGTTCCAAGCCCCTAGGAAATTAAGCTTGCTCCCTGGCTCAGCGGTGGCAATCCGCAACGCAGCCATGTAACAGTGTGCATACAAGACCTCACTATCATCCACTACACTGAAAGACTAAAGAGACGCCACAGTAGCGTCCTCTTGTGAATCTTGACCGGTCCATAAGCCGGGTAACATCGCAATCTCTCTTCGGCTTGATAGAAAGCATATAATTTGGAGGAACATAATTGAACGGCAAATTCCTAACAGCGGTACATAAAACGATGTATGTCCTTGTTGGCGTGCTCGGCGGCTGCCTTTATCGATAAGGCACCAGCCCAGTCCCGCCAAATTTAGGCCGCGCTTCATCTTGACAACAAAGTCGCAACAAATCGTGACGGGCCGAGGGACGAATAAATGACTTGAGAGTGCCCTTAACAGAGGGGTGGATAATTTCCTACTTCCACCAAGTCATGTCTTCATACAAGCGATCCCGCGCGAACTTCGAATCGGATCAGCATGCGCCGTATGCTGCCTTCGGCACGCCACTTCCAGACGAGAATGAAGGCCGTGATGATGGCTCCTATCTGCCCCTCTGGAAGCAGGATGTCCGTGACGAGCGAGGAAGAAAGAGACTACATGGAGCTTTCACCGGCGGCTGGAGTGCTGGGTAAAACATGTCGCATCGTTCTTTCCAAACCCACTGCTGACGCGCCTGTTTAGGTACTTCAACACAGTCGGCTCGAAAGAAGGTTGGACGCCTTCCACGTTCGTGTCTAGTCGCAGCAGCCGAAACAAATCCGATCAACGGACCATTGAACAACGAGCGCAAGATTTCATGGACGACGAGGACCTGGCAGACGCAGCTGAGGCGCAGCAGCTCAAGACCTCGCAAGCATTTGCTGGCTTTGGGTCCTCTGTCGATGGCCAAGGGCAAGCTGGTGGCTTGACAGGCCTTTTCAAGACCGAAGGAGATACCATGGGACTCAAGCTATTACGCAGAATGGGTTGGAAGGACGGACAAGGTATAGGGCCAAAGGTGCGGCGGACAGCACGACTGGAAAGCAACATTTCGTCGCAAGCAGACGACTCTACCTATTTTTTTGCCCCCGATGATACAGACATGATTCGGTTCGTACGGAAAACGGACCGCATGGGTCTCGGATACCAAGGCGAAGCCAAACTTGGTAAATCACAACCTGAAAACGGGAGTGATAAGGAAGATGAAGACGACTTTCTGGCCCCCAAGAAGCTCTCGGCACCTGATACGAAGCTTAAAGACAAAAACAAATTGCAGCGTGGTGGAATGGGAGTGGGGATCTTGAACGACAATGGCTCAGATGATGAAGATCCGTATGAAATGGGTCCCAAGATTAGCTACAACCGCGTTCTAGGTGGCGACAAGAAAAAGAAAAAGAAAGCCACAGCAGTGGCAAATCCGTCCCTGGGAGCTGCACCCGTTTTTCTACCCAAGGGAGCTCGCGCTGGCAGGAGTTTGCACCGGTGCCACGATGGTCGATTACCGCTTGATGGCTTTATGCTGGCCAAGGCGGTAGACGATTTGACGGCACTGCTATCAAAGTACGCGCCGCTCCCGGTCCCCGAGGGCTGGACCTCCACAAAATCGACAATTTCCCGATCAGAAGGCAGCGCCTACCAGTCTGCAGCAGATGCGGCAAAGGAGTCGACGTTGGACCCCAAGTCGAGGGCTGCTATCTTAGGTGAGAAGGCCCTACCCGGCAAGTCAGTTTTCGACTTTATATCTGCTGCCGCGCGAGATCAGCTCGCGACGGCTTCTGGGGAAGTAAACCTTCCGCCTGGCTTGGGTGAGGTACCTGCAGAGTACGCGCTGTCTCAAGAAGAGAAATTGAAGGTGCTCTGGGAGCAGGTACCCAAGGTGGACAAGGATACTGCTATTGCAGCCATTTCTAGAGGGTCCTCTGGTCCATATGCCGACGATGAGCGCAAGAGGAATCGATATCGAGCTTACCTAGAGCACGGTGCGAATCAAGATCGTCCACTGCCTGCCAAAGCTGTAGGTCTCTCAGACAACGACTACCTGCGAGAAATGACAGAATTCTACAACTGCGCTCGGATATTCAAGCCGATGACGGGCTTCATGGCCTCACGATTCACAACGGCTAAGACGCAACAGGGCACGGCAGATTACTCCAAGAAAAGCGACGTCGTGTCGCAGCCAGAGCCCAAAGTGACGGATGCCGCCGAAGATGCTGCCCAGGTTGGCATGTACGGCAAGCTGACGAGATCGGTGCGGGACTTTTATCCGAGTCGTCTCCTGTGCAAGCGGTTCAACGTGCGAGCGCCGGCGCATTCGCAGCCGGACCGTGAGGCAGAGAGCACCAGAGGAGCGGCCGAAGGAGCTGCTGATCAGGAGCCAAGCCAACTGCTTCTGACCTCCGAGGGCGCAGGTGCAGTGGCAGGACAGCAAAGTGCGCCGTCGGAAGTGAAGCCTGAGCCGGTCAAGGTCAATCCTGAAAAGAATGAGGCTGTCGAGGCCAGTGCGGCGAGCCAGGATTTGTTAAAAGCAGTGTTTGGGGACAGTGACGATGACGAAGAATAGATGCTAGAGGCTTGCCAATTATGCAACGATATATACCCTGAGAATAATTATTTGACGATTTTAATATTTGCATCCATTGATGAATGTCAGGTTGCGGGCGGCTAGTTAGAATGGCGCAACAAGACTGCAATTGGGTGCCTCTCAACCTTGGCTAATTAGCGCCCACCTGCTGCGCAAATGAATGGCAACCTCCGACGACCAACCAACTTCAACGGCTAGTTGCTTCCCCACTCTGTCCACTGCCATTCTCTCCTCTCTGCCTCCATTTCATCTCCGACATCACCATCTGCATCCCCAGCTTTGAATCCACACAGACCAGTTCTTCTACATCAGGGACGACTATTGGCCGTTTCATCTTGCCAGGAAGCACGACCATTTGTCTCTCGTGCACCCGCGTTATTTTCTGCTATTGCCAGTAGCCAATGATAGCCTGACTACCGCAGCAAACCTAGCCACTTCAGTGCCCACCGCTATTACGATCCGTGCACCATCTACCCCCCAGGCCAAAGTCCAGCAAATACAGCTTACAGCTATACTTTCTATATCGCTTCCTCTCGACATTGTAGCCTCCGCTATTCTTCGATGACAATCTGATTTCGCCCCTCTTCTACCTCTCCGTGTCGAGACGATCTACCCACCCGTCGTCCGCCCTATCGGCCGTTGACAAGGCCTCGCATTCATTTGTGCTTGTCGCGTGTTTTCTCGCCTCCCGCCTATAGCCGCGCAGACGCTGATAATCCGCCGCATTGTCTGCATCACGCGAGGCTGGAACTGGACCTTCAGCGTCCCCGGAGTCAGTTGAGACTTTGGTGCACCGCGAGCGCCGCGCCGCCATCCACGAAACTGCCACCAAGGGAGCGTCCTCGCCCGCCGACCACGACGTCGTCGAGCACTCGCCGCCCCCGCCGCAGTATCCCGTCTCCGAAGCCTCGTCTTCATCCCGGCCCCCGCCCTTTTCCTCGCTCTTTGCGTCGGTAGAGCTCCCCGAGCGACCGGCTCGCAAGTTCCCTCCTGCCGTCGGCATAGCAGCCGTCGCCGCACCCTGCGAAGAAGCTATCGCGTCGGGCTCCGTCGCTGCGCCAGCTTATTCGTCCAGCCTCGAAGAGTCTACGCCATTTGACCCCGATCAGGGCGCAGGACGAGCATTTCAGGACCCTGTTCAGGAGACCAAACGCGCTCTGCCTAGCGATACAAAGGCCGACTCTGGCGGCAAAGACGACGACACAGAACCGCCACCCGCATATTCTGAAGGAGATAGTCCTCTTCAATCCTTTACATATCTGATGGCTGCCGCCGGTGGAACGTCGAGTATCATTACTCAGGTCCAGCAGGGTGGACCGCCCATCAACGCAATCGGAGATGTTGGCGCCGATGAGACCATTGTGATGGACCTTCGGTAAGTCTTGTATGGTCATTTGGCTTAGGCATATTTTTAACAGATTATAGTGGTACCAGATTTGTGCTATCTAGAGACGAGCTGCTGACACTCCCCGAGTTTGTGTTGCTTTCTCTTTTCCCCAACGGCCTATTCCCAGAAGGCCACATGGGTGGCCCCAACGATGACGCGGTTCAAGTCGACGTATGTCTCCCCTCCCCCCTGGAGCCTCGTGGAATACTAACATTGGTCCAGTATGACCCAGTGTCTCTCCAATACATGCTCGACTTCTTCCGCGATGTTGCGCAGTCGATACCCATCGATTCAGAGGGTGCTTCCAACGATGGAGACTCGCACGGTCTAGACTCTCGTGACGATGCATCTAAGCGAGCTGGCATCATTGTTCTTAGGGAAGATCTTGACTTTTACGTCATTCCTCCCAAGGCGGACATTACACAGGAAGCCATGATCAAAGTCAAGAGAGCTGCTGCACAGGCTCTCCAGAAGCAAGATGGCATCTTTTCGGGATTGAAACGCAGCGACGAGCCTGGAACCACCGAGGCACATCTTATTGAGATGCTGACTGCTGGGTAAATACTACATGTCACGTTAATTTGACGAAAAACCAATTGCTAACTACTTGCAGAGGTTTCAACCACGACGACTGCTGGGGCCACAGAGCCGGCGAGCCCAACAAGGCCGTCATTTGCAGCCTGGCGCTGACTCGGCTAAGAAGTGATATCCGTGGCAGCGACCTTGGAAACAATGCAATGGGTATGGCTCAGAAGCTGCTGTTGTTCTGGCGCAAGCCTGCACGAAGATGCTGGTGGGAGGGCATTGAACTAGATAATGTCGACGGGGTCGAGGGCCAGCTCAAGGTTTGGATCCGACGTGTATGGACACTGGAGATGTCTGTCATTGGGCTCCGGTGAGGGGCTCGCTCTTTTGACCAAGAAAAGATGGAAAACAAAGATACCATGAAGCGAAACTAGGGAGAAGGCAACCAGGGAGTGTTATAATGCTGGCGTTTGGGCACAATCGTTTGTTTTTATTCTGTACCTTTCCTTTGTTTATATTTTGAGTGTTCTTCTCAATGGCATAATCATTTGTTGATGCTTGGCTTCCCATTGTTTTAGGGTTTATATTTTGGTTGTTCTTTTACAATTGCATAACCATTTGTTCATGCTCGACCTTGAATTGTTCTTTGTGTGTGTCCGTTTTGCTGTAGCTGGGGCAGGCAGAAGCCTGATTTCAAGACCGGCCTGACGAGCGAGCGTACCATGCTATGGTATGCTGATGAAAGACTAAATCGAGTTCAGTGAAACCTGAAAATTCAAAGAGGAAGAATGAATATTCAGTACCTCCGGTTGTTTGCGGGACACTTGGTAATAGAGCTCGAGCAGGTGTGTTGGTTCTGCCAGTTTCCAAAAAGCTATCCAAAAGGGGAAATGTCACACCAGCTCCCCAAAGCCTTTCTACCTAAACTACCCTTTGTACCTACGCTTCTCATCCTCATCAGCGACAAAACAGTACCAAACGCAGAAAAAGCGACCATTTCCCATGCCAATAAAGAAATAGACCCGGCATCCACCAATTCTAGTCAAAGAAACCCCCTAAACGCCCTCGGCGCGCCGCCCGGCATGGCTCTCAAAGCCTCTTCACCCAACGCTTCACGCTCCCCATCCTCCTCCTCCTCCTCGCCGCTCCTCACCCTCACGCTCGCCTTTATCGCCTGGAAGTCCCTCCTCCTGCTGCTCTCCTGCGGCGGCGCCCTCTTCGGGCCCGACTACGACACCTCCACCTCACTTTTTTTTGCGCGCTCCTCGTCCGCCGCGCTCCTCGCGCGCCGCCTCACTCGCTGGGACGCCATCTACTTTGTGCACGCCGCGCGCGGTAGCAACGGCGGCAACGCGCCCGTCTACGAGCAGCAGTGGGCGTTTAGCCCCGCACTCTCGCTCTTCTTGCGATGGCTGGCTGCGCAGGCGCGCCGTATCCTCAGGCTCAACGACGGAAGAAGAACCGAGGATGACGACGTGGAAGCGCTCGCGGGCATCGCGCTCGCGCACGCGTCACACGCCGTTGCCGTCTTTGCGCTGCATCGCCTCACGCTGCTTCTAACCGGCGGCGACGCGCGCCGCGCGCTGCTCGCCGCGCTGCTCTGCGTCGTCTCCCCCGCGGGCGTGTTCCTCTCTGCGCCGTACGCCGAGAGCCCGTTTGCGGCGCTGTCCTTTGCGGGCGTGTGGGTGCTGGCGGCCGGCTATGAGGAGGGTCCGCTCGGAAGCGCGCGTCGCAGCGGAGCGGTGCTGGCGGCGGGCGCGGTGCTGGGCCTGGCGACGGCGGTGCGCAGCAACGGCCTCGCGAGCGGCCTGCTCTTTGCGGTGGAGGCGCTGCGGGCGGCGGGCGCGTTTGTCAAGGCGCCGGGGTTGAAGCTGGCGACGGCGGCGGGCGCGGCGGGCTTGGGCGGTGCGCTGGTGGCGATGGGGAGCGCAATTCCGCAGTACGTCGCGTACACCATCTACTGTGGCGGCGGAGAAGAGCGCGCCGCCGTGCGGCCGCCGTGGTGCGAGAGGACGGTGCCGAGCATCTACAGCTACGTTCAAGACGTGTACTGGTAAGTTTTGCCGTTACGGCTCCAGCTCTTCTCTCTCTCTCTCTGACCACACATTCTAACGGGTGGCTTGAACAAAACAGGAACGTCGGCTTCCTACGCTACTGGACGCCGAACCAAATCCCGCTGTTCCTCCTCGCCGCGCCGGTCCTCACGCTGCTCATCGCCTCCGGGTACGAGGTGCTCCGCCGTCCGGCCGCCTGGGGCTTCGTGCCGTCGTCGCTGGATCACCGCGTGCTCGTGCAGGCGCTTGCCGCTAGCCAGGCCATCGTCGCGCTGCTCGCGCTCACGAGCTACCACGTGCAAGTCATCTCGCGGCTGGCGTCGGGGTACGCCGTGTGGTACTGGTGGATCGCGGCGTGCCTGATGGACAAGTCCCGCCGGGGGGTCGGGCGGGCGGCGGTAATCTTCATGGTCATGTATGGGGGCATACAAGCTGTGCTATTTTCTACATTCCTACCACCGGCATAGTGAGATAGAAGTGAAACGTCTCGGGTTTACGCCTTGAAAAAAGTAAGAATATGATTAATAATAACTCGCTGTATATCCCAACTCCCATGATACATGGCGTCTCTGTATGTATCCAACCTCGCGTGTACAGAATGCTGCTTCTATTCGGCAGAGATCTTCTAGAGCTCATGCAGTCAATCTACCTAGCTCCATATCCCATTGACGAGCGTTTTAGTATTCATCCTCCGAGTCGCTCTGGTCGCCGATGCGAATCGCTCGCCACCGACGGTCCGTGAGATCCTGCGCCGCTGTACCCTCGCTTTCCGGGTCCACGTAGCCGCCGCCGCCGGCAATGCTCAGGGCGACGGGCAGGAAGACGAGCGCATGCAGGGCCGCAAAGACGACGAGCGAGAGCCACACGCGGAAATAGTAAATCTCAAAAATCTTGGAGCTCGTAAATGCAAGTACAAACACGCCGAGCAGCTTGGTAATGGTGATGCCGGAAAAGACGGAGCCGCCGACATTGACGAGCGCCGTCCAGGCCCGCGCGTCCCTGCCCCGCAGGGCGTTGGTGTTGCTCTCGAGCACAGTGCGCGAGGGGAACGTGAACGCGCGCGCAATGTGGGCGCAAAACTCGACCGAGATGCCGACGCAGATGATGAGATTGACGAGGGAGACGGCGTTGAGGGAGACGCCGAAGACGGCCATGGCGCCCATAATGTCGATGACGCTCATGATGACGGTTACAGACACGACGGTGGCGGTAAGCACGGAGCCGAGCAGGACCGAGGCCACCACGAAGATGATGCCGACGGCCGCGGACAAGAGACCGGCAGTGAGGGGGATGATGCTGAGGTACTGGTCAAAGAAGATGTAAAAGACGCTGTATGGGAATACGTCGGCACCAGTCCGCTCAGAGATGTCAGCCGCGATGCGGCGTGCGGACGAGTAGGCGTTGATAAAGTCTTTCTGACTGCGAAGCGGCGTGTGCGCCGTTCTAAAGTGGCTGGCTTTGATACCGGTAGCAGCTTGGTCGAGAACAACGGCTTGTCCGTACGCAGCCTTGCCTCCCAACGGGCACGCCTCGTCGGCGTTGCTCTTTAAGAACTTGTCGAGGTAGTGCAGAAATTCTTCGTTCTCAGGCATGCCAGAGAGGCTTGTATTCCAGGCAGGGTCTCTGTCGGCAAAGCAGGCCGATCGACCCTCGATGCAGCACGTCTCATAAGCTGGGTTCAGCCATAGAAAGAAATCGTCGATCCAGCTAGCAGTTGGCGATGCAATGTATGACACATTGGGTCTGCGCCTCTCCATTTCCAGAGTATTTGTCAATGAAAGCTGCTGGCAAGATGTAAATCTTGAGCACAGCTCTTGCTGCTCAGTTCTTTGCGCGACATTCTCTCTGGCGACAAAATAAACGGGGGGCCCAACACCAAAGTAAGCGTACATGTCGTTGAAATAGGGGATGAGATATGATCCATCTGGAATGGCAACCCTCTGGTCAAGGCCAATTTCCATGGTTGGGATCAAGGCGATCGCTGCAGCAAACATGCCCAGGAATACTGTGATGATAATAATCTTCGCCTTTCTCGCAAGGATAGCGGTCGAGTATGTGTTCTTGATGAACACCTGCAGCATGCTTTCTTCGTCAATATCAGATGCCCTGCCCGTGGCGTATCCATTGCCAGAGCTCAGATGCACACGAGCCGTCTTGACTTGCCACCATGGCCACAGCTCGCAGCGATGATCCTCAACACGCAACTGGTTGAGCGCCAGGAAAGACACAAACATGGTCATTTGCAAGATGGCATTGACAAGCACGGCACCAGCCGCATAGGCGGCAAAGTTGCGGACAGCGGGCATACCGACAGCGGCACCAAGCGCAAAAGCAACAGTTTCCGTCAGAGCAGAGAACAGGATGGAAGGCCCCATTCTGCCGAGAGCTCGGGCGACTCGCTCTTCAACCAATTGGTCAGGGCAGCTCAGATTCACTCTGTCCAGCTCATGGACGATGAGGAAAATGTTGTCCACGCCAACCGCCAGCACGATAAATGGAATGACTTCGACAATGATCAAAGTGGCCTTTAACCCCACCCAGGAAAAGAAACCAATAGACGCACAAATAGACATGAGAACAATGATGATGCCAACCAATCCGAGAGTGACCTTGGATTCCACCAAAAGAACAGCAGGGTTGCGGAAGATGTGCTTCAAAGGCATGCCCAAAGCCAAGCAGGCGTAGATGAACATTACGACATAGCTGATGACGACAATTTTGGCATCAGTATTGGTAGACTTGTTGAGTTCCTGCTCGAGGCTGATTTCGGTGTTGAAAGAAAGGCGGAGACCACGGTCAGCAGCCTCCTTTTGAACTTGCAGAAGCCTGTCGCGAAGAGTATTCTCCCAGTCAACAGCATGAGCAAATTCGGTGGTGTCTCCAGGTGCGTTGTTAACCACCCACGTCACTGTAATTGCCTTTGCTTCCGCAACATCAGATTCGTAACCGCCGAGAATCATCTCTGGTTCGATGGGCTGGCCAAATTCGGGGCGACATTCAACTGGGCTTTTCGCGCAGGCACGGAGCTCATCTTGCCAAGTCTCGCGTCCAAAACCGCCCTTGGATCCCCAATATGCCGAAACGGATTGAACGACGCACGCATCATTTGTTGGTTTGAAGCAAAGATCTCGAAGGTACTTGCCATAGGTAGGACTTTCAAGATTCTGGATGCTCCTTTCGACGCCGATCCACCATTGAAGAGTTTCGTAGCTGAGAACCGGAGAGGGCCCATCTGAAATGGTGTCGTTGACGAGGAAAGCCTGTTCGGCGCGATAGAATGGTCCAAAGTTGTCGTCGAAATACGCTTTCTCTTGTGCTGCGGCAGAGGATGGGCTAACCCAGAGTCGAGCAGGTTCCTTTTCCAAATCAAAGTGAACCCAACCCGCGCTCAATATCGCCACAACAACGAGGCAAATGGCGATGGTAAAGGCGGGAGAGCTCGCAGCGGAAAGTCCCAGCTGGTAAAAGGCCTTATCACATCGATCGTTTAACCAGTATCGTTTGACGGGACGATCGCGCATGGCTTCAGAGTGAACAGGGCCACCTTCGTCTTCATCATCGCTATGAGAAGCTTCGTGCAGAAGCCTAGTTCGCTCAGCTTTTCTCTTGGAATATTTCTTCCATGCCACATGGCCCGACAAGAGCGCCGCCAGAGCAAAGAGCAGAACGCAATAAACGAAGACGGAGGCAAATGACAAGCACGGCAGAGCACCAACGCGGCATGAACGATTTTTCTTGACCTCGGGAAGGTCGGGGCAGACTTCGGGGCAGTCGACACAGACACAGCGATAGTCTGGATCCTCGTCGTTGCACTTTTTGGGTTTCATATCCAGGGGACCCATTGCTGGGTCGTCGTAGGTTCGCGGGAAGTTCATCTGGAATGGAGAACCAGCAAAGGGTTTCTTATCTCCAAGGAATTTGAGAAAAGCTTTGTACTCCTTGGCACCGCCTCCAATGAGGTTCATGGCTCTCGAGTTGGCGCCTCCGAATTTGACTTCCTTGCAGCTATCATAGAAGCCAGCGCCGTATTCGTCGGAGATGAGATGATCAAGTTCGGTGACTAGCAGCTTGTCTCCCTTTTCGGCAGCACTGGTGATGTTGACAAAGAGCGATTGGTCTGGAGAGCAAGTAAATTTGCAGAATGTGTTGAAGAAGTTGTGCTTGCATGCCGGGCACGACCCGATCAGGGTGTTGGGGGTACCGAGCTCAGATTTCAGGGCTTGCACCTTGGATATGTTAGCATCCTTTGATAGAGTTGTATCAGATCATGGCCTGAAGCCTACCTGCGGCAGTGTGCAGCAAACTGGACCCTCACGCCATTCCTCGCCACAGAGGTCGATTAGCTCGCTCCGAAGCTCGGCCTCGGGGTTCTGTGCGAGGCCATTATCGACACAAGGCAGCTCCTTTCCAAAGAAGCTCTGCTTCCCGCATTGCCCGCGGAAGGCACAGCGTCCCTGTTCATGTTTTGGTGTATAGTCTTGGGCGCTGACCAGCGCAGTGCCGATGGCGAGGGCGGCGACGAGTCGGGCATTTATGGAGTGGTGACGCATTGCGAAATGGCCCAGCGCTCGGGGGCGCGGCGAGCGTATGGAGGCTGCAGCCAGCTGCAGTTCGAAGATGTGAAGTGAGTAAAGCGCCAGACGAGAATCAAACAACACTCGAATAACGCTAGACAGGTCAAAGTTGTTGTGGTGATGGTTGGGGAAGAAGCAGACGGGCGGGGAGATGGTTGAGAAAGCTCCAGTGGGCTTTCGGCAGCTCCCAGTGCAGTAGTTAGCGTCAAAAACAAGGCGTCGCATGACAAGCTTCCCCAAAGTGTTTCTGGGGTGGGCCAAGCTATTGGTAACGATTAAGGTGGGTAGCAAGCACAGCAAGCACCATGTGTATTTTCCTCAGCGATGCTAAACATCGTTCTCCTAATCACTATTAATAAATTCCTCACTCTAAAAAAATGAAATGAAGAATTATCATCAAGCAAGGTCAAAAAACCAATCGATTGTCTGGTTGGTAGGGAGAATGGTAGACAAACTGGCTGGTGATAGCCAACGCCACAACCGGGTACCGATAACCGTCTCGCATACCTGACGTAATAGATCCCATCACCACCACAGGTTATCAGATTACAGAGCCACAGAGCGACCAAATATTATAACTAGCAAATATCTCAGCGCGTAAAGAATATGCATGAGCGCTATACGAAAACATCATGGCCCTTTCGCTTTCCGAGCAGCTCATTACCCTGAATCAAAACTGAGTTAGTGTCCAGGTCTCGGCCGCCCTGTCTTGGCTGCCTCCCGGGTCATGCATCTTAACATCACATTTTAATGCACCTCTCTCTATGCGCAACCGGCACGACTAGTTGCTACCACTACATCTCACACACTCTCGAGAAACCATCGAGGGGGGAAACTTGAGCAAACTCTGAAATCAACGGGCAGTAATATCAGATCAAAAATTTGCAGCCTATTTAAATTCTCGCATCTACTAAATCCATGCAAGTCATTGCCAGATGGTGGCCACGATGTAGACTGCCCCGCACGTGATTCTCACAGAAATCTATCGCCATGGAGCACATCAGCTTTTCTGCCGCTACCTTAGTCTAGCAGAATGACTTCATAACTTGCTTGCCTCTCCAAATCCTTCGACTAAACAAAACAAAATTTGAGATAATGCCTCTGCTCTCCCCAAAACTTCGTTCTCTTCTCCTTCTCCATCTTTTCCAGCTTCCTCATCTTCTTCATACTTTCTAGCTTCCCTGGCTTGCTATAAATACACAATCGCAACCCTAGTCGTTACTCACAATTACAACAGACATGCCTCCAACTGAGCGCAACGAGGTCCTTTTACAAAAACTCGTGGTTGGTGAAGAATGCCATATTTCCTGGCTTCGAGTGCCCCGGATTTGCTAACATATTCGCGCGTTTGAAGGAGTCTTTTAGAACTCTACTTGACGAGTCTCTCGTAACAGCCATAGCAAGTGACTATGAGCTACACAAAAAGTCGGGCTATGCTGCGGCCACCGAAGTTCTTCAAAGCCTATCGCAAGATGTCCCTGCCGAAGAAGTCAGCGGCTTTAACCCCAGTGGCGTCTCTGGCTTTCAGGATGCCGAGAGCCAGGACACGCCAGACGCGCAAACGGTCACGTCTGCGACGAGTATTAGCCAGCACGCTTCTGGAAATCAGGAATCAAACTCTGCCAGTTCCTCGTCAACTTCTGATTCAGGCGACGCAACGTGGGTAGCACCACGAGTGACTTCATTCAACAACGGTAGCATCGAGGATAAGTCCCTGCAGCTGCATGCCATGTTTCCTGAAATGAAGGTATTTGACGTCAAATATGCGCTCAAAAAGTGCAAGAATGATTTCCAGTCTGCGCTGGATCACCTGCTCAACATGCAGTACCTGGAAGAAACCGGTCAGCAAACCAAGGGCATCGATGGATTTGCCCAGCTCGCGGAGCCCAAGAAACAAAAGGGCAAAGTCAAAGGGCGCAGACGAAGAGAGCCCTCACCAGACACAAGAAACTCTGTTCCGGCAGAACTCATTCGCGAAGCCAAAGGTGTGCCTAGAAATCCATCACTTCTCAGGTCCCTTGCTGACATGCATCCTCACAGAGCAAGCAGACATTGGCTACATTGCAGAACGCTTCAATCTCACTTTTGATGCTGTCTCAGAAACATACTATGACAACGACTGCTCATCCCCATCCACCGTCGTTGCCATTCTAGAACAGAGACTCTCAGAGGGTCCCAGCCTAGCTGATGACGACAGCGCACAAGAAGCCGTCAACTTCTTGTCACGTAAATACAGACAAGTTCCCGCAAAGTACCTCAAAGTCATCGTCAACGCGACCAACTCAATCATTCCCTTCTCAGAGGACCTAGCACAACTCGTTAGCACCCAACTCGCTCGCAGCAAGAGAAAGAAGGGGCAGAAGATGACGCTCGACGACATCAGGAAACCCCTCCCTCGAGACCAGCTTGAGGGCGCGAGCCCCCTCTCCGCGCAGTCCCTCTCTCCTGCGAAGCTCACGGCCGCTTCCTCCTCACCCGCCGTCGCCGCCAACTTTGCCGAGGCCCTCAAGACATCGCAGGCGCTTCATCAGGCGCGGCGCGACGCCGCGGCCTCGGCCGCCCACATGCACCGCAAAGGCGGCCCCAACGGGCTCTACCGCCAGGCGGCCGGCTACTACGCCGAGCAGGCGCGCGAGCACGCCCGCGGCGCCAAGGCCGCCACGTCGGCCGCCGCCGAATTGCTGGTTGACGGGCAGAGCCACGGATCCAGCATCGACCTGCACGGCGTCTCGGTGCAGGATGGCACGCGCATCGCGCGGCAGCGCGCCGCGACGTGGTGGCAGCAGCTGGGCGAGTACAGGTCTCAGGCGGCCAGGATGAGCCCGCTCGTCATCATCACCGGTCTTGGAAGGCACAGCGCGGGGGGTGTCTCGCAGCTGCGAAGGGCGGTGGCGGCGGCTCTCGTCCAGGACGGCTGGAAGGTGGAGGTGGGCACTGGAAACTTTACAATCAGTGGACGGCGCTGAACTTCTTCCTTTGTCATTTTGCATCTTTTAAGGGGGAATAATGATCATGATAAGGACGGGCATGGGGAGTAAGATACCAATTTTGCGTTTTCTGCGCTTGCATATTCTGGCGGTATAAAGCTTGGTCTACACTTTCCACGGTTAGTGGACGGCGATGAGGTATTTCATGTTTTGAATCAATGTAACACGCTTGGAATATGGCTGGACAGTAAGTGGGCGTTTTTACACAAATTTCCTTTCTTCGAGTTACCTTTTTGAGACATCAAGTTCATCAGGATCTCGAGACTCTTTGCCAAGAAGGTATATATTCATTGTCTTGTCTATTTCGGTGGTATGAAGATATGTCTATTCTAAATCGACCACAATCAAGAAACGGGGTCTCTAATCGATACTGTCGTTTGCTTTGCGTCGCGGCATGTCCTATGGTACGGCCCTGCCACAACGTTCCCAGTGACCGCGTAGTGTAATTAAAGACGTAACCGCCATGGCAACACCAACCTGTCCAGGGTGAAAGTTGGACCAACCGCAAAAGTTGGCCGGAATAACCATGTCCAGCGTGTCATTGACCATCTTGACCGACAGCGTCGCGATTTCCGCCCTCGTCTTCCTCGCCACCTCTTCCTTGTCCCGTCTCCTCTTCTCCTGCACCTCGCGCTTCTTCACCAGCCCATCTTTGCCACCCTTCTCCTTCTCCTCCTCCTCCTCGCCGAAATCCGCCGCCGCCGGCACCGCACGCTCCGCCCACAGCCGACACACCCTGACGCCCGCGCCTAGCACCGCCGCCAGCAGCGCGAGCAGCCAGCACAGCTGCGCCTGCACGTTGAGCCGTTGCGCCGCGCCCGGCCCAAACGGGGCAAGGCCCGGGATTCGCAGCATGTCTGGCAGCGTCGCCGTTTCGAGAAGGCCAAAGACGCCGAGCAGCGAGCCGGCGACGACGTCGAGCAGCGCCTCGGCGCCGAGGAGCGGGCCGGCCTGGCGGAACTGCGCGTAGCTGCCGTCAAAAGCGCGCAGAAACCAGAACGTGCGCAGACTGCGCCGCGTCACGTTGAGCCAGTCCTGCAGCGCGAGGAGGGTGGCGCGCGTGGCGAGGAGCTGGGCGGCGCCGGCCGAGGGCTGCAGAAGCGCGAGGAGGGTGGTGTAGGAGGTAAGGATCAGGCAAATGGCCTGCAGGAGACGCATCATCCGCTCAAGAGCGACTGATTGCAAAGGGACAAAAAGGACATGTCAGCGACGAGTGGTTGCTGTTGAGGGGGGGCTGAGAGGTGATGTGCTCAATGGGGTCCCTTACAGATATCCGCCCCAAAGGCGATGAATGTGTCTACAGTTTTGGCCATGCTTCTTTCACCACACTTTCAGGGACGGGTAGAATCTTGGCCGTGAGAACTAATGACCTCGGTCTGGGATTTCGTGTAAGAACCAAGAAAAGTAAAAGGGGGTTTTGTGTATGCAAAGTATGCACAAGATTGCGCTTACGCGGGTAGATTTGCAATTGGGTATCAGTACGGATACCTAGCTAGGTAGGCTACGTGAGCCCCTAGTCCTTGGTTGTGGCACGGTTACGTCGAGCCTGCAGAGCCCGCGCTCGGCCCACTCCGAGAGCTTGCTGTGAGCAGCGAAGATACATGTCCGATTTTACAGGCTATTTGTTGAGAAGGGTTGTATCCCAATTGTAAAGAATGTCGTGGTCTGAGAGATCCAGCATTGGATGCTGGGGCGAGGAGCTAGGTCCAATGCGGCTTTGTGAGGATATAGAGACAATACACAAAACGTTGAAATTGTAAGATATAACATTGAGCACATAGTAAAATAGATACAGCCGCAGAAATGTGCGGATTGGTTGCGCAATTGCGCTTCGAGTGTCGCAAAACCTCTAAATCTCGCTTAACAACCCTCTTTTACTCCAACTATTACAATTATTGACCGGGCGACAAAAGCTTGCCCTCTGCGCGCGCGGAGCGTGGCAGACCGCCAGCGAACGCCGGACCACCATTCTCCTGGGCAAACTTGGCCATACGCGCCTCCAGCTCCGGGCGGAAGTGGCGGATGAGACCCTGAATGGGCCAGGCGAAAGCCTCTCCCAGAGCTATGAAATGTGTTAGTTTCTGTGGCAAAGGCGATATCCAAGTTCTTTGGAGTTACGTACCGCAAATAGTATGTCCTTCGACCTGCTTCGTCAGCTCTTGAAGCATATCAATCTCGCGCTCGCGGCCCTGGCCCTTTTCGAATCGCGACATGATCTGCTCGGTCCACTTGCTGCCTTCGCGGCAGGGAGTGCACTGACCGCAAGACTCATGGCGGTAGAAGTGGCTGAGACGGCTGATGGCGCGGACGACATCAGTGCTCTTGTCCATGACAATAACAGCGGCCGTACCGAGACCGGACTGGCTATCCTTCAGGGCATCAAAGTCCATCAATTGGTCGTCGCAGATATTCTTGGGGAGAATGGGAGTGGAGGAACCACCGGGAATGATGGCCAAGAGATTATCCCAGCCGCCGCGGACACCAC
Organism: Beauveria sp. NWAFU-1; assembly: GCA_024472245.1. Lineage (NCBI taxonomy): Eukaryota > Fungi > Ascomycota > Sordariomycetes > Hypocreales > Cordycipitaceae > Beauveria > Beauveria sp. NWAFU-1. The sequence continues at coordinate 2,326,786 of JANBXD010000007.1, forward strand.
CGCAGTGCTTATCAATTAGCTCGCGGAGAGGAATAGACATCTCCTCTTCAACAGTGGCGGGGTTATTGACGTGGCCGGAAATGCAGAAAAGCTTGGTGCCCTGGTTACGCTCACGACCGAAGCCGGCAAACCAGTTGCCACCACGACGGCAAATAGTGGGAGCGACGGCGATTGTCTCAACGTTGGCGACGGTGGAGGGGCAACCAAAGAGACCGACAGCGGCCGGGAACGGGGGCTTCAAACGAGGCTTGCCAGGCTTGCCCTCGAGTGACTCGATGAGTGAAGTCTCCTCGCCGCAGACGTAGGCACCGGCACCACGGTGGATGAATACATCAAAATCGTATCCGGAACCGCAGGCGTTCTTGCCAATGAGCCCGTCCTTGTATGCTTCGTTGATGGCCTTCTGCAGAACCTCGGCCTCGTAGATAAATTCACCACGAATATATATGTAGGCGGCGGTCGCGTTCATGGCTCGGCCGGCGACGAGGCATCCCTCGATGAGCTTGTGAGGATCCTTGCGCATAATCTCGCGGTCCTTGCAGGTTCCGGGTTCGCCCTCATCGGCGTTGACGACGAGGTATCGGGGTTTGGTGTCCTTGTCCCAGTCCTTGAAGTTCATGAATGACTGCACAGTCATTGGTTAGTTTTGCCGTTCACGGTCGCATCATCGCCACCCCGACGCAGCCGCGCTAAAACGTACCCATTTCAGACCAGAGGGGAAACCAGCGCCACCACGACCACGGAGACCGGAGGCCTTGACTTCGTTGATGATCCAATCATGGCCCTTGAGAATGATTTCTTTGGTTTTGTGCCAATCGCCCATCTTCTTTGCGCTCGCGAGGTCGGCCGGGTATCGTCCGTACAAATTCTGGAAAATACGGTCCTGATCCTTCAGGCCGCCGTAAGTGCGCTTGGGGGTGCCATCCTGGACGGTGGCCAATCCTCTCACGGCGGTCCGCGAGACATTGACGGCCGTCTTGGGGGCCGCTCTCGTGGACAGCATCTTGTTCGCTTCCGTTGAACGGTTTGAAGGTGAAAGACGGGCTGTGCGCTACTTCGATCCGCGACCTTGCAAGTAATCTGGGCATCAGAAATGCGGGTGATGTGGTTGGTCAATGTGAGCCACATCAATGACTAAGCGTTGCTGTTAGTGGATACTCTGGAGAACACTCAAATTTCTGTGGGCAGTATGTACTGCCCAACACTGGATCCTTGCCACCATTTAGACAATTACTAGGCCAAACTTGTATTTGAGTTAGGAGCTCCCACCTCCGGACATGGATAGCTTATTACCTGCGCCTCTTCAGTCTTGAACTTTAAGCTTCGCCTGGTCGCCAAACTCTTCCCTTCTCTTGTTTTATACCTGTAGCATTTTCATCTCAAAATTGACGACTTCAGTGCATCCTTCGCAGAACGTCTTGTACACCATGTCGAGCAAACGCCACTCAATCCTGCCAGCAATTGACAGATCCGGGCCGAAGCCCCCAGTCAACTTTTCGTCCTCCCTCATAATATCCGACAATGCTATTCTTCAAGGCACACATTCAATAACTATGCAAGCTGAAACGGTCATACATCCACGCTGTCGCTTCGAATCAAACGACGGTAGTGTTCTTATTGGCCGACGTTGTATTATTCACGAGCGGGCTCATATCGGCGCTCGGCCAGAGAATCCAGAGACTGCGGGAGCTGGTGGTGTCTCTGTGGGTGACTATGTACAGATAGAAGTCGGTTCTATCATAGAGTCAGGCGGTACAGAAGTTGGCGAGGGCAGCTTGATCCAGGTTGGAAGTAAGATTGGCAGCGGCACTAAGATTGGTTCGGTATGTTGTGGTGCCTACTCACGTCGTTGCACAGGTTCGCAGGAGCTAATGGTGGCACAAGAACTGCACAATAGCCCCCAAGTCTGTTATTCCCCCCGGCACCACATTGCCCGACTATACCGTTGTCTATTCGAATGGTACGCAACGAACAGACCAGCGAGATGCCTCCGACTTGCGAAAACTCGGCATGGTTAAGCAAATCGCTGTGCTACGACACATGATACCAAGCAATCCGGACAAATTCAAGTGAAGAAAGTCGAAGCACATGTATTGCCGCTACTTTCTACACAACTCCAACCAAACAAACACGCGGGTTTTCTCCAACTAGTGTGACATAGCATTTTCGAAGAGCTTCCTGAGCTGATCGCGCTCGGTCTCTAGCTCCTTGGCCAGGCCGGGCGCAAGCATGAGCACGCGAGCTTGAGGGAGAGTGCCCTCGACCAGAGCCTCAATGTGCTCGCTACCGAAGCCGAGATCTTTAATACCGCTGGGCTGATCGCCGAGATCGGCTAGAAACTTGCTAAGCGCCTCGGCAAGGACTTCGCCGGCGCTCTCGCGCTTGACGTTCGAAATATCGACACCAAAAACTTCGGCGGCGGCAAGATGGCGTTCCGGGTTCGAAGCTCCAGTAAAACGGAAGACGGCTGGGGCCGAGACTGCGACTGAGACACCATGGGGGATAAGCGGTGCGGGGAGTTCGTAGCCAGCGTGTCTGTATCCAGCAGGGTTCTGTCCCGAGATAGGGTAGGACATACCTACACATAGTTGTCAGATGCTGGCCATCTTTCATTTAATAATATCAGTGTACCACTTACCATGGCAAAGATGGACACCAGCGTTACCAAACCCAACACCCGCTAACGTAGAAGCCAGAAGCATCTCGCTCTGGGCTTCAAAGTCCTCGGGATCTCGGACGGCCCGAGGAAGGTACTTGACAGTGGCGCGCAAAGCGTGGAAAGAGAAGACGTCAGAGATGGGGTTGGCGCCCTGGTAAGCAGGTCGCAGAAGGGGGTTTGCCGGGCGAGGAGTTCGCTCATTGTAGGGAATGGCGGTCCAAGACTCGAGCGAGTGACACAAGACATCCAAACCGGAGCTGGCCTTGACGGCCGACGGCATGGTTCTCGTGTTGAGAGGGTCGCAGATTCCCAGAGTGGGCTTCAGGTTGCGGTGAGCAACACCAGTCTTGGCCTTTTTGGCGACAAGATCGAAGATGGCGGTACCGGTGGTCTCGCTACCAGTGCCAGCAGTGGTGGGCACAGCAATGAGAGGCTTCAGTGGCTTGTCGACCGGCCGGCCCTTTCCGAGAGGCGCGTTGACAAAGTCGAGAAAGTCGGCATCGGGGTAACAGGTATACAGGTTCATGAGCTTGGCCGTGTCCATGACTGAGCCGCCACCGACAGCTAGAAAGGCGTCTGGCTGGTACGGGCGTGACCAAGCGATGGCTTCCTTGACTCTACAAACATGATATTAGCAAATGAGTTTCTGACCCCGACGGCAGATATGCTGGGTCTTACGAGCTGTCCTTGGGCTCGACGCGAACGTCGGAAAAGACTTCAAAGGGGATGCCCTCGCGGGTGAGGCCCTCGACGACCTGCTTCATGGCGTCCAGCTTCTCCACCGTGCGGTCGGTGACGACGGCGACGCGCTTGGCGCCGAGGTTGGCGAAGTCCATGCCGACCTCCTTGGTGACGCCGGGGCCAAATCGGATCGACGAGGCCGCCATCTCAAACGCGTACTCCTTGAGCGTCTCCGTCTTGGTGGGCGTCGCGTAGCGGCGGGAACCCCGGCTGGACGAGGGCCGCGACAGCGGCGACGGCGGGGACTGGTGATAGCCCGGGTTGGAGTGACACGGGCACGAAGGCGGGTGCGTATACTGGATGGTGCGGAGGAGGCTGCCTGCGCGTACGGCCGCCTGGGCATCGGGGAGTCAAGACAGAACATCGGTCAGCCAATGGTGCACGTTGTTGTGGGAGTTGCCGGGTGAGCATTGTAAATCTTACATTGGGCACGACTCGAATAGGCGCAACCATTGTGAGGGAACGGGTGTATTATAACCCTGTTATTTCACTTCTCAATTGATGATCGAAAGCGTGATGGGATGTTGCTGTCTGGGGTTAAAAAGGTCCGAGAGGTGAGGCGGGGGGGCGAGATCGGTCAGCGCTCAGTGCCTCGGGTGTTGCGCCGCAATACCCCGGATTTGTGTGGTGCTGGGGGCGGGGCTAGCGGACCTGCCAGCATCACGGCGTTGAACCAAAGCCATGTCCTTCCGGCATCCGTATACCGGGCTCTGGTGGAAGTTGTGGTTTCTTTATACAGTATTTATGGCTTTTACTCTGGTACTTGTAGAATTCAACCTGCTTCTTTTTTTTTTTTTTTCATCTTGTGCTGGAAGTCTTTGGCCGTCGTTTCTTGTATCTTTCCCATACCAGCACCGGCCCGAGACATCCGTGATACCCGCCGGAGAAATAACTTCAACAAAAAGTGATGGAAGTTGAAGAAAACTTAGCCGTGTATGATTGTACTCGTGCTATCTCAAAACTACACTACTATACCCCCGGCTCTACTGGCCATCGCAATGTTGTTTTGTGGCGATGCATTTGAGACTACCACTACACGGCCACCCCCCTGATAGCCAGGGCTTCGGGCTTCGAGGCTATTTATATCTTTGAAAAGCCGCTTTCCAGTGCATCGCTAATTTCCGCCTTTCTAAACGTAGAAACAAGAAAAGAACAAGGACATGGCGAACCTTGCTCTTTGGCAAGCAAGACTGGAAGCATTCTCTGATGCAGTTATCTCAGGGGATATCATTATTATGTACTTGTTGCTATGGCGATTTGACCCCGAACCACCCGACCCTATGCTTGATAAATTCCAACGATACCTTGACAATATCAAAAATGTAAAACAAAAAAGGCTAGGCCAAATAGACATGGGAGGAAACTGGCATGTCCTGCATCGCGCCACATTCCTACCATACGGCGACTGTAAGGAAAGACAAAAGGCAGCGCGTACCCATGGGGACAATACACTGACAATACCAGACAGCAATGGTCGGCACTGAGTGAGCCTGTCTTCAACGTGTTCGACCAACTTTGCATGGGATACCACCGGGTATGGCGCTGGAAAAGTGAGACTAGGGATGTAGAAAGAATGTCGCCGGAAGAATAGAAAAGACTCAAATAATCTGTGACGGCGCGTGCCAGCAAAATCCCCTCAAAACTCCGAGCTGTTGCAAATCAAGAGTCAAGCAGAGCAGGCTCTGTGGCCAAACAGATATATCAGACGTATCTCGTGCAATTTGTGCTTAGCGAGGGCCGGATGCGTCAATGGGGCTCACTGGCATGCTGCGGGCGCTGGCCAGATCCGTACTGCCCGTACGTCGGAGAGCCTGTCGCATCGTTTCGATATTGAGCTCACTGGGCGCGGCGAGCGAATGTTGAGTGCTTTTGGGGCTGCCCATGAGCTTGCGCGGCGGGCTCATTTCAACACCCTTGACGCTAGCAGGGTTGCTCGTTGGCGGGGAAGTCCCAAGACCTTGGCTGGAGACTGGCGAGCGAATTGGCGAAGGCGATCGATTCAATGCGGAAGGAGGTAGAGAAGTTAAACCGGCGAGGTGTAGATTCTCTCGAGAAATTGGGCTGCGCAGTCCAACGCTGTGCTCAGACTGCACCACGTCGGCGAATGAAATAAATGATAGCCGTCGAACGTCTGCCGAGTCGAGCGATCCGTAGTTGGAAGCAGTCTCTCCAGAAACACCGATGCGATCGGCAAAGGATGCCAGCTCTGCTGCCCACTCAGTGGATGTTTGGTGGTCGGTGGGACTATTGGGGGCGCCGGTGACGGTGACCGAGGCTGGCTGATGCGAGGAGTGCGTGACAATCTCTACGGTATCGGGGTCGAGCTTATTGTTGGTAATAGCCTCGGAGGCATCGTCGAGCACAGAAGGGATATAGTTTTCCGTCTGAATATGGGTGGGTATGGCAGGCGAGCTGGGCTTGAGGACGGTGCTATCTTGGACATCACGCTCAAAGATTTGTGAGCCAGCAGGAGAGGCGAGGCGAGGGGATGTAGACAGGACACGACCAGGTGATGATGGCGAGGGGAATGGATAGTCGCGCGAGCTGTGCGTTGAATGCGTCATGGCGGGCGTGACTCGAGACAATTTGGACGAGTTCTTTGTTAGCAATGGGGGCTTGGCATCAGTCGGCGAGTCGGCAGAGGACAAGGACTGCTTCTTCTTGCCGAATCCAAAGAGGGCGCGCTTCTTGCCCTTGGAGGTCGTCTTGATGTCGTCTGCCTGACTCGAAGCCTCCGAGTTGGAGGGAGCGGCTGCAGCGGCAGGAGCAGCAGCAGCACGGGGCGTCGAGGTGCCACGGCTGCTGTCGTCTGCAAGATCAAGCTGTGCTAGCCTGTCGCCGCTAGTGATGGGCGCGGCGTCGGCGAGGCTCATGGTGGCGGAACCGTCGGCGGATACGAGACGGGCTTGCGAGATGTTAAACGGACGATGGGACAAGAGGGTGAAATTTTCTGGTCCAGCAGAATGGTAGGGCAAGTCGGGAGAAGCAGGACGTCGGGATCACAGGGTCTGCTTGCCTGCGACGAGGTGGAGCCACTGTCAGATCGCCAGGATAACGGAGCGGGCGCAAGCACGATTGGGATGACGGAGAGATTGAGTCTGGGGAAAGCGGATGAAGCTGGCGGATGAAGCTGGACAAAGGAGGATGAAGCTCTCGAGGAAGAGAAGGTGGGTGTGACAATGAAGAAGCGAAAGCTGCAGGTAATAAATTGATGACGTGAAGGAGCAGGGGAGAGGTGACTGACGGGAGAAGCCCGGGGGCTTCTGGGGTGGTGCTGCAGTGGGCTTGTCTGCTGACTTCCATGCCGTTGCCAGTAGGTATTCAGGCACCTTGACTCGCTCCCTGGGGTTTTCTAGGTAGATGCTGGCACTACCCGTATATTACCTAAGTATTATTTATTTATTATTATTACTGGTGAATAATTTTCCCATGTAATAGTAGGCAGAGACGAACCGGAAAATCCGGTACGACCAGAGGTGAGGCTACGACGGATGCGGGGTGACATTTGCGCTGATTCCAGTGTTGGTACGAAATCACAGATTTTAGTCTGGTATCAGGCTGGCGTATCCGTACATTCTATTTCATCCAATACCAGACCCTTGCACGCCAACATCCCTCACCACTGACAAGGTCAGCTTTTCGACAGCGTCTCCCCTTGTGTCACGTTGTACATTATTGGCGCAACCGATTGCTCCAAAATTTCTTTGTAGTGACTGCTCTTCTCTCACTATCAATGTAGGCGGCGGTGAGTCTCGCCATGACGTAGAGGGCAACAACTGGCCGACTGGACTAATTACAAGGAGCTATCCGCACCTAGTTGCTGTCATGCAAGCATCCAATGCAGAACAATGCGAAACTGCAAAAGCCCGCCTGACCAGGTACAGCAATATTCAAACCAAACAAGGGCCAATGCAATGCAATACCTGATACTTGCCCAACAACCCCGTCGCAATCAAAATCACACGCCAGACGTTGTCCTGGAACTTGGACCCCTAGCGCTACTGACAGCCTACTGCTGATCTCCCCTCCACCGCCTAGCGTTGTTGCGATGACGACTCGGAGACGAGCTGCTTTTACGGCCAGCCATTCAGCCACCATGGTATAATTTCACCTCATGCTTGAAAATGACTCGAAATAATCAAATTGACAATATCAGCCCCGGAATGTTTTAAAAGACAACCTGTCCTTACTATCGTGCTCCACCATCTCCCGCGCCGGCCGCCGCTTGCTCTCTCATCTTGACGGGTGCACGTGACCGAGCACGTGCATGTAGCTGTCCACTCTAGGCAATGCTGCATGCTTGCACAGAAAACTTCACCCCCGTGTTCTTGGATCACGACCCGACAAGCACGGCATCGCTCGCCACCACGCCAAATACCCACGTTAGCATCAGTGACGGCCTGCCAGGGGCAATTGATCGTCTTCCGGTCGTCCTATACAAATTCTTCATCAGAATTCGACTGCTACGTGTCCAATTGACCCATTCACTTGGAGCTCGAGGACAAGGAAAAAAAGGAAATAGTCCTGGCTTTACAAAAATCCACAACGCGCCATCATTCTACTCTCACCCAACCTCACTTTCTTTTGCCTAGCCGGATACTACTCAATCGTTCAAAATATCTTCCACAAACTACGCCATGGAGTTTCGCTCAGCAGCCCGCCCCGCGAGCTCTCTCCTCGCCTCGGCCGCTCGCCACGCTCACTCGCGCCTCCTCACCACCCCTCTGACATCTTCCCGCGGCCACAAGACGGTCGCCCGCACGAAGCGCGCCCTAAAAATTGCCCCCCACGACTCCTTCCTCCCCGACCGCGCCACGCCTTTTCCCGCCGCCGACAGCATCATCTATAACCCGCCGGCCTCCGAGGCCTCGCCCGCGCACACGCCCTTTCTCTTCCTCCCTTCGTCGGATCCGCGCCGCGCCGCCGCCGCTCGCATGCGCAAGACCACCGGCCTCGGCGGCAGCGCTCCACAAACACCAAACGGCGTCGCGATGCGCTACAGCCACCGCGCCGACGAGCCCAAATACCACCTCACCGCCGAGCAAGTCCAAGAGATGCGTCGTCTGCGCAGCGAAGACCCTTTGACGTGGAGTGTCATTGCGCTCGCGCGAAAATTCAACTGCTCGCAGGTCTTTGTGCAGATTGCGGCACCCGCGCCTGCGTCGCACAAGGCTTGGCTAGACGACCAAAAGCGGAAGCGCGAGGACCGCTGGGGAAATAAGAAGACGGCGGCGCGGGAGGAGCGCAAGCGACGCGCGGAGCTCATGTACCGCGGCGAGCTATAATTTGTCAACAGTCTCGGCGGAACGATGACTCAAACTTACATACACCTGTATCATATCATGGGTCTTGGCCTCTGGGATCGAGGTCTGAGCCAATCAACGGGAAAGTATCTTTTCCTTTACATGTATCCGGAGACAGATGAAGTGAATCATTCCCATGAGGATGAGAGTGTACTATTTATTGTAATGTACAGGGTGGCATACAGAGCGTCATGGCATTGTCATATTAGAACAAGAGCAGTGGAAAGAAGCATTATTTGTGTCATTCAAATACAAAAAGAAGTAAGCAACATATATCCTGAGCCGCCGTTAGTGCGTCTAAACAAAGATTGTACATGCGTCAATAACAGTCAAACGAAAGTAAGCGTATCGTATATCGTGTATCGTGTATCGTAATAAAACAAGAAAATGATCAATCATCTCAAATGATGGCCAGTTTACTGCAATGTGCAGACTCCTTACCTAAACAGTGTCAAAGCAAAGTCAAGAATGTGTCTAAATCTAGGCAGTCTCTAGATCAGAAAGCGATCAACAAGCCTCTCGAAGCAATTTTGGCTTTCAGCTACCAGCAAAAAGACACACCGCTGGCGTCGGCGGAGGACGACTCTGCTGGGCCGCGGCCTCCGCCGCTGTCTGGGCCAGAGGCCGCGACGGCACCGCAGACAATTTATCCGCAGGCCGTGGGTCGTTGCGGCCGGGCACGACGCGCCAGCACCACCCGCACCAGCTGCGTGCCTCGCCGCGGGCCTCCCTGCCGAGGACGCGGGCCGACGTGCGCTCCTCTTCCCACTCGGGCACGCACTTGCCGACGCGGACCATGCGCACGAGCTTGCGCTTGACGATGCCGCCGATGCCCTCAATCTCGTGGCGCTCGTAGCCGGGGCCGAGCAGCAGCGGCGAGGACGGAGTGCGCTCATCGGTGTGGGACTCGAAGGACCAGGAGGCGACTGGGGCGGGAAAGTAGGAGCCGTGGTTCTGGATACCGGGGGGCGTGGCCGTGTTGTTATTGTGGTGGTAGTGGTCGGACGATGACGAGGTCGAGGGGGCGCGGCTGCTGCGGGCGTCCTCAGCGTCGCAGTCGATTTCTTGCTCGCATTCGCGGGCGGCGAGGCAGCGCTCCTCGCGGCCGCAGATGACGCCGCGGTCTGCGTCGCCGATGCCGGTGCCCAGACAGCCGAGAACCTCGCCGTAGTGGTTGCGCCAGCGCCAGATGCTGTAGGGTTGCATGCATTAGTGCTTGGGAGGGGGTTTGATGGGCGGTGGAGATGGTGCGAAAGCATACCGGAGATAATCATGGTCGGCGTTGCGTATGGTGCGGCCGCAGGGCTGGCACAGCCAGACACCGCCCTTGGCGCAGTCGCACAGCGAGCGCTGCATGGCGTCGGCGCTTCCCGGACGCGCCGGATCGAGGTCCGGGCACGCGACCTGCTCGAGGGGCGCCTTGGCGCAGGCCGCACAGAGACGGCGATGACGCTCGCGGAGAGTGCTCGCCGCCGGGGGCTTGGTCGCGCAGTTCTGTGCATTAGCTGGTTAGCTGGCTGAGACTCGCCGCATAACCGAGAGAGGAGGGGTTAGAAGACTTGCTCTACAGATGACGGCGGCGCAGCGTCGGCACTCGCCCACCATGTCGCGCGCGCAGCAGCGGCTTGCCTTGGCTGCGCCGGCCGCGTGCCGGGATGTGTCCGTGTAGGAGTCGCTGCCGGCGTTTGCGCGGGCGACGGCGCTATCGTTGGAGCAGCGTAGCGTGGCGGCGAGGAGGGCAACGCGGTACTGTACGAGGCCGTGGTGTATCATGCGGCTGGCACGGGCGAGCGAGTCGAGAGTGGTGAGATCAATGTGGGAGACGACGCCGACGACGATGCTTTACAGGGAATTAGCATATGCATCACAATATGATGCAAGCTAGTGACGGCGAGGTAAACTGAATACGTACGGATAGCACTGGAAGGCGCGCGTCACGGCGTTGCATACGGTCGGCGTCGTCACCGACTCGACGGCAGCGGCTGGCGGCGGCGCGGCGGAACAAGCATTACTACTGGGATCCTGCGTATCGCCTCCGTTGTCGTCGACTTCTAAATCGATGAAACGAGCCATGGTGAATTAATATTGGCTTGTCTGCTATTTCAAATGGCTCTCCGAAAAGACAGAGATCAAGGCGAGAGGAAGCGAAATGGGTGACGCCCTCGTGACGTGGATCGATGTGTGGCTTGTCAGATCCCGATTGCGACATTTGATACGAGACAGGGGAGATTCAAAACGGTTTGATAAGAGCAAATTGTAGAGGCGGGAATTTTAAAAATTGGGGGCCATGATTGAAGAGGCCATTGCAGAATTGCGATGCAATCAAACGACGACTGACGTCGTGACAGATTTGCAGATGACGAGAGGATGTGAAGGAGAAGTTGCGTAAGAAGGCGCGGCACAAGGAGGGGCTTGCACCTGCGGGGGTTGTTGTCGTATCAGTGAGAGGCGGAAAGGAAGACTCGGAGCCCCGCGGGTTAGATCCGTCAAGAAAGCCAATGCATAGGTAGGTAACGAATATGTACATGACCCCAATTCTTATTGGGGTAATGGCGCAAGACTGTTCGCGAGCTAGGTACTTGCGAAAGTGTGCAAGTGACGGGGCTCTTGGTCGTACCTCGCACGTCATGCGGCTGTGGCTTGTATTGGTATCCAGTGTCAAGAGCGAAATAGAAGAGATTGCAAGAATGGCGAGGTATAGTAGTCGGCGAGGTTGGTTTTTTGAGCTTTGACAGAGCAAAAGAGAGCTGCTGCAGCCTCTTGCTTCCAACAGAAGCATTATACTTGTCGAGTTGCGCGCATCGTCTTACACGGCAACTAGTTACTGGTTCTTGCGGGAGGTGCGGGGTAAGACTTGGCGTTAAGACAATAGCTTTTATTAAGGCATGTCTCAACATTGAGTAACAGTAGTCGGAATACAATACGTTCCAGAACAATATAAAAACGCCATCTGTTCGGCAAGGGGCAAGCAAAAAGAAAATAAAGACATCACCGAATTAGATCCGAGTACAGAGTATAAAGACGTACGGAGTACTAGACATATAAATGACAAGGTGAATAAATTAAATGAGAGAAGCCATGAAAGATAAAGTTTGAGGTGAAAAAATGCAAAGGACAGAAAAATAAGACATGTATACGAGAGTGCAAGAGAAAGTAAATCCAAGTGCGCTGGTTAGACGACCGAATCTGGCGACAGACGAATGTCCAGCGCTACAGTATTATAGACCCCCTACAGGCAGCCACCTTCTCAGCAATGCCTTCTCGGCCCGCGGATCCAAGTAGACGGAGAAGCGATTTCACGAAATGCATGCCGACGTTGACAAACAGGGGATTGAAGAAAGGACAAGAGCAAGATGAAGGTACTGACGCGTCCCGGCACGCGGCCAGCGCAGCCAAGACAGGCCGCTACTGCGCGCGCGACTTAGTGCCCTTAATTGGCCCTATGATAGTTCCGTTCGTAGCGCCGGATGACTTGCAAAAAACCCTATTCATCTCTAGCCGCCGAGGCCTAACCCCGGCCGCTCTAGTGACTCAACAGATGCATTGGTTCTCAGCAACGACGAACGATTGCTCTGAAACGATGCTGCATCGAATAACATTGCTTACAGGTACAAGCTGAAACCCCGTAACGTTGTTTGTTGACCTGGTGTGCGTGCTACATTGTAAAAATGTTCATAGCAAGCACCACGCATCACGTGAGCTTCAGTGTTGCAGAGAAGTGCAGTTGTTGTGCGCGACACAGCCAGTGTTCTGACCTTTTGACTACTTGGAACTGCCACTATTGAGCTCACGTCAACCCGAGAGCAGCAATTGAAATTTCTTTCAAGTTATCCCTTGATTCCTTGCCGATTCAATTGTCGATAATTACCCAACTTTGCCATTTCATCATCCTTCCAACGCTTTTTTGACGCTCACTATGATCGACCCTGAAGATCGGCTTTGGGCTGGTGGCGGCAGCTTGCTTACTGGAGGGCCTTACACATGGTACATTACCGACTTTGATCAGCGAAGGCATTTCTCAATTACATACTGCCCTCCGACAGCAGTACAAGACGCTGAGGAGACAGAGGATATTTGTCTAGCAAAATTACGAAAGCACATCGACGACCTTGACATGGACGTCTTGGGCATTCGTTTCTCGGACCCAGAGGGACCGATTTCGCTATCTACAGACCTAGAGGATGACGTGACTTTGTATCAAAACTGCCAGCCGTTGACTGCATTGAGTCTTCCTTTTCCAGTCAAGACCATCAGAGTCAAGAGCCTGACGGAGCTTGACAGGATGGGGCCGCAGGTGGACCTGGTAACCTACCCAGACCATCCCACCACAGTTGACGGGATGGCAAACAACACGAAGGCAGCTTTCAAGTACTAGTTTATTGTAAACGGTATGTTTCGAAAATGGTACGAGCTCTAATGCTGGGCTCGATTACCGCGAGAACACCCGCACATTGTCCCATTCGACGCCGTTGTGTTGGACGACATCCGGGGAGGCGTTATTGGGTTTACAAGTCTCTATATCCCAGGCGGAACTCTTAAAGATAACAACGCTACGACCCGGCCGTTTCGTTTAGCGTAGCTGAAATAGCTCTAATCCGTTATAGACGATTTAAACTATCACTATGGCATTATACACTAGGATATTGCTGCGCGCAATCTACTCATCGACGAGCAGGAGAATCTTCGCCTTTTTAATTTTAACTTTTCCATCATAATTAAGGAGCCCTATACACCAGATCGTGATGATCTTAAAGGCGTCATCTTTACTCTATACGAAATTATCACTCTAGATGAGCATTTCCGACAAGTACCTCACATCGAGCAGGATGCCGATGCCTTATTACGGCTTAAGTGGATAAAACACCCAGACGTGAAACTGGATGCTAATGTGCGCGTGTTCCGGAAAGCATTAGATGCGTGGATTGACAAGAGACGGGCACGGGAATTCAAGTTCGTCGAAACATGTGTACAGTGGCCGTGGATGCCACCGGAGCCAGCGGCACCAGTAGCGATACGAGGGCCTGGCGGAACTGTCGAGGGTAAAGAAATGAAGTCTACCCCAGTCTTGAGTCGGTCGGAAATGATCAAGATGAATGAGCCGTACTTGACGTGGGAGCGGCCCGCAAGTTATCAATTAAAAAATCTGCCCGAACAAAACGGCCGCCGGAAGGAGATGAATGTGTCAAGACCGGCCACGGTCCGAGAGAGCTGCGAGTCTATAGACGGGCCATAGCCACCAAAGACGTCAATGAGGAATATGTCTGCAGTTATTTCATACCTCGGACCGCCACTGTCACACCACGGCTTGCTAATGCGCCACGTGCTGCAGCCCTTCAACAAGCCTTGACATTGTACCATTGGCTTTTCGTCCCTGCCACCGCCATGCCAAAGAATGCGGCTAGCACGAAGAAGGTGGAAGGAGAGATAGCAAGAGGGTTGCTATGGTGTAGCTGAACAATCTCAAGTAGTTCCCAATAATGACTTTATTGATCACTGGAGGAGGGAAGTCCTCCCCTAGTGGCACCTCGCTACGTTCTCGCTCTTTTATAGCTACTTCTTCGCACGTAGACGAAAAGAGACACCAGCTGAATGTCTCGGAACTTGATTGCCAAGAATGATATAATTTATAGGATCGCGAGCCGTCCCTTACCGTTGTTGCCCAAAATCGCCGTGCCGAATCCCCGACGTCTCCCTCGTTGCATGGACGCCCACTCAAACGTTTTGGCCGCTTCATGGCAGCCCGACGAGAGCTGCATATGCTACCAGGCAAGGTCCGAGCCTGGCCTTGTTAGGTGAGGGAGTATACGCTGGCAACTTCCACTAGCTTGCACAGATGTGAATTGTGGCTTGGAGCTTCACAGCTGCATAGCCTAGGTCCAATGCTCAATAGGAGACTGGAGCCAACGTTGGTACGGAGTACAACGATACTAATTGGAATTATTGGGGGGAGAATATCAATCTCGCTGATGATAATAAACCTTAGTTGATGAACTGCCCTCGTCTTCTTTCGCCGGATTATACGGTCAACGTAATGCAGCACAAGTATTAGCCCCTTCCTATATTTCCACAGTAGTGTTTGTCATTCTTCTTCTGCGCCGATTATTTACCCCGCATTTCTGTTCTGGTACCTGGAAACGCCGCTATCACTGTTCCAGATTCGCGGTTACTCGGCCCATGGCTGCAGCACACTACCGCAACAAGCACACGCCCATCCAATAATCAAGTAAAAGTCGAAAGCAGAGTATTCGTTTCATACGTTTAGAATCGAATTGTATAACGCAAATGAGAAAACCATAGTGCGTGGCCCATCTCAGCAAAGCAAAGGAAGCCTCCCCCATTCTGTGAACGCTGAGCGCGTGTGCGATCGCCCCGGCATATTTCGCCTATATTGGCCGCGGTCTGCCATGTAGATTACCAAATACAAAAAGAATAAGAAAAAAGTGCTTCATCTTCCGTTGTATCTCCCCCACCCTCCGAAAAGTGTTGGTTTCTTCCTTCATTGTAGAGCAAGCATCGCAAATAGGCCACCAACCACCGGCCGCGCCGTAAACTGAATGCCGCGCGGATAGCCGCCATCCTTGGTGTCGTACAGGTCTGTCAACGCCCGCCAGGTCTTGGTCTCATTGATCCACTTGGCAATGAGCTTGACAAACTGCAACTTGGTCGACTCCTCCGACATGGACGCCGCAAAAATCTCCCAATCTGTCTTGGTCAGTGTCCCGCGCGTGTCCAGCACCATGCCGTACTCGTTGGCCACGT
This sequence comes from Beauveria sp. NWAFU-1, assembly GCA_024472245.1. Classification (NCBI taxonomy): domain Eukaryota; kingdom Fungi; phylum Ascomycota; class Sordariomycetes; order Hypocreales; family Cordycipitaceae; genus Beauveria; species Beauveria sp. NWAFU-1. The sequence goes on from JANBXD010000007.1 coordinate 2,342,248, forward strand.
GCGGGTACCACGCGCTCTGCATCTTGTAAATCTCCTCGGGGATGAAGTTGAGCCTGAGCACCTTGTCACCCCAGAGGTTGTACAGCAGGCCGTAGCTCTCCATGTCGTTGTAGGCCAGCGTCGAGTGAGGAGTCGATGAGTTGTGGTTGATGCCATGCTCGGACCAGAAGTTGTAGTACTCGTGTGCAATATCACTGTAGTGCTGCTTCAAATCTGGATGCCCGGCGCGCGTAGAAATTTCCGACATGGCCTCCAAAGCGATGATACCTTTGATGGCCAAGTTGGTCTGGTTGGCAAGCTGGCCAGCAAAGTCGTCAGTCGAGAGCTGGTGCGCAGGAATCTTGGCATCCTCGATGAGATATTCGGCCCATCGCGTGAGCAGATCCCAGTTTTCCTTCAGCCAGCCGTTGTCTCCGGACCTTTGAGCATAGGCGAGCATCATGATGAGCATATTGCCGCACTCTTCTAGCGGCATTGGCTCGTCGTTGCCGTCGTCGTAGCCGAGGGCCCTGGGGTATCGGCCGAGATCATGAACAGCCCACTTGTTGGGGTAGCGACCGCTCTTCTGATATTCCAAGAGAGGTTCAAGGCTCCATTTGATGAGGTCAGGGTTGAGATATACCATGGCAGGGAATGCCGGGAATATGACATCCACAGTTTGGATATCACTGTTCGAGCTAATTTCCTTCATAAAGACCTTGATATCGTCCTTGGTTCCCACGAGCTGGATGGCGCCATAGAACTGGCGGAGAGCCAGAGTGGTGATGGTGGCATATTCCGGGCCAGCGACAGCTTCGGAGTCGGCCTTGATGCGCTGATCGAGCTTCAGGCAGTATCTCGAGGAGTAGCTGTAATCATTGTAGAAGAATTTTACGAGCTCAGCGTCATCTTTGAAATAGTCCTTCCAGAGAGATGGGAGACCTTTCTTCTCTCCAACGCCGTGGTACTGGATGGTTTCGTCCTGGGTAATACCGATAGTGAAGAGGGTTGTGACAGGTCCTATGACCTTTCCGAGATCGCGAGAAAGTGCAAATACGGGCCTGAAAAGTACACGGTCAGCATTTATTGTAGTTGCAGGCCACTCATCTGGTTCTCTTACCAACGATCACTAACAGCACGGAACTGGCTGTCAATGCTGCCGTCTAAATGGCCGTTGTTCATAAATTGGCTGCGCACAATAGTGTCCTGACCAATTTGGTAGCTGACACCGCGCTGATCCTTTGTGGTCCAGTACCAATTGCCCCACGAAGCCTGGTCATTGGCCTCGTTGAAGATATCCTGGTTTCGTCGCCAAAAGCGGTGCGAGCGGAGGCCGTTCACTTTTTGGTGTTCCCATTCGATAATGGCGCGGTTGTCCCCAGACGCAAACTCTGCAAAGCCACTTGTGTTAGTCCATCAAGTACGCCATAGCTGCTTGCGCTTTGTACTTGCCTCCGGTGACGTCGCTGTAAATCTGCACAGAGTGGGCGCGACGGTCGATAGACTTTACCTTCACGTTCATGTACGAAAAAGGAATTGACTGGCGCCTGTGATCTTCGGGGAACACGGGCGAGAGAAAGCTGACAGTGAGTTCGACCTTGCCGCCGACGTTCATGACGAACTCGGTCTTGGTGGAGGTGTAGTGTTGGGCAGTTTGGTCGGCAAAGTCAGTGCTTGGGTGGTTTCCCATCCAATTGTATGTTTTTCCATCGACCTTGATGAAGCCTTGCCAGCCCTGAACACCCTCGCTGTACCATGCCGAACGTCAGTGACTTGATACATGGTCCATAATACAGATACTTGTGTACACTTACGTCCAGAAGCGAGGCCATTGATTCGGGAGAATACCGCTCTCGCCACCATCAGTTCGTCCGTTAAGCCAGACATTGAGATATGGGGACCGAACAGCAAGAGGGGCCGCAGGAGGGCGAGCAGGCGAAAATGTTGACTTGGCATCGCTTTGGCCGACGACAGCCAGCAAGGCGGCAATGACGACTCGCAGAAGCTTCATGATGCAGCCAATGTCTGGGAGATGCAGTGTGCTGATCAGAGCAGGGGTAGCAACGGCAGGTGGCCGTTGAACTAATATATGTTAAAAATTGATCGTAGGTGTAGCGCCATTTGTGAATCGGAGACCCCTCGTCGTACACTGTCTCTGGCACGGGATTGGTAGGCGTCTCACGGAGTCGTCCTCATGACTTCAGGTTCTTTCCGATCTTATGATCGAAAAGCGGGGGTACGCATGAGGGAGGGGATATGAGTCTGGGGTATATTCATTCGGGCCTATGCAGTCTGCCTAGCGCTAATCACTTTGAGATGAGGTGCATGTGCAGAGCCGCGTCGTGTCCAACATCGGGACCCTCACTTACACCGCGACGCGATGGGATCAAAACACACTAATCGCAGGCACTAGTTATAGTTAGGAACACACTAACCGGTACATGGCTAACCCAAAGGGAGGAAAGAAGTAAGAGCATACCAGTACCCGCTTCATGTGGTGTAAGTGAAACCTGGCCGGAGAGGCTGGGTCTCGGCGCCGGCGGAGGGCCAAGACAGCCCAGTTGGGTAACGGTGGCGGCGGCGATCGCGCCGCCTGCTTTTCGTAAACTACCAACAGCCTAATTGGGAGAGTAGAGAAAGGTCAGCTTCCCCATCAGTTTGCAATAGCACCGCGTGATGCCCGAGAGTTGCAGTGGTGCACGAAGCGCTTCATGCGGTGTAGCGATGAGCTCCGGGCAGACAAATCCTCTGCTGCAGTGCATTGTCGGTCTCCGCGACTGTCGTGATACCGAGCACAACTTCACATTTGACTTGGTAAATGCAGCTTTGTGTCTTTGGCGGAGTGTCGCGAGATGGCTGGCGCTGGTTGAGCTCACCGCCAGTGCCCCCTGGCCAAGTCGTGCAATACCGCAATGAAACACAGTAGACGTGCGGCGATCCGGGGTTCAGTAGACGGCAATGGCCAAAACGTGTCAAGCAGAGGAATGACGAAATGGTTATTGTCAAGTCGCTGGCTGATCGACCAATTGGGGGCGACGGCATAATTTAGGTACACGAACGCTGGTAGAGCGACGCATGGCGTTATCGAGTGGCCTTATTGACAGCCCATCCCGCCTTGGAGATTGAGATGAGCCTTCTTGGAGAGTTAAATCGAGGCCAATCAAGCGGCCTGTAATTATCGCTAGTTAGCACATCGCCTCCAGAAAACGCGTGGCCATTCGCGTGAGAACGCCGCCCTGCCGACATCACGATCGTTCACGGCCTGTAGCATTTTAGAGCCGGTAAAACATGAGTCTATATGCATAATCGTGACTGGTCTTATCCTGCATACGATGAACTTGTGGCAGCATATGTAGATATGATATTGCTGCTGGGAATGCGGATCGATATGGTGTCGAGGTCAAGTACCGAGTGGCACCACACAAACGCGCGCTCATCACCTGCCACCTGCGCGCCAGCGCGGTCCGCGAACTGCCGGGCCAAACTCACGTCCGAACAGGCAAGAATTCTCCTCGTCGCGCGAAAAAATTCCATTTCAATAATGTGAGGAAATGTCTACCGCTGTTGGATTCTTTTTGCTTCGTCTCCGCCAACCGAGCCAATCTAGAAGCCCAGATGCCACCAGCAAGTTGAGGTACCCCCCTCCTCCACGCCACTACTAGCACGAAAGAGAGGAAGCACAATACAATGCTCTGCAATGTAACCCACCACCATGATATCAAAGAGTGCGGAGGACCCCCGAGACATGAGGGTAGTCTGGTCAGTCGCTAACTATAAGCAGAATCTTGGCCAGAACTCTCCCCCAACTTGGCCATTGTGGTTCCTGAAACCGACCGGCACGTCGCAAGAACAATCTGTACGGCTGCTCCTACGAGCACTCCCCAAGCGAACCCTGGCACTGAATCAGCCAACTAGATTAACCGCATGACCACTCTGCTCGGAAATTTTATGCTACATTGCCACTGCCGAGAAAACTCATATTCGTGCTAGACCCCGCGACATGGCAGTGCCGTGCCACTTCTTGGCCCTGCTGCTGATCACAAGACCAGATCAGCAGGGTCATTATAGCTGTGTGGGTATAACGTTGCACCCCGACGAGAAAATGGCTTTGTTCTATGACCAAAACAGGAATATATCTGCAAAGAGTAGTGGGATGCCATTCACTGTCGAGACTCTCCCTCGTCACTCTGTTCAAGCCCGTCTCCCCGCGTTACACCTTGAATAGAGCCCGGCTTACTCCTCTGTAAACTGCAGCTTTCCCAGTGCGTCCGCAATGAGCTTCACTTTATCCACTATTAGAATGTCGATGCCAGCATCTGCTTGTATCTATAAAGTTGTCAGTTGGCACATATTTCTGCATCACCCATTCTTAAACACTGGCACTGACCTTTGCATTCGCTGGATCGTTATTGCCCAGTCCGTACGAAGCGCACACCAGTCCCGCGTTTTGAATGAGAGAAATCAGCCGGGGGCACAGCAGAAATGTATCGCATGCGAGCACCAGCCCGGAAAGCTGCCAGTATCTCGCAAACTTTAATGCAATCTGGAGGTTTGCGGCCCGCAGCTCCTTGTCCATCATTGGAAGCTTGCCCGCATTCGTAATAAACAGGATGGGATATGCATTCTGCTTGAATTTGAGCAAGATGCAAATTTCAGGTGTAAAAGACGAGAGGATGATCGGTCGACGGCCCGCGAGCCGTTTGATCTTTTCGAGCGCCACGTCGACAAAGGTGTTGATGTCAATGGTGACGGAAGCCACCCCTGCTTCCACCGCTTCGTGCAGTCGCTGATATTCTGTTTCATTTTAGCACCCCTCACAAGACCGGCACAGGGCCATTCAGCGTACTCAGCTCGATATTGAAACCAATCTCCTCCGGCAAAGTCGTTAGGAGCTCTTCCAGAGTGGCGTGCGCGTCCTGGATAGAGTGTCCCCGGATATTGGCCTTGAAGCCCTTGCCATCAAAATCGACAGTGCACCGCAGGCGCTCTTGTGCTTGCAATGCTTTCAGCAAAGAATCCTCGCCACTGGAAAAAGCGCGTGGTCTTTGCGTGCCCGACTCGAGAAGCGACGCACCGCTAGGGTTCTGCATGTCGCCGGCGTACTTGTACTGTGCGAGTGAGATGTCGTGGATTGGCACATCGGATCCTGATCCGCTGAAAGAAAAATCGTGATAAATAACGGCTTCAAGATCGCGGGTAATCTGCACGTCTATGCTGGCATTAGCATCGAGCCTTCGTCACTGACTAAATATCATACCAAACTAGATCTTGTCAGCGGCGGGTCAAGTGCTCGTTGTTCGGCGTCTTACCTCTACGAATGGAGCTCCAAGTCTATACGCGGAGAGAAAAGACTTGAACCGTTAGTGATTAGTTCTGTCAATAGGGGACATTTGCATACTGTGACTGTGTTCTCTCCAATCTGTAGGTTCGATTTTCCCGCAGTATTCTGGCCGAGACCTAGTGAACCAACTATTCAGCATGGGCGCCAGTTTGGACTACACATTGACACACATACCTCTATGGCCAACTAGCCGTACTGGATCACCGGGATTTCTTTTGTAGCTTGCCGCTTCATGATTATCCAGGCCTTCAAAAGGGGTCGCAATCACGTAGCTGATCAGCACAGTGCCGGAGAACTCCATGGTTTCCTTGTCAAGCATGATGACGGTCGTCTCTCGAAGCATGCTCTCTCGCGAGGCTCCGAATCTGGCATAATCGTCGCTCAGCAAAACAGTACCACTGCTTGCCATTGTCCTGTTGGAGGACGGAGTGCCGCCATTATCCCAGAGTCGCACCGTTACTTGTACTTGCGCGCCCAAGTCCAATTTACCCACCAGAGGCTTTACACTCTGGTCTTCCCAGAGAGGGAGCTGCACAGATTTTGAGGCACAATCAGCGCCACCGATGATGATCTCTAGAGATTTGGACTCAAGGCCAGCGCTGTCGCTTCCGCCGACTTGATGCTTCAGCTTCAGGGTCTTTCTCTCATGACCCCCTTGGATGCTGCCAAGCGTGACAATAATGGCCTTCTTATCAGGAGTTAGAGTATCGTGCGCAGTATCTCTGGTAAAGCTGACTCTTCCTGCCAGTCCGCCGTCTGGCATGCTGGCCGATGCAAAGCCGTCAAGAGACGCAATCTCAAGGTGACCGCGATAGGCAGCATGCTCTCTGGGCGTCCAGCCCAATACATCGACTTTTTGCCCATCAGCTCCGGATGACAACAAGTAGGCGGCGACATCTGCATGCCCCTTTGCGCATGCCACCATCAGCGGTGTCCATCCCGTCCTCGGTACGGCGGAGTCCAGGCTCTCACCGGATTTACGAAAGTATTCGACAACTGACTGGACGACTGGCAGTGATCCGGACTGAGAGGCACAATAGAGAGCCGACTCACCGCGAGATGTTTTGACGTCAATATCAGGGTTATGCTTCAGGATGGCGTCGATGAAGCTGCTTGGGCGACAGTTGGCCACCAAGCAAAGCAGCCTGCCGAAAAATTGACCCTGGTCCGAGTCCATACCAAAGCTCGAGTGCCTCTTGGAACGACTTTCCAAAAGGAGTTCAAACTTATCAAGAGGTTGAGGCGCAAGAAACCGGTCGATGTCATCTCGAGGCGTGGAAACCACTCTCCAAGAGCCAGAAGGTGCCTTCTCACCAGCCCCACGCCCGTTGAGAGACGGTGCAGTATCATTCAGGTTTGTCTCTTTGCCAATTGATGGGCGATTGCCGAGATTCAGACTCTCGTCGATCGTCCGTCTTGGCTCAGCCCACTCCTCTAGCTCCGATTCCGCGCGGCGCAGCTCGTGCGACGTGGCTTGGCCGGTAGCCGCAAACTTGTCAAGAAGCCTCCGAATCGCAATAATATTGAGCTTTCCAAACTTCCAAAGCTCATTGTAGTCGTCTGTTGTATAGGTGCCATTCACGATTTGGGAGGACGAAACAGGAGAAGCGGCTACCGGGCCGCCCGAAACTGCGTTAGCAAGCGGTTGTCTGTGGTCGTCTAGCTCAACCATCGCGTCGCCATTTGCACCGAGTGCCGCAGTGGCATTGATGTAGAAATCTTTGAAATGCGCAATCTCGGCGATGAGCTCATTGCTCAATTCTAATGCCGAGTCAGAGAGGCGGCACGCTGTTGCCCCTTGGCCGGCCGCGTACCTTCGATGCGTTCCCCACGCTGAGTCTTGGCTCGGAGCTGCATTCTCAGCCCATTGTAGTCAATGTAATGTTGCGACCACTTGGGTACAATGTGTTTGTCATAGTTTAGCCCGAATTTCATCTTTTCTTCGGCAAAGAACTCTCCTGCTCGTGAGACGGCGTTTGTCGATAGGTACATAGGATATGGCAAGATGGCACCACCGCCCCTCATTACTGGCGCGTATAGTGTAGCTCCATGCGGATAACAATTGTGGTGCAGCCGGACACTGGAAAGAGCTCGGTGAGAAATCAACACAAAAAAACTCACACATTTTTAGGTACGGGGCTATCGATTCTTAAAAGGACTGCGATGGTAAAATGACTACCGTTGGTCATTCGCTTGAGGCTTCCAGAGCTAATCAATGGCAACATTCACTAAACTGGCTTGGCAAATGCCCCCAAGCTCTGCAAGTCACGTACAAGGACACCTGCCTTATTTCGTAATTGATTCTGTAAGTTTATTTTAGAAACATACTCTCTGATGAGGTTCAAAAAACAGGGATGAAATCACAAAACGCCCACGAAGCCACCCAGACGATAGCGCTCCGGCATTGTCGTCGGCCCTTGGCTTCGGTCCAAACACGCCGTCCCAGCGATGGCGTAACAGCACTGTCGCCGGCGAGGAAAATATTCAAGAGTCGAAGAATACTCGTAAGACAGCGGGTATAAACGCGAATGGGTATCATAGAAAGCAATGCAGGATAAAGACGAGTTGCAGCGCTCGTAGAGCAATGTAGCTAGTTGATCGTCTCCGATAGCGTAGAAGCATTGTCGCAGTAATCAGCCATGTAACATTGCGCAATCGGCGCGCAATTTCAAATTTTCGAGGAGAATAGTAGAAAAGAAAATGGTAGTCAGACTACCCGTAAAAGAAATAAAAGTCATGACCGCCAGCCCCGTCACGGCAATTAGTGAGAGTTGCGTGGCCATTGTGCGTGCATTTGATAGAGGCTTACGCCTGCGACGTCGCGTTGCGACCAAATCGACCAAATCCGCGTTGCTGCTGCTCGCGTCTGGCAGCACCATCTTCGAAGTCGCTAGCAGATTCACACTCATAAAGCCTTTTGCTCGGCGGATTTCCCAGAAATTTGAGCAAAGCCACCATGGTGAAGGCGCTGAGGATGCTCATGCAAAGAATTCCAATCATAGTGAGATTGCTGTTGCGGAACTGGCGAGGTCCTGGCTTGGAATCTTCCGGCCAACCGGTGTACAAGGCATAGGTAGTAGTGACACTACCAAGGTTACCCAGGCCAGAGACCAGCGCGGTAGCAGCAGCGACACCAACTTCACCATGGCGGCGCTGGAAGATTTCGGAGCTCCAAGCCATGCAAATAGGTACGGTTGGTCCAAGACCAAATCCAACCATCAAGAGACCACCGTAGCGCGCCCAGCCGTGAGCAAAGGTAGTCATGAGAAGGCCGGAAATTTGAATGCAGACGGCAGCGGAAAAGAAGAAGGCGCGATACTTGTGGAATCGATCAGAAACCGGAGTTACAAGAAGGATAGCAATAAGGTCCATCTAAGATGAGGTTAGCTATAGCTAGCAAAGTGCGGGCGTGACGGTATCGCTCACAATCCAGATTGGGGCAAAGAGCAAGCTAATTTCAATGCCACCAGCATTGGGGCGGATGGCGCGAATGATGACTGAGCCGTAGAGTTGTGTGCCGATACCAACACCGACTACGCCAAAGTACATAAGCGTCAGAGGCCAAAGTCGCCAGTCCAGAAGCACCAGGCCTAGGTCTTTCATTCCCCAGGGCCGAGAGTGATAGACGCGCTTGAGGTCATGGTAGTGGATAACCGCATCCTCGCCAGTGAGGGCTTCTGGTGTTGCGGGAAGCCACTTGAGCAGGCCAGTCTTTTCCCTGGTTTGACCAGGAGCAAGTGGTCGATCAGGCAGCCACCAAATGAGGATCACACTAAGAACCAGACCGACCAAGCCATAGATCAGAAACATCCAGCGGAAGCCCTCGAGCCCGGCAGTGCCATCCATGAGTTGGAATCCGGCGGACACGAGGCCCACGACGGCAGCAGAGACTTGTGAAGCGGTGAAGTACATGCCGATTCGCTTGGCGGTTCGGGACGGTGGGTAGAAGAGCGTCAGATAAAAGGCCATTCCAGGCCACATACCCGCAATGACCAGCCCAAGGAGGAAGCGAAGCAGCTTTAGGCTCCACGCATCGTGCACGGCAGCAAAACATGCGCCGACAAGACTAGTGGCGAAGACGATGCGGGCCATCCAAACGCGAGGGCCAAGTTTGCTCATGATTAGATTGGACGGAAAATCGAAAATGACGTAGGATACGTAGAAGAGCGCCAGTGCGGTGGAAAGATCTCGAGGGCTCAGTCCCAGGACCGTGACAAGATCATGACCCTTGTCAATATTCATGGTCTGAGCGATGCCGATGTTGGAGCGAATGGCGGAGCAGAGAAAGTAGAGGATCCAAAAGGCTGTAGTTGTTAGAGTAGGGATCAAATATCATGTTTGGTTGGAAATTTACCCGGAATGATTCGCATGTCAATCTTTCTATTGCATCGCATTAGTTGATCGCCATCTTCATCCTGGGAAACGTAGAAATCGGCGCTTACCGATAAACCCGCTCAACCGTCTCGACATCGTAATCTACAGGCTCGCTGGCAGCCGCGTTGGCGACAAGCTGCTTGCTGGGAGACACTGGTGCAGACATGCTGGCGCCATCGAAGCCAAGCTGAGGCGTTGAAGAATGCGGTGACTGCTCCATGGCGACTGGAGCAAGGACCAGTTGAGTCGCTGCTGCGGGATAGCGTCCCGCGGAACTGCTGCAAGGATATCTGATGCGGGCTGACGAGGGTTGAGTTTCGAATAGAAATACAGATGAGATGAACTATTGCAGCAGCGAAGCAAGTTAGGATCAAACTAGATGCGCGCCCACGAAAAAGGTTTTCAGCCTTCGGAGGGAACGAGGTGCCGGAAGTCGGCGTCGCTTGTTCGGGGCAGGAGCTAAAAAAAACCTCGCGGCTTGATTCCACCAGAACCTTAGGCCGGCGGCAGGCGGCATTACGCAGACCCGATCTATAAAGAATTTTCATGGCGTTTTCTCCCCAATGAAATATTGAAAGAAAGGTACGGTCGGTGATTGCTATACTAAAAAAAGATGGCCGATAGTGAAAAGCATCAAAACACGCTCCCTTCTGAAGAGCCGCTAGTCATCCTGCACCTTCAGATGCCCCTCTGTCCCACCCAGTCAGCAACCGATCTCAACCTTTATCCCTCGCTGCCCGGAAAAGAGCCCTTAGTCTGCCGTCGCCTGCCGTCGGGCGGCTTTCCTCCATGAGCTTCACAAGCTCATCGTGTCCAGCATCGGCGGCGCGCGAAATAGGCGTCCGGCCGTGATTGTCCTTGGCACGTGCGTCGGCGCCGTGGTGCAGGAGCAGCTCGACAAGTCGCCGATCGTTGTTGGAGGCTGCCAGCGACAGCGGCGTCATTTTATCAGATTTCGTGTCGGCATTGATTTTGCCCGTCTCCAGCAGCAATCGCGCTGATTCCGCGTGACCGCATCTGACAGCCTTCCACAGGAGAGACTTGCTCGTGTCATAGTCCAGGGGAAAGATGTTCTGGGTGCTGGCGCCGTGACTGACGAGCATCTTGACAAGCTCCTCATAGCCATACCGAACGGCAAGCCACAGCGGCGTCCGCCCATCACTTGTCGTATTGAGTTTGGCCTTGCCCGTCTGTAGCAGCATTCGCACAACAGCCTCGTCGCCCTTTGAGGTTGCCGTCCACAGAGGTGTCCGCCCGCGAATGTCAGCCAAGTTCATGTCGGCCGAGTAGAACAGAAGCAACATGACGATATCGACATGGCCCTTGGAACAAGCCGCCGCCAGTGCCGTTTGACCGATTTCGTCACGGCAATCTATCGCTGCCTTGCACTCCAGGAGTAGGTTGACAGTGTCCCCATGCCCACTGTCTGCGGCTGCCCAGAGCGGAGTTCTCTGGTTCTCGTCTCGCCTGTCCTTTGCCGCGCCTCTATTGAGTAGCCTCAGAGCCAGCTCCCGTCGTCCAGTCTGCGCTGCTATCCAGAGGGGCGTCCTTCCTGTCGCGTCTTCTACATCGATTTCCACGTCCTGCTCCAATAACAACTTGGAGACCCCCTCGTGGCCTGCTGAGACAGCCACAGACAATAGGTTCTGTTGGATTTCGTGTCTTGTATTTACGTCATCCCTTTGAAGTAGCATCGTGACGATCGTCTCGTATCCTAGTTCGACTGCTATTCGCAGCGGTGTTCGCCCTAGAGCATCAAGGCAGTTGACATCGGTACCTCTCCGTGATAGCAACAGCCATACAACGCCGTCCTCCCCCTCAGCGACTGCATTGTGCAGTGCTGCTGACATGGAGTAGTTATGGCCCAATGCTAGTCCAGAGCATCCTTCGTAGTCGTGAATGTCATTAGCTTGCCTGTTTGCTCCAAGATTTCGCGTTGTTGAGATGCGCTTCGTCTGGACGCATACCCTCCTTTGTGAAACACGATCCTCTATGCCTGGCGATTCCAGCGTTCCTGGACGAATTCGCTCTAATGACTGGCTCAAAACTTGTTCGAAGCTTTGCATTGTCCAAAACAAATCTTTCACATAAATCCCTATTTGTTTCGGTGTTCCGTCATCTTCCACGCAGCGAAGAACAGCAAGACCAACCCGCCGGGGGCTTGTGGCGATGAATTGAATATCCAGGTATATCCCTCGACTAGTTACGGTCGACTGCGATGAGGGGGTGTCAGGCCTTTTCAGTGGAACAATGTTCATAGAACAGGCAAAGGCGGCAGGCGAGGTGGCCAGCAATCCAGTACGAGTATCAGAGGACTCCCAGGCGAAAATCGACTGGTCCTCCGATATCTTCATAATTTCTTCTTGGAGTCTCGTAAATGCTCGTTCACCCTCTCCATAGATTAGGGGCATGTTGACGCCGAATATTCCCATCAGGCAATACGCCCGGTCCTCCAGTCTGCTCGTCTTTCTGCTCGCTGCCCATGACATTCGTTGCGCTATGCTAGCAGTGTCGATGTCGGCAACTCCAGAGAGGATGTCAGAAGGGATTCCTGTGCGGAACGACACTGCGTTTCGCAAGCTCGTCTTCGTCCCGATGTCGTTCCATTGATCGTCAAGAAAATACACTTCTGCTGGAGCAAGCAGCTCCTGTAGGGTAAAGCCTCTCTCAAACCATTCGCTCTCTTGAAAAGTAGCCTTCAGTGACGGCACATCGGCGAGGTACGCATAGCACCGGTCCGCGTCAAAATACCATTGGTACATTGAGTTGATAGCCTCGGAGAGCTCTGCGCTGCTTGCCTTGTCGATACAGCATGTATCTATCCACGCATAGGGGAACCCATCATTTTTCGCCCTGTAGCAAAAGCGCAACACTTTTTCAAACCCAACCTTTTCAGCTGCTTGGCCGCTCTCCAAATCTTGTAGCGTCACCTCTTCATTGCCCCATCTATGAGACAAGATGGCGTATCTGGGAAGAGTTTCGAGCCCAAACTCCTCCACCTGAATCGTACTAGTATTCAGTAGCCGCATAGTGCGCAATCAGATTGAGTTGGGAAGAAAACAGAAGGCAACGCCTGCATCGGGGACTTTTTGAAAGGATGCTGCAGGTGGGGGTGGCGGCCAAGCTACCTTGCAGAGGTAGTAGCACTTATAGGGCAATCTTTGGGACCCAAAACATCAACATAATCATGGAATGAATTGATTGACAGACTATCTGACTGTGCTGGCTACGTTGGATGATCAAGATTGGGATCGGCGATACTTTGCAGGAACTATCAGTAGATACTCGTGACCATCTGGGAGTTCGCCCATCGGCCACTGTAGGCTTTCTCTGATAATCTTCAATGCTTGCATTGGTTTCTCGTGATCGACAAAGAAGTCGGTGTTGACACCTGAGACGAGACCAGTCGAGTCACTGGCGTCAAATATTGTCCCACACAGCTTCGCATCCCGTATGTACGGTATTGGAGACTCTCTCATGACTCTCTGTGCGTTCTTGTTGATGAAGTCAAGAGACACTTTTTCGATAGTCGCTAATCAAAGTCAGTAAAAATCGCATATAGAATTGGGTGAACGTACTGGAAAAAGCCGCTGCCGCCGCAAGACATGCCGCCGGATGAGAGCTCATGATGCCGTATATGTCATGGCAGTTTTCTGCCCTAAGGACTCTCAACAGACCAGTTGCTAGCCCACGCATACGATAGTCTTTGCTCACCACGAGCTGGGTGACCCAGCACACAGCCTTGCCGCCGTGTTCCCAGCGACAGGCGAAAGCATTGCCAGCAAGAACACCATCCACAGTGACTCTAGTATAGATGCTTTGAGCAGCATCGGGAAGGTATTGTTCTCGAAGTCGACGGGTACTTAGTCGAACAGGGCATCCTGAAGAAGCATTAGAGATTGGAGGGAGCAAGACGGGGGGAGATTGGAGGGAGCAAGAGGGGAGGTGATAGCTCTCACTCTTTCTGTGCGATTTATCTCCCCATGTTCCGTAGTTCTCGTTGAAGAGTGTTGCAGCTTCGACAAGCATGCCTTCAGTGACCTTGCCACTGGCAAAAGTCTCATATAATTGCTTTGCCATAGTAGGAAGTCGGAGGATCAGGTTGTAGTTGAAACCTGACAATCGGTGTGATTTCTAATGATCTCCTTGAAGGTGAAGAGGATGGAAAGCTTGAAGGAAGGAGCAAGGCGGGTTGGTGGTCTTAGGAAGTCGTAGGCCAGTGCGTGAGGTTGACCACCCAAACAATCCGCTGTTGACTTTTCACACGCTGCTAACATGTGACTCACTACCTATTTATGCGGGTGTTGAGGCCAAATAGTTCCCAGTAGAGTGGATGTCAGAACACATGGCCGATCAGACTTTGTCAAAAAGGCCGCCATCTTTTTTGGTGCCTTGTTAGCTACCCGCTTGCCAAACCCATTCAGCATGATGACTCGGATGAATGGTCCCCTCTTTGTCAGTCACGATGGATCCTCCAGAATAGAAAAGATACTTAATGATCGTGGCAAAGGTGCATTAGTAGCGCCTCCACATTGAGCTATTGTTGTAGGACCCGAGCAGCAAAGGCAGCAAGGCAGGTATCAGCGGCCGCCCGCGCCTGCTACGAGCCGGGGTTAGTATTGCAGGTTGCATATTTGTTGGTTATCAACGATAATTATCATGGGTTAAAATTAATTATATTTATATTATTAATACTTATTCCTATAATTTAGTATATATAGAGGTAGATATATATATAATCTATTATATAAATAAAGTAAGGCCTTCCTAGCTCTTAGCTAATAAGAATTTAATACCTTTATAGGTATAATACTAGTAGCTTCTTTCTTTTATAGCTTAATTAAGCTTATTAAAATACTAGGAATTTATAAATAAATAAATATCTTTAGCTTTTCTTTCTTTTTAGCTTAATAACTACTTAATTAAGATTAAACCTATATAATAGTTTATTTATTTAATATAAAAAATAAAATATACCTTAAGTAATACTAAATAGGTATTTAGTTAAGCTAAAATATACTAAATTAACTTAAAAAATAATATATTAACTTAGATATATTAAATTAATTTAAAAAATATTAAAAATATAATAAAAACCTAAATTCCTTAATATTACTAATATTAGAAGACTTATTCTTCTACTTTAGCCTTAGTTATAAGGTTTTTTAGTTAATACCTTTATCTTTAATTCTTAGTCTTTAAATTAGCTTAGATTTAATATATAATAAGCTAAAGATCTCAAATATATTTAATTTTCTTAAATAGACTTAATTTTAGTATTTTTATATTTAACTTAGCCCTTAATTTAAATATTTAGCTTATTTTTTTTTAATAAGTTTATTTAAAAAATAAATTTAATAATCCCTTTATTATTATATTAGTTAAGTTATTATTATTATTAATTTAATAGACTTTATAAAGCTTATACCTTTTATATAATTATTATAATATTATAATATTAATTATAAGCCTTTTTTTCTTTAGTTATTCTTAGCTTAACTTATAAGGATATTAGACCCACTTTTTATAATCTATTATATTATAATAATATTATAGTAATACTATAGTAACGTTATTAATAATAATATATTATATTACTATAAATAGATTATAACCTAGTTAAGATTAGACTTTAAGGTATCTTAACTATATAAAGGTAGTCTTTTTCCTATAGAAAATAGCCTCTAAAAGATAATCTAATAACTTTATATCCTTCTTATATTCTAATTAAAGAACTACTTCCTATATTACTTTACCTTCTACCTTATAATAACCTTATAGACCTTTATAGGTTATAAGCCTAGAGTTATATAATATATTATATAATATAGGTAGTTATTACTTCTTTATATTATATTATATTATATAATATAATATTATATATAATTTATAATATTATATATAATATATAATATTATATAATATATATAAATTTATAAATATTAAATATATAACTACGAATTTATTATAATTAAACCTTTTAAATATATTTAATATTATATTTAATATAATATTTATAAATAGAATAACTATATTAATTTTAATATATATATATTACTTATTAGAAAGAATGATATAATATAACTTATCTAAGATATATAAGCTATATTATAGAAATAATAGGAATTAATACCTATTATATAATAATATATTATATTTATTTATAATACAACTATAAGCCTATATTATATATATATATATATAAGTAAGGTTTATAAATTATTATAGTCTTTAATCTTTATTAAAGAAGATAAATAATTAATAACCCTTCTTTATTATATATAATATATATAATATTATAATATATATATAATATATTTATAAAATTAATAAGAAATTCTATAAATATATTATATTATTATAAAAAATATAAGGAAAGATTTATATAACTTTCCTAAACTATTAGGCTCTAAAGACTATATTATATAGTCTATATAAATAAAATCCTTTCTAATTAAAGAAAAATTAGAAGGATATATAATTTTAGATAGTTATATAAGGTCTAAAGAAGTACTAGCCTATATTAGGCTTAGGTTATAAAATAGCCTATTTATTTAAATAAGGTATATAAATAATACTAAAGAATTATAAGACGTTTTATAGGGATTATATAATACCTCTAGATTTACTAGTAATTTTATACTAGTTAAAAGTTTATTTAACTTAACTTTAGATAAATTTTCTTCTATAGAAGAATATTTAAATAAAATTAAGGAAATATATACTAAACTAAAATCTAGGGATATTATTATAGATAAGATAGTTATTATAGCCTAGACTTTATCTATTATTAAAGATATTAATAATTATCTTAAAGGATTTATATTAGGTATAAATTAGGCTTTAAGAAATAATCTACTTTTATATACTATAGAATCCCTTATGTCTAGCCTTATAGATAAGGCTAAAAGAATTAATTATATTAAAAATAATAATTCTAAAATTATAAATATTATTAAAAATTTAATAAAAAAAGAATAAAAAAGGTCTTAAGTATAACTATTATAAACTTAAGAGCTATAATAACGAAAATTACTACTTTTTATACCCTAATAAAGCTCCTAAAGGCTTTAAAAGTAGTAATAGAATTTCTAAGAATTTTAATTTAATAATAATTCTAAAAGAATTAATAATAATTCTATTAAAAAGAAGAGTTATTCTAAAAATAAAGATAATTCTTTAAAAGAAAAGAATAATAATAATATATTAATATCTAAAAAGAATATTAATATAAAGGAAGAAGAAGATAATTCTTCTATTTATTCTTTTAATAAAGAAATTAAAAACCTTAGTTATAAAGACTTAATAGTATTTACTATAACCGTATATAATCCTAAATATAATACTAAATATAAATTAGGAATTATAAAATAAAAAACTATCTTTTATTAATTATATATTAAAATTAAGAAGAAAGGTTAATAATATAAATTATAATAATAATTATAATAATAAAGTTTAATTTATATTTAATATTAGGGCTATTAGGTATATAATAATAGATAAAAATTATTTAATTAATTTTAAAGAAATTAATACTAAGGTAAGTTAGGGAAAAGCCTCTTTTATTAACGTTAAAGGATAAGGAAACCTATTATTTAATTTTAAAAAATAATAATAAGAAATATATATTAAAAAAACTATTATTATATACCTAAAATTAGGTTTAATATAATAAGCTAGTCTAGTACTAAGAATTTAATATTAATTTTTTAAGAAGAATAATTTCTTATTATATAATAATAATCTAGAATTCTTAGTAGCTAATATATAAAATTAAGGATTATATATATTATATCTTTCCTTAATTAAGGAAAATAATAAAATTATATTTTTATATAATAATAATACTAGTAATACTAGTTATACTAGTACTTATTATATAAATAATATAAATAATAATAATAATAATAATAATAATAATAATAATAATCTATATAAATAGCATTTAAGACTAGGATATCTAGAATATAACATACTATTAAAAAAGACTTAATAGGTCTAATATAAAATTTAGTTATAATATAGACGATATTTATATAGTTAAAAAACTATAAAATCTATATTAAAGCTAAATTAACTAATAAGATAAATAAAAAAGTCTAATACTAAATATAATTATTTAGATAAAATTTCTATAGATATTTAGGGTCCTATTAAGACTCCTATATATAATAACTATAGATATTTTATAATATTTTTAGATTATTATTTTAAATATTTAAAGGTTTATTTAATAAGGAATAAATTAGAAGCTTTAGATAAATTTAAAGAATATAAAGTATTAATAGAGAATAATTCTAATAATATTAGAATAAAATCTATTTTTACTAATAATACTTTAGAATTTATTAAAAGCTTTAATAATCATTATAAAATTAATAGGATTATTTATAATAAATCTCTACCTTATACTAAAGAACCTAATAGCTCTATAGAGTATATAAATAAGACTTTATTAGATAAAATAAGATCTATATTATTTATAGTAAATTTACCTACCTATTTATAGGGGGAAGCTCTAGAAACTACTATTTATTTATATAATATAACTCTATATAAATCTTTAAATAATAATTTATATCCTATAGAAATTAAGGAAAATAAGAAATTAGATAAAAATAATCTATTAATAATAAAAACCTTTAGAAGTCTAGTATATTATAAAAATAAGACTCCTAGCTCTAAATTAGAAACTAGAGCCTTTAAAGGTATAATTATAGGTTATTTACCTAATTCTTATAAAATATAGGATATTTCTAAGAAAAAAAGTAATAATTTCTAGAGATATTACTATACTAGAAAATAAATTTATATATAATAATAATAATAATTTAGATTTTAATTCCTTAATTTCTAATAATAATAAAGAGGCTAATAAAATATCTATTAATATACCTAGAAAGAAAATAGATAAAGAAGAATATAAAGAATACCCTAATATTATAACTATAATTAATTATAATAATTATCTTCTAAATACTATAAATAAGCCTCTAGAACCTTCTACTTATAAATAAGCTATAGATAATCCTAAATATTTAAATTAGATTAAATCTATAAAAGCTAAAGTAGATAAATTATATAATTAAGATACTTAGACTTTAGAATATAACCCTAATAATAGGGATATATTAAAAGGACACTAGGTATATAAAATTAAGGAAAATAACCTTAATTTTAATATAAAATATAAATCTAGATAGGTTATATAAGGTTTTAAATAAGTTAAAAGGCTTAATTATTAAGAAACCTATATTACTATAGCTAGAATAGAGTCTATAAGAATTCTATTAATTTTAGTAGTATTTAATAACTATTATATTTAATAATATAATATAAAAAATGCTTTATATATATTAAAATTAATATAGATCTATATACTATATTACCTTTAGCTTTTTAAAGATTATTTATTAGAAAAATTAGCTTATAAGCTAAAAAATATTATAAAATTAAGCTAAAGAATTATATAAGACTAAAAAAAATAGTAGTAAAATTAAATAAAGTATTATATAGTCTAAAATAAAGCCCTAGACTATAGTATAATTTTCTATTAAATATATTAATTAAGTTAGGATTTTATACTTATCCTTATAATTAAGGGGTATTTATAAATAATAAATATAATATTACCTTAATTTTATATATTAATAATATCCTATTTATAAGGGTAAATATAAATATAATAAGAATACTAGTCTCTAACCTAAATAACTATATAAAAGTCTAAGACTTAGGTAAAATAAGAGATTTTCTAGGAGTTAATATAACTATTAATAGAAAATATAAATAAATATACCTTTCCTAATATAAATATCTTTTAAATAAATTAAAAGAATATGATAAAGATAATATAGGAATAACTAATACTCCTATATATAAAGGATCTAGGCTAAAAGCCCGTATCCGCCATTATATAGCTAGAGGCTTATAGGGGCTAGGCTACTACGCGGCTAAATATTATTCTTATACTTTAGTTATAGGGGGGGAGAAACCTCTTCCCCTTTCCTTCTTACCTCTCCCTAAGAGATTTAATAACTATTATAATACTTATTTATAGATACCCTAAGGCTAGTCTATAATAATTAAATCTCTTTATACTAAGTCTCCTTAAGATAGATCCCCCTATAGTAAGTAACCTATAGGAGGATATTAAGGAGATATATAAATAACTATAGAAGTAATATATAATACTAGTAGAGTAAAATACTAGATAAGTAGAGGAGATATAGCTCCTTTCTAAGTAGTTTATACTCCTATAGGTAATATAAACCCCCCTTTCTAGAGATTCCCCTTTAACTACCCCCCCTACTCTAGCTCCCCTAATAGTTACTATAAAGAAGAAACTACTTCCCTAAGGCGAGAAGTTTAATAGTAACTAAAAGGCCTTTATAAAATAAAAATAGGTAATTATATATAAGCTTAAAATTAATATAGAGTTTATTAACCCCCTTAAGATATAGTTTATATATATTTAGGTAAACCTTAGCTCCTTAGCCTAGTTAAAGGTTATAATATACTTTAAAGCTAAGAGATAAGGTAGTAAGTTAGACCTAATTACTTTTCTCTCTTACCTAGAAATAGTATTTAGAGACCCTTATTATTATAAAATTATAATAATATAACTAAACTACCTTAAGTAAGGAGAGAAGGAACCCTTCTCTTATTTCTTTATCTAATTTAAATAAGAACTAGCCCTAGCTAGTAGACTCCTCTAGAATAATAAAGTTAAGCTAATAAAACTATAACTAGTACTCTTAGATATAATAAGAAGACTTATAATTAGCTAGTAAATCTCTAGAATAAGCTATAATAATATAATCTAGGAACTATAGGAGCTATTAGTAGACCTAGAATTATACTAGATAGAAGAATAATATTACCCCTAACTATAAAGAAATAGCTATTAGATAAGGGTAGACCTAGATAGGGATATTATAATAATAGGTATTAATAGCCTAAAGTTTCTAATACTATTAAACTCCTACCCCTCCTTAGGAGCTAAGACGAGGAAATGAGCCACCTAGGTCTTATTAGAAGCTTTCTAGAATTAAAGGGAGAATGGCTTATACCTACGCTATAGTTAAGATAGATATAATATATAATATTATTACCTACTCCCTATAAAACCACTAGCTACGGGAGTATACTAGGTGGGAACCGAGACGGACCTAGGGCCGTGATCATGAGATTGAGTCCGCTACTCTCGCCCGGGACTCTATCTTAGGCAGAGTCGATCCTTACTAAATTTAGTATAGCGCGCCTACTAAAAGTTATATAAATTCTACATAACTTATTAATAGACGTACCATAGAGTAGGGGTTCTAGAAGAGGCTTAGTATAGGCTTTTTCTACCGTTTTTTAGCCTAGTCTCCGTAAGATTAAGTCCTACCTAACTTAGGCAGGACTTCCTATAACTATAACTTAGTATTAGGCTACTATAGACCTTCTAAACGAGGTTATTAATAAGGTTATTTAAAGAGTTATAGCCGTTAAAGCCTCTTAAAGAGCTACTATAATACTAGCGATTAATTAGAAATATTACTTCTATAATATTATATTATTAATAGTACGTTACCTAACGTTATATAATAAGGATCTAGCTAATTAGAATAATATTATTTATCTTAGGCGTTATACCTTAACTATAGCTAGAAGCCGGTAGAAAAATCAAGGTTATATAGATTATTATAATAACTATTAATATCTCCTTAAAGAGGTATTAGAATTATACTTTACTAACGTTTTTTAGATATTAAGAGTTATCTTTTTTTAGCTAGTTAATTAGCTATAAAAGAATATAAAAGTTATAACTTCTTAACGGCTTCTAATAGGCCTAAAAGTTATAATTTTTATATAGATTTATATATATAATAAGCCTTAGAGAAATACTATAAGAAGGTTCTTTATTAGCTAATCTACTATCTTAAACGTCTTTAAGGAATTAATCTAACCTATAAGGTAGCTATATCACACCTTTATTAGGCAGCCGCCTAATAAATATATCTCGCTGCGAGTTAAATTAAGCCCTATCTTCTAGTAGTTTAGCGGCGCTATTAGTACTATTAACGGCACACATATCCTAGCTTATATCCCTCTTTAAAAATAGTAGAGATTTTAGTCTTAGAAGGGCATAATTACCTAGAATATACTCGTAGTAGTAACCTTTAACGGGCTCTTCTCGTTTATTTTAGCCGGCGCTAAAGGCTTAATAAATAACGTGATATTACTACTAATAGCGTTTAATAAGGGTCTTTATATTCTAGCTAGTTAATTCTATCTTAGTAACGCTAGATTTAGCTCTAAAAGAGGTCTATTAGTACCCTTTAATATATTAAGATATTATATGCCTAACTAGTAGAGTACTAGTAGGAACCTAGCGACGAAAGAGGAGTATTATAACTACTAGTATTCCTAACTTTAAATAGTTATTAAGTAGGTATTTAGATAATATAAAGGCTAGTAGAAGATTATAAGGAATAGCGCGCCTTAATATTTATATTATAATTAAATTTAGATTATATATATAGTAATAGGCCTATTTAACTTTATATAATTAGGTAGTAGAGAGCCTTAAAGGCACTAGCGGGAGGCAGAGGAATTATTACCTTCGTAGGGGTATAGCATTTTAGATAATACCTATAAGTAGTTAAAAGATATACTAATTAACATAAAATCAAAAGAGTTTTATTCTTATATAGTAGATTAGCTATAGGAGGACTTTAAAGAGGGGTTATTAGAGGAAGAAGATAATAATAAATCTTAAAGGTATATAGTAAGGCGCTATAAGGTGTTTTTTAGCGGGGGTAGAGCTAGGCTAGCTAGTAGTATTACGATCTTCGTTAATTAATAACCTTATAATACTTAATTATAACTCTATTAAAAACCATTATTCTAGCCTAATTCTAACTTCTCTAATATCTTTAGCTTATACTCTTTTAAAGGAAGTATATTCTATATAAATATATATATTAGATCCTTTATTAGCTAGCCTATAATTATCTAGTACTAATCGCTACTAATCTCGTCTTCTAATAACTAATAATCCGCTAACGCCTTCTATAACTCTATTATACCTACTAGCTAGTAATTTAGGTTAATAACCCTAGAACCTTTACTTATTCCTAATAATTCTCCTTTAAAAGACCTCTTTTAACCTCGCTAAAGACCTCTATTTCTCGTTACCTTCTATAGCGTTCTTAATGCCTAGTAGCTATAGGAGGCGCTAGAAGAGTCACGCTAGTGGCTGCCTAATAGCGGCATTAGCGTGCTTTTAAGCTAAGAGGTAGGCTCTTCTTCTTCTTCTTTATTATTATTATTAATAAATATAGCTTCTTCTAATAGCTAACTATTTAGATTAATAATAATAACGGCCTCTACGTCTAACATTAAGCTACTACTATTATCGTCTTTATTAGAGCTATTAAATATAGAGTGAATATATTTACTAGCTAGCTAGTCCCTTAAAAAGAGCTCTTTATATAAGTTAAGCATTATACTATAGCTATAAGGTATACCTAAAGTAAGTACCCTATTAGTAACCTTCTTATATATTAGATTATTATATAATTTAGTAGCGTGTTTAGTACTAATTTAAATCTCTCTAGTCTCGTTATTCTTTATATTACTAGTCTAGGAATTAGCTTTTTTAAAATAGTACTAGAGGTTCTAAATATCACGATATTTATTATTATAATTAGCTACTATCTAGCTCTTATAACCTAGGTTATTTACCTTAAGCCTACTAATAATATCTTTAAATATAAGGCTTATAACGTTTAGTCGATCTACGTATAATTTACCATCTTATTTAGCTTCTAATAAGCCTATAACTAATGTTAATATCTTATAAGGCGCCTATTAAAGGTTTAAGCCTAACGAGGCCTATAAGCTACTATCTTTATTAGCTATTAATAAAAGAAGAGCCTATTAAATAGGTGTAAATACTATATAATTTAAGGGCAGGCTATTCCCTATAGCCTTTACGAATTCCTCTACTAAAGGCGGTAAGCCTACGAAGCTATAGAAACGGCTTAGCTAACGCTAAGAACGCCTTAAGTAGGGTTACTAGGCATAGACTATATAAGAAGTAATATCCTTATATAAAACGCTAATAAAATCTATAGTAAGCTAAGACTCGATGAGACTAAGACTTAATCTTATGATTACGGCCTAGACGAGGGAATAAGCGACTTAGGAAAAGACGAGGCCTAGGGAAAAGACTCCCCCTAGGTAAGTAATTAGTGGCTACACCCTAATAGGAAAAGCAAAGTCCCTCCTTTATTACCCTAGAATAATAAGAGGAAATAGCTAGTAGAATAAATATAAAGCTATTTCTTATACTAGCTATCCTAGAAACCTATACCCCTATAGACGTCCTAGTAGATATAGGATATAAATACTATAGAGTACTTAGTAAAGATATAGTAGACTTATTACGCCTATAGTAAATACTACTTCCCTTAAAACGCACTATAAAAGTAGCTATAGGAGATTTACCTAAGTTCTAGGTTACTTAAATAGTAAAGGTATAGGTTAATATAGATAAATAGGTATTCCCTATCCTCCTCTATATAGTCCTAGCTCTCTTATAATAAATAATACTTAGGCTACTATAGCTAGCTTACTATAGCCTACTTCTAGATGCTAAAAGGTATTATATTTACCTAAGGTTAAAACTAAGAGAGATAATCTATATAATAGATTAATATTAGAAGTTACTAAGCTTAGTTCTTCTAGGAGGAGAGTAATTCTATAGGTTACTTAAATAGGATTTTACGGCTACCTAGGAGGAGATAAACGTCCTTATAATAAGTATTAATAAGATTAATATAATTATTAAATACTCTCCTATGTCGGTCGCTTTGACCCTTGCTAGATGCCGAGGATTAGTAAGATAGATAAAAGGATAGTCCCCCTCTATAGCTTTATAAAAATAACTTTTTTCGCCTTTTTTATCTTAATTTCTATTATTTACCTTATAATTAGAAGCCCTTAAGTAGCTACTCTTAATTTCTAATAATATCTTCTTCTATATTAACTCTTTAAATTCTACTATAATACTTTAATTACCCCCTTTTTAATAAGTTATAATTCTATATATATAATAGTCTTAATTAGGAAATAATAATCCTATTAAATATATATACTAACCCTTAGAGAGATAATATTATTAAAGTATTATAAATAACCTAATAACCTTATATATAGTATCTTATACTATATACTTTTTATAGTTCTCCCTAAATATTATAATAGAGGTTATAGTAGGAAGATACCTTAATTAAAAGTTAGGAGACTCCTAATTATTAATTAAGAGTATTAGTAAGCTACTATAATAAGAACCTAGAAAATTATTAGAGAAGCTAAAAAGCTTAATAAGAAAAGAGAGTTTATAAGATAGTTTAACTTAAGATAAATAGACTATCTAGTCTAATAATCTTAAGAAAGTTTTACTATTAAACTAGGATATAGATAAAGAAATAGTAGGCTAATAACCTATAGAGGTACCCTAGTTAGGGGAAGAGAATATAGCCTAAGAATATAAAGATAGATAAGGATTAAAGTAATAGCTTATAGGGAAAGTAGTAGGAATCTTCTAATTATAAGACTAGTAACTATAAAGAGTCTTACTCTTTATAGTAAAATATAAAGTAGTTAGGAAAATATTATACTACCTAGAAAGACGTTATTTTTACTCTAATCTAGATAAACTCTACTATATTAAGTACTATAATATAATATATATCTAAATTATCCTATAATATAGGAGTACTAGGTTAATAACCTATAGATATGTCTTAATCTAGGGAATAAGATATAGGTTAAGAAGTAAGAGATTAGAATAAGGATTAAGGCTTTTTAGCTAAATAAGTATTAAGAGACTAGTAATTATAAGACTAGTAAGCTATAAAGAGCCTAGCTCTTATAGTAGAATATAAAATAAACTAGAACTACTATATAGTTTAATATAAAACTACCTTTACTTTAATCTTCTAAAAACCTCTTCTAGAATATTTATATACCTATAATCCTAGTAAGGTCTATATTATTCTATAGTATTAAGATACTAGGTAGATAGCCTATAAGGATATACCTAATTAAGAAAGGAAATTATATAAAGAAGGATTAGATAAGGATTAAGGTAGTAATTAATAAGATTATATCTAGGTACTAAGGATTATAAGCTTAGTAGCTAGGTAAAGGGGAATAAAGGACTTTATTATAATAGATAACCTACCTACTTACTATAAGCTAAGAGTAAACTACTAAAGTAACTTAAACTTTTAAAAAGATATTACCCTTATTTTATCTTACTATAACTTTTCTAAAGTTTTTAACTATTAATTATAGTATCTTTTATACTATCTAGTAGTATAGGAGTACTAAAGCCTTATAAAGGAGAATCTTTTACTATAATAAAAGACCTAGTTACCCCTATTAATAAATTAACTAATAGAACTAAAGACTATAGTTTAAAGGATAGGCTAAGTAATAGTCTAGATAAAGGTAAAAAGAGGAGACCTCTAATAAAAGGAAAGAAAGGAGGACTTAGAGTTAAAGGAGGCTAGTAGGGTAAGAGTACTAATAAGGACTTTACTAGCCTTAATTCTAGTTTCCTTAATTTAACTAATAGTAAGGATCTTCTTATAACCCTAATCTATATTAATTTTTAGCTCAAAATAGCTTTTAAGGATAAATTTAATAAGAATAACTTTATAGATTTCTTAAAGAAGCTTAATAGATAGCTAGATATTAAAGGTATCCTAAGCGCCTATAGAATTAAGGAGCTACTAAAAGTAACTATACCTTATATAATAGAAGAGGTTAGGTACTTTATATATAGCTATAAGTAGAAGGAAGTAAAGAAGTAATTAGTTAAGTACTATTTTAAGTATAATATAAAAGAAAGATATAGTCCTTAGATCTAGTTAGTAAGATATAATAAAACCCCTCTAATAGATAACTATTATATAATTAGTAAATAGCTTATTAAGTATAAGTATCTTTATAGAATAATTAATAAAGGCCTCCTCTTATTAATTAAATAGTCTAGATACTTATAGTTAGTAATACTATTAAAGATTTATTTAGGAATAAATAAAAGGTATAATATTAGAGTAACCTAATTTAATAATATACTATATAAGGATATATATTAGAAGATTTTTTAGTTTATTAAGGACTATATCTAATTCTAATAAGATAAAAGATATAAAAGGGCTATTAATTAGAAGGTTTAGGTAGTAATAAAGGGAGAAGTAATAGAGAAGGTAGAAGATATAAGACTAGTATCTAGGTAAGATATTTAAGCTTCTAATACTATAACTAACCTTATAGATATAATAAAGAGGGTTAAGAGGATAAGTATCTATAACTTAAATATCTTAAAGGAGGGGTTTAAAGGACTTAGATAATAAAATAATATAATCTTCTAAGGAATAAATAAGCTACCTATTAAGATTAATAGCCTTAAGTTAGAGTTAGACTAAAGTAAAGCTAATTAGGACTTTTATATTAATACTATAAGACCTAATAAAGAGAGATATTATTAGTACTATTTTAGGCTAAATTACTATCCTAGTAACTATAAACTAGTAAATATAGATACTATAATATACTTTTATACCTATAATTTAAATACCTATATACTTTTACTTAGAGGGCTAGATAAGTATCTAGTTCTACCTTATATATTAGTTTACTTTTAAGGAAGGTAAGCTATTAAGAAGCTTATAGTTCTCTAGGCCTTAAAAGTCCTAATATTAAAGTTTATAAAATAAGTCTTAACTTTATATAAGGTATTAAAGTAAGAGCTAATCCCTAGTAAAGAAGAGTAAGAAGAGGTAGATTATATATAGAGTTAACTATTACTAAGCTAGAGGATATTACCTATAGAAGATAATAAAGGTAGACCTAATATAAATATAATTCTCCTTAATTATAATAAAAATCCCTTAATTACTAATATAGTTAATATAAGAATATACTTAAGAAAGAGGTCTTATACTTCTAATAACCTATTAGAAATTAAAGATCTCCTTAATAAGCCTTAAAAAGTATTTACTAAAGGCCTATAGAAGGAGGAGATTCTAGTAAAGATATATAAGTTAGCTACTAGAGATCTAAAGTACTAACTAGTTAAAGAGATTCTAGTAAAGAAGATAAGTATAATAGCTATAGAAGTTATATAATATAATCTTTTAATTAGCTAACGTTAGGCGCCTACTTTTTGGCTACCCCCCTATTTTGGCTACCTCTTCCTACTAAAAAACGTAAAAATATACCTTTTTTTACTAGACTTTCTAACCCTATTATATTTTAAATAATCATATAAAACTAATAGTAAGATAATATAAAGCTTATTTTATAATATTTAACTTTTTTAAAAAAATAAATAAATTCTTATTAAATAGTAATAATTAGTTAAAGTTAAAGAAAACCTTTCCCTAGTAAATTACATAGTAATTTTAACTTTATCCTTTTTTTATATAAGTTCTTTTAATAAATATTTAAAAAAACATATAAAATATAAAAAAATACTTTATAATAATAATATCTTATCTTATAAATTTTAGTTTAAAATAAAAAATCTTAATAATATTATATAAATTAAAGTATTTTTTTCTTCTTTTTTTCCCTCCTATTTTAAACTTACTTTTAATAACTTTAGAACTATATAAAAAAGAGACTAGATATTTTAATATAAGATTATAACTTATATAAATAATTTCTACTTAAAATTCTAGATTTTTAATAAATCTTCTTTAATTCTTAAAATTAATATTAAAGTACTAAGGATTACTAGTATTTTCTTAGTAAAGCTTAACATTTTTTTAAAAAAACTTTAACTAATTATATAAATTTCTTAAAATTTATCTAGACTATAAAATTTTTCTATAAGAAAGTCCTTTATCTAAGCTATTTTATATTTATTTTTATATAATTATAATACTTTTCTTTATTTTATTATATAAGATTCTATTTTGGTGTAGCTACACCAAAAATGGTGGCCAAAATGGGGGGGTAGCTAAAAAGTAGGCGCCCGACATTACCTACTTATATAAAGAGTCCTTAATATAATAGAAAGGATCTAAAAGATAGAAGTAGTCCCTACTATACTAGCTAGTATAAAAAACGCCTAGGCGCTAATAGCTACTACTTATTTTATTAAAAAATAAGAAACTATAGAATAAGCCTTTAAGAATATTTTAGTAATAATAAATATTAGTATAATCTAGATTAGAAGGAGTAATATTTATATAAAGATAGAAGAAACCCCTATATTAATATAAAAGGGAGAATATTTAGTAATTACTAATAGAGAGGATAGGCCTATAATAATAGAAATAATTTCTATATAGCTAGTACTATTAATTACTAGAGTAGAAGATAAAGGAGTTAGAGATTAAGAGCCTAAAGCTAATAATTTATATATAAACTATATCTTTAATATAAGGTATATTATAGTAGCTAGATAGTCTTTACCCTTTATCTATATTAAAGTAGATACTTTTAACTAGTTACTAATAGAAGCCCTTATAGATTCTAGAGCTAAAGGTAATATTATAAGTTAGGAATTAGCTAACTAATATAATATTATAGTAGAACCTTATTAAGTTATTTTAATATCTTACTTAAATAAGAGGGTTATTATAGTTAGATCTAATCTTTTATAAGTCTACTTAGGAAATACCTTTATTTAGTAGAGAATCTATATTATAGATAGACTAGTTTCTATAGACTTTATCCTAAAAATACCTTTTATTAGGTTAGCTTAAGTTATATTTAAGTATTTTATAGATTAAGAAGGTATAGAGCTATAGGTATAGTTTAGTAATACTAGGGTAATAATACTAGTAGTAAGACCTATTACTTAAGAAGCTATAGGTAAATTACTTAAGTAAGGAGAAAAGCCTTTATAAATATAGACTATAGCTATTAATTAGGAGCTTATAGGAAGAGAAGATATACTAAAAGAAGAGTTTAAAGAAGGAGATATAATTTTTAAGTTAGGAGAAGATAATAAGGTAGAGGTTAAGAAGACCCTTTATTAAATTATAATAAGGGAGGAAGTTATAATAACTAAAGATAGATCTACTAGTAATCTTTAAAAGTAACTAGAGGAAGAGATAAAAGTCTTTACTCTCTATAAGAGGAAAGAGGTAAAGGTAGAACCTTTAGACTTATCTAATAGTTCTATACCTAAAGGTAATCTATATTAGTAAGAGAAGAAGTAGAAAGAGGTAGAAAAAGATATTAAGTAGGTTTATAATTATATTAACTTCTTAATAGGAAAATTCTTAAAGATTAAGAAGGGTACTTATATTTATAATAAAAGGCTATATAATATTAAAGAATAGATTAGTAATTTAATTAAGTAGGAAAAAGAAATATTCCTTATAATACTATATAATTAAGAAGCTATATTAGCCTAGACTTTTAAAGAGAGTAGCTAACTTAACCTAAGTATTATATTACCCTAGGAGTTAAAGGTTATTAATTATAAGCCTTAGTATACTAAATTAATCTTAATTCTAAAAGGAATCTTACTAAAGTTTATCTAGCTACTAAAAATAAGGCTTAAAGTAGGAGTCCTAGAAGAAAGCTATAGTCCCTATAGAAATCTAATATTCCTAATTATAAAGCTAGATAGAGGGCTAAGACTAATTAATTCTATAATATATATTAATATAGTATTAGTTTAGGATACTAATATTCCCCTTATCTATAAGGAAATTACTAAAGACTTTATAATATATAAGATCTTATTATTACTAGACTTCTTTTCTAGTTATAATTAGGTACCCCTAGTACTTAGAAGTTAGGATTTAATAACCTTTCCTAGCCTAATTAGCCTACTAAGGATATATATACTCTTATAAGGTACTATAAATTTAGTTATATAGTTTATATATATTATAATAAGAATACTAATAGAGCTTATATTAGAAATTTATTATCCTTACCTAGATAATATTATTATATAAAGGTCTAATAGTATATATAATAATAAAGAGGTCTTACTAGGGATTAGGTATTATATAGCTAAATATATTTATAACCTTAATAGAGTACTTATTAATATTAAATTAGCTAATTATATAATTTTAAGAAAGAAAAGCCACTAGTATTAGAAGAAAGTAGTAATTATAGGGTTCTTTTATAATACCTTTAGAACAGCCTTACTAAATATAAGGTATTAAAGATCTTTAAGTAGAAGAAGTATTATAATCTTAAGGATATATATAGCTTTTTAGGTATAATAGTTAGTTATAAACCCGTAATTAGGGGCTATTTAGATATTATAGAACCTTTAATAAGGCTCTTAAGGAAAGATATAATTTTTAAGTAGGGAGGAGAATAAGAAGAGGTAATAGAGGTACTAAAGAAATAACTTATAATAGCCTTAATCCTAATTACCTTAAGCTATAAAGAGGGAGTAAGACTAATTATCCTCTAGGTAGATTCTTTACTAACTAGATAGGGGGCTATTTTAATATAACTAATAGAGGGGAGGAGATTACTAGTATAGTTTAAGAGTAATATCTAGACTATAGTAGAAGTAAGATATAATTAGATAAAGTAAGAATATTATAGACTATTATATATAATATAATAGTTATATAGGTATATCTATAGTACTTATTTCCTCTTAAAAACTAATACCTTAGTCTTAAAATAATAGATTAATAGTAGAGTAAATAATATTACTAGAGTACTAATTATAAGGTAGTTAAGTTATATTAGGTTATTTAACTTTATTATATTATATATACTAGGTAATAAGAATTTAGTTATAAATATATTATTATAAAAACTACCTAGTCCTTTAGATGCCCTAGAAGCTAAGTATAAAGGAGATCTAGAAGAGTTTATTAACCTAGTACTAAACCTAGTATAATATAATATTCTACTCCTTAAGAAAGGATATAATAATAAGAGCTATATAATAATAAGGTTCCTAATAAAAGCTTAGTATCTAGAAGGGCTAACTACTAATTAGAGGTACTAGTTTAAAAATAATATAAATTAATATATCTTCTATAATAAGTATCTATATTAAATAATTAGTAAGTAACTAGAACTAGTCCTATTAGTTAATAATATTAATGTTAAAAAGATACTTATTAGGGAAGCCTATAGTTTATTTAGATATTATAGATTTAAGATCTCTAGTAAGTAGCTAAAAGCTTACTATTTCTAGCTAGGTATAGATAAGGATATATAGAAAGTAGTCTACTCTTATAAGCTATACTAGAAATAGGCTATTACCTATAAGAAGGAGAGTATATAGTTTATAGAACCTATATAACTAATAGAAAAGATATACTTTAATTTATAATATATACCTAATAATTAGGGGTATAAGTTCCTTATAGAGGCTAGGTATAATCTTACTAGCTAGGTTAAGGCGATGCCTATTAGAAACTATAATTTTACTATTATATCTAAGTTTATTAGAAAATTACTAGGTAGGTATAGAGTCTTTATAAAAGTAGTTATTAATAGTAGATCTAAATTTAAAAGAGAATTCCTAACTATCCTAAGTAATAAAGGCTATAAGTATATAGTAATTTTAAAATATAATTTAAAAGTAAATAAGGTTATAAAGGTAGGCTATTATAATATTATCTCTACTATAGTAAAGATAATTAGGCCTAGAATAATAGCCTAGTAGTACTTACTTAATATTATTCTACTTATAGATTAGATATCCCTAAGGGCTTCTTATAAGAGATTACTATACTAGTTACTTTTTAGTTACTACCTAATATTACTAATAGAATCTACTATCCTAACCTAGAGGCTAGTAAACTAAGATAATATTTATAATAAATCTTTATTACTTAAGGTAAGAGTTTAGGTTCTTTTAAAGTATAATAATAATATTAAGTCTATATAACTTAGTATTCTAAAGTTTTAAAAAAGGTTAGTAGAATAAATAGACTAATAAAATAGGTTCTAACTATAAAAGAATCTAATACTACCTAGTATACTTATCCTAGTATATAATTATATAAGGAATAATAATCTATCTAGGGATATAAAGGTTAAATTATATTAGTAAGGTCCCTATAGGGTAGTAAGATAAGATAGTAAGATAAAAGCCTATAGCCTTATTACCTTAGATTAAATTAACCTACCTAAGATATATACTACTAATTAGCTAAAAGTCTTTTAAAAAGATAATAAGGGATAGTAGTTTTATAAAGAAGATAAGGTAATAGACGCCTTAGAATATAATTCTAGTAGTAATAAAGAAGGAAGTATCTATAACCCTAATAATAATAATAATATTAATAATTATAATAAATTATAATATTAAAGACTAAGGAGAGGGCCCTAAGGACCTAGTTTTAAATAAGGAGGGTTAGTTATAGACGCCCTAATAATAAGAAAGGATAATATAGATTACTATAAAACTATAGTCTAATCTATAAGTTTCTAGCTATTATAAAGAAACTTATAAAAAGGATAGTAGTAAAATAAGTAAAAATAAACTAAAGTATCTAAATTACTATTTAAAAGGAAATATATAGTAAGAAACCCTAGATTAGAAGTAAGAAGAGGATTATTTTTTAATATTTCTACTTAGTTATACTTAGACTATTAAGAGGAAGAGCTTTCTAATAAGCTATAAGTATAAAAGAAGAAGAGGTAGAGTCTTCTAAGAAAAGCTAATAATAAAGATAAGGTATAGATTATTAAGTAAGTTAGGCTAGTTAAAGAGGAAGGACTAGAGATTTACTACTATTAATATTATAGAGGGAATACTCTCTATTAGGTATACTTAATAGAGGAGCCTAGTATTTAGGAAACTATTATTATTTATAGCTAGATCTAATAACCTACTAGATATAGTTACTATAAGCCCTATTAAGAGTACTAGGGATAGAGATATAGTCTTAAAATAGATATATAATATATAAGAAAGATAAGGAGGTATTTAATATAAAGCTAGATAAGTAATAAAAATAGAATTAAGGATTTTAATAACTATATATCTAGATTAGTAGTACTTTTTATTTATTAACCTAATTACCTATTATCCTAAGGATAGGCCCTATAAGAATACTAGCCTCTATAGGAATATAGATACTCTATACCCTACTAATAAGAATATACTTATTAATTATAATATTAAAAACCTAATTAGTAGAGTTAAAGTTAAGCTAGAAGTTTATTATATATTCTTAATTATTAAGGATAACTAGATTAAAAGTAAGTTTAAAGTAAAGTAGATATCTAAAGACGTTAAGACCTCTACTACTAAGAATAAAAAGAATAAGGTTACTTATTACCTAAAGATTATTAGTCTAGAAAGGAGAAAGATAAGGGGGAGGAGTACTTATATAATTAATCTAGGTAGTACTAATAGTAAATATACTATTATAAGTCTAGAATAAGGGATAATATCTTATAAAAGATAAAGTGTCTAGCTCTTTAGTAAAGAGCTTAAGAATATTAGGGAGCTACTATCTAGGTATACTAAAAGAGAAAAGTAAGATAAAGCTATAGAAGATTAGGAGGATATAAGAAGAAAGAAGAAGGAGGTAGTAAAGAGGAGGTTATAAAGGGAGGGAAATTACTAGCTAAGTAAAGAAATATAAGTATATTACTAATTATATATATATTTACTATAATAAGCTATTAGCTAGTATAGACTAGTAACTCTATATAAGGTAAATTACTATAAATTTACTAATTATAGTACCTATATAAAGTCTATATTTCCTACCCCTTAAGCCTTTAATCCCTTTTTTCCCTCTTATATATCTTCTAAATTATCTAGTACCTAAATTTATAAGCTAAGTCTCCTAATCCTAACCCTCTAAACCACTATATATACTCCCTTTTCCCTTATTTTATTAACTATTATACTAATTAATTCTATAAGAGCCGCTTTATTCTCTTCTACTTTATATACCTCTATAGATTCTTTTACTATTTTTTCCTATATATTTTCTTTTCTCTTTACTATTTTTTAAGGTCCTAATTTATACTCTATAGAGGTTTTTTTTTATATTTTCTTTATATTTTCTATTTTTATTTACTAAATATTACTATATTATTCTTTCTTCTATAATATCTATAAAGCTTTATATTATTATAATAAAAGGTAGAGGAGGTAATTAGAAGTATTACTTCCTATAAGAAGTATTAAGAGTTAAGTATATAATCTTAAAGCTCTATATATAACTCCTACTAGTATTCTACCTATAAGGAGAATAGCTAAGTAAAGACCTAAAGCTACCTATAGATTAAGAAGAACCTCTTTACTATAAGATTATATAATTATTTAAAGATATCCTAAACTTTTTTAATATTCCTAATAATAAGCTATTATAATAACTTATAAGGTACTATAGACTTTATAAGATACTTATAAATAGTAAATAGGCTAAAGGGTATACCCTAATTAGTATATTATAAATTATAACCTAAGGTCTTAATAATACTATATATATAATTAATACTAAATTCTTAATTAAAGGATACCTATATCTTAAGATAATAGAGGTAATAAAGCCTTATAGTAGCCTTAATACTAATTAGGAGTTTATAGAAGGAATAGTAATATTTAATTATATTATTTATAACTAAAGATTAAAATAGTCTAGACTACTAGGGTACTACTTTTAGGTTTACCTAGTTAATTTTATAGACTAAGCTAATATCTATAAAGAATACTACTAGGCTTCTATAGTATTTAATAGAAGATCTAGAACTCTCTAGTTCTTAGACTCTATTAAGTTAGGTTAAGATACTAGGATAAAAGTAGCTACTTTAATATTTAGATAATAGCTTAGCTATACCTATTTTCCCTACTTATTCTTTATAATTAGCCTTCTTATTACTAATTAGGGGGATAAATAGTCCTATAGCTACTTAGCTATCTTTAATATCTTACTACTACTAAGAAGATATTCTAGTAATACCTTAAGTAAAGTACTCTAAGGATAGAGAGGTAGGAGGAAGCTAGTAAATATAATATAAATAATAATAACTAATCTAGACCTTATCTTTAAGGGGAAGTTTAAGAATAACTTATATAACCTATACTAGACTAACTAGAATAGGTTATATTAGAGTTATAATATAAATAAGAACCTTTTTAAAGATATCCTAAACTACCTACTTACTAATAAACTAGGGATTAAGACTACTATCCTAGATATAACTAACCTTAGGTTTCTTAGCTATACCCTAGTAAATATTTAAAATATAAAGATACCTAGCTATTTAGTACTTAGTAGTCTTACCCTTTTTAAATTAAGAGCTAAGCTCCCTAAGGACTAGATTAGTATCTTCTCTAATATTAATATAAGTAAGTAATATAAGATATTAATAACTCTAATTATATCTATAAACCTTTAAGACTTTATACTTACCTACTTCTTTCTTATAAAGGTTATATTACTTAATAACCTCTTAAGTATAGGTAATAGAAAAAGTCCTAAGATAATACTAGAGAAATCTTAATAATAAACTTATAAAAGCTTAATAGGCATACTAGGATCTAAGTAACTAGTAAGAGAGGATATTACCTCTCTAAGCTTAATAAAAGTATCTTTAAAAGTTATCTAAACTATATTAGGTTTCTAGCTAATTAACTAACTAAATATATCTCTACCCTTACTTATTTTTAGCTAATATAAGATAATAAGACCTCTAGATTAGAGGCTTAAAAGAGTACTAAGTAATAAGTTATTAGCTTAAGAATAACCTTTACCTTAAAGAGCCTTTTCTTTTTATATAGGATCTATTATAACTAGGACCTCTTAAATCTCTATATATTCTTAGTAGATCTATAATTAAAAAGATATAGTAATAGCTATATTATAGAAGTACCTTAAAAGCTAAAAAGTTAAGATATTAGCTATACTTACCTAGTAAGTAGCTAAGGTAAAAGCTTTAACTTAGTTAGATCTTAATATCCCTAATTAAGAGATTAACCTAGCTACCTAGTAAGAGAATATCTAGGATTAGCTTAAGAAAAATACTAATAATAACCTATCTAATAATATAGTTATAGTAAGTATTAAAGAGTAGGCTATATAAAGCTTTCTTCCTTATAAGTAGTATATATATACTATTAAGGGTACTAATATAGGTATAGTCCTAAGGGCTATACTTAAAGAAGGACTATAAAAGACTTTAGTAATACTTAAGAAGTTAAAAATTAGAGCTATTAGAGTCCTATAACCTCTAAAGATAGGACTAGTACCTAAAGTTTCCCCTAAGGAGTTATATTATATTACTTACTTATAGACCCTAATCCCCTTTATCCTAAATAGATTAACTATTACTAGTATATAGTCTAATATCTAGAAAGCTATTAGTCTATATTATTATCTACCTTTTATTCTTATAGTTTCTTATATATCTTACCTAGAGTATTAAGCTAAGGCTAAACCTAATAATAAAAGGTATATATAGGAGATTATAAGAAAGTAGGCTATAAAGAGAGCTAAGAATATAAAAAAGGCTATTAAGAAAAAGGATAAGAACGTGCCTAGTAAGGACTTTACTATATAAGATAAAAAGTATACTTCTAGTTAGATATAGAGAATAAGATAATCTAGAGTATAAAATACTTTCTTTACTTAACTTAGCTTTCTTTACTATATCTTTTATATTTTAGCGTTAGGTTTCTATTTTTTTTCTTTAGGTCTATTTATTATAATAAAATATAAGGAGTTTAATAGCCCTAAGAATAGCTTAAGTAATAATTAGTAGCTTTACTTATTTACCTACTATTTATTCTATAGCGTTTTTCTTTTTATTACTATATAGGGAGGATTATATTAGTTACTTTAACCCTTATTAGATACTAAGAATTAGTAAGATAGATAAAAGGATAGTCCTCCTTTATAGCTTTATAAAAATAACTTTTTTTACCTTTTTTATCTTAATTTCTATTATTTACCTTATAATTAGGAGCCTTTAAGTAGCTACTCTTAATTTCTAATAATATCTTCTTCTATATTAACTCTTTAAATTCTACTATAATACTTTAATTACCCCCTTTTTAATAAGTTATAATTCTATATATATAATAGTCCTAATTAGGAAATAATAATCCTATTAAATATATATACTAACCCTTAGAGGGACGATATTATTAAAGTGTTATAAATAACCTAATAACCTTATATATAGTATCTTATACTATATACTTTTTATAGTTCTCCCCGAATATCACACTCCTACGGCTAGGAAGGAACTCCTAAGACGCTACTAAGCTTATAAGCGTTTATTTTTAGAGGAAGACGCTATAGTATTACTACCCTATTATAACGGTTTTAACTATAAAATTAAGATTAAGATAGTAGTAGATAGTTCCCCTAGATAACTCCTATATAGTTAACTATACTATATACCCTACGACTAGCTCTTAGAACTATAGTAATAGCTTACTATACTACTAGATAAGGGATAGATTTAAGCTAGTTTATTATTAGCTATAGTACTAGTCCTATTAGTCTATAAGGTAAATAGTAGTTAGCGTTTCTATATAGACTACTAGGGACTTAATATAATATTAGAAGATAACTAGTATCTATTACTACTAATAAAGGAGATACTATATTCCTTATTAACTATAAAATAGTTTATAAAGCTTAATATATAATCTACCTTCTATAAGCTATAGATAAAGCCTAGCTCTAAGAAATATATAGCCTTTTATACTTACTTTAGACTATTTAAATAGCTTATATACCCCTTTAGGCTATTAGGTATACTAGCTATATTCTAATATTATATTAATTATACCCTAGGGGATATACTTAATAATTATACTACTACCTATCTAGATAATATCTTTATTTATAGCTCTAGTAATAGGGAGGACTATAAATAAAAGGTTACTATAGTACTTAAGAAGCTAGAAAAAGCTAGCTTCTACCTTAACCTAAATAAATATAAGTTCTTAGTAAAAATAGTAAAGTACCTAGGGTTTATAGTTATAGCTAGAGTTTCCCTTATACCTAACCTAGAGAAGATATAAGCGATTTATAACTAGGAATCCCTAAAGAGTATAAAAGGTATATAGAGTTTCCTTAGATTTATAAACTTCTACTAGGAATTCCTCCTAGACTTTACTTCTATATTAGAGCTATTAACCTAGCTTATATAAAAGTATATATAATTTATTTAGGGAGAACTAGAAGAGCTAGTATTTAAATAACTAAAAACGCTATTCCTCTTAGAACCCTACCTAGTACTCTAGGACCTAGTAAAGGATATTATTATAAAAATAGATTACTTAGGTATTAGTCTAGGTAGGTGCCTCTTATAGATAGATAATAATAGTATATTATAGCTAGTAGCCTACTATTCCTAGAAACTAATAGTAGTAGAATATAACTATATTATATATAATAAGGAATTACTAGCTATAGTTAATTTCCTTTATATATAGGAAGTAGAACTTAGGGGATAGGAACTCTTATTTACTATATTAATAGACTATAAGAACCTTAAATACTTTACTAAACCTTAGGTTATTTTAGAATAGTAGGCTTATTAGGCGGAATTCCTATCTATATTTTACTATTAACTCTATTACTACCCTAGTCCTCTTATATAACGGCTAGACGCCTTAAGCTAGTAGGAGGTCTATAAGGATAGGTTAGATAAGCTACTAATAGAGATCCTATAACTAATTAATATTACTATAGTAGAGGTCTAGACGGAATAGATAGACCTTCTACTACTATTTATAGATAAGAACTTAAACGCCCTCTAGGAAACTACTATAAAGGTAGACCTAAGCTACTATATAAAGATTACTATAGTTTAAGATAGTGCCTATACCTTCCTACTAGAAGTAAATATAAAGAGCTAGGTAGCTAACTATATAATCTTAATATACTATTATCTCTAATATTATAGCTAACTTTAGGTACTAGATTAAGAGCCTCTAACTATAGTACTTATTAAATATATTTATATAGATATTATATTAGTATACCTAGGAAAAAATATAACCTTCTTAATACTAATAAGGTCTTACTACTAGACTAATATATTAAAGGATATTATATACTATATCTATAATTACTTATATTATAAAGCCTATAAGTTATAATAACTATAATAAAGCCTACTTTACCTAATTCTAGTAGTAGACTAGTACTAGTAATAGATCTTAGTAGATTTTATAACTAAGCTACCTACTTATAGAAGTAATAAACCCTAATTCCTTATAATAATAACTAACTAACTCTTAAAGTTTATCTAGCTAGAAGCTATAATTATAATAGTAATAGAAGACTATACTATATAGTTCTTATCCTATTAATAGTACTTTTATAGGTTCCCTATATAAATAATTAATAACTATAACTTAGACTAGGTTAGTAAGTTCTAGTATATACTATACCTCTTAATAGGTATAAAGTAACTCTTCTCTACTATATACTACCTTTAGATAGATAGTAGAATAAAGAAGGTAAACTAGGAGGTATAGGTAGTACTATAAGTAATAATATCTTACTTATAGTATAATTAGGTATAATAACTCCTAATAGCTTAATAGGTACTAAATAATAGAGATTCTTTAGTTATTAGATTTAGCCTAAACTTCCTCTTCTATAACTATAATAAAGAGCTTATCTAAATACTCTATAGCCCTAATACCCCCCTAAAGTTACTAGTAGGCTATATATAGGCTTTCCTTACTTAAATCTAATAAGAGGTAGAGCTAGTATAAGCTATAATTATATATATATAATAATAGTAAAAGGAATCTACTAATAAGTTATATAGGCTAGTAGAAGTATTTTAAGTTAGGGACTATATTTAGCTATTACTTAGGAATATTATTATATTATAGCTAAGAAAGAAGCTTAACTAGGTTTAAGCTAAATATATAGTTATAGATATTCTAATACTACTTATTATTACTTTTAATATACTAGGGAACTTATATAAGACCTTCTATATAGATTTAGTAAAGAAGGCTACTAATAATCTACTATTATTATAAGTATATAATAACTAGGCCCTAGAACTAATTCTAGTAGATAATAGTACTAGGTTAAGCCTAGTACTAGAGTATAATATTAAGAAGATACTATATATAAGGAACTATTATAGATAAGGAAAGGTAAGAGAACTCCTAGTTAAATAGTCTAGCTACCTAATGCCTATATAGGAGCTACTAATAGTACTAGTAGACTATAAAGCCCTTAGAGAATTTAAGTTAAAATAAGATAATACCTAAAGTAATAATAGTCTATATATAATATACTATTATATATTAATATAATAATAATAATATATATTCTTATAAGGAAAAGTATAGTATTATTTTAGAATAATATAATATTTATTATATTTTATCTATAAGAATAGTACCCTAGACTTATAACTTCTTTAGTTCTATACCTAGCCCTTCTATATATATAGCCTATACCTATATAGTTAAAAATAAATAATAAATAATAAATAATACCTCCTAGTATATTAGATATATACTAGTACTATAATAAGAATAAAAAGAAAGAGTAATACCGAATTAATAATATAAGTTATATTTATAACTTAGGTATTATAGGGGTAACTTAGACTCCTAGTAACTATCTAAGGAGACTAATATAACTAAAGGAGAATACTTATAATATAAGCTATAATAACTATAGATAGGAGAATAAGGGGAGTATAAATAATATAAGGAATTATAATAGTAATAGGTTTAATACTTTCTATAATAAGATAAACTAAGTATATAGGAGGAATAGTAGGAGTCTTATTCCTAAGAGTTAGTAGGGTAGTACTTAATTATAAGACGATAGGGTATCTATAGTAGTTAAAGTATAGTAATAATAGACTACTAGAACGCCTAATTATCTACCTATATAATATTAGTATATTATATAATTTAATAATAAAGAAAAATATATAGCTATAGCTTAAAAGCTAGTTATAATAATACTAATAATACTAGTTATATTAGGAAGGGAGTTATAGCCCTAAGATATTATAAGAGTAACTACTACCTAAGATAGTAATAGTATAGTTAAGTTAGTAGTAGGCGCTATATTACTTACGTAGGTATCTAAGGCGGGCTTAGGATTTGCCTATATAGAGTCTAGAGTATAGTTAAAGTAGTATACCGCCTTTATAAAGGTAAAACTTATAATAAGGTATTTATATCCCTTTTTATACTTTATTCCTACTATAGTAGTACTAATAACTAAACCTTAGTTAATAAGGTCTTATATTCTACTAATAGTATTATATAACTATAGGTTATTAGTAAATAAAGTAATATTATACTAATATAGCTTCTTTTTCTTATAGTAGGAGGTATAAGCCCCTTATATAGTTAGTATATAGTTTAGCTTAATATTTTTAATTAAGCTCTAGATATAGGTAAGGTAAGGGTAATTAACCTTATTCTCTAAATTATACTTATTATTACCTAAATCTCTAATAATAAGAATACTACTAGTATTATATTAGGGCTAATAATATCTATTAAGACTAGTACTATTATAGTCTAGTAGTAGAAGAGGAGGGGGAGGAGTAGTTATAGTAGATATATTCTATTATAGTTATTATTTTAAGTTTTAAGATAATATTTTTATTATAGGAATTATAAGTATTTAAGGGGAGTAGTTATATTATTATAATATTAGAGGAATAAAGGATTTTAGCTAGGGAAGGGGGTAATTTAGACTTTCTAATAGACTATAATAGAAAAGCTAGATTAATAACATTTTACTAGTATATAGTTACTTTACTTT
The DNA here is from genome assembly GCA_024472245.1 of Beauveria sp. NWAFU-1. Classification (NCBI taxonomy): domain Eukaryota; kingdom Fungi; phylum Ascomycota; class Sordariomycetes; order Hypocreales; family Cordycipitaceae; genus Beauveria; species Beauveria sp. NWAFU-1. The sequence goes on from JANBXD010000007.1 coordinate 2,384,707, forward strand.
AATAGTAATACTATTATAGTAATACTAGGCCTCTAGACTATATAGGAAGTAAAGTATATTATAAATATAAGGGGATATAATTAGCTATAGTAAGTAAAGGTATTAGGCCTATAGTACCTAGAAGTAGTAAAGATATAGCTAGTATTATACTAATAAACTAGACCTACTTTATAATTCTTCCTTACTAGTCTAATACTATACTCCTAAACGCTTATAGATAGATAGTAAATTATTATACTAGGCTACTATATATACTTATAAATAGAGGTACTATAATAACTATATATATTATATTAAATAGGGGGGGGGCCTAGAGAGGGGGGGTATATAAAGGATCTAGGCTAAAAGCCTATATTTACTATTATATAGCTAGAGGCTTATAGGGGCTAGGCCGCTACGCGGCTAAATATTATTCCTATACTTTAGTTATAGGGGGGGAGAAACCTCTTCCCCTTTCCTTCTTACCTCTCCCTAAGAGATTTAATAACTATTATAACGCTTATTCGCAGATACCCTAAGGCTAGTCTATAATACTATAATAGAAGGTTTAAAATTAACTAAATCTTCTATAAATATAGACCCTAAAGATATATTAATATTTTAGAAAGAAATAGGATCTTTATTATATTTAGCTTTAAAGACTAGGCCTAATATAGCCTTTATAGTTATAACTTATTCTAGATTTACCTCTAAACCTAATAAGACCTACTTTAAAGCTTTAAATAATATTTAGAAATTTTTAAATAAATTTCTTAATAAAATACTATATTATAATTATAATTTTCCTATATATTATAACTTTATTAAAGGTTATACTCATACCTCCTAGGCTTCTAATTTAGATAATAGAAAATCTATTATAAAGTACTATTTTTATATATATAATAATATTATAAGTTAGTCTTCTATAAAATAGAAAAGTATAGCTTTAAGTACTTATAAAGCTAAATATATAGCTTTAAGAGATAGTACTAAAGAATCTATATTTTTAAATAGTTTATATAATTATTTTAATAATAATTTAAAAAATAATTAAGACGGTTACTATACCTCTTATCTTAATAGATAATTAAGTAGCTATTAAATAAGCTAAAAATTAAGAATTTTATAAGAAGATAAAATATATTAATATAGCTTATTACTATACTAGGACCTATATAATTAATAATAATATTAAGGTCTTTTATATAAAAATAGAAGATAATATAGCTAATATTCTTACTAAGCCCCTAGGAATTAATAAGTTTAATAGATTTCTAGAGGATTTATCTATAAGTAAGATTCCTATATAATATAATATAATATAATAAGGTTTTTTAACTATAATTTAATTTATAGTTTTTCCTTAGATAACTAGGTTTTTATAGTATATAAAACTATATTTTTATCCTAGATATAAAGGTTTTATATAGTATTAATTACTATATTTTATCCTTATTATTTAAAGAGATATTAAAATAATATACTCTTTATTAGGGGCTATAAGGATATTAGACCTACTTTTATAATCTATTATATCATAATAATATTATAGTAATATTATAGTAACGTTATTAATAATAATATATTATATTACTATAATTAGATTATAACCTAGTTAAGATTAGACTTTAAGGTATCTTAACTATATAAAGGTAGCCCTTTTTCCTATAGAAAATAGCCTCTTAAGGATAATTAAATAACCTTATATCCTTCTTCTATCCTAATAAAAGAACTACTTCTCGTGTTACTTTATCTTCTACTTCGTGATAACCTCATAGACCTTTACAAGCTTAACTTACTCTTTTTTTATAAAGAAATTATTACTTAATATAAAAAAATTATCTATTTATAATCTAATAATATTAACTTTTAAAGAATTTATAATAAAAAGATATAAATTAAATATTAAAGTTATTATATTTAATTTCTTATAATAATACTTTAAATAAATAATATATTAATATATATTTACTTCTAGAATTCTATATAAAGTCTATATAACTCTTATAATTATACCTTTTAAATACCTAAAATATAAAATTAATAGTAATTTTACTAAGATTATTTTTATTAATAATATCTTAGATTAAATATATACTTACTTAATATTTCTTAACTATAGTTTAAAACTAACTTCTAATATTATTAGTATTATAGTTATAATAATTCTTTAGCTTATTTTTTAGAGTATTAATACTTATATTAGAATATTAGCTTTTTTGTTATTATTATAGTCTTAAATTATAAGTTATAACTTTTTATATTCTTAATTAATATTTTTACTTTTAATTTTATTAATAAATTTAACTTTAAAGATTTACTAGTTACTATAAACTTAATAATTATAGATTTTAAAGATAAAAATACCTTAAGTAAAGAAGTTATTAATTTTTATATTTAATAAAGCTTTAAAAGGTTTACTTAATATTATAATAATCCCCTTTTTATATAACTAGACTATTAGGTTATAATAGCTTTATTTTTTTATTATTAAAAAGACTATATATTATAATAATAAATACCCTTTATTCTTTCTCTTTAAGATTCTTACTATAACTACTATCTTAGGCGTTAGCACCTAAGTGCCTATTATATATATACTAGTTATCTTCTTAAGTAGAAGCCTAGCCTCTAGTTCCCTAGGGGAGGCACCTAGTAACTTAGTCCTAGATTAAGTTAAAGACGAACTTATTATATTAAATATTACCTTATAGGTAATAGGTTCCTTAGCTACTAGTACTTTTAGTTCTTTTTCTAAAAATAAGAATAAGTAAATAACTATTAATTAGAAGGCTATTAGGCCTTTTAAAAGCTTAACTATATACTTCTTACTTTTTATATTAGTTATTCTATATAGACTAATTTAGCTACCTTTTTCTTATTATATTAAACTATTTAATAATAATAATAACCTATATATTAGCTTTATATTTAGGCTATTCTTTATATTAAAAATATCTTTAATTTAGTACTTTACCTTAAGACTTTTAACTTTAGCTATAGCTCTTTAAATAGCTACTTTATATTATATAATATATTAATAAAGTAAGAAATTATTAAATACTTTAGGATATATATTAAAGACTAATAAGGTTAAAATTAAGTTATTTAAGCTAATTATATTATTAATAGCTTTAATTATAAACTAAAGTTTTTAATTATTAGTTATTATAGTCTTTAGGTCTTTATTAATAATAATATATATCTTTTATAATATATTATAATATCTTTTAACCTTATTTATATTATTATTAGCTTTAATTAGTACTAGTTAAATCTAGATATATAGTCCTTTAGTATACTACTTAGATTCTAAAAATAAGAAGTTTATTTTAATATTATAAATAATCTACTTAAGGGGTCTAAGATATATATTAATCTAGTATTTTAAAATAATATTCTAAATATCTTTTATTTTTTTAGCCTTAAGACTTAAGAAATTAAGCTATTTAGAAAGTTATTACTAAATTAATAATATAAAGAACTAGTTTATCTTTAATATAATAAATATTTATAATTATTTTATATTTAAATTTATAATTATCTTTAATATTAAATCTAAATTAGCTAAGTACTTTAGAATTAAGCTAATAAGAGTTATATAATATATTAATCTTTTTTAAGAATAGATTAATTAAATTCTTTATAACCTTATTTTAAGATATTAGATAATTTATTAATTAATAAATAATTAAAATATTAATAAATTTAATAAAGTTCTTTTTTTTATAAAGAAGAAAAATATTAATTTCTTTATATTTAATATCTAAAAGAGGTAACCTTAATACCTAATTATAAATATCTAGATATTTCCCTAGACTGATATATTTATTAGATTATTATATTAAATTTATATCCTATTTTTATTATTAAGTAATATTAAGAAAGAGGTAGGTATTAGAATAACTTTAAATTTAATATTACCTAAGATTATCTTTAATCATATAATACCTTAAGACCTAACTAGCTAAATACCTTTAAAGCTAATAATAATACCTTAGGCTTTTTTAATCTTAAATATTAATATAATTTTTATTAAAGTCTTAACTTAAGAAAAGCTTATATTAGAAATACTAATAGCCTTTATATTTAAGATAATCTTATAAAACTTATAGCTTATATATCTCTTTTTATATATAAAAGTTCTATTTTTAAGATTATTATTCTTTTTAATTATATAATCTTTCCTTATAAAAAAGTAATAAAATATTTTATTAGCTAAGATATTAATAACCTCTTCTAATAAAAGTACTATATTTATTATTATAAAGTAATTTATAGTAAAATATAATAAATAGAATTCTTTATTACCTTTACCCTTAGTTATTTACTAACTATATATTTAAAAAGTATTAACTTTTTCTTATTTACTATTATTATTATTATTATTATTATCCCTAAAGGTATTATTAAGAGTATTACTATTTACCTAGAGCTATTTTGCTATTCACGCGGAGTTATATGCCCTATATTCTATCTATACTAGCATAGTACCTCTCTTTTAGTATATATATACGCTAAATATAATATACCTAAAAAGGATTACCTAAATAGCTAGATTTTTAGTATTCTTATCTACCTTAACCTATAATTATTATTCTTACCTTCTTTCCCCCTAAATAATATTATAATAATAGTAGGCCTTAGGTAGCTATTAATATAAAGATACTAGTACTAAATGTATAAATAACTAATGAAATAACGGCACTATTAGCTCTATTATTAATAGCACCTAAATAGGTAGAATCTAAGTTATTAGGACGATTAAGTTAACATAGTGTGTTAGTTGCTTCGACCCTTACTAGACACTAAGGATTAGTAAGATAGATAAAAGGATAGTTTCCCTCTATAGCTTTTATAAAAATAACTTTTTTTTTACCTTTTTATTTTAATTTCTATTATTTACCTTATAATTAGGAGCCCTTAAGTAGCTACTCTTAATTTCTAATAATATCTTTTTTTATATTAACTCTTTAAATTTTATTATAATAATTTAATTACCTTTTTTTTAATAAATTATAATTTTATATATATAATAGTCTTAATTAAAAAATAATAATCTTATAAAATATATATATAAATTCTTAGAAGGATAATATTATTAAAGTATTATAAATAACCTAATAACCTTATATATAATATCTTATATTATATACTTTTTATAGTTCTCTCTAAATATTATAATAGTATATAGGTAATATATTTAAGTACTTATTATATGAGGTTATAGGTAGAACTAGCTAGGTAAAGTGGCTACTATTAGCCTAGAAGAACCCTTTATTTAGCCTATTATATATATAACTCTTAGGTTTAATAAAGATATGTTTTTTAAACGAATTAGTAAGTATTAAGAGCCTTTATAAGTGGCGGCAGTAGTAGTAGCGGTAGTAGTAGCAAGGAGGGGTTATAGTAGGAATTAGCGTAGAAGAATTATTAATCTAGCTCTAATATATATATAGTTATTGAAAATAATAAAAATATTTTTTTAAGTAAATTAGTAAGTATTAAGAGCCTCTATAAGAGGTAGTAGTAGTAATAGTAAGGAGGATTTATAGTAGATATATAAAAAGAAATTAAATATAATACTATTTTAAAAGATACTTCTAATTTATATATAGTTTACTTATAAAGTAAGATACCTTAAAAAATATATTAGTTATATATATATAACTCTATATAGATAATAAAATAGCTCTATATAAATAGTAATATACTTAAAGTATTATAATAAAATTTAAAGAGTTTATATAGATAAAGATATTATTAGAAATTAAAAGTAACTACTTAAGGGCTCTTAATTATAAGGTAAATAATAGAAATTAAAATAAAAAGGGTAAAAAAAAGTTATTTTTTAAAAGCTATAGAAGGGAATTATCCTTTTATTTATCTTACTAATCCTCAGCATCTAGTAAGGGTCAAAGCAACCGATATATTAGTCTTAATAAAAAAGCTTATATCTTATATAAGTTAGCTATAAATTAGGTATAAAGATATTATAAGAAGCTTATATTACTACCTTTTACCTATATATAAAAGAGAGTATAAAAAACTAGCTACTTATCTATAGTAAGGTTAAAGTAATTATACCTACTATACTAATAGTAATAGTACTTATTAGACCTATTTAATTTATTATAAACTTATAATAAAGTTATAATATTAAAGATATTTACTAATAATATTAAGGTACTAGTAGGCTATAATGCCTATTACTAGGGTATCTAGGTAGTAATAGTATAAGATAGAGTAACCTTATAGTAAATTAGTAGTAATAATATAATAAAAGAATAAGAGAATATATAACTTATTAATAAATTTAAACCCTTTTTTATTATAAGGATTAATAACCTTCTTATTAAATATAAATTAATAATAAACTTATAATAAGAGTAATATAAACTACTTATATAATATTATAAAACTCTTTATTAGTTTATATAGTATTAGACTTATAAAGTATTAGTAAAGTTAATATAAAGTTATAAAATATTTATATATTAAGAATAAGAAATTATAAGAAAATCTAAGAAAATTATATATAAGTTAGTAATAAGTATATAATAAGTTTATATTAAAGATAAGAAATATTAAAAAAGGAAATAAAGATATTAAAAGAGAATAATAAAAGTATAATAAATAAAGAAAAAAAAATAAAGTAAAGAAGCTATAAAAAATAATAATAAAAAAATAAGTAATTTATAAAATATATATATATATATATAATCTAAGTTAATAAAGAAAAAAAAGAAGTTAAAAAATTAAAAAAGATATTTATTATCTAAGATATATATATAAATTAATAAAGTAGTAATAAAATAGCCTTTAAAGATTAAATAAAGGAAAAAAAAGAAGTATATAAAGAAATTATATAAAAAACTATAAAAAATAAGTTAAGTATATAGAGAATATAAAAGGTAATAAACTTATTAAATTAAGACTAATAAGGTAATTAGTAATATTATAAAAGTAAAAGTAAAATAAGGATAAGAACTAATAGTAAATAAAAGATATAAAAGAAATAAAAAAAGTTAATATAAAAAATATTATAAATATATAAATATAAATAAAGAATATTATATAAAAAAACTATATATATATAAAATAAGTAATAAAAGTAAAAAGAAAGTAAATAATATTACTAAAAAATAGAATTAAGTAATAATAGTAAGAAAATAATAAGTTTATAATAGAGTTATATTAAGAGTAAAAAGGAGATATAATAAAATACTTTATATAAAGTAAAAAGTAAATATATATTAAGGATAATATATAAAAGGAGAAGGTAGCCTATTAGGGTTATAACCTAATATATATAAGGAAGCTAACTTATTAGTTATATTAGGCTAAGGGGACTATAAAGTAGGTTATATATAAAGAAGTATATTAATAGAGGTAAGCTACTAATAAACTAGTAAGGAGGAGGTAGTAATAATTCTATTATTATACTTAGTTATAAGGATTATCTTATAACTAGAGTCCCTTAAGTACTATAACCCTTATAAAATAATATATATTTAAGCTAACCTTAGCTAACTCTTATAGCTATAATATATAATTATTAATAGTTAGTAAGATATAAAACAAAGGTCGTAGATTAGCTTTATACTTAGGAAGCTTAGCTATAATAGATATAGCCTATATTAGCTATATAAGCCGGTAATAGAGACACTAATGAAGTATCGCGAACGCTGCTATATAGATGCGGGGCCGAGCTAGACCGCTAGGGTAGGTACGCCTATAGCTTACTTACTATAGTATAAGGGGTTATATAATAGCTTATTAGATTATTAAGATAATCTAGCTATATAAGATTATTAAGATAGTTAGATAAGTCTTATAAGCTAATATATAGTAAAGAGATAGATAAGTACTTAAGAAGGAGATATTCTTATAACTAGTATTATAAACGAAGAAAGGACGTAAGGTAGCTGGGGAGGCGGCCTAAGGACGCGACTAGGCGGGTGTTACGAACACTGCTACATAGGTGCGGGGCTAGGCCGGGCCGCCAGGGAAGGCACGCCCGTAGCCCGGATTAGACGTAAGGTCACATAATAGCTTATTAGATTATTAAGATAATCTAGTTATATAGGATTATTAGGATAGTTAGGTAAGCCTTATAAGCTAACCTATAGTAAAGAGATAGATAGGTACTTAAGGAAGGGGTATTCTAGTAGCTAGGTGTTATAGACTAGCCTCAGGGCTTCTACGAATAAGCGTTATAATAGTTATTAAATCTCTTAGGGAGAGGTAAGAAGGAAAGGGGAGGAGGTTTCTCCTCCCCTATAACTATAATATAAGAATAATATTTAGCTATATAGCGGCCTAGCCCCTATAGGCCTCTAGCTATATAATAGTAAATATAGGCTTTTAGCCTAAATCCTTTATATACCCCCCCTCTCTAGGCTCCCCCCTAGTCTAATATAGTATATATAGTTATATAATACCTCTATTTATAAGTATATATAATAGCCTAGTATAATAATCTACTATCTATTAGTAGGTATTTAGGAGTATAGTATTAGACTAGTAAGAAAGAATTATAAAGTAGGTCTAGTTTATTAGTATAATACTAGCTATATCTTTATTACTTCTAGGTATTATAGCCTAATATTTTTACTTATTATAGCTAATTATATCTACTTATATTTATAATATACCTTACTTTCTATATAGTCTAGAGGCCTAGTATTACTATAGTAGTATTATTATTAAAGTAAAGTAACTATATATTAGTAAAATATTATTAATCTAGTCCTTTTATTATAGTTTATTAGAAAGTTTAAATTACCTTCTTCTTTAGTTTAAATCTTTTATTTATCTATTATTATAATAATATAAATTCTCCCCTTAAATACCTATAATTCCTATAATAAAAAATACTATTTTAAAACTTAAAATAATAACTATAGTAGAATATATCTACTATAGCTACTCCTCCTCCTCCTCCTCTACCTATTAATAGTAGTAGTATTAGTCCTAAGGGATATTATTAGCCTTAATATAATACTAGTAATATTCTTATTATTAGAGATTTAGGTAATAATAAGTATAATTTAGAAAATAAAGTTAATTATTCTTACCTTATTTATATCTAGAGCTTAATTAAAAATATTAAGCTAAACTATATACTAACTATATAAGGGGCTTATATCTCCTACTATAAGAAGAAGAAGCTATATTAATATAATATTACTTTATTTACTAATAACCTATAGCTATATAATATTATTAGTAGAATATAAAACCTTTTTAACTAAAGAAAAGCTATTAGTACTATTATAATAAAAATAAAGTATAGAAAGGGTTATAAATACCCTATTATAAGTCCTACCTTTATAAAAGTAATATATTACTTTAACTATACTCTAGATTCTATATAGGTAAATCCTAAGCCTACCTTAGATACTTATATAAATAATATAATATCTACTACTAACTTAATTATACTACTACCTTCTTAGGTAGTAGTTACTCCTTTAATATCTTAAGGCTATAACTCCCTTCCTAATATAACTAGTATTATTAATACTATTGTAACTAGCTTCTAAGCTATAACTATATATTTCTTTTATTATTAAATTATATAATATACTAATACTATATAGGTAGATAATTAGGCATTCTAGTAGTCTATTATTACTATACTTTAGCTATTATAGACGCCTTATTATATTACTATTAAGTACTATCTTACTAACTCTTAGGGGTAAGACTCTTATTATTCCTCCTATATACCTAGTTTATCTTATTATAAAGAATATTAAACCTATTATTATTATAATTCCTTATATTATTTATACTCTTTTTACTCTCTTATATATAGTTATTATAAAGAATATTATAAGTATTCTCCTTTAGTTATATTAGTCTCCTTAAAGGGTTATTAGAGGTTAAAGTTACTTTTATAATACCTAAGTTATAATTATAGCTTATATTATTAATTAAATACTTTTTTTTATTTTTATTTTTATTATAATATTAATATATATCTAATATACTAGGAGGTACTATTTTTTATTTATTTTTATTTTTAACTATATAGGTATAGGCTATATATATAGAGGGGCTAGGCGTAGAACTAAAGAAGCTATAAGTCTAGGGTACTATTCTTATAGATAAAATATAATAAATATTATATTATTCTTAAATAATATTATACTCTTCCCTATAAGATTATATATTACTACTATTATATTAATATATAATAATATATTATATATAGACTATTATTACTTTAGGTATTACCTTATTTTAACTTAAATTCTCTAAAGGCTTTATAGTCTACTAGTACTATTAGTAGCTTCTATATAGGTATTAGGTAGCTAGACTATTTAATTAAGAGTTCTTTTACCTTTCCTTATTTATAATAGTTCTTTATATATAATATCTTCTTAATATTATACTCTAATACTAGGCCTAACCTAGTACTATTATCTATTAGAATTAGTTCTAAAGCCTAGTTATTATATACTTATAATAGTAGTAGATTATTAGTAGTCTTCTCTACTAAATCTATATAAAAGGTCTTATATAGGTCCCCTAATATATTAAGAGTAATAGTAAGTAATATTAGAATATCTATAATTATATATTTAGCTTAAATCTAGTTAAGCTTTTTACTTAGTTATAATATAATAATATTCTTAAGTAATAGCTAAATATAGTCCTTAATTTAAAATACTTTTATTAGTTTATATAACTTATTAGTAGATTTCTTTTATTATTACTATATATATATAATTATAGCCTATATTAGCTCTACTCCTTATTAGATTTAAGTAAAGAAAGCCTATATATAGCCTATTAATAACTTTAGGGGGGTATTAGGGTTATAGAGTATTTAGATAAGCTTTTTATTATAGTTATAGAAGAGAAAGTTTAGGCTAAATCTAGTAACTAAAAAATCCTTATTATTTAGTACTTTTTAATTTATTAAGAGTTATTATACCTAATTATATTATAAGTAAGATATTATTACTTATAGTACTACTTATACCTCCTAGTTTACCCTCTTTATTTTACTATCTATTTAAGGGTAGTATATAGTAAAAAGGAGTTACTCTATACCTATTAGAAGGTATAATATATATTAGAACTTACTAACCTAATCTAAGCTATAATTACTAATTATTTATATAAAGAACCTATAAAAGTACTATTAATAAAATAAGAATTATATAATATAGTCCTTTATTACTATTATAGTTATTACTTTTAGTTAGATAAACTTTAAAAGCTAGTTAGTTATTATTATAAGGAATTAGGGTTTATTACCTCTATAAGTAGGTAACTTAGTTATAAAATCTACTAAGATTTATTACTAATACTAGTTTATTACTAGAATTAAGTAAAGTAGGCTTTATTATAGTTATTATAACTTATAGGCTTTATAATATAAGTAATTATAAATATAATATATAATATCCTTTAATATACTAGTCTAATAATAAGACCTTATTAGTATTAAGAAGGTTATATTTTTTCCTAGGTATATTAATATAGTATTTATATAGATATATTTAATAAATACTATAATTAGAGGTTCTTAATCTAATACCTAAAGTTAGTTATAATATTAGAGATAATAGTATATTAAGATTATATAGTTAGCTACCTAGCTCTTTATATTTACTTCTAGTAAAAAGGTATAAGTACTATCTTAAACTATAATAATCTTTATATAATAGCTTAGGTCTACCTTTATAGTAGTTTCCTAGAGGGTATTTAAGTTCTTATCTATAAATAGTAGTAAAAGGTCTATCTATTCTATCTAGACCTCTACTATAGTAATATTAATTAGTTATAGGATCTCTATTAGTAGCTTATTTAACCTATCTTTATAGACCTCTTACTAACTTAAGACGCCTAGTTATTATATAAGAAGACTAGGGTAGTAATAAAGTTAATAGTAAAATATAAATAGGAATTCCGCCTAATAAGCCTACTATTCTAAAATAACCTAAGGTTTAGTAAAATATTTAAGGTTCTTATAGTCTATTAGTATAATAAATAAGAGTTTCTATCTCCTAAGCTCTACTTCCTATATATAAAGAGAATTAACTATAGCTAGTAATTCCTTATTATATATAATATAGTTATATTCTATTACTATTAGTTTCTAAGAATAATAAGCTATTAGCTATAATATATTATTATTATTTATCTATAAGAGGTACCTACCTAGACTAATACCTAAGTAATCTATTTCTATAATAATATCTTTTATTAAGTCCTAGAATATAAGGTAGGGTTTAGAGAGGAATAGTATTTTTAGTTACTTAAATACTAGTTCTTCTAGCTCCCCCTAGGTAAACTATATATACTTTTATATAAACTAAGTTAGTAACTCTAATATAGAGGTAAAGTCTAGAAGGAATACCTAGTAGAAGTTTATAAATTTAAAAAAACTTTATATACCTTTTATACTTTTTAAGGATTTTTAGTTATAAATTACTTATATCTTCTCTAGGTTAGGTATAAGGGAAATTCTAATAGTAATAATAAACCTTAAGTACTTTACTATTTTTATTAAGAACTTATATTTATTTAGGTCTAGGTAAAGGCTAGCTTTCTTAAGCTTCTTAAGTACTATTATAACCTTTTATTTATAGTCCTCCCTATTACTAGAGCTATATATAAGGATATTATCTAAATAGGTAGTAATATAATTATTAAGTATATCCCTTAAGATATAATTAATATAATATTAGAATATAGTTAATATACCTAATAGTCTAAAGGGGTAGATAAGCTATTTAAAAAGTCTAAAGTAAGTATAGAAGGCTATATACTTCTTAAAGCTAGGCTTTATCTATAGCTTATAGAAGGTAGATCTTATATTAAGCTTTATAAACTATTTTATAGTTAATAAAGAATATAGTATCTCTTTTATTAATAATAATAAATACTAGTTATCTTCTAATATTATATTAAGTCCCTAGTAATCTATATAAAAATACTAACTATTATTTATCTTATAGACTAATAAGACTAGTATTATAGCTAATAATAAACTAGCTTAAATCTATTTCTTATCTAGTAATATAATAAACTATTATTATAGTTCTAAGAGCTAGTTATAAGGTATATAATATAGTTAGTTATAAAGGAGTTATCTAGGAGAATTATTTACTATTATCTTAATCTTAATTTTATAAGTTAAAACTATTATAATAAGGTAATAATACTATAATATCTTCCTCTAAAAATAAATACTTATAAGCTTAATAGTATCTTAGGAGTTCCTTCTTAGCTATAAGAAAATATTTAATAATTTTATTAATCTTATTAATACTTATTATAAGGATATTTATCTCCTCCTAAGTAGTTATAAAATCCTACTTAAGTAATCTATAGAATTACTCTCCTCCTAGGAGAACTAAGCTTAGTAACTTTTAATATTAATCTATTATATAAATTATCTTTTTAGGTTTTAACCTTAAGTAAATATAATATCTTTTAATATCTAAAAGTAGGCTATAGTAGGCTAGCTATAATAGTCTAAGTATTATTTATTATAAAAAAGTAAGAACTATATAGAGGAAGATAAGGAATATCTATTTATCTATATTAACCTATACCTTTACTATTTAAGTAACCTAGAACTTAAGTAAGTCTCCTATAGTTACTTTTATAGTATATTTTAAAGAAAGTAGTATTTACTATAAGTATAATAAGTCTATTATATTTTTACTAACTATTTTATAATATTTATATCTTATATCTACTAAGATATTTATAAAGATATAGGTTTTTAAGATAGCTAATATAAGAAATAGTTTTATATTTATTTTACTAGTTATATCTTCTTATTATTTTAATATAATAAAGAAAAGACTTTAACTTTCTTATTAAGATATAGCTACTAATTACTTACCTAAGGGGAGTCTTTTCCCTAGGCCTTATCTTTTCTTAAATTACTTATTCTCTTATTTATATTTATCTTAGTTCTTACCTAGTATACTCTTATAGCTAGTAGTTTTATAAGGAGTAAGTAATAATATTATATAAAATATTTATCTTAACTATAATAGAGATATAAGCTATTTTCCTTATAGTTTTAGAATATTTCTAGTAAGACCTAAGTAGCTTATTTCCTTATCTTAGCTTTTAAAGAGAGGTAGGAGTTTAATAGTATTAGGAACTTTAGGCTATTAATACCTATTATTATAATATCCCTATCTAGGTTTACCCTTATCTAGTAACTATTTCTTAATAACTAGGGGTAATATTATTCTTCTATTTAATATAACTCTAGGTCTACTAATAGCTTTTATAGTTTATAGATTATATTATTATAACTTATTTTAAAGATTTACTAACTAATTATAAGTCTTCTTATTATATTTAAGAGTATTAGTTATAGTTTTATTAACTTAACTTTATTATTTTAGAGGAGTCTACTAATTAAGGCTAGTTTTTATTTAAATTAGATATAGAAATAAGAGAAAGGCTTTCTTTTTCCTTACTTAAGATAGTTTAGTTATATTATTATAATTTTATAATAATAGGAGTCTCTAAAAACTATTTCTAGGTATATAAGAAAGGTAATTAGGTCTAACTTACTACCTTATCTCTTAGCTTTAAAGTATATTATAACCTTTAACTAGGCTAAAAAGCTAAAGTTTACTTAAATATATATAAACTATACCTTAAAAAGGCTAATAAACTTTATATTAATTTTAAGCTTATATATAATTACTTATTTATATCTTATAAAGGCTTTCTAGTTATTATTAAACTTCTTACCCTAGGAGAGTAGTTTCTTCTTTATAATAACTATTAAGGGAAATAAAGTAAGAGGTATAGTTATAAAGGGTTCTTTAGAAAGAAAGATTTATATTACCTATAGGAGTATAAACTAGTTAGTAAGGCGCTATATCTCCTCTACTTATCTAGTATTTTACTCTATTAATATTATATATTATTTTTATAATTATTTATATATCTCCTTAATATCCTCTAGTATATTATTTATTACTAAAAGATCTATCTTAAGGATATTTATATAAAGAGATTTAACTATTATAGACTAGCCTTAGGGCTTTTATAAATAAGTATTATAATAGTTATTAAATCTCTTAGGGAGAGGTAAAAAGGAAAGGGGAGGAGGTTTCTCTTCCCCTATAACTATAGTATAGGAATAATATTTAGCCGCGTAGTAGCCTAGCCCCTATAGGCCTCTAGCTATATAATAGTAGATATAGGCTTTTAGCCTAAATCCTTTATACTAGGTAGTCTAGATCTCTACTAATTAATCTAAGTAATAGTTCTACTATTAAGAGTTCTACTCTTATTAAGACCTTATAGTAA